>CM031242.1:202583644-203963644 GCA_018340775.1 Taxus wallichiana var. yunnanensis | reverse complement strand
TATTTTTCATTTTTTTCTCCATAATTTACAAAGAGGTTAAAGGGAAACTTTTAGGGAATAGAAAAATGAGGTCATTATAGTCAGGTTTTCAATTCACATCTAGTATTACTAGTGACTTAGATAAAATTATAGACACAGACTTGATGGATACCGATTTGAACAATTTTTGCAAAGACTCAATAGCCCAAACAAAAATGAATTCATGGAGGCAATCGAGACTAATAAAAATTTTCTAGCTGGTGCCATACCTCCTTCATTATATTTTCCCAAGTTGGTAAGGATTTTTTCTATGAATTATAATCCAGAGAAGAGGGAAGTTTTGGATGGAAGTGGTGAGGTAGTGTTGACTCTAACACCCAAAGCTTTCAAGATAATGATGAGATTATAAGTAATCAAATATCGGTAACATTAAGCATTAAATTATAACTTAAGGACTTATAAGCCAAAAATAATTATTATTCCAAGGTTATAAATACTATGTGGCTGCTTTAGGAGATAATTAGGTAACCACTATAATCCACAAATTTTGGTTAAGGCACAATTTTTGGTAGAAGTGGAAGATTTAATTATGTTTCTTTAGGAGGATGTCTTAGCTAGAAACAACCAATGAATTCAAGGAATGGATGTGCCCATATATTTGGGTTGTTTTAGAAAATAAATGGAGCATTTTTTGGGCAACCCTTGTGGGTGATTCAATTCATGAACATATTTTAGCACTGACTACAAAAATCAAAATGGGTGTTACTGGGGAGCTTAAGTTTTATATGATGACATATTTGATTTACAATATTGTAGGCAATATACATTTTCCTTTCCTTATACCACATAACCCTTTCAAACAAAACAAAGTGCATGAGATTTATCCCTAATTACAATTGAGTAATTGGAAAGGAAATGTGATACCGCTGAATGATGCATTCTTTGCACCTATTTTATGCTTAGTCAAACTTGAGTGGGAACAATACAAAATATAAGAAGAAGCCAGAATGCAATAATAAATTATCATTACTTTTTCATCCAGTATAAATTATTTACCTATATTAGATTCAGTGGGTTTGAGGGTTAGACATGAAAATTGCCAAGATACTTTAGATGATAAGATAGCTTTGAGTGAGATTTTAAGACAACTAACACTAGTTCACAAGTTGATAGGTGGGAGACACAAGAAAAACATAAAATTTACTATTATAATTACAATATACTCTTTCCCTCGATTAAAAAAGGTATATTTATGGATGAAGAAATGGAAAGACTTGACATGGAGAAATTTGAGGAAAGATCTAACTATTATATTAGATGGGTGGTCAACACTACTTTGGGAAATTCTTTCGAGCATGAACCTCACTTTGAGGATTATTGAATGAATTTTAGAGATGCGAGAGAAACTTAGATGTAGAGATTTCTTAAGGATGAATCTTAAAGAAATCATTGATTTTAAAATGTTTGTGGTGCCTCAAGGAATTGTGGATGACTAGAAAATAATGAGTCAATATTATATTGACCAAAAGATAGTAGGAATGCTAATTGATTCCATAAAGTGGGATTATGGAGAGTCAGATGATCAATATAATAGGATTGCTAATGTGATGAGGAGGACCTTGACTTGGCTAAAAGGAAAGAGTATAGATCTGTCCATTCAAAACACAAGGGTACTTAATAAATTCAGGGACTTGGAAATTTTGAAGGAAGATATTCCCCTTTTAAAGGAAGGGGCTAGATAAGATAGATCCTCTGGGATGAAATTCCCTTAATTACCTTCAAGTATACCTACCACATTTATTGTTGATGAATGGACTATTACTACTAGTGAAACTAGGACTTCCATGTCTGCTTTGAAGTAGAAGATAGAGGAAATTATTTTAAAGTCCATGTAAAATGCTCCTATTACTTTTGAAATTTCTAGACAAAGCTAAGGGAATTAGTATAACTAAAACAATAATCCCCATAATAATATTAACATGGGAATCCAACTCAAATAAGACAATAAGAGGATCTATATTAGGTGTGGACCCTACATCTTTGGTACAAAGTGTAAAATAAAGAGAGCCATGGGATGTTAGGAATTTTCAAAGAGAAAGGAAGAAGGTAAAACTTGTATTTGAACATCCCTTAAAAATAGATGTTGGTGGAAATTCATAAATCAAGAAAAAAACATAGAGAGCCTAAGGTGATTTATCCACCTGCTATTTTAGAAGAAAATAAGAGTAGATGCTTCCTTGGATCACGGGTAACACCACCACTTGACCAAGAGATACCGTAAGATAATTCAATTGTGCAACCAATTTCCCTAGATCCACTTTGATTTCTAGGAGTAGCGAATTTGAATTTATCCAGGAATAGGTAATCCAAATTAATATCCCACCCAATATACTAGGTAGTTATGTGATTGAGAAAGCTTTGAATAAACCCGATTAACACCATTTGAAAGTGTTAATGTACCTCTTTTTGACCAACCACATGAAAAAATAAATAACTCAATTAAGATAATGAACATAAACATAAGGGAAGAGATTCCTATATATGAACCATTTGATGTATCAATTGAAACACGTGTGCTAGAAAGTGCGGGTGTTATCAAGTCGAGATGAAGAAGTAATGGAATTCACCCATTTTCTAGTTGTTGAACTAAAACCCCAATGCCATAAATTTCTGTTGAAGGTGTAACACCCTTGATAGTTTTTATTTTCCTCCTTTACATTTCAAGTGTTGACATGTGATTTTCCTTATAAAGATATGTTCTTTTGATTTTTGGAGATCATGATTGATATGGATAAATCATCTTCTGTTCTTAAGATCCTTTGACTGAATTGGAATGGCTTCCTTGAATCCATTTTTCACTTCTTGTAGGTGAGTTGCAATCTAGTTTAAGAATTGTAAACTTATCTATTAATATGACTCATCCTTGGAGATCCAAGGAATGTTTTAAAATATATTATGATTGAATGAATGGTAAATCAACATTCCATAAATTAAAAGACATATGAATGAACTTTGTTAGTTACAAGTTCTTTGATTGTTGTGTGAACATGTTTCTATTCAGTCGTATGTTGTGTTTGGATCTTTTCAGTTCAATCATGGTAGGACAATGTTGATGCAAATGAACTATAGCCTGTTCACGACATAGGAAACATTATGGTTCCTAAAACTAAAGGGACTATCCTACGGAATCCTAAGCTAGGTAAGAATATACATATTTACTACCTAGCTATGTTAATTAATTGAATTTATCCTAACCTAAGCTTTGTACTAAAGGATTATGGAGAGGTTTCTAGGTTATTTAAATTATCCTAAAACCTAATGCTATATGGTTGTGTGATGATCTAACCTAATGCCTAAAAACTATTGTGTTGGAATTAATCTAACCTATGTGGGAACTACCTAAGGTGGTAATTTATTGATTGGGTTATAATCTAAGGTTACTTATTTTAAGCTAACCTAATATCTAACCTAAGCAATTATGACTACCCAAAACTAATGGGCGTAAAGGGGGAATTGGTGGTCACATGTATCTTAGGTGACAGCCCAAGGAATTTAAGTTGTGTATAAGGTTTTAAAAGCTTACATACCACCGGCTTTTTAGTAGGGCCTAGTTGAATTGGTGGAGGCTTATGTGGAAACTTCACTAAAAATGGAATTCCTTGTTAAATTTGATTTGGCATTTGCTAGACTTGGAAGGTGGTGGGAAGGAAGGATAGGTGGGAAAATAGGAATTAATGTAATTTATTGTTTTCAGTTTTTGTGCTCAAACCTTTTTGGAAAGCATGCAAACAGGATTGTATGGGGTCATTTCACTTTGCATGTTTCATAATTTTTGCTCTGCATGCTCTCTGGTTTTTCAAACCAATAGATTGAACTGCAGTTAATGGTTATTCTTGAGGTTTTAGACCTATTTTAGGTTCGTGGAATATATAAGAGGTAGTGAGTTAAAAGAAGGTTTTTGTTTGATCTTTCGTGGAGAGGAGGAGAAGTTATGAGCTCGGCTAGAGGTTCTCTTCAATTTTGCAGAAGTGCTATCAGGCATGATAGGATCTAATCTTTAAGATCTCTTGCTTTCTTATAAATGTTTCATTAAAACGATTCTGCTCTTTTGAGATTCTTGGATTGCA
The DNA here is from genome assembly GCA_018340775.1 of Taxus wallichiana var. yunnanensis. Taxonomy (NCBI): domain Eukaryota; kingdom Viridiplantae; phylum Streptophyta; class Pinopsida; order Cupressales; family Taxaceae; genus Taxus; species Taxus wallichiana. The sequence goes on along the minus strand of CM031242.1, from coordinate 203,959,538 downwards.
TATCTTATCTAGTTATTTTCTTGTTGGGTTTATTAAATCTTGTGATATTGGTTTTGAATCCTTGGTAAATGATGTTCTATTTGGAAACTTACCATGAGTAGTTCTTAAAAAGAGAATGCATGAAAAAATGTATTTCTGTAACTCAACTTTTTCATTCTGGAATGGGTAATGGAAGTATTCTATTTAGATAATCTTTGTTGCTATTTAGATATGGTTCAGAGTTTTTGAGAACCTTGAGTTACGTCGATGTTGATCTTATGTTGAGCTCATGTTTTTGTTGAGCCTTTATTCGAGCTCATTTTTATTTGGAACTTGGTCTGGTTTCATGTTTAATGAGAACTGGAGATGGAGGTTCTTGTTGTTCTAAACCAGTGTTGGAATCTTGGATATCCCTAGACTGTTGTTGAAGTCCGTATATAGCTCGGTGCTTGTGTTTTATTTCCTTATGATAACCTGGACTGTTAATGTCAGTTCATAATGTACATGGTACTTGTATTTTATTACTCATTTTTGGGGCTTGAACTTTGGTGAGAAACTTGAGTTCTATTGGGGATAATATTTGGCTTCGCATTTTGATATGAATTTTTTTGGAGCCTCTAGTTGTTCTAAACCAGTGTTGAAATCTTGGGTAACTCAGACTATTGTTGAAGCCATATGTGGCTTTGTAATCATGCTTTACTCTTGTGGTATTTTGGACTATTAATGGAAGTTCATGATTTCACCGCACTCTTATCTTGTTATTTGTTTGATTCTAAACTCTCGTTGGAAACTCATGTTTCGTTTGAGATAGAAATAGGAATCCTTGTTTTGAATATGAACTGTTAATGGATATTTGTATCTTATACTACCTCATACTAAGATATTGTGCATATATGAGCTCATGTTGAGTTTTTGTAATTTGACACTGTACATGAAATTTAGTACTTAGTGTTTGGAAATAGTAGTAGGAACGATGTGTTGGTTCTGTTCTGGTATGTTGAGTCTTATTTGTTAATGATTTAAACTTGGATGGGAACTTGTTGTTTCCTTGAACCGTGAATAATTACTTGGGTAGTCTTGTACCTTTGTGAGAAGCTTGTGTTCGTCGGTGTGCTTGGATTTCATACTTTTGAGCTCTGAGATGGTATTATTATCGACATGTTTGATTTGTTTTTGGTATATGAATTGGGTTTTATTAATTTCTTGAAGAGGTTAAAACTCAGAACTTTTCTAATCAAACTACTTACTCAAGGATATCTAGGAGAGTAGATTTAGTGTTCTGTTTAAATATCCTTGGAATTTAACTAGAAGTATTCTTTAAGGATAATGGGATTTGATTGAGTTTGTTGATACTTCGATAATGTTTTACTTATTGATTGGTTATTTTTCTATCTCTTGTTGGATATAGTAAATACACCTTGTGTCTTTATAAAATAAAGGAATGTGATTCATTTAGAATAGACTGTGTTTTAGGACTGTTATTTGTATTTCATTCTAGGTATGGAATTGAAACTCGTGTTCATTAAAAGTAAAGAAGTGTAAGGAATATGGCAGTGTGCTTTCTTATTATTGGATAGATCATTGGTTGAAATTTTCTATTTTGATTCTCTTTTTATATAGAGATTTCTTTATGAGTTGTTTGGTCTTCCTTTACCCAATCATTTGTAGAAATGATGTTGGAAGATATTATATTATTCAGTTTTATTGAGCTAGAAATGCCAGCTTGTTTGGTAGATTGTTGTTTGACAAGACTTTACTTGTTTGGTTTGAGATGAGTAATTTTGTCTCTTGCACTCTATATTTTTAGGAATTCTCCTTGGATGAACTCAAGTAGAGATTAACTCCTATATGAGTCTACCTTTATTTTTCAACGTTGTTTCAGATCTATAAAAGTTAACTTATATATGTGGAAGTAGATTTAATATTGCAGGTAGAAGGATTGATTCTATTTTCCTTCTTGGATTAAAATGAAATTCTACTATGATGAATATCTTAAATGTTAAAATTTAAGGTAGTTGTCTTTTAAAAGAAATAGTTAAATCACATTTTGAATCTATTTTGTTTCTCGTATGTTTTATGTCCTGGGAATAGTTTGTAATGGTTCTTCTTCTTCTTTTGTTTAGGAGTTAGATGAGTTATCCTAATAAGAAACATGCTTTAAACCCTTATTTTGGCTTGAAGAAAAGATAAATGTTGTATTCTTTTATGAAAGATTGGGAACAATGAGATATTATGATCTATTGTTTTCCTAAGGATAATTGATAGAATTAATTAGACTCTATTTTGTAAGGCTGATATGGTGGATTATATTATGTCCTTTTCTTGAAAGTGAATTAAATTGGTTAAAATGTACTTCTTTTGCATTGCTTTAGATATATATTGATTATATGATGTGATAATTGTCTCATTAAAGAAGAGTTCTTTTAATGGAACAATTGTTAGAATGCACTTCTTTTTAAGGCTTAGTACTTATCATGTTCAGCTCATTGAATTGACCCGTGCTAGAAGTTTTTGCGAGATGGACTTCTTAAGTGAACATGAAGGCAAAAATTATGTGATGCATTGGCTGATTTAAGTCCGATTCTTGTGAAGAACTCGAATCATTCTTGAGATTGTATTGAAAAGAATAATAGTATTCTTTTGTAATGAAGGTATTTGCTATGTAGCATACCTAAATCTATAAGTTTCGAGAGATGAATTAAATGTTGAGAATTCATTTACGGTGGGTGTGTAAATTATCTTGTACTTTCATTACATAGATGGAATCTTATCTCATTGTTATACTCCATATTATGTATATTCTTAATGGGGTATTCTTAGATAAGTTTGAATATGGGAATTGGACTAATCTCCTAAATAAGATGAAACTTCTTAAGTTGCATAATTTGATATCATAACTAAACAATTCAATATAGTAATATGATATGGATTGAACATTCAAGATAATAACTATTGAATTTGTAAATGATTTATAAGGGTGCTAGACCCTAGCACTTAATCATGAAAAGGAAGATTCTTCCTCTATCTTAAGAATGAAAATAAAATGGAAGCCGTGATTCCTAAGTATTAGACTTTGTTTAATAAATTTGACTTAGTTACAACCTAGATGGTTATTACATTTCCTTGAATGATTAAGTCACAATAAATGGAACTTATGATGTTGATATCCTATTATGGTTGACGGCTTGTTAAGTCCATTAAATAACATTTCAACAACCTTGCCTAACCCTAATCCAACACTCCTTAATGTAACATTCAGCTAAATCTATTATAGAGATGAGCTTAAGGAGTGTTGGATTAGGGTTAGGCAAGGTTGTTGAAATATTTTTTTATAATCCAAATTAATTACATTTATAATAAACTTTGTGAGATATGAACATATTGATGAGGCTATTCTATAAGATGTTGGAAAATTCCAATCTGTAGTGTTGTACCTTTGAGAAGATTAGGATCTTCTCAAGGATACAAACGATGCGATCGATATATGTCAACACCCTTCAGTATTGATCATCTAGATCTACACACATGGGACTTGATCTTATTTTCTCTTTAGGTTTGGTTAGTAACATGTCTAAGATATGGGGTAGCCCCCTAAAACTCAGGATACCTTGGCATATGGGTTGACTTAGGTTAACCCAGTATGCCAACTTACCCTAAGTCTTAGTGAGCCTCCCCCTATCATAGCATATGTTGTTAACTCAAACCAGGTTAAATCTTGGGCAAGTGAACTGATGGAAGATTGTAAAGGACATTCTAGATAACAATAGAGTGGTGTGAAGGACATATTCCAGATTAACGAGTATGCCATCAAGGAATAGTAATACAAACAGTATGTTAGAAATATTTAGCCAAAGTATCGCAAGCTACTGGTTACATTGTCCTATGTCACCTAGTCTAAGGTTCGTGATGTAGATGAATATTGGTAACAAATATTTAGATAGGTTCCCTGTACACCAGGAAAAGTGACAAGTGAGTGTGGGAATCTACGGGTAACTCTTCCACATACTTGACCTCCCAAGGTCATGCCAAGACATCCAGTGGGGATGTAATATTCATGGGGTGCAGACAAACTAGTTAGGTAATCTAATGTCTTCAATACGCACTAGTGGAATTTACGAATCTAAGGAAAAGAAGGCCCTTCTAACTCCGAATCGGTGTGATAGATCGATCGCAAGGATGATCTGCTCAAGGATCCAATCAATATTGAGCTCGGTGTGATTCGATCTATGGGTTGTGGAATACGTGGAAAATGACCTAGGATAGTTTCGTGTATGTCTCTAGATAAGGTCATATGGTGGGTAATGAATACAATCGACTCTCTGAGATGATTCTTTGGCCTAGTCCGAAATCTCTAGCTTTGTTAGCTATATCTAGTAAGGATAAGCTGTTCGACGATGGTGGGTGGAAGTGGGGTAGATCTGAATACTAATATACGTAGGCCAGTGTCTATGTCTGATTGACTTATGGATTTGTTAGGTTGTGGGATTTGTGGATCACAACCGTAGACTCTTGGTTGTTGCGGTCCTGCTATGGTCATGTACGAAATCAAGTCCTAATCCCTAGTATCCAATAATCATATGCTTTCTCAGCTTCTATATTTAGGATCAATAACTACGCGATCTTCTCAGAGTACCTCACAGGCGTTCTTGCAACCTGGATTCTTAGGCTAGTATCTATATCTAGAAGAGTGTCTCCTACATCTAGCTGTGGGACCTAAGGATCACAAACAAAGGTTTGTTCTCTTTCAAACCCTTCTACAGTCATGTGTATGTTTGCCTAGGGTAATCTGTAGTTCGGTTGATTTGACCAAAATGTGTGTGCTTGGTTGTCTTCTATATTTAATCCCCGATCTGTTGTAAATCTATTGTTGTTTGGAAGATTTGTATTCTAAGGTTCTGGTCTATGTCAACTATTGCCGTGACGAGATTGGGTTGAGGCAAAATTTGCTCAAATACATATTCCCTGGGCTCCCTGGGTCCCGTGATTGTCATACAAAACAATAATGTAAATCTAACTGCAACAAAGCAAATTTTAACTACATGGAATAAATCTAGAACATATATATAATTTCTATTTTTGTATTTTCTGAGAAACTTTAAGAGTTTAAGAAAGCAACTATTTAAACGTATCTAGAATTTGACAACTTAAGATAAAACTTAAAACAAACAAAATAACCGACTGTAGTTATTTCTCTGTGTAATTTGTAGATCTATTCTAAATAATGAAATAAATTGCTTAATCTATTTGCCAGACTCTCGATCCTACCTCAGAAGTGAGGAATGAATCATAGTTTCTCAGAAACTATCAATCCCCATAGCTTCCCTGGCAATATCAAAAGTAAACTTAACTGAAAAGAAGTGATTATCTACTCTATTTGATATATTTCTAACTTTAGAACTTTGAAAGCTAGAACCTGGATTCTGTAGAATAGTGGCGAGTCCAATGGTGTGTGTGATCTTGTCCCCTCAGTGTGATCTCCTCATTCCTTTGTGTTCACGTGAATCCAGAAAAGTGTGTAATGCTAACATCATCAATGAAGTAGATATTGGTACTAAGGCAGCTCTGAATGCGGACTAAATATAATGCGAGTGGGAGAGGGATAGCACAAAAGTACGAGCTTGGCTTATGTAATTCCTAGCGGGATTTATTGCAAGCCATGCAACATAAAGCGTCCAAAACACTGAAACTATCCTGTTTTGGGAGCAAAACTTGTAACTTTAATGGCTTCCTAAGCTATTCTACTCCAATGGATTGGGTGAAATAACAAAGACCTACTGCACAAGATGGATATGTTGCTTACCAACAAATTTGAAAAATGCTAACTAAACATGGAAAGAATTAAAACTATGGCTTCTAAGAAAAAGAATAGACTGAACTATTGAAAATGAGAGCATGAAAAGTGAATGAGGGGCCGACCCTTTTTTTAGCACAAGCCATTTATTTATATCTTTTCATTCACCCAATGATCAAAACCAAATTGAACTCTAAAACTATAAACAATGGCCAAACACTATTCCGAGGGGACCAAAAACATAAATGCAAGCCCAATTCGGCAAAAAAGCTGGTGAATCGTTGATTTTTACATGAGTCGCGTTAAAAAAACTTTCGAGAAACACGTAAAGGACCACCACTCGAGCGGGCGGCGGTTATAGGACCGCCTCCCGATCGGGGTGGCGATCACGAGACCGCCGCCCATGCGGGGTGACGGTTTCGCCACCGAAGAGCAAAAGGCCAAGAAAAGAGGGAAAGAGATAAAAACAAAGGACACATGGGCTAAACGGGGCATGCAGGATGTTAACATACACTTGGAGATCTTTCTACGGATTCGAACACCTTATGAGGAGACTGTATCATCATTGGGGCACTTGTCACGTTGTTCTGGGCGATCAGATGCCTTACAATTTTGGGTACGTACATATTGCCCCTCGAAGAAGCATTTTAGCAATGGAGATGCGTAAAACGGTGGGTCCGAGTATGGTAGTCCCGAAATGGGAAGTTAGAAGTTATACCTAACATGTCCATGTGTTGAAATGACGCCATCCAAAATTCCCGCTACCTGTAAAATGAAAAGAGAAATCAAGTGCAGATAGATGCAATAGTTTGAAAAATAAACGCTAAGATAATAGGGAATGAGAACGTACCATTTGTGTGAGGATAGGAACTTACCTCCATCAACGCTCCAAACCTATGAAAAAGAGTCATTTTTAAAAAGAAACAGAGTGCTATATATACGAAAGTGGGCCCATTTCCTATTCATGCCTCCACATGCGGAACATCGACCCGCAAGATCACAAAGTTAGTTTTCTTTAGTTTTTCCTTTTTCCCCCCTTAATTTTGAAATGTTAAAATCTTTGTCATGGGGGGATCATTTTTGAAAATGCTAGTGTCAAAAGGTCGAACTAGGGGGGGCGCCTACTGGGTAGGTTTCGTATTTAGGAAAAAGGGTCATTTTTTGCATTTTTAGGCTTGTTTAGAATTTAAAACCCATGTGGGTTTTCAGACCACGACCACCACCCTACCTAGGGCGGTGGTTACACGACCGCCACCCTGTTTAGGGTGGCGGTTACATGACCGCCGCCCTTAAGGTGGTGGTTACAAAACCACCCCTCTGCTTAGGGCGGCGGTTTCACACAGAATGCAAAATAATCCTTTTTTTGAAAATGTTTTTCTTTTCTAGCATTTCTACATGCTTACATGGTTTTTCTAGTATTACTCAAATGCTAACTTGCTTTGTTGTGTGTGTTTTTGGGTGTATGCAGGTGAGAGAGGAGTACATCCGATGGAGTAGAGAGAGGGAGTGTGATTGGCTCCCAGGGGTACTAGATGCCCTCTCACAGGGTGAGGAGGACACACTTCAGAGGGCTGGCATACTGCGCATATCGTGCGTGCCTCATGTTGCACCATCTAGTCACATTCTTTGTGACCTATTCTCATACTAGGATGCAGATTGGAACACCTTCTGATTGCCAGGGGTCCGTGGTGAGTGGACCATTACATTGGAGGATGTCTATCATATTCTGGGGGTCCCGATCATCGGGAGACGGCTTACCATAGAGACAATAGGCTCACGGGCATAGATTGCATAGTGGGCCACATATATGGAAGATGCAGTCATCTCCACGGGGTCGAAGAAGGGGGTGAGAGTTCAATATTTTCCTTCATTGCCCATCCCCTTACTTCGTCAAAGCCATCATGGGGATCCTTGCCTCGAGATTGATCGGGGACAAGGCGGGGACACATTATTATACTCGCTGGGCCCCCATTATTACACACAGATAGAGGGGCATGGTCGAAATATGCCTAGGGGTAGAAATTCTTGGGACTACCTACAATGACTTATACAGGTATTACATTTCACGGGCGGTCATTGAGCCACCCGACTCTAGTCATGAGTTGGGTCTATGAGCATTTCATCCCCTATGGTAGGGGGTGTGTAGGTGGCAAATCCACGGGGTTGTGAGGGCATCCAGATGGACAGACAGGTCAGTGCTTAGAGCACCTCATCTACCAGTTGCCTCCCTAACTACTACCGACATGGAGGCCACACCATATCAGACTATGGCGGGCATATGGGGTGAGGAGACTCTTACCTTGATCTCCTGCTCCACGACAGGGCAGCTTATTGACAAAGTGGGACGTGTGGAGATGCACCCCTTTGGCTGAGTTCCTCAGCAGTTTGGTCTACCATACACGGATATGCTTCCCCCAGTGACTCTAGTCTACAGATTAGTTCGTGAGGCCAGAGGGGGGCCTAGAGGCCGAGGTTAGACAGTGGTTACTCCTGGCATTGCCATTGTAGCCAGGAGGATAGTACATGCTAGAGGGAGAGCCGATGCACCTCGGGCACCTTTGCTTTAGATTTTTGTGGGTCCTACTCATAGCAGCGATGACCCTATTGATATTGACTTCAAGTCTGAGGAGTTCATAGAGGGAGGAAAAGAGGAGGAGACCGATGACAACAATCCTGAGTCGCATGACACTTAGGATATTATGCAGGCAGAGAGGGCCGAGCAGAGCATAGAGAGGGTGACTCTGGTTTTAGAGGAGCCACTCTCCCAGGGCCGTGGTAGAGAGGATGAGTCTGTTGTGGGGTGATACGTTGCTCCCACCACAGGAGCAGCCCCTTAGTCAACAACGGCATCCACGGCAGGTGCTAGCCCCAGTGACCCATCCTGGAGGCCTGGTGATCCGAGTAAGTTACCCTTTCTCCCTTTTAATGTTTGCTTGTAGGCTCTCTTTAGTTGCAATCTTGTATTCCTAATTTCTTGTTTGGTTTCTAACTTGTTTTCTCCTTTGTTTGCAGAGACTGTTGATGAGTGGCAGGATTTGATCCGCAGGGTATGTACTGATTCCCTGATGATCCCCATGGATAGGACCCATACAGAGCTGTCCGTAGATGGTGGGGAGCCTTCAGTAGCCGGTAGGCATACCGATGTCTTTGCTCCAGCCCCGGCATGTGGCTAGGATGGTATCGACCCTTTGAACCGAGCTAGTGGGGTGCAGGCGGTGATCATCTTACGAGGAGCCATTCTCATGGTGAGGCGTGTCTGCTCCTCGAGACCCCGAGCCCTCCATACATTCGTGAGTCTTTGGCGTAGCGCAGTCCTAGTGTGGGCGTACACCTATAGAGGGGTCGCGTAGGGATTGAGAGGCCACTTGGCTCTCGTAGATTTTGTACTATACATTCTTTGTATATCACGGGCTCTTTGAGCGTTTTGACCATGCTTAGTGCATGATGGCATTGTATATAAACATTGATCATTTATATATACGTATTTATTTTGGATCAAAATCTTGGCACTCATGGTTTCCCTTCTATTTCCAGTTTCCTATGTATACTACGATGTATGTTTATATGCTTTTTAGAATGTATGCAATGGAGAACAAATGATGTAAATGTTTTCATTTCCTTTTGTGTTTCATGATGCTGATATATGGTGATGTAGATATAATGTGATTTTGAATCTTAGCTTACGTAAGCAATTTTGGATACCTCATGTGTGTTTTGCAAAGTGATGAATACAAACTAGTACGATGAATGATAAACTTGCCCCACTCCTAACTCCATGCAACTAGTAAGATGCGAGGGCTTATCACCAAGAGTCAAGAAGGGCACAAGTTATGAAATGTGCTAAAATGATAGTGATGAAAGACAAAAAAGATTTGGTGGAACCAAATTGGAAGCGACAAACTTACTCTACCCGAGTGACTTCATAGTTTAGAATGCAACTTACTTTGCGGTTTATCTAGACTTACATCCGTAGATGGCCACGTAGTAGACAAAATCTGGGTTTTTAGGATTTTAACTCTCTTGGAATTTTGAACATCGATTCATTTATTTTTGACTCAAAGTTTCAAAGTTTGAATTGTTTGTGTATGACCATTTGCATTTATTTGTCAAGAGGACTCCCTACACTTTGCCCCATGCTACTAGTAAGAAGCGTGGGTTTAACACCATGGGAAAAGCATAGGTGAGTAAGGGCATTTCCATCCTTTCCCAACCCTACATCACTAGTAAGAGATGCAAGCTCATCACCAAAGGTTGGTGGGGTAAGGAAATGTGTAAAATTAAAATTTTCTGTTTGATCAACGTTTGACTTATTTTCTTGAGTAAAACGTCAGTATGTGCTTATTTCCAAAGAGACATATATATGGGATAGATGTGACACCATGAAGCTTCTAGAACTGACCATAGGTAAGACACCTATCCTAAGAAGAAACTAAAAGTGAGAACAAGCCCGCAGATCTTGGTATGGTTACCGTTTAAGACTTTGTCATATCTAGCTTTATTTGATAAAATGATTTTGAGATAATTGATGACATCATGAAAATGGAGAGGTACGATTAAAGAGTTTATGCCAACAACATCATGAGTTTGTAATGAATTGCTTTGAGAATAGATTCCTTGATCACAATTTGTGTACAAAACAAATGGACGACATGATCCTAATCTGTATGAAAATGCAATGTAGATAGTTATATAAGTAGCGGTAGCTACTTATGTGTAGTAACCGTCAAGTGCGGGGAATTGATTGTTTCACCAAATTCCTCACCTTCTAGCGTACATAAGAGGTATGCACCATTTCCATAGTCCTTCATGACTTTGTATGGGCTCAACCATTTGGGCCGGAATTTCCTTCCTTCATCGGTCTTCTTGTTGATCCGAGTGTCTAGCCTTAGAACTAGATCACCTTCATATATGTCGCGTTCATAGACCTTCTTGTTGTACTGCCGGCACATCCGGTCAGCATAAACTCTATGTCACTGTTCAGCATCTAACCTAGTTTCATCTAGGCTTTCTAGTTGGGAAAGACATGCTTCTATGTAAGCGTCTTCATCTAGAATCCCTTGTAATGAAATGCGGAGACTAGGTATTTCAACCTCAAGTGGGAGAACTGCCTCTGCCCCAAACACTAGTGAGAAAGGAGTTGCTCCCGTTGGTGTTCTTATTGAGGTTTGGTGGGCCCACAAGGCTAGATATAACTTCAAATTCCAATCTCGTTTGTTTTCTTTCACAGTTTTAAGGAGAATGGCTTTCAGTGTCTTATTTGTCACTTCAGCCTGTCCGTTGGCTTGAGGGTAATACAAGGAAGCCGTATGATGGCTTATCTTAAATTTATTGCATAGCTCACAAACCTCTTCATTCTTAACATAAGTTCCATTATCTGAGATAATGATTTGTGGATACCGTATCTCTGCAAATGATTTGGTTCAAAATGAACTTGGCGATTACAGAGTAACAGTACAATAATAAGAGACATAGCCTCTACCCACTTGGTGAAATATTCAAGTGGCCGTGATTATAAAATTATGGCCATCTCGTAGATGAGGGAGAGAATTTCCCTATCAAATCAAGACCCCATGTAGCAATTGCTTGTAGAGCTTGTGCGTTGGCATATGAATTTCGTGGGAGAATTCTTTACACTTATGACACCTGCGTACAAACTCCACTGCGTCGTGTTCTAGAGTGGGCCATAAATAGCCCATTCGATGTATTTTGTGAGCGGTGGCATGGCCACCGAAGTGGCCTCCACACATTCCACTTTGTGATATTCGTGGAGAATCTTCTTGGATTCTTACGTTTCAAGCACATCTCAAGAGCATTCCATCAAATGCTTTTCGGTAGAGTACTTGCTCTATGATGACGTATTTGGCTGCAATAATACGTAACCGCCTTCTTTGTTGCGGTGTAGCTCTTCTCAGGTACATATGGTCCATGATATAATTAATGATATCGGTGTACAGGGGACACTCAGAGATAGAGGGTCGGGTTTCGATGTAGTATACGCACCCATCTAGAAAATCTAAATCTACTAAATCACCTCCAACTAATGGGTTATCAGCTAACCAATCCGCAATGATTTGTCCCTTAACCAATTTCTAATTTACAAATGTTAATTCGAATTCCCCCATTAAGGTTATAAAACTTCCAACCTTTTTAGACAAGGATCCTTGTGTGAGGAAAGTTCAGTAAATGGTCCGTTTTTACCATGACCCTCGTTTCTTGATTCAACATATAGTGTCTTAAGCGTTTAGTAGCAAAGACTATGGCAAGGCATTCTCATTCTGCCTGTGTATAACGTGTTTCATAGTCAAGTAATGTTCAACTAATGAAATAAATCACGCGTTCCTTTTTTTCATTGTCTTCTTGGGCCAACATACAGGCCAACGAGACATGGTAGCTTGTGAATACAAAATTAATGGGCGGTCTAGCTTGGGTGGCATTAGCGTGGGTGGTGATAATAGGAAACGCTTAACTGCATCAAAGGCTTCATTGTAGTCTTTGGTCCAATCAATGTTGTAATCCTTCTTGAGTAAATTGTTGATTGGATGAATGGCAAAGCTTAAGTCTAGGATGAATCTCCAGTTGCACCAGTTTTTCGAGAAATGACCTAATTCCAGATTCATTCGAAGGTGGGGCCATTTCGAGGACAGCCCAAATTTTGGTTGGATCAACATCTATCCCTCGTGACAATATGATGTAACCTAGGAGCTTTCCTCCTGTTACACCAAAGACACATTTCTCTGGATTTAGTGTGACTCGTATTCTATTAGGTGTGAAAGAATGACGTGGAGTACTTCTGGATGGTCACAACGCTTCTTGGCCTTAGCCAACAAGTCATCTACATAGGATTCCATGATTTTATGAATTAAATCATGGAATATATATAAATCATAGCTCACGGGTACATAGCACAAAGCATTCTTGAGGCCAAATGGCATAACAACATAACAATAGGTTCCCTAAGGAGTTATAAACATGGTTTTGGCTTGGTCTTGTTGGATATTCTGATTTGATTGTATCTTGAGAATCCATCCATGAGGGACAAGAGTTCAAATCCAATTGTTGCATCAACAATGACATCTATGGATGGTAATGGGAAGTCGTCCTTAGGACATGCTTTGTTAATGTCTCGGAAGTCTATGCAGATGTGTATCTTCCCTTATTTTTGAGAACGAGAACAATATTAGATACCCATTGAGAGTAATCGATTTGGTTTTATGAACCCTACTTGTAGGAGTTTTATTATTTCATCTTTCACCATGAGAGCCACCTTGGGTTTCATGGGTCTTGATTTTTTAAGCTGGTTTTGCATCAGGTTTAGTGATGAGATTGTGCACTCGCAATGTGGTGCAACGCCTATCATTTTCTTATAATTAAATGTAAAAGCTTTCGATGTTCCTTGAGGATCCGAGTGTGTATTTCTACTTCTTCTAGGGTTAATGAGGACCCTAATTTCAATATTTTGGTTCATCCTCCATTCCAATGTTAACATCAATTGTTTCTTCGATTAAAGAGGCATTACCTTCTTCAAACTCGAGGTGGGGCTGGAGGTAAATCCAAATCATCCCCACTTTCTACCGTGTATACACTAGGTTCCATTATGGGATTTCCGCAAGTAAGAAGATGAATGTGGGATTAAGGACAAATCTATCATATGATATAGAGATGTAGTGTTGCATAGGCGTTTAAGTAATCCAAAGTGGCCATATCACTATCAACATGGTCTAGGATAGTAGATTCATTTTGTTTAAAGAGAATTTTTCGTTGTCTTTATTAATGGTTCATCACAAAGGGATACTATGAAACGGGTATCCTCTAACTTATTTCTTGGAGTAAAATGTGATGCAGAAGTTGTTATTGAATCAGCGAGAAGATTTTCTTCTCATGGGATTGTTTCAATTGATATGAAGTCAAATTCCTTGCTTAAATCTAATACAGCTTTTTTGTAAAGCTGCAAATGCTCGGCTTTGGTTTCATATATCTCAGAGACTTGGTTTGCTACCAATTGTGAGTCTCCTAATACTCTAATGTTATTAATACCGATCCTCTTGGCTAAAATGAGGCCAAGGAGGAGGGCTTTGTATTCAGCGCCATTGTTTGTACATTCGAAATTGAGTTTGAAGGTGAATGGTAGGACCTTTCCTTCAGGGGAAGTAAAGATTACACCAGCCCCGCTCCATAACAACATTTAGCTCCATCAAAATGGAGAGTCCAATATTTAGCTAGGAATATGGATGCTGGGATATTTGTTGTGTTTGCGCATTCTACTTCCACCATACAGAGATCCTCAGCTGGAAGAGAACCAACACCTAGGGAATTTCCCATGCCCACAGAATCAAATGGTAGAAACATTGGTAGATCTTGTTCTAGTAATTCAACGATTTTTGTAGTAGTTCCTAATGATACCGTTTCTACAATGTTAGCCTTGCCTTTTGAGGCTGGGATTGTCTTGACTAGATTCATAGTCTCAAGATCCGTTGTAGGTACCAACTTCTCCTCTGGTTTTGCGTCAGTGGGTTTATTAAGTTGGTTTGTTGGAAGTTAAAATTCCGAGTGCACACCTGGTCTTTTCTTTAAGTCAGCTAGGTGTATATCGAAAGGTTTTGGATCGCCTTTGGCTACAAACACCTTTCCTAGATGCAAGAATCTTACTTCTTGGAATAACGTAGAAGGGATTGCCTTCATTCGGTGTATCCATGGTCAGCTGAGGATCATATTATAATTAGTTTCCAAATCTATAATATAAAACTCGGTCGGGATTTTTTTGGGTCCTAAGGTGACCGGTAGTATTATAGTTTTAATCGAAGTGGATTTAAGGCTATCATAGCCTCTCAATGTATTTCGAGTGGTGGAGCAGTTTGTTTCCCCATATCCTAATTTTTGAAGGAAAGAGAAGGGGACTATGTTAACTGCGGCCCCATCATCAACCATTTCTCATTTTACGTAATTATTATAAACCCATGCTTGTAAGTGTAAGGCTGGAACACCTCGGCGTGCAATCTCAAAGATCTCGTAGGCATTTTACTTATTTTGAATATGAATTCGACATCCTTGTCCGGCTGTCCTAGAGGATGAACATCAAAGTCTATATGATTTACTTGTGTTTCAGGAGGTGGAGTGATGTCAATTAAATGACCTAAACCTAATGATTCTAAAAGAGCAGCCCTGTGAGCAGGAGAGTTTTTTAGTAAGTCTAAAAATGAAATGTGCGAGAAGGCTTTTGTTAGGTCGTTGATTAAATCATAGGCACCCATGGGTTTTTCTACTATTTGTTGACTCTTATCTATTTTCGGCAGGTGACTTGGGCTTGGTTGAGATAAATATTCTCATGTTCTTATTATAGCTTCGATAGGTAGTTCAGCGTCTAGTTCTACTAAACTGACTATCTTGGGCCTCGACCGATTTCCTAATTGTGGTGCAACTGATGGATTTAGTGAAGTCAAGGCTTCATGATCATTGTTTCCCATCATTGCACCATTGTTCGTCCCATTTGGATTTATTCTGTTATTATCATGATTTGGGAGTGGATCGTTAAAGATCTTGAGGGAGCATTCGAGGGGAAAGCGCCCTGCGAGCGTGCTTGGTGGTGGTAACATGGGATCTGCCAAAAACAAATCATGTGAAGAACCTGTCTTTATTCTTCTCGGAAAACGTTGCATGAATTTATTGTAGTCACGGCACGTTCTAGTATCATGACCTCAAATTTTGTGGAAACCACAATATGAATTGGGATTGTAATTCTGGTTTGTTGGTTTGGTGTATATTGTGGCCTAAAACTCGATCAAACTATTGCCTATTAGGATTAAATTTTTACATTTGTTGTTTCGGCTTTGATTTTGGTTTTGATAAGCAAATGAGTTTTGGCTTGGCCCTTGACGGGATTTCACCGTTGTTTTTGTTGTTGTGGATGGTTAAAATCCCACCGTATTGATTAATCGTGGTAAAGTTGTTGTTTCGTTGGTTGTTTGTTTGTGATGGAGTATTGACAATATTTACCTTCTTGGGCTGGTCGGTTACTCCATCCGTTGTTACACCCGATTTTTGTTAAGGATTTTGGGTCCTTGATTGACGTTTGCAGTGGTGGGATAATTTTTAGTGTTCTGATTGGGGGTGATTAACCTCCCATTTGCTCCATATGTTTTGCGACCACTATCAATTGTTGCTTGATCTATTCGAAGAGCACTCTCTAGTACTTCATCGTAAGTTCGTAGTGGGAACTTCTAGACTTCTTCCTTCACTTCTCTGCTAAGTGAATGAAGGAATAAATCACATAGTTCCATTTGATCCATGTTTGGTGCACTTGCCGAGGAATAAAGGACTGTACGCCATCTTTGGATGAAATGGGTGATAGATTCGTTGTGTTCTTGTTTGATGTGTAAGAACTCCCTGATTCCTGTTCTTAACAGTTTGTTCATGTCAAATGCCTTAATGAACTCTGATACGAGTTGTTTAAATGAATGGATGGAAGCCTCAAGTATTCTATAATACCAATCAAGAGCGATGCCTTCCAAAGTTTTGGGGAATATTTTAGAACAACCCCATCCCAAGGAGTAGTTCTTGTATGACTATAGCATAAGCTTTGCTATGTGCATTTGGATCTCCCTCACCTTTGTACTTGGGTAAATCGGGAAGGGTCTTGGAAGCATGATGCTTCATATGGCAAAGTCTAAGGGCTCTTTCAAATATTTTGAATAAGTCCCTATCGCATAGGTTTCGACCATTGATGGTGGTTCTGAGGGAGTGGTGGTGGGATGGGTTGTTGATATGGCACACACGTATGCGTTAGTAGGGGCATAAGGAAACACTTGTGTTTGAGCAAGCATCTTGGGAGAGGAGAACATATCTCCTCGTGGTGATTTGGAGTACATGTTTAAGTATGACAGGTATTGTCTAGGAATGGATTGTTTGATACTAGGACGGGAGGAATGGTGTTAGAGATGATGGGCCTAGTTGGCATTTGTTATGGATACTGAGGAGGCATACCTAATGTGCCTACTCCTATGAGGAGATCTACTTGGCTAGGATAGCATGGAGGATTGGAACCCCCTGTTTGCATGAATTGTGAATTTTGACTTGCTTGGGCAAGTTCTAACCCTCTCACTTTTTCTACTAATGTTGAAATGACTTCATTTGGTGAAGTCACGATATTTTGCCTTGGTGGAATTTGTTGTATACCATGGTTTTGTATATGAATGTGATATTCTGCTATGAAGCGCTTGCTTTATCTTGCCAAGTTTCTCCGAGAGTATTTCCTATATGTAATGGTATAGAGGTATTTTCTTGAAAAGATACCTCGGGTTGCGTTTGTAAACCTCATATAGGTGGGTATATACCCCGAGAGCCTGTTCACTCCTAGGATAATGTATTGATTGCTCATCATCTAAGACCAGGTATGGGTCTGATTGTCTACTAAT
Organism: Taxus wallichiana var. yunnanensis; assembly: GCA_018340775.1. Classification (NCBI taxonomy): domain Eukaryota; kingdom Viridiplantae; phylum Streptophyta; class Pinopsida; order Cupressales; family Taxaceae; genus Taxus; species Taxus wallichiana. The sequence continues at coordinate 203,942,360 of CM031242.1, read as the reverse complement.
TTGTGGTCTAAGTAGTATCTGAGGAGATGATCCAGATTCTCCAATGAACGTCATATTATTCGAGCCTGAAGGATCTGTTTGTTGTTTTTGAGGGGTTGATCTAACTCCTCAGTTTGAAAAGATGAATTATATATGATTCTTGGAGTTTGTGTTGAGAACCTGATTAGTTGAGTAGTTGTCACCCCATACCAAGAGTGAAGGTGATGATTGTCTATTCTGTTGGGTGTAGTATGCCTCAAGACCCAAGAGGGGTCTGCCATATGCATCAAATCCCGACATATTCGGGGGGTATATGAATACCTACAGAATAATGGGAGAGAGCAAAAATGATTCGTGAAAGCTAATGAGGCGGAGAAGATGAAAAGTAAACTAAACTTGAAAGAAAACGTAATACTATGACTCCGGAAAAGAAAGTAGGAAGTTCATGTCAGCTTCACTAATTTTGTTTGTTTCACATTGGGTTCACCAATTTTGTACACCGGAAAAGTGACAAGCGAGCATGGGAATCTACAGGTAACTCTTCCACGTACCCGACCTCCCAAGGTCGTGCCGAGACAACTGGTGGGGATGGAATATTCATGGGGTGCAGACAAACTAGTTAGGCAATCTAATGTCTTCAATACGCACTAGTGGAATTTGTGAATCTAAGGCAAAGAAGGCCCTTCTAACCTGAAATGGTGTGATAGATCGATTGGCAAGGATGACTACTCGAAGGCTCCAATCAATATCGATCTCTGGCATGATTCAATCTATGGATTGTGGAATACATGGAAAATGACCTGGGATAGTTTCGTTTATGTCTCCAGATAAGGTCATATGGTGGGTAATGAATACAATCGACTCTACAGACAATTCTCTGGCCTAGTTCAGAATTCTCTAGCTTTGTTAGCCACTATATCTAGTAAGGATAACTGTTCGACGATGGTGGGTGGAAGTGGGGTAGATCTCGAATACTAATATACGTAGGCTAGTGTCTATGTCTGATTGACTTATGGATTCGCTAGGTTGTAGGATCTGTGGATCATAACCATACACTCTTGGTTGTTGCGGTCCTGCTTATGGTCATGTACAAAATCAAGTCCTAATCCCTAGTATCCAATAATAATATTCTTTCTCAACTTCTATATTTAGGGTCAATAAGCGTGTGATTTTCCCAGTACCTCACATGCATTCTCGCAACCCGGATTCTTAGGTGGTATCTATATCGAGAAGAGTGTCTCCTGCATCTGGCTGTGGGAGCAAAGGATCACAACCAAAGGTTTGTTATCTTTCAAACCCTTCTACAATCATGTGTATGTTTGCCTAGGGTAATCTGTAGTTCGGTTGATTTGACCAAAACGTGTGTGCTTGGTCATCTTCTATATTTAATCCCCCGATCTTTCATAAATCTGTTGTTGTTTGGAAGATTTATATTCTAAGGTTCTGGTCTATGTCAACTATTTCCATGACAAGATTGGGTTGAGGCACAATTGGCTCAAATACATATTCCCTGGGCTCCCTGGGTCCCGTGATTGTCATACAAAACAATAATGTAAATCTAACTGCAATAAAGCAAATTTTAACTACGTGGAATAAATCTAGAACATATATATAATTTCTATTTTTGTATTTTCTGAGAAACTTTAAGAGTTTAATAAAGTAGCTATTTAAATGTATCTAGAATTTGACAACTTAAGATAAAACTTAAAACAAACAAAATAACCAATGTAGATATTTGTCTGTGTAATTTGTAGATCTATTCTAAATAATGAAATAACTTGCTTAATCTATTTGCAGGACTCTCGATCCTACCTCGAAGTGAGGAATGAATCATAGTTTTGAAACTATCAATCCCCTGACTTCACAATATCGAAAGTAAACTTAAGCGAAAAGAAGTGATTATCTACTCTATTTGATATATTTTCTAACTTTAGAACTTTGAAAGCTAGAACCTGGATTCTGTAGAATAGTGGCGAATCCAATGGTGTGTGTGATCTTGTCCCCTCAGTGTGATCTCCTCATTCCTTTGTGTTCACGTAGATCCAGAAAAGCGTGTAATGCTAACATCAACGAAGTAGATATTGGTACTAAGGCAGCTTAGAATGCAGATGAATATAATGTGAGTGGGAGAGGGATAGCGCAAGAGTACGAGCTTGGCTTATGTAATTCCTAGCGGGATTTATTGGGAGCCATGCAACATAAAGCATCCAGAACCTGAAACTATCCTGTTTTTGGGGAGTAAAACCTGTAACTTTAATGGATTCCTAAGATATTCTACTCCGGTGGATTGGCTGAAATAACAAAGACTTTGCTGCATAAGATGGATATGTTGCTTACCAACGGTGAACAATGCTAACTAAACATGCAAAGAATTAAAACTATGGCTTCTAAGAAAAAGAATAAACTGAACTATTGAAAATGAGAGCATGAAAAGTGAATGAGGGGCCGACCCTTTTTTTTAGCACAAGCCATTTATTTATAGCTTTTCATTCACCCAAAGATCAAAACCAAACTGAACTCTAAAACTATAAACAATGGCCAAACACTATTCCAGGGGACCAAAAACATAAATGCAAGCCCAAGTCGGCAAAAAAAGCTAGTGAATCGTTGATTTTTACATGAGTCGCGTTAAAAACACTTTCTGAAAAACACGTAAAGGACCGCCACTCTGAGTAGGGTGGCGATTCTGAGACCACCTCCCTAATCGGGGTGGCGATTCATGAGACCGCTGCCCATGCAGGTGGTGGTTTCACCACCGAAGAGCGAAAGGCCAAGAAAAGAGGGAAAGAAATAAAAACAAAGGACGCAGGGGCTAAGAGGGGCATGCGAGATGTTAACGCACACTTGGAGATCCTTTCTCGGATTCGAACACCTTGCGAGGAGACTGTATCATCATTGGGGCACTTGTCACATTGTTCCAGCAGTACAGTACCTTACAATTTTGGGTACGCAATTCCTTAGACAAAGAACTCAATACCCTAAACAAGGAAAGAGAACCAAGTATAAGTAGTATACGGAAAAGTATTCAATACTTAATGTTAAACATGAATAGATCGGTAGTTTACCGAGTCATGAAATGAATAGATCAGTAGCACACCGAGTCATTACAACTGCATATGGTTATCTATTATATGAATGGTTGATAAAGAATGTGTGTTCTAAATTATGAATTTAGAACAGAGAACATTATTTATAAAAAAAAAAAAAATTCCTTGTTTCTAAAGTCTTAAAATGGGAATGTTACATCTTGGTATCAGAGTTGAAGGTTGTAGCTCTTAGACCTATTGTTTCCACAATCTGATTAAACTTAAATTTTCTTGTAATAGAAAAGGGTGAGAAAAAGAGGAAATGTTGTAAATAACCCTCCACCTGAGGAAGGAGTTGTAACTTCCCGTAAACTTAATGAGATCCGTGTTGCCCTATTAGACACAAGAGATCATTTGTTTGTGCTTAAACAACAAGTAATGGGAAATGAAGAGGAAGAAGAAGGCGATAACAATAATCGACACCCCCAAGGACAACGCCAATGTGGGTATTGATAATAACAATGTTAACATACAATTTCAACCTTATAACAAAAAGGCTAGAGTAGCAAAGAGAACTCACTAATGACATTTAAAGGATAAGCCCACTCAAGTTTGATGGCACCACATTAGGAGATGGGGCGAGAATTTTCTCGGTGAAATGGAGAAGTACTTTGCAATAAGGAACTTCTTAGAGGAAACCAAGGCTATATGGGGAGTATATCAGCTTTCCCATGAAGCATCTTCATGGTGGGACAGTGTAAGACCGAGTTAAATATTGATGAAACTAACATCACTTGGGATCAATTTAAAAGTTATTTTAGGAAATGATGACTTCCACAACTCTAATACGATCAAAACATGACTGAATTTTAGAATTTAGCTCAAGGAAAGCTAACGAAGAATCGAGTATTGGGAATGGTTTATGAAATTCCTCAAGTACGTACCTCAAAGTATCAAAGTGATGAGAAGTTCGGGATAGAGAAATTAATTATGGTATTAAATCCCATTATTGGGGGAGAAGTTGATGTTCACATCCCAACCACCGTGGAACGGGTTGTTGAGAAATCCATAAGGCAAGAACAAAAATTAAAGACTATTTCTGCTCATAAGGAGGAAGTAAAGAAGAAAGTTCCAAACCCCTCTTCAGCTTCTCTTGCACCTAAGAAGGGACCATGGAAGAATTTTGGTAATAAAAGTAAGTTTTCACTTGATAATAATAAGAAAAAAACAATGAATAAGACTGTTGGAAATGCATAGAACAATTTTGCCAAGAATAATAATGGACACAAGTCCTATGGAGTTCAGAATAATAACTTTAAGGCTGGAAATATGGAAATAATTCTTATTCTAGAAAGGGACCTATAGGAGGCTGCTATAATTGTGGAAAGGATTATTATGCAAATCAATTTCCTTTGAAGAAGGATGATTGTAACGGGAGCACAAGATACATGCTACAGTAGTTAAAAAGCAAGATAAAAAGAAAGCTACACCTATAGAAGTTTCAGTAAGTTATTTAGCATACATGTAATGATTTTTTTGATACGAGAGATATTGAATGTTTTATTTCTAGTAAAATTACTTTGAAACTTAAAAGAAAAGCTAGAAAAAGGATAAATCATAGACTATACATTATGGTAATAATTATATTCATACAGTTAGTATGTGTCTTTTTGGAGCAGTCCTTGAATTACCTAACTTTTCCACAGAGGTTGATCTGTATGTTGCACCTTTAGGGTCTTATGATGTAATCATAGGTGTTAATTGGTTAGCAGAACATAAGGCTAAAGTGGACTGTTTTGAAAAACGCATTAGTTGTTAACAACAGAGATTCAGGGTGTGAAACATGAGATTTCTGTTAGGAAACTGTTAGCTATGCAACTTAAAAAGGCCAAAAATAAAGGATGTACCTTATATGCAGTAAAAATTTTAGAAACTGTAGAGGAAAACAACAATTTAATGGAATGATATCCACTGTTACGAGACTTCAAAGTGATGCATTTCGAAAGAAGTGCAGTCTTCCACCCAAAAGGGAATTTGATTTCATGATAGAGATCAAACCTGGAACCGAACCTATATCTAAGGCACTGTATCAAATGAATACTATAGAATTAGTAGAGCTTAAGGCTCAATTGCAAGAAATTTTGTCTAAAGGTTTGATTAGACCAAGTGTTTCACCTTGGGGAGCACCAGTGATTTTGTGAAAAAGAAATATGGAACACTTAGATTGTGCATTGATTACAGAATGTTAAACAAAGCAACAATCAAGAATATATATCCACTTCCTAGGATTGATGATTTATTTGATCAAATGCGTGGAGCATCGGTATACTCCAAGATAGATCTTCGATCTGGGTATCATCAATTGTGAATTAAGGATGAGGATATTCATAAAACAACTTTTAGAACAAGGTATGGACATTATGAGTTTACGATTTTACCTTTTGGATTAACTAATGCACCTATGGAATTTATGAATTTAATGAATAATATCTTTCAAGAATACTTGGAAAAATTTGTGCTCGTATTCTTGGATGACATTCTCATATATTCTAAAAGCATTGAAGAGCATCATGAGCATTTGAAAGTATTTCTAGAAATTCGAGAAAGAGATGGTTGTTTGGTAAGTTGTCCAAATGTTCTTTCTATGATGCGAAGTCCACTATTTGGGTCATGAAATAAGTAAATATGGAATCACCGTAGATCCTTAAAAATTAGAGCTATAAAGAATGGCTCGCACCAAATAATTTACATGAAGTTAGAAGCTTCATGGGACTTCTTGACTACTATAAGAAATTTGTAAAATACTTTTCTAAGATAATTTGTACTAATAACTTCCTTATAGAAGAAAGATAAAAAGTTTGTTTAGAGTGAGAAATGTGAAATTACATTTAAAACCTTGAAGGAACAGATTAACTTTGGCCCTTATTCTTGTAATACGAGATCCCGATGGAGAATTTTTGGTGGTAAATTATGCATCCGGTGAAGGTCTATGAGGTATTTTTTTACAAAGTGGTCATGTAATAACATACAAAAGTAGAAAACTTAAGTTACATGAGTTGAATTTTTCTCCACATGATTTAGATCTTGATGTCATTGTTCATGCACTTCATGTTTGGAGGAATTATCGCTTGGTAAACCATTTGAGTTGAAAACTATTCATCTTGGGCTGAAGTACATTTTCGCTTAGCCAAATATAAATGCAAGACAATGAAGATGGTTAGACTTTTAGTCTGAATATGATTTTCACATAAGTTATATAGAAGGTAAAGAAAATAGAGTGGTTGATGCTCTAAGTCATAGGAAGCACATTTCTTCTCTTATAACACTAAGAACTTAGTTTAAGGATGAAGTAAAAAGTGTTATGGAATTTGATTCTTATTTTCAACAAGTAAAAGTAACACTTGTTGTAGATTCTAATGATTTGAGGTATAAAGGTTTTTGCTTTGATAAAGAAGGAATCTTACGATTTGAAAATAGATTCTATGTACCTTTGCTTAATGGTTTGAGAAATAAATTGTTAGCTGAATTACATAATTCACCTTTCTCTAGACACCCTGGAATTACAAAGATGTTTGCTGATATAAAACAACAATATTTCTGGAAGGAATGAAGAAAGATGTTATTGATTATGTAACACATTGTCTAGAGTGCCAACGTGTTAAGGCGGAACATATGCACCCATCTGGTTTATTGTATCCTTATAGCATACCACAAGTATCAATGGTAGGTAATAAGCATGGATTTTATACAAGGGTTTCTTATGTAAAGAAATAAACATGATATTATTTTGGTAGTTATTGATAAACTAACAAAAGTAGCTCATTTTATTGCTAGAAATTTGAAGGATGATTGTCCTGTTTTGGCTAAAAGATTTGTAAATGAAATTTTCAGATTACATGGGGTACCTAAATTAATCATATCTGATAGAGATCCTAGAATGACGTCAAGATTTTTGAAAACGCTTAATGCAATTCTAGGAAATAAGATAAATTTCAGTTTTGTGTATCACCGAGAAATGGATGGACAGATTTGAAAGAGTAAATCAAGTTTTAGAAGATATGTTACGAGATGTATTGTATGGATCAACAAAGTATAAGTGGGAAGAATATCTTCAATTATTTGAATTTTCTTACAATAATACATATCATGATTCTCTTAAGATGGCACATTTTGATGCACTTTATGGAAGAAAATGCAGAACCCTTGTTAGTTGGGATAGCATAGAGGATAGAGAGGTAATTGGACTGAAATCCTTACGAAATGGAACAACTAGTTAAGTTGATTCGTGAATGCTTGAAAGAAGCAGCAGATAGGCAAAAGAGTTACGCTGACTTGAAGAGGATTGATAATAAATTTGAACTTTGTGAGAAATCATTTCTTTGGGTTAAACTGAAAAAAAAGTTCTTTAACTTTTGGCAAGGCTACCAAGTTATCACCTCGTTATGTGGGACCTTTTGAGATAGTTGAAGTAATCAACCCTGTAGCTTATCATTTAGCATTACTTCCTACTTTTTCACAGATGCATGATGTTTTCCATATTTCTTTGCTTAAGAAATACATTTCAGATTTATCACACGTGTTAAATTGGAATTCCTTGCAGCAGTCCAAGACCTAGGAATAGTCGTGGTTAAACACATTTGAGTGATGGAAACTTGCGAGTTGCATTTAAGAAATCAAGAAATAAGTCAATGTAAGGTCTAGTGGGATGAGTTTAACGAAGAGAATACAACTTGGGAAAATCTAGAGGATATGAAAACTACTTTTCCATATCTATTTGAACAAAATTGATTCTATTGATTGATAAAAAAATGATTTTATCTTTTTATGACAATAAGTATGCTAGTTTTGGGTAGATATTTATTTGATTTGGATAAATAGTGATTTAATGTTGATTTATTGAACTATAAGATTCTAATATATTTTGATTTATGGTAAGAGAAGTGAATGAATTGATTGTCCGAGGTATATTATTAAAATGGGTAATCATCGGGATGATGATTCTATTAAGGAGGGGAGCATGTAACACCCTTGGACAGCTTGTTATTTTTCTCCTTTACATTTCAAGTGTTGACATGTGATTTTCCTTATAAAGATATGTTCTTTTGATTTTGGAGATCATGCTTGATATGGATAAATAATCTTCTATTCTTAAGATCATTTGACTTAATTGGAATGGCTTCTTTGAATCCATTTTTCACTTCTTATAGGTGAGTTGCAATCTGGTTTAAGAATTTTAAACTTATCTATTAATATGACTCATCCTTGGATCAATTTTAGTGATCCAAGAAATGTTTCAAAATCTACTTTGATTGAATGAATGGTAAATTAACATTCCATAAATTAAAAAATATATGACTAAACTTTGTTGGTTACAATTTCTTTGATTGTTGTGTAAATGTGTTTCTATTCAATCATATGTTGTGTTTGGATCTTTTAGTTCAATCATTGTAGGACAATTCGACGTAAATGAACTATAGCTTGTTCATGGCATAGGAAACATTATGGTTCCTAAAACTAAAGGGAGCGCCTTACGGAATCCTAAGATAGGTAAGAATATACATATTTACTACCTAGCTATGTTAATTAATTGAATTTTATCCTAACCTAAGCTTTTTACTAAAGGATTATGGAGAGGTTTCTAGGTTATTAAAATTATCCTAGAACCTAATGTTATATGGTTGTGTGATGATCTAACCTAATGCGTAAAAACTATTGTGTTTGAATTAATCTAACCTATGTGGGAACTACCTAAGGTGGTAATTTATTGATTGGGTTATAACCTAATGTTACTTATCTTAAGCTAACCTAAGATCTAACCGAAGAAATTATGACTACCCTACTAATAGGCATGAAGGGGGAATTGGTGGTCGTATGTATCTTAGGTGATGGTTCTAAGGCATTTAAGTTGTTGATAAAGTTTTTAAAACCTTACGGCTAGTTTTGACAAAGTAGATAGTTGACTTGGAGGAGGCTTATGTGGAAACTTCACTAAAAATAGAATTCCTTGTTAAATTTGATTTGGCATTCGCCACACTTGGAAGGAGGTGGCAAGGAAGGATAGGTGGAAAAATAGGAATGAATGGAATTTAATGTTTTCAATTTTTGTGATCAAACCATTTTGGAAAGCATGCAAACGGGATTTTATGGGGTCATTTCACTTTGCATGTTTCATGATTTTTACTCTACATGCTCTCTAGTTTTTCAAACCAGGAGATTAAACTACACTTAATAGATATTCTTGAGGTTTTAGACTTATTTTCCATTCGTGGAATATATAAGAGGCAGTGTGGAAAAAGAAGGATTTTGTTTGATCTTTTGTGGAGAAGTAGAGAATTTGTGAGCTCGGTTGGAGGTTCTCTTCGATTTGGTAGAAGTGCTATTAGGCATGATAGGCTCTAATCTTTAAGATCTCTTTCTTTCTTATAAATGTTTCATTAAAACAATTCTGCTCTTTTGAGATTCTTGGATTGCATATCTTATCTGGTTATTTTCTTGTTGGGTTTATTAAATCTTGTGATATTGGTTTTGAATCCTTGGTAAATGATGTTCTATTTGGAAACTTACCATGTGTAGTTCTTAAAAGAGAATGCATGCAAAAACATATTTCTGTAACTCATATTTTTCATTCTAGAACGGGTAATGGAAGTATTCTATTTAGATAATCTTCGTTGCTATTTAGATATGGTTCAGAGTTTTTGAGAACCTTGGGTTCTATCTGATCTTGTTGGAGTTTGTGTTTTATTTTATCTTGAGCTTGTGTTGAGCTTATGTTTTTGTTGAGCCTTTATTCGAGCTCATTTTTGATTTGGAACTTGGTCTGGTTTCATGTTTAATGAGAACTAGATATAGAGGTTCTTGTTGTTCTGAACTAGTGTTGAAATCTTGGATATCCTGGATTGTTTTTGAAGTTTGTATATAGCTTGGTTCTTGTGTTTTATTTCCTTATGAGAACTTAAATTTTAATTTCAGTTCATAATGTAAGTTCAGAATGTATTTTATTACTCATTTTGGGGCTTGAACTTTGGTGAGAAACTTGAGTTCCGTTGGGAATAATATTTAGCTTCGCATTTTGGTATGAATTGTGTTAGAGCCTCTAGTTGTTCTAAACCAAAGTGTTGAAATCTTAGTAACTCAATACTTGTTGTTGAAGTTGTATGTGGCTCTGTACTCGTTCTTTACTCTTGTGGTATTTTGGACTATTAATGGAAGTTCATGATTTCACCACACTCTTATCTTGTTATTTGTTTGATTCTGAACTCTTGTTGGAAACTCATGTTTCATTTGAGATAGGAATAGGACTCCTTGTTTTGAATATGAACTGTTAATGGATATTTGTATCTTATACTGCCTCATACTAAGATACTGTGCATATCTGAGCTCATGTTGAGTTTTTTTAATTTGACACTGTACATGAAATTTAGTACTTAGTGTTTGGAAATAGTAGTAGGAACGATGTGTCAGTTTTGTTTTGGTATGTTGAGTTTTCTTTGTTATTGATTTAAACTTGAATGGGAACTTGTTGTTTCCCTAAACTGTGAATAATTACTTAGGTAGTCTTGTACCTTTGTGAGAAGCTTGTGTTCGTCATTGTGCTCGGATTTTGTACTTTTGAGCTCTGAGATGGTAGTATTATCGACATGTTCGATTTGGTTTTGGTATTTGAATTGGGTTTTCTTAACTTCTTAAAGAGTTTAAAACTCAGAACTTTTCTAATCGAAATACTTACTCAAGGAAATATGGGAGATTAGATTAAGTGTTGTGTTTAAATATCCTTGGCATTTAACTGGAAACATTCTCTAAGGATAATGGGATTTCAGTCTGAGTTTGTTGATACTTTTGATCATGTTTAACTTATTGATCAATTATTTTTCTATCTCTTGTTGGATATAGTAAATACACCTTGTGTCTTTATAAAAGAAAGGAATGTGATTCCTTTAGAGCAAACTATGTTTTAGGACTGTTATTTTTATTTCATTCTGAGTATGGAATTAAAACTCGTGTTCATTGAAAGTAAAGAAGTGTAAGGAATATGGTAGTGTTCTTTCTTATTCTTTGGATAGATCATTGGTTGAACTTTTCTGTTTTGATTCTCTTTTTATATAGAGATTTCTTTATGAGTTGTTTTGTCTTCCTTTACCCAATCATTTGTAGAAATGATGTTGGAAGAGATTATATTATTCGGTTTTATTGAGCTGGAAATGCCATCTTTTTGGCAGACTGTTGTTTGACAAGACTTTACTTGGTTGGTTTGAGATGAGTAAGTTTGTCTCTTGCACTCTATCTTTTTAAGAATTCTCCTTGGATGAACTCGAGTAGAGATTAACTCCTGTATGAGTCTACCTTGATTTTTGAATGTTGTTTCAGATCTTTAAAAGTTAACTTCTATATGTGGAAGTAGATTTAAACTTGTAGGTAGACCGATTGATTTTCTATTCCTTCTTGGATTAAAATGAAATTCTGTTATGATGAATATCTTAAATGTTAAAATTTAAGGTAGTTTTCTTTTAAAAGAAACAGTTAAATCACGTTTTGAATCTGTTTTGTTTCTTAGATGTTTTTGTTTGGGCATAGTTTATAATGGTTCTTCTTCTTCTTTTGTTTAGGAGTTAGATGAGTTATCCTAATAATAACCATGCTTTAAACCCTTCTTTTGGCTTGTAGCAAATATAAATGTTGTTTTCTTTTATGAAAGATTGGGAACAATGAGATATTAGGATCTATTCCTTACCTAAGGATAATTGATAGAATTAATTAGACTCTATTTTGTAAGGCTAATATGGTGGATTATATTCTCATTCCTTTTCTTGAAAGTGAATTAAATTGGTTAAAATGTACTTCTTTTTTGTTGCTTTATATATATATATTGATTATAAGATGTAATCATTGTCTCATTAAAAGAGTTGTTTTAATGGAACAATTATTGTAATGCACTTATTATTAAGGCTAGTGCTTATCATGCTCATTCATTCAACTAACCCGTCCCAAGCAATTTTGCAGATGGACTCTCGTAAGTGAAAAGGAAGGAAAAATCTTATGTGATGCCTTTTGATTTAAGTCTTATTTTTGTGAAGAACTCAGAATCGTTCTTGAGATTATATTGAAAAAGAAAAGTATTATTCTTTTGTAATGAAGGTAGTTCTTATGTTGCAGATACCTAAATGTATAAGTTTCGAGATATGAATTAAATGTTGAGAATTTATTTACGGTGGGTGTGTAAATTATCTTGTACTTTCATTTCATAGATGGAATCTTATCTTGTTGTTTTACTCCATATTACATATATTCTTAATGGGGTATTCTTAGATAAGTTTGATGGTGGGAATTGGACTAATCTCCCTAAATAGGTTGAAACTTCTTAAGTTGCATAATTTGATATCATAACTAAACAATTCAATATAGTAATATGATATGGAATGAACATTCAGTAATAACTATTGAATTTGTAAATGATTTATAAGGGTGGTAGACCTAGCACTTAATCATGAAAAGGACGTTTCTTCCTCTATCTTAAGAATGCAAATAAAATGGAAGTTGTGATTCCTAAGTATTAGACTTTGTTTAATAAAGTCTACTTAGTTACAACATAGATGGTTATTACACTTCCTTGAATGGTTAAGTCACAATAAATGGAACTTATGATGTTGATATCCTGTTATGGTTGACGGCTTGTTAAGTCCATTAAATCACATTTCAGCAACCTTGTCTAACCCTAACCCAACACTCCTTACTGTAACATTTAGTTGAATTTGTTATAGAGATGAACTTAAGGAGTGTTGGATTATGGTAAGGCAAGGTTGTTGAAATATATTTTTATAATTCAAATTAATTAAATTTATAATAAACTCGTGAGGTATGTACATCTCGATGAGGCTATTCTGTAGGATGATGGCACACGCCAATTGCAGGGTCCTGTACCTTAGAGAAGGTTAGGATCTTCTCGAGGATACAACAATGTAGTTGACATGTGGCAACACCCTTCTGTATTGATCATCTAGATCTACACACATGGGACTTGATCTTAGTTTCTCTCTAGGTCTAGTTAGTAACATGTCTAAGATATGGGGTAGCCCCCTAAAACTTAGGATACCTTGGCACATGGGGTTGACTTAGGTTGACCCAGTATGCCAACTTACCCTAAGTCTTAGTGAGCCTCCCCCTATCATAACATATGTTGTTAACTTGAACTAGGGTTAAACCTTGGGCAAGTGGACTGACGAAAGTTAGTAAAGGACATTCTAGATAACAATAGAGTGGGGTGAAGGACATATTCGGATTAACGAGTATGTCGTCAAGGAATAGTAATATGAACAGTATGTTAGAAATCTTTGGCCAAAGTATCGCAAGCTATTGGTTGTGTTTTCCTATGTCACCTAGTCTAAGGTTCGTGATGTAGATGAATATTGGTAACAAATATTCAGATAGGTTCCTTAGACAGATCACTCAATACCTTGAATAGGGAAAGAGAACCAATTATAAGTAGTATATGGAAAAGTATTCAATACTTAATGTTAAACATGAATAGATCGGTAGTTTATGAGTCATGAATTAAATAGATCAATCGCATAGTGAGTCATTATAGCTACATATGGTTATCTGTTATATGAATGGTTGATAAAGAATGTGTGTTCTAAATTATGAATTTAGAACAGAGAACATTATTTATAGAAAATGAAAAACAAAAATTCCTTTATTTGTAAAGTCTTAAAATGGGAATGTTACGTAGAAGGCCCAACTATTTCATAGGTATGTCAATGAGAAACTTAGAGGATTTTGATTAAAGTAATTATAGGTATTGTGGTACCAAAAAATAATATCCTCAAGAGGAAACAAAGGTCATCAATGGTAATGAATCACCTCAAAAGTAAGAGTCTACTAAATAAAGAATGTTGGGAGCTGCAAAGGATGCCACTCTAGAGGTGTAAATTGATGAAAGTTAAAGTATGTAGACCATTGATAAAGGTGAAGGATTAATAATTGTAGGTTATACTACTGAGTAACGAAAGGAATCATTTCAAGAACAGAAGGTAACTAGCTTACATGCTCATGAAGGTGTTTCTAATGGACAACAACCTATAGCAAAGGTAGATATATCAAAAAGAGATGAATTGCCCAAAATGACAACACCAGTCTAAGAGGTTCCTAAGGAAACCATATGAGTTATGGCTACCTCAGCTGAGGGAACAAATAAAGAACATGCTCCAACTGATAATGTGACTCAAAATGAAATCAATCAATCCCAAGTCCAAGATCAAGGAAAGAAGCAATTGGAGGAAGTGCCAAGAAAGGATGAACTCAAAGAGTCAACATTGGGATTAGAAAAGGAACAAAAGGAACATCCGGTGTAAGAAATATATAAGAAATTGTTTATTTTCTCCGAAAAACCTTCACAGAATCACAAGAAGTAAAAGTGGGGAATTCTCTCATAAGCTGGTTGGTTGGGAGGGTTGATATCAGAAGAAGAAGAGGAGATTGTACCTAAGAAATTTATAGATATTACAACCTTGGCTTTCCCAAATCCCCAAAAGACTCCAAAAAGGGATAGGGTTATTACTAAGACTCATGTAGATCCATATGGATCTAGAACACTGGAAGTGGCAACCCCACATGAAGGTAAATCAAGAAATGATATAACATCAAGTGATTATAGTGTCCAGCTTATCCCTTTGGGAAAACCCTCAAGAGAAACATTGAAACAAGAGGTTTCAGAAGTAGTCCAGGGCTTGTTGCATAAAGTGGATGAGGACAAGATATCAAAAAAGCATTTGAAATAACATGGTCTTTGAATTCATGTTTACAATAGCTAGTGGGACAATCTAGTGAAAGCCAAGAATATATCTCTATTGTTACTCTTGGAGTTATTATACATATTGAAAAGTCACCAAGAAGATTAAAGTTGTTGATGATTGGGGAAAAAATTATTTGAAAAAGGTAATAAGAGCCTTGAGAAAGATAGAATTAAATATGGAGAACTTATGAAAACGTGACAATGAGATTTTTTGTTATGAAGGAATTATTCGAGTTTAAGCTGTATCACTCAACTTGATGAAGATCTAGTTGAAAAGGAAGGAATTGTGCCACTAGAACAAATGGGAACCCAGTATGTAATTGAATATTTGGCTAAAATCAGGGTTGAAGTTTTGAATGAAGTTAGAGAAAAGATGGAGACATAAAGTAAATGTGTCCACATAGGCATTAACACCATAGATATGAAATTAGAAGGTATGGTGTTTCATAAATTCAAAAATAGTTATGGTGACTTGGAAATGGACTTCTTAATCAATTATTTTGAGAAAAATATCTGAGTTGAAAAATTTTCTTATGAGGTCATTGAGACACTAATGGTTGTAGAAAGTAGAATTACGAGAGATAAAAGCAAATTCATGGGAATACAATCAAAGGATGGATCAAATTGGAGATACATTGAAAAAAAAGACCTTGATTTTTCAACAAAGACTCGAGTCCAACTGAAGAGGATTTAAGGAAGTTATTTCAAAGATATGATGCATATGTGGAAAGGAAACCAAAGGATGAGAAATATGATGAAGATGAAGATACAGATGTGAAGACTGATGAGAAAGCTTAGGCTTGTTTTCATTGGATAAATTTTTCATATTATTTTAATTATTACTCTCATTTCATGAAAATTGAATATTATTTTGAATTTTTGTTTTCAAACATGAATGTAATTTGATGTAGTACATCAAGTCAATATTTATTTTATATAATTTCAAATCCATTACGAAGCATGTAAAGTAATGGAACTATTTAACATTTTTGTATTGTGGAAAAAAGCAAATTGGGGTTCTATAGGGGCCCCAACCCATGAAAAGAGTTGCATAAATTTTGAAACTATATCAAAAAGAAACAAGAAAAGAGAAACCTAATCATCTTCCACTACAAAATAATCTCTATAAAGAGGAATTTTCTTCACCATCCTATTCTTTCTAAGAACCAATTTCTCTGTTCCCAATGCCATTTGAAGAAACATAATTTCTCCTGGCAGGGTTTAAGACATACCCAAAGACATAACTTCATCAATATTTGTTACAGGACCATCCAACAAACTAAGAAATTGTGATCTCCTCTCATAGGAAGAAACAAATTCACTCATTCCCAGACCTCCTTTAGGAAAGGCCTTTTTCCCTATTGCTGTGAAAATAGAAGATAGATTGGAATCTTGAGCTTCAAGTGTAATAACAACCGATCCTGGATCAAAATTTTCTAAATGCGATGATAATGATATCACATAAGGGGGTTAATTTTTTTCTAGTTTTTATATAAATAAATGAGAAAACCAACTATATTGTCTTAAGCAAAACTAATCTGAGATACCTGAGTTTTAATTCATACATTCCCAAACCTTCTCGCTAAGATGATTGTATTCTACAGTCATTGGTAAGCATTGAAGTCATAGGTGTTATGTATCCTTGTTGAAGTATTGATGTTTCTTGAATTAATTTGTGTGTATTCTCATGAGCAATTTTATTTTATTTCAAGATGTATTCCGTGAAACGGTTATCTACTCTCGTGTTGCAATCTTATCTTTGATTAGTTTCTTTAAATTACACAAAGTTTTGCTTTAACTTGTGATAATTTGGCAACTTTGAAATTGCATTATTGATGGAGCTTTCCTTCATACTCTAGTGAATGGTTTTAAATTTAAGTTATCTTGTATGATTTCAAGATCTTTGTAAGTTCTTGAGGGTATTTGGAACGTATTTGATTAGAAGTTGTCAGCATTTCATTCAAAATTTATTATGAGATTTTTTGTTTAGGTTCTCAAAGTTTGTGTGATATCATGTATTCTTGGGCCTCCATAAATAAAAATCTTTCTAGTTAAAGGAGTGTTGTGAGTTGTGTGATCTATATTTTGCATCAAGAACAATTATCTACAAAATTTATTAAGGTTCAACTAAGTATTTTGTATAATCAACTTTATCCTACTTAACTTCCCATCCATACATCAAAACCACCAGTAATAACCACCGATTCACTCAAATTAACCATGATTGCACTAGTTATGCACTTATGCTAAGGAGATTTGTTAACTTTTTCCATTATTTATCCAAATCTGCAGAAGCAAGCTTGAAATACCATTATCTTTAGTAACATGTGTCCTTTAGAAGACATCTACATTTTATAGTGTGAAAACTCATGACATTTAGATAATGTCTAAATTGACCATGTCTTCTTAGGGTTGTTTTATCATTTCCTTAAGAAAGACGGTCAAATATTGGCATTCCATTCATTCCTTTTACATATATAGGTTATGAAATGGGTCATCTCACCCCGGTTCTAGGAAGAACCTAAAGTATCATGGTAGGTTATACCCTTAGTGAGGTGTTATCTAACATTTCT
Source organism: Taxus wallichiana var. yunnanensis (assembly GCA_018340775.1). Classification (NCBI taxonomy): domain Eukaryota; kingdom Viridiplantae; phylum Streptophyta; class Pinopsida; order Cupressales; family Taxaceae; genus Taxus; species Taxus wallichiana. The sequence goes on along the minus strand of CM031242.1, from coordinate 203,924,997 downwards.
AAATTCAAAGTGATAAAAATATTGCAGATCCATCACGACTACAAATCGACTTAAATCATTGTATGTCTTTCTCTAAGCATCCTTCTTATCTTGTTGATGTTTCTTGAGTTATAAGGCATGACTAATTTGGGTACCAACACCCACATGGCCCCATTGTCGAGGACGATTTTGGAAATACAAAGAAATATTGACCTATGGTAATGTATGAAGTGTGTTTAGATGCAAATACCTGATCTATACTTGATATTTTATTAAGATTTATAACAAAATGATCTTCATTGGAATTCATTGACTTGGTATTTTCCTAGTGAAACAAGCTTTCCATTAAATTTGACTATTGTAGGGGTAAATATTGATAAAGGATAGTGATATTTGCCAAGATTTGTTGAAAAATATTATTAAGTTTTAGTTAGAAATTTTTTTACATTGATTTAAACATCTAAGGTGCAAGGCCTAGTGGTTAATCCATGTTATTCAGAAGATCTGGTAAATACTAGTATCATGAATTTCAAATATAGTATTCTATCAATGAAATTTGTAAATTTGGAAGGAAGAAGATTGTTATTCAAGATAGATCCTAGTAGAAAGTTATTCCTAGAGTTAGGAAGGACAAATACAACTAAGAAACAAGTCTGGAGAGCTTTGGGTGATGAAAGATTAGAATAAAAGGTGGTTCTTGTTGTTGATATTTATCAACCTTTGGTAGAAGATTACTCTAGTTCCTCATACAGTTCTAGATCAAGCATTCCTTGCACAATTTTGTACACTCTAGCTCGAGAGGATCCTTCATTTTCAAATAATATAGGTATCCCTCGTCTCCCTCCTCTATTACTTGGAAATAATAGAGTTTTCACTAAAATTGAATCATTGAAGGATCAATGTTTTGAAGATCACACCTAATTACCTCAAAGACCTCCTGTCCCATATTGTTTTAATTGTCATATTGGGACACCTCATCGAAGTAATATGGCTCATCCTCCACCTAGAATTCCCTTTGTTGTAAATGTTTTTGGACCCATATATTTCAGGGGTATGGTGTGTTATCCTAACCTAGTTCTACAAGAGGTGAGAAATAGGTTGCCTAAGTTTCAAGGAAATAAATCCATCAATGGTGACCAACACCTCGGGATATTTACTAATACTATGGAAGATTTTGAGATTGAGCATGAGGATGTGTATGTGAAATTTTTCATTCATACCTTATAAGAGGATTCCCGTGATTGATATATATCCTTACCAAATCATTCTATTGATTCATGGGCTGAAATAAAGAATGCATTTAGATTAGAAAATGGGGAAGAGTACTAATCATAGGTTTCTTCTCTCAGAATTCAAAAATATCAATAAGAATCCCAACGAACCTATCTAATATTTTAATACTAGATGAAACAAAACCTTTACTAGATTGGTATAATTTTAAGACCAAGTGATGAATCTTGTTTGATAAAATACTCGATGCCTTTGATAAGAAAGCTGCATATTATTTGAGGGACAAAAATCATAGGAGTTTGAGAGAAGCTTTCCCATGGTATTCAAAACCGAGAAAATATTAAGGTAGTAGAAAATCCTCCTAAAAGGGAGGGTTTCAAGTTGGTCAATCTGTAAGACCCCGGAAAGCAAGGGATTATATATGGAAGAAGTGATTAAGACTCTAGCGGGGTAGTGATAGAAATTTCTTACAATCTTTCTAAGGAAGAAAATGGAATAGGAAAAGTTACCAGGCCTAGAATTAACCTCGGGATTAGAAAAGATTCGGTAATCATCCTAGGAATGATCATATATCATATGATAGAGGGAAGGGGCCAATGGGATTAGGAAATAAGAAACAAAAACCAATAGGAAACAAATTTTTATCTAATACATTAATTTCTAGAGTGCTTGGTTGAGGAATATCATGTGATTTATTGGTGTGATAAGTGCTTCCTCCCACATCTTCCATTTGACCCCTGAAGAAAGTGAAGAGGTTAATGGAAGTACTACTTACGGTGATTTTTTATGATGGAGTGAAATAATAATTCACAACAACGAGTCACTTCCACTAATTTTATAAGTACAAATAATGTGTAAGGATTCTATGATTGCATACAACGAGTAATTTATGTTCCTTCCACAACCAACTTGGATGTTTATATGGTTTAGGATTTTAAGCTTCCCAATCATGATTGTTAGTAATTAAGGGAATTAATGATTTAAAATTATGATGGAGGAATTGCTTTTGAGGAAGATAGGAAACTTTTGTTGTATGCAATGGTTACCCAAGAAAACAAATATAATCTAATAAACATAGTTGTTAAAGGGGCAAGGCCATAACCAAAACCAAAGACTTCGATCCTAACAAATATCCCAAGGGATATCCCCAAGAAATATGTTCCAACCAAACTTCCATCTAATGCCAATAAATCTAGTAACCATGCCAAAGCCATGAAGAACCTCATAGCACAAGAAAGGGAAGTTACCCTACCTCTCAATACAACATTACCAAAGTATACCTCTTGTGATATGGCTCAAATTTTGAGTTAGATCAAGGTTACTGTAGCCATTGTTGAGTTTCTTAGAATCCCGAGCATAAAAAAGAGCATTTGAGTACTTGGGTTTCATAGAGGAAGAAGTGGTCCGACAAAATATGTTAATAGTGTTTATCTTCCCCCTATAATTGTAGAATTGGAAGTGCCACAAGAATTGTAAAATTTTGGAGAATCCTCTGAAGTATATTTAGGCACCTCCCTTATTTAATCTCAACTTGATGTTGATCCCTTTTGCATTATTTAATTATTAAATATAGACTTGTTCGAATCGCATGTTTGATTGAGAATCTTCATGTAATGAGATGTCGATTGATGTTATGATTGAACTAGATATCAAAGTAACACCAGCCTTTGGAAAGTGTACTACTATGGATTCAAGATAAGTACCAAGTAATTAGATATGTTAAATTTTTAGTGATGTAATTAACAACTTATCCTGTAAGTTTTTAACCATGAATGTGTTCATTTTGGACTTTCCCGCTAAATGGGATATGTTATAGTCAAGGAAGTGGACTGTTAGTGTAGGAGGAAGTGTGAAAATGGACATGTCATATGCCACTATACCAGTGGAAGGAAATATTTTCAAGTTTTATGGGGAGAATAAGATGTTACATCTAATTGAAGATCGCAACAATGATTCTTATGAAGTGTTGTTTGTTGATGTGGATGTTAACAATTTTGTTGATTATGTATATTTTGAGGAGAATAATATTGATAAGAGAAAATTCCTTAAATAATTTGGTGATCCTTGGACCTTGTTGTTTGATGGACCCTCCGATATGGGAAATGAGGTGGGATTATACTTATATCTCCGAGAAAAGAGACTTTTAATTTTTGTTTAAGACTAGGATTTGAGTGCACAAAAATATTGCAGAGTATGAGTCATTACTCTTGGGTTTGATAATTTCTTAGAGGTATGCTATAAAATTTATAATTGTTAAAGGAGATTCAAAATTAGTGGTCAAATAAATTATAAAATTGTATGTTACAAAAATTAAAGGATGAAACACTATAAGCATGAAACATGGGATTTTATTGAGTTGTTTTACTCCTTTAATATTTAATATCATGATAGAACTCAAAATGTTGTTTCCAATAGATGGGAAGTTCCTAGATCTAGGTTTGGTAATTGCACATTTTCTCAGTATTGCAGTTATGACATTGAAATATTGTCTAGACCATCCATGGTAGATAATGTGAGGAATTGGAAAGTATTTGATGAGGATTCCTAGGTCCAAAGGTTATTACAAAATGAAGGAGAGTTCATGTATCATTGTATGGACTGGGAACCCATGGTCTCTATTTGTGATGGTAAAGAAACCCTATTTGGTAAGGATATCATTAAGTTAAAGACCAACACCATTCGTAGGGGTTGGTTTCACTGGAATCTAATTTTGATAATACAGATAGGGTGATTCATAGACACGTCTCTTCTTGAAGGGATGTTGAAGAGTTTAATATGGGAACTCAAGAAAAACTTAGAAAGGTGTATTTAGGGAGTAATATGAGTAAAGAAGAAAAGCATTCTTATGTTGAATTGTTAAAAAGTATCAATATTATCCGGCCCTGGTCTTACTCGAATTAAAAGCATATAAGGAATATTTATTTCAACATGAAATACCTTTAGAACCTAATGCTAAACCATTTAGGAAAAAGAGAGGAAAATTAATCCACTTATCTCCCTTAAGATGCAAGAATAATTAACAAAGTTGAGGGATGGAGGGATAATACAGCCTACAAGATATTCTTCATGGGTGGAAAACATTGTACTTAGAAAGAAAAATTGAGATATAAGGTTGTGTGTGGATTTCAGAAATTTGAACAAGGCCTCCATTAAAGATATGGATAAAATATTATAATTAGTCACTGGATCTGAATTACTCTCTACATTAGATGGATTCTCATGATATAATCAAGTGGTGGTAAAAAAATTAGAGAGAATTAAAAATAATTTTACCACTCTATGGGGTACCTATGTATATGTGAGAATGCCTTTTGGTATGATGAATGTTGGAGTTATCTTTCAGAGAGATATGGATGTTTTCTTCATATGTTACATTAATGACTTTATTACAGTATATAATGATATTGTAAGTGTATTCTCTAGGAAAAGAAACGACTACCTTGGCCATGTGGAAAAAAAGATGATTAGATGCAGAGAGTACGTGATTTCATTAAATCCTAAAAAGTTGCATTTTGGTGTTTAAAAACAAAGTTATTGGGGCATATAGTGTCTTAAAAGGGGTCATGATTGATCCTGAAAGAGTGGAAGAAACTAGTAAAGTTCCTATCCATAAAACTAAAAAGGGGATCCAATCCTTTTTTGGTCAAATCAATTTTATCAAGAGGTTTATTTCAATTTATTCTAAGATAATTATTCCTATAAAAATCATTTTGAAAAAGGTCCAAATCATTAAATGGGAAGAGGAAACCATTAAAGCTTTCAATGGAATAAACAAAGCATTGAAGAATGCCCCAATTTTGGAAGCCCCCGATTATAAAAGGGTTTTTTAGATATTCTATTTTGCATCTAAGAACACCATTGAATCATTTTTATTGCAAAAGGATGATGAAGGGAATGAAAGACCTATTATATTTTTATCAAGGACTTACAAGATGTTAAATTAAATTATACAATCATGGAAAATCAATATTTTGCTTTAGTAAGAGAAACTAAAATTTTTAGGCCTTACATTTTGAGTTCTAGGATTGCATCCTATGTTCCGCATACTATGGTCAAAAATATGTTATCAGAGATGGAGGTTTCTATAAAAATATTTTATTGGGTGAATAAGCTACAAGAGTATGATATGGATATACAAACCACCAAGTTGGCTAGAGGTTTGAGCCTTACAAAGATGATGACAGAGAGTAACCTCGTAGGTAATGGAGATCAAATAATTTGAAGAATGACATATGGAAGTACAAAAAAATCTAATCAATTCCAAATGGTATACAAACATAATATTTTATCTCAAGAATTTGGAGTTTCAAAGTCATTTAGACAAAAATCAGAGAAGGACACTCAAACTTGCCTCCCAAAAATATATCATAACTGATTATGGGTTGTCTTGGAAGAATCCTGAAGGGGTCCTTTTGAGATGTATCACAAAGGAAGAATATCTAATACTTATTGCATAATTCCATGTATGTGGATGTCACTTTGTTGGAAGAGTTACTGCCCATAAGATCTTAAGGGAAGGTTACTTGTGGCCTACACCTTTTAAAGATGCAACCTTGTTGGTCAGGAAGTGTGAAAGTTGTCAAATATTTTCAAGAAGGATGAAAGCTTTAGGTTAGTTACCTTTACAATTAGTATCAATAGAAAATCCATTTTAATAATGGGGTATGGAATTCATTTGAGAGATATCAGACCCCTCAAGTGCAGGGAAAAAATGGATACTGGTAGCCATAGATTATTTCACAAAATGGGTTGAAGATATTCCAACCAAAATGGAAACTCACAAGATATTCATGGACTTCATTCTGAATCATATAATCTATAGGTTTGGAGTACCTATGAAAATAGTTTTTGATAATGCTATGAGTTTGAGCTAAGCCATTGGAAACTATGTGCCAAGAATATGGAATTAGTTTGACATATGCATCTAATTAAAATCCTCATGGGAATGGTCAAGATGAGTCAAGTAACAAGAATTTTCTCAAGATAATTAGGAGGACATTGAAAGTCAATAAAATAAAGTTGGGTGAGCAACTGAAATTTTCTTTATGGGAGGAAAAATTAATTCTAGGAGAGCTACTTGAAAAAGTCTCTTTGAGTTAGTTTATGGAGTTCAAGATCTTTTTCCCTACATATATAATTATCCTCTTATGAATTTATTGAAAAACTTGAAGATGAAGAAATAAGACCCTATGAAGTTAGGATTAATAAAATAATAGAATTGGATGAGGAGAGAAGGGAATCCCATCAAAGGCACCTTAAATTTAGAGAAAGACTTAAGAATTTTTTTGATAAAAAGGTGACCCCTAGAGCTTTTAGTGTTGGAGATATGGTATTATTATTGGATAACATGCATGAAAAAAAGGAAAGCATGGAAAATTTGATGCATTGTGGATGAGCCCTTACTCTATTGATATAATGATTGGTGAGCATAATTTCTTCTTGAAATATTTGAATGGAGATATAATAGAGTTTCCCATTAATGGCAGACATATAAAGCACTTCTTGGATTGATCACAATCAAGGTACAAATTTTTTTATAGTGTATAGTCTTTTTATTTTTTTTTTCATGTTTTTGTTTCCCTTTTGTTTTCTTGGTCTATAATGACCTATTTCCTTGGTATCTATGTATGTTTTTGTGAAGTACGGTGGCTCTAGATGACTCTGTAGCCCAATGGATTTAGGCACTTGGTCTTTTTATTATTATTTTTATCTGGTTCTTTTGGTACCCACAGGGGGTTCCCATCCTTGAGTCGGAGCTAGTTTTGGTGCTCGATTTTTTCTCATCCTCTTATCCAATCTATACCTTCAAAAAAATTTCTCTAACTGGGTTTACCATGATTCAAAACATATACTCAATTATGTGATCAGGTTGGATGCAAATAGAAATCACATGTTTAGGGTGTTAATCCTCTATTTCGGTCAAGGAATGTAATAGTCATTTTACCCATGAAAATACATGTGAAAAATAGATCATGGATTAGGTTTAATCATAAAAATATTCCTTGTATATTATCCTTTGGACCTTCATTGAAAATATTATATTTTTCTCCTCCACCTAAATACATGTGGCATGCCTTTATCATTTACCTTTGACCGTAACGGAACAATTTACAAAATTTTACTATCTACGTAATAACTACAAGATGTAAAATTATCCAGGAGGGTTGATGAATATTCCCATGAATATTTGAGTCAAAATATGTAAGAAATAAGAATTCACCCCACTCCCCAAGAGGTCTACATGTAAAAATATGATTGGAGTGGAGAGTTGGGAAAAAATGCATTTTTTACGATGAGTTGAAGTGTAAAATGCAATAAAATCTCAGAATCTTGTCAAGGATACGTGGTGTATTCTTAGTAAGGGTCAAATAAGTGGGGTTTTGGCTTGTCTCGGTAATTTTTTTCCTAATTGGAAAGATATAAAGATGAAAAAAGGTCTCGTGACTTCGTTTCCTCTAAGATCTGAACACATGTCATGATATTAACAAAAGTCAAGGGCAAGTGCTCGTGTTAAATGTGTAAACCTATATGCATCTAAAAGATAGTACAAAAGTGCAAAAATAATCCCCGATCCTCAAAGAATCACATTCATCCATGTATAAATAAGAAAGGCATCTTTGAATGGATAGGATGTGGCACATTTATGACTACCACAATTAATGTGTTTTTTCATGAATCAAATCAAAATTGTTTGAAGTATTGAAACACTTAACGATTTTTATTATTGCATGCAAGGATTTGGATTCCATAGCTATCATAATTCATCTAATAATGAAGTGAAGTTGACCTGAGAAGCATCAATTTGGAGATAAAGGATTGAGAGTTTAAGAATCAAGGGAAAATTGGACATAATTTACATGGAAAACTGATAAGGATTGTATTGCATTTGTATTTTTCATTGTTTGTTCCATAATTTATAAAGTGGTTAAATGGCAGAAGTTAGGGCATAGAAAAATGAGGCCATTACAATCTATTTTGAGTCACATCGGTATTACCAATTAATTATATAAAATTATAGACACAAAATTGATGGATGCCAATTTGAATGATTTTTTTCAAAGACTCAATATCCTAGACAAAAATGAATTCATGGAAGAAATTGAGGCTAGTAAAATTTACATAGCTAGTGTTATACGTCCTTTATTACATTGTCCTGAATTGGTAAGGCTTTGTGCTATGAATTATAATCCAGACAAGAAGGAATTTTTGGATGAAAGGGGTGAATAAGTGTTGACTCTAACACCGGAGCTTTCAGGATAATGATGATATTACCAGTAATCAAAACACTAGTAACATTAAGCATTGAATTAGCCCTTAAAGACTTCAAAGCCAAAATGAAATACTATGTCAAGGTTATAAATAGTAAGTGGCTACTAGAAAATAAGAAGGTAACCTCTAGAATCCTCAAAATAATAATTAGGGCATATTTTTGGCATAAGTAGAAGATTTAATTATGTTTCTAAGAAAGATGGATTTCTAGAATAACCAATGAATTCAAGTAATGGATGTGCTCAAATATTTGTGTTGTTTTAGAAAATAAAGGGACCATTTTCTGGGAAACCCTTGTGGGTGATTCAATTCATGAACATCTTTTAGAACTAACTATAAAAATCAAAATGGGTGGTACTGGGGAGCTTGAGATTTATATGATGACATATTTGATTTACAATATTATAGGCCATAGACATTTTCTGGCCTTATACCACTTGCCCCCTTCAAACAAAACAAAGTGCATGAGATCTATAATGAATTAACGTTGAGTAATTAGAAAGGAAATGTGAGATTGGTGAATGATTAATTATTTACACCTATTATATGCTTATTCAAACCTCGAGTGAAAAAAATATAGAATATCGAAGAATATAGGAATGCAATAATGGATTATGGTTGATTTTTCATCCAAGTATAGATTGTTTACCTCTAAGATTCATTGGGTTTGAGGGCAACTATGAAAATTTCAAGATAATTAGATGATAAGATGATGTTTTTGAAATTTCAAGACAACTAACACCATTTCACAAGTTGATTCTGGGAGACATAAGACAATCATAAACTTTCCTATTAAAACTAAAAGATACTCTTTCCATTCCATTATTAAATCAATATTGATGGAGGAAGAAATTGAAATATTGGACATGGAGAAATTTGAGGCAAGATATAACTATGATATTACATGGGTGGTCAATGCAACTTTGGGAAATTATTTTGAGCATGAACCTCACTTTTAGAATTATTAGATGAATTGTAGAGATGAGGAGGAAGTTAGACTTAGATATTTCTCAAGGATGACTCTCAGACAAATCATTGATTTTAAAATTATTGTGGTGCCTCAAGGAATTGTGGATGACCAGCAAACAGTGAGTCAATACTATATTGACCAAAATATATAAGGAAAACCAATGACTCCCATAAAGTGGGATGAGGGAGATTCAGATGATCAGTATAACAAGATTGCTAATGTGATGAGGAGGACCTTGACTTGGCTAAAAGGAAAGACTATAAATCTATCCATTTAAAACACAAAGGTACTTAATAAATTCAGGGACTTGGAAATTTTGAAGGAAGATCTTCCCCTTTTGAAGGAAGGGGCTGATAAGATAGATCATTTGGGAGGAAAGTCCCCTCAATTTCCTTCAAAGATACCTACCATAGGTATTTTTGATGAATGGACTACTGCTGCTAGTGAGACTGGGACTTCCATGTCTACTTTGAAGCAGAAGACAAAGGAAATTATTTTAAAGTCCATGAAAAATGATCATATTACTTTTGCAATGCCCATACAGGCTAAGGGAATTGGTGTAACAAAAAAAGAACCCCTAAAACAATATTAATAGGGAATCCAACTAAACTAAGACAATGAGAGGATCTATATCAGGTGTGGACCTTGCATATTTGGTACAAGGTGTAAAAGAAAGAGAGCCACTAGATGTTAGGCATTTTGAAAGAGCCAGGAAGAAGGTTAAACTTGTATTTGAACAACCCTTGGAAAGATATGTTGGTGGCCATGCATAAAGGAAGAACAATCATAGAGATCCTGAGGTGATTAATCCTCCTACTCTTATAGAAGAACAAAAAAGAGTAGCTGCTTCCTTGGCTCACCAGGTAACACCACCACTTGATCAAGAGACACCCCAAGTTAATCCAATTGTAAAACTGATTTCCCCATGTCAAATTTCATTTACAAGAGGAATAGTAATTGAAGTTATCCTAGAATGGGTAACCCAAAGTAATCTCCCACCCAATATACTAGGAAGTTCTATGATTGAACAAGGTTTGAAGAAACCTGATGCAACACCATTTGAAAGTGTGAATGTACCTCTTTTTGACCAACCACATGAACAAAAAAAAGATCCCAATTGAGATAATGGACATAGACATAAGTGAAGAGATTCCTATACTCAAACCATTTGATGTATCATTTGAAACACATGTGGTAGAAAGTGCAGGTTTTCTCCAATCAGATGAAGAAGTAAAGGAACTCACCCATTTTCCATTTGTTGATCCAAAAATCTTAATGCCAAAAAATTTATGTCGAAGGAAAAACTATTTCAGAAGTAGGTCAATCAGAAAATCAAAGGATTTCTAGTGAAGCAATTATAGGTATTGTGGCACCAAACAAAGAAGATCTTCAAGAGGAAACAAAATTCATCAAGGGTAATGAATCACCTCAAAAGGTAGAGTCTACTAACAAAAGAATGATGGAAAATTCAAAGGAAGCCTTTGTAGAGGTGAAAATTTATGGCAATCAAAGTATGCAGCCATTGATAAAGGTGAAGGATTAATTCTTTGGAGGTCATCTTTGTTGAGCCATGAAAGGAAGAATTGAAATAACAAAAGGTAACTAGCATACCCTCTCATGAAGGTGTTTCCACTGGACAACCACCTCTAACAGAGGAAAATATTATAAAAATAGATGAATTTCCCAGAATGAAAACACTAGTCCAAGAGGTTCCAAAGGAAACCATACTAGTTATGGATACCTTAGCTAAGGGAAAGAATAAAGAACATGCTCCAAATAATGATGTGAATTAAAAGGAAATCAATCAATGCCAAGTCTTAGATCAAGGAAAGAATTGGTTGGATGAAATTCCAAGAAAGGATGAACCCAAAGAGTCAACATTGGGAGTTGACAAGGTGCAACAAGAAGTTCCATCGGTGCAAGAAACATCTAATAAATTGGTTGTTTTATTTTAAAACCTCACCGAGCATCACAAGAAGTAAAAGTGGCGATTGCTCTCATAACTGGTTGGTTGAGAGGGTTGATCTCGAGAAGAAGTAGAGAATACACTTGATAAATTTATAGATGTTACAACCTTGGCTTTCCAAAATCCCCAAAAGACTCTAAAAAGGGATATGGTTATTACTAAGACTCTTGTATATCCATATGGATCTATAACATTGGAAGTGGCAACCCCACATGAAGGTAAATCAATAAATGATATAACATCAAGTGATTATAGTGTCCAACTTATCCCTTTGGGAAAACCCTCAAGAGAAAAATTGAAACAAGAGGTTTCAAAATCAGTCCAGGGCTTGTTGCATAAAGTGGATGAGGACAAGATATCAAAAAATCATTTGAAATAACAAGTAAGGTATTTGAATTCATGTTTACAACAACTAGTGGGCCAATCTAGTGAAATCCAAGAAGATATCTCTATTATTACTCTTGAAGTTATTGGACATATTGAAAAGGCTACCAAGAAGGTTAAAGATATTGATGATTGGGTAGAAAAGTTATTTGAAAAAGGGAAGAAGAGATTTGAGAAATCTAGAATGAAATATGGAGAACTTAAAACCAAGCTCATTAAAATTTTAGATTTTATTAAAAATGTGACAAAGATATTTTCTACTATGAAGGAATTATTCCCAAGTTGAATTGTATCACTCAACTTGATGAAGATCTAGTTGAAAAGGAAGGAATTTTGCCACTAGAACAAATGGGAACCCAGTATGCAATAAAAGATTTGGATAAAATTAGGGTTGAATTTTTGAATGAAGTCAGAGAAAAGATGGAGATAGAAAGGAAATGGGTTGACAAAGGCATTGACACCATAGATATGAAATTGGAAGGTATGGTGTTTGATAAATTCAAAAAGAGTTATGGTGACCTAAAAATGGACTTCCTAATCAATTATTTTGAGAAAAATGTCTGAGTTGAAAACTTTTCTTATGAGGTCATTGAGACACTAATGGCTGTAGAAAGTAGAATTACAGAGTTGAAAGAAAAGCCATGGGAATACAAGCAAAGGATGGATCAATGTGGAGATGCATTGAACATGTATAGCCTAATTTTTAACACCACACAGGTCCAACTGAAGAGGATGTAAGGAATTTATTTCAAATATATGATGCATATGTGGAAAGGAAACCAAAGGAGGAGAAATATGATGAAGATGAAGATACAGATGTGAAGACTGATGAGCAAGCTTAGGCTTGTTTTCTTTGAACAAATTTTTCATCTTATTTTAATTATTACTCTTGTTTCATGAAAACTGAATATTATTTTGAAATTTTTGTTTTCAAACATGAATGTAATTTGAGGCAATACATTTTGGGCACTATTTTTCTTTGATAGAATTTCAAATCTATTATGAAGCATGTAAACTAATGTAGTTGTTTGAAATATTTTGTATTGTGGAAAAAGGAAAATTTGGGGTTCTATAGGGGTCCCAACCCATGAAAAGAGTTGCATAAATTTTGGAAAATATGTCAAAAAGAAACAAGAAAATAGAAACCTAATCATCTTCCATTACAAAATCCTCTTTGCAAAGAGGAAGTTTCTTCACCATACTATTGTTTCTAGGAACAAATTTCTTTGTTCCCATTGTCATTTGAACAAACATAATATCTCTTGCTAGGGTGCGATACATAACCAACAACGTGAGATGATAAATAGTTGTCATAGGAACATCCAACAAAATAAGCAATTGTGATCTTATCTTATTGTAAGAAACCCATTCAGTCATGCCAAGACCTCATTTAGGAAAGGCGTTTTTTCCTGTTGCTTTGAAAATAGAAGATGGATTGGTAGATTGAGCTGGAAGTGTAATAACAACTGATCCTATAGAAGATAGATTAGGAGGCATGGAACTAGACTCACCCCTGAATTTATTCACAAAAATAGATGATGATTGAAGAGGTTGAGTAGGTATGGTACTTTATGGTTCTTTCTCCAAGTTTGAAACACGTTGCTCAGTTCATTCATCCTACAAAAGAGTTTAGGAATGGTACCTAATGAAATCTCCAAATTAAGTGCATAAAACCCTAAGGGGATATATTTCATGGTAAATTATTAATTGTAAATGAAGGGAGATGAATATTAGTTACACCTTACACAGAAGGCTTTCTCACAAGCCAAAATTTCTTCAAAATATCACGAGTCTTTTGATGTTCTAGTCTAAATAAATGGAAGTATATTATCTAGAAGGTAGAAAAGACAAGACTTATCTTGATAATCCTTCTAATCAATGCTACACAAATGGTTTGGATGGTCAACGACACCTTCTAATATTCTGGGTTGATAATGTCAAATAACATCCTTATAAATGCCTCTTTAGGGATTGATAGGTCAAATATTTTGTTCAAATATTCTAAGATATTTCCTATGAACTAAACACCACTACTACTCCTTCCATGTCACCAATAAGAGAAACTCACCATATTTTTTCACACTCAAAAGGATGTAAGTTTGAGAAGGGAACAACATGCATTTATAAAGAACCTAAGGAAGGAAAGCTGAGTAAAGTATAATCATGGTTAGATGACCTCCAAAATCTATATGAGATATTCACATGGGAGAAATAAGTTTGAATTAAGTTTGAATTATGCAAAAGATAATGGTTGGATTGATATGACATGATCCATACAAGAAAAATCAGCCCAGAAAAACATGAAAATGAGTGTGTGTTTCCCAAGATGGATTCTCAATAGGTAAAAGGGATTACACATTAAATCAAGTCACCTAGAGATGCTTGGAAATCATCAAAAGTGGGTCTCTTTACCCTCATGAAGGGATAAGTAACTAAAAAATATCAAAAAAATGACATGGCATCCTAGTCATTCTGGGAGAGTGAAAACGTGAATGACTTGTGATTCTTCCACCTAGTAACAAAAATATATTATTCTTTGAAGAATCATGCTTTTGGGGGGAAAAGAGAAAAATAATGAGTGATCAAAATTGTATAAATGTGAAGAGAATAATCTTGCATAGGGGGGTTAAATTTTTCCAAGTTTTTAGAGAAATAAAGGAGAAAACCAAATGTATTGTCTTAAGCCAAACTAATTTGAGATACCTGAGTTTTTATTCATGCGTTCCCAAAACTTCTCACTAAGATGATTTCACTATACAATTATTGGTAAACATTGAGTTCATAGGTGTTATGTCCCCTTGTTGAAGTATTGATGTTTCTTGAATTAATTTGTGTGAATTATCATGAGAAATTTTATTTTGTTTCAAGATGTATTACTATGAATCAATTATCTACTCTCTTATAGAAATCTTATGTTGATTAATTTCTTTGAATTACATAATTTTTTTTTAAATAGTGACAATTTGGCAACTATAATTGGATTATTGATGGAGATTTCCTTCATATTGCAATAAATAGTTTTAAATTCAAACTGGAATGTATGATTTCAAGATCTTTGTAAGTTCTTAAGGGTATTTGGAATGTATTTGATTAGAAGTTTTCATCATTTCATTGAGAATTTATCATGAGATTTTTTGTTTAGGTTCTTAAAGTTTGTGTGAAATCATGTATTCTTGGGCCTCCATGAATAAAAATCTTCTTATTAAAGGAGTGTTGTGAGTTGTGTGATATGTATTTTGCATCAAGAATGATTTTCTACAACATTTGTTAAGGTTCACTAAGTATTTTGCATAATGAACTTTGTCCGCTTAACTTCCCATCCATACATCATAGCCACCACCAATAATCACCCGATCTACTCAAATTACCAATGGTTGCACTATTTATGCACAAATGCTAAGGATAATTATTAGTTTTGTCCATCGTTTATCCAAAATATGTAAAGAAAGTTGGAAATACCATTATCTTTAGTAACTTGAGCCTCGTTAGAATACATATACATTTTTATTGTGAAAAATTGTGAGAATTAGATAATGTCTACATTGACCATGTCTTCTTAGGGTTGTTTTATCATTTCCTAAAGGAAGAGAGTCCAAATATTTGCATTCCATCCATTGCTTTCAAAAATACAAGTTACAAAATGGGTCCTCTTACCCTTGTTGTAGGAAGAACCTGAAGTAGCAGGGTAGTTCATACCATTAGTGAGGTGCTATACAAAATTTCCTAGGTCAAAGTCACAAAGAGATTTCCAGATCCATCCTGGCTAAAAAATGACTCAAATCAAGGTCTATCTTACTCTAAGCATCATGATTATCCCACTAATGTTCCTTGACTTACAAGGCAAGACTGATTTGGGTACCAAGATGAGGTATAACCCTCAATAAATAATATACTATGAAATCTCTAGAGAATTAAATGTGAACAATCCCATATGACCCAAATCATTGTTCAATGCATGGAAGGATAAATGATGTGGACAAAAAATTGAAGTAAGAACCTTGTAATTTGAACTTTTATTAATACAACACTTTCATATTATAGAAATATTGACAACCATCCATAGCTATATCCTTATGAAATGATTTAATGAGGCCTCAAACATTCCTAGACCATATAATCATATGGAAACATTGATGTACATATTGTTCTCTTCATCCAATTTATCTAGGATAGGTAAACAATTATTGGTGGAAGAAAACATCAATTAGTTTTCACAAAAGTAATCAATCATTTGATATGGACACTATTTATATTGTCTTTACTTGCCATATGGATGAGTTGGAAAAGGACTATGTGACTGATGACACTATTTTCATGATCGAGTTGTATGGTTTTTAACCTATTCAAAATTTTCTAAATTTCTATATCTAAAGATGTTTTTGATTACTAGTGCCATTTGAAAATCTATGATTGAACGTGGAATTATTCTTGTAAGTGTAGGATATATTCAAATCAATGCCCCATGTTTTAGGAGTGTGCGATAAAAAATTGAAGCATGTGGCTCAAAATAATATATGTTTATCTATGTACTATATGTCTAATAACGTGTAGGAGAGAGTGGAATAATAAAGTGGTGCTCACCTTTGAGAAATTATACTTACAAAAAGGGTGTTGCACATAATGGAAACCATGGTACACAAAGAGATAAATAACCATTGAAATTGTAATAGTGATAACAATAAAATAAATACTAAAATTAATAACCCCAATGTTATAAAAATAGTATATAGACATAACAATAGTCAAGTGAGTGAGCATAAGTAAAAATTTTCATAAAAGAGTCACATCAAAGCATTGAGACACAAACATGTTACACCCACAGATTGCAAGAAAATTAAGGTACTTAGGCCACATATAAGATAAGTAATGTCACACAAGAAAGGAATAATACAACAACCATTGGATACCAATGGTGTCATAAGACAAGCAAGGAAATCATGTTGCATAAAATGAAGAAGACAAGTATTAACACTAATAAGTAGGAACCATATATATAAAAAAATGATGTCAAATAATGATAAAAGCAATATAACAAGTAGTAAGAAAGCACATGAAGTAAAATTATGTCAACACCGCACAAGACACATGTGCTAGTCCTATTAGATAAAAAATAGAGTGTGTAAATCATATATGTAATCAAGAATAATGAGGAACTAGGAAGGAACTATAATGAAATCATATAATTTGTATAATGTGAAGGAATTCCCCAAGAGAATAATTTAAGTAACCAAGATAGATCTTATTAGTATGCAAAAATATTTGTATATCCTACATCAAACTAAATATACCTCATGATCACATCTTTAAGGAGTAGAAAATATATGTTATCAATCAAACCATAGTGATAAACAACATATGTAATGTAAATTACTAACTCAATATATGTTTAGACGTGTTGGTTTTATATTTTTGATATATGTGATTTTTTTGTATTATTAAAGTTAGTTATGTACATAGAGAGATGTAGCATTATATCTACCCAAGAAGATGTTGATCTGGGGAGATGAATCCCAAATGTTGAAGTAGTTGTAGGCCTCAAACATGTCATATAATAATCGGGATAATCACTAAATTTGTAGAGGAGTCATAACATGATATAAATATGAAGAGGATAGACCCAATAAAAATAGTATCAGTATAACTATTTGAATTGAGATTGAAAATCAGATTAGTGTGTCTAGAGATATTGCAATTGATTTTTATTTATGCATAAAACTTGTTGATCCCCTAAAATGACCAAGTACCGAGGCACGAATGGTTTTGGCATGTAGGAACAGTGCAAAAGCACATACAAAAGTAACTTTTGGGGATGCAAGGAAGGCTCATGCCCGGCTGGGATGGATTTAGGACTTAACTCTTTTTGGAGTATGAGTAAAGTTACATTAGGGGAATGAATGGAAAATTTACTAGATACAGTTATGGATAATGTTAAGCTATGAACACTTACAACTCAAGAAAAGCATATTCTATGGAATAATTATGGTTATCATAATAGGATAAGGAGCCTAGTTTTTTAGGGACTAGATGACACTTACATTTTGAGGGTAATCGATTAGAAAATTGTATGATTACATTTGGAATGTTTTTGGGTAGTGGGTAGGTGATCATCCAAGATTATTTCAGGCCTTTTCTTGTAAGGATGAGCAGTTAGAGGAGATTCATTGCCATTATTTTCTTTTAAATGGTTTTGCATGGTATTCGGATATAAAAGAGTGTGTATGGGTAGAGGATGGAGTGTGTGTGTGTGATACGTGATTATAAGCTCTGTAATGAAGCTATAATCAAGAACATGTTGAGGCTCTTCATGTTGTATTATCTCCATGCATGGAATCCTTAATGTATTATTGGATATTGTAATGTGATGAATTAATACAATGGAGTGATTCTAAACATCTGTGTTATGGATATCAATCTGTGTATCTTCTTTTATGCTTATGGATCCAAACCCTTGTGTTATTGATAATACTCATGGTTTAGATCTAATTCCTCCTTGTGGTTGTGATGTTCTCATTTATCTTATGGTACATTGATGCTTAGATCTAGTTTCGTTGTTTTTATCTCTCGAGTACATTCGGTCATATCCGAGCATTGTTCCTTTCATGGTGATAAACATTATTGAAAATCTCATGTACAAGAGGGCTTGGTGCCTACGAGCACCTTAGGTGAGCTCCTAGTCAAAATGGGTAATATGCTGATGTGCTTAGGGTTTGAGACAAGTTAGAGGGAAAACGAGACTACATTTTGGTTTTATTGTTGAGATATCTATTTGAATTTTTGTGAAAATTATGTGTAATGACAGAGCTCTTATCTTTGGATAGTTACGATGCATGGCTTAAAATCATAGAGGATGAGTTTTCACAGAGATTTAACATGAGACTCGAGTTTGATGCATGTAAATGGATAGAAGAACACTTGTATGAAACATTTTTTTATTGTTTCCCGTGGAGTTATATGAATGGATATTAACATATGTATCTAGTTGAAGCTCGTATGATAGACCTCATGTATGTACCCAAGATGAGTATCGGAGGCTTCATAATGGTGATCTTACTTTGACCCGTGTTGTTGATCACTAGTGGAGTAAAGTGTCGAGTAGTTATACCTTGGAATATTTGATTTATCCATATTATTTCTTGGAATTTGTTGAGTTTGAGTTTTTGAGGGAACCTAGAGGATCATTCGTGCATGATTTTCCACTTGGCTATCAAGATTTTGTTTATTAATTTGAGTTTGGAAGCCTTTCCTATAGTTGGATAAGCTCTGTTAGGTGCGGGAATGAAATCTAGTGTGGTGAAAGTTGGTGGAACCTATGGCTGAAATAGAAAGAGAGGAAAGATGGCTCAAGTACAATGTGGCCCAAGAGAGGGAGTTCGAGAGAAAATGTGAGGTTGATGGAGTGATAGATTTATGGAGGAAAAATTTGCGGGGAAGGATTTGAGGTTCGCATGAGAGGGCATGGAATCTAAGAAGTTTACACTACCCCATCTTGGAAAGCATGGGAGAGAGACCCCCTTAGCTTATGGTGAGATCTTGTCATTTGGAGAAGGGAGATACGTAGGTGGGCATCTATGCCCACCTTGTGACCAAACCCTAGTGCTTAGTTTTCCAGATCCAGAGATAAGTATTGTTAGCCTAGTTGGTATTTGTATTGGTGGTTAAATGACACCTAGGAGATATAATTTTTCATTTGGTA
This sequence comes from Taxus wallichiana var. yunnanensis, assembly GCA_018340775.1. Lineage (NCBI taxonomy): Eukaryota > Viridiplantae > Streptophyta > Pinopsida > Cupressales > Taxaceae > Taxus > Taxus wallichiana. The sequence continues at coordinate 203,905,506 of CM031242.1, read as the reverse complement.
CATCTATGGCTACATAGTCATTTCTGTGTTTATAGGGATCTTGTTTGGTATAAAATTTGGGAAAGGTAGGGGTACGTAAAGCTTGAGAAAAACACCTAGGAGTGGGTCAACTTCGTACACTGTCGGTGCACAGTTTAGCATGATGGTGGGATCACAAGGCACAACTACGCTAGGACCCTTACCTATTATAAGAGGAAGATCTGGTGTGTTCAAAGGATTTGACACTAGTGGATCTAGAAGTTCTAGAGGTGGTGGAAATATTGGAGGAGGCAAAGGTTCTGGATCTAGTGGGCAAGGGCCTCAAAACCTTAACAAGTATTTTTTGAGATGTCTTTACATTTTCCTGATTACAAGGGTGTGGAAGATATTGCAGAGAATTTTCAATAATGTGAGTTTCTATGGTGCACGAAGGGTATCATTGCCCCAGAGTGGAAGGCGAGTCAGTTTACAACAACATTGTAAGGGTACATGCATATTTGTTATAGGAAGTACTATCCACACTAGATAGTGGTGGATTACATCCTGTTGTGTGATGTGTTTTTGGTAGAGATCCACATTCCTTAGTTTGAATAGAAGATCATAAGTGCATTGAAAGAGATTCAGCAAGGAATGGCGAAGAGTGTGTGCGAGTATGACACATGCTTCAAAAATCTCCTATCTAAGTTGTCTAATGATATTCACCCATCTCGGTATGCTTAATGGTTTATTGGGGGCTGATTACTTCTTTCATGAGGCCACTTTCACATTAGACCTTCACAAATCTACGCGAGGCCCCGGAGGTTTCCTTACGTTTTAATGTCATGGGAAGCATTAATACCGGTGTTAGTCCATTTATTGAATCCCATATTGCTGCCATGGCAAAGCAGTTGGATAAATTGTCTGCGAACTTGGCTCATGAGATTCGTAGTGGGCTATGGTGCAAAGTGAATTTGAAGTAAAAAAACATATAAAGAAAAGTTTCCCATGAATATCGGTGTGCACCATGTCATTGGACTATGATATTTTCCATGGAGATTATGATTCAACTAGGTGTCCATTGTTGCAACGCGTGATCCAAAAGAATGTATCTTTCTATTGCAATATTTACACCTATAATACTCATGACATAATGGATTGTAGGTTGATAGACTAGATTCATGATGGCATTGATATTGTGTGTGTTATACCAACATTTCCATTAGTTCTAAGGATGATGGTCATCATTGTGAAGGGTGTGTGAATGGAGGAGGCCATGGAAGAGTATTTTGAGGAGGATTCCAAGGCAGTGGTAGCCACAGAGGGGTGAGAAATGAATTTCCTTGTGAAAACTATTATAACTATGGGCCTCTGAGAACATTACAAGCAAAAGTGTATTGATTTGTTATAGTACTCTTGGTGTGGGAAGAAACACAAGTATGAAGAGTTCCCGAGTAAAATGAGCATATGAGCTAGAAGCAGTGGAAGGATAATGGCATTGGGATTTTGAGTGTAAAGCATGTTGATTAAAAATGTATTTCATGGGTGGCACATGAATCTGAATTAGAACCTATATTGGTAATGAAACGAGCTAAGGATATGGGTGCTAGGGAGATAAAAATTAGAGATCACCTGTTACAAGGGAAGATGTGATACATGAGAAGTATCTGGACCGGTGTAATCGAAGGAAGTCTATCAAGAGGCCATGGATGGGATTAGGAGTCATTAAGGGGATACTTAGTGCTTGAATGAGCAATCATGGAAGTTAGAGTAGAAGAAAAGTGTTGAATTCCCTCATGTGGAAATAGATGAATTTAGGGGAGTATGTAAGATATTGCGCCAAGAGAATATTATCCCTCTATTAGGAGATTGGCTGAGTGGAAAAGTATCAAGCACCATAGGAGGGCACAAAAGGTAGGTTTTGCATGCTAATATCCCTCCTCACAAAGTATTGACTATGATAAGGAGATTACATTAAATGTAGTTGTTGATGGATGGATCCAAAGTAGTTTTCGATTGAAATGGGCCGGAAGTTAGTTCTCTCACATTGGAATCATGGAATTAAATGGGAACACCTCCACTAGAATTGTCTTCAAATGTGTTGTATGTTTCTAAGAAGAAAAATGTGATTCCCATTAGTATCTTAAAGGATGTTGTTATAACTATCTAAGGGGAGAAATTCACTAGAGACTTTTAATTCTTGGTGATTTATGAGGTAGACAACTTTCCAAAGCATTACTTGGGTGCCTGGTGCTATAAGAACAATGTGGACTTATGGTTTAGTAAGGGGTATTTCATTTTGAGAACAAGGAGGAACATTTTATCATTCCTTTGATAGATGGAAAGTCAACACCCTATACTGATCCCATGGGAGAAGAAGACCTAGACCGGATCTATGTGCACACTATCAAAGACCCTAAGGTTGTGCATCTAACAAAAGAAGGCATTATTCAGTGGGAAAATGCTTAATCTATAAGTGATACAACTAGTGTGGCATATGAAAATTTGGAAAATGTGACATGTGAATTAGTCGGAAGGTAGTTAAGAGGCTCTATGATAAGATTAAAAATGCGCACTCATCTGAGGCACACAGGAGGAAGACATTTACCGATTTACACTAGGGAAGGAAACCATGATGTTTTCTTGTGAGAAATGGAGACCCAATGGAGATGTGAGATCGAAAGAAGAAGTATGCTTATCTATACATTGTGTGGGACCACAACACATTGGTGGCTGATCCATTGGGATAAACTTCTAGAGTGGCGTGAGGTGAGAATCAAGTTCTCTATTAGATTTCTCTGAAGCACTGTACCTACTACTATATAAGACTATCATGGGAAGGAACCTACATTGTTTCATGTCTAAACATGTGAGAATGCCTAGATGGAAGGTGTGGAGTCGTTTCCTCCATCACTATGGGTTCAAAATATTTACTCCTCCTTAAAAGGTTGCACATGTGCATGGTATGTTCATACAAAGTTGTGTTCTCAGACAAGAAATTGGCAAGAATTAACGGTCGATCTCATTCAAACTTTTGAGTATCAGATTACTAATCCATCATTGAATGAGGCATTGTAGGTTGTTAAGCACCTAACTTCGGGAGATAGTGCAATGGTGGAGGATAGATTCTGGATTTTTGGATGAACCTAGTTTGGAGGCATGTTTCGATAATTAATAATTAGAGGAGGTAGAACTTAAGTGCACCGCATGGAAAATGAGAAAGGAAATTTGGTTTAAGTTATATATGAGAAAGAGGTGGAGAACTTGGATATTAAAAATACTAAGTGTACACATGAAGTTATGGATAATGTTGATGAGGAAACACATGCTTACCACGAACCCCTAAAAACTAATAAGGTTAGCATTATCTTAGAGGTGGAACTCAAGGAAGGTACTAACAAGGAATACTAGTTGTAAAGGGAGGTTTCAAAGATGATTGATCGTTGCATGAATTCCAAGATTTATTCCCACATGGGTACAAGAAAATCAAGGAGCTCACCACTCTTTAGGAGAGATGCGGATCAAACTTAAGTTGGGCACATGTCTAATTTAGAAGAGATATTTTTGCATGAATTTGAATCTACGAGTCAAGGTCAAGGAGGAGATTGATAAGATGATCACATCAAGAATCATTTTGGCTATTAAGGAATTAGATGGATAAGTTTGATGGTCATCATTATTACGAAGGATGGGAGGATAAGGATTTACATTGATTCAAAGTATTTGAATGCAAAGTGTGTAATTGATCCTTTTAAAACCCCATTCACTAAGGAGATCCTCGAAGGAGTATCCAGCACGAGATCTATTCATTTATAGAAGGATTTTGGGGTATCATCGAGTTAGAATTGTAAAGGAAGACCAAGAGAGGAAAAATTTCACCACCAAATGGGGAATTTTTCCTATAATGTAATGGATTTTGGACTAAAGAACACACATGGTGTGTTTTCATGTATTATGGTTCAAGTGTTTCAGGACTTCATCCATAAGTTTCTTCAAGTATACCTAGATGATTGGATAATTTACAAACTAGTAAAGGAGTAGTGTTAAAATATGAGGTTGATATTTGAGAGATGGTGACATGTTTATTTTATCTCTCAACATTAAGAAATGTGTTTTCCTACTCCATTTGGGACCTTGTTGGGACATATGATATGTAAAGAAGGTTTGCTGGTGGATCCTACCAAAGTTACAGTTATCATAGGATTGGGGGAACATACCAAGAAGAGTGTGGTATGTAGATTCCTTGGACATACAGGGTATTACGGGAAGCTCATCAAGGGATATCACAATATTTCCATGTCATTGGAGGAGTTATTAAAACAAAAGAATAAGTTCTATTTGGGAGAGGTGTAATAGACAACCTTTGACACACTAAATAATAGACTCCTTATTACACCCATATTATGTTTTTCCTCTTGGAATAAGCCTTTTCATGTGCATGTTGACGCATACGAGATGGCATTTGGAGTATTCCTAACATAACCTTGGGATGGAATTGTTGACCATACCTTGTTCTTTGATAGTAGGAAGCTAACCCCATTGAGAACATAATTATACTATGATGGAGCGCGAGGTTTTTTCAAGAACCTGTACAAGTTAGGTCATGATAATGTCTTACACCAAAGGTGTGTACTAGAGCATGAGCATAATACAATCATGGAATAAGCACATGGTGGGATTGTAGGAGGATATTATGTAAGAAATTCCACCATGCAGAAAATTTTATGACTAGGACTTTAGTGGGAAACCCTTTGCCAAGATTTTATTGAACATTGCAAGTCCTACGATCATTTCCAATGCTTTAGTAAGCTAGGAAAAAGGGGTGAAATGCCATTGAGACCAAAAGATAGTGCTGAACCATTCGATAAATGGGTAATAAATTTTAGAGGCCCTATTTCACCTATCATGTGAAGGAAGGTTTCATGCTATATCATTACTTGTACTTATTATCTAACATGGTGGGTAGAGGAAACACCTACGAGGGATTCCATGATGGCCATAACAACAAGATTTTTGTGGGAAGACATCATTAGAAAATATGGGTGCCCATTGAGTTTAGTGAGTGATAAGGGTATGCATTTCCTAAATGAAACAATCAGATTCTGTTGGAAAAATTCATGGTGTCCCATCACAAGACTATCCCTTACCACCCATAAGCTAATGGGACAACAAAATAATTTTTAAAAAATTGAGTCACATGTTGACCAAGATTTGTGATGTTGGGAAATAGGACTGGGATGAAAAAGTCTCGGTTGTGCTATGGGTGTATAGAACAACTTATAAAAGATTAAACAGATCCACACCATTTCAATTGGTGTTTGGCGTAGAATTTTTGTTACCGGTAGAGTTCATATTGCCTTCTATGTGTATTACACACATAGGAGGATTGGTGATGAACATGAATTATAAGAGTGCATTGATAATTTAATGTAGTTAGATGAATGACAATCCCTTTCTATATGGAGTAAGAGGACCGAGAATGCATGACATGATCGTCACATTAAGAATAAGCAATTTTAGGTTAGAGAGGGTATTAATTTATGATTCTAAGTTTATGCGCCATTCTAGGAAGTGAAAGTCCATTGGTTGGGACTGTATATTATAGCCTTCATACTAAATTTAGGTGCATTCGATACAAGCACTTGTATGGGACACAATTTCGAGTTATTTTAATATAAGTATGTTGAAGCCCTACTATAAATAAGGCTTAGGGTGTTTGTAAATAAGGTAGTATTACCAATTTGATTAGGTTTCCCTTAGTGCATTTTAATTTTTCATTGTTTTTCTTTATTTTCTCTATTCATTGTTATGTTATGCATTGGTGCACTAGTAGCTAATTATATTTTAAGTGATTCCATGTGCAAAGGACCTCACAGAAATTTAGTGTGGGGTGGATGGATTTGGTTGAAAAATTATTTGAGAAGATGGACTATTGGGAGACTCATTCTGAATGATGAGTGCAAAGGTAGAATAACGAGTGGCATGGTGTATAAGGTGTTTGAATTCATGCGGTTATAAAGGTGTGTTGAGAAAATTTTAAATACCACATAAAAGGGAAACAACGATCGCATAGTATAACAAGAGGAAGGTGATACCATGGGGAACTACTTGGTGAATAGTGCATAGGTTATGTACTTCGACTCGGTGATGTGCGTGAAGGAGATATGTGAAAGTGAAGCATTATTGGAGTGTTACAAGGTTATAAAAGTGACATACGAAGGGAATCACAAAAATTGATTTAAGTGAACTACAGTAATTTATTAAAATGATATGTTAAGACATGTCAACAAAGAAACGAAAAAATATAAATAGAGGGTAAAGGTATTCATTTTCACTACTTTTCCTTAGCAAATTTTTGTTCTTCTGACTTGAAGTGTGATGAAGTTTTTATGAAGAAAAGTGATGTACTTGTCACAAACTAGTAAAATAGTGAGGTTTGTGGCATGATCTTGCAGATATAGCAAGCGGTAAGAAGACAACGAGAGAATGAGGGAGTTGCATGAGAGAGAAGTGTGGAGGTCGTCAAGTTAGGGAAGGTGAAGGAAACATTGGAAGAACCTAGGACATATAAGAAAAATAGAAAAAGGAGATGGCACCCAAGAAATCTCATACAAAGAGACCAATGGTGGAAAAGGAAGAACCCATGGAATTCTATTCAGAAATGTAGTATTCCCGCGGGTTATTAAGGTAGAGAAGTGGAGCTTAAAGTTGTATAAATGCAAAATCAGTGAATTCAACCATATAACCATTGAATATGATGATTTAATGTGGGTGGATCTCTACAAGGAGCTACTAGGGTTGGATGAATAAGGAAACCCTAGGGTAGATGATTTAATGAAGAGGGAGTTATAGAAAACTGAGGTCTTGTAGCTTTTGGAGCTACCATTTTCTTCTAAACCCACTTTGTTGTTCGAGGATGGTTATTTCACGAGCACATGAAGACTTTTTATACCTTTTTGGGAAATGATGAGACTCACAGAAAATTTAATCCATAGGGTAATGGGCTTGCAAAACAAAGGTGAAGACATGGACCTCGATTTAAGTGCCACTGCGAAGGTAAAAGCGCTAGCCAAGAAATTGAACTATGAGAAGCGGGAAGGGAAAAATTTATTACAGATCTACTAGAACTAGATTTGAGAGTCACTTCTTAACTCACTAGTTGTAATTTGGATGCATCTAAAAGGTAGACAGACATAAACAAGAGGTTCTTGTATGTTGCATACATGGTTTCCAAGAGAGCGAATTACAATTTTACACAATTTATTGTAGATAATATCATCGAGGAGACATGAGTGCAGAATGACCTAAGAGAAAAGATAACTTAGGGTTCCATTTTCTTCATATTTATATTCTAGGAACTTGGTGTCGCAGATGAACCAGATGATAACATGTGGGTTTACCCACCGATGTACCCGTCTCCTATAGTATAGTTCAAATAATTCACTTGATACGGGAGTATATCTAATGCTTAAAAGTTGCAAATGAACAAATGATATGAGAGACTACATGTAGATTTTGAGAATGAATGGATCACCACACATAAGCTTCTTAAGATTGTTTGGGACAAAGTTCAGTTTGTATTCATGCAACATTTTAGTCTGGCACGGTTTGTGATAGCCAATGGAGAGAAAGGGGTGTGGTATAAACTCCCATTTTCATTCACCACTAAGTATCTAAAGTGTGCCATTAATCGGCTAAAGGATGCATAAATTTTTACCTTCGATGTAGAAAATGTGGATGTAGATGTTTAAAAATTACACGTGACCTACAAATTCAACTCGAGACCAACATATGTGGATACCCTAGAGCTTGAATTCTTAGATATTCACCTACAAATCAATGTTACAATCAAAGGATACATCCACGTGGTGTTCATGCAACTACGCCACAAGATGTACGGAGGATTTGAGATGGACATTAGAGATGCCCTTTCCTAAGCCATGAGAAGCGCCGATCCCACCTATAAAAGTTGTTCGAGTAGAAAAGGAGGTAGTCTGGAAGAAGAAGAGAGTGAGGAGAATTCAGACACCTCTCGGAAGCAAAAATACTATACGCACTGAGGTAGTAGTGGAGGTGCAAGTTCTTCACAGCTGGGTAGTGTTGAGGTCACTGAATTAGGGTGTGAGGGAGAAAAGTTACCTAATGAAGAGAACCAAAACAAAAGAAGTAAAACGTGCACAAGGTTACCAGTTTAGGAAATAGAAATAGGCTTAGAGGAAGATAATGTGACCTTCAAAGAATAACTTGAGGCTAAGCTTGAAGAAGATGAGAAGAGAAGAGGTAAGGTAGACACCAAGGTGGTAGTTGATGTGCATGCCAAGGAGAAGGATCATTCTATGGAAGAAACTAATAATATCCCGAAGTGTGAGAATCTTCTCCTATATGGCCCACCAATCTAGAGGAAGAAAGTAATGGATACCCCTTTGTTAGAAAGGAGGATAATGGGATCACTTTAGGGTCAAAGAAGCATCATTCAAAGGGAGACATAGAATTATAATTACTCGAGTTAATATAATTTGTCATATAGGCATTAGCGGCCTAGATGTCCCTTCGGCCTTAAGCAGATTCTTGTAGAATTTTGGTCATTAAAGTTTTTTTCAAAGAAGCACAAGGGATTGTCTTGGGTGGAAATCACATTAGTGTGGTGTAGTAATTATTTCACCCTCAATACCTCTTTCTAACCATAAACACATTGTCTTACCACCTAAAATATGTTAGGTACTCACCGAGGTGTGCACGTGAACTAAGCCCCTCCTTTATGTGAGATTTGTAAGAGAGTTCTACCATTAATGGAGGATTATTTGTAGAAATAGAAGTACATGCATCTACTTAAAAGGAAGAAGATATAACTAACAAATCTACACATCAATGCATCACAAAATCTAAATAAACATTATATGAAGCACAAGGAATAAGATACGAGTCATGAAAAGCCAAATAACATAATGTTTTACACCCATAAGCAAGATGTATAGAATAGATCCATGTATATTGATTTAAAATAGTTTCTAGTAGCCATACTACATTAAAAAGGGTCATCTCAGACCATATACATCAACCGACAAAGCTCCGGTCCTACAAACCTATCTCGATCGAGATCCTAACTATGATTTCCCCATTATATACCTTGTTATAGACCCTAGTACCCATACATATGCTTAATGATATCCCTTACAACCCTCTAGCACCAAGAACTCTAAACCCTAGCATCATGAGCTCCAAACCCTTAGCATTTCCTAACATTTCTATAACACCTCATTACCCTCCTTCTCTTAGCACTCTCATACCTTCTAGTGCCTTCAAACTACCTTCTCCCCCTCTCTCTTCCCTTCCCCCTTTGTTCCTGTCGTAGGAACTTCTTTAAATAGGATCAACATCCACCGCCATGACTTCTCTCTTGAGAAGATCACATTCCAAGTGTCAATGTGGTCCTCCATTGGCGAATGCTTATCCTCTTTGCAAAACCTTCCACTAACTATAATGATGCCTTTGGGAATATTCCCAACATGGAATATCATTTTCTTGGCCTCCAAGGTTCCATGTTGGCACCTTATCTAATTATCATGCCTAGTTGGGTCCTCACATTTTTCCTCAAGTGACTCCATAATGCCGATATGGTCAAGTCTTTAAAACTCTTATTCTCGCCTCCCACATGTACCTTGGTTTCACTTAAACTCTTCTTAAAACCCTCTTCCCGCGCACTTTTCCCGAGAGCCCTTCTATTTACTGATCTTGTGCCTGGACCTCTTGGTACTTCACCAATATTTTGGGTTCAACATCACCCCACACTATGCATGTTCTCCATCCACAAAAAAATTCTACTCCTTTAAAGAATAAAGAATAGTGGAATTGAAGTAATCCAGATAAATAATGGAAGAATGAAGAATATGCTACTTTTGCATGAGGATTGGGAACTCCTTCTTCATGGATGCCTCAATCTTATCCTAAGCATCTACTTATCCCTATACTTGTTGAATTAGGTCACCCAACAATGCACTTAATTCATCAAAACTTAGTTCATCACTCTTATCTTTCAATGTATCTACAATGATTTCCGGCTACGTGTTGAGATCGTCTAGTACATCCATCATGCGAGTGAATTAGGGTTATAGTTCCTTTAGCCCATTATTAATGAAATCCCACAAGGTTTCAATTCCTTTTGAATTATTCTCAACCTCATCATAGATCTTATCACATTTTACCCTATCGTCTTTTTATTTTCCTAAAATTATTTCAGATATAGCTAATTTATAACAACCAATATGTTTTCTACCCTATCTCTATCAACATAGTTTTCATACATGACTTAGGCCATCTTCATGGTGGTCTTTACTACAGTAAGGAGCTTGTAGTATCAAGTCATTTTCTCCCCAATATTTTCTTTTCTTCATCCTTATGGCGTGCCTATGCCTCCTCTACTAACTATAATGTGAGTGGCCACATTTCCATGGTGAGGATGTGGGTCAAGTCTTTCGAGCATTGAATGTTCGACTCATAATTATTCTCAGGCAAGGCTAGGTCTCGGTTTTTAAGCTAATGGAATTTGAAATTCCCATTATATTCTTATGGAATCCAAGCACCATCGCCTTTTCATCCCTCAACTCATGTCTCAACCGCACACTAATCAATTCCTTTTTTAATCTCCTTGTCTTGCTCAATGATATCCTCATTCTTTTTCTCAAGTTATTCTTCCAATACCCTTATTCTGTCATTTCTACCAAAGAGTATTATTTCCACCTCCATAAATACTTTGTTAAGCGTGTTGTAAAATTTATCATCTAATAGATATTGGGAATTTATAATAGGGTTTACTCCCTTGGCATCTGGTATCTTCATCAAGGAATCATGATTTACCTCAAACTTGAGTTCATCAACATGGGACTCAAAAGCCTAAGATAGCATTTTCCTTGTGTGCAGGTATGCACCCTCTTCATCAAAATAATACCAAGCAAGGAGTATTTTTGTGGCCATGATACTTTCAAAGATTACATGCGGTAAATTACTTGGATCATTAATATAAGCCCTATCATTCTCCTGCACCACTAATGTGCCCTTTCCACCTGTGTGCACTGCCATTGGGAAGCTTACTACTAAGTTGGGGTCTCCGCCCATGCTCCCATAATAATTTCCTATGCTTGTACTCTCCTTAGTTTACTTCAGAAATTCCTTGGTGCTCGCTTCGACTTCGTGCTCCACCACTTATTGGATAATACCTGCCACCTCCTTCTCTATAGTGTTATCCAATTGCTCCTGGGTCGACATCTTCGATCTTTCATGTCTACTTCCTCACTCCCATCTTGTCATGAGTTCCTTCCTCATTATCATCCCTCTCTTCATTTCCTTCTTCATTTGAATCATGTATATTGTACACATGATGATTCTGAGCCTCACTGCACTCCCATCATTTTCATCACCCTTGTCGGCCTCCAGGTTTTATGTTTCACCTAAATTTGACCCTTTTTTCACCCTCTGCTTCCTCCTTATTGGTGAATCTAATTCAGGGGACTTCTATTTTTATTATCTCTTGGGTGAATCTTCCCTTACCGATGACTCTTTCTTCAATGATGACTCTTTTCTAATGGGAGATCTCTTTAGGAAAATGTAAGTACTTGTGCTTGTGCTTGACTCCTATGCCCCTACTATCTATCTTTGTTTACATGTTCGGAACCTTTCTCTTAGGAGCCTCCCCTCATTTTCTTTTCCTCATCAGAACTTTTTCCTCAAGGTGGGGTCCTATAGAATGGAGACATCATATTCAACATAAGCACCATTTTCGTACTCAAACCTTATGCACAAATACACCCTTATTTTTGTTTTATCTACAATAGGAAATGTTCTTGTTTTTAACATATATACGTCATGGGAAACATAATTCTCGACATAGGTGCATTTGTTGGGCTATATTTGTTAGGATATAAGGGATAAAATATGTAGAATAATCCCTCACATAATTACAACAATAGAAACTAATATGCAGAAAATATTACAGATCTCAAATAAAATTGTAGAATAAAATAAAGCAACGCAAAGAGACAATATTTAACGTGGTTCACCCAATTTGGGCTACGTACACCAAGAATAAATTACTCATATTTTATTACAAGCCACATCTCTCTCAATACAATACCCGGATCTTTTTAGAGCTAAAATAAATAAACTCTATAGAATTCACACCCAAATTCAAAACACATCTGTAATGTTTTTCTATGTCCTACCATATGCACAAAACCATATAAATAGACAACTACTTAAACAGTTTTACAAAACCATGGGCCAAAACCATCCCATAAACCTATGGTTCAAAATCCTACCCATATGAGAAAAATGTGTTTCCCATTATATCGGGCATGTTTTAATGCCATTTTTATTTTCTAGGGCTACGCCCCCCAAACCCCACAGTGATAAAAATATGGAAAGTGTACAGTCTTCAATAGTTTCACACATGAAAATAGGCTCCACAACCTAACAATATCCCACTTGGAGACTAGTTTTCCTCTAAGAAAGTGTCTCAACCCTTCACTAGTTTCCATGAAGACCGAACAAATATGAATACAGCTTCATTTTTTCCCTTGTGACCACTGTGGTCATCATGCCTATAGGATTTTGACTAGTATGAATCTTCTCCAGCCTTGAAATTCTCTTCCTTGAAAGTTATCTTGATGAAATGGTACCTTAACTGTATATGCTTCATCCTAGAGTGGAAAGCAGAGTTCTTAGCTAGGTGTATAGCACTCTGACTAATCACTATGCAACTTTCCTTCCTCCTGCTTATGCCCCAACTCCTCAAGTAATTTCTCAGTAACCAAATAAATTCTTTACTTGCCTTTGTGGCAGCAACATACTCAACATCTATCATTGAAAAATCTACCAAATTATGTAGTCATGAAATCGAGCTCATTGTTGTCCCACCTACAATGTAAACATAACCTATTTTTCTCCTCCTGCTGTCTACATCTATAGCCATATCTGAATCTACGTAACCACACAAAGTGGTGTCTGATCCACTATAGCACAAAACTATCCCCATGGTCCCTCTCAAATATCGAAGGATCCACTTTACTACCTGCCAGTGATCTCTACCTAGATCACTCATAAATCTACTCACCGCTCCCACTACATGGGAAATATTAGGCCTGGTGCACACCATGGCATACATAAAATTTCAAAACACTGATGAGTAAGGTACCTTGGACATCTAGTTTCTCTCTTGCTTTGTCTTGGGACACTACTCCTTTGATAACTTGAAATGGCTTGCCAAAGGAGTCCCAACCGGTTTAGCATCCTGCATATTAAACCTCTCCAAGACCTTCTTAATGTACTCTTCCTGAGATAAATTCAGCTTCCGTTCCTTCCTATCTTGAGATATCCTCATACCAAGGATTTGTTTGGTTTCCCCAAATCCTTCATAGTAAAGGATTCACTTAGTTGTTTCTTGAGTACTTTTATTTCTGCATGTTTTTACCTACAACCAACATGTCATCCATATACATACACATGATAATATAATTTCCATCCTCAAATTTCTTTATATACACGCAATGGTCAAAATGACATCTAATATAACCTTGCTCTAATATGAAGCTATCAAATTTCTTATACCATTTGATGTGGAGCTTGTTTCAAGCCATACAAGCTCTTCTTCGGTTTGTATGCCATCTCCTCTTTACCTTTGACCTCATAGCCCTCTCAGTGGTTGTTGCTATATAGTTCCTCCTCTAAATAACCATGGAGAAATGTAGTCTTTATATCAATTTGTTCTAAATCTTCTATAGTAACTATTCCTAGAATAGTTCTAATAGAAGTCATTTTCACTATAGGAGAAAAAATATAATCAAAATCTATACCTTGTTTCTATGTAAACCCCTTGACCACCAACCTGGCATTGTATCTTTTCTTTCCTCCTTCTTCCTCTTTGACTCTGAACACCCACTTGTTCTATAATGCTCTTTTTCCTTTGGGTAGCTTTACCAAATCCCATGTTTGGTTCTCCATGAGAGCCTAATGCTCCTTATCCATGGCTTGTTCCCACTTCTTCCTGACATCTACTTGCATTGCTTCATCAAATATCTCTATCTCTCCACTATCAGTGAGTAATAAATAATAAAGAGAAGGATAAAAATGTTCAGGCTCTCTTCTTACCCTAGAAGACCTCTTCAACATAAAAGTTTGGGATTCTAGTTGAGGAGGTTCCTGAACTAATTCATGTGTCACTTTCCCATCTGGAAGATCCTCTACCATTGCATATTCTTTCTTGGATTCTTCTCTATTTTCCTGCAACTGCTACTTATACATGACTTTCTCATTAAAGACCACATCCCTAGATCGAATGATTTTCTTGTCCTTAATACTCCAAAATTTATATCCAAAGTCATCATCACCATAACCAATGAAAATACATTTTTCTAATTTAGCCTCTAGCTTGGTCCTATCATCCTTGTCTATATGGACAAACACCTCACATCTAAAGACTCTAAGAAATGAATAATCAAATTTCTTACCATACCAAGCCTCCTTAGGTATGCCTCCATCTAAGGCACTTAAAGGTCCCTTGTTTATCAATTACACAGTTGTTCTCACCACTTTTTTCCCAAAAAGAAAGAGGAAGTCTTGCATGTAACCTCATGCTCCTAGCATGTTCCATTATTGTCCTATTCATCCTTTCTGACACCCCATTTTATTACGGAGTTCCTGGAACCATATTTTTCTTTCGATTCCATTCTTAGAACAATAATCATCAAATTCATTGCTACAATACTCCCCTCCATTATCTGACCTGAGACATTTTAGCTTAAGACCTGCTTCATTCTCTACCAAGGCTTTCCATTTAACAAAAGTGTCAAATACATCAGATTTTTTTCTAATACAATAAACCAAACTTTTCCTTGTTGCATCATCAATTAAAGTAACATAATAACTTGAACCCCAAAGAGATGATACAGAGCCAGCCCCCACATCAAAATGCACTAGGTCTAACTTATTCTCTTTGTTTGTAGGTCCAACCTTGAGAAACCTTACTCACTTCTATTTCCCATATATGTAGTCCTCAAAAAACTCCAAACCCATTTATGTATATTTGGGTTGATCCATGTTTATGATCTCCATGCCCTTATGGCTCATATGACTAAGCCTATAGTGCCACAATGTTATATATACTTATGAAGCCACAAGATTACAAACATTAGTGCTATAAGTGGTTAAATACAAGGTTCCAACCTTCTTAGTTATTGCCACCACAAGAGTCCATTGTAAATATCACAAGACAACCATCACTTCCCAACTACCCTACCGATATCAAATTTAATCATAATTTAGGCACATGTCGACATCCTTCAATATCTAAGTATTCCCATTCTACATCTTAACTTGAACAAAACCTTTTCCAACTATGTTGCAAGGCTCATCATCACCAAGAAAAACATGCCCAAAATCTCCTTGAACATAATCAACAAAATAATGCCTATGTGGAGTAGCATGGAAAGAAGCCCCCGAATCTAAAACCCAAGATTCAATAATATTGTGCAAAGAAAGAATCAAAACATCCTAACATACATTACCCATTGCCACATTTACCTCCTTGTTTTCTTCCTGTTATTTCTTCTTGTCTTGAAGCTCCCAACAATCCTTCTTTGCATGCCCAGACTTTCCATAGTGCCAACATATTATCTTTCTTTTGGATTTTGACCTTTTCCAGTCCTTTGATTTTCCATGGCTTCCTCTATTCTTTTGTATCCCTCTATTTTCCACTGTCAAAGCATTCCCTGAAGTAGAAGATTCATCATAGCTTTTTCTTCACATTTCCTCACTTATAATCACCCCTACAACATCCTAAAACTTCAACTTTGAGTTAGCTAGAACCGAGTTGCTTATTGCCATTACTAGGCTATTCCAAATCTCAGGTAAAGAGAAAAAAACTAATAAATCCCTAACTTCTTCATCAAATTATATTGTAACAAAAGATAGCATATTTACAACTATATTAAAATCATTTAGATGATATGATACTTTGAAACATTCTCGAGACATCTTCATATTAAACAATTTTTTCATTAAAAATATATCATTAGAGGCAAATGGTTTTTCATAAAACTTCCTAATGCATCTATCGGTTATTTTGTAGTCTTATCCTTTAAAACATTAAATAATACCGAATATACAAGACACGGTCGGATTGTCCCAAGTGCCTTCCTATCAAAAAATCCCATTCCACATCTGTCATGCTCAAGGGTTTGTTAACTTTCTCGAGACACCGGAATATAAAGATAATCTTCCATCTACATCTTCCAAAGACTGAAATCTTACCCATTGAATTTATCAACACTAGGTCTTCCATCATCTTTCATAGCTCCCACTCAAGATAGAAATTTCCCTACGATTCAACACTTCAAAAACCAAACCATGCTCGATACCAATTGTTAGGATATAAGGGATAAAATATGTGGAATAATCCCTCACAAAATGCAACAGTAGAAACTAATATGCAGAAAATATTACAGATCTAAAATAAAATTGTAGAATAAAATAACACAACACAAAGAGATAGTATTTAACATGGTTCACCCAATTTGGGCTACGTCCACCAAGAATCACTTGCTCAGATTTTATTACAAGCCACCACTCTCTCAATATAATACCCAAATCTGTTTGGATTTATGCTCAACAAACTCTATAGAATTCACACCCGAATTCAAAACACATCCGTAATGTTTTTCTATGTCCTACCATATACACAAAACTATATAAATAGATAACTACTTAAGTAGTTTTCCAAAACCATGGGTATTAAAACCATGGGACAAAACCGTCACATAACCCTATGGGTCAAAATCCCACCGATATGAGAAAAATGTGTTTCCTAGTTTATCGGGCACATTTTAAGGCCAAATATTATTTTCTCAAGGGCTACGCCCGAACCCTAGTGAGAAAACTATGGAAAGTGTACAGTCTTCAACACTTTCACACATGAAAAGAGGCTCCATAACCTAACAATAGTAACTTCCTACATTTCGTGGTTATCTTGATTTACTACACTTAGATCAAACCTAAGTTTTTTTCTTCTTTGAATCAATTGACCCTAGCCTAGAAGTATTGTTCCGTGAAGGAGAAAAGCAACTTACACTAATGATTCTTGGTGCCATCTACCAAATTAAATATACCGATACAAAAATGTTGGTATATAGCTAAATCATCCTCTCCTTTTACTAAGGAAGGAAACTACTCGGGTATTCTCCATTAATCCCCGAATGTGTCATGCATCCACTAATACCACTTTTCTAGATACGCCTTATGAGCAGCCATCATGGTGCCACAAGTATACTATTCAAACCTCTTGGTGTGGGAATGGTTCTTATATCAGTATTCCTAAACAAACTTATCCATCCCATCGAGCACTCCAATCTCTAAAAATACTATGGCGAGGAGGACATTACCAAACATTATGTTCTCTGTCATGTGTGATGTTTATAATATCCTCTGTAATTAAAGTGAAGAGGTTATATATGGTCCCCTTTGATATCTTATGGTGTACATTCAACTAGGCCTTGTTGATATATGCCCATCCTTCTTTCCCATTCATATTTGTGACCAAGCACATGGCCATCCTCATCACGAGATCGGTATTTGTAGAAATGTCAAAGTAGCGTGAATCCTTCTTGTAGAAAAAAGCTTAAATGGTCTTCTTAATGGATTCATTTTCTCCCAAATCATCGTTTAATGATTCTCCTTCACAAATAAGGTTGATGAACTTAGAAATTAGTGTGGGGGTTATGCGCATCCTCTAACCTCGAGAAATAGAAGCGGTCTTCATGCACGAGTGACATCAACCACCTGGTATAATCACTTAGGCTTGCCAAAATAGGCCAAATTATAGAGTTGCAACAACTCAACCTTCTCCATTCTCACCATCACCTCTTCATCATAGATATGAATTCCATCTAGTGTCCTATTCTCTATACACAAAACTAGTTCTAGTTTCATATCATTTTTGCGGTGCTCGTTCAATGGCTGTAATCACTTATGACCATCTTTTTGACATGAGACACCCATTCCTTATTAAGTAATACGTCATCTAGTTACTGCATTTCCATGTACCATTCTTCATTAAAACTAGTAGAAACAACTTGTTTTCCTTTTCCCTTGCCTTTCTTTGGTGAAACATTTACTACTTTCCTTGGTGTCATTCCTTCATCGGGTCCTTAAAACTTCTTCCTCTCTCCTTATCATGGCTCTGCTACACTTCGCAGCTCCACTCCTTTGTGAAAGTTCCTTCAAACCCCATTCCCTAGCTATGTAACCCTAACCTAGAAAACCCTTTTTCCATAAGATGGCGTAACACCCACGGGATCCTTCCACACAACCTTCTCTGCTTACACCCATGTACTCCTTTCCACTCTAGTTTGCTGATCAAACTAACTATGCACGTAAAATCTTCACAAATTTTCTTAGACCTTCTTTGCAAGGATGCCCTATTTCATGAGAGGGCTTTGATAACTTAAAATAAAAGGTAGAAAATGATGCACCCATGATATTATATTTATAACTCTCTATCTTCTCAATAGTAAATTTCATTCCACCTACCAATGGACTTTCATAAAAAAGGTGGCTTTTTCCAACACCAACCTTTAGCACTTTTCCTCTGTGCTCAATCCTATGTGAAAAAATTGGCAACCTTTAGGCATGCAAAAACCCCTTACTAGTCATAGATCCTTACATGGACATGTACAATGTTGAAGGTATTCTTCCTCTATGTCCTAATCATGGTTCTTGACATCACCTACCTCATGTTGTTCCTACGCTTTTCATTCTTGTACATGGTTTTTATAAATAATTTTTACACCATCCTTCCCTCATGTTCACCTCTTCTATGCACAATCTTCTAATCCACGTGTTTTCAATTTTTTAACATGGGTCATCAACAACCATATCTTCCAACACATGTCACATCACTTCACCCCCCACAAAAATGGATGTGTGGTCCTCTGCGTATAGAAAACATTTGAAATAATGAGTGGCTACCAGTGCAAAAATGCACACAAATGCACACAAAACAAAATGAGAAAGGGAAACACAAAGAAGGAAACTGCATCAAAGTAAATCCTAAGCTAACTGGAAATACTACCTTATTTAAAAACAAAAAAATACCTATTTATAGTAGGAATTCAGCCTACTCCAATTGAAATGTCCTGGAAACCATGTTCCATCTAGCACTTGTAACTAGTAAGCACCTGAATTAAGTATATAGGATACAATGTATGGGTCCAACCAATGAACCTTGAATTTCCTAGTGTGGTGTAGAAACTTGAAATCGTAAAAGAGAACCATCTTCCTAATCTCAACTACTTTTTCTTGATGTGTCTATCATGCCATGAATTTTTCATGTATTTTTTGTTTTTTGACTCCAGTGAGAAATAGCCTTCCTCTCATCCAACTACATCAAATTTTCAATCCTTTCCTCAAGCGCTTGTTCATCATCTAACCCTCCCGAGAATGGTATACATAGTGATGGTAACATGATTTCAATAGTTAACATAACTTCTATGCCAAACACTAATTGACAAGGTGTGGCATTATTAAGTCTCTTATAGGTAGTTTGATATGACCATAACACAACAAAAACTTTTTCATCCAATCCCTTCTTCCCACATTAGAAATCTTGGTTAACGTGTGGTTCAAAATTTTGTTAAATGCCTCAGTAGTCTCAATATCTTATGGGTGATACGGGGTAGTCTTGTGATGGGTCACCATAAATTTTTCCACTAATATTCTAACTGTCTCATTTAAGAAATGAGTACCCCTATCCCTTGTTAAGCTTAGTGGGCATCCATACTAGCGAATTATATTTTCCCACAAGAACGTAGTTGTTGTTGTCAATATGTAATCCCTTGTAGGCGCCACTTATGCCCACCTTGTAAGGTAATTTGTGCATATAATTATATAACATGAACATGTCCTTCATGTAGCTAGAGAAATAGGGCCTATAAAGTCAATTTCCCACTTTTTGAATGGTTCTTCACTGGAAATTGGTCTTAATGGAATTTCATCTCTTTTCCCTAGTTTACCAAGGCACTGGCAATGGTCACAAGCCTTGCAATAATTGACATAATCTTTATAAACTGAATCCCACCAAAATACTACTAGAAGGATCTTATGCATAGTTACATTCCCTACATATTGTCCCCCTAAAATTCCACCATGAGCCTCTTCCATGATTACAATGCGCTCATACTCAAGCATGCACTAGCGTAAAACCACATCACAACCTAGCTTGTATAAGTATACAATAATTAACATGTAGGGTATGGCACTTATGGCTACCTACTTCCTTTCTAAATTCCTCATTCCCTCCAAAGTGTCATACATATTTTGAGAAACATAACAATATCCTTTAAGTTATAAAGCGCGTCTTTATAATCTAAAATGATTACACATCTAGCATTGTATTCTCAATGTTTTGTGCATCCTTTCTGGAGTCAATCCTTGATAAATGGTCAGGTCCAAAATTTCTCTTATTTGGTTTTACAACAACCATAAAATAAAAATTATATAACAATAGGACCCACCTGCATATGTTCCCTTGAGAGATGGGCTTGTTTACCATGTCCTTTAATGTCATGTGGTCTATGTAAAAGATAAAAGGCATCGATAAAAAATATTGCCTGAATTTTTGTAGCACGTAGATCATCGATAATGCATCATGCTCCATGGTAGTATAATTTTGTTCTATTGGGGTTAGCTTCCTACTAGAAACATACAAGGGATGGTCAACAATTCCTTCTCCACGTTTTTCTAAGATTTCTCTAATTCCCTTCCCTCAAGCATCAAAATGTAAATTGAATGGATTATCTCAAGAGGGAAAGTGTAATATGGGTGTAGTGATAAGCCTATTACTTAATGTGTCAAATGTAATTTGTTGTGCCTCTCCCAAATGAAATGTAATTTTGTGATTCAAAAAATCCTCTAATGACATGATAATCTTGACATACCCCTTAATAAATTTCTGGTAATACCCGTATGCCAAAGGAATGAGCTATGGTGGTAGGTTCCCCTAATCCCACAATAATTGCAACTTTGGCAAGATCCACCAAGTAATCCATCCTTACACATGATATGCCCTAATAGGGTTCTAAAAGGAGTAGTGAAAACAAATTTCTTGATGTTGAGAGATATAATCAACTACTGACATCTCTCAAACATCAGCCTTAGATTATCACTAAGGTCCTTCACTAATCTATATACTTTCCAATCACCTAGGTAGATTTGTAGAAATTTATGAATGAACTCTTGAACCACAATGTATAAAAACACAACGGGTGAGCTCTTCAATCCAAAATGCATGACCATATAGGAAAAACTTCCCCACTTAGTGGAAAATGTTGCCTTTTCTTAGTCCTTGTTTACAATTATAACCTGATGATATCCTGGGAATCCATCTGTGAAAGAATACATTTCACGCGTGGCTACTCCTTCTAGGATCTCCTCGGTGAAGGGGGTTGGAAAAGGTTCAATGACACATACCACATTCAAATACCTGTAATCAACACAAATCATTATCCTTTCATCCATCTTAATGCTAATGACCATCGGACTTATCCACTCGATTCCTTAACAACCTCAATGATGTGATGTGATCATTTTTTCAATATCCTCCTTGACTTTGACACATAGATTTAGATTCATTCGATAAGGTATCTTCTAAATTAGGTACACACCTTCCTTTAAATAGATCTTCATTTCTCCCAAGGAGTGGTGAAATCATTTAATCTCATGGTACCCATGCGGAAACGAATCCTTAAATTCATGTAACAGATCAAGAATATTCAAAACTTCTCTTTCAAACTAGTAATATGCAATAGTAGCTTCCTTAGATTTTAATTCTGAGCTAATGTTAACCTTCTTAGTTCTCAAGTATTTATGGTAGGTGCATGCTTTCACATCAGCAGTATCCATAACCTCGCATGTACAAATATTATAGTTAACATCTAAATTTTCCACCTCTTCGCCATCTATTACGTAGACCAACTTTCCTTTCTCTTTTTCCATGCATGCACACTCAAGTTGTACTTCCTCTAATTCCTCCTCATCAAAATTCACTTCCAAGCCAAGTTCACCCAATAACTCCAGTACTTTGTCCTCCACCATGGCACTATCTCCAATAGTAAGGTGCTTAACAACCTATAGTGCCTCATTCACCAAAGGTTTAGTAATCCGATACTCGAAATATTGAAGGAGATCATCTGTCAACTCCTACCATTTTCCTATCTGATGGCATAGCTCGAGTAAATGGATAATGCACGTGTTCATCCTTGTAAGGTGGAGTAAATATTATGCACCCATAAATATGGAGGTAAGGATTCTGTCTTCCATTCAGTCATTCTCACATGCCTGGATGTGAAACAAGGTGGGTTCCTTCCCTTGATAATCTTGTATATCAGTAGGTGCATTGATTTGAAGAAACCTAATAGAGAATGCAATTCTCACCTCATACGACTCTAAAAGGTTATTGCGATGGGTCACCCACCAATGTATTGCAGTCCTGAGAAAGGTGTATATAAGCATACTTCTCCTTTCAACCTCACATCTCCACTGGGTCTCCATTTCTCGTAGGAAAACATTAGGGTTGTATCCCTAGTGTAACTTATAAGTTTTATTCCCCCTAGGCACCTGACTGAGCATGCATTTGTTACTCTCATCACAGAGCCTCTTAACTTCCTTCTGAATAAATCATGTCCCGTGTGCCCAATTTTCACATGCTACACTAGTTGTATTACTTATAGATTGAGTGTCTTCTTCTTGAATAGCACCTTCTTTTTTGGTTCTATAATCTCAAGGTCCCTAATAGTGCACACATAGATTCTATCTAGGTATTTTTCTCCTAAGGGATCATATAGGGCATTGAATTCCCATCCATCAAAGGAATGATAACATGTTCCTCCTTGTTCTCAGAACTTATATACCCCTTCTTGAAATGTAAGTCAACATTGTTCTTATAGCACCAGGGGTGCCTAAAAACACTATAATGTTGTCTAACTTAGCAAGCACAAATAATTTGAAGTCTTCATTGAATTTCACCCCTTGGATAGTGATGGAAGCATCCTTTAAAACACAAATGGGCATTGCCTTTGTCTTGTTAGCCATATACAACACATTTGAGGATGGATGTAATGGGGTCTTCGCATTTGATTCCATGCATCTAAAGTGAGAACATTAACATCCATATGTATCTCAATCATAATATTTCTCAAGATCTCGCCCATCAACTACTGCATTCA
Source organism: Taxus wallichiana var. yunnanensis (assembly GCA_018340775.1). Classification (NCBI taxonomy): domain Eukaryota; kingdom Viridiplantae; phylum Streptophyta; class Pinopsida; order Cupressales; family Taxaceae; genus Taxus; species Taxus wallichiana. The sequence goes on along the minus strand of CM031242.1, from coordinate 203,882,287 downwards.
AGGTAATATCCTTATCATAGTCAATGCTATGAGGGGGTATATTAGCATTCAAAACCTACCTTTCATGTTCTCCTTCAACACTTGATAATTTATTTCTCAACCATTCTCCTAACAAAGGGATGATATTTTCTAGGAACAACATCTTACACACCTCTCTGACATCATCTATATCTTCCTGAGGGACCTCACCTCCTTTCTTCTGATCCAACTTCTTGGATTGTTCTTTTAGACATTGAATTTCCCCTTGAAGAATTTTGATTACTTCCATGGTCTCTTAATAGACTTCCTTCTTATGCATAGGGTTTGGATACTTCCCATGTACCACTTATTTTCTTTTAATCAGTGGTCTTTACTTTGGTATCTCCCTGGCACATGCAACCTCAACTTGCCTCGTCACTAGTATAGGTTCTAACTCTGACTCACACACCATTATTAACATCCACTATTAATCAAAATGCTTTACGCTCACCATCTTAGTGCCCTTATCCTTCCACTACTTCTTTCCCATGTGTTCAAAAAAATTTGAAATTCCTCATCCTTTTTTATTTTTCCCACACCAAGAGCACTACAACAATTGGGGACACTTAGGCTTGTAGTGCTATGTGGATCCATCATTATAGAAAGTTCCATGAGGGAATTCAATCCTTCCTCCCCTTTGATTTCCACAGTGCTCGAATCCTCCTTAAAAGCCTCTACCTCAACCTCCTTCATCCTCATACCCTTCATAATGATGACCAACGTCCTTAGAGATGTATGTAACACCTTTGGTTTGGTACACACCAATATCAATGGAATCATGTATTTAGTCAATCAATCTACAATCCTCGGTTTATGACTAGTAGAGGTGTAGATTTTGCGATAAGCAAGAAACATTCTTACGGATCATGCACTGCAGTAACATACACCTACATGTATCATGATCTCCATGGAAAATCTCATAGTCTATCTTCATCATGCGTACCAATCTCTGAGGAAAATTTTCCTTCGTATGTCCTTCTACCTCACAATCCATACACCATAACCCATTGCGAGTCTCATGAGATGAGTTCACAAAAATTTCTCTAGCTATTTTTCCATTACAACAATTTGGGCTTCTAGGAATGGACTAACTCCTGTATTAACACTTTCTACTAACTCACTGTAACGCAACCTTCAAGATCTTGCATAGATATGTGAAATTTCCCTCTTGAATGGTGTGATCAGTCCTCTAATGAACCATTGAGCATGCTACAAAGGGTGAATGTCATAAGATAAATTAGATAGGAGAGTATTGAAATGTGTGTCATAATCCCACACACTCTATACCATTACTTCTTGAATATCCTTCAACATGCTAATGAGTTTCTGTTCAAACTCAAGTATTTGGAACTCCACCAAAAATGTATTATGCAATGTAATATAGTCCACCACTATCCGGTGTGGGCCATACTCCATGTACCAACTATGTGCACGTCCTTGTAATGTAGTTACAAAGTGACTTACCTTCCACTCTAGGGAAGTTATTCCCTTCACATGAAATAGTAATGTGCACTTGTGTACATGTTTCATGGCATCCTCAACGCCCTTGTAATTAGGTAAGTGGAGATACATCTCATAAAACACCTATTGATGGTGTTGTGGAATTTTTCCACTAGATCCAAAACCTTGATTCCCTTCGATGTTACCTCCACCACCAGATTCACTAGTGCTAACTCCTCAAGATCCACCATATCCTCCTCTTTTCATAGATAAGGGGCCTAATCCAGCTTCACCCTGTGAACCCACCATCGTGATAAACTATGTGCCGACAGTCTGTGATACTGAACCACTCCAAGATGTGTTTCTTGTGCCACTAAAAATATGATACTTAAACCTTGTGATCCCATACCTTGATCAAATGTCAGACAAGAAAAAATACCCCCAAAACCAAGAAATGACTATGTGTAGCCATAGATGTAACAAATGAAAATTTATACCTCCTAGGTGTTGGTTGACTACTAATATTGATACTAACTGGATTATCAAAAATTATCTCAGAACTAGAAAACTAAGCGCAAATATCTTGTCGCTGCATGGGTTAAGATGTGTGAGTAAGAATCAACTCCTTTCTTCATATGATAGGCTCTCTCTAGAAGCCGAGGGGGTTTCTCTTCTGCACTTTCCAAGATGGGGTAGCTCAAACTACTCAGGTTTCATGTCCTCCATGTGAACCTCAAATCCTTCTGTGACATCTACCTCCATAAATCTATCACTCTTACAAATTCATGTTTTATTTCTAACTCCAACTCCCAAGCTTCATTATATTTGAGCCTCCTCTCCTCTCTCTATTTCCACCACAAGGTCTACCATCCTATACTAAGCCCACTTATGAGCCCTGTGTATAGAAAAGTTTAGCCAACCACGGAAAATGCTTCCAAACTCAATGTAATAACCATGATCATGATAGCCGGTGGAATAGAATGCAAGAATGGTCCTTTAGGATCCCTCAAGAATTCAAACTCAACAATTATTGGGAAATAATATGCATAAATAGTGTATTATAGGGTATAACTAGTTAGTACTTTGCTCCATCAATAATCAACAACAAGGGTACTAGTCAAATTAGCATCATGCAACCACCGATACTCTTCCTAGGTTAGAAAATGAGGTCTATACTACCAACTTGTCCTTGATGTATATGCTTTGAGAGCCATTCATACAACTCTACTAGGAAACAAGAATAATTTCTCATAGAGTTCGTGATACAGGTTCTCCTCCACCCATTTATGTGCATCAAAGTCATGTCCAATGTTAAATATTTGAGAAAACTCATCCTCCATGTTTTTTTCAACACTATCCAAGGTCCAAAGACTCCATCATTACACATTTCTCTCACAATAGCTTTAACGAGAGGTCTCAAAAATAGAACCAATATGTAGTCATTATTTCACCCTCAATACCTTATTCTAACCCCAAACGCATCGGCTTATCCCTAAGCATACCCGGATGCTCACACGAGGTGCACGTGGGCACCATGATCCCTCTTTTATGTGATATTTTCAAGATATTTCTACCATTAATGGAGGATTATTTGTAGAAACAAAAGTACATGCGTCTACTTAAAATGAAGAAGATATAACTAATAGATCTAGAGATCAATACATCACAAAAGCCAAATAAACATTATATGAAGAAAAAGGAACAAGATCTAAGTATTGAAAAGCTAAATAACATGAGGGTTTACACCCATAAGTAATATGTATAGAATAGATTCATGTATATTGATTTAAAAGAGTTTCTAGAATCCATACTACATTCAAAAGGGTCATCTCAGACCATATACATAGAGTGGCGAGATCTCCAACTCCTGCAAACCTATCGACTAAAGATCCTAACTATGCTTTCCCCATTATAGCCCTTGTTATATACCACAATACCCATACATATGCTTAATGATATCCCTTACAACCATTTAGCACCAAAACTATAAACCCTAGCATCATGAGCTCCAAAATCTTAACATTCTTTTAACATTTCTACAACACCTTGTTATCATCCTTCTCTCAAAGCACTCTCTTACCCTCTAGCTCCTTCACACAACCTTCTCCCCATCTATCTTATTTCCCCCCTTTGTTCTTGTCCTAAAACTTATTTAAATAGGATCGAATCCACTTCCATGAATTCTCTCCTGAGAAGATCACATGCCAAGTTTCAATGTGGTCCTCCATTGTGAATGTTTATCCTCTTTGTAAAAACTTCCACTAAATTTAATGATGCCTCTGGGAATATTCCCGGTGTGCGATATCTTATTTTTGGCTTCCATGGTTATAGGTTGGCACCTTATCTACTTATAACGCCTATTCAACTCCTCATATTTTTCCTCAAGTTACTCCATAATGCCAAATATGGCTAAGTCCTTTAAACCCTTTTTCTAGCTTCGATATATGCCCTAGTTTGACTTAAAATAGTCTTAAACCCTCTTCCTACACACTTTTCCCTAAGTACCCTTCTATTTACTTATCATGTATGTGTCTTTGTTAGTGTAAATAAGCAACACCCTTTGAATGTTCGTCAGATTTCTAGTTGACATTTTGACATCCAGTGTGATTGCACAACATTAGATCTTTTCACGCAAGTGTGGGAATTGCAAGGACTAGAAAAGATCCTCCAAATTAGAGTTTGGTTCCTCAACTCCTCTATTCAAGTGTGCACAACATTTTGTAGAGGGTTTACCTATAACTTAATCAAACTTTGCCAAGGAGATAGGGTTGAGAAAATGCAAAAATAAACCTAGTCTAAATAAGGTGATGCACCAAAGGAGTAGTAGACATCTACTACTACAAAATATACATAGTTCATAAGAAAATATAACACAAAACATGCACAGATTGCCAAAATGTAATGAGAGATCAGGAGACAATGATAAACACATGAAAGGATTGAGAAAATTCAATCATAGAGCATACATTACCATTCCAGGTCCAATACAATGCATTACAATGGCAAGGAGGCAAAAGGGGGCATTGTTGTTGCATGAAAAGGTAAAAAATACACAAATTTTCCTGATGAGGAAGAAAGAGAAGTTGGAGAGCAAAAAAAGTCTAACTTTGTTTGAAAAAAGAGCCCATACGGCTTTATAATGCCCATTCAAGCTCAAGAGAGAGAAACGTGGGAAAATATGAAAGATGCTTCAACCACTGACCAAATGGTATTAAAATAGCATGGATGCCCTCAAAAGTCAATTCCCTAAATTTTTTAACCATGTTGGGAGAGAATGTGTGCCATACTTCATTAAAAATGGTGATTGAAATGTCAATTTTGTTCATTTCTACGTGTCAGAGGCATCTTCCAATTTTCTCTCTCCAAACTCCACCAAAACAAAAAATTGATCCTAGAATCATCTATATATTTTCACCATCTTTCCATTTATGTAAAGGACGCAAAAAACTGAGCTCAAGATTAAAAGTTATGCCCCTCTAAAAATTTAAGGCAAAACAGGGCCAAAATGGGTTGGCGGACCAAAAATTTGAAATTTTCCCACTCTTTGTGTTTTGGAAAATTTCTTCAAAAATCTCCATGCCCCACTACTCTGGTGCCATGTGGCATGATTTAATTTATTTCGGGCCCTTCCTGCTTCATTTCCCATTGTTTTGGCCTTTGGAAAATTTTCCAAAAATTCTCCGCTGGCTGGATGACCTAAGGACACGTGTCATGCTACGATTCGCCGTGGGCATATTCTCTCAACTTTTCCATCACTGGTGACCATCTTCCCTAGGCTAGACATGTGGCATAATTCTATTGGGTGGAGGCCTTTCATGTTCATTTTTCCCTGCAGGCTTTCCTTATGTTTTTGGTCGCCACGTGGACACGTGGCATGATCTTACTGGATGGGGCTTTGGGGGGCGGGTTCTTCCCTTTAATATTTTCCTTTGATTTTCCTTGGGAAATTTTTTTTCCCAACTTTCCCTCATGCTCCGCTGACCCAAGGACACATGGCTTCTTTCAATTTTTTGGTAGGCCTTGGGGCTAAGAATTTTCTTTGTGCTAAAATTTGGGAAATTTTCCCAACTTCTGCCCACCGGTTCGACCCTCGACGCCCTTGGGACACGTGGCCTCCTCCCATTGGCTTGGGTTTTTGGGTGCGGGCCTTCCTTTTCAAATTCTTCAAACTTGGGTGAAAAGGAAAAATTCCTCTCGCACCTCCGAACCCCAACGCCATGGTGACATGCGGCGCTATGCTATTGGATGCGGGCCTTGGGGCCAAAAAATTTGTTTATGCCAACCCTTGGGAAATTTTTTCCAACTTCTCCGCGCATCTTATTCCCGGCGGGCACTCGGCCAAAAATTTCCTCTTTTAACCCCACCAAACACTTGGTAAAATTTCAAGTTTACCTTTGCCTCCGCCCTTCCAAGGACACATGGCCTCCTCCCATTGGCTCGGGTTTTGCATGGGAAAATTTCCCACAAAACTCACCGAGCCATAACTTCAAAAATACATGGAGTTAGAAAGAAAACTTTACCTTTCTGGAAAATTGAGAAAGAGATTTATATAATGGTGCCATTTCTAGAACATTTTGAGATCCCTGAAAAGTGAAAAATTATGAATGAGGAACTGGGGAGGAAAGAATGGAGGGAGTTAGCCAAAAAATAAGCAAGAGGATTTTTTTGGATAGAAATTTTTGTGACTCGAGAGGGGCATCTACTGCTCATTGGATGAAGTTACAGGTTGCCTAAAGAAATCCATTGGGCATGGAGTCATAAAATTCTCTACTTGGTACCCCAACCGATTAAAACAATACAAGGAGGAAGAGGAGGGAGAACACCATCTAGTTTGGAGCAAGGCCTACAGAATAAATTTCTCGGAACAACAAGCTTGTGCCAAAAGGAACTTAGGAAAGAAAAGCTAAACTATAAAAAAACAATGTGCATAAGCACTTGGAGGAATGAAAACCTAAACTAATATGTATAAGGTATATAATTTTCCTCGAGTAGCAATGCTTCGGATGGATTCCATTGACTGGAATCTACAATTCTTCACCATCCAATGTAGATAATTGGAAGGCATTGTTGTCTTTACACTTTGTAACCATGTAGGGGCCACTCCAAATGGCATAAAATTTGGAATGCCTCCCAGTTTTCTCTATCTACATCCCATTTTAACACTAGATCTCCAACTTGGAAAGATCTATCCTTGGTCTTTCTATCAAAGGCCTTCTTGATCAAAGCTTGATCCTTCTCCATTACTTGGGATGCTTGATTTCTGATCTCTTAGAGCTCCATCAATTCTGCATATTTAACCTCCATGGGTCCAAAATCCAATAACTCTAACTTCTTCATGAGTTCCAATGTTGGCAACTCAAGTGACATGGGAAAAATTACCTCTCTTCCATAAACAAGCTTGAATGGGAGTTACCTATAGATCTCTTGGGGTTATCCTATCAACCCACAAGGCTGATTTCAATTTATTATGCCAAGACCTCTGATTTTCATCAAGAGTCCTCTTGATGATCCTTAACAAGTTCTTGTTTGTAGACTCATCTTGGACATTACCACGAGGATAATAATTTGATGAAGTGCTTAGGCAGATCCCATTCTTGAAATACCATTGAGTTACCTTGGACCCAATGAATGCTAATGCATTATCTCGATATTATTGTAATAGGTATGCCAAATCTAGTTGTCATCCCTTCATAGAAGTCTAGGATGCTAGATTCATTTGCTTCCTTGAGTGCTACTGCCTCAGTCCACTTGGTGAAGTAATCTATTGCTGTAAGAATCCACTTGTGTCCTTGGATTGAATTTGGATTAATGACTCCAATGAAGTCCAAACCCCATTGCATGAATGGCTGGTCAACTAAAATTAGATGCAATGGAAGGGTGGCTAGTCTCTCCTTACCTATGAAGAATGCACAATTCTTGCACCTCTGGATCCATGTATAATAGTCACTGAAAATATTGGGCCAATAATAGCCAGCCCTCATGATCTTGAGAGCTATCACTCTTGGTGAAAAATGACCCCCAGCTGATCCACCATGGAACTCTTCCAACACTCTGTGAATCTGATTTGTACCAATGCATCTCATTAGCACTCCATTCACATCCCTTTTGAACAAAACATCATCAACAAGGGCATATGGGACTGCCTACAATCTGAAGTGTCTCCTTTTGGTTTGGTTCATCTCTGGAAGGCATATGCCTATGTGTGTAAAGTGCATTATGTCTCGGGTCCAGCAAGAAGTGAGGACATTATCATTTTCTTCTTGAGTGCTTCCTTATTCATGGTTTGTATTACAACACCAAAACAACCTCTTTCTCATTGTATGCTTCCGTTTGTTTGTTCAAGACTAGCTACTCACACAATCCTTTTCCTCTGACTAGCTTGGTGACTTTGATCTCAATGTCATATTCCATGACATGAGTAATCCACCCTTCTCTCTTTTCATTTAGGTCTTTATTGAGGAGGAAGTCTTTAACTCCCACATGAGAAACCATAAGTTGAACCTTGTTGTTCAAAACTAGATGCTTAAATTTCTTCAAGCTCCTAATCTTTGCAAGAACATGCTTCTCAATGAAGGAATATCTCACCTCATAGTCCTCTAGGATTTGGTGAAGAAAGTAGTTGGTGCTGTTCATCATTGTCTTTGTTCTTCTATACCAACATTGCAAAAATAGTATCATCACCTCCAAACGCATAGAGGATGAAATCCTTGGAGAAATATGGGTTAATGAGAGTTGGAGCTTGTGAGACGGCCTCTTTGATTGCTTCAAAACTTGCCTTTCCTTTTTCTATCCATTTGAAATCTATGCTTTTCTTTAACATCTTGGTGATAGGCTTGACTAGGGCTGCAAATTTTGGGACAAACCTCTCGAACAAAATTTATCCTTCCCAAGAAACTTTGGAGGGATTTCTTGTGGCTTGGAAATGGTAGTGCTCTTATGGCTTCAACTCTTTTTGGATTAATTACTAACCTTTCTTTGGAGACAATGTGGCCAAGGAGATTTCCTTCATGAGCTAGAAAAATACACTTTTTGGGATTCAATGATACCCCAAATATTCTGCACCTTTGGAACACTTGTCTCAAATGAAAGAGATGGTCTGCTGCATTTTTTGAAAAAATAGTGATATCATCTAGATATATCAGCACCATTTTGTTAATCAAATCCTTGAATGCCATGTCCATTGCCCTTTGGAATGTAGCTCTAGCGTTGGAGATACCAAATGACATTTTTCTATATGCATAAGTCCCCCATTTGGTTGTGAAGGTTGTCTTGAACTGATCCTCTTCCTTCACCATAATTTGATTGTACCACTGAATAGCCATCAAGTAATGAAAATTGCCTAGAGCTAGCAACAACTTGTAAAATCTGCTCCATAGAAGGAAGTGGGTGATGATCCTTGAGATATGCTCTATTCAAATCTCTAAAGTCAACACACTGTCTAATTTATCCACTCTTCTTTCTAATTGGAACCAAGTTGGCTACCCAACTAGAATGCTTGATAGGAAATATGATACTTTCCTCTATCAACTTATTTAATTCTTTTCTCATGAGAGGCTCCAGATGTGGATTGATTGGCATTTGTTTTTGCCTGATGGGTTTAGCACTTGGGTCGAATTCAATAGTGTATTGACCTAACTTGGGATTGAAGCCTTTCAAATATTCATAGCTCCAAGAAAACACATCAGGTAATTCTTGACAAAGCTTTATGAACTCATACCTTTCTTGCTTAGTTGTCAATTTACCAATTTGTAGTGACATGCCTTCTTCCACCAAGATGGGCACTGAATCTTTTCCCTTGACTTGGATGTTTTCTTTCTCCTTCCTAAACTAATCATTAGGATTGAAAATGGACTCCAAAGTGACAAGTCCCTTTGGTATTTTGTTGATTCTCAGCTGTACCACTTGATCACCATATTGTTGTTCTAAATTTTCCTAATTTTTAGCTAAGAACTCAGCCTCTTCTTACAAGAAATGGATGATTTGTTGATCATTTTCAAACACTTGCCAACTTGCATTATTTTCTGGAACTAAATGCCTTACAATCACATGAATGTTTGGTTTTACTTTGTCTTCTTGATGCTTTCAACAACATCAAAGGCTGCTCCAACTACTGCAAGTCTATCAGCAGCTTGGATCTCTTTTCTAGGGATGGATTTGATGCTAAAACCCTCAAAATATTCAATGAGGTCCCACACCCTATTTTTGTAGCACTTGAGAAGATCATTCTTGGCAGCATGCTGCCCCTTAATTTGGTTGACAATCAGCTCACTGTCACCAAATACTTGCAAGTTCTTTATTCCTCTCTTGATTGACCAATGCAATCCTTGTATCAAAGCTTCATACTTAGCAGTGTTATTAGAACATGCAAACTGAAATATAAAAGCTGAATAGTACTTAACTCCTTGAGGTTAAACAAGCATAGATCCCCCTCTTGCACCTTGTCTACTTCTTGATCCATCAAAGAAAAACTGCCACACCTCATTGTCATCCTTGTGGTCTAGCTTGCGATGATGCTATGAATAGGCTGATTTTCTTCATGCATGCAATAGACTCCTAGCTCAAATTCTTCTATTTCTTGGTAAGGATAAAAAGCATGCACTTTTCTTGCCCATTCATCAAGATTCAAATATGGGATGCTCCCGTCCTTGGTGTCGGCTTCATCGGTGCTTGGATAATCTTCTTGATCAAACATTGAGCAGTTGGTATTGATTTGGCTTGGAGTGTGAGGCTCGGTGTGAAAGTTTGCAATAGGCTCAAATCTGATTGTGGCCTTATTTCCATATATTTTTTTGAACAAAATGTGTGACCAATAAGAAAATAAGTAACCTCCAATATCATTTGTGAATTCCCTTGACAAACATAGGGCAAAGAGTGGTGGAAGATCTATCACTGAGACATCTTGCAAAACAGCAATGTCGGGGCATGCATGCAAGGTAAGACTCAAGTTTTTAATCACTCCTACCTATTGTCACTACTATCCCATCCAATTGCACTACCGATTTAGATATGACTTCATATTGGAGCCCTAAGCCGATTAGCTATTTTCTTGGGCATTCTTGAACTAATTGCCCCGAGAATCAATCATGCAATTGTGTACTAATTGGTCCCCAATGATTAATGAAACATAGAATGGAGGGGTTTCAACATTTTACCTTGCTTTCCTCCATGATTCCCTTCAGGTTGGGTAGCATTTTTGAGTACCTTCTCTTGCATTTGGACTCGCTGATTTGAAGTTGACCAGTCCTTCATGGCGACTTGTAGCAAATCTCTTTGACATGGGATGGATAGTGTTTCCCACATTGATATGTTTACATTTGTCTTCTTCATTTGATCAATGATGTCGAATGGAGATAAGGCATCTCTCTTCTTTACTTTGGCTTGCACACTCATTCCTTGCACATGGGCAGAAAAAAGCGGCATACGAGTTAGTCTAGGAGTTGGTTTGGGCGGTCCTTACATGTTTGGGCGCATTTTATTTGCCAATAGTTTGTGGAGTGATAAAAGGTTATGGATTACTTGGAGCCAATGGTTTTCCTTCACCCAAATTTCTCCTTTTTGACCTTTTGTTGGGTACAACACTTTGAGAGATAATTTGATTCATGCCACAAAAGTCTTATACATGTCAGTTTACAAGTGTGGTATCATTTGGAGCTGATTGTTGCTAAGATGTTTCTTATTGTTGGTTATTTCCTTGACTCCCTTCACCCTCCACACCAGTTGTTGTTACCATTAATTCTTGATTTAGGGCACCATTGAAGCACATAGACTGGTTGTGAGGTTCATTGCATGGGAAACACCAATCATACTCTTGAGCTATGTTGTTTTGTACTGGCACTAGTGCTTTAGAGGTAGATGCAACATTGGGATTATAGGGCTGGAATGGTCTATTGGTAGGAGGCCTTGCTTGGTTTTGATTTACAGATGGATTGGGTGGTCTTTGAGGCTTATATGGCTGCCTGTTAGGCTAAGATTGAGGCTAATAAGAAGGTCTAAAACCTTGGGCTTGCTACCTCTTGATCATAACAAGCTCATTACCTAAATTTTGCAATTGCTTCATGACTTCTTGAAGTTCATTTGAGGCACTAGAAGATGAAGTAGAAGCTTCATTTGAACTCTGATTTCTAGGAGTGGGAACAAGAGCTAAATTAGGCACTTGACTAGTTCTTGGACTCTCTAAATTTGGATAAAATGGCATTAAAAGCCTAGGAGCTAGCTTAGTATCTTGAATCAAACAATTTTCAGCCCTAATGACAATGCTATAAGTAAAGACAGAGATAGTTGTGCCTCCCATGGATCCAATCAACATAGAAATATCATAATTTAAAGCTTTAAGGTAATATAGAAAATCACCTTCTCGCTATTGGCCTTACGCCATTGGAATTCTCTCCCAAGTCCTTTGAAATATAAAGTTGAAGTCAGGAAGCTGCTCATTGGGAGCTCTCTTGATAGTTATCAATTGTTCCAAAAGGGACAAGTTATCTCCCTTTTCTCCAAACTGCTCATGGAGGGCTATACATAATTGGTTCCAATTTTGGATAGAGCCTGAAGCAAGGCTCTTGAACCATTACAAGGCTTTCCCTTTGAATGAAGACATCAGCAGTTTGACAACAACTTGCATCTCATTAATCTCATGGATTGCAAAAATATTAGCAATATCCTTGACATGACCACCAAGAGTGGTCCGATTTCTCCCGATAAAGTATGGAATGTTCTTCAATGTTGTAGAAGCTGGGATTGGATTTTGTGCATTGAGAGCAAGTGGGTTCTTTTGCCAAAGTGAAGTTGACATATGGGTTGTGTTGTACCATTCTAATTGGCCTTAAAACCCTTATTGATTTAATGAAAGGTCTACCAGGTGGAGGAGTTGATAGAGTTATTTTTGGTGGAGATGGAGACCTTTGAATTCTCCTCCCTATTTGTCTTCTTCTTGGAGATAATTGCAAATACTCAAACAATGCTTCTTCTTCTCCAACTCTGTTGACCTTGTGGTTATCCTTCTCATGATTTTTCGGGTATGGGCTACAAAACCAGCTGATTCTTCTTCCTTGGAGTTGTCAAATGTGCAATTTAGGGCTCTTTCAGCAAGAAACTTGCAACAAATGCACATAATTTTTTTGTAATGAATATGGAGACCTATAAGGTGACATCGGGCATGCCAAAATTGTTAGTGCAAATCAGTAACACCCTCGAATGTTCTATCATATTTCTAGTTGACATTTTGACATCCAGTGTGATTACACAACATTGGATCTTTTCACGCAAGTGTGGGAATTACAAGGAATGGAAAAGATTCTCAAAATTAGAGGCTGGTTCCTCAACTCCTCTATTCAAGTGTGCACAAAATTTTGTAGAGGTTTTACCTATTACTTAATCAAACTTTTCCAAGGAGATAGGATTGACAAAATGTAAAAAATAAACCTAGTCTAAATAAGGTGATGCACCAAAGGAGTAGTAGACATCTGATACTACAAAATATACATAGTTCACAAGAAAATATAATAGAAAACATGCACATATTTCCAAAATGTAATGAGAGATTAGGAGACAATGATAAACACATGAAAGGATTGATTAAATTCAATCACAGAGCATACATTACCATTTCAGGTCTAATACAGTGCATTACAATGGCCAGGAGGAAAAAAGGGGTGTTTTTGTTGCATGAAAAGGTAAATATTCCACAAATCTACCTGATGAGGAAGAAAAGAGAAGTTCTGAGAGAAAAAAAAGTCTAACTTTTTCAAAAAAAAAGAGCCCATTCTGGCTTTACAATGCCCATTCGAGCTCAGGAGAGAGAAACGTGGGAAAATATGAAAGATGCTTCAACCACCAACCAAATGGTATTAAAAAAACATGGGCACCATCAAAATTCCATTCCCTAATATTTTTAGCCATGCTGGGAGAGAATGCATGCCATACTTCATTAAAAATGGTGGTTGAAATGTTAGTTTTATTCATTTCTACGTGCTAGAGGTGTCTTCCAATTTTCTCTCTCCAAACTCCACCAAAACACAAAATTGAGCCCAAAATCATGTAGATAATTTCACCATCTTTCCATTGATATAAATAACACAAAAACCAAGCTCTGGATCGAAAGTTATGCCCCTTTGAAAATTTAGGGCAAAACAGGGCCAAAATGGGTTAGCGGGCCGAAAATTTGAAATTTTCCCACTTTTTGCGTTTTGGAAAATTTCCCCAAAAATCTGCATGCCCTACTACTCTGGTGCCATGTGGCATGATTTTATTAGTTGTGGGCCCTTCCTACTTCATTTCCCATCATTTCGGCCTTTGGAAAATTTTCCAAAAATTCTCCACATTTGGATGACCCGAGGACACGTGTCATGCTGCGATTCACCGTGGGCATATTCTCTCAACTTTTCCGTCACTAGTGACCATCTTCCCTAGGCTATACATGTCATATAATTCTATTGGGCACATGCCTTTCATGTTCATTTTTCCCTACGGGCTTGCCTTATGTTTTTGGTCGCCACGTGGACACGTGGCATGATCTTACTGGCTCGGGCTTTGGGGGGCGGATTCTTCCCTTCAATATTTTCCTTTGATTTTCCTTGGGAAAAAAAAAATCCCAACTTTCCCCCACACTCTGCTCACCCGAGGAAATGTAGCTTCTTTTAATTTGTTGGTGGGCCTTGGTGCAAAGAATTTTCTTTCTTGCGCTAACATTTGGGAAGTTTTCCCAACTTCTTCCTGCCGGTTCGACCCCCTACGCCCCTGCGACACGTGGCCTCCTCCCATTGGCTCAGGTTTTTGGGTGTGGGACTTCCTTTTCAAATTCTTAAAACTTGGGAAAAAGGAAAATTCCTCTCGCACCTCCGAACCCCGACGCCCCTTGATGACACGCGACACCATGCTATTGGATGCAGGCCTTGGGGCCAAAAAAATTGTTTGTGCCAACCCTTGGGAGTTTTTTCCCAACTTCTCCCCACTTGGACATGTGTCTGCATCTTATTTTTTGGTGGGCCCTCGGGCCAAAATTTCCTCTTTTAACCCCACCAAACACTTGGTAAAAATTTCAAGTTTACCTCCACCTCTGCCCTTCCGAGGACATGCGGCCTCCTCTTATTGGCTTGGGTTTTCCATGGGAAAATTTCCCACAAAAACTCTACCAAGCCATAACTTTAAAAATAAATGGATTTAGGATGAAAAATTTACCTTTCGGAAATCGAGAAAGAGCTCTATCTAATGGTGCCATTTCTGAACATTTTGAGAGCCTAAAAGTGAAAAATTCTAAGCGAGGCACAAGGGAGGAAAGAATGGAGGGAGTTAGCTGGAAAATAAGCAAGGGGCTTATTTTGGATAACATGTACCTCTTGGTACTCAGCCAATATTTAGCATCCAACATTTGGAGCCTAAAATTACCAATTACCCGAGTTGTAAATGTTCATGGCTCGTAGGAATAAGGTGTGAAGGCACGGGTATAAATAACTTTTTGGGATGTGCAAAGGCTCACACCCATGTAGGATGGATTCATGACTTAGTGATTTTTTAGACTATGAGTAAACTTATGTTAGGGAAACGCATAAAACATATAGAAAATATAGTTATGGATAATGCTAAGCTATGTAGACTTGAAACTTAAGAAAATCATATTCTAGGGCATCATTATGATTATCATAATAGGATAAGGAGCCTAGTTTGTTAAGTACTAGCTGACACTTACATCCTAAGGACAATCCATTAGGGAAATGTATGATGACATTTGACATGTTCTTGGGTAGTGGGTAAGTGATCATAAAATATTCCTTCAGTCCTTTTCTTGTAATGATGACCGGTTAGAGGAGATTCATTGCCATGGTTTTCTTTTTTTATAGTTTTGCATGATATTCGAGATAGAGAAGAGTGTGTATGGGTAGAGGATGGTGTGTGTGTGTGTGTGATATGTTATTGTAAGCTCTGTAATGAATCTATCATCAAGAGCATGTTGAGGCTTTATTGTTGTATTATCTCCATCCATGGAATCCTTAATGTATTATTGGCTACTTGTAATGTGATGAATTAATACAATGGAGTGATTCTAAACATCTGTGTTATGGATTGCAATCTGTGTATCTTATTTTATGCTTATGGATCTAAATCCTTGTGTTCTTGATAATACTCATGGTTTAGATATAATTCCTCCTTTTGGTTTTGATATTCTCATTTGTCTTATGGTACATTGATGCTTAGAACTAGTTTATTTATTTTCTGTCTCTAAGTACATTAAGTTGTATTTGAGAGGTGTTCCTCTCATGGTGATAAACATTCTTTCAAAGATAATATAAAAGAGGGACTCAAAGTGTCTCACACATGCCTTAGGTGAGCTCCCGGTCACCGGGTGATATGTCGGTGTGATTAGGGTTTGCAGAGAAGTTAGAGGAAAAGGGAAACTAAAAACTCATAGTAATTGAATTGAAATGATATAACATGTGATGATCAAGGTTTGTATTAAATTTAATATTGTAATCATCACCCTTCCTAAATTATATAGGGGATATATAGCATAAGGAAGCTTGTTCTTGGAAAAGAAGGAAAGGAGATCCACATATGCCACTTGAAATTCAAGAAGGGATTAAAAATAATAATCTATCATGATGGATGAGATAACACATGACCACTATAGGTTATAAAGATGCACTCTTACTATTTTTTTACTCGGTGTTCTATGGAAAATTGATTGTATTAATTTTTTATATATAAGATATTGTGTTATGTGAAGCCCAATAAGAAGTGAAAAGTTGTTGAGAAATATAATGCTTCTAGTGAAATAGAATTGTATTCTTGATTTCACTTTAATTTTGAATATTTCATTCCAATTAAGATTTATTATTTTCCTAACATATATAAAAGGATGAAATATTACAAGATGAGGCTATTCTAATTGAACTAACATCCAACATTAATTTCCCAAATCAGAATAATGCTTCAAAAATTTACTATTAATCTACTAACTATCAAATTATGAAGGAGAAAATGCACTTAGATAATTCAATGATGATATAGGAGATTATAAGTGATCTAAATGCAATAATAGGTTAACCTAGAACAAGAATTTATTCATTACTAAGAGTGACACCTAAAACTATACTTGGTCGAAATTGTTCATACAAAAATGACCCTTTTGTATTTCTTTAGACCTAATTGGATCTTGCTCCTATAAACAAGTCTCTCTCTTTTTCGTTATTCTTTATTAATTTTCTAAATGGATCTGTAACTTTGATCAGATCCTAAAACCCTCATAGTGTAAGATAGATTTCCTATAAAACAAATTTACGTAGGTTGTGGGAAACCAATTATTTGAAGAGGTATCAAGATGTACATTGTGTTCCTAGCATATGGTATCTACCATAATATAATTATAATTTGACAATCATGCTTTGAAATGCATAAACTTGAGTTTCATACTTGAATATTTGGGAAGGGTTACATTATATGTATGTGGAGAGAATATAGAGACTCTTGGACCTCGAAGGAGACTTAAAACCTATATAGGGTGTTTCCCTAATGGATTTTCATCAGTTAATTTTTAATTTATGGATTAGAGAATGTATTTTGTGATTGCTTTAACTTGAGAAAAACATAAAGTGTTAAAACCATAAATGGGGTATGATTGACTTGCTTATATAGGATTTCAATTATTCTTATGTTATGAAAGTATGACCAAGGGTAAATATTAGACCATATGAAGATGATACAATTGAAAATTTGAGTACATAATGTGTCAATCAGAACCATACAACAGGGTTGGGTTATAGATTTATACAAACCCTCATAAACTTGAAGTTTTTACCCGAAATGAAAAACCAAAGTTTCTCTTTCTATGTTAGAGGATAATTGTTTTTAGATGCATTTTATGCTATAAAATATCAAGAATTGATGACAGAGATGAGTGTAAAGATAAGAACATACTCAAATAACTATTTGTTTATGCTAATAAATAATGAGGAGAGTGTATTCATGTATGCAAGTGTGCAATGTAAATATCAACTTTGTCAAAGGATAGATTACCAAATCTGAGTGACTACATTCCTCCTTTCAAGTATGAAATAAAAATTTCATGCTTAAAGGAAAAGATACCTGAGTTTGTAGACACACTTTTACTTTATTTTCAATAAATAGTATCAAATTGATTTGGTGTTGCAATGCCATAAAATGAAACATGTAACACAGAGTGTAGTCAATGCACAAAATAAGAAACTAAACTTTAACTCAAAATGTAATGAAATTACTATAAATAAATGTGTAATAAGAAATGCTAAAATATATATAAAACAAGGAAGGAAATCACATATTTATCTTATGGATAGAATCTACTCCCATTATTATACTTTGGAAATGTTCAATTTTGATGAAGGACTAGGGCGTATAGTCCCCATTTATGTCAAGGAGAGGTTGATGTTCTAGGTGTACCATCCTAAAACACAAGCTGCTAGAAGGAAGAAGAAAAATTAAGATCCAAATCACCCCTACCAAGGAGGAAGACCATGTATAAAATCCATTCAACAAATTTGATATGTTCCCTATACTACAAAGAGGAGGTGTAAAACAACAACAACATGAAACTTGTTAATGAGAATAGTTACAATGCAAAAATAGTATTGACATAAATAGAAAATATTTTGTTAGTGGAAGATATGTGCATATAATGCAAATCAATGTCACATAAAAGGAAAGGATTCCTATGAACATGGGACACCCATGATTTAATTAGACAATCATGACCCCTAGGCCACAATCAGATAAGAGGAAAAACATACACACCGAACCATAAAACATGTATGAAAATAAATAATAACATATGATATATGATATAGAAAATATATACCTATAAGCGTAAAGACTACACAAAACACATGTGTTAGTCCTATTAGTAGAAAATATAGAAAATTCATGAGCTATATATGTAATCAAGTATAATGAGGAAAGAAAGGAATTATAATGGAAATATAACACTTTGATGTAGTATGTAAAAGGAATATTCCTAAAGGTCAACAATTTGGGTAAAAGGCAGGCCAACATCTATCATTGTGTATCATTCTATGTATATCATGTATGATTATAAATATACATGAATGTATGTGTGCAAATAATAAATGTTATCAATAAAACTAAAGGAGTAAACAACATGTATAGTATAAAGTGTAAACAATGTATGCTAAAAATATATGTAATGATTTTGAATTTTTACAAATCTTTGAATGTTTTTGAAATTTTAGTCCCTCCATAAAGGCATAGATGAAAAAATATTCTCCAAAGAGAAGGAAGGGTGATCCAATAATTCCCCCATGTCGGGAATAGATAGAAATTATGAAACTAAATTATGGGAAACAAGGTTTTCCCATTGTGTGTTTGTGTGCAAGGTGAGGTTCAGGTGTAGAAACTACTCCCCCAAAAATAAAGTCAAACCTATAGACCGAGTGTGTCATCAAGTAATGAGTGGGGGATAGTATGAGAACTAACCCAAAGAACCTTAAAAGGAGGTAAATAAATTTCCAAAGATGATGGAGGTTCAATCCTCAATTGTTTCATTATTGTTCTTAAGATTTGGAGTATTGAAGATTCAACTTGATGGGATGAATGATAGAGAGAATGAAGGGTCCGTCAAAGTCACGGGTGCAACATTTGGGAAAAACATTTGTTCCTTATTAATCTAGTTACATATGGATATATTATACTCTTATGTATGAATAGTGTTTGTGCGAGAAACATTACTAGATGTAAACGTGTTCATCAAGTGTAACACTTCCTAGAGGTCTATTTTTAGATGAGGTAAAATAGATCTATCTACATGTCGTGTCACATAAGATATGATACTTTTGTCCTCTAATAACTTAATTTTATGATCTAATACATAAAAATCATTTTCATGATGTCCATTAATATTATGGAAGTTGAAAAATGGAAAAACCTTATCATTTTTAAGACTATGAAGAGGTAAATTATCATTAGATGGTAAGTGAATCATCCTCTTTTTAAGTAATGTAAGTAAGATGTCATGGGGCCTATCACAATCCTTATCAAAATGGATGGGATTATAATTTGGAGGAGATGATTTTTATACTTTTGGATTAGGATGGGGATGATAACAAGTATTACCATAATGTAAAACCTTGACTATCATTATGTGTATCATGATCATGTGCAATAGAAGGGGTTGTAACATTCACATGTAAAGGATTATTATTATGTTATATCATTATATCTTATTCTAAATTAATAACACTAGAGACAATATCATAAAATGAATCATAAGTGCCATAATGTAATTTTTATTTGAGGGTTGTACAATTCTGAAAAATATGAATTATAACTCTAAATCACTAGGTTGATATACAAGAAAGTGCATGTTTTTCTTAAAGAATAATATATAACAAAAGACAAATTCAAATTCTTCTTTACGTAAAGAAGGAAAACACTCATATGTATCCCTAGAACCTCTATTTCAACTAAAGTGAGATAAAAATTCATCCTCAAGATCTAAAAGGGTACTTAAAGAAACACTAGGGAGATGAGTAAACGAATAAAGAGCATCACCAACAAGGCTCCTAGAGAAAACTTTAAGAAGAATCATGTAATTTTCATAAGGAGACATGATTTTTGTATAATTATTAAGATATAGCTATGGATCCAAAGTACCATTAAAAAATTTAAATGAAGGCATTACAAAATTTCTAGGGAATGGTATTTGAAATGTACTACACAAAATAATATTTCTATGCATAAAATTATAATCAACACTAGCATAATAGGCCTTTCTTTCTAAGGTCAATGTGTGGACCTTTCTTTATAACTCACCTATTGCATACATAAGTGAAAGTACCTCTTGAGGATGTATATCATAATCACCTAATGATTCATTCAAAGGTTTCACCCTACCCTTAATAATAGCCATAAGAACACTATCAGGCCTAGGAAGATTATTGAGGGATGAGTCATCTGAAGTAGGAATGGGTTGAATGGGCTTGACCTTATGATTAGGATATAAAGGGATATTAACATCAATAATAGGAAATCTAATCCCACTATGAAATGTATCATCATGTAGACTATGTAACTAAATAAATATCAATATGTGCATTTTTCCTAACAATATGACTATGCACATTACTATATGCAAGTGAAAGAGAATAAATATTGATAGAAACATCAAACTTACTTTTAAGAGGAGAAATAAAAACACCTTGTTTATCATTTGTAATATGATCTAGATCAGAATGTTTACATGTAGGAGAAATGGAGGTAGTAACATAATTAAAATATTTTGTTTTACATTCAAATGAAGTAATAAAAGTGTAATGTTTATTAGAGATGTTATAATTAAGATCATTACTTTATCATGTAAGAGGAGTAAAAACACAATCATTGTTATATTTTCATTTGAAACAAGAACGTCATATATGTAATTATCATGGATATATGTGGAATGAATCATTTCCTCCTCAAAAACATAAGGGATATCATTAATAAATATATAAATAGATATAATTTCATCAATATGTGCACCACCAAAACTAACATCATCACCAAAGTATAGATCATCTATAGTATTAATTTTATGATCTACATGTTGAGGAGTTTGTGTTTTATCATAGTCACAAATCAAACCTGTAATACTATCCATGAGGTATTTATGAGTGGTGAGATGTGGGAATAGTGTAGGGCCATCCAGAAAGGTGTTGTTGGATCTCAAAATTTCCCCACCCAAGATCAAGATGAACTAGACTTTTGATGCAACATGGGATTGTCTCTAAGTTGTGGGACCTTGTGCACTTAATACAAACCTCTAGAGAAGGATGGTTCCTATACCTATTTATACGACGAAAAATACTCCTAGTAAGGGAAATTCATCTATCTAATCCTAAATAGGCATTCTAAGAGACCAGGGTTACAAGGAGATGGATAAGGGAAATGATAAGCTAGAAGGGTAGTGATAACACAAAAATAGAGGTTGATCTCTCTCCACAAGGGGAAGGAAATGAAGAAAATGTGAGAGAGAGGGTGGATAGGCATGCCACAGGACAATAACCAATCAACCCCATATTTCCTACTCATTGACAACATACAAAAATGGAACTTGCAATCAGAAACATACAACATGCCAAGAAACATAAACAAAGAGCTAAAATATGATATAAAAGAGAAAAGGGTAGACAAAAGTGCCGAAAAAACATATTTTATTTCTTAAGGAATGCAAAATCATTTACATTCATTTCAGGATGGTGATAATACATTACGAGACCAATTTCAATGTCGAAACTCATGGGAAGTTAGCCACCATTTTTTCATGGTGTCGTTATAAAAAGAAGGATCTGTTTCAATGAGAAGAACCCTACAATTTATAGAAAAATGAGAGAACATGAGGAAAATGAAGAGGGAAACCTATATTCAAAAGTCCAACCACCAACAACAAGTAATAAATTCATAAAAATCTACCAGATAATATTATCAAGTGTGTCTCCTCATGTCTGTTTAGCTTGTGGAAGAAGGAAAGATGAAAGATCTGAAGAAAATTTGGTGGTTGAGTCGATTACATGTCTGCATTAATTATCTAAGTGAAATTTCCCTATTTTTCGCAAACTAAATCCCACCAAAATCTGATTTTTAAAACTCGAATGTGTATCCCACATCAATAGGTTTCCAACAAGACTAGGATCGTGTGTGTAAGAGCCATGTAGTAAAATTTATTGTGATCTCAAGATCTGATGCAAAATGAGCACGCAATGACACATGGCATGTGTTGATTGGTGAAGGATCGACCAACTATTAATTTTTGTATTTTCTTCCATGTGTGATGCAATGGTTATAAAAAGGATTTGGTTCCCATTTGGCATGATTTGATAGGTTGTGTGTGATACGAGTTAATTTGATAGATTTCCATGTGGCACAAGAAATTGGCACAAAATAGTGCACGAGGCACATACAAGAGCAAGAGGCATGAGAATGCGAAGGCATGTATGTAAAAGGAGTGCATGAAGAAGTGAAGAAAGGTACATATCTACAAAAGCATACAAGTTAGCAAGAAAAGCATAACATTAAATTGAGAAATGTGTGATAGAAAGAAATGAAGGAGCACACAAGGACTAGAGGAAAGGGCATGCAAGATAAAACTAGAAGGAAAGGAAGTACACAACGTACACATGAAAAGGAAAGATGTGCAAAGTAATAATATGAACACGGAAAAATTCGGGATGAAATACGTGGAGCTTAAGAGGAATTTCATGTCCATAAGAGGCATGTCGGGGGACCTAGCCAATTTGGAGGGTAAGTCCATAGGGTTGCGTAAAAGGGTGCACGAGACTTCTACAATGAAAGTGGGATCTTAAGAGGAAGGTTAAAAGGGGAAATTGAAAGAGATTGAAGAATAAATGGTTAGGAAGAACAAATAATAAAAAATAAGGGTACACAAGGGCACGTTGAAGAAGTAAACGAATGAAAATCATGCCAAGGGGACGATGAGAGTCCATGAATCTGGAAATCTTGGACTTGAGTCGGAATGAGGGTGAAAGTTATCCAAATAATGAGGGGGTTTATTTTGGACAATAGTTTGAAATTTTTTAGGCCCATATGCCTATTAAATTAAGGATATCATTAGCCTTAGAATTATCCATTGGGCATGGAGTCTACTCGGAATCAAAAATATCGATCTACAACTTGAAGAACACCCCTATAGTCACTTGAAGTCTTGCTGAACTATGAAAAAAATGTTACTATCATGTGAAGATGTTTTGGTTTGAAATTATGAGAGTGGAAAAATGGTATGTGAGTTGTTGGAACTCCCCCTTCCTTAAACTTACCTACCATCCCAGGAAGAAAAAAAAATTCACACACAAAGGAGTGCAATAGGAAAGGAGACAAGGTGTCGGGAAGAACATACCAAACAATAAGAAGCACAACTATATACAAAATATGAAAATCATAAATGTTCCAAGAAGAAACATAAAAATTATGTGTGAGCACTTATTTTACTGAAAGAAAACCTAAAATAACCTATACTAACCAGAGGAAAAGGAACCTTAAACAAAACTCCGTAATAAAAAGGGAGAAATAACCCCCTTTCCTCACAAATTGATACATGCAACTTATTTGGCGCTTAACATGGTCTGCGAAAATAATGAAAAACTAACTTGTGAATGGTGTTTTACCCTTCTCAAAGTATCAACATTAAACAAAACAAATTCTGCTTTAGTTTCTCTACATTTGGATTCAGGAGGCATTCTGATTGACCTTTGGTACACTAACTCTCTATCTCATGCTCGAAATGAGCATGAATGGTGAAACTCTATCTTTTCTCTATAATAGATAAATATCTTATCGAGAACAACCTGATCCTTATGTTTTTACCATTTTCTTGAAGTTTAATCTAGCACATGGGATTATCATAAAAATCTCCTCTTGAAGGTGACTATTGGTAAATTTGGATTGCAAGTTATTCTTCTTCAACAAACAACTTTTTCTCCTCCAAGGCTTCACCCTCAAATTCTAACTAACTTCCTTTTTAAGAAAATTCCTTCTTTTTCTCTCTTTTCATGATCCATCTTCCGAATCATAGTCACACCATTCTTCAATAGTTCTAAAGTTGTTGAACATGATGATATTGGTTGGGGATGATACATAGGTAAGGGGTTGTTCATTTGCAACATAGGGGAATCGAAATAAGGTGGGAGGATGGGTATGAAGGGAATACACGTTGAAGAAATAGAAGCATGATCATAAGTAATGATGGAAGAGTAGCAAATGTGAGATGCAAGGGAAGAATATGGGGAAGGGGAATCCACAAGAGAAGAAGGCGAAACCTAGGAACTTGGACATCGGGTTGAGATGGTGTAAGTTGGAGAGGATAAATTGGAGGGCTTTGTGATGATGGTTTAGAGTTCCCCCATGAACAAGGTTACCTAACACTAGATTGATAAGCCTCCAATTCTTCATCCCACTCTATGAGTTGAGGCATCATCTCATCTATAAAGTTCATCTTTTGTCGAAGGCTAAACTAGCTTAGTATAAGGAAAACCCATAGATAAAGGAACCTAAAATAAATTATGGCTTCCTTTATTGAACATGTGATCCTAAGATTCACCATGCCTATCTCCATTTCTTGAATATTCCTCCAAAAATAAAAATCCACCATGAAGTTTCCACCATAACCTCCGCATAACCCTGTTCTTCATAAACATTTTTGTTAGGAAAATAACCATATGGGTCTAGTGGGGGTGGGTTATATGCATATTCATGATGATAGGTCTCATAAAAATGATTTGGAGGAGGATTTTAAAAATTTGGGAATGGAGGGGATTGGTTTTTCTAGTGAAAATAGGAATCCCAAGAAGTAAATGAATTCATGATTGCAAGACTTCATGAAAGAGGAAAATGGAAAGATAAAAAAGAAGGAAATGGATGAAATAATGAAGGTAAATGTTTGTAAATGAGATAATGGGTGAGTTGGATTAGTGGAGTCTCAAGATGTGCTTAGAATAGCCTCTAAAGTCTAGATATCTACAAACAAAACACCAACTTGGGAGATGAAGTAATAAGGGGTAGTCTCCCATGCACATTACTAGGTTGTGCATTAATTTATGTTAATTTTTACATGCGCTAAAAAAATTTCTTCAAGTCTGCCTATATTTTAACATGCACATTCATGAATTTCTAACTTACACACCTAATTCCAATTCCTTGTGTGCATGGTTTCATGCTTCTATATTTTCTCCTTTGATGATAGAGCACACAGACTACTTAAACTAGTAGATATGGATGGTGGGAGTCACCGGATATGTTGAAAGATTCCTCCAAAGGCTGAAACTCAACAAGAACATGCCAAAATTGCTAGATAACTCTTAGAACTTTTCCTATCGGATATGCCAAAATTGTAGGAGCTCAAAATTGCACCTATTCTAGATCAATATGAACTAGGATTTTGAGGCAACATGGGACTATCTTCAAGTTGTGGGACCTTGTGCACTTGAGACAGACCTCCGAGAGAAGGTCGGTTCCTCTACCTATTTCTACCGCTAAAACTACTTTTAAGAATGGAAATGTAGCTATCTAATCCTAAACTTACATTTTTATGGATGAGGGTTAGAGGGGAGATGGAAAAGGTAAATCCTAAGCTAGAAGAGTGGTAATAACACCAAAAATAAGGTTTATCTCTCTCCACGAGGGGAACAAAGGGATAAAACATGAGAGAGATGGTGGATATGCATGCCATAGATAAGAACCACACAAAACCAGATTTCTCATACATTGTTAACACATGAAAATAGAACTTGCAAGAGGGAAACATACAACATGCCAAGAAACATAGACAGAGAGGCAATATACAAAAAAAAAAAAAAGAAAATAACGAGACAAAAGTGCCACAAAACCTTACTTTATTGTTTAATTGATGTACAATCATTTACATTCATGGCGTAGGTGAGAATACATTGTAGAGACCAAGTTCAAGGTTTGAAACTCATGGAAAGTCGATGACCATTTTGGCATGGTGTCGTTACAACAAATAGGGATCCATTTTAATGAGAAGATCTCTACAATTTATAGAAGAAGGAGAGAAGAGGAGGAGAAATAAGAGGAAACTCATATTCAAACTTCCAACCATAAACAAGAAATAAGTTCTTAAAAATCCACATGTAATGCTATCAAATGTATCTCCACATGTCTATTTGGATTGTGGAAGAAGGAAAGAGGTAAGATCAAAAGAAAATAGAGTGGTTGAGTCAATTATATGTTTGCATTAATGATCTCGAGAAAATTTCCTAATTTTCACCTACCAAATCCCACCAAAATATGATTTTGAAAATTTTAATGTGTAGCCCACATTAACATCTTTCTAATAATCCCATATGCACATCTTTTAGAGCCCTGTAGCAAAATTTATTACAATATGAAGGTCTCGTAGTGTGAATTGAACATGGAATGACACATGGAACATGGTGATTGACTGAAGGATTGGCTAACTATTCATTTGTTTTATCTTTTCTTTCACATGTCATCCAACATTTTCACAAGGATTTGACACCCATTTGGTTTTTTTTTATAGGCTGCGTGTGATATAATCATTATGATAATTTTCCATGTGGTATAATAACTTAGTGCACAAGAGTGCATGAGGTGTGTGTGAGAGCAAGAGGCCGAGAATGCGAAGGCGGGAATGAAAAATGAGTACACGTAAAAGTGAATAAAGGTGCATATCTGCAAAATGATACACGTATGTAAGTGGAGCATGATATTCAATTGAGAAATTATCATTGAAAAGAATAGAAATGGCATGCAAGGACTAGAGGAAAGGGTGCAAAAGCAAGCTAGAAGGAAAGGAAGTACAAAACATGAAAATGTGAAGGAAATAATCATAAGGGAAGGATACAAAAAGGAAATTAAGCGTGATGAAATTCATAGAGCTCAAGAGTAAGGAATGTGCATAGGAAGCATGCTAGGGGACTTAGGAAATTTGGAGGGAAAGTCCACACGGTTACACGCAAAAGGGTGTATAAGACCGTCGGAATGAAATTAGGCACACAAGAGGAAGGTGTAAAGGGGGAAGCACAAAAAGGAAAGAGGAAGGGTGCGCGAGGGCATGTGGAAGAACTACATCCAAGTAAATTGTTCCAAGGTCACATCTAAAGTCCACCCATGCTGCAATATTGGACTTCGAGTTCTTTAGAGGATAAAATTTTTCAAAATAAATAGGGGATTATTTTGGAAAACAAGTGTCTCAGGGAGTATCTATAGGAGATAATGTGTGGGAACAAGGAGGATGATCAGTGAATGGTTGACATACAAGATCTAAATCAGAATCAAAGACTACATCATCCCTAATAGAGTCTAAAAATGGAGTAAATTTGTATCCTCATAAGTGTTATAGACCTATTTATAGGGATAATAACCTTTATGCCTCCAAAAATCTTGAAAATAAGTCATGTTCACACATAAGCATAAAGTACACACAAACCGAAAAAAATTATATCCTAAGACAATACTAGGTTTTAAAATCAACATGCATAACCTATAGAAACTTGGTATGATCTTATATTAGGTGAAGGATCCGATCTCGTAATATTCACCAAATGATTTCACTTTAATTATGAATATATTATTTCATTCCCTTTACAATTTTTTTTTTTTTCAGGGCATACATAAAAGGATGAAACATTGCAATAGGAGGCTATTTTGATTTAGTTAACTTCAAACATTATTTTTCCAAATGATAATAATTCTTCACAAAATGACTAATTATCTAGTAACTACAAAAATACAAATGATAAATTACACTTAGTTGATTCTATGAGGATGTATGAGATTATAAGTTATTTGAATGTACGAACATAATGGCCTAGAATTGAAAGTGATCTATTATTGAGACCTTCACTGAAACTACAATTGGTCAAAATCATATAACTAGATCACAATTGTTCATACGTTTTGACCCTTTTGTACATCCTTAGCCTGAATTGGATCTATATATTGTAACGTTTTGTTATCTTTACCTACCTAGAAATGAGTTTCAATCTTCTTCGCTTAGCTTCAACATGATAATGTAACTCAAACCATCAAACCCTCATAGTGAAAGATATATTTCCTACAAAACAAAGTTAGGTGGGTTGTGAGCACCTGTGTAATGCCAATATTCCCACTACTCTATAGAGGGATCAAACCACATGTCATTCTTGTGTCATGTGATATCTACTATATTGTAATCAAAATATGACAATAGTGTTTTGAAAATGCTTTAATTTGAATTTTACACTTGGTTGAATCCTTAGGAAAAATTGCTTTGCATGCATCTAGAGAGAATATGGATACTCCCACACCTAAAAGGAGACTCCAAAATCATATAGGGATCTTCCCTAATGGGTTTTATTTAGTGAATTTTTTTCTTAGGGAGTAGAAAGTGTGTTTCATGTTTTCTTTAAATTGAGGAAAACATAGTGTCTCGGACCCTAAATGAGGTATGATTGGCTTGATTATTATTGGAAGCACAATGAATGAGAGGGGGGTGAATCATTCATTTAAAAAAATTTACTTTAGTTGTCTTAACTTGCATATATTAATCAAAGCATCTATATAACCTCCATTAACCAATGTGATCTTATTAATTATCTTAGAAAACCATCAAGCAATACATAAACCATCCACATAACCATCAAACATGAGAGAGCCAAAAACACCATATTTAAATTGGAAACAATCAAGTGGTAGAAAACTCACTAAAACTAAATATTATTGCCATGTTTCAAATCTAGTGAGGAAACAACCCCACAAGGATCACCAACCCTATAAGGAGCACCAACCCATGATTTAGTGAGACACTAACCCCATAAGGAGCACCAACCCCTATTTTAGTAGAGAATGGACCTCAAAAGGAGGTACTAACCCCTAATATGACCAAACACCCACTCAACCACATGAATATGAAGATCACTTCTGAATTTTGTTTCTCAAAACTAATTGTGATCAATTTGTCAACTCTCTTCACTCAAAACCTTCTCAAAACAACCTTCTTATATTTTTCAATCTAAAATTCTTCACCAATCATGATTAGTTCAAGTGACCTATATCTCCAACTATATCACACACTTATAACATCATGCACATGATCTCTTCCCTCTCACCATGGTCACTATGACTTGCAACACATCCTCAATCAACTCTCTAGGTTGCTCATCCTTATGCACACAAACTACGTATTCTTATCCAAATGGTTATGTATGGATTACCTTCTTCAAGATCACCATTTTCATATCAACATCCTATAAGCATTATACATTGTTCTGAAGGGCTCATACTCTTCAACTATGACCTCATATCCTAATCATATCTTCTTCCAAAATGTGTTACACACCCACCTCTATCTACCAGCTCAAATGATAAAATACAAATACTTATATACAAGTAACATTCATTCACATCATGTAGTTTTTCCTTCATAGATCATATAACACAAAAAAAAAAATTAAAAAATATTGAGGAAATCATACACAAGACCATATATGTCAGTCATATCACCATCATATCCAAATTTCTCCATTAGGTCTTTAATAGGCCTAATTGCACCAAAAATTCTTCTCACCAAAACCAAACCTCTTTGAGCTTACTTTCCCATCAAAAATTCTTAAATAACTTCAGTAACATCAAAAAGACCTCATTATTCTTCCACCATACTTGGAAATCCTTTCATCATCACCTCATGCCATGAAACCATCTCAAGAACATGTTTGTTCTTGTGCACCAAACCCTAGACCTCAAAGATGAGGCTCAATACCACATCAAATGACCTCAACCATGAAATTATTATATATCAATGGAAATATATTGATCTAAGCTACATCACCAAGTACTCATACTATCACAAATCATACATTATATCCTTAAAACATCTTTGTAAATAGGTTGTCCTGAAAATGCCATTCCATCCCCAAAACTACTCTTCAAAGTTAGGAAACACATTTTATCCAAAAACCTCAAAAATTATCTAAAAATATCATAGACATGTATTACGAATTCCATGCTTCTATAAATACTAAATCATATAATAAGTTCAATGGATAACTTTTCTATAAGCTAAATAACTCCAGATGCTTATGAATTTTAGTGGGTTCCACTCACAGTCAAGAGACCAAACTACCACCATAAAAAATATGGAAGAGTTTTCTACAACCTCTAGTCATCACTTTTTATCAAACACTTCATTTTATATATGTATAACAAATTTTTTTCAAGTCACTCTCAAAATAGGGTTTTGAAGTCATAACAAAGCGTTTTGGTGTTATCAATTGTTCATAAAAAAATGATTTCCAAAATATCTCATTCAATTTTTAAATTATTATTAGGATACCCCTTCAACTTTATCCAAAAATCATCCTCACTTTCTCCAACGAGCATCCATAGTTGACCCTCTAACTATGAATGACCATTTTGAGAGCTTGGTAGAGCTCAAAACAAATTTTAAAGAAATTCCTTCATTCTCCTAACCTGAAACATATGCCATATCTCTTTAATTACCTTATCCATGCTTTCTAATACTCATTTATTCTCTAATTCATCTAAAACACTCCATAAATCATGGTTTTCCCATGCCTAGCTTGCCTTATCATGTAGTAATTATTTCTTAGTACCTTGAACTTGCATCAAACACCTGAATAGTTACCTTATACAAATTCCAAACCTATTATATAACCTCAAAACACATATCACATTCTTATATAAACATATACTTCCTCGTACTTCATGCCGCCACTCAATCTACTTACTCTAGGTCTAGGAGTATTCCTAGAAACACTTACTTCAACTCATGTCTCAAGTGAACTGACCTTAAAAACATATTTACATACTTAGTAACAAATTTGACACATAATACTATGTATGTTGTAACTCATACACACCTTCAACAACCTCTTTATCTCATACTCCAAGTACATATTTTCTTGACCCATGCACAACAACCATGCAACTCAACCAGACACCTTGCCACTTCACCAATTCATGACACTAAAGAACATAAATGACAACATGCACTCACCTATGCATACCAAAAATAATGTGACATCAATTCCGCTTTACATCAATGATTACACAAATGAAAATATGTTTAATAGTCTCCCTCCTTTGTCATTGATAACAACCATCTTCAGAAACATTGATGGAAACCAAACATGCAAACACATTCAGGACATTCCTCCCTTTGACATTTATGAAAAAGGATAGTAAAGCAACTTGACATGAAAAAAAAAAAAATCATTCAAAATTACTTTTAATATACCCCTTGGTTTTTACTCGCTCTCATAACTTCAACTATTGTAGATCCATGGACTGGTCTTCAATTCGTTTACACATGACTCCTTGTGAGAAAATAAACACCACATTTTGACTTCATACTATCTAGAGACATTATTTTGGACATATAACTCTCATATTTCTTGTTGATTTACCTTTATTTCACCTTAGATGACTCAAACCATCTGAATGTCCCTTTGATATGATTCTTTCTAACTTTTTTAAAACCATAGTTTGGTTTTCAACAACTTTTCAAGTAACATAAGTACCAAATACTCACCTCATCAAAATGATCCTAAATGTTTTTATAATTTTCATGTAACAACAATTCATGACTCCCCTTGACTCAATTATCCTTATCCAATATAATACATTAATGTATTATCACATTGTTTTGACCTTCTTGATGTGATATATATTTGTTATAAAAACTACTACCAACTACTAGAGATAATAAACACTTATCTCACCTCATTAATAAAATTGTATACATTATCAATATTTCCTTGAAACATACCTTGTCATGAGAATACCAATATTATTTATATACCAAACACATATATACCTTGTTCACAATATTTCTAGATGCTCTTCCATAAAACACAAGTATCAAAGTCTTCTTGAAGTATTTTACTAAGAAAAATGATAAGTATGTGAAGAACATACCTTTAGACACAACTTAGCTGCTTATTTTGACAACCCTTAGGTCTATTGAACTCATCTCCATACACCACTCCTAAAGACCACTTGATTGTTTGATATCTTTGAGACAATACTATTTCAACTAATATAAGTAACTTTCATAAGTATTTTATACCTTGTAATGACTTCTCCTCCTCGAACTTGATCTACACATCTCCAAGTTATCTTACAAAACTTACAACTCAGACCAATTTCATCAAGGATTCAACACCATGTATTTTTAGGCCAAAATTTATTGAGATGCCTTCATACATTATCAATCTATTCATGGATATTTTTCTTGGCTTATAAAACATTGTAAACTTGCTTTCATGTAACTAAATAAGTATACCATGATTTTAGGTCTCTAATATTTCTTTGAGTAACTTATTACCATCAACTCAACATATTTTTACATCTTGATCCAACTTAATTATATTTTATTTCTAATACATACTTACTCAAAACCGCATGAAAATTTTGATCATTCACAATGTGATACTCCACCTCCCATAACTCTATGACAGACCTTCAAATATCTTATAGAACTCGTACTAAGATTATTGTTTCTCATTTTTAAATATAATTTACCTTTGATGTAAATTATCATTCAACATTATGACTCCTTTTAAATTGGGACAAAAGAATACATACCTTCATTCGGGTAGCTTTGTAACCTTAT
Organism: Taxus wallichiana var. yunnanensis; assembly: GCA_018340775.1. Classification (NCBI taxonomy): domain Eukaryota; kingdom Viridiplantae; phylum Streptophyta; class Pinopsida; order Cupressales; family Taxaceae; genus Taxus; species Taxus wallichiana. Next base: position 203,849,706 of record CM031242.1, on the reverse strand, counting down.
TTCAAAGTCAAAGAAAATGATCATTATTTCTTGATTGCCTTCTTAATATTACTTGGAAAGTAAACTTTCCCCGATACCATATGAAGATTGTAACTATATAGGTTAAGATAAGTCTTCATAATAACATATTTTCTTATCGACCAATCCTTCAATATCAAATCTTAATACATAGGCCTTAGACTCATACATGCACACTTATGCTCATCATACTTCTTCTTGTAACCTAGAATTAAAAATTATACATATCAATCTTAAATATATAATCACCTACCTTGACTTAGAACTAGACAACATACCTCAATAATTGTACCGGTCATGTTACAACATTTTTATCACCTTTCAAACACATCTTTATACTTTATTAGGATCAACATAGTTAACTAAATTCTAATAGAAAGCCTTTGAATAATTTTCATACAATAATCTACCCCGATTTTACTTGCAAAATGACTTTTCTTGAGTACCAACATAGATTCTACTTTGTTCTACATCTACATACCATGAAAACACCCTATCTACTCATGCCACAAAAATAAAAACCTTCTTCAAACAATCTAACTAACTCTGTCTCAACTTACAATATCTCATACAACTTTTAGGACTCCTCATAATGAAATATCATAGTGAAATAAGGGTAAGTGCACCAAGTTCGGGGGCCAAAAGGGGGTCTTAAGTGGAGGATTTTTTCTGAAAAATAAAAACTTCAACTTGTATGAGTTTTTGAAATAGTTACACTCAAAATTGGAAGATGTTGTAGAAATATGAATCATAGCATTTTGAGTCTAGTTTCTAAGCTACTAAATTTTATTAAAAATGGATAATTTTAATTGGGTCAAACAACTAAAATACCAACATGTGCTCCTGTTTTTGTTAAAAAACATAATAGAGTGACTTCCATGCCCCCACCATTTTTGAGCAAAATTTAGTATTTTTGAAAACCATTTGGTAGAAAGATAGCTAGGAGAATCTAGTTTGTGTTAGAATTTATTTTAGAATTTTTTTGTGAATATTTTGTTATTTATGATTTTTCTAGTACATAAATTTTATGTTTTGAAAAATAACAGACTCCGACCGTGCCCCCTAAGTACCTCAAAAAATATCGATTTTTTTTTTTTGAATATGTATAGAATTATGCCTATTTTGTGCCTAAAAAGCTTTCAGTCAATTTTGATGAGTCAAAAAAAGATACACGAAAAAATATATACATGTTTAAACTTTAAAAATAGCTATAAAAAGGCATAGTTAAGAAAATAAATAATATGGAAACCTTGTATTTGTTAGAAAAATTGAAAAATAATATTTATACAAAGAAGAAACTCTACTTTACATCGTGGTATAATTTTTTTAAACAAATAAATCATTTGATGTTGATTTATCATGATGGAAGTAGGATTTTTGTGTTTTTCTGCAAAAACACACGGTTTTTTGTGTTTTTACGGGTCCATGCCTCGGCTTGGGGATCCCAAGCCTTGAGCCATGTGTTGGAAAAGGTAAAAATCATAACGCGTACGTGTTATTATTTATTTATATATTGTGGCCCCAACATCGCTTTCATCTCTTTCACGGGAATTTTACATACATTTTGTTTGGTCTATAATTTTATGTACATTCTTGCACAATTTTTTAGTAGTTCATTTTTCCCCCACCCCACTAGTTGATTTTTTCTAATCATGGATGATAAAATTTGATCTAAGGACAAGAGGAAATTCAAGAACAAGACACCGAGCAATTGGAAGAGATGAGAATAAATAAATTGAAAAGAATACAAAAACTTCGTGTAATGAAAGGTACATTTGTTATATCAAATGTAGCTAATGTATTTGAATATGGGGATGAAATAAATAATGAAAATGTAGAGAATAATTATTTTTCAATGAATAATGATTTTGTAATGAATAATGATATTTAAGCTGAATGACAATGGTTGTATGGATTAAGAAATTGATATGAATCGATTGTTGAAACCTTACCCGAGAATCCAAATGTTAACTCAAAATTTTTATGAAAACATTGAATGAATAAAGTAACCTTGTAAAAAAATCTTCACCTCTAATAACACCTCCTTCCATTTTGTGAAGAAAACCAATTCACTTAATTGAAATTTATGAAAACATTACAAAACCAATGCCTAACGAAATGTCTGAAAGAAATGCGAGAAGAAAATCTAGTGGAATTTTTACTAATTACTTTGAGAATTTAAATGACACACAAAGATGTCAATTATTTATTACATTGATGAAATTAATTAATATGAGACCTATAATGAAAACCCTACGATTAAGAACATCTAATGTTATTGATCAAAATGCATCAATTATTGAAAACATACATAAATCATACCAAATTGTAGGTGGCAAAAGATGCACTAAAGATAGTAATGTTGCATGGCATGCACTTACTAATTGTATAGTAAGTGATAAAACATTTAATAAATGCTTGATTAGAAAAACAAGCAATGCTTTAAAGCTAAGCAGAAAAACACTAATGAACTCAATAGAGAGACGTAAATGTCTTGAGTCGAGTCAATAATATTGACTATTGGGATTTCTCTTGCATACTTCGATGAAAAGACAAGAATACATCTGATATTCTAAAATAATTAATCGTAAAATTTTGGAATGAGAACACAAGGGTTTCTTGAATAGGCGAGATACGGTAAAAAGAAGAATAGGTTCTCATAATCATGAATTGTGTGCAAAAATTTCTTAGATATGACTCAAACAAAATTGTTCTCTAATTTTAAGAATTAAAATATACAAATTAACATTAGCCAAATATTCTTTGAAATGAGAAAACCCTTTTACGTGATAATCAATCACTCATGTACCACTTGTTGTTGCAAAAATAATGTTGAATTTTTAATGCATTATGATGTTTTTTTCAAATACGTCATGTTTTGCATACTAACATCATGTTGCAGGAGTGTGGATTAAATGTCCCACAAAAATATTCAAGGGAATTTATTCCGACAATATTTTGTGAAAAATCAAGTAGACAATTTTTTTATAACAAATCATGTTTGGATGGAACATGCAATGTATGTGGTGGCTTGCCAAATCTGAAAAGTTGTATCCATGAGGAGAGTACATATTCAATAGGAAAATAATTGGTTGGTTTCACTAAATATAAATCAGTGGCATATCAATTAAAAGATGGAAAATAATCTAAGAGGTGTGAGCTTATTACAAAACAATTACCTATATCAGAATATATGGTCAAATTTAGAGAGAAATATTTTTTAGAGTATGCAAGGAACACACATACAAATTTCGATGGTTGGATGAACAATTCAAGTTAATCAAGGACATATTCCTATTTTGTACTATTGTTTCATTAGTTGACTTCATAGAGAATTATACATTATAGCCACAAATGGAATTTTAGTCTCAATACTATAACTTAGTGCAAGTTGTTATTTTCATGCATATAACATTCATGCACTCTCCGAAAGCACTAAGAAAAATCAAAAAATATTAAGAGAGTATCATTTCTACATCAGTGATGATCAGACACATTCTACAAAATATGTATAAGGGTTTTTCCATGTGTTTTATGTGAACTTGAATGAGAGGAACATTAGTTTTGATCAACATTCCATTTGGTTGGACAACTGCACATCACAATTTAAGAATGCACTGAGATGTTTTATTGGATAAGAAGGATACAAAAAAAAATGTACAAAATATATAGAGTTTTACCGAGGCGAGGCATGGAAAAGGAGATCATGATGGTGCAAGAGCATGTGTGAAAAGAGAACTTGCAAGAGAAGAGTTAAAGTTCAAGGATGGTGCTAAATTTGAGATGCAAAAACATTGTTCATTGGTGTGTCAAGAATATGGGCCATGAATCTCAAGAGATATAAATAGTTCATAGATATGTTTGGATGATAGAGGATCAACATCTAGAAAACTTTGAATATTGTATGATAGTTTTAGGATCAAGTGATATGCACTCATTCCATAGTTCGGATGCAAATGCTTGGACTATTGATACTAGGTGCATGACATGTTTTGTATATCATGCATTGATTTTTCATAGAATGAATGTGAGTCACGGTAGTGGGTGGATGAATGGACTTGTAGACCTCTAATTCCACTCAACACATATCAAGTTCCATGTTCATTACAACTTGGAGGGTCCTCAGATCAAATGACAACATCACCTGACTTTGACCAAGTCTCTAATTTAGTGCAACAAGGTACATACATATATGTACATGCCATGTTTTAGATTTATAAATTATTAAATGGTCAACTCTTAATGTATTTTAAATTTGACTGAACAATTTTACTTTGTGATGTAGGGCATATTTTTGTAGTTATTGCGATGGAATTTAATGAAGAGGGAATAGACTACTTCTTGTCTCATTGTGTAGAGGGGAAAAAAATTAATTTCCATAGTCATTGATGGTGAAGACCTTAAGTATCCCACTGGGTCAATGGTAGTCACTAGAACTTGGCTTTGATGATATCCTATCAAAAAATCAAACATTTGGTTGTTTGAAGACTATGAAGTACATCAAAAGATACTTCACTATTCACATTTGGTCCTTGCAACAAATATTAAATTGATCAAATATCGAGGTCGGCCATTAAACAAGAATCTATGGAAGGTTCATGAATCAGATCATGAAGTAATTCTTGCTATTGTTAAGAGTAGAGATGATCCTTGTGGTTAATTGGATTGAATTTCCGAAGGTATGTTCTTCATGAATTTAATTTGAATATTTACTTAAATGATTTTATCACCAACTCCACCAAAATCAGTACACATGAAAGTATCGTCCTCCTCGTGCCCCAAACATATGCTACCACATGATGAGAAAAGATGTGGCCTCATTCTAGTACTCCCTAAGGGAATAATATATGTACCTCCGTGAGCATTTGGCTAAGAAATATCCCTCGTATGTCAAAAAAGGGTAGCAGATAGCTCTTAAAGTGTGTGGAGTGTATAAATATCTATTGTCTTCTTCACTACTTAAGGGACAATCTCAGGGTGAGGGGGCTTCTGTGCGAGGCTGTACCCTCATAGATAGGTGCACATTGTGCACCTTGTTGATCTTGTGTAGATCTTTTTCCTTAGCCCTGGAAATCTCATAATTCAAAATAATTTGGGATCTCATTGAGGATAAACTCACAATAGAGTTTCCTCAGAAATTATAGTGGCACCTTGTTGGTATTACAAGATGAAAAATCAAACACCATTCACCATCGGTCCAAAAAATTGTTTTTAATCAAATTATTATTACACCAATGGATGAGAAACTATTTACATAAAAATGGAACAAGAAAATTAGTCTTTGGGGTCCATGAATAAGGGGTATATGAGGTCTTTTGTAAATTATTTTTTCTTTACTTCTGCATATGAAAATTTATTGGAATAATAAACCCTACAACCCTCTCTCGTAAGTTTTCCAACAATCAATTTTCCCCATTTCCACGTCAACTTGAGCAAGTAATGCCTCCAATGTGTTTACAATAGAGACATGTTGGGGGTTTTTAGATTGTGAATCCCTCATTCTTTTGATTAAATTCTCAATTTAAATTTTGTTTTCAACTATGTTGAATGCTAAATCTTCTTGACTACCTAGGGGATGTTGAGCAATTGTGGGAGGGTTAGGAGGGATGACAGGAATAACAAGGTTTAGTTGTGGTTGATTCCCTTGACCTCGAACTATAACAATAAAAAAATGTATTCAATTCAAATTTTAATCTATAATTATCATATTTCAATGCAATTTTGAGAAAATAATTGTGCTTACCTCTTCTCCATGGCACCATCATCGATTCAGATCTTCTTGGTGATCCAGAAACAATCCTTTGAGCTTGAGATCTAGCTAAATGAAAAAACATGAGGGCACGATTAAGCTCTAAAACTCACATTTGAGGGAGATAAAATGATAGAGGCTCAATCCTCTTTTTATATATAGAAAACATAACACGTATGCATTATGCTTTGGTAAATCCCAAACTTGAGACTTTAAAACGAGATCACGTTATAATAAAACACATACGGGTTTTTCTTTTTTTCAAGTTTTTGTCCACTTTTAGCCCCCAACTTCGTGAACTTACCCATAACATACTTCTCACTTATTAATTACCTTCTACAAACTACTAGCAACCATACTAACTTAACTTGATTTAAATGTCTCAATTATGACTTCTTCAATGAGCTCTACAAACTAAATTTCCCAAGCATTCTCTCATTTTATCATCCTATTGAATCATTCATACAAACTAACAACTTTCTTCAATTTGTTTGACCTATTTGAATCTTATATCCCTCTACAACAATTATTTGATGAAACAACATAAATTTAAAGATATGGATTGGACTGTCAAACATAGAGTTTTCTCCTTATACCCACTTGATGGGTCTATATGTGAGATATATACCTAAATAAATCCCTATTTAACTTCATGAAATACATCAACTCTCATGACAACAATTCCCATATCATACAATACCTAAACATACAAATGTATGATACACTTCTTTAACCAAGACTTTAAGACTTGTCACATAACCTTATGAATGATATGAAATAGTTAAATACATTAACATACCTCAACCACCTTTATTGTTTCTTAGTAGTGATAAATGTCTCCATGAAGCCTAAAGGAATCACATCATACAATTTGAATGAATTCAATAGTACTAAACACCCTTATCCTCATCAGATGAGATCACCATACTTAAGAGTCCATTTCCTTAGTTGATGTGTCTTCATTTCTCTATCATCCCCCTGGTAGTCTTGTTGTGCTAATAAAAGGAGTTCTTAAGGTTATTCAACAAAAAAAAATTTCTTTGACCGAGAACAATCTATTTTAGGCTCCTTCATTGATTTAGGTTCTTTTTCACTTTCTCAACATGGTTAGATCTTACATTTTCCTTCCTCTCAAATATATTTTTCCTCCATCTATGATATCTATCAATATGGCCAATATTGTTACAATTGAATCAAACAATAGAAATCTTACCTCTAGGAGCATCATATCTCCAAATCTATCAAGGTGGCCCTTGATGATAGTAGCTAGCAATGTGACCCTTTTTGTGACAGTTATAGTAGGTATACAATATTGACAAATGTGAATTTCCATTTTTACCATTACTCCATGGATAATCAATCTTGATTTTCCTTCTACCTTCCTTATCTCTATGACCAAAAATATTTCATGAATAATAAAAACTGTTAAAATTACTTAAGAACCTCATTGTATCAGATTTTCTTATGACATTCCTATGAACCTTGATATCCTCTTTGGTTGTAGAAGGTCCTAGACATAGCTCAAGATGATTCTCTTCCTTCTTTGTTTCTTCCTTGAAGCGAGAAAACATATTTTTCACTAGGGGTTCTTTGACTATTCAACAAATCATCAAGATCACTAGTACTCTTCTCAATTATTTTGTATATTTTTACCGTTCTTGATGCTACTTCTAGATCTTATTTTAAGGTCTCCAACTCTACATTTAGCTTGGCAAAATCCTCCTCTTTAGATTCTATTATTGTTTTCATCAACTCGATATGATGTTCAAGATCCTTGTTGATTTCTTTATAGTCCTCTTGTTCCTTTTTTAGTCTCTTTTCTAGAAATCTGATTTGAATTTCATGCTCCTTGAGTATTGCACTCAACATTTTATTATTTTCCTTGTAATATGCAGATATTCTAAGGCACTAATAAGTTTAACTTCAATATTGATTCCTACCTCTTCCTTATCTAAATCATTCTCTCCAACTTGTTCCCTTCCTTTTGAACTACTACCACCTTCCATACTCATGAGCAATGTGTCAAAATTCACAAATTAATTTCCATTCTTAGAGTCATTACCTTCACCATCTTTAGAGAAAAGTTACTTTCTTCATGATATTCTTTGGTATATTCACTATCTTCATAAATCTTCTTAGCATAAATAGATTGAGACATAGGAGATGAAGATCTTATATAGAGGATAATTTTTTATATATCTATCCCCATGGATTTCAAGAAACTTCTCATTATGAGAAAGAGTTTCATCACATATTGAACTAGACAACCTGCTATACCTATTCTTAAAATATATCCTCCAAGTTGTTAGACTTTCTTTACAAGGGCCTTTCTTTAATACCAATTGTTGTAAGCACAATGAGTGAAAGGGGGATGAATTGGTACTTTAAAAACTTTTAATTTCATTTTCTTAACTTGAATACTTTATTCAAAGAATCCATACAACATCCATTAACCAATTTGAAATTACTAATTATCTTAGAAAACCATAAAGAAACATATCAATCATCCACATAAGCATGAAGCATGAGAGAGAACAAGAATTCCATATTTAAGTGGGAAACCCTTAAGGGGAAGAAAACCCATTGAAATAGAACATTATATTTCCATGTTTAAAATTTAGTGTGGCACCAACCACATAAGGAGAACCAAAACCTATTTTAGTAGGGAACCAACCCTACAAGGAGCACCAACCACTTATTTAGTGAGGAACTAACCCCACAAGGAACACCAAACCCTTGGTTTTTAGAGAATAAACCCAAAACAAAGGAACCAAACCCCTAAGTTGACCAAGCACCCAGTTAACACCCTGGATATGAAGATCAATTCCAATTTTCTTTTTCAACAACTTATTGTGATCACTTTGTCACTCTCTGCACTCAAAACCTTCTCAAAATAGCCTTCTTGTCTTCTTCACTCTAAAACTTATTCACCAATCATGATTAGATCAAGTAACCTATCTCTCCAAATATATCACACACTTATAAAATCAAGCACAACATCTCATCCCTATCATCATACTCACTAAGACCTACAACACATCCTCAATCATCTCTCCCAGATTGATCATTCTCATGCAGAAAAACTAGGTCTTCTTATCCAACTAGGGCATATGTGTATGACCTTCTTCAATCTCATCATTTTCAGATCAAAATACTAGAATAATTCTCTATAATTTTAAATGCCTCATACACTTCAACTCTATCCTCATAGATTTCTCATATATTATTCAAAAATTTCTACGCACCCATCTCTCTCTACCGGATCAAATAAGAAAATAAATTTGCTTATATACAAATCAAATTCATTCACATCATGTAGGTCAGCCTTCATAGATCATATAGCACAATCATAATTAAAAAATCATGATTACATCATACAAAATACCATATAGGTTTGTCATATCACCATCATACCCAATTCTCTCCACTAGATCTCCAATAGGCCTAATTGCACCAAAAATCCTTCTCGCCAAAACAAAACCCCTTTGAGACTAATTTTCCATCAACTAATCCTTGAATAACTTCAGGAACATAATAACATACCTCATCATTCTTCCACATTACCCAAAAATATTTGCATCATCACCTCATGCCATGAAACCATGTCAGAACATGCTTGTTATTTTACACAAAATCTAAGACCTCAAAGATGAGGCTCAATTCCACATCAAATGACACAAAACATGAAATTATGACATGTAAATAGAAATATATTGATCTCATATACTTCACCAAGTACTCATACTGGAACAAATCAAACATTAGATGCCTTAAAACATCTCTGCAAGAAGACTACCCTAAAACCCCATTTAATCCCCAAAAACTAGTATTCAAAGATAGGTCACACTGTGTATCCTAAATCCTAAACCATTATTTGAAAATATCATAGATATGTATTAAAATTACCATGATTCCATTAAATCTAAATTATACATTAGGTTCAATGGATAACTTTAACATAAACTAAAAAAGTCTAGAAACATTCAAATTTGTGTAGAGTACACTCACGGTAAAGACACCATATCACCACCATTAGAAAAATGGAAGAGTCTTATACAACCTCCTATCACCAAATTTTATCAAACACTTCATTCTATACCCATACACCAAATTTTTCTCAAGTTTCTCTCAAACTAGCGTTTTAAAGTCATAATAGAGAAATTTTAGTGTTAACGATGGTTCATAAAACTATGATGACCAAAAGATATCATTTCACTTGGAAATTATTCTTGGGATACCCATTCAGCTTTTCCAAAAATATAATCCAACCATACATATTCCAATTTGTCCAGGAGCATCCAAAGTTGACCCTTGAATTGGAAATGACTATTTCGAGAGCTCAAGTAGAGATCAAAACAACTTTTCAAGTAATCCTTCATCCTCCCGACCTAAAACTTAGACCATATCTCTATAATGACTTTATATATTCTTTAAAATACTCATCTATTCCCTAATACCTCTAAAACACTCCATACACCATGATTTTTTCCATTATTGGCTTGCATTGTCTTATAGAACTTGCTTCTTAGGACCTTAAAATTGCATCAAACACTTGAATAGTGATATTATACAACTTACACACCTATTATACAACCTTAAAAAAATTTCACATGTTTTTACCAACCTAATATACCTCATACTTAATTCCTTAACTCAATCTTATTAGTCTAATTCTAGGATTAGGGTTATATTAGATTGATTCAACTCATGTCTCAAGTGATCTAACCTTAAAACACATTTACTGAGACTCATGAACACCTTTGACACATCATACAAAGTAGGTTATACCTTATACACACCTTCAATAACCTATAGAGCTTGTAATTACGCTACCTATTTGGTTGACCCATGCACAAGAACCATGAAATCCAACTAGACACCATGTCACTTCACCAATTCATGACACCAAAGAACATCAATGAAAACTTTTACTCACCTATGCATACGAAGTCTCCTTTGACATAAACTAAAATACCAATGACACTATGTCTAATAATAAGCTCAGCATCAAAGATATGGCATGAATCTTGAAGATATATGGATCATGGTTTGTTTCATTTTATAGCTGGGGATATGATCTAACTAGCACTCAGATTTGTGGAGAGATGGATAGGACTCAAATAAGACTTGATCTTGTCCTAACTGTTTTAGGTTGTTCCTTTCAACCAAGGTAAGAGAACCTATTTTGTAACCCTCAAATGGTGAAGGAGATGAATATATACCTCAATTTATGTAAATAGTATGAAAAGGGCCTTGGGAAAATATGATCAACACTCTAAATATGACTTTCATAAGTTAACACTTCTAGACTATGGTGATACTTTCAATGCAAGACAAGGGTTATCAAGACATTTTAAAATCTTGATTTGTTCTCGCATACTTTAGCAAATGAATTTTGATCTTTTATGGGTATACAGGTCAAAATAAGGGTAAAATAGGGTAGGATTAGTTGTTTTGAATGATTTTTGGGTGGGAGTTTAGACAAGACAAACCAAGGTCCACGAGAATCTTTGATTTCAGCAAAATATGTAGAAACTTAATAGTAGAAAGTATTAAAATAGTTAATCATCTCTTCAACCAGGATATGTACATGAAATGGAGGCCCATATCTACACTTTTCCACACAAAATTTGATCATCTATCATAAAATATTTCATTAGAATGAACCAATGAAGCATTTAGCAATCACTATTTAATCACGACCTAAGGTGCACCCAAAGGTTTACAAATAATCTTTGAAGTCAATGAAGGTAAATTTTTTTTAAATTTGTTTATCTCTTTATCAGATGAAATATCTTCTAAATGTGAGATTGCAAATGCCACCAAACTATCACAAGAAATGAGACCATGTATGATCAAGAGAAATTTTAAACACAAGAATGCAACAGGAAACAAGAAACACAAATTTGAAATGCATTCTGAAATGTGAGCATTGCACAGATTTTTCCAAAAGACAACACATAAAAACTCAAAAATGATCAGATTATCAGTAGGGGAATGTTTTGAAAAACAATCTCAGATCTTCTTAATGGCTATACATGTGCAACCAACTTAACATGATTTGAAATCTGATACAGAGAGAGTTACATGAGTTTCTCAAGTGGTCACACAAAGAATGGGCTTCTTCCTAGATTTTCCTATGAAAGTTTTAAATTTCCAAGGCTTTTTTAAACTCTTTTAACCCTTTACATGACAAATTCATGAAATATAGCTTTAAATATCCTTTGAGCCTTATTTCCCAAGAAAATAATATGCCAAAGGATCAAATTTGTTACAAAAATTTCTCATGATTCTGAGATGGGACATTTAATGAACACGTCCAAAAACTTGCTAGTTGTCTCAAAAAGAGATGAAACATTGAAAAATTCACATCATTATCCATTATGGAGGCACATTTTCATCTTCAAAGTATACATACCCCCTTTAATTATTTCATCCTTATCCCTCCTAAAATTGACTCTGTAACTTCGGATTTGACATTTTACATTTTTGAATGGGTTAGGGAAAAATTCATTTTAAAAACATCTCGTGATATTCAAATTGATCCTCAAAACTGATTGCATTAGTCCTTGTAGGCACAAATGATATGAATTTGTAAACAAAATTGGTGAAAATTGATGCAAAATCGCATCTCCAAGCTTCCTAGAGCTCAAATGGCGGCCAAACCGAAAAATGCATAGTTCTTATTGATCTTCCTTTATCCTCTAATCTGATCCCTCCATGTTGCATAATGTGATTGGAAATGGGCTTGGGATCACTTTTTGACATTTTAACACTTTTAAAAAATGCCAAAATTTGAATTTTTATATGGGGCGGACACGTGTCCTAAAGTGGGCCCCATTTGAATCACGGACCAATTCTACACATTTCAACTTTTTTTGGAAATTTTCAAAATTTATCGATTTCCTCTACCACTCTGCCATTGAGATTTGGGCCTAACACTTGGCACAATATAACTGGATACGGAGTCACAGCTAAAGTTTAAACATTTTGCCTCTTTTTGGAAAAAGGAATTTTTTCCATTTTTCCTCCGCGGCTCCAGCCTCCCGAAAGACACGTGTCCTCATATGATTAACTGAGGGGAAACACTTCTCATTTCATATTTTAATCATATTCTACAAAGGAAATTTTTTAACATTTCCTCCGCCATCCCACACCTCTTCTATTGACTCCTCAGATGAATTTTGACTTTTTACCATAGGGCTTGAGGGTCCACTTAATGGTTTTACCCTTTTGATAGCTAAAGGCTAAAAATACAAATTGCCTCCAAAGTCCCACCTACCCACCCTATGCTCTGATGCTGACACGTGTCTTCATCCCATTGGCTATGAGTTTGCGGTCCAATTTTATACTTTAACTCTTTTTCACCAAAGGCTGAAAAGTATCAAACTCCTCCACCTTTCTATCTCCCCATTTACCACGTGTCCTCCTCTAATTGGATGTGGGCATTAGGGGATTTTCTTCATTTCCACACATTTTCCAAAGTTCCTTAAGGCAAAAAATGACCTACCCGTCCACCTTCACTCTGCTTGCGACACATGTACCTCCTCTAGGGCCTACGGGGGCAACTTGCACATTTTTCCAAAAACATAAAAATGTTAAGTTTTTAGAAATGACCCATTGATCCTTGTCCAATTAGAATAAGCCACATTTCCAATGAATTCTAAGAAAAAATTGATGGGTAAATGATGCCTGTCTGACCGTCAAAACACAGAAAAATGCCAGGGATGCCCTAGAATTCAATTTTTTCTCTAAGGATGACAAATTTATTGAAATTGAATGAGCTGAAACATGTTTTCAAAGAATTTTTTATCATGAAATTGGATTTTCAATGGAATATAATTGCAAATCGATCAATTTTAAACTTCCATGATCAGGAAAAAAGGAAAAGTGGTAGAGCCCATAGATTTTGGAAAAATTAGGGCACAAAACAGGGCACACATGTAGATTTCTTTCAAATTGGGGAAAAACAACAAGTTTGTGAGAATTTCAAGGCATTCGACTTGAGGGAAAAGTTTCAGACCACCAATTTAAGAGACAAAATGTTCCGAGCATGCAAACCAAAGGAAAATTTAGGGAAAAATGGTGCAAGCTCAAAAATGACAACAATATTGGCTCCTACTCGGGGATGGGCACTCCTAGCGTGTGCCACAAGAAAAAAATAAGCAGATCAAGTGCCAAAAACAACCATTAGGAAATTGAGTAAAAAATGTAGGGTAGAAAAACCTTGACCCAATCAACAAAAAATGGCTACCAAGAACAGGGAAATCCATAAACCGATAAAAACAACAAAAACAGAGCAAAAAAACAAATACTATACACTATAAAAGTGGTGCATACCTCAAATTTGGGGATTAATCCAAGAAATGCTTCAGATTCCTACCATTAATAGGAAGTTCAAGCAATTCCCCATTTAAGTCCTTGATAAAAATGTATTTTCACCAATTTTGATATCAATGGAGTAAGGACCCATCCACGATGCATCAAATTTACAATGTTTGCCCTTATCTTCATTCCTACTATCCCACAACAAAACCAAATCTCCAACATTGAAAGCCCTAGGAGTGACATTCTTGTCAAACAACCTCTACAACTTCTCTCTAAACATGACATGCCTTTCATGGGATGCTCTTCTTTCTTCATCTAGCTCTACAACGATTAATCCTTGCTTCATATGGTGACCTCTTGATCTTCAAGTTGTTAAACAAAATGAAATGAATATAATTACAGATGTAAGGGCAACAAATCTTGAGTTCCATACACCAACTCAAATGGGATCTTACCAGTAGCTCTTTTCGCAATGATTATATCAACCCAAACTACAAATTTGAGTTGTTCACCTCATTTTCTCTTGTTCAACTCCAAGGTTCTCCTAATGATCTTCAACAAGTTCTTATTAATGAACTTAACTTTCTCATTCCTTGAGGGTTATATTTTGAAGCATAAGTAAGATTGGTTCCATATTCCTTGCACATTGCCATCAAGGGCTTAGCTCTAAAACATATGGTATTATTAGCAACAATCTTGGTGGCACACCAAATCTACATATGATGTGATTCAATAAGAAGTCCATAGCAATGTGGTGTGTTTCTTTCTTGGTGTGGATTGCTTCTACCCACTTGGTGAAGTAATATGTGGCTACAAGGATCCACTTATGTCTAGCACTAGAAGGGTCTAAAATCTCACTAATGAATTCTATTCCCCATTATTTGAAAGGAGCTTCAATTCATACAGGCTACAAAGGAAGGGATCCTAAAGCTTTCATTCTTCCAGAAAAATGTTGTCAAATTTCACATTTTCTAACTAGCAGGGTTGCATCTTTGAAGAGAGTAGGCCACTAATAAACAGCTCTCAAAATTTTGCGTTATGTAACCCTTCCAACAAAGTGTCCTCCACAAACTTCCCCATGGAAATCAACAACTATTTTGGGAGCTTCATCTACAGTTATATATTTTAAGAGGACACCTTTACGGTTCTTCCAAGCCAGCCCAAAGTAAGTGATGATGTATTTTTGAGAAGCCAGTTTGAGTGATCTTTTCTAATTTTTATTTAAATGAACAGGGCATCATAGGTGTCTGAGATATAAGATTACATCCTTTTACCACTCAGAGCTTACCAATTTCTCAAGAACATCTACCCTTTCTTCCTCTACTTCATTCACTTCCATAGTCTGCAATTTTCTCTCACCATAAGCTTAGCAAGACCCAAACCTCTTACCAACTTCGTGGTTTGGATATCCATGTCATATTCCTACAGTTTTTCACCCATCTACATATTTTTCTTGAGATCTCCATCTTTAATAAGATGCCTTTTACCATGGTGTGGGGAACATAAGAAACAACTTTTGAACTTAAGATATAAGGCCGAAAACCTTTGTTGATTTCACCAAGGAAAATGCTTGTTTTTGTATGATTGTGTATTTTAACTCAATATCTTGTAAAGCCTTGCTAAAGAAGGCAATAATCCTCTCAGCCCCATCTGCATCCTTCTACAGCAAAAAAATGCAATGGTACTTTCAAAATCAAAGGAGAAGATTTGGAAAGGTTTCTTATAATTCGAGTTGCCAAGGCAGTGCATGTTTCAATGCTTCTTTGATTCCTTCAAAATCATGAATAGCATCCTCCTCCCATTTGATAACTTGGTTTTCTTTAGCATGCATGTAATAGGAAGAGTCAATGCATCAAAATTAGACACAAACCTTCTAATGAAAATTGATCTTCCCAAAGAAGGATTGGATTCCCTTCTTTGTTCTTGGAATTGGAACCTTATTGATTTTACGCCTCTCAAGGTCAATCATGACACCAACCTTTAAAAAAATATGACCAAGCAACTTTGCATTTTTGACCCCAAAATGACACTTCTTTGGATTGAGATAAATTCCATATTCTCTACATCTAATCAACATTATTTCCAAGTGTTACAAGTGATCTTTTCTGCTCCTTGAAAGCGCAAGCACATCATCCTAATAAACTATAATGAATTCATTTGTGTAACCATAAAAAGAAACATTCATTACTCTTTGGAAGGTAGATCCAACATTCATGAGACCAAAAGGCATTCTTACATAAACATATGTTCCCCAAGGAGTGGTAAAGAAAGTTTTAAATCTTTTTGACTCCTTGACAACAACTTGATTGTAGTCAGAGAAACCATCCAAGGTGGAAAACAATTCAGATCCAATCACTAACTGCAACATGTTTTCCATTTTTTGCAAAGGATAATTGTCCTTCACTGAAGCTCTATTCATATTTTTGAAGTCTACACAAAGTCTGATTTCTCCATTTTTCTTTCTGACTGACACAAGGTTTGCAGCCCAAGATGAATACCTTGTGGGCTGAATGATCCCTCCCTCCTCCATTTTCTTTAATTCATCTTGCATCTTCATTGAGAGGAGTGGATTAATTGGCTTATGTTTTTGTCTGAAGGGCTTAGAATTTGTTTCAAGAGGAATCTCATGTTGAAACAAGTCCTCTCTATATGCTTTAAGGTCGAATAGGACCAAGCCGAGACGATCGATATTTCTTCAATAGTTAAACATATGACTATTTTTCCTCTTTGTTTAGATTTCTGCCCAACCAAAATTTTCTTGTTTTATCATTAGTGCCCAAGTTATGCTCTTCCACATCCCTTGAGGTAGACATGTTTCTATTGATGATGCAATCAGCATTCTCAAAATTTGACTCAAGTGCAACAAGACCTCTAGGAATGGTGGTAGTTCTCAATTGGATAATATCCTTTCCAAAAAAAGTCTCTCTTCCTTCATTCATACATACCATTGGTTCCCAATCAATATTCTGATCGATAAACTCACCTTGATTTTTAAGAACCTTTGCACTTGAGCATCATCATTAAACACTTGCCAATGTTTGATGTTGTTAGGGTTAGCTAGCCTAGTTAAGACTTCAATATTGTACTCACAATAAGGTAAAATGATGTAACTTTCAAATCTTGAACCCAACACTACTAAATTTTCAGCAACAACATTGAAACTTTTTCATGATGCACAATGTTGAAGGAATCAAACATCTCAATTAGATCCCAAACTGCATGTTTGTACTATTTCATCTATTGATTTTTTGTAGCATATAGTTTTCTTATTTGTTTGATAAATAACTTTGAATATCCTTTTGCAATTATGTCCTTGACACCATACTTCCATGAAATTATCATACCTAACAACAAGGCTTCATACTTAGCAATGTTGTTAGTACATTCAAAATTAAGCTTGAAGGAAAAAAAAACTCTTCCAAGCTAGGAGAAATCAGAATTATACCAGCACCATTTCCAAATTTGGAGCAAGCTCCATCAAATAGAAAGGTCCAAGGAGAACCTACCTATTCAAGGAACTTTTACTAATCCATCTTGTGTTCTTTTCCATCAGCAAACCCAACAAAGTTATCAGCATTAACATCAACAAACAACACCTCATAGGAAGCATTGTTGGGATCTTCAATAAGGTATAACATCTTATTTTCTCCATAGAGCTTGACAAGGCTGCCTTCAATGGGAATAGTGGAAAAGACATTTCCATTTGAATAGACCCACCAACACTTGTAGCCCACTTTCTTGACAAAAGCATACCCCATTTGGCAGGGCAATCAACAATTACAACATCAAGTTTCAAATTCTTACCCGGATAGGATGCAAGTTGTACAAAGCAAACCCTTCACACTGACCCAACTACCAGCAATTATCTTGAGTCCATGGTAGTACACTTTCCATAGCATATTTTCACTTTTATATCCAACTCATTCATGTCATCTAGAGGCATGACATTGCATGATGCACCGGAATCAAACATACAATTGTGAATTAGTCTATCCTTTATGATCAAAGTTGTGAAGAATGGAACAACATTAAATTGGGAATCAACCAAGGATTTCACCAAGTATACCTCAGGTGTTTCTCCAAGATCCTCTAATCCTAGTGGTGTTTTAAGGTTTGCAATGATTTGAGGAGTTTTAACAACATTTATATTTCTACTTGGGGTACTCTTCTCCTCTTTCAATCCAAAGTACTCAAATGCTCTCTTCTTGTGCTCAGAATCCTAAGCAACTCAATGATTGGAACACTCACTTTGATTTGGCTCAATACTTGGGCTATGTCATATGGAACACTCTTTGGCAAGGAAACATTGTAAGGGAAACAAGAAGATTCATTAGTTGGAATGGGATTCTTGGCAGCTTGGGCTTGAAGAGAACTAAATTTTTATCCTAGGACAACAGAGATTTTGGAAGGTATTTCTATTCTAGGAGATTCTTTGGGAATACTTGTAAGAAATGGTTTTTAGTTTTGGCTTGAGGCATAACTCCCTTAACAACCTTGCTCCTAGTGTTATACTCTTTCTCTTGAGCCACAACAACATTTATTAACAATTGTCTATCTTCCTTCGAAGGGGTAACACCATCATACTTATTAATCATCAAATCTCTTAAGTATTCAAAGTCATTGTTACGAATCTCAAAAGCTTGCACTACATCTACCTCAAGAGTATGAGAGGGAAGAAGGAATTGTACTCATTTGATGCAATCCCAAAAGGTTGCATCTATCCTTGCACTTATTACCTCAGTTGATGTTGGTCCTTCTTGTGAGCTTGAAGAACAACCCACCATGCAGATATCATCATCAATTCTATCATCATTATTATCTTCACCATCTTCCTGGTCCATTTCACATGGATGATGGGGTAGAAAATACCTATTACACCGATCAATATTAGCAACTTCCTCAATAGCAACAACTCTAACTTGAGTTAGGGGATCAAGTAATACTATTCCTTCATGTGCTTAAGGATGTCTATTTACAGACCCCATGGGTCCTTTCCCTCTATCATCAAATCTCTAATCACCCCTAGGATGATTGGAAAAAATTTCATGGTTTTGTGCTTTTTGCTAACCTTGTGAAGTCTACCCAATTCCCTTCTCTGCTGAGCCAACTTGTATGAGATTTATTTGATATCCCCTGCCAAAGTTTTCATTCCTCCAAATCATAACCCTTGATATATTGAGTTTTTTTAGGGTTTATTAACTTTACACCATCTCTCTTGAGAGGTTTCCCAATTTCTTTAATGTTATTTTCAATTTGTAGTGTCATGGTAAAGGCTCGCCTTAAATTGGTAGGGTTCTTGTCTATTAAGTATTAGGCTGCCTTCTTATCAAATGCATCTACATATTTGATAAATCATGACTCCTCACATGGCCTCAAATTAACAGGAAACCTTCTCAAAGTTTTTTTAAACCTTGTGTTTAAGTCATGCACCGATTCATGTGGGTTCTTCTTGATATTTTTGAATTGGATAATAGAAACCTAGGATCATTTTTTCACCATATTACAATTTGAATGCATTCATTACGCATTTCACTCCATGAATTAATAGAATTATTTGGCAAGGCCTTGTACTAATCCCTAGAATTCTCCTCTAAAGTGTGGATAAACATTTTAATGTACACATCCTCAAATCCAATTTCAAAATCCTCCATCATATTAATAAAGAGTTTCAAATGTTGATCACCTGTTATGGCACTATTACCCTGGAACTTTGGCAATCTACTTCTAACATCCTGAGGCACAACATTAGGATAACCAACCATTCCCCTAAAATTTATTGGGCCAAAGGTATTGACCACAAATGGAGGCCTAGGTGGAGGCTGAGCCATGTTGTCTGGTGGAGGTGATCTTGGGGGTGACATAAGGCTGATGAGGAGTGTGAGGTATTTGGGGCTCAAGAATATGGTTCACAAGATTATTATTCTCTAGGTGCTGATTTTCTTAGAAAGTTTTACTAGAATTGAAACACACAAGTGAAGTTTGAAACAATAACTCACAGGTACAATAGAAGGACCTTCAATATTTTAAGTAAACAAGTTTATGAGAATATTGCTTGAATCAAAATCACTTTGGAAGAATAGTGATAATCCTCTATCAAAGGTTGATCTCTCTCACCAATGGATATACCTTTTCCTGATGTCTGACCTTCAACAACCTTCCAAACTTTTCTTTCCTCTAAAAATGTCTTTTCCAATTCTTGAAATAACTTTCTACTTGGGTCCCTCCTGAAGAGAGATCTTCTTCCTTCTAGGTTTGCATATTTTATGTGACAAACTTCACTTAATGTATGATAAGGTACTGGTATTTATCAAAATTATAACAGCAAGGAGTCGCCACTAAGGAATTTCACCCTAGTTTGTGCAAATGCACTATGAAGATTTATCAAATGACTGCAAATATCAGCACTATGCAAAGTTTTAACAGATCTGATCTTCTTTACTCAAATTTTCAACTATGGTGTAAAGTTTGAGGCAACAAATTGGAGACACTTGAAAATATCAAACTCAGAACTCTACTCTTCATTCCAACCTTATAAATTTGATTAGAAGATGATGCTCAGATTTGTAATTGCACATAAATCACATAAGAAGTATTACCAGGGATCTGAAACACTGAAATATTGAATAATGTCTCATGTAACGGCACCACTTTGGTGTTAGTACCCAAATTTGTTCTCCTTTTCAATCTAATAAGCATCAAAGAAATGAAATGAATCTTGAAGATAGATGGATCATGGTGTGTGTCATTTTGTAGCCGGGGATATGATCTAACTAGCACTCATATTTATGGAGAGATGGATAGCACTCAAATAGGACTTGATCTTGTCCTAACTATTTTAGGTTGTGCCTTTCAACCAAGGTAAGAGAACCTATTGTGTAACCCTCAAATGGTGAAGGAGATGAAGATATCCCTAAATTTGTGCATATAGTATGAAAAGGGACTTGGGAAAATATGATCAACACTCCAAATCGACTTTCACAAGTTGTCACTTCCAAATTATGGAGATACTTTCAATGTAAGACAAGGGTTATAGAAGAAATTTTGAAATCCCGATCTGTTCTACATACTTTAACAAATGGATTTTTATCCTCTATTGGTATACTGAGTTCAAAAAATGGGTAAAAAAGGTAGGTTTAGTTGTTTGAATGATTTTTGGGTGGGAGTTTAGACAAGACAAACCAAGGTCCACCAGAATATTTGAGGATTTCAAAAAAATATGGAGAAACTTAACAACAAAAAGTATCAAAATGGTTAATCATCCCTTCAACCAGGATATATGTATCAAATGGAGGCCCAGATTTACACTTTTCCACACAATATTTGATCATCTATCACAAAATCTTGAGTTAGAATGAACTAATGAAGCATTTAGCAATCACTATTTAATCATGAACAAGGTGCACCCAAACGTTTACAAACAATCTATGAATTCAAGGAAGGTAAAGTGATTTTAAATTTGTTTATCTCTTTATCAAATGAAATCTTTTCTAAATGTGAGATTGCAAATTCCACTAAGCTATCAGAATAAATGATACCATCTATGATCAAGAGAGATTTTAAACACAAGACTCAACAGAAACACACAACACAAATTTGAAATGCATTCGAAATGTAAGCATTTCACATATTTTCCCAAAAGACAACACATAGTAACTCAAAAATGATTAGATTTATCAGTAGTGGAATGTTTTGAAAAACAATCTCAAAGCTTGTTAATGGCTATACATGCGTAACCAACTTAACATGATTTGAAATCTGATACACCGAGAGTTTCATGAGTTTCTCAAGTGGTCACTCAAAGAATGGGCTTCGTCCCATATTTTCCCGTGAAAGTTTTAGTTTTAAAGGGATTTTTAAACTCTTTTAACCCTTTGCATGAAAAATTCATGCAATATATAGCTTTAAATATACTTCAATCCTTCTTTCCCAAGAAAATAATATGCCAAAGGATCAAATTTGTTACAAAAATTTCTCATGATTCGTAGACAGGGACATTTAGCAAAACTCATCCAAAAAGTTACCATTGTCTAAAAAAGATATGAATCATTGCAAAATTTACATAATTATCCATTTTGGAGGCACATTTTTCATATTAAAAGAATGCATACCCCCTTCCTTTCATTATTTCATCCTTATCCCTCCAAAAATTGACTCTCTGCAACTTCTAGATTTGATATTTTACATTTTTAGACGGGCTAGGGAAAAAATGCATTTCAAAAAGATCTCTGATCTTAAAATCGATCCTCAAAACTGATTGCATTGGTCCTTTCAGGTACAAATGATATGAATTTGCAAAAAAATGGTGAAAATTGATGCAAAAATTGCATCTCCAAGCTTCCTGGAGCTCAAATGGTGGCCAAATAGAAAAATGCAGAGTTACCGTTGATCTTCCTTTATCCTTTAATCGAGCCTTGCACATGTCATAATGTGATTGGAAATGGGCTTGGGATCACTTTTTGACATTTTAACACTTTTAGAAAATTGCCAAAATTTGACATTTTTCTTCGCCCCTCCATCCCATGAAAACGAGCCTGACACATGTCCCAAAGTGAGGCCCCATTAGAATCACGGACCGATTCTACACATTTCCACCTTTTTAGAAATTTCAAAAATTTCTTGATTTCCTATGATGCTCCACCATTGAGATTTGGTCCTGACACGTGGCGTAATATGACTGGATACGGAGTCACGGCTCAATTTTAAACATTTTGCCTCTTTTTAGAAAAAGGAATATTTTCTATTTTTCCTCCGTGGCTCCGCCTCCCACAAGACATGTGTCCTCATATGATTGGCTAAGGGGAAGCACTTCTCATTTCATATTTTAATCATATTCCATGAAGGAAATTTTTAACATTTCCTCCGCCATCCCACACCTCCGCCATTGACTCCTCAGATGAATTTTGACTTTTTACCTTCGGGCTCACGGGTCCATTCAATGATTTTACCCTTTTGATAACTAGAGGCTAAAAATACAACTTTCCTCCGAAGGCCCACCTCCCCGACCTGTGCTTTAATGCTAACATGTGTCTTCATCCCATTGGTTACGAGTTTGTGGTCCAATTTTATACTTTAACTCTTTTTCACCAAAGGCCGAAAAGTATCAAACTCCTCCGCCTTTTCATCTCCCCATCTGCCACGTGTCTTCCTCTAATTGGATGCAGGCCTTAGGTGATTTTATTTATTTCCATGCATTTTCCAAAGTTCCCTAAGGCACAAAATGACCCACCTATCTGCCTTCACTTTGCCTACAACACGTGTACCTCCTCTAGGGCCTTTAGAGCTGCAGGGGCAACTTGCACATTTTTCCAAAAACACAAAAACATTAAGTTTTTAAAAATGGCCCACTGACTGTTTTCCAATTATAACAAGCCACATTGCCAATGAATTTTGAAGGATAAATTTATGGGTAAATGACGCCTGTCTGACCATCAAAACACAAAAAACTCCAGGGATGCCCTAGAATTCAATTTTTCGATAAGATTGATAAATTTCTCAAAATTGAACCAACTAAAACATGTTTTCAAAGCATTTTTTATCATGGAAATGGATTTTCAATGGCATACAAGTGCAAATCAATCAATTTTAAACTTCCATGATCAGGAAAAAAGGAAGAACGATAGAGCCCGCATATTTTGGAAAAAATAGGGCACATATGCAGATTTCTTTCAAATTGGGGCAAATTAACAAGTTTGTGAGCATTTCAAGGCATTCAAATGGAGGTAAAAGTTGTAGACCACCAATTTAAGAGAAAAAATGTTCCAGAGCATGCAAACCAAAGGAAAATTTAGGGCAAAATGGTGCAATCTCAAAAATGGTACCAACACACAAGAACCATGCAAGTTAACTAGACACCTTGTCACTTCACCAATTCATGACACCAAAGAACATCAATGACAACTTTTATTCACCTATGCATACCAAGTCTCCTTTGACATCAATGAAAATACCAATGACACTATGTCCAATAATTATATAGGCTTCTTGATGATTTTTACGTCATGAAAGGATGAGAAAGGGGGAATATTAAACCATATGAAGATGATGAAACTTAAAGGTTTATTGCATAATGAATTATTCAAAAATTAGAATAGGGTTAGGTTGTAGATTTGTACAAACCAACCCAAACTATAATTTTTTATTCGAAAGGTTTCCCACAATTTGGCTTTTTAAGTTAGAGGATAACTATTTTTAGATGTATTTTATGTTATAAAATCTTAGGAATTGATAAGAGAGATGAGTGAAAAGTAAATAACATACTCAAATATCTATTGGGGTGTGTGAAGAAATACTGAGGAGAGTATATTTATACATGCAAGCATGCAATGTCAACATCAATAGTGTCAAAGGATATATTTAAAAATATAACTAACTACACTTCTTCATCAATATGATTGAGATTGATTTGTTATGAACACTCACTATACATATGAGATTGTTCATAGTCACTATAATAAAATGCAATATAAAAATCATCTCTATCATTACAATTAAATAATAGGGATACATCAATGTTATCCATGAAAGTATTCTACTTATTCCCCCATTAAGGTTGAAAGTTGTGGTGGAAAAATAAATTTTATAAGAGATATTAGCATTTATTTGGTATGTTCATGCATTTAGATATATACATATAATCATCATCAATGGTTGTATTTAGATCATTCTATCCATACATACTAGGTGTCACCTTACTAGTAATAGGAATATGAATAGGATTATTTGTATTTATATTACAATTGATATCATCATTTGAATTAAGATCTATTCGACTTATTGTGGAGAATTAGAGACATTTATAAAAGGCTCACTTGGTGTTTTAATTTTTCATCATCATTGGAATCAATATCGTATTCCCATCCTTTGATGGGATTGAAATCTAACGTGAAAAAAATTCATATCACATATCAAATGGTTCAATGGGATCACTCATATATGAATTATAATTATCATTCCAATCAATATCATAATTTAAATATGAATATATATTAGTTTTTATTGAGTAAAAATATTGGTAAAATTTTTTTTTTATTAGAGGTAAAATAAGGGTTGAGGGGACCCTACCCCATACATAAAGTTACCATTTCCATACAAAAGGCCAAGGGATAAACTCCGTTGAAGCCCAACCATAAAACCAAAACAATTTAAGACCAGCAACAAGGAAATACAAACATAAAGGATAGATACCAGATAACAAAAAAATAACAAACAAAAGCATAACCAAGAGACTAACAACAAAATAGCTTAGAACTAACAGCAACCAGACAACATCCCAGATAAGCAGTTACTCTTTTATCAGGTCCCCCACTGAATTCATGCATCCGTTCCATTCTTTGACAAGGGATTCAATGGTGGCTTTCCACACCTTGTAGTTTGGTTCAGGGACCTCCACTTTGGGTCCTTTACCCTCTTTCTCCCTTTCCTTAGCAAGATCCATGGAGTGGATCATCTTAGCTAAAATCTTGAGATGGTGGATGGTACTCTTGACGTATAGGAGATGGACGTCTCTAATCTAGAACACAACTTCTTTCATTTTTAACATGTCCTTGGCCATTTCAACGTTTCTCTCATTAGTGTTCTTAAGCTATTCACTAAGGACCACCGTCGAAATATTTTTCACTTGATCTGTTAAATATATCAAATCCATGGAGACCATACTAATCCTATTTCTGTTAATGTTGGTATCAAGCCTAACATGCTCAAAATCACACATGAAATAATGGGCCTTGAAAGTGAGTCTTGAGCAAGTGATAAATTTAGGACTGGGCAGTCCTCGAGCATGCAAGATATCTATGGCTTCTTTTGAATTCTTGGAGTATTTATCATCAACATAAAATAGCTCTTTCTCAATCTCCCCCTCATAACTATTATCCCCATCAATAGTGGCCTTGTCCATACTGGAACCCGAAAAATCTAGATTCCCCTCATTATTTTCCCCCGAATCTAAAATCTCCACTTCCTCCACCTATTTAGGCTCCTCCTCCATCCTACTACGTTTGTTGATAGCACCGTGGCTCAAATTGGATCTAGTACGCTTAGCCACCAGTTTTCCAAGTGGGTCTTCACTAAGATTGTCCTCCTTGGGCACTGATCCTTCAATGACAGAGGCACCAAATTTTTCATTTTTCCCCAAAAGGGGAGTACCCAGCCTAAGCAAGGCTTTAATGAGGCCCTGATGTAGAGGAAGGGAGAAAGTTCCTTTTTCCACCATACCAATAGATTTTGCCAAGGAGGTGTATAGATAGAAAGGGAAATTGTAGGCTTTAGCATTGCGCACATGATTCAACATGGGAAAATGGTAACCATAAATCACTTTATACCTACCTTCTAAGGTGATGTATGACATAAACAATTGAGCAATTTCCTCATAAGGGTGGGGTAGATTTCCATGAGCATATCCATTGTGAAGAGAAATAGGAGTACCCTTACCTTGCATGAAGGACTCAATCTCTAGATTGTAATCAAATTTAGGCTTGTAGATACATCTACCTTCCAGGTAAACCCGAGACCTTGGATATAAGCTTAGGCATAGTGGAAAAATAAAAATTTCCAACCCAAACATGGCCCTCCTTCCATGTTTTTTCCACCACATCACTGAGCTTCTCATCGTGGCCATCAAAAGTATTGAAAAAGGGTAGCATGCCCACTTTTTTTAGTAGAACTTCCACCTTGGTAGACATCACCCGCCTCTTCTTTGGGTTCGGTGTGAACTCAATCTCCCCCATGCTACTAGTTCTATTCTATTTTATGTTCTCAAATTGATAACTTCCCAAGTCCTAACCTCACACTTCCGAGAACAAAGAACATCCTACCCCTTGGAAGAGAAGAAAAGAAATTTGGCACAAGTGCTATAATCATAGAAGAGTGTCACACGTTGTATTAAATTTAGCCTCCTCATTAGTGGAAGAGTTAACAGTTAAACCTTCCCTATTCTTTATTTTTTAAAAATTACATGCATCATGATGGGATCCTCCACCACTTTCAGCCCCCTAGTAATCACCCCCAAATTTTTCATGTAATTCGTGAAAGAATTACCTTCACGGTACACATGATTAAAATAAATGGACTCAAAAGAGGATGCAAGAAGTTTATTTTTATTTATGAAGTCCTCAATAGATATAGATTGTTGATAAATACCTTTCAAACAAGAAATTATATATAGGGATTCCCCTTCCACTTCCGTAAGAGTGAAACGTCCTTAGCCAACTTCACTCCCCATAACATTACAGAGCCTTAGTGACATTGTTGGATTGGAGGCCAAGATATAAGAAGTATGCAAGAATAAAATTACCTTGGGAACCCCGAAGAACACCTCCACCCCCTAGCTTTCCCGAGGTTACCTTTCTTTGCACCATTGAAATTAAGTTTAAGGTAGCCATTCTTAGGAGAAATCCATTTAATCCCCAAGCGAGGTTACTTCTTCTATGTTTAGGATCACCTGTAAGGTTCCAATTCTTAAAGAAAGGAAGTTCATTTTCAAGGATTTCTATTTCATCTTGCCTCGGAATAGAGAAATTATTTCTAATAACCTATAGGAGTTTCTTAATATTCACCCGAATAAGATGTTTCTTATTCTTGAAGACCCTTCTATTTATTTCTTTCCACAATTCCCACCATAGTTGACCCAAACTCATAACCCACACATTTTTAAGTCCATGACTAAAGAAAGGGAAGCTCCATTGAATCCAAGCATACTTGATCTCCTTAGGAGTAACCGAGGAAGACCAAGAAACAACGCAAAATAGAAGAAAACATAAGATGTGTAGCGGGGCATTCCAAGAGAAGATGATTCACAGATTCCATATTCACTTCACACAGAACACATCTATTAGCCATCTGGAAACCTCTTTTAGTCATATTATCAACAATAAGAATTTTATTCATAACCTTTGGTGTTATGTTCTTATTCCATATCTTACTAGCATTTAAGTCTTCTTCACTAGTCCCTTCCTCAAAAAATAGGGAATAAACTAATTTGACATAGAAATTTCCACATGGATCTTTGTCCCAAACAATTCTATCATGTTCCTTGTTGTTATAAGAAACATATTTTTTTAGGAAATCATTGAGCCTACTTAGATGCTCATTGAATTCCTATCTTTCGGTTCCAAGATTTTCCATGTTTGAAAGTTATCATCATCAGCCATATAGTTTATGATTTTATCAGCATATTTATCTTCAAGCTGACTAGTAATTTGGGAAAATTGGTCTTTAAGATTAAAATTCCCAGCCCATTTATCTTTCTAGAAAATTATCTCATTTCCATTTCCTAATTTCCACCTTCTACCCCTAGCCAATTTTTTTTTTTGCCTAGTTAATAGCTTTCCATATACATGAGCCATTGAAGGATGTTGGTTTGAAAATCCATCTATTGTCATTAATATCTGTCTAGTATTTTTCTTTAGAATGCTGGTCCATACTACATTTTCCTTAGTGAACCTCCATCCAATTTTTTCAAGAAGGGCTTAATTCATTTTTGTCCAATCTCTAAAACCAATTCCCCTAAGCCTTTAGGTTTACAAACTTTGTGCCAGGCCACAAGGGGAATTCTCTTTTTTTTTTCTGTGCCACTCCATAAGAAACATTTTTGAATTTTTTCCATTTATTCCCAACATTACCAGGAGTTGGTAGAGGTACATGGAATACACCAAGAGACTCGAAGAGAGCCGATGAGCAAGGTGATCTTACCAGCCTGGGATAAGACATTAGCTTTCCAACCATCAAGTTTTCTTTCAAATATTTCAATTAGGAAGTTCCAATCTAAACTTGATGGTATCTTAACCCCAAGAGGGATACCAAGGTAAAAATTAGGGAAGGATTTGAAATCACATCCCAAAATTTTTGCTATCTTCTTACAACGAATATCTGAAGTGTTGAGGAAGAAGAGTGAGCTCTTTCTGAAATTAACCCTCTATCCTAACACTTCCATATAGTAATCAAGGAGATATTTTATATGATTTTCTTCAGGGATAAAAGCTTCCCCCACCAGAAAGGTATCATCAACAAAATGCTGATGCAAAACATTTTCCATCTCCCTAGCCGAAGAGATCCCTTTGAGAGAGCCATTCTCCATTTCAACATTTAATCTTTAGCTTAAAGCTTCAGCAAAAATAATAAAGAGGAAGGGGGAGATGGGATCCCCTTGCCTAAGGACTTGAGTACTAGGAAAGAACCCAAAGGGATATCCATTGATGATAATAAAGAACTAGACATTAGAAATACAAGCCTTGACCAGATTCCTAAAGGAAACATCAAAACCAAACATGTCAAGGATTTTATCTAGAAAGCACCATGAAACCTTGTCATAAGCTTTGGCCATGTCCAGTTTTAAAAAAGAGTGGCCTTCTTACTAAGTATAGCCAAATGGATCATCTCTTTTATTTTTATAATTCCATCCTAAATTACTTAGCTAATGACAAAACCCCGTTGATTAGAAATGATAGAGGGAATAGCAATCTGCAGTGAAGAGCCAAGATTTTGGTATAGATTTTATAGGATGTGTTGCAGAGACTTAGAGGTATAAAATCTTTTAATTTCTGTGGCATTACCACATTTTAGAATGAGAGAAAGAAAGGTACAGTTCATGTCTTTCAAGATAACTCTCTACTTGAAGAATTCCTTCACCACCTCAAAAACATCTTTTTTAATAATATCCCAAAAAAATACTGAAAGAAAAAGGTTTGGAAGCCGTCTCGAACTCGAATCCTTGTCGTGGTTGAAATGTTTGACTGAGAATTCCAATTCCTCCATTAAAGGGATCACTGAGAGCATCATATTTTCTTCCTCAGAAACCAGTGGAGGAATTCACTCTTAAAAAATCTTGCTCCTTACTCAAATCAGGCATATTGTTATTAGTCAGCAAGTTACGGAAAAAGGAGATAGATTCCTCTAATATTTCTTCTTTTTCTTCCACCATAAACCCCTCTTCATTCTTGATTTTATTTATCATGTTAAAACCTCTAAGTTTCAAGGTTGACTAGTGAAAGAATATGGTGTTTTATCCCCTTCCTTGAGCCAGGTAACTCAAGATTTTTGCCTTCAGAAGATTACCTCTTTGCTCAAAATGTTATAGTATTCCGCCAGCAAGGTCCTTTCCTTTTCATAATCCTCAAAATCCATCTCATATTTTTGGATCTCTACGAGTATGATATTTCTGCAAGTCCAACTTAGATTTCTAATTTCTTCTGAAAGATATTTCCAAAAAAAAAATTATTCCAGTCTTTTAGTTGGCCTTTGACATGGTAGAGTTTTTTAGAGAGTCTATACATAGCTGTTACTTTAACTTTCGGTGTCCACCATTCTGTAATGAACTCATAAAAGTCTTCATTCGGAGCCACATCTTCTCAAAATTGAAAAGCATTCTTCTTCTAGATGGATTCTCTATTTGTAAGAGAATAGGATTATGATCAGATCCTATCCAGGGAAGAGAAAAGAGAGATATCCTAGGATAACCACTCCTCTCGAAACAAGAACCATGTCTAATATTACTTGGATAAGATTAGAACCAATTCTTCTATTAGACCAAGTAAAACTAATTCCTTTAAGATCAATATCATGGAGCTAAGAAGAAGTAATAAAGTCATTGAAGTCATTCATTCCAACAAGTAAAATCCTTAGAACCTCCTTTTTTCCCCAGGGGTTTGAGGGGTATTGAAATACCCTAAGAAAATATATCTAGATCCTTTAATTGAATTATTAAAGGACATCATGTGACTCCAAAGAATTTTCATTTCCTTATGAAGGGTGGGAGCATAAATATTAGATAGGACCCAAATATTTCTGTTTTCCAGATCCCACATCATCACCACCATATGATTATCTCTTTTGACTAGGAGAGTTCCTTCATAGCACGTTGGATTCCACATCACAGCTAAGCCTCCAGAGGCCCCTTTCAAGCTAACAACAAAAACTTTAGAATTATTCCAAAAAGACTTGTAGGAGCTTTAAAAAGATCATCTTTCATTTTAGTCTCTTTATCAGCTAACACATCTATTTTCTGTCTTTTAATCATATCTTTTAGAATCCTCCATTTCACTGGGTTATTTATCCCTCTACCATTCCATGAGATGCAATTCATTTCCATAGATTAGGTTTGTTTTTCTTAAAGACCTTTTGGTCTAGGCACATTTGCTTCCCTGAATCTATTTCCTTTTAGGTATTTTTTTCTTGATTCAAATTTGCTAGGCCTACCATGTTTTCTAGTGGCCACTTCCACATTTATAGGATTCTCAAACTCCTGAGAATTAGGAGAGGATAAAGAACTCTCCCCTTTTTTCCTTTTGAGTCTTCCTTTCTTTTTCCAGAGGGGGTTTTTTCCCGGGAGATCCTTTGTTTCTGTGCATCAATTATTATTTCTTTTCTTCCATCAATTTGAGGGGGGACAAATTGATATTCATCATTTCTTCCATTGAAAGATCACTGAGATTACTTCCATTCAACTCCTTACCTACAAGGGGATCTGTACTAACCTTTTTCCCCTTAGGATCTTCCCCCTTACTCTGTTCCTTAGCAGATTCCTCTAAACATGAATCCCTCATATTCCCAACATCCTTTAACTTGTGATCAATCTTAGCTGATTCCTTGATTACTTCCTCATTCCCTTTTGAGGAAAAAATTTCTATCTTCCTTCCCTTCATGAAGTCCTTAGAAGGAGATTCCATTTTCCCCCTAACTTAGAGTTCGATAGGGACAAATTTTTTGATTTCCTTCTATTTACCATAAGGGTGAATTCTATTATTGTGTTACCCCTAGATTGGGATTTTTTTATAATTTAAGTTATCTAAGGTAGTGTGTAATTGTTCATGCTTAATTAGTATTTGCTTCCATTTTTTCACAATAGTGTGATAAAAGTATCTCACTAAGAATGGTTCTTTGAAGGAGGACTTTCATTCTTATTCTCTTTGTGAGTAGATGACTATTCTTTTATATCCAAAGGTGTATCATTCAATATTATGGTATGCTCATCAGAGGAAATAGTTATATTTTTATTACCCATTTATATTTTAAGACTTGAGATGATTTCATATTACAATTCAATGTGTATTAAATGAAATAAATAACTTACACTCAAGTTGTTGTATATGTTTTTGTAAAGCATAACAATCATCATCAATATGATTATTAATTTCATGATAATTACAAAATGATTGACCTTTTATTTTTTTAAGATGATAGTGGAGATATTAATGAGTATGTAAAAATTCATTAACCATTTATAAAGTAAATCATATATACGTTTAGTATTCTTGGCAAACCAAAGAGGTGTCTTCTCTTGTGGTTACCTTAATATTCAAGATTGATCTTTTGACACATACACATTATTTCCTTTATGTAGGAATTTACTTCACTCATATGAACACATGTACAATTCATAAAATTTATATAAAATTATTTTTAGTAGCCTTAGAATAGTATTTATCATGATGCATAGATACATTATTCACTTGAGTATGGAATAATCCTTTATATTACACTATCTCATTTGTAAGATATTTATTTCAATACTCATAGATTGAAATTGAAATCATGTTGTAACATTTGAATAGAATCTATCATATGTTTATTGAATGTGTCATGATTATACAAATAAAGGTTTTGAATATGTCTCAAAATATAATCCACTTGGGAAGGTGTCATATCAATAGGGAGTATTGTTTGTTAGAATACTTCCAAGATAATATGTTTTCATGTGTGATAAAATTGAAGAAAATAACTTAAGAAAACTTGAGAATTTGTAGCATGGGCTATGATGGCATAAACAATTATAGAATAAACTCCAATTGGGTAAGAAATAATAAGAATACAAACATGGATGTTTGACAATCGAAATATCATGGTGGATAACACCCAAAAGGAGTTTGAAATAAAATTGATCGTTGTCAAAATGTAAAAATGACCATATAGGAAAATATTAAGTGAATTTAATAATACATATATAGGTATTTTTAATCTAATTATATTAAATAAAAACATTGAAGGGATTTTCACAAAATGGAATATTGTTCAAATTATGACCTACTTATGAAAAAAAAAAATTTGAATTTCATAAAAGTGTGCTAAGAATTAAAGAAGAAAAAAGAGGTTTTTATTAATAGATAAAATTACTAATAATGTCAAATGAAATTTAAAATTGTTCCATTATAATTGAGATATGCAATGAAAGGTGATTGAGTAATTAGGAACCATAGAAAGAAACCTTAAGGGTAGAACCAACCATAAGACCCTAGGGAAATATGTGCAAACTATATTTAGGGTAGTTGATAGAAGAAAATAAGGTTTGGAGTTGAATATATAATGTAGATAGGAAACCCTAATGAAACTATGGTTTGAAAGTAAGTATAAGATAAAATCATGAGTCAATTTCACCAAATTTGTACACCTTTTTAATGATAATTTGATGGTTATAAAATGCATAATAAATAAAAATGAATGTAAGGTTCATTATAGGGGTTATTCTAAATAATAAACTTTTAACATTAACCATAAATATCATAATAAAATATTGGTACCTATGAATAGTGTTTAAAATATGTTATAACCTCAAATATAAAAGAGAAGGGAAGTACTTATCTATACAGAGAGATGTCGAGAGAGATATGGATGTTTAAATTGGGTAAACTAGGGTATTGAGCCTATAGATGCTTCATTCTAGAAAATGTTTCAAAAAATTGCATTGAGTACGGAACTATACACCTTTCCCATGACTAGTTGTATGGTCATATCCCTTTTATATGGTCTTGTACCTATTGTGAGTGAGGTTATGAAATGTTTTGTAACCTCTTATGGTCCAGAAATGGGTCTTGTTGCTATATGTGTTGTAAAATCCTCAAAACATATAAAATTAGTTAAATGGAAATCATCCCTTGACCATGTACTTGGAAGACCTTATAAAAAGGTTTGTGTTTGGTTTGAAGTACAATCCATGCACCACTTATGTTGAAACTACTTCAAAGAGGCCTCAAACCATACATAGTTCTCCACATATCATGTGATATCTAGATGAATGTAGCTAGTATACAACTTGAATCACTTTGAAAATTCACTAGATGGTTATGTTATTTCTTATATGTTATGTGAGGATCATTGAGTTATTATAAATGATGAAGTTAAACACCACGACCAAATCAGTGCTTAAATATTATAGTAGTGTCTTCCCTAATGGATTGGAATCATATTTAGGAATATTTAGGGAGCCTTATATGACTTTTTATATATTCGAAATGAGTGTGCCAAGTTATTTTCTATGTTCTTGTCAGTTGAGTAAATGAGGTGATGTTAACTTTATTATATAGGGATTTGAAGGTAATTTTTCATGTAAAGGCCAACCCAGGAAGATGAAAAAACCCAAAAAATATAGTGTGATTGAAATAAAAGTTGGAAGATGTGTCATTCAAAGACTGTACAGATCATCCAAGACCAAAAATACATCCAAACCTTGCTATGTGGTTTTAGAAAATGAGATAGTGGATGAAATCTTGAAACTACATTATGATGTGAAGAGGCTAAGTCTTGATTTTATGCATTTACATTTAGAATGTGATGACACATAAATTTTTAGGAATAAGAAAGTTAGGAGAGAGACAAATAGATGTAATGAGTGGGTATATTATGAGATTGTTTTTATTATCTAAGAAACACACTCATAATCAGCAAAAGATACAAAATGATAAATTGCAAAAATTTGAGTTTTTACACGTATTAGATTTATTTCATCCTTTCAATAGGCTATTTGAGGTGAAAAATGTGAATATATCCTTATTTTAACCATATTTACTGCATTCAAGCAATACATCATGACCTTAATCTAATCATCTCTATCTCTATATGCTTCTTCAACTTTGATTTTTTGACTCCATTTAATAGTTTGAATTTAAAAATCTTTATTATGAGATAAAATCTAAAAATCTAGGATAAAACCCTAAAGTATTGATTGTTTTTAGCCTCATGGGAAAATATTTGGAAGATGACATCTTCTTGGAAAAAAATTATGAGAAAGGTGGTAAGGTGATATTTTTTCTACCAATAAGAAATAAAACCTTTATCTCCCTTTTTCCTTGGAACCGACTTCCATATTGTTTTTATATTAATGATTGTATGCTCATATGAAAGGTGATAATTGTTGATGTATAATTGAGACCAAGTTTGTTAAATATTGGATCATCATTTGATATAAAATTGTAGAGTAAGGTTATTAAAGAGAGAAATATATATCACCACACCGATTGGGCATTTAGTTTAATTGGAAAAATAAAAGAGGTTTTAATTTTTTAATAGATATTGATATAGTATTTTAACCAGTATATCTCAACCTTTTCAAAAGTTAGATCATGTGAACAAAAGGTGTCAATGATGATCCAAATTAGAGGAGTTATTTTTTTTTTTTATATAGATCCATGCTAAATACTATTAATTTTTCCATCTCATCGGAATATGTACTTATTTATCTTACTTGGGATCAACCATGTTGAATTCACAACCTAGGATTCAATTCACATCTAGGAGTGAGTCAACAAGCCATCACCATAATTTTTCCCTTTCCACACCATTATTGAAAGTGTAAATATTGGTAATACCTAGGGATGGGTGAAAAAAATCAAAGGGCATCCAAACCACTATGTAAGTGATGTATAAACGTCAAGAAATAATATTTTATGAAACTTATAAATAATAAAATGTGAACAATCCCCCATGATCCAAATCATCTATGGATGTATGGAAGCCCAAATGATGTGGACAATGAATTGAAGTAAAAACATTGTAATGTGAACTTCTTAGAGACACAAAAATTTTATATTATTGAAATGGAAGTTATTTAAATTCTATTTACTCACCATATGGATGAGGTGTTAAATTACTATGAAACTAAGGACATTAATTTTTACTCGAGCTCTAAAAAGTTTATCATATGAACCATTATAATTCCTAAAAATGGGGTTGTGATGTTGGCGGGGAATGAGTATAGGTGTTTTCATTGATGTAAAATATAATTAATGAAAAATAGGATAATGGATAAGTATCATAGGATTCTAGGAATGATGTTAGCATGGAAACTCGAGTGATGACATGACGGCAAGAATGGAAAAGGTTAGAATGGCTAGGTCTAATAAACCTAAATAGGTGACCTAGCTAGCATAGGTGATGGTGCATGATGGCGTTATCTTCATGATGACTTTATAAGAATGTAGAGCATGATTGAAGAGTGTTTATACACTCACATGAGTTTCATAGATTAGGTATAGGTGGAAGAATCAACTATAGGTGCTCACCTAGACCTAGTTTAGGAGCTTAGAGGCCTAATAGAGCACGAGGATCAGTTTGAGAGCTATGTGAGCTCATGGAGGAATTTAAAGGTGTGAGACATGTTTTATCAAGTGTTTTGGGTCCTTTTTAGAGTTAAGAAGTATATTTATGGTGTTATTCCACTTGGCATATGTCTAAATTCGGCCTAATCCGGTGTTTGGAAGTCTATTGGAGCATGATAGTTAATTAAAAGTATGTGTGAGCTCTTGATATCACTCATGGAGTTATTTGAAAATGTTTTTATCATTTAGAAACAATTATAACATTTTTCATGCTAAGATATAGTGTTGGGTCAGATCTGTTATTACCTAGAACATGTAAAACCTTAAGGCCTAGTCATGCAAATGAGACGAGACATGAAGACGAAGAGGTATTTATGACTTGGTGATAATTGGAGATGTTATTAGGGTATATTTTGATGAGTTGAGAAAATTTTTAAATTTCCATGATGAATATTTTGTAATTTAAAGAGATATTTGTGAAATAGGGTGCTTGAGAATGCATTTTCCATCTAGAATGGAAACTTATAATGATTGTTGTGAATTGTGTGATTTGGATGGGACAAAATTTTTAGGGGATATTTTACCACTAAGATAATAATATTATTTTAAAAAAATTATGTGTTTTTATCATTAGGTTTTTATGAATGGTCATTAGGAAGATAAAGTGGTTTGAAACCCTAGTCAAATCCTAGTTCAAAAGTGACTTAAAGAAAGGTTATTATACTGAGCCTTTCTTATTCCTTTAAAAAAAAATTGATTAGAGGTTGTATAGGACTTTGTAGACACCTAAATTCCACTTTTGTAAAATTATTTCCAAAATCACACAAATCACTCTCATTCTTACCATTTTCGCTCTAATTAGTAATTTTCTCTAATTAACTAATGTTTCTTACCATTTTGGTCAATTAACAATGCTTTATTGATTACCTATCCTCTTTCACATTTAGGATGCCACTTTATGACAAGTCATATGTCAAAATCCTCTTCCAAACAAACAATTATCGATTATTAGCTAATTTACCCCTCTTCTAACCACTCAAAATCACCCCACCTCCTTCCACAACATCTCATAAGGATTAAAAATATTATCCTAGCCTCCTAATTGATGCTAAGTGGTTGATTAAGGCTCCTCACATCCTAATCACTTATTAATTCACTAATCATGATTAGTAGTCCTTAATCGGGATTAGTGATTTTTAATCTACTTTGTGCTTTTAGTCCCACATGCACTAAGATGTAATTTTTCTTCAAAGGAAAAGATATAAAAATGACTAACCACATACCTTTAAATTTTACACCATGATTTGCTTTGCATATCATATAAGAAATATGATTAATAGCCAAGCTCAATCCTTGCCTCAAGTCTCCAATGGGGTTAGTAGATGGGTATCAATATGATATTTTAGTCATTGTCGGAGAGACCATCCGACCTTCCTTGGAGTAGAAAAAAACCACAATTTGATTGATGATAGATCTATTTAGGTCTAATTTAGTTGGAAATTGAATGTTAAGTAGGCATGCTTTAGCTAAGATAGATTGATATATCATGTTAGTTCTTTCAAGCATTCCATTAAGATTTAATTATGTATGTAACTATTGCTGGATTCAATAAGTATTTGTTAATTAGACTATGCGATGTTAGTCTTGTTAGTTTATCTTTGTTTGGAACTGTTAGTAGTCTTCATTTGGCACACCCGGTGGGACATTACCCCATCGCATTCATTCTTAAGTTTTTACACTTCGTTTCAAAGTTTTTAATTTCAAGCTTTCTAGTTTAGTTTTAAGCTTTCAAGATTAATTTTAAGTTTTCTATATTATTTTCAAGTTTTCTAATATTAGTTCCAAGTTTTATAGATTAGTTTTAAGTTTTCTAGATTAGTTTCAAGCTTTCTAAGACTAGTTTCAATTTTTCTAGATTACTTTCAAGTTTTCCGTTTAATTTAAAGTTTTTTAGAGTAAATTTAAAAGTTATGTAGATTGATTTTAAATTTTTGGTATTTTTAAAACTAGATTAATATTTGATGTTGTTTTTAAGATATAAGGAGGTGAAGTGCTATAAAAATTCCAATAAGGAGTCAAAGATTTGAGATTTTTCAAAATTTTCTTATCAAAACCCATATTTTGACCACCTACAGGAAGGTGTGTGCTCATGCCTAAAGGTGTGTGATCATGCCCAAAGGTGTGTGCTCACATCATAAAGTATGTGCTCATGCTCTTAGGGATGTGCTCACACTCCACTAGATGCACCTATGCTTCATTACATTTTTTCCTTTGTGTATAGGTTGCATTGGTGCTCTTAAGGAAGAGATGATTTTCTTAAGGGAAATATGGTGCTCTTAAGGGCGTGCTGGTGTCAAAATGGATGGTTTGGTTCTAAAAGGAGTGCTCTGGTGCTCACAAAGATGTTCTTATGTTACAATGAGTACATAACCTAACTTCTGGATGCCATAACTTTTTCTCCCGAACTCTAAATGACTCTTTTTTTGTGTTGGAAAGGTTTTGAAGTGAACTACGTAATGGTAACATAATTTTTTTTTTAGAGTTACCAAAAGTTTAGGGTATTCATTTTTAAAAATCTATTAATTTTATAACATATCTAAATGCTTTGATGAATGATGCTTTTCCATTCTTTACTTGATGTAGACCAAATCTTGTGTATGCTCTTCTCTTACACATTTTAGTGATCTTGATAATCGAAAACAACTTTGATCTCTATCTTTTTAATATTGGCTTAGGGTTTGATGAATGATTTTGTTTTTCTTATTTTTATGAGTTTAGAATAGGGTTGTGTATGCTCTTCTCTTGCACTTTGTGTGATGTTGAGAATTAAAAGCACCTCTAAACCTTCTTTTCCTAATTTTATGTAAGTAGGAAAACTCATCATTCATTCTTATGCTGAAGGGAATAAAATTTTTTTGGCATGTATATGATCTTTTAGTTTAAGATATTTCATTTAATAAATAACTAAGGCTAAGGATTTTATATGCTCTTATCTTGCACCTAGTGTCATCTTGAGAACCAAAATCAAACTTGGTTTTTCACTAAAAACACTTGGATTAATTGGGAATGAACCTTGATTTACAAAGTTTTATGGTAGTTATTTGATTCAAAAGCTTTTCATTACTATATAGGTAGGTTATTTGTTATGTATACTATTTTCTCTCATCCTTGGATGATCTTGATAACAAAAATAAATATTTACTCTTATTTCTATGATATTGTAGATATTTTTGAACTACTAACCATTTGTGTGAAGGACCTATCACTAGTCAAAGGAAGGAGGACATAAAAAAATTTAATAACATGTGTGTTGTAGGTTTCCAATGGTGGTCTAAACCAAATTTCATAATCCAAAATATAAAAAACAAAATAACATATATTCAACATATTGTATTGCAGGTTTGAGTTAAGAGTTATGGCTTGTCCGCTTTGAACTAGGAAAATTCTCTTTGGCATAATTCTTAAGATATAACAAAAGAGATGTTCCTAGGAATGCAAAAGTAATCCATGTAAGAGGAACCTTTTGGAAGAAATGTGTAAGTGCTCCACACTACCTAATTTATTAGTACACCTTAAAAGATTAGAAGCAAAGTTAACTCTATTGCGACCCCGGTGAAAATACAATTGTATGCAATTTTTTTGTCATTGTATTTAAGGGGCTAAAGTAAATTTGAGATACTACGAGACTATTCGGTGTGAATTTATTGGTAAATCAAGCTCATAGATGTAGTTTGTGACAACCTAGGTGAGAGAACTTATAGGAAGCTTGTTGGCTTGGAGCAAATTTTTTCTTAGCTATTATACTTGAGAGCTCTCATAAAGTGAAAAATTTGTTGTATTCAAAATATTATTTTTTAAACAAGGGAAATAATCTCTTAAAGTTGAAACCACATTATATTTCATCACAAAATCTATTTAGTGTTAATTTTTTCTAGTTTTTCACTTGTCCTAAGACAAGGTGAAACTTTTCCAAAGTTACAACGAGAGTATTTTCATCACCACTTGGTCTACACCTTTGTTTTCATGTTCATCATTATGGTACAAAAGAAGAAAAAACATATATAGATACCTACTAGAAATAATCGTGTCCACCACTTTTGTAGTCTACTTGCATGACTAGTTTGAATTGTTGGAATGCAAGTGTTGAAAGTGTGAATGGTACATCATCAAGTTATAGTAGGCCCTTTATCTAGAACCCATATTGATACTTATTAACATTGTAGTTAGGTTGTATTATCACTGACTTATTTTGAGTTGTTACTTTTAGTGCATTATAGCCCTACAATTGTGATATTTAAGTCTTGTTTCCATTGTGAAACTTTTCCTAAATCTCTGTATTGTATTATTACGCTACTCACATGCATAGTAATTCCTTGATATACTTAGGCATAGTTTTTACATCCTAGCCTTTTCTTGAGTTTTGTGAGTGTTGAGATTACTTTTTAGGATCACTATAACACCATTTTGATACTAGAATATTGATTTCTTACAAACTCTTATTAAAATGTCCAAATATCGTTGTTATGCTTCTCACATTCATATCTTCCATTTTACAAGACTTATAATTTGTTAGTGTCTAGAAACTAGTTTTTAGTATACCTTATTAGAGGATCACATCAACATTATCTTATCATTTAGGTCTTGTTTGTTTCAAACTTGGCCTAGCTGGTGATATTGTGTTGTCACTATTTTTTTAAACCTATCTCAAAAAATCATGAGTAAACTTTTGTTGTGACTAGATTTGAGTTTTATACATTATTGTATTGTTCTAAAAATCTCATGTCAAATATTTCCTTACTGGGGTAAATAATTATTCATTCTTTATCATTCTTAGGTTCATATGGACCTATTAGATTCATGGCTATTTTATAGTCACCTTTTTTTATGACTTAGCATCGTTATGCTGTGAAATTTTTTTGAGGGCCCATATTTTCACAATTTCTAGTTGGTTTCCATTGTACTACCCAAATCGACACTGGATTTCATTCCAATTAAAGGAGTTCAATAACACTATCTAATTCTAGAAATTTGTATCCCACAAATGATAACAATGAAAAACTATCACAAGGTTCCTTATACATATGACACTAAGGAAAAAAAGTATCGAATTATGATTAAAGGACGCCTATCATGGATATAACTCGTTTGGTTCTACATGCTAGAGAACCAGGTCGGGTACCCTGTTCCCCACCTTAATCTCATAGTTAGTGGTATGGTTTGGATGCTTCTGATATAAATTATTATTCTAGTTCCCCCACTCTTCTTCTAATTCCAATCCAGATTTTTCTTCTGATTCTTCAGATTCACCTCGATCTTCTAAATATTCTCATTAGAGTTGTTCATCTCATTTGAATCTTAAGCCATATTTCTCCCTCTATTCATAGGACTCCACTTATCAGTCACCTAAACAATATCTTCCTTTAAATAAGCACGCAATTGTAAGTCTTGTTAATCAAAAATATAATTCACTTGTTGAGTCGTGGTCCTCCCTTATTTTCCACCTCAACAACCTCTTTCTCCATTGAAGATATGGACAAATCCAAATTATTCTAATTCAATACCCATGTCGCATTCATATAAGTTGATACCTATGTCACAATCATGTAAGTCAAATCCCATGTCACAATCATGTAATTTTATGCATACATCACAAAAATCTCGGACGACTCCTATGTCACAATCATATGTTGATTTTCTACGTGATCCTCATTATTTATAGACAATATGTCATCTTCTAAGAAATGCAATTCCAATCACTTCTAAATCTACATATTCTTCTATGTATGAGACATCTAGATCCAAATCTAATTTTTCTCTTGAGTCGTCATCTTCTCAAACTTCCACACCATTTGGACCCATTTCTTCTATTCAACCTCCCATGGTTAAAGAAAAATAACCATGACGATTGATTCATATAAGAATAAAGAAGCGATCATGGAAACAATGGGGTCACACAATGAAATTTCCTAGAGGATCAAAATAAAGGATTTTCTTTACACATCGATATGTTTGTGTATTGTAGGGAAGAAGTTGATTCTGTTTGTTAGACCATAGTGGAAGACTCTAGGATTATCGAAATTGATCCTCCTCTTATTCTTTTGTTTTCACATTCTTCATTATGTGATGAAATTCATGGGTCCGACATTGATCCATGGCCTATCTTCTCTTTATCTAATCAATTTTTATCTATCAAGATTCTTCCATCGTAATCTCACCTTCGGTCACCACCTAACATCCCATCATCTTCTTTTATATGTGATCCCCCTCTATGTATCCCCACATCATCTATATTTGGATCACCTTCTGGTAGCCCATCATCTTTAATTCATGGGCCACATCATCATATTCTACATACCGGAAATCTCTAAGTAGTCCTTCATCTTCATTCTATGGGACACCTCTTGGTATCCCATCTTATTATATCCTTAGGATGCCTCCAATAATCCCTTCATCATCTTTATATGGCTCGCCTACTAGTAACCCATTTTCTTCTGTAGGTGGCTCACCTCCGAGTAGCCCCTCTTCATCTATACTGGAGGCACGTCCTATAAATCCCTCATCTTCTATTCTTGTTCCACATCCTAGTATCCCATCTTCTTCTATATATGCGGCACCACTAGATAGTTCTTCATCTTCAATATTATGGACACATCCAAGTATCCCTTTATCTTTAGTCTATGGGAAACCTCATGGTAACCCATCCTCTTCAATTATTATATCATATCCTTCATGTCCATCACATTTTTCTTCTATCAATGATTGTGGAAAACCCATTGTCACTTCTCACATCAATTCTATTCATCCACTTTATTCTCCTACTTCTCAAGATAAGAAAATTCAAGTAATAGCTTACAAGAAAACCAAATAGTTTCTTCATCACTCTCAGATTAAAAATTTCAAGATCTCCAAATCTCACAACAATTTAAACAATCTTAAAGTTCAGAATCAAACGCAATTCAAAAATACAAATAAACGTAGCCATCAAGTATGGGAAAAAGTGTTGAAACCTATGGATAGTGACCTCAATCTCTCACATGAAACATCCATGTTTCATGAATAAAAAAGCACTCATCTATTGAGTATGAGCTCACCATGATCATTGGGATAGGGGATGATATGACTCTTGATAAACAAATACACATAGTCTTCCTTAATAAGGAAATCACTAACATTGATTTTGGATCTTATCACGTCAAGTGACCATGTTTGTCCCACATTTCAAAAAATAGAAAATACCAAAAAAGATATTTAAAAAAAAATTTAAAAATGAGAAAACAATTCAAAAATCAAAGGTAAAAGATCAAACATTGCAATTCTTTATTGCATACACAAGGATGTTCTTTCTTCCCTTTCTTTCTCTTATTCTGCAAGTCTACCTATCTTTTTCATCCCTTCATTGATATTTTGGTTAGCCAATTCACCCACATTTTGTGATATTTTTCTATATGGAACCTATTTGGCCTTTGCCTTTCATCACTTTGGTACATTAAAGAACAACTAACCTCTTAGAGATCCGATCACAATCAACATCCAATAAACTGGTTGCGAATAAATTTTTGATATATTTTTGACACTATCCAATGTATTCATAAAAATCAATTACACCTCCTTCCATCAAGCCATTAGTGGTTCTTAACCCCTTATCAAATGAGATAGCTGAAATAAGTTTTAGAAAGCAAAAAAATCAATCAAATAATAAATCCAAAGATAAAAGAAAAAGAAAATTGATATATAACATCTCCCTGGGAATTTTCAATAATCTCTACTAGGGCTATAGACACTAATTGGTAGTAGAGAAATGTTGTCATTGGAATCAAATGCATCTTCATTGAGGATATGGATGCCTAGTTTCTTCAGCAGAGAAATGTACGACTCTCCTTCCACAATCCATTCACAAAACAAAAATAAAATTTGAAAAATAAATCATTCCAACACATTGGATAGGGTGTCTCCACCTTTTTCTGTCAAAAATACCTACAAGAGGTAATAAA
Source organism: Taxus wallichiana var. yunnanensis (assembly GCA_018340775.1). Classification (NCBI taxonomy): domain Eukaryota; kingdom Viridiplantae; phylum Streptophyta; class Pinopsida; order Cupressales; family Taxaceae; genus Taxus; species Taxus wallichiana. Next base: position 203,805,322 of record CM031242.1, on the reverse strand, counting down.
TTTCTACGTGCACACAATTGATCATGTGACAGTATGTGGGCCCCACTAGAAAAGATAAGTTTATAGAGTTTTTAATTTTTGGAAAAGTTCTTCAAAGATGGTATTGAATAAATCACCATTTATGTAATCTTGGGAGTTTTTATGAATTTCCATGAAAGTTTCATGTCAATTTTAAAGTCTTGTAGGGAAAAGTGTGCCCTATCTTTGAAAATTAGTCTTTAGGATTGTAAAGGATGTTTTGAGCGATTGGAGAGATTGACTGGTTGAAGGCCTTCCACTTTGGTTTGGGAGGAAATGTAATATTTTATGAAAATTAAATTTAATTAAATTTTCAATGGTATATTTTTTGTCTTATGATGAGGTGTTTTTATAGGTGAACCGCCTTAGTATATGAAGACCAAGTTTGTTGTTTCAACACATGTTTTCCTTGGTGAGAAGATTAGCATAAAAGACTCATGTTTTTATTCAATGACACTTACTATACATTAGAGAGTGAAGAGGATGAATTTTTTCCCTAGGGAAGGAATTTATAAATCTTGAAAGTGGAAAAAAGGTGCAAAGTAGTTGAGTTTCCAAAACTTATTTGTGGGAAACTAAATTTAATGAAGAGGAAAGTAAGTGTGGTTTGAAACGATGAATTTTAAATGAGGTATAATAAGAATAGATGTGTTCTACTAGTTATTGGATTTATATTGACTAGTTAAATGGAATAGTTGAGGTGTTATTGAGTTAGCTTGAGAACATTTGGTGAATATTGGTTCCTAAAAAAAACATTTGTATTGTGAAGGAAATGGTCCTTCTTGATAGAGTTATGAATAATTTGATTGGTGAAAGCTAATTTATGAGCATGGATGATGTTGTAATGATATGTTTGACATGTTTGAGGCCTTTAGAGGCTTTAAAAATCATGGATATATGTTTGGAGGTCTTTGATGAGATAGGTGATGGGGTTTTTTTAGCCATTTTTTTCTTGTTTAAATGTCTTGGTGCTTGGACAACCTACATGGTTTCATGATATGAGCTTATATGATTTTTTTGTTATATTTTTGTGCTAGCATGGTTAACCTCTTGGTTCATGACTCGCTTATGATATATATTTTTGTGTTTATAAGCATATAAATCAAGTATTTTGGTTAAAATTTGAAACAATAAATGTAGAGGGAAAAGTGTGAACTTCTTGAGAGAGTGTGAGTGGTGCAAGAACATAAAATCAGAGTTGAGAGAGCATGAACAATTTCTATGAGTTTTGAATAGCTTGAGTGTAAGTGTTTTCATTAAACTTAGTCCAAGTTTGAGCGAGTTAGAAGGAGGTATGTTTGAATAAGGGTTTGAAGGAACTTGGAGCTGAATTTTATGATCACCATAAGCTGAGTGTTGGAATTATATATTATGTGATATACATATCAAAATATTGTGTGATGAATCATATACATGCAAGTCTCTTGTTGTGAGTAATATAAATAAGGGTTTAGGGGTTGGTGCTCCTTTGGTACCTCACTAAAAAAATCTCTCGTGATGTGTAATACTCACTTGAGTAATTTTTATGACTAACATAAACATAGGGTTTTAGTAGGTTTTCTTCCCCTTTAAGTTTTCCCACTTATATCTTGTGTTCTTTTTACTCCTTGTTTATTCTATCATGGATGGTTGTTGTTTATTCTTAAGATCTCATTTATAAATGGTTGAATGTTAATTGTGTATGAAAGTTAAATTGAAATTTTTCAGGGATTTTAAAATACCAATTCACCCTCAAGTCCATTTTTATTCCAACAATTGGTGTCATATCAGGACCTTTTAGAAAATTTTGATCAATTGTTAGGAGATCCTTGAAGCATAAAAATAGTGATTGGCATCTTGTCTCTTCTTCTAAAAATGCACAATTTTTTTATGGTGTGAGTTATGCTATTGAGTCTTAGGATTAGGATGAGCACATCATATATCTAGGGTTTTATATTTGGTAGTTAGTTTTGAATGGTTATATAGCTCCTGCAATCCTCCAACAACTATTGATGATAAGAAGTTATGTAGTAACAAATCAAGGGCTATAAATGCAATTATGTTTTGTCTAGTTGAAAATGAGTTTATGAAGTTGATGTATTGCAAATAAGAAAATACTACATAGGATAAACTTTAGTTTCTATATGAGAGATATTCTAAGGTAATAAGAGATAATATTTAAACCTTAAAAAATTAGTTTAAAGGGTTAAAAATGTGTGATGATAAGCCCATTGTTGCATAATTTCTTATCGTTAACAAGGTTGTCAACACCATTAGAGGTTTAGGTGAAGAATTAAATGAATATGTAGTAGTACAAAATGTATTAAGGTCTTTCAATTCTAAGTTTGATTCCAAAGTTTCTATCATTGAAGAAGCTAAGGATTTGACTCTTTTGACTATGGATGAGTTGCATGGAACTTTTACTACCTATGAGATGAGGTTTGTTGATCCTAAACTAGCCAAGAAGGATATTACCTTTAAATCTGAGATGAAGGACATGGGAAATAAAGTTAAGGATGAGGGAGATGATGCTGAGTTTGATGATGAAGAACTCTTTGTAATGTTTGCTAGAATATTTAAGGTTGGCTCTGGAAAATATAAAGGTAAGCTTCTTTTAAATGTTTCAATTGTGGTAAATTAGGTCATTTTTCTATCAAATTTCCTTATAATCACAAGGAGGAAGATCATGATGAGCATGAGCATGATGAATACCATGAAAATAAGGATCATAAGTTTTATAAAGGTAATTAGAATTTCAAAATGTTTAACTATCAGAATAAGGGAAAGAATATTTTTACACAAAGGAAGAGGCTTTCTCAACTGCGAGACAAGTAGTTGTGATAGTGGTGTTTTAGATTCTAAATCTAAATCATAACATAAAGATGTTAGATATGAGTTCTTGTTCATGATAAAATATGTTAGTAAATATATGAGTAATGGTCCTATCATTTTTGGTGACTCCATACATTCTAAAGATGAAGAATAATATGATGACTATGAGACTGAATTGATATTTTTTTCAAACTGAGTTTAAGAATGCTAAAAGGAAGAATAAGAAGATAAAAACATTAGTCAAATAATATAAAGAAAAGATTCATGATCAAGAAGGAAGCATTGGTCAAAAACAAGTAAGATAAAAGAGACGATAAGGATGGTAGAAGAAAAGGAAAAGTTCTTGATCAAAATTTTTGCAAGACAAAGAGGGTAAATGCATAAAAATTGAAGAAGATATAAATTTGATAAGAGTAGAGTTATCTAATGTTTTCAATAAGGTCAATAACTTTTATAAATTTGAGAAAAGTACCAAGGATCTTGACAATCTCCTTAGAAGTCAAAGGTTTGCAAGTAAAAAGTTAGGTTTGGGGTTTATACATGACCTCAAGGAAAATAAGTGATGAAAGAAGATATTTTTCAAAAAAAGGATGTTGAAGAACAAAGCATTAAGGAAAGAAATAGAACTCCACTACATACAATGTGAAGACTTAGTCACTTACACAACATAATGCTTTAAGGTATGAAAGATAATTTAATGGCTATTGTTATTCATTTTTACCCCTAGAAGAAATGGAAAAGCGGGAGAAATTGGACTTAGGTAGTTGACAGGATTCAAGGTTGATTATGGATGAATTTAGGTAAATTTCCATGTTTTGGACCCTTGCAGTTAATTTGGGAGAACTTAGGACCATTTGGTGTATTTCACCCTTTTTTTTTGGTCCCCATACTTAGTCAATTTGAACAAAAATTGAAGGAGGGTGTCAAAAATGACTTTGGGATATTTGATTCAAGTTTTTATGGCCCCTTATTCCTAAGAAAATCTAAAAATTGGTTTAAATTAGAGAAAATGGGCTATAATGGTGTGTTATAGTGTATTATGGATGGAAGGGGTTGGATGAAACAAGTGTGGGTAGAACTTGGGTTTCCGAACTCGTTAAGGGGACACAATGAAAGGGGTCCTTTGAAATGAATATGGATCAAGTGATTGGAGCCTAAGAGGTACATGTTCTTATGGTAATTTGGTAGTTCCTGCATCAAACATATCTCCACAGTATATAAGGGTAGGGCCAAGTCTAGTTATATGTGGGAGAATCGGTGTTTTTGTGATTGGAAGGCCCACAAGGTACAAGTTCTTTCGAGGCTCTAGTTCCTTGTAATCCTAAGATTTTTGATGGATAAAGGATGTGGGTGATGCGGTAAAATAATACCCAAAGTTCCTAGGTAAAACATGGGTTGTGAAGGCTCCAATTCCTGTAAAACAAAAATTTCCACAATAATGTGGAGGATGAGCTTGCCAAGTTAGGGGAATAATGATGGAAAGTTTGGGATTGAGTTAGTGTGGGATTCAACGACGTCGGAGGAACAAGATGTATAAATAACTAGTTCCCTATAGATGTGAAACATCTTCATTCCATTGCACAAGTGCTATGTATCCCAAAGGAAAGGCATATGGAGGGAATCTTGGTGGGATACCTTGACGAGTTCTCGAAGCTCTCCCAGTTATAGAAAGAGTTGGCATAAGGTTGGGACAATTCAATGTAGAGGGTTTGGGGAGCCCAAGCACAAATGGAACTCCAATCTCCATTCCATACTCACCACTATTCCCCACATAGAACAAAAAATCTTGAGCCAATGGAAAGCAGACGTGTAGATGGGAGCATTCAAACACATAAAAAAGTAAACAAATGCTAAAGGATCTAATTTTGAGCATCCCAAAACCCCAAAATCCACATGTACATATCTCGATATTTGGTGTACCAAACCATACAAAATTATACTTGTTGGATTTGTTTTCTTGAGCCCCAAACTCAGAAATAATAAAAAAAATTAGGTAGGAGGTGTAGTTGGGAAAAAACATTCTCACCATTTACTAAACACATCCCAGTGCAGGTAAAACACATTAATGGAGGCATAAAATAAAATTTATTCTTCCAAAAGAAAAATATCACAAAGGAATGGGATTTGATAAGCCATTTAATGATTTCTATTGGTGGTTGAATGCAAAACTCGAATTTCCCTCCCCTCTCTCTCTTTTACAACTTCTATATATTGTAAAATGATTTTATTTGTTAAGAGTTAGACATTTTCTCCATATTTCTCTCTTATTCTTCTTTGTAGGATAGATGTAGAGCTTCAAACCATGTTTTCTAGATATTGCAATGATGAATCATGCCTTCTTTTCTCAATGTAATGGTTTGTGCATATCCATGGAGCAATAAAATTTTAGTTGTGTGATTATCTAGCTATCAATGCTATGTTTATTTCTCTCCTTTTTCCTCTCCTTCACATTTTTAGGTATGGTTGTGCATTTTCTTGTTCTTGTTGCAAGTTTATATTATTTTTGCTCAATGGAAATTTTTTATTGTTTGTATTTTGGTTTTGATTCTTTTCCATCCTCTCCATGCTCACCTTTCTTAATTTTCATGCATTTTGGACTATCCAACACCCCCTTTTCTTTTTTATATCAACAATTTTAGTGTAGGATTTCCCTCTTTCACCCTTTCTCCTTCTTTTTGTATCCTTGGAATTGTTAGGGTAGGTTTAGATAGGTTTTTATTATATTAGGAGTAGTTTAGTGCTATGATTAGGTAGAGGAACCAACCTACTTTAGAGGGCCATCTCAATTCCACAAGCCCCAAAACTTGAGATATGGTCGAATGTTAGAAAATGATACCGATAACTCATACACACACACATGAAATTTTTTAGGGTACTATAATTTTTTATAACAATTTTGGCACAGCTAGTGGGACAAGACTAAATATCTTTACATCTTCATTTCATTAAGTTTGTTATGCTCTTATTGAAATACAACCTTTAGAGGCACATACTAATCACACACTGACGACTCCATTGATCAAACCAACCTATTACCTAAGTTGCAGACCTTTCATTTCATTCACTTACACTGAGATTTCTTCCATTTTCTTTCCATTCATGAAGTTGCACAATCATGACTTCATTCCTATCATATAATTATCACTTGTAATAGTAGAACCATTTCAATCCACGTCCATGTTTTTTCAAAACATCTCTAGATTAGTTTTATGATCAAATCTAGAATCATTATACATACTCATATGAGAAAAATCAAAATAAATTTGGTTATTCATCAAACTATGGAGTTGTTCAGGAGTAAGGATATGTAGATTTTGGAGGCCATTCAATACCTAGAGATGAATTGGAGGATAAAATTCAAAGAATGGAGCAGAGCTTGAAAGCTTTCAAGGGACTACATCAAAGATTTTAATCTAGAAAACCTAGTTAGGTAGCCCTACCCATGGGGAGGTCCCATACCCAGTTGGTTTATCCCATAACAAAGGATTGAGGTAATGACTGTGTCCTTTGCTCAATGGTTTGTTTTGTTTCTTCATTGCAAGCATTAGAAACTAATGGATCCATGGTCAAAGAACCCTGTCAATGGGATGTTCCCATGCATTTTCTAAATCATTTTCAAATTCCTATATCTTGCCAATAACATAAGACTTAGGTTGAAGTTCCTAGCTTTCCATCTGCTGCCCCTATTATGGATTCCACTTCTCCATCCTCACATCTTCAATTCTCTACCCTTTTCTCTTGTAAAACTCCTTCCCCTCCAAAAAATAAAGAAATTTCACCTCTTCCACCACCAAAAACATCGTAAGAACTAGTCGAATCCCAATTCACCCCTCTTCTTGTAGTCCCAAACCCATTTGAAGAAGAATAAGATCATAAAATCAGTCAAGGAGGGAAGAAAATTGAAGATCATAGTGAAACTAGCAAAAAGAAGAATTTGTAAGAAAATTGAAAGAGTGGGCTATAAGGTTCAATATTAGTCAAATTTCATTGATTACTAAGCCTTTAGTTAAGTTTGAGGTTTAATAACATGTGGTGAAAGATAATTTTTCAAATGAACAAGTTCAAGAAAAAGAGAATAATGATCAACAATCTTTGTGTTCCAAGTACAATGTTCACATTGGCACCATGTTCTTAGAGGTTGCTACTTTGTCTCAGCCTATAGAATTTAAAAAGAAAGAGGAATCAGCTCCAAATCCACAAGAAGAGGATCACATGGAGGAGAAAAAAATAGTTTTAGAGTTTCTATAGGAACTAGAGATCATAGAGAGCTTCTTTATTTCTTACGGTAATGAAAATACAATTTTTCCTCTTCCTTCATCTTTTATTGGAAATTATTTTTTTCATGAATCCATCATGGAAGAAATCCTTGAATATATAGCTATGCATAACATTCCACAAGAGTAAAAAATTGAATATTTTGACCTCTCAAACTTCATGTTGGATGAGGAAATCAGACAAGAGAATCAGTTTGGTCTTCAAGAGGAAACGAAGGACCTCATAATTGATCAAAATCTTTCACAAGTTTTAGTGATTCACCAAGGACTCCATCAAATATTGCAATCAACCTTGGGAAGTTTCATGTTGAAGAGGATAAATAGAAAAATGATGAAACCACTACCATATTAGTCATCAAAGAAGAGGATCAATTGTTTGTAGAAACAAAACAAGAGCAAAATCAGCTCAAATATAGTAACCTTTTCGGGAAAGTCTACTGAGTGAATCTTTTTTTGGATTTAGGACTCATAGCAATCGGAAAACTTCACGGATCATACTTTTCCCAATCAGGTACTTGGCTTCATTGGATTCAAGAACAAAATTTCCACCGGTCATGCTTGCTTTAGAGCATGAAAATGACTTTCATAGTACCAAGGATCATCTGTGATACCTCTTAAAAAAATATAGAGAAACTAAAAGAGATATTTCTAGTGTTTCTAGTTCATAGCTTGATGAATTAGGTGGAAAATAAGCTTGTATTTATTTTTCACTCATCCACAAAACCATGTCCATTTCCAAATAAGTCACATGGTCAATTTTTTGAGAAATGGATGTTACTTCTCCCGACATTTGTGGGATTTTGTTTAGATTTCCATTTCTCTATTTACGGATAGAGTAGGTAGGCTTGTTTTTAGCAGAAGAAAAACTTGTGCACACTCTACATGTTTTACTTGAGACATGTATGATTTTTCATCTTTTGTACATATCTTTTGCTTCATTTGTGATCTTACAAAATTCATTGTTGGAAAAGGTAGTGATTAGGAGGAATCTAATTTTTAAAGTAGTCCCAAGTTCTTTCCAAATCAACATGTGTCTCCAAAATTGAGCGTGTTTTTCACCTGATAAGATATCATTAGTTCAAGTGCTTCTTACTTGGCATGAAATTGGATTCTTGGAAAGGTTTCAGATGTTTTCATTCATTATCTCAAATAGATCAGTTTCTAGAAGGAAAGTTAAAAGGAATATAGAATTAAAAAAATCCACTCATCTTAATTTCAATATTTTATTATAAAATATGGAAAATTCAAGGAAAATGAGTCAACTCCAAGTTCAATAGAATTTCAGTAGCTTAAGGACACATTTTCGAGTTCAAATTAGATTCAGAGCAATAGGATGAATCTATGGCCAATGGAAACTTCAAAGCCACCGATCAACTCATCTAGTAGGTAGATGTCCCCGTGAGTCACAAAAATTTTATCTATTTTCCCATAGAAAAAATGGACAACTAGGGAGAAATAGGACTTGGGTAGTTGATGGGGCTTTGGGGTTGATTCTAGATGAATATAGGTAAATTTCCATGTTATTGGAGACTTGCAATTGATTTGGGAGCACTTAAGATCATTTGGTTCATTTCCCCCTTTTTGGGTCCCCATACTTAGTCAATTCAAAAAAATTGGGCGAGGGTGTCAAATATGACTTTGGAACATTTGATTCAAATTTTGATAGCCCCTTGTTCCTAAGAAAATCCAAAAATTGGCTAAAATATGGAAAAATGGGATAAAATGGTATGTTATAGTGTATTGTTAATGGAAGGGGTTGGATAGAACAAGTGCATGTGGAACTTGGGTTCCAAGAATTTATTTGGGGCTTGTAATAAAAGGGGTCCTTTGAAATGTGGATAGATCGAGTGATTGGAGCCGAGAAGCACATGTTCTTATGGGCCAACAATTCCCTGCTTCACCTAAATCTCCACAATATACAAGGTCAAGTAGTCTAGTTATATCTGGGCGGATCGACATTTTAATGCTTGAAAGGCCCATGGGGTATAATTTATTTCAGGTCTCTAGTTCCCTGAAAGTCCGTTATTTCCAATGGATGAATGATGTAGGTGATGTGGTAAAATCAAACCCAAGTATCCTAAGAGGAATATGGATTGCAAGGGCTCTAGTTACCCACAAAATCAAAAATTCTATAACAAGGTAGAGGATGAGCTCACTAAGTTAGGGGCATGGTGTTGACAATTTCGGGACCGATTTAGTGTGGGAGTCGAAATATCGAGGAACAGGAGGTGTGGGAAACTAGTTCATTGTGGACTTGAAACATCCACAACCAAATTCACAAGTTCCACATGGCCGAGAGGGGAGGCATGTGAAGTGTGAGTTAGTGGGATAGTTTAGTGAGTTCTCCTAGCTCGGTGAGTTGGAGATAGAGTTGACACGAGGTCAAGACAATTCAATGGGGAGGGTTCAGGGAGTTAAAGCAAAAAAAAAACTCCAAGCTCTGCTCCACACTCACCACTTTTCCCCACATTGACTAAAAACCCACAAGCGAATGGAAAGGAGATGCATGGCCAGTAGAATTCAAACAAATCAAAAAGTAAATAGAGGCCGAAGGATCTAATTTTGAGTGTCTCGAAACCCAAAAATCCACATGGACATATCTCGAGATCTAGTGCACCAAACCTCAAAAAATTATACTTTTTGGATTCATTTTCTTGAGCCCTAAACTTATAAAAACTAAAAAAATTGAGTTAGGTGGTGGAGTTGGGAAAAAATATTGTCAAAGCATTCAATAAACACATCTCAAGAAGGTAAAATGCATTAATGGAGGCATAAAATCAAAATTGTTCTTCCATAAGAAAAGGATCATAAAGGAATGGAATTTGAGGAGCCATTTAATGATTTCTATTGGTGGTTGAGTGCAAAACATGAATTTCCTTCCTCTCACTCTTTTCCAACTTCTATATATCATAAAAGGGGCTTATTTGAAAAGAGTTGGACATTTTCTATATGATGTTCTCTTCTTCTTCTTTGCAGGATAGATGTAGATCTTTAAGCCTTCTTTTTGGATATTGCAATGATGAATAATGTCTTCCTTTCTCAATTTAATGGTTTGTGCATCTCCATGGAGTAATAAAATTTTAGTTTTTTTATTATTTGGCTATCTTTTCTATCTTTTTGTCTCTCCTTCACATTTGCAAGTATGGTTCTAAACTTTCTTGTTCATATTGCAAGTTTAGATGATCGTGCTTAATGGAAATTGTTTATTTTGTTTATATTTGTCTATGTCACTTTTCCATCCTCTCCATGCTCACCTTTCTTATTATTTACACGTTTTGGACTGTCTAGCACCTCATTTTCTTGATGTTATCACTACTTTTAGTGTAGGATTTCCCTCTTTCACCATTTTTACTTTCATTGTCTCCTTGGAATTGTTAGGGTAGGTTTAGATAGGTGATTTTCTTGCATTACTAGTAGTTTAGAGCCACTTTAGTGCTAGGATTAGGTAGAGGAACCAACCTTCTTTGGAGGGCCATCTCAAGTCCATAAGTCCCACAACTTGAGAGATGGTCCAATGTTAGAAAATTACACTGATAGCTCATGCACACACACATGACAAATTAGAGGGTGTTGTAATTTTGTGTTATAATAGCTATTGTTACACTTTCCATGGATTTGGTCATATGGAATAGGATTATAGGATGTTTTTCAAGGATGATCATCGTTGGAGGGATAGTAGGAGTGAGAAAAAAAAGAATTTAGTTCACTACAATTTCCATGAGTGGTGTCATTTTTCTAGATACTATTTGTATGAAGCCTTAATTTAGAATTTGAGAAATGAAGGTTATAACGATAGGATTAGATTTTGTGTTCTTAAATTTTAATAAAATGAGACATGTTGATAGGGACTATTATGGTCCTATAAGGAAAGAAAGAATATTTCAAAGCTCTAGGATTCATGAAAGAAGACAAGGCAGGATATGGGAGCCAATAAGGACTAATATGGTTTAACCTAGAATATAATTGAATGCTAATAAAAATTATTCTCAAGGTATTGATCAGAAGAAAGATGGAAAAGGTTAATATTAGGAATATAAGAGTGATTGGGAGATCTTCAAGTCATTTTTTTAGGTTGATCATGAAGAATTATGTCTCTACTAGGATTATTAGAGACATGTTTATCCATATGAAGCATTGCAAGAAGGGAGAGCTAATTGGTTGCATTATGTTGTTGCAGGAGGTTTTTCATGTATTCAAGGTATTTTTGTAGGCCTATTTGATTCTTCAAATAATGAAAGTGTGTGTTTATAGTCAAGACTTCTTTATAAGGATGTAAAATCATGTCTTTGAGTTTGTGCTTGTCATGATATGAAGTATTAATGGTTGAAGTATTTATAAATATTGTTATTATCTCTCAAATTATGTCTATGATATTCATGGAGTAGTAAATGTTGTATAAGAGTTTTATTTTGAGTATTAAGTCATGTTTTTTCACCAAAAGTTCTATGGTTCCCTATCTTGAGTAACAGTTTAGAGGTGTCTCAAAAGTGATAATAGATTTTGTCATGTTTGTTATTTTTTTAACAATTTTTTTCTATGTCAAGGTATGTATATAATGTTATCAAAATTATTAGTCTATCTAAAGGAATATTGAGGTCATGTCGTGATATAAGTATGTTAGGTCTTTTATGTCAAGTTTGGTATGTCTTGATTCCATAAGTTTGTTACAAGTTATTTCATGATATACCTTGAATGATGATGATTTTAGAATTCCTTCAACATGTTTTATAAGTGATATGTGCTCAAAATGTGGTACTTTGATTTTTGGGTCAAGATTTAATAGTATAAAAAAGGTTATATATTATAGAATTGGCATGAGTGTGAAGGAAGCATTGACATGAATTTCATAGACAAGAATCTAAATTAATGTTCATTATGTCAAATCCTATCTATTATATTCTAACTTTTTGATACTACTAAAAGCATAAGAGGAGGGTGAAAATAATTTCTAATAGACCATTCATGACTAATATGGATAAGTTTCTCACAAGCATGTAAAAAGGTAAGGTAAGTTTTCTTAGCTTGTTTCTTGATGTGAACACAAGGTTACAATTCTCATAATGAACATCTTAGTTTAGATGCTATGGTAGTTTTCCTTGAGGTATGTTTTAAGGTATCATGATGCTTTCATCATGGTATGTGATCAGGGGGAGCTTAAAGTGCTTCTTACCCTTAAGATAAGGAATGAAGTGTGTTGTACAATGTACATGGTTGATATCATGTTTTATGAATGTATATTATATCTCATCAAGGAACTGTGGGTTTTGGTACACTAAAATGGTGATATATATGTGTATAGTAAGGTATGAAGGATCACAAGCACACCTAATTTTGTAAAAATTAAAAGAGTGAGTTATTCATGATTAAGAATCATGGTTAACATTCTTTGTACATAGGCAGAGTATATTTATGCTCTTAAGGTATGAATGTGAGTTAAGAGGGTATGTTATTCTTTGAAGACATTTTATAAAGGTTATAATATTTTTATGCATCGAATGTTTACATGAAGCAATTCAAAGGAAAAATAAAATTGTAATTGAAATGGATGAATTTCCTAGTTGATATGGAGTATGTAAAACTTATGCATGATTATTTTAGGTATACAATGTTGACTCAAGTAAGATTTTATAATTCTAAGTATTTTTTATGTCATCCATAAATAGAATAAATAATTGAAGCATGATTAGTAAATATGAAAATAAAATTCTATTGTTCCCTATATGGAGCATTATTACACAAATGTGTATTGTTGAGTAGGGTCAATATTGATGTTTTTACAAATTTATAGGTTTGTGTGTTGGTTTATAAAGATTTAATAAACTCCTACATTTTATATGTGAAGAAAATTAAGTTTCGAGGATCTGTGTAGGTAATCTCTTTTGTCCCCGAGTGGAAATGTGCATCCAAATAAGAGTGCAAAGTGGTCCTGTGCATAAGGAAATGTAATGTTATAGGTCTAAGAAAGTCTTCCAAGGAAGGGGAACTATTTTTACCTCAAAAAAATGTTCTAGGTATCATAGAAGATGATTAATATATAATTAATGATGATTGTATAGTTTATATGACAAATTACTTGCACTATGAGTGAACTGTGTCATAAATTAAGATATTGCATAATGGGTTTGATTGAAACAACAATCTACATGCATATAGAAGAGTGGTTGAACAAGTATGAGAGAAATAGAATGGGTAGTAAATATGTACCAGTATAGATTGACCCATTTATGCATCTTGATGAATCTGCAAAGCTCATATAGAGATGAGAACTTATGTTGTTAATCATTGTCATCCTAAGAGTACTATAGGTGGCTATTTTGCACCAAAATGTGGTGTTACAAGACTATAATGGTCTAAACAAGAAGGGGGTGTTACTTTTGAACTTAAATCAAGTGTGTATGGTGTCTAGAAGTGATAAGAAGAAAAATTATTCATGTGTGTAGGTGTGTTGGTAAGAAGATCAATTTAAGTTTTCAAGAAGGCAATGATAACAAGATAAGAATCTTGAAGACACCGAAATGTTTCTTTAGGACTAATTCAATGTGGGTGAGTCATCTTCATGGCTTAAATGTAAGGTATGAACTCAAAATTCTATGTTTTCAGTTCAAAAAGGGTATTATAAACCTAGGAATAGCTATAATAAGTTGTGTCATAGTGTATTTGAACTTCTAGAGTACAAATAAGTTGGTCTAAAATGAACTAAAGGAGTGGTTTTGGGATTACAGTCCTAAAGGAAGTGTGTAACCAAGATATGGAAGAGACAAGTAAATTTTTGTGACTTATTAAATTGATATAGATCAAAAGGTAAGATGATGATTTTAACTCAAATGATGCTCTGAATCATGATTTTGGACATGAGTATGAGTGGTATGCATCTAGTCAAGAACTGCTACACTAGTTTCATGGTGAGAAAGAAGGAAAAACAGAGTATAGAGAAGGTGAGATAAATTTTCATGTTAGGATGATGTATTTGAATGGTGTTTCCACTCAAGAAGGATTATAAGGAGGTAAAATAAGATGAATAACATGATTCTCAATTATGTACTTTTTCATTAATGTAAAAAGGGGGGAAGACTATGTAGTTTTACATCAATGACAATGGGAGAGATTGTTGGTATGAGTGAGTATAGGTATTTTAATTTATGTAAAATAAAATTAATGAAAAATAGGATGATGTAGAAGTTTCATAAGATTCTAGGAATGATGTTGACAAGGAGAATCAGGTGATGACGTGATGGTAAGAATGAACAAGGTGAGAATGGCTTAGTCTAGCAAGCCTAATCAAGTGACCTAACTATCTTAGGTCATGGTGTATGATGGTGTGAGTTTCATGATGACTTTACAAGCATGAATAACATGATTGAATAGTTTTTAGACATTCACATGAGCTTCATAGAGTAGCTATAGTTTGAAGACTTAGCTACATATGCTCATCTAGACCTAGTCTAGGTGCTTAGAGGTCTAATAAAGCATGAGGATCAATTTGACAGCTATGTGAGCTCATGGATGCATGCAAAGGTTTTATATGTGTTGTCTCAAGTGTGCTACAACCTTTTAGAGAGACAAGAATAACATTCATGTTGTTTTTCCACTTGGTCTAGGTCTAAACTAGGCTTAATCATGTTTGGAAGTCTATTGGAACATGATAGTCACTCACATGTATGTGTGAGCTCTTGATATCACTCATAGAGGTATGTAATGTTTTTTTCATCAAGTAAAAGAACTTAGAAGAGGTTCTATGCTGAGATATAGTTTTGGTTCATTCTTTTATAACCTATAACATGCAAAACCCTAAGGCTTAGTCACGTAAATGAGATGGAACATAAATATGTAGACATATTTATGACTTTATGAGAGTTGGATATGTTATTATGATGTATTTTGATTCTATGGGAAAAATTTTAGGTTACCATGAAGAACATTTTTCAAGTTATAGTGTTTTTGGTGAAACAGGTGCTTGAGAATGTATTTTCCAACTCGAATGGCAACTTTTGATGCTCATTTTTAATTATGTCATTTTAATGGGACCAAGATATTTTAAGTGATGTTTTTCCACTAAGCTAAGAATATTTAAAAAAAATATTTTTTTATTAGATAAGGTGAAAATACGGATCTGCTCCCGGGGTCTTACAAAGAGAGACACATTGTTAAAGCTCGATAGCAAAAAACCAAAAACAATCATAATTTTCAGAAGGAGTTGAAAATGCTTAACTCATACAAAGAAATATTTTCCAAAAAAAGTGAGTTGGTTTTATTTTCATTTTTTTATGAACAATCATTAAGAAGATAAAGTGGTTTGAGACCCTAGTTAGACCCTAGTTTAAAAGTGACTTCGATAAAGTTGATTGTAGTTGAGCCTGTTTTGATTCCTTTTGAAAATATTATGATTGGAGTTTTTAGAGGACTCCTCTATATTTCCATAAAGGTATGGTAGAGCATGTGACAATATGTGGGCCCCACTCAAAAATGAAAATTTTCATAGTTTTTCGGTTTGTGGAAAAATTCTCAAAGAAGGTATTGAATAAATCACCATTTATGCAATCATTAGAGTTTTTATAAATTTCCATGATAGTTTCAAGTCATCATTGAATTCCTAGAGGGTAAATTGTGTGCTATCTTTGAAGATTGGTCTTTAGGATTGTAAAGGTAGTTTATAGCGATTACATAGATTGACATGTTTGAAGGCCTTCCACTTAGATTTGGGAGGAAATGTAATATGTTCTAGAAAATATATACATACAAATTTCCAATGGTATAATTTTTGTCTCTTGATGAGGTGTTTTGATAAGTGAACCATCTCATTTTATGAATACCAAGTTTGACTATTTCAAGACAAGGATTGATGTAGATGACTCATATTTTGGATTATATAATGTTTGGTATCCATTAGACAGTGAAGATGGATTATTTTTTCAATATTGAAGGAATTTTGAAGTCTTAAAATTTTTAGTAATGGTACAAACCATTTGAGTTTCCAAAACTACTTTACGGGAGGCTCAATTTTATGAAAAGGAAAGCAATTGTGGTTTGAAATTATGGATGTTTTATGATGTATAACAAGAATGTATGTGTTTTTATTTTTGGATTGAGGGTAAATTGAGGGTGTTTGAAAGGACCCACATCCTTGTAAAATTGATGATTTTTCTTGAGAGGAACCACAACCTGGTTCTGATGAAGGGGAACACTATTTTGGAACCTAATTGGAGCAACCATGAAACCAAAGTGAAGATATAGTGACCAAGGACAATGGCTGCAATGACTAGGACAAATATCAGTGTATGGAGTGAGAAGAATAGCCACCAGCATCAGAAATGAGAGGAGTAGTCACCAGAATCAGAAACAAGTGGAACATCCACCAGTGATAACATTGAGAGCATCAATAGTGAGCAGAGCAGCCACTAGTGTCAGCAACAAAAGGAGAAGAAAGCGTCAACAGCGAGAGGAGCAACCACCAGTGTCAGAAGTGAGAGGAGAGTGACTAATTTCAGTAGTAAGGAGAAACCACTAGTGTCAGCATGAGTAGAGAAGCCACCTCCAGTGGTGAAACCACCTCCGAGGAGGATCGTGCTTCAAGGGGATTTGAACCTAGGTGGGCAAGCACACAACCATGTGACTTGACCGCACCACTCCCACTCCATTGGAAAAATGAATGTATGTGTTATTAAGGTCATTTTATTTCCAATGATTGGCTAAATTGCATAGTTGAGGAGTTCTTTACATATCCTCAACATGCTTGGTGAATATTGGTTCCTAGAAACAATTGTTTTGTAAAGGAAATGGTCCTTTTGATAGAGTTATGAAGAATTTTATTGATGTAAGTTAATTTTTGAGAATGTAAGATGTTTTTATGATATATTTAACATGTGTGAGGAATTTAGAGGCTTTAAAAATCATTATAATATGTTTGGAAGTATTTAAGGAGCTACGTGATGGGGTTTTGAACCATTTTTAGATTGTTTAGAAGTCTTAAAGTAGTTATTTCTGAATTTCATGTGTCCATAATATGATTTTAAATGATTGTGTTGTTATATTTTTGTGTTTTCATGATATTCCTCTTAGTGCATGACTAAATTATGATATGTTTTTGTGTTGAGAAGCATATAAAGAAAGTGTTTTGGTTCAAATTTAAACTAGTGAATTAAGAGGGAAAAGTGTGAGCTTCTTGAGAGAGTGTGAGTGGTGCAAGGGTATAAAATCAGAGCTGAGAGAGTGCATAAAACTACTATGAGTGTTAAAGAGCTTGATTACAAGGGTTCACATTCAAATCATTTCGTGTTTGATCAAGTTTGAGCGAGTTAGAAGAAGGTGTGTTTAAAGAAGGGTTTGAAGGAATTTGGAGCTGATTTTTCTATCACCATTAGTTGAGTGTGGGAAGCATATATTCAATTGTACTCTTATAAAAATATTATATGATTATGCATACTCATGTAAGTCTCTATTTGTGAGTAATATCAACAAGGGTTTAGGAGTAAGTGCTCCTTATGGGGTGTTGGTTTGATATTTTGTCAGAGACAAAATACGAGGTTCAACCATAGTATGTGGGACAAATTCCCTCCTAAAATAAAGGGAAGGCTACCTATTTATTACTCATCAAATGCATGCTTAATATTATTTATGATATTTACAGTAATCTAACCATTTAGGGTTGGTATATCATCCCAATATATTTTATTCTTATTAGAAAGGAATGTGTGTAAAGAGAGGGGAAGAAGATAAACATGAGTAATTTTAGAAGAATAGGAATAGGACAGGTAGGAAAACACTTTCACTTAAGAAAATGTAGAGAAAAAGATAACCAAGCTTGATCAAATAGTAATAACATTTTGTAGATTCAATAAACTAGATATTAAAACAAAGAACCATTTAGTACATTTAACTTAAGAATAATACCTCAAATTAAAAATATTCATCCACATCAAATATTTTGTAAAATAAATCTTTAATATTCCTCACTAGTGAAATAGAAAACAAAAAAAATTCAATCTCTTCAACTTTAAGATCTATTTCATGCAAAAATATCCAACCCTTTGTAATGCCACAACATTTTACATTTATAGAGAAGGGGAGGAGAAAAATAAGGAAACAATTTGAACTACATACTAAAAATAGTAAATATGAACCAAGAGTTAATTTTAATGTTTATTGTATAAATACTTAGTCAACCTTGCAAATTCATAAGATTTCCGACATTTTTAGAAAAATACATGTCAAAACTAAAACAAAAATGACATGATGTATCTTTCAATCAGACTTGTATTTTCCTCTTCAACTTCAACTTATTTTGACATAAATTCCTAGTTTTACGTAATCATATCCTAAGTTTTCTTTTCATATTTCTCACGGAGTATTGATTTAACACTTCACGAGTCTCAATGACATCATCCACATTCCCTGGATACTTCTTATGCTTCCTTCTTAATTTAGAAAATTTACATAAGATGTTTTCACATGAAATCAACTTATCAATAGTTCCTAAATTGAAATCATCCTCCACAGAGGACCCTTTTCAACCAAACCTTAAAATTATTTGAATAGAACATTAGTAGGTAAAATATTTAGACTGTCATTTAACACTATCCTAAAAACCTTAAACAATTATATTTCAATGTCATTAGTAACATCAACCACCTATTCCCTAGATTGGTGTAGTTTATCACAAGATTCATGGAGAAATTTAAGATAGAATTCAATAGCTTTGTACGATTGAAAATTCCTATCAGCATCCTCTACAATCCCTTCTTTAATAAAGATTTTTTATTTAACATTTTGAGCTCACTAAGAGCTTCCAAAGTTAATTCTAGTTTCCATTCTCTTCCAAAATTTCACCATTCAATTTATCTACCTCCACTTTGGCTCTCTTGACGTTATTTTAACAAGGAGACGTTGAATTTAATCATCCACCACTCTACCTTTCTGATTTATTTTATCCATTTTGGGTACGGATGAGAATTCAAAATGGATTGGAGTAGGAGTAAGAGATGGGATATAGATCTCGTGTTGGCTTGGAGAGATTGAGAAGAACATTTTTCAGTTTCTTAACCTTTTCTTTCAACTCATCCTTATAGTATTTAATTTCTATGAGTTTTCTATAGAGATTGTCCATACCTTCTAAGCACCTTCATTAGTGACCTTCCCAAGATTTAACTTTGTGATCTGATAATCCAAGACCGTAATGTTATCCTTGGTTTTATCAGTAGTAGGCACAAAAATCTATGTGAACCTTTGAGCAAATGCATCAATAGTGATATACAAAATGGTCTTAGGTTTATTTTTGGATCTCGGAAGATGTTGGCCTTAGAGTACGAAATCAAAGGCCTCTAGGGGAATAATCATCTTCCTCTTCTTTGGATTTTTACCGAACAACCAAGAGCGGGATGAGAAAGAAGGTTCCTTTGGGAGAGGATCCATTATCATCATTGTCAAACTTTTCGGAGTGAGAAAATTAGTTACCAAGGATGAATGAGTGGAAATCATGGTGGTGAAAATGGTATAAGATGTCGAGGATGAGGGATGGAAATTAAAGTTATAGGAGTAGCTGAAAGATGAGTGACTTGTGTTAATCCCAGAGTCATACCCATTCCACTCAAAAGAGGGGACAAGGATGATAAAAACTTTCCCTGAAAGATACAAGTGGGGTTGAAGGCAATGGAGGTGAAGATGGAGAAAAGAGGATGACATATGTAGAGGCTATTGAGATCTGTAAGGTAAGATGTGGAGGAGAAATAGGAATGTGAGTGGAAGAGAAAATGTAAGAGATCATGTAAGGTTATTAGGTAACAATAGGGACTGATGAAGTGATGAGAGTAAAATAAAGAGCGATGCAGGTAACTATGGTGCTCACCGGTGCTCCTTGGCATGTGAAGGAGAACGAGAGTCAACCACCACCAAATATGAAGTTGGCATAGTAGATGATGAAGGATGGTGATTAATTTCACTCCTCACAAAATTTAATTTTACCTTTTAGGGGCTTCCACTTTTATCGTTTTCCCCATTGGATGGGCCCACTTCTAATGTGGATGTGACAGAGTAAATTTAGACAATTTGGGTCCTTAAGATGAATTCCCCATGAATACAACTACACATTAGTCGAATGAGGATTTCATAAATTATGTCTTGAATAGATGAAGACTCTTGAATGGACCAGTCAATCAAAGGAAATCCCACATTATCACCATCCATTTGTTCATACATATCCTCCATTATATTTCCATTATCATCGACGTCTTCAGGAATATTAGTAAGATCCAATGTTCTTATCTCATCTAGGATCAATCAGTTATTATCCTTTCATCTGATTGCCACCTCATTCCTACATTCAATCCATATATCCTCAAGGTCTGTAACATGAAGTTGCATGGTTCCATGAGCTTTAGTACACTCGATATTCAAATCCGGACTTAGATGCATGGTATTTTCAAGCTTTCCTTGCATTTAACTAGTCACATTATTAGATTTGATAACATAGGAACAAGTATATCTTCTAATAGAGATAGGGAAGGATACTCGCAACATTATGCTTTCTCTATTCAAATTTATTAAAATCTAGAAGTTTCCTAACCAAATCCAAGAGTATTCATTTGTCACTTGGTTATTTGGGAAGATGCATTAGAGATCCTTGGAACATTGTGGCTCATAGATATGTGAATTTCTCTAATTTCAAAATTATGTAACCCCATTTCAACACCGTGTTCTATGCGACATCCGAGATCCTTTTCTTAGAGATATTGGGATCCAATCTATAGATATTTTCATAAAATAAAACATCTTTGACTTTCCTAAAATGTGTTTGACTCCCATTTAAAGAAAATTGAGGATAAGATTTGTAAATATGATTAGAGGACCTTAAACTGTTGTCTTCAAACCATAATAATTCCTCATTCGATTGCGGCATAAGTAATATATGACATCATATAAAAATTTCTTGTAGGAAATATTTTTTTCATCTACGTGTTTATAGTGTTGCTGATATACGTTACCAAATTGAAGAATTATTCGTTCTCATTTATGATGGAGATAAAATGATACATCTATCCATCAATACCTTAGCATCTAGGATCCCAAACACTCTACTCGGGAGTGTGATGGTATCATTGATTTCAAATACAAAGTCACTCCTAGGAAAAGTATTCAAAAACCTAGACACAAAAATATTTTCCTTCAATATGTACTTCTTATTGACATGCTTGACATATTCATCCAAGTCTTGATCCCAGCCTTCTAAGAAGATTGAGGATTTAACTTGACGTATTCACAGAATTTGGGGATTTTAAGGAGCTAATCAAAGTAATCAGTATCTAACTTGATAACCACATCACCTACTTGATTTTGAACATATCTCATGTCCGGGTCATAGTGATTGGCACACGTAAGAATAAATTATGAACATTGAGTAGAAATTGAGAAGGCAACTACTAAAGGTAGTCCACTTGCACAAATGTTCCTCATCCACAATTTTTTTATAAGAACTTTATACTTTGCTAAAAAATTCATCCATGTCAATTTAGCCCATATACATGTCTATGATATCAACATTATATTCAATATTGGAAGGAGGAACAATTCCTTGATATTTCTACTTCATTATCTTATATGATTCCTTTTTCCACTTTCCTTTTTTTTGAATCGGGCATGAGGCTCTAAAGAAAAAGTTCTATAAATCCTCCTATAAATATGTGAATTAGCTTCAGGTTTTACCTCCTATTATGCACCCCGAAAGTTTGACACACCGATTAGATAACCGACCCTATTGATCAACCTGAAAAACCCTACACATGGGTCAGAACTCATACCTTTTATGACACCTTGGAAAACCTAATATACTGGGGTTTGATATTGTTCAAAATTGAGAGAACCCTACACTCGGGTCGAAAATCTAAAATTATTTGGCAGCGATCAAAATACAAAACATTGCAGAAACAAAAATGTTTTTAGTAAGGATTAAAACCTGAAACACTTGGTCAAAAAATCAGCTTGCTCCAGCATGTAAAAAACCTGACATGTAATTTTAGACTAAAATTTCAGCAAGTGATCTTTTTCATTTTATTCCATTAGAAACCCTTACTAAAAATGAGAAAGATATAAACATAGAAAGACTACCACTTCCCATGGTAAGATAAAAAAAGAGTAATAAATATTTGAAAAATGGAAAGAACCTCCTAAATAAGGCAAAACCTTAAAACGTATAATACAATTTATCTAGAAGGAAGATTAATTACTCAAAGGTGAAGCAACACTTCAAATCGAGAAAAAAAAAAAGAAATCACCAAAAAAATTCCAATCAAACTTTTGAGATGCGAGATCACGAGGGTAAGGAATGGGAGAGGGAGTACAAATGTATAAATGGCACGAAAAACCTCCTATTTATAAAAACACTATATTTATTACACGTAGGCCAACACATGTGGGCCAAAAAATTCTAGCCTAACATTTATGGTGTTGACTACGGGGATGGAAGTTTGACCATATGTGACATTTCATGCAATCATGTAGTCAAGTTCGAAAGCTCGATACAAAGTAAATTGACTAAAGGTCGGGGTTTAGGCTTGGAGAACAAGCAACATAAGACATGAAATTCATTTTACTTGTGTCAATGTAAAAAATATTGAAATTTGATGTGTGTCATTGTGTCAAGTTTCAATTTTAGGAAACATGAAACACATTGCATGTGTTTTGAGGGAAAGCTTTTCGATGCATGTGGAACCCGAAACCTAGAAGCCTATAGTGTGTCACGTTTTGGGAGTGGAAAAAACATAGCATAAAACATGAAACAAATTAATGAAACCTCAAAATCTGATTCAAAATGTAAATAAGGCATTTTCAAAGTAATATTTGGATGAAAATGTGTCATAAATTGGTTCTTCATGAAAATTTTGATTGGTTATCCCATTTTATCAATAAACTCAAAAATTGGATAACATGGGGTTGGTGCCTCACTAAAGAAATGTCTTTTTATGTGTAATATTGACTTGAGTACTTTGTTGTGAGTAATATCAAAAAAGGTTTTTATTTGTTTTTCTTCCCCTTGAGGGTTTTTCGCTTATATCTTGTGTTATTGTGTACTCCTTTTTTTATGCTATTGTGGATGATTGTTGCTTATTTTTAAGATATCATTAATGCATGGTTGAATGTTAATGGTGTAAAAATTTAAATTTAAAATTTTTAAGGATTCTTTAAGGACTAATTTACCCCCTCTCATTCCATTGTGCTTCCAACATGGGAGAGTTGAGAAACCAAAATACGAGATAGGTGACATTTAAAATATGGTTACCATCTACAAAGTGTAGAAATGAATAACATTTATTGGGGAGATAATTGTATACCTTACTTTTTACTAGTATACAATATTATATCTCTTAAACCTCTCATGGATTGATAAACCTCTCATGGATCAGCATCAATAATACTCCCACACGTGTTGACTTAAAGAATATGATGATGCAAATCATGTCAAATAAACAAGATAGTGTGAAATATATGGGGAATTCCAAGTGGAGTTACATTGATTTGAAAATCACGCATGCGGGCTGCACTGCAATCTGCTAAAAGTTGGATACAAAGCTCCACGGAAACCGAAGACAATAGTAATGTGATTGATGACAGGGAGCGGGCTATTCCCACATGTGATTTTCACTGAGACTCAGATCAGCAGACACGTAGCCATTCGTGGGAAAAGCAACAGCTCTCATTTCAAATATTGTGCGGATTACAATAGCAAGAAGCGGATGGGTTCCAGAACTCACAAGAATTTGAGAATTTGTTGCAAATATTTAAGCACAGAGAAGATGGGGGGACCCCCTTGCCAAATTGAGCCTAGTGTGGACCAGATGGAAGGATAATATTGAGCTATGGAGCATACTCAACAAGGGTGGCATCACCAACTTCATGGAGAAGGTTCGGGGCATGATCAAAGCATCTCTATGCGTGTTATGAAGGAATGGAAGGAGAGGACTGTTGAATATGGGGGAAGAAGATCTTTGTCAATGAAGAACTTATTCTGAAGCGATGGCCTTAGTTTGGAGGGTTACCGTTTCTTTAACGAAAGGGTCAACAAAGATGTTGAAGAGAGGAGATTTGTGGAGGGATCTGAGAAGCTGATCTATGTTACAGTGGGCCTACTTGTTAGCTCGATCCCTCCACCTTATGATGAGGTTACTCGCATGATGATACGGTTCATCTCCTTGGAAGGAAGGTTTGTCATTGTTCCTGCTAAGCATCTTATCTTTCTTAACCACTTCCGTAGGAATCACTTGGTTTGTTTTCCCCATTACTTGCTGAACTCTCTTGAGCGCTCCATTTTGGAGTTTCAGAAGCATACCCGGGTGGTTCCTTTACACCAAGGGCTTATTTTTCTACTTCATAAATGTTTTCTTCTTAAGTATCCTAGTCTCCCATCCTCTCTTAGCTCGGTTCCCCCTCTGCCGGGTTCTGCTGCTGCCAGCCCTGTTTCTCCATTCTCTGCCCTTCGCCACCACTTTCTTTGTCACCCCCTGTTGGCCATCCAAGCTTCTTATTCCATTCCCCTACTTCTGATCCTGCCCCCCACTTTGCCTCCACCTCGAACAGAATGGTTACCAGGGCTTCTAGAAAGCTTAACCTTGAGACTCTTGTTGTGGAGAAGGGGCCTCATGAAATTGAAATTACACATGACCTTCTGAATATTAGCAGTGCTAGTCCCTGGGATGTGCATATGGAAAGCTCTTCAAAAAGGCTGGATGCCTTAGAGGCTGATATGAAACTGCTGAAGGATGAGGTTAAGAACTTGGCTAAATAGAAAGGCAAGAGAAAAAAGGAGGAGGAGGGGGATATTGATAGCAGCCAGATTGATGATATCTACAAGAAGATGAACTCCTTAGACTCCCATTTAGGGAAGGCCAAAACTCGACATGATTACAACATGGCCATCTTTAGGGCGATTGAGGAGTTCATTAAGCAACATGTCAAAAGTGTCTCCAACCTTAGCGGTGTTAGGAAACACTTTGGGGTAACGATAAGGAAAGCAAAAGGACCATTGAGCATTGGATAATCGATGATGCCCACATGACAACTTTGGGTATGTTCCACTCTGGAAGAATATCAATACCAACATTGACAAAGCTGCCAAAAGTACTTGTAGATGCTTTAGCTGTTCTTGTATGTTTTTATGCTATTTTTGCAGTCTCTCTATTGCTTTTTTGCGGTATTTTTGTTGTTTGGTCTCGTTTGGGTAGCTATTTTTTGGCTACTTTGAGCTTCATTGTCACATTTGTATTTTGATCCTTTTCTCTCTGGTTCTCATTCCTATTCGGCTCCCTAGGCCATCTTTTGTACTCAAGGGTATAGTCCCTTTCAAAAAACTATTTGTCTATAAAAAAAAATATTCTACACTTTTTTGACCTCACTCATGAGAAAAAAATTTGTAATGGTGGTCCATTTGTCTCTATTAAAGGAAATGTTTTTTTATGTACAAAATCTTTTCCTATAGAGATGGTCAAGAGTATACCTTTAAATGCAATAATTTTGTAAATACATGGGTGAATTAGTGTATTCAACACTAACAAATTATTATAACTAAATTTATTATAGTTTTAGGAGCAATGATTTAATTTATTTCTAAATAATCCTCATACCTAAAGTCAAGATTTTAGATAACCATTTACAATTTACTACTTCTTGGATCCATTGAAAGAATAATATTTAGGAATCTTGCATTACACTCATTTATCTACTAACCTAGATTATACTTTTGTGTTTTTCGGTAAATTATTCAAATGTTAAGGGCCTTAAAAATATCAAGGAAGATATTATTTTCTCTATTCTTGAATAGGGCCCATCGTGACTTTTTCTATACCCATTTTGTATACCTAGATTCCCTATTAGAGTTTTAAAGAAGTATATTTTTTTCTTAGCTACACGCAACAAATCCTAGAAAAGTGAGTGAGGTCTT
This sequence comes from Taxus wallichiana var. yunnanensis, assembly GCA_018340775.1. NCBI lineage: Eukaryota > Viridiplantae > Streptophyta > Pinopsida > Cupressales > Taxaceae > Taxus > Taxus wallichiana. Next base: position 203,779,300 of record CM031242.1, on the reverse strand, counting down.
ATGAGCCTAAGAACATAGCACCACAATTATCAATTATGACTAATAATATCTAATGGTTACCATGACTACATTACTACGATTTTGGATGTATCGCTAAATGATTTATGTGATAATGATCAAGATAATTCATTTTTATGATTTTTGGGTCTACTACACCACGATATATGACATGTTTTCCACTATAAGAGATATTGTAATTTCTGATCAATAAGACTAGAAAATAACTTTTGGATATAATTGTGTTGGATATTTCAAAGAGACTATTTTTATAGATTCATCTAGATGTTTAACATATTATATATTAATTTACAACCCTAACTATATATTTATATTATAATTTAAAAATTTGTTGAAGGGCGATGAGGTAGGCGGGAAGGGTGATCGGGTGGGTGGGAAGGGAGATCGAGGTGGGTAGGAAGGATGAGCGGGATGAGGAGGAAGAAGAAGCGTTAAACAACTTTAGATGAGAGATTGGAAATAGATAGATTCCTCCTGGAGATAGTACATATTATTTAAACTAGTATTTAAGGGAAATAGGTATGCATGAAACCCTTTCGAGGGATGGGAATCATGTGGTGATTGGGTCCTCCAAAACTTATGTGAATATTTTGAACTTAAAGAAAGAGAGAATTCTTGAATAATTCCTCGGCTTAAAACAGGATGCTTCAAGAAAATTATTAGATATCCCGAGATATCATTATAGACCAGAATTTGAGTAAAATGGAGAATGCATTGATAGGAAACCTGGTGGGGGGTAGACCAAATATTGAATCCATTAGGTCTTGGTCTATTGAAAAATGGAAACCTAAGGGGCAAACGGATCTCGAGAACCCTCCCAAATGGATATTTCTTATTTAGTTTCAACAACTATGAAGATCCACATAGGATCCTTAATGATAACCCCTTAGTTCCTAGGGAAAATTGGCCTCTTCCTAAGGAAATGGACCCTAAAATTCAACCACGAGAGAGAGAATATTAATCGGTTCCATGTTTGGGTGAGACTCCCAGGGATACCACCTGGAACTATAGGATGTGGATATTATAAAAGGAGTTGTTAAAACCCTTGGAACTTTTCTTCTTTGTAGATAATGCGACCTCACTAAATCTAGAGAGGTTTTCATGAGATTCTATATCTATTCTCCGATGGGATCTTCCCTTCCTAAATCCATCTCCTTGAAGTCAAAGCTGTGTAGTGGGAACAAAAATAGATTTTGAAAACTATCTTCTAAGATGTGAGAAATGTCAGGGATGGGGTCATGCTAAGCATCAATGTAAGATGACTGTCTCTAAGATCTAACAGGAAAAGCATCCAAAGGAAATAAAAAAAGGAAAAGGAAGTACCCCTCTAGTCTCTCTAAAGAAGGTAAATACTAATAATGTCATCCAAATAACAGAAAATAATGGAAATGAATCTAGAGAGAAAAATGTCTTGAAGTCTATCTTTATGGATGAAGAAGGATTTATAGGAGTAAGGCATAAGAAGTCCCAACAGAATTCCCATTTGGAACCACAGTTCTAGAAGGCTATGATCCATGTTCAAGCTGAAAAGGCTCTTTCCATAAAAAAATAGATAATCTACTTAAGGAAGTAGCCAAGGAACATTTATAGTCAAAAGATCTAGGTGATAGTAGCTTCAATGAGTCTTTTGAAATGATTTCAAATCCCTTTGAAAATATTCAGAGTTAAGGAAAAGGATGTTGTGACCCTTGGAAATGAAAATCAGCTAGTTTTTAACAACATCCATGACATTATTAAGGAAGTGGTTTCTACTCAAACTGTAGAGGCCTATGAGTTGATCAAGTCTAGGAAGGGGGACTTTAACCAAGCAGTAATTGATACTTCTTTTTCTACTCCTCTCAAAGGGGAAAATTCTAAAGGGACCCCAAAAAAATTCAGCTATGGGAGGTTTTCCAAATAGGTGGCAAGGAAGAAACAGAGTCAAAAGGAAATAGATGATGGAACCCAATCGAAACTGGATCTAAGAAGCTTTAGAAGATCAAAGAACCAAGTGACTAAATGAATATAATATCTTGGAATATTAGGGGGTTGAACAACCCTATCAAGTGGAGATTGATAAAATATTTGGAGACAACTCACAATTTTGACATTCTGGCTCTGTAGGAAACTAAGATGGTGGAGGCCCCTTTTTTAGAGACTTGTGGAAGGTATTGCAATAAATTTTGGGGTTTTTTTGTTAGTTTGATAGGCACCATTGGGGGTATGGCAGTTATTTGGAATGAAGAAAAAATCAAAGGTATGAAGCTTCTTAATAGAAATAACCATATGGATTTGCTTTTTCAGGATAAGAAATCTAAGGAGTTCTAGATCTTATCAAATTTTTATTCCCCTAATAGTAAAAGTGAAAGAAAAAAAATCTAGGCCAATCTCTCCAAATTTTAGAATCGTATGAAAGGGTTGGAATGGGTGATTTTGGGGGATTTTAACACCCCTTTGTGTCCTGGAGAAAAGAAGGGGGGAAATATTGATCTCACTGAAAACATGGAAGGCCTTCAAGATTTTATTTCCCTCAATAATCTTATGGATGTTGAGCTTAGAGGAAGTAGATTTACTTGGTCTAATACAAGAAAGGGAGACTAGCTGATTCTGTAAAACTACACATAGCTCCAATCTCTTGGGGATGGTTTAACAAAGAATTTGGAATGTATTCCCTTCCACGTATAAGATCTATCTATGTGTCGTGTCACATAAGAAATGATACATTTACCCTCTAATAACTTAATTTAATGATCTAATACATAAAATTCATTTTCATTATGTCCATTAATATGATGGAAGTTGAAAAATGGAAAAACCTTATCATTTTTAATACTATGAAGAGAGAAATTATCATTATATGGTAAGTTAATCATCATTGTTTCAAGTAATGTAAGTAATATGTCACGGGGCCTATCAAAACATTATCAAAATAGATGGGATTATACTTTGGAGGAGATGATTTTTATACTTTTCGATTAGGATGAGGATGATAAAAAGTATTACCACAATGTAAAACCTTGACTTGACTATCATTATGTGTATCATGATCATGTGCAATAGAATGGGTTATAACATTCACATGTAAAGGCTTATTATTATGTTATATCATTATATATTATTCTAACTTAATAACACTAGAGACAATATCATAGAATGAATGATAAGTTCCATAATGTAATTTTTATTTGAGGGGTTGTACAATTCCCTGAAAAAATATGAATTACAACTCTAAATCACTAGGTTGATATACAAGAAAGTGCATGTTTTTCTTAAAGATTAACATATAACAACAGACCAATTCAAATTCATCTTTACGTAAAGAAGGAAAACACTCATATGTATCCATAGAACCTCTATTTCAACTAAATTTAGATAAAAATTCATCCTCAAGCTCTACAAAAGTACTTAAAGATCCACTAGGGAGATGAGTAAACCAATAAAGAGCATCACCAAAAAGAATCCTAGAGAAAACCTTAAGAAGCATCATGTAATTTTCATAAGGAGACATGATTGTTGTATAATTATTAAGATATAGATATGGATCCAAAGTACCATACAAAAATTTAAGTGAAGGAATTACAAAATTTATAGGGAATGGAATTTGAAATGTACTACACAGAATAATATTTCCATGAATAAAATTATAATCAACACTAGCATAATAGGCCTTTATTTCTAAGGTCAATGTGTGGACCTTTGTTTATAACTCACCTACTACATACATAAGTGAAATTACCTCTTGAGGATGTATATCATAATCACCTAATGGTTCATTTAAATATTTCACCCTACCCTTAATAATATCCATAAGAACACTATCAGACCTAGGAAGATTATTGAGGGATGAGTCATATGAAGTAGGCATGGGTTGAATGGGCTTGACCTTATGATTAGGATATAAAGGGATATTAACATCAATAATATGAAATACAATCACACTATGAAATGTATCATCATGTAGACTATGTAACTAAATAAATATCAATATGTGCATTTTTTCTAACAATATGACTATGCACATTACTATATGCAAGTGAAAGAGAATAAATATTGATAGAAACATCAAAATTACTTTTAAGAGGAGAAATAAAAGCACCATGTTTATCATTTGTAATATTATCTAGATCAGAATGTTTACATGTAGGAGAAATGGAGGGGGTAACATAAGCAAAATATTATTTTTACATTCAAATGAAGTAATAAAAGTGAAATGTTTATTAGAGATGTTATAATTAAGATCATTACTTTTTCATGTAAGAGGAGTAGAAACACAATAAATTTTTTTATTTTCATTTGAGAAAATAACATCATGTATGTAATTATCATGGATACATGTAGAATGAATCATTTCCTCCTCAGAAAAATAAGGGATATTGTCAATCAATATATAAATAGAGATAATTTAATCGATATGTGCACCACCAAAACTAACATCATCACCAAAGTCTAGGTCATCTATAGTATTAATTTTATGATCTACATGTCGAGGAGTTTTTATTTTATCATGGTCACTACTCCAACCTGTAATACTATCCATGAGGTCTTTATGACTGGTGAGATGTGGGAATAGAGTAGGGACACCAAGAAAGGTGTTGTTGGATCTCAAAATCGCACCCACCCAAGATCAAGATGAACTAGACTTTTGAGGCAACATGGGTCTATCTCTAAGTTGTCGGACCTTGTGCACTTGAGACAAACCTATAGAGAAGGATGGTTCCTCTACCTATTTATACTACTAAAACTATTCCTAATAAGGAAATTAATCTATCTAATACTAAATTGGCATTCTAAGAGACCATGGTTATAAGGAGATGTATAAGGGAAATCCTAAGCTAGAATGGTAGTGATAACACAAAAACAAAGGTCAATCTCTCTCCACGAGGTGAAGGAAAGGAAAAAATGTGGGAGAGAGGGTGGATAGGCATGCCATAGACAATAACAACTCAACCCCATATTTCCTTCTCATTGAAAACATATGAAAATGGAACCTGCAATTGGGAAACACACAACATGCCAAGAAACATAAACAAAGAGGTAAAATATTATATAAAAAGAGAAAAGGGTAGGCAAAATTTCCAAAACACCATATTTTATTTCTTAAGGAATGCACAATCATTTACATTCATTTTAGATGGTGAGAATACATTACAGAGACCAATTTTAAGGTCGACACTCACGGGAACTCAACCACCATTTTGACATGGTGTCATTATAAAAAAGAAGGATCCATTTCAATGAGCGAGCTCTACAATTTATAAAAAAATGAGAAAAGTGGAGGAAAAAAGAAGAGGAAACTCATATTCAAAATTCCAACCACCAATAACAAGCAATAAATTCATTAAAATCTACCTGTAATACTATCAAGTGTGTCTCATCATGTCTATTTAGCTTGTGTAAGAAGGAAAGAGGAAAGATATGAAGAAAATATAGTGGTTGAGTCGATTAGATGTCTACATTAATGATCTAAGTGAAATTTCCCTAGTTTTTGCCTACTAAATCCCACCAAAATCTGATTTTTAAAACTACAATGTGTATCCCATGTCAACGGGTTTCAGAAGCCCGTGGCACGTGTGTCGAGCCATGTAGAAAAATTTATTGTGATCTCAAGATCTACAATGCAAACTGAACACACAATGACACATGACATGTGTTGATTGGTGAAGGATTGAACAACTATTCATTTGTTGTCTTTTCTTCCATGTGTCTAGTAATGGTTATCACAAGGATTTTGTTCCCATTTGGAATTCTTTGATAGGTTGTGTGTGATACACTTAATCTGATAGGTTTCCACGTGGTATAAGAACTTGGCACAAAATAGTGCACGAGGCACACACGAGAGCAAGAGGCATGAGAATGCATAAGGCATGAATGTAAAAGGAGTGCATGAAGAAGTGAATAAAGGTACATATCTGAAAAAGGATACAAGTATGCAAGTAGAGCATAACATTAAATTGATAAGTTTGTGGTGGAAAGAAATGAAGGAGCACACAAGGACTAGAGGAAAGGGCATGTAGAGCAAACTAGAAGGAAAGGAAGTACACAATGTACACATGAAAAGGAAAGATGTGTAAAGGAATAATATGGATAGGGAAAGAATTTAGGAGGAAATATATGGAGTTTAAGAGGAATTTCATGCACACAAGAGGCATGTTAGGGGACCTAGCCAATTTGTAGGGTAAGTCCATAGGGTTACGCAAAAGGGTGCACAAGACTTCTTGAATGAAAGTGGGCTCACAAGAGGAAGGTGAAAAGGGGAAATTGAAAGAGATTGAATAATAAATGGTTAGGAATAAAAAATAATAAATAATAAGGGTGCATAAGGGCATGTTGAAGAACTAAAGGAAATAAAATAATGCCAAGGGGACAATGAGAGTCCACGCAACTAGAATTCTTGGACTTCAGAGTTAGAATGAGGATGAAATTTATCCAAATAACGAGGGGGTTTATTTTGGACAATAGTTTGAAAATTTTTAGGCCCATATGCCTACTAAATGAAGGATATCATTAGCCTAAGAAGTATCCATTGGGCATGGAGTCTACTTGGAATCACAAATATCTAATCTACAACTTGAAGAATACCCCTACGAGTCACTTGAAGTACTACCGAACTATGAAAAAAATGTTACTAACACGTGAAGATGTTTTGATTTGAAATTATGAGAGTGGAAAAATGGTATGCGAGTTGTTAGAACTCCCCCTTCCTAAAATTGAACTTCCATCCCAGGAAGCAAAAAGAAAGGCACACGCAAGGTAGCACAACAAGAAAGGAGAGACAGTGTCGGGAAGAGCATACCAAACAATAAGAAGCAAAAATATATACAAAATATTAAAATCATACACGTTCTAAGGGAAACATGCAAAGTAAGCATGAGCACTTATTTGACTCAATGAAAACCTAAAATAACCTATACTAACTAGAGGCAAAGGAAGCTCAAACAAAACCTATAACGGGGAAGGGAGAAATAGCCCCCTTTCCTCACAAATTGATATAATGCAACTTATTTGGTGCTTAACATGGTCTACAAAAATAATGAAAAACTTAATTGCAAATGGAATATTACCCTTCTCAAATTATCAACATTAAAAAAACAAATTCCTCCTTTAGTTTCTCTACATTTGGATTAGGAGGCATTGTTGTTGACCTTTTGCACACTAAATCACTACCTCATGCTCTGAAATGAGTATGAATGGTGGAATCTCTATCTTTGGCTCTAGAATAGATAAATATCTTATCAAAAATGACCCGATCCTTATGTTTTTACCATTTTCTTGAAGTTCAATCCTACACATGGGATTATCATGCAAAATCTCCTCTTGAAGGTGACTATTGCTAGGCTATATTGCACATTATTCTTCTTCAATAAACAACTTTGTCTCCTCAGAGACTTCACCCTCTCGACTCTAACTAACTTCCTTTTAAGATAATTCCCTCTTTTTCTCTCTTTTCATGATCTCATCTTCTAAATCAAAGTCACACCATTCTTCAATAGTTCTACAGTTGTTGAACATGATGATATTGGTTGGGAATGATACATAGGTAAGAAATTTGTTCATTTTTGCAACATATTTAAACAGAGGGAATAAAAATAAGGTGGGAGGATGGAGTACGAATGGAATACACATTGAATAAATATATTCACGTGCAAAAGTAATGATGGAAGAGTAACAAATGTGAGATGCAAGGGAAGAATATGGGGAAGGCGAATCCATAAGATAAGAAGGCGAAACCTAGGAACTTGGACATCGGGTTGAGATGATGTAAGTTTGAGAGGAGAAATGGGAGGGATTTGCAATGATGGTTTAGAGTTCCCCCATTAACAAGGTTACCTAACACTTTGGATAGATAAGCCTCCAATTCTTCATCCCACTCTGTGAGTTGAGGCGTCATCTCATCTATAAATTTCATCTTTTGTTGTAGGATGAGCGGCTTGGTATAGAGCCAACCCATAGATAAGGGAGCCTAAAATCAATCATGGCTTACTTTATTGAACATGTGATCTTGAGCTCCACCATTCCTATCTTTGGTTCTTGAATCTTCTTCCAAAAATCAACATCTGCCATGAATTTTCCACCATAACCTTCATAACCATGTTCTTCATAAACATTTTGGTTAGGAAAATAACTATATGGGTCAGTGGGGGTGGGTTATATGCATATTCATGATGATAGAGCTCATAAAAATTATTTGGATGAGGATTTTAAAAATTTGGCATGGAGGGGATTGGTTTTCTAGTGAAAATAGGAATCCCAAGAAGTAAATGAATTCATGATTGCATGACTTCATGAAAGAGGAAAATGGAAAGATTGAAAAGAAGGAAATGGATGAAACAATGAAGGTAACGGTTTTCAAATGAGATAATGGGTGATTTGGATTAGTGGAGTCTCAAGATGTGCTTAGAATATCCTCTAAAGGATAGATTTCTATAAAGAAAACTCCAACTTGGGAGATGAAGTAACAAGGGTAGTCTCCACGCACATTACCAAGTTGTAAGTTAATTTATGTTCATTTTTACACGTGTTAAATTTTTTTCTTCAACTATGCCTATACTTTCACATGCACATTTTTGCATGTCTAACTTACACGCATAATGCCAATTCCTTGTGTGCATGGTTTCATGCTTCTATATTTTCTCCTTTGATGACAAGGGCACATGGACTATCTAAACTAGTAGATATGGATGGTGGGAGTCACCAAATATGTTGGAAGGTTCCTCCAAAAGCTGAAACTCAACAAGAACATGTCAAAATTTCTAAGATAACTCTTCAAAGTTTTCCTACGGGTATGACAAAATTTTAAGAGATTAAAATTACACTTGTTCCAGATCAATATGAACTAGGATTTTGAGGCAACATGGGACTGTCTTCAAGTTATGGGACCTTGTGTGCTTGAGACAGACCTCCAGAGAAGGTTGGATCCTCTACGTATTTCTACTACTAAAACTACTTTTAAGAATGGAAATGTAGCTATCTTATCCTAAACTTACATTCCAATGGACGAGGGTTAGAAGGAGATGCAAAATTTAAATTCTAAGCTAGAAGAGTGGTAATAACACCGAGAAAGAAGGTTGATCTCTTTCAAAGAGGGAAAAAAAAGGGTTAAAACATGTGATAGATGGTGGATAGGCATTCCATAAATAAGAACCATACAAACCCAAATTTATCGTACATTGTTAACACATGAAAATAGATCTTGCAAGAGGGAAACATATAACATGGCAAGAAACATAGACAGAGAGGCAATATACAATAGAAAAGAGAAAATAATAGACAAAAGTGCCACAACACCTTATTTTATTGATTAATTGATGTACAATCATTTACATCCATGGCAGTAGGTGAGAATACGTTGTAGAGACCAAGTTCAAGGTATGCAACTCGTGGGAAGTCGATAACCATTTTGGCATGGTGTTGTTACAACAAATCAATCCATTTCAATGAGTAGAGCTCTACAATTTATAGAAGGAGAGAAGAGGAGGAGAAAGAAGAGGAAACTCAGATTCAAACTTCCAACAATAAAAAAGAAATAAGTTACTAAAAATCCACATTTAATGCTATTAGATGTATCTCCACATGTCTATGTGTCTTGTGGAAGAAGGAAAGAGGCAAGATCCAAAGAAAATAGAGTGGTTGAGTCAATTATATGTTTACATTAATGATCTGAGTGAAATTTCCCTATTTTTCACCTACCAAATCCCACCAAAATATGATTTTGAAAATTCCAATGTGTAGCCCACATTAACATCTTTCTAACAAGCCTAGATGCACATTTGTTAGAGCCCTATAGAAAAATTTATTGCAATCCGAAGGTCTACAGTGTGAACTGAACATGGAATGACATGTGGCACATGCTGATTGACTGAAGGATTGGCCAACTATTCATTTGTTTTATCTTTTATTTCACGTGTCATGTAACATTTGTCACCCATTTGGTGTTCTTTGATAGTTTGTGTGTGATATAATCATTATGACAAGTTTCCATGTGGCACAATAACTTAGCGCAAAAGTTTGCATGAGGTGTGTGTGAAAGAAAGAGTAATGGGAATGTAGAATGTAGGAATGAAAAATGAGTACGTGTAAAAGTGAAGAAAGGTGCATATCTGTAAAAGGATACAAGTATGTAAGTGGAGCATGATATTCAATTGAGAAATTCTCGAAAAAATAAAAGAAATGGCATGCGAGGACTAGAGGAAAGGGTGCAAAAAGTAGACTAGAAGGAAAGGAAGTGCAAAACATGAAAATGTGAAGGAAAAAATCACAAGGAAGGATGTAGACAAGGAAATTAAGCGTGATGAAATTCATCGATCTCAAGAGGAAGGGAATGTGCATAGGAAGCATGATGGGGAACTTAGCCAATTTGGAGGGAAAGTCCACAAGGTTGTGAAAAAGGGTTTCCAAGACCACTGTAATCAAAGCATACACACAAGAGGAAGGAGAAAAGGGGGAAGCACAAAAATAAAGAGGAAGGGTGCACAAGGGCACGTGGAAGAATTGCATCTAAGAAAATTGTTCCAAGGGCACATCCAAAGTCCACCCATCCTACAATATTGGACTTCATAGTTGTTAGACAATGAAAGTTCTCAAAACAAATAGGGGATTATTTTACACAAGTTCCTTGAGGAGTATCTATAGGAGATAATGTGTGAGAACAGGTAGCATGATCGGTGAATTGTTGGCATAGAGGATCTAAATCAGCATCAAAGAATACATCATCCCTAATAGAGTGTGAAAATGGAGTAAATTTGTATCCTCATAAGTGTTGTAGACACCCCAATTTCACATCTATCCTAAATCAATTAATTTCCCTTCCTCATTTCCCACAAAATACACTTGAATTAATCAAATATAATTTGATTAATTATCCATTTCCAAATCTAAAAATAATCTAATCCTCACAACATGTCATTATTCTCCATGTTTTTCCACTATTGAATTAAAAATTCAAATTCAAATCCTCACCCACCATTCGTGGTCCCCACTCACCTAAAATCCTCCACTTATGAATTAAAAATATAATTCAAATCCTCACCCATTCTTCGTGGCCCCCACTCACCTAATATTGCCCACATTTTCAAACCATCCACCTAATCTTGCCCACATTTTCAAACCATCCACCTAATCTTGCCCACATTTTCAAACCACCCACTTAATCTTGCCCACATTTTCAAACCATGATTACTTAAATTAATTTAAGCTAATCACTCCCTCAGGCTATAAATACAACCTTACCCCTCCCCTCTAAACACACGGAGAATAAGCTTTCATGCCATATCTAAGTTCTTGCATCCTTTGAGCAAAGAACATCCTTTTGCCTTGTCCTAATGCCAAAATAGCTTCATAATCCTTTTTCCCATCAGTGCAAAGTAAGAGGATCGTTGTTGCAGGAAGGTCTTGCTCCGTCTTGAAGAAAAGCACCTACATATCACAAAATCAGGGCTCAATCCAAGTTTCCTAGCCCATTCTGAGGTTTGCTACGGAACGCGAAGGAGGAGGTACAATTATTGGTATTTTATTTCCTTGTTAGTAGTGTATTTTTCATAGCTTACATTCTGGCACGCCCGGTTACTTTCGATCTGTTACCATTACTTTCTCAATTAGTGGTTTTATCTGTTCTTTGTTTATTATTGTTTATTATTATTTCCTTTTCTGTTCCTTTTGGTCTTCTTTGGTTAACCTTCACGCTTTGGGTAGTGTTTTTGTTGTGTGGTGTCTTGTGGTGTATCTACAGGTTATAGCAACAATGAAACTATGCAGCTCATCCTGTCTTTGATCTCCTCGGTGCTTGGTGTTTAGTAGTTCTGATTTTGCTATTCACTCGTAATCTATAGAAACACAAGCACTAATCATTAGTTTATCATTTTAGTGTCATGGGACAACCAATCCGGAAAATATATTTATTTATTTCCTTTTGCTAAAATAACTGCTTTGTAGGAAGTTAATCATTTATTTATTTATTTTCTTTCTTTTATTTTAGTCAATCATTTTATGATCTAATTATTTCTTTCTGATTATTGTTATTTTTTAACCTTGTTGTCAAAATTTTAGCTTCTCAGGTGAAGTACAGAAGTCAAAAAATAAAAAAAACCAGCTCCTGGGACGTTTTTCTCACGTTCAAAATTTTCATTCAGAGCATTCTCGTAGCCCATCTTCCGGAAGCCATAACTTTTGCTCCCGAACTCGGAATGACTTCATTTTTTTACGGAAAGGTATTGAAAAGATATATGCAATGAAAAAATAATTTTTAGATTTAGACTTACAGAAAAATTTGGTTTCATTTCTTCTAACACCTGTCTTTTTAACAAAAAAAAACAAAATTATAGTTTTATTTATTTATTTATTTTTAATTTTTATTTCACGAAACATCCTCACACGTATGCTCTTTCCTCGCACTTCAAAAGTGATCTTGGAAATCAGAAACGTGAGGCCACTCGAGCTCTAGAAAACAATTTTTATTTTTAATTTTTTGCCTTACATTTAAATTTTCCACGACAACACTTCTAGATAACGTTTTCACCCTCTTCTTTCATCGTTTTTCTTTTTTGTGAAAATAATCATTATCGCTATTTCGCAATCATGATTAAATTGCAATAATTATTAACATTTAAAAAAAAAAAAAAAAGTCGAAAATCAGAAAATCAGAAACTATTCCAATTGTATCCGCGTATGCTCTTTTCTTGCGCCTTCGAGCGATCTGGAAAATCAGAAACGGTCACATTTTTTTAGTTTCTTGTTCTAACATTGCAGGATCCTCTAGATTTGTTTTTCAACTATCATTTTAATAATTATTTTCCTTTGTCATATTCTTAATATTTTTTTGGTCGTTGGTTGTGTATGCTCTTTTCCTGCGCCTTTGAGCGATCTGGCAAATCAAAAACAACCACGATCACTTTTCTAACATTTCATTTGCAGGATAACTACTAATTTGTTTTCTGTAGAACCGCGTTGCTGGAATATTGTCAAAAACAAAAACAAAAACAAAAACAACAAAAATCCCACAAAAATACCACCATTTAAAGACAATTGCTGAAACAAAAAAAAACAAAAAGTACGCTCAGGTACGCAATTATTTTTTGCTAGTGATTTATTTCAAGTTGGAAAGAACCCTGCGTTTAATCACTTTATCATATTGTTTTTGCACGTAGACAAGGTGGATTTCATCACCACCAAAGCTACATCGGTGACGTGGACTTGACTACCACGCACTAACAGCATTTGCATCTGCATTGCACTTTGAGACCTAGTCTCATCACAGCGTTCGGTATTTACCTCCTCGTTGCTCTTCACTTACAGGTAATGTTGTCGTGCAGCGCATGCGAGTCACGCCTAAATAGCTGTAACAACGAAGCCTGGGCATCGTCCCTATAAATCTTCGGGGAGTTATAAGGACACCATACACATTCATCCCTCCATCACCTTCCACCTTTTCACAAAACCTATTCTGGACGTGGTGATTCACTCCGAAACAGGCAAGTAAGAATTGGTGAGTCTCCTCCAGTGCTCTAAGGGTTCCCCGTACCAATTCTGTCCCCGTACAGAATTAGGTATATCAGGACTAGGGTATATCGGAGGACGCATCTTCTTGGAGTAATAAGAGCCTGCATCCACCATTTCACAGCATACTTGTATGATTGCATGAAACAATGATCATTCCTGAAGAAGTTACCTCATAAGCCAAAACAATTGAATCCACATGACTGCTTGCTGTTTGAAAACACAATAGTTTAGCATTATTTTATCATAAAACTTGGCTGATATCAATGTGTTCATTGTAAAAGTTCAGACCCTAGTTGTGTTCCACAAAAAAATCGGTTCTCAACCAATTCAATACCAAGCGAAAAAATCCAAACAATCCAACAACATAGACCAAAACATCACACCAATTTCATTAGCTCACTTTAGCCAATAATACATCTGTCATAGCTTGTCTTCAGCTATATCCAATAGATATTGAGTGACTTGCGTTCACTCCTTATCTCATCGATTGTCGAACATTCTTTCTAGCTTGTTTGAAGCTATATCAAAATGACATTGAGTGACTTGTTTGAGTTCACTCATTATTTCATCAGTTGTCGAGTTTCACAAAATCCCATCCGACACAAATCCCTTCAAAACTCATTTTGAGTTCACAACTGTGTTGAGTCACTTGTTTGAGTTACTCTTCCTATCAAAAATCCAGAGCTTGTTAAAGCCAAACCAATCAACATATTCATCATAGCTTGTTTGAGCTACATCCCACTTGTATTGAGTACCTTGTTTGAGTGTACTCCTTACATTTTCATCTGCTAAGCTTGTTTAATCCAAAACAATCAAGATATTCATCATAGCTTGTTTGAGTTATATCCCACTTGTATCCCGAGTAGCTTTTTTTAAGCCTTCTCCTTATAGACTTACTTGTTAAAACTCGATTGAGCCAAAATAAAGATCATAATCAATAGGTTGATTTTTTCATCGCACATTTCTTCGTTCTCCCTCTCTTTCAAACATGAATAATTCACGAAAAACATCACACAATGAGCTATTAGAACAAATTAATAAGATGACAACACAACTCTCTCATATGGCTACCCAAATCAGTGAGCGATCACCCAAAAATCCGATCATACAACCTCACGAAGAAATCAGTTCACGTAAAGTCCAACGTCAGTTTACCCCCCTTGGAGAAAGTCTCTCTAGTGTTTTTCATCAATTAAAAGAGGCTAAACTGATAAAATATCCAATTACAAAACCCTTTGTCAAAGGGGAAGCTAAGCCATGCTGGTACAAACCTAACACATACTGTGACTTTCATCGCATTGATGGTCATCACATAGATAAATGTGTACGATTTAAGAATTACGTCCAAGACTTAATTGACGACGACGTCATCTCTGTAGAACTTGATGACAATGCTCTTGCAACCAACGACACATCCAATACCACAACTTTCCATGAAGAGTGACTCACCGCCGAAACTCCTATATATATCTTGAAATTCCACGAGATCATGACGCAACAATGATCAAGACTCTCTAATTCCAAACCAATCGATATCTTCTTCAAATTTCCTTCCATTAGTTCAAACATACATTGAACTGTTTTGGACAACAACATTCTTCCCACATCTACTGAGCACTTGAACTTATTTCAAGACTCTCTTTCAGCCCAAACATATATTGAACCTGTTTTGGGTGACAACATTCTTCCAACATCTAACAAGACCTTGATCTCGTTTCAAGACTCCCTTTCAAACCTTGATATTATTGTAGACACTACAGACGAGGTTCCATCAACAGGTACCATTAAGTTTGATTCTATTCTTCCAATATTGGCTCTTATGCCTAACATCTCTAGCCTTTTTGTGAAACACAACCACATCAAGTTTGGACACTTGCAACAATGCAACCTGTCATGACCATCATACTTTCAACGATCGATCTTGTAGGAATCTCATCACTAATGATTCTCACCTATCAAGACTTCTATGTGCATATATTCTACGAGGTATGTATACCTAGGAATATCTTTATGCCACCTTTTCCATCTTTAATTTTGAATCTATCGTCAAATCAATTAATTCATGGACAAACAGAAGCAAAAAATCAAACAATGCAAACTGAGGCCACTCCCCTCTCCCTTGTTTATGGTGGGGAAGATATTTTACATGTCAAGGTTGAATTCCCATCCTTTAGAATATCCCTCAAAGACGTAATCAATAAAGATTATTATCAACATTCACGCCTTAATGAACTCAAGCTTCTTGATGAAAAACGACTTAATGCCCTAGATCATCTTCAAGTATATCAAAATCAGCTACGACATAGCTACCATAAAAAATTCAAACCTAGAAAATTTAAGGTCAATCATTTCATTCTCAAAGAAAATCGAAAGAACACACCCAAAGAACGAGACAAACAAGACAAATTTGAGCCCAACGAAATCATAGATAAATTTGGCTCTGGAGCTTATAAATTGGCCACTGCAGATGGTCAAGATCTTGATGAACCAATGAATGTAGTTCATTTAAAGAAATTTTATCCTTGAGATGTTCACTATTCCAGGATACAACGTGTACATTGTTCCTTTTGTCTTTCTTATCTCCGAATAATTTAAATTTATTCATTTCCATTGGCAGATATTTTCTTTATCAAAATCACATCTTCATATTTATCATCATGAGACAAGTGCTAATATAAATCCTATTAAGTTTGTGAGCGTCATACTTCTTCCACTTTCAGTCACTTTCCTCTATGGTCATACCTAGAAGCTTACTGATGGTAATATATCCCCTTCTAATACATTCTCTCTTTCATAACAAAGCTCTAAACTTCGTTACCCAGTTCGTTTGGTCGTCCATCTCAGTCTTCGGTGTTGAACCCTCGCGTCCTACTAGTCGTGTGGGGCTGAGATTGGGGGCAAATGTTTCTTCCCAAATACAAAGCACTATTGTAAAAAAATCCATCAATTCAATAACTTATGAATAATTCATTGTCACATCTTTCGTCCTTCATAGTCTTTGGTGTTGAGCCCACACTTCTTACTAGTAGTGTGAGACTAGGAATGGAGGAAGATGCCCTTACTCGTCTACGTCTTGTCTTCGGTGATAAACCCTTGCCTCTTACAAGTGGCATGGGGCAAAGCGTAGAGGGTCATTCTCATACAAGCATAAAAACATTGTAAAATATTCCAAAAACAAAAAAACAAAAAAACAAACAAAAAGGAAATTCACTCGCCTATATTTTGCCTTTGGTGATGAGCCCTTGCTTCTCACTAGTAGCATGGGGCAAGGCATAGGGAGTCATTTCAAAAATACAAAATCTTACAGTGCTTACAAATTATAGAATCCCCAAACACGTAATTTAGATGCCTAAGTGAAGAGAGAACTATCCCTTAACCTCATATCTTATCAATCAGCAGGCCACATAACTGTCTAAGTCTAGCATGTGACTCATAAAGTGAAAGCTATTTTTGAAACCGGTTTAGTACCATTATGAAGAATGGAGTCACAATTTCCCAAAGGGATTGTTGTTAGCATTTGTCTCTATATTCATTATCTATCTCCTACGTCCTTCTTAATTCTTGGTGATGAGCCCACACATCTTACTAGTTGTGTGGAGTCAAGAATGGAGTTGGAATTCTTTTCATCATATCATCACCACCATATCATGCCAATGGAAAGTGAATTTATGTTATTTTGAGCATAAGTTACAATGCGGAACACGGTACATCGTCTCTCAAAAATAAGTCTGCACTCTGGTCCATAAATTGTAAAAAAATCACAATGTAAAAATCAAAAAACATTTGAATATCGTAAAAAAATCCAAAAACAATGTAAAAATCCAAAAATCCAAAAATATTTGAAAATCATCAAAAATCCAAAAACAGTGTAAAAATCTAAAAATCCAAAAACAGTGTCAAAATCCAAAAATCCAAAAACAATGTAAAAATCCAAAAATCCAAAAACATTTGAAAATCATCAAAAATCCAAACACAGTGTAAACATCCTAAAAATTCAAAAACATTAGAAAATCCAAAAATCCAAAAACAAAAACATTAGAAAATATCCAAAATACAAAAACATTTGTAAAATTTTCAAAAGACCAAAAACATCCACAAAATTGTAAAAACTCAATAAGTAACACAGTTCATCCTTTGAACTATTATCCCAAACGAATGGTCCAACCACCTTATGACTACCAATTTCAAACCACTTCTCCTCGCGTGAATCCTCGCTTGGGGAAAATCCGGCTCTCATTGTTTCCTTGTTTGAGGAGACTGACCCAATCCTTTGTACCTCTGCTTGGGGGCACATCTAATCAATCATCACTGTGGAACACGTTAGGGACATGTTTCTTGGTTCTTGTGTTGCATTATTAGTGGCAAATTATTAATTGCTTTCTTGTATCTTGATATATTACAGGGGGCATCTTGATTTTATATATCCTGGTGTTCTCTGTAATATTCTTATGTTATCTGATTGCATGTCGTACTGGGGCATCATACTTTCTTGATGGCCTCTGTCTATGCTCTCTTCCATTTGCATATCGTACTGGGGCATCAAACCTTTTTGATGGCCCCTGTCTATGCTATCATGCATATTACAGTCTAGTCATCCTGATCTTTTATATCATGATGCATCTGTTATGTGCTATATTAAAATTAAGATGCTTTTCGTCACGTGAGTATCTTCCTGCATGATCAACATCTTACTTTGCACCCCATCCATTCACCCATACTAATGCATTCTCCAGTTTGCGAATCCTACTTGATCACCGTTGCAGTTTGCGAATCCTACTTGACGATCTTTCTCAAGTAGCATTCACTATCCAACAGCTCCTTCTCCCCACCATGATCACCATGTATTTGATCCATTCATTCTCACTTCTCATTTTTACTCCTCCGCCGCTTATACCCATATTACCCTTCTCACCATTCCTGTCCCCTCTCACCCATTGGTATTCTTTCCTTTCACCCGTTTTCCCGCTTGACAATCTTACTTAATAACCCCTTCTATATGGAATCCTCAGTGGAGGTTTACCCTCTCCCTAAGATCTTCCCGCTGTAGAAGCTTCTTCACCACCTGCCCTCTCATTAAATAACCATCACCACCAAACACATCTTCCAACTCCACCTCTTCTACTTCCGATTCCCGCATCATTACTCTCACCACGTGGGCATCCCAATTAAGGATTCCCCTCACACTCTCCACCCTCCACTGCATATATTCCTTCATCCATTCATGTTATACTCCTTTGTGTCCTTTCTTTCTTATTATCACCTCATCTCATATCATATACCACTTAGGCATACCTCACTGACTCTTTTCTCATCCTTCCCCAAATCCACCTTATGCCTAGGTCATCCTACTTACACGCTCTCGTAGTATGGCAAATTCACTTGAGGGTTCCCCTTCAGTCCATTTTGTCATACCCTATTCCCACCAACTCTAACATCATCCTTCTTTCTCAGCTTGGCGATCTTACATAACCACTCACCCGGCATGGCGATCTCACTTAAGAGTCCTTCTTAAGGATGATCTGTCTCCTTGCCTTTCCCCATCACTACACACCCTTCACCATCCATATTTCCTCTTCATTCCCCATTATCACATCCTTTCACCTCCTTTTTGCTTCTCGCAAACACCACTTCTCGCTTGACCACTTTTCATCTCCAGTTTTGCTCACATGGCAATCTTACTTAACCACTTCCATCATATGACAATCTTATGTCGGGTCCTCCCTACACTTAACTTGTCATCGTGAACTTCCCCCACCTCATTCTTAGTTCACTTTATCGATCGTTTCTTCCACTGGTATCTCCTATTACCCACTTTTTCCTCCTACTATTATCCTTTCTCCACACATCTTCTTACAACATACACCTCATCTCTTCCACCTACAATCACATTCTTTTCCCCATTTTCCCCTCCTTGATCCATCATCCTTCATACCGTTTCTTCCCATTCTTTTCATGTATTGGTTCTTCATCCTCACCTCGTTCATCCTCATCACCCCCATCCTCTCTTCGCTTTCACTTTGTCCTAACTCCTCCCTCCCATCTTCTTCACTCTTTCCCCTTCATCTTCTCACATTCCCCCTACATTTCTACCCACACACATATTCGCCATTACTGTTAACACTCCTATATCATTCTTTCATCATCATCTTCTCTTCCCGCACTCATAATTGTCAACGGGTTTTCCCTAAAAATTATCAATCCTCATTCCGCACGACCTCATTCACTCCCTTGGACCTTCTAGAGTTTCCCTTCATTTCTTCCCTCCTCTAAGCCCACCACTCATTGGCAACGGGTTTTCCCTAACGTCCCTTTGTTGGCGTTACCCTTTCCAGTCCTCGTTCGCTTTCTCTTTTTTCATTTTTTCTTTCACCCTTCCCCACCACTCATTTTCAAGAGGATTTCCCTAACATCCTTTCATTGGCATTGCCTCTTCTATCCCCCATTCTCTTTTCTCTCCTATTCTTTTCCCTCACTCCCACCCTTTCTTGTCGCTTCTTACCCATCTCTCCATCTCCTCTTTGCCCTCTTCACTATCTTTATTGTCTTCATCATACATCCTTTTTCTATTTTCCCATCATCCTAGTATCCTCATTTCATGCATCTCCATATCTTTTCCAATCGATGTCATTCTTCCCCTCTTTCTTCTTTCAACATTCCTTCTACCATTTCCTTTCCACTTATTACCCCCTTTCTGTATTCCCTTCCTTCTCCATCATTTTCTTTGTTATCCTCTTCTCTCTCCCACCCCTCGTCTTATTTTACTTCCTCTATATCATCTTCTTCCCCTTTTTCCATCACGTTTCCTCCTTACATCCCCATCGATAACCTGGTTGTTCAGCGTTGTCCTGTCTTTTTTATCATCCCACTCTCCACATGCATCTCCATACGGTCTGTTCCATATTCTTTGCCTTGGTCTTCCTCGCAATGACGTGATTCCTTCAATCTTCTCCTTGTATTCGTTCTATCTTCCTTTCTTCTCCCCTAATTTTCACGTTTCTTCTGACCACTTCCCCTTTTCTCTACCACCCCTACCTTTTTGTTCATTCTGTATATGTTTCTCTTCCTTTCTCTCCTCTTTTTCACACTTTCCTCGCCCCTCATAGTTTCTTTTTTTTTCTCCGTTCTACTTCTTCTTTTGTCCTCTTTCCATTTCCCTCCATTTCACCCCCTACTCCCACCTCGTTTTCTCCTTCTTATTTATCCTTTCCCATTTCCTCCTTTTCTTCACTCTCTCATTTATTTCACTGCCACGTATCCCTCTTTACTATCTCTGTTGCTTCCTTCATTTTGCACATCTCTCTATTTCATCCCTTCACCCTCTACTCTGTCATTTTCCTCTTTTTTCCTTGTTTGTCCTTCATCATTCCCTTCTTCCCATATCATCCCTCTCTCTTATTTCTACCTCTTTCATTCCTTTTTTTTCCCCTCCCCTATCTCCCTTACTCTTCTCATAATCAACCCCCAACCCTATCCATTCCCTTTTCTCTTTCCCACACACCCTCACACCTAGCATTCAAGGTCGATTGAATCCTTCCTCCATTTGCATCATGCGGTCATTCCAGTCTCTTCCACTCCATTACCGTCCTCTTCTCCACCAAATCCATTTCCCTTCTTTTCGAGAGTTTTGTCGTATATTTCATTCTCGTCAATCCTCTCGAGGGGGCATCACCACATCTATCCATAATCACATCTTCTCATGACATTTTTGTCTTGGAGGATACCATGACATCCGTCACTCACCACTTTCTATTCTCCCCAACAAACATTCACTCTACCTTTTAAAAAGTAGATTGAATTCTTCCCCCATACCGTCTACTTTCTTTGAAAGGACACTACTTTCATAGTACCCTTCCAAAGAGGGGCAAATGTAGACACCCCAATTTCACATCTATCCTAAATCAATTAATTTCCCTTCCTCATTTCCCACAAAAATACACTTCGAATTAATCAAATATAATTTGATTAATTATCCATTTCCAAATCTAAAAATAATCTAATCCTCACAACATGTCATTATTCTCCATGTTTTTCCACTATTGAATTAAAAATTCAAATTCAAATCCTCACCCACCATTCGTGGTCCCCACTCACCTAAAATCCTCCACTTATGAATTAAAAATATAATTCAAATCCTCACCCATTCTTCGTGGCCCCCACTCACCTAATATTGCCCACATTTTCAAACCATCCACCTAATCTTGCCCACATTTTCAAACCATCCACCTAATCTTGCCCACATTTTCAAACCATCCACCTAATCTTGCCCACATTTTCAAACCACCCACTTAATCTTGCCCACATTTTCAAACCATGATTACTTAAATTAATTTAAGCTAATCACTCCCTCAGGCTATAAATACAACCTTACCCCTCCCCTCTAAACACATGGAGAATAAGCTTTCATGCCATATCTAAGTTCTTGCATCCTTTGAGCAAAGAACATCCTTTTGCCTTGTCCTAATGCCAAAATAGCTTCATAATCCTTTTTCCCATCCAATGCAAAGTAAGAGGATCGTTGTTGCAGGAAGGTCTTGCTCCGTCTTGAAGAAAAGCACCTACATATCACAAAATTAGGGCTCAATCCAAATTTCCTAGCCCATTCTGAGGTTTGCTATGGAACGCGAAGGAGGAGGTATGATTATTGGTATTTTACTTCCTTGTTAGTAGTGTATTTTTCCTAGTTTACAAGTGTTATGGACCTATTTATAGGGATAATAACCTTTATGCCTCAAAAACTTAAAAAATAAGTCATGATCACACATAAGCATAAATTACACACAAACCAAAAAAATTATACCCTAAGATAGTACTAGGTGTTAAAATCAACATGCGTAACCTATAGAAACTTGGTATGATCTTATATTAGGTGAAGGATTCAATTTGTAATATTCACCAAATGATTTCACTTTAATTATGAATATATTATTTCATTCCCTTTACAATTTATTATTTTTCGACATACATAAAAGGATGGAACATTCAGTAATAGGAGGCTATTTTGATTTAGTTAACTTCAAACATTAATTTTCCAAATGATAATAATTCTTCACAAAATGAATAATTATCTAGCAACTAAAAAATAAAATGATAAATTACACTTAGTTGATTTTATGAGGATGTATGATATTCTAAGTGATTTGAATGTATGAACAAATTGGCCTATAATTGAAAGTGCTTTATTACTAAGACTTTCACCTAAAACTACAATTGGTCAAAATCATATAACTAGGTCACAATTTTTCATACAATCTTGACCCTTCTGTACATCCTTAGACTGAATTAGATCTATATATTGTATGCGTTTTATTATCTATACCTACCTAGAAATGAGTTTCAATATTATTCTCTTAGCTTCAACATGATTATGTAACTCAAACAAACCATCAAACCCTTATAGTGCAAGATAGATTTCCTACAAAACAAAGTGAGGTGGGTTGTGAGCACCCCTGTGTAATGCCAATATTCCCACTACTCTATAGATGGATCAAACCACATGTCATTCTCTTGTCATGTGATATCTACTATAGTGTAATGAAAATATGACAATAGTGTTTTGAAAATGCTTTGATTTGAATTTTACACTTGGTTGAATCCTTAGAAAAATTTCTTTGCATACATCTAGAGAGAATATGGATACTCCCACACCTAGAAGGAGACTCCAAAATCATAGAGGGATATTCCTAATGGGTTTGATTTAGTGAATTTTTTTGTTTAGGGAGTATAAAGTTTGTTTCGTGTTTTCTTTAAATTGAGGAAAACATAGTGTGTGGACCCTAAATGAGGTATGATTGGCTTGATTATTATTGGAAGGACAATGAATGAGAGGGGGTGAATAATTTATTTTTAAAAATTTACTTTAGGTGTCTTAACTTGCATATATTAATCAAAGCATCTATATAACCTACATTAACCAATGTGAGCTTATTAATTATCTTAGCAAACCATCAAGCAACAAATAAACCATCCACATAACCATCAAACATGAGAGAATAAAAATACCATATTTAAATTGGAAATAATCAAGGGTATAAAACCCACTAAAACTAAACATTATTGCCATGTTTCAAATTTAGTGAGGTAACAACCCCAAAAGGATCACTAACCCTATAAGGAGCACCAACACATGATTTAGTGAGACACTTACCCCACAAGGAGCACTAAACCCTAGTTTAGTAGGTAATGGACCCTAAAAGGATGTACCAACCCCTAATATGACCAAACACCCACTCAGCCACCTAGATATGAAGATCACTTCTGAATTTTTTTCTCAAAAACAATTGTGGTCAATTTGTGAACCTGTCTTCACTCAAAACCTTCTCAAAATAACCTTATTGTACTTTTCAATCTACAAATTCTTCACCAAGAATGATTAGGTCAAGTAAACTATATCTCCAACTATATCACACACTTATAACATCATGCACATTATCTCTTCCCTCTCACCATGGTCATTATGACCTGCAACACATCCTCAATCAGTTCTCCAGTTGCTCATCCTCATACACACAAAATAGATCTTCTTATCCAAATGGTTATGTATGGATGACCTTCTTCAAGATCACCATTTTCATATCAGCATCCTATAAGCATTATCCATCATTCTCAAGGGATCATACTCTTTAACCATGACCTCATATCCTAATCATATCTTCTTCCAAAATTTGTGACACACCCACCTCTCTCTACTGGCTCAAATGAGAAAATACAAATACTTATAAGTAAGTCACATTCATTCACATCATGTAGTTCGTCCTTCATAGACCATATAACACAAAATTATAATTAAAAAATCTTGACGAGCTCATACACAAGACCATATAGGTAAGTCATATTACCATCATACCCAATTTGCTCCATTACATTTTTAATATGCCTAATTGCACCAAAATCGTTCTCACCAAAACCAAACCTCTTTGAGCCTACTTTCCCATAAAAATTCTTAAATAACTTTAGTAACATCAAAAATACCTCATTATTCTTCGACCATACTTGGAAATCCTTTCACCATCACCTTATGCCATGAAACCATCTCAAGAACATGTTTGTTCTTGTGTACCAAACCCTAGACCTCAAAGATGAGGCTTAATACCACATCAAATGACCTCAACCATGAAAGTATTATATATCAATGGAAATATCTTGATCTCAGATACATCACCAAGTACTCATACTACTACAAATCAGACATTAGATGTTTAAAACATCATTTTAAATAGGTTGTCTGTAACTGTCCATTCCATCCCCAAAAACACTGTTCAAAGTTAGGAAACATTTTTATCCAAAATCCTCAAACATTATCTAAAAATTTCATAGACATGTATTACAAATTCCATGCTTCTATAAATACTAAATCATATAATAAGTTCAATGGATAACATTTCCATAAACTGAATAACTCCATATTCTTACGAATTTTAGTGGGTTCCACTCACAATCAAGAGACCAAACTACCACCATAAAAATATGGAAGAGTTCTCTACAACCTCTAGTCATCACTTTTTATCAAACACTTCATTTTATATATGTATACCAAAATTTTCTCTAGTCACTCTCAAACTAGGGTTTTGAAGTCATAACAAAGTAGTTTTGGTGTTATCAATTGTTCATAAAACAATGATAGCAAAAATATCTCATTCAACTTGTAAATTATTATTAGGACACCCATTCAAATTTCTCCAAAATATCATCCTCACTTTCTCCAACGAGCATCCAAAGTTGACCCTCAAACTATGAATGACTATTTTGAGATTTTGGTAGAGCTCAAAATAAATTTTCAAGAAATTCATTCATCCTCCTAACCTGAAACATAGGCCATATCTCTTTAATGACCTTATCCATGCTTTCTAATACTCATTTATTATCTAATTCCTCTTAAACAATCCATACATCATGGTTTTCTCATGCCTAGCTTGCCTTATCTTGTAGAAATTATTCCTTAGTACCTTGAACTTGTATCAAAAACCTGAATAGTTAACTTATACACATTCCAAACATATTATACAACCTCAAAACACATATCACATTATTATAACAACATATTCTTCCTTGTACTTTATGCCTCCACTCAATCTATTTACTCTAGGTCTAGGATTAGGCCTACAAATGCTTACTTCAACTCATGTCTCAAGTGAAATGACCTTAACAACATATTTACATAGTAACAACTTTGACACATCATACTAAGTATGTTTTCCCTCATACACACCTTCAACAACCCCTTTATCTCATACTCCTAGTACATATTTTCTTGACCCATGCACAACAACCATGCAACTCAACCGGACACCCTGCCACTTCACTAATTCATGACACCAAAGAACATAAATGACAACATACACTCACCTATGCATACCAAAAATCACATGACATTAATTCCACTTGACATAAATGATTACACCAATGAAAATATGTCCAATAGTCTCCCCCTTTGTCATTGATAACAACCATATTCAGAAACATTGGTGGAAACCAAACATGCAAACACATTCAGGACGTTTTCCCCTTTGACATCTATGAAAAAGGATACTATAGCAACTTGAGATGAAAATTAAAAAAAACATTAAAAATTAATTGCAATCTCCCCTTGGTTTTTACTCACTATAACTTCAACTATTGTAGATTGATGGACTGGTCTTCAATTCATTCAAACAACTCCTGTGAGAAAATAAACACCACATTTTGACTTCATACTATCTAGAGACAATATTTTGGACCTATAACTCTCATGTTTCTTTTGATTTACCTTGATTTCACCTTGGATGACTGAAACCATTTGAATGTCCCTCGATATGATTCTTTCAAACTTTGTTTTAAACCAGAATTTGGTTTTCAACAAATTTTCAAGTAACATAAGTACCAAATACTCACCTCATCAAATTGATCCTAAATGTTTTTATCATTTTCATGTAACAACAATTCATGACTCCCCTTGACTCAATTATCCTTATCCAATATAATACATTAATGTAACATCACATTGTTTTGACCTTCTTGATGTGATATATATCTTTTATAAAAACTACTACCAAATAATAGAGATAATCAACACTTATCTCACCTCATTTATAAAATTGTATGCACAATCAATATTTCCTTTAAACATACCTTGTCATGAGAATACAAATATTATTTATATGCCAAACACATATATACCTTTCTCACAAGATTTCTAGATGATCTTCCATACAACAAAAGTATCAAAGTCTTCTTGAAGTATTTTACTAAGAAAATGATAATTATGGGAAAAACATACCTTCGTATTACACAACTTAACTACTTATTTTCACAAGCCCTTGGGTCTATTGAACTCATCTCCCTAAACCACTCCTAAATACCACTTGATTGTTTGATATTGATACAATACTATTTCAACTAATATAAGTAACTTTCATAAGTATTTTATACCTTGTAATGACTTCTCCCCTCGGACCTTGATCTACAAATCTCCAAGTTATCTTATAAAACTTAAAACTCAGCTAAAATCAGACCACTTTCATCAAGGAATCAACCCCATGTATTTTTTTGGCCAAAATTTATTGAGATACTTTCATACACTATCAATATTTTCTTGGATTATAAAACATTGTAAACTTTCTTTCATGTAGCTAAGTAAGTATACCATGATTTTATGTCTCTAACATTTCTTTAAGTAACTTCTTACCATCAACTCAACATATTTTTACATCTTGTTCCAGCTTACTTATCTTTTATTTCTAATACATACTCAAAACACTGCATGGAAATTTTGATCATTCCCAATGTGATACTCCGCCTCGCATAACTCTATGACAGACCTTCAAATATCTTACGTAACTATAATAACATTATTGTTTCTCATTTTTAAATATACTTTACCTTTGATGTAAATTATCATTCAATATTATGACTCCTTATGTAAATTGGGATAAAAGAACACATACCTTCATTCATGCATCTTTGTAACCTTATTTCAATGTCAAAGAAGACACTCATTATTTCATGATTTCCTTCTTAATATTACCCGAAAGTAAACTTCCCCGATACCATATGAAGATTGTAACTATATAGGTTAAGATAAGTCTTCATAATAACATATTTTTCTTATCAGACCAATCCTTCAATATCAAATCTTAATACATAGGACTTAGACTCATACATGCACACTTATGCTCACCATACTTCTTCTTCTGCAACCTGGAATTAAAATTATACATATCAATCTTAAATATATAATCACCTACGTTGACTTAGAACTAGACAACATACCTCCATAACTGTACTAGTCATGATACTACATTTTCATCACCTTTGAAACACATCTTTATACTTTATTAGGATCAACATAGTTAACTAAATTCTAATAGAAAGCCTTTAAACAATTTTCATACAATACTCTACCCTTATTTTACTTGAAAATGACTTTTCTTGATTCTACTTTTTTCTACGTCTACATACCATGAAAACACCCTACTAACTCATGCCACAAAAATAACAACCTTCTTCAAAAAATATAACTAATTGTCTCAACTTGCAATATCTCATACACCTTTTAGGACTCCTCATAATTAAATATCATAGTGAGATAAGGGTAAGTGCACCAAGTTTCGGGGCCAAAAGGGGGTCTTAAGTGGACGCATTTTTCTAAAAAATAAAAAACTTCAACTTGTATGAGTTTTTGAAATAGTGACACTCAAAATTGGTTGATGTTGTAGAAATATGAATTGTAGAATTTTGAGTCTAGTTTCTAAACTACTAAATTTTATTGAAAATGGATAAATTTAAGTGGGTCAAACAACTAAAATACCAACATGTGCTCTTGTTTTTGTTAAAAAACATAATAGAGTGACTTTCGTGCCCCCCACCATTTTTGAGCACCATTTAGTATTTTTGAAAACCCTTTAGTAGAAATATAGCTAGGAGCATCTAGTTTATTTTAGAATTTATTTTAGATTTTTTTGCGAATATTTTGTTATTTATGATTTTTCTAGTACAAAAATTTTATGTTTTAAAAAATAAGGGAGCTCGATAAAGTGCCCCCCTAACTACCTCAAAAAATATCAAAAATAGATTTTTGTTTTGAATATGTATAGAATTATGCCTATTTTTTGCCTAAAAGATTTTATTCAATTTATACAAAGAAGAAACTCGCTTTACATCGTGGTATAATTTTTTTAAGAAAATTGATCATTTGATGTTGATTTATCATGATGAAAGTTAGATTTTTGTGTAATCTGCAAAAACATGCGGTTTGTTGTGTTTTTGTAGGTCCATGCCTCAAGCTTGGGGATCCAAACCAAATCCCAAGCCTTGAGGCATGTGTTGGAAAAGGTAAAAATCATAACATGTATGTGTTATTCTTTGTTTATATATTGTGGCCCCCAATGTCCCTTTCATCTCTTTCATGGGAATTCTACATACATTTTGTTTGGTCTACAATTTTTGTACATTCTTGCACAATTTTTAGTAGTTCACTTTTCCCCTACCCCACTAGTTGATTTTTTCTAGTCATGGATGATAAAATTCTTGCTAATGACAAGAGGAAAATCAAGAACAAGACACTAGAGCAATTGGAAGAGATGAGATTAAATAAATTGAAAAGAATACAAAAACTTCGTGCGGGGAAAGGTACTTCTATTATATCAAATGTAGCTAATGTATTAGAATATGGGGATGAATACAAAATGAAAATATAGAGAATAATAATTTTGGAATGAATAATGATATTGAATTGAATAAGAATGTTGGTATGTATTAAGAAATTGATAAGAATCCAATTGTTGAACCCTTACCTGAGAATCCAAATGTTAACCCCGAAATTTGTATGAAAACACTAAATGAAGAAAGTAACCTTGTAAACGAATCTTCACCTCTAAGAACACCTCCTTCCATTTTGTGAAGAAAACCAATTCACTTAATTGAAATTGATGAAAACATTATAAAACCAATGCCTAACAAAATGTCTGAAAGAAATGCGAGAAGAAAAGCTAGTGGAATTTGGGATAATTACTTTGAGAATTTAAATGACACACAAAGATGTCAATTATTTGTTACATTGATGAAATTAATTAATATGAGACCTCTAATGAAGACCTGCGGTTAAGAACATCTAATGTTATTGATCAAAATGTATCAATTGTTGAAAACATACATAAATCATACCAAATTGTAGGTGACAAAAGGCACACCAAAGATAATAATGCTACATGGAGTGCACTTACTAATTGTATTGTAAGTGATAAAATATTTAATAAACACTTGATTAGAAAAGAAAGTAGTGATTTTAAGCTAAATAGAAAAACGATAATGAAATCAATGAGCAGGACATAAATGTCTTGAGTTAGTCAATAACATTGACTATTGGGATTTCTCTAGTAGACTTCAACGAAAAGACAAGAATAAATATGATATTCTATAATAATTAATTGTAAAATTTTGGAATGATAACATAAGGGTTTCACTAAATAGAAGAGATACGATTAAAAGAAGAATAGGTTCTCATAATTGTGAATTATGTGCAAAACATTTCTTAGATATGAATCGAACACAATTGTTCTCTAAGTTAAAGAATTAAAATCTAAAAATTAACATTAGCCAAAGATTCTTTGAAATGAGAAAACCTTTTTATGTGAAAATCAATCACTTGCATACCACTTGTTATTGCGGGCATCATGTTGAAGTTTCAATGCATTATGCTGTTTTTTGTCAAATACGTCATGTTTTACATATCGACATCATGTTGCGGGAGTTTGGATTAAATGTCACACAAAAAATATTCAAGGGAATTTATTATGACAATATTTAGTGAAAAATCAACTAGATAATTTTTGTATAACAAAGCATGTTTGGATAGAACGTGCAATGTATGTGGTGGCTTGTCAAATCTTAAAATTTGTATCCACGAGGAGAGTATAGACTCAATAGGAAAATAATTGGTTGGTTTAATAAAATATAAATCAATGGCATATCAATTAAAAGATCGAAAAGAATTTAAGAGGTGTGAGCTTGTTATAAAACAATTACCTGTATCAGAATATATGGTCAAATTCAGAGAGAATTGTTTTATGAGTATGTAAGGCACACACATAGAGCTCGATGCTTGGATAAAAATTCAAGTTAAGAAAGGAAACATTCCTACTTGGTACTATTGTTTCAATAGTTGAATTCATAGAAAATTATACATTGCAGCCACAAATTGAGGTTCAGTCTCAATATTATAACTTAGTGCAAGTTACTATTTTTGTGCATATAACATTCATGCACTCTCCAAAAAGCACTGAGAAAAATTGAAAAATATTAAGAGAGTATCATTTCTACATCAGTGATGATCGGACACATTCTAAAAAATATGTACAAGGGTGTTTCTAGGTGTTTTATGTGAACTTGAATGAGCAGAATAGTAGTTTCGAACAACATTACATTTGGTCGGACAACTACACATCACAATTTTAGAATGCAGATGTTTTATTGGATAAGAAGGATGCACAAAGAAACAAATGTATAATATATCTAGAATTTTACTGATGTAGGACATGGAAAAGGAGAGGATGATGGTGCAAGAGCATGTGTGAAAAGAGAACTTGCAAGAGAAGAGTTAAAGTTTAAGGATGGTGCTAAATTTACAGAGATGCAAAGAAATTTTTTGATTGGTGTGTCAAGAATATGGGCCATGAATCTCAAGAGAGATCAACGGTTCGTAGATATTTTTGGATGATAAAGGAAAAACATCTAGCAAAATTTGAAGATTATATGATAGTTTTAGGATCAAGTGATATGCAATCATTCCATAGTTCAGATGTAAATACTTGGACTATTTATACTAGGTGCATGACATATTTTTTTATATCATGCATTAGATTTTCATGGAATGAATGTGAGTCACAGAATCTGGTTGGATGAATGGACTTGTAGACCTCTAATTCCAATCGACACACATCAAGTTCCATGATCATTACAACTTGGAGGGTCTTCGAGATCAAATGACAACATCACCTAACTCCGACCAAGTATTTGATTTAGTGCAACAAGGTACATACATATATGTACATTCCATGTTTTAGATTTATAAATTATTAAATGGTCAACTCTTAATGTATTTTAAATTTGATTGAGCAGTTTTACTTTGTGATGTAGGGAACATTTTTATAGTTATTGCAATGGAATTTAGCAAAGAGGGAATAGACTACTTGTCTCATTGTGTAGAGGGGAAAAAAATTGGCTTCCACATTCATTGATGGTGAAGACCTTAAGTATCCCTTTGGGTTAGTGATAGTCATTGAAACTTGGCTTCGATGATATCCTATCAAAAAATCAAACATTTGGTTGTTTGAAGACTATGAAGTACATTGAAAGATACTTCACTATTCACATTGGGTCCTTGCAAAAATATTAAATTGATCAAATATCGAGGTCAGCCAATAAAAAAAGAATCTATGGAAGGTTCATGAATCATATCATGTAGCAATTCTTGCTACTATCAAGAGTAGAGATGATCCTTGTGATTAATTAGATTGAATTTCCAAAGGTATGTTCTTCATGAATTGAATTTGAATATTTACTTAAATGATTTTATTACCAACTCCACCAAAATCAGTACACATGAAAGTATCGTCCTCCTCGGGCCCCAAACATATGCTACCACATGATGAGAAAAGATGTGGCCTCATGTTAGTACTCCCTGAGGGAATAATCTATGTACCTCCGTGAGCATTTGGCTAAGAAATATCCCTCGTATGTCGAACAAGGGTCGCAAATAGCCCCTAAAGTGCATGGAGTGTATCAATATCTGTTGTCTCCTTCACTACTTAACTTAAGGGACAATCTCAAGGTGAGGGGACTGTACCCTCATAAATAGGTGCACATTGTGCACTGGTTGATCTTGTGCGAGATATTTTCCTTAGCCCCGAAATCATGGAAATCAAAAAATTTGGGATCTCATTGAGGATAAACTTTCAATAGAGTTTCCTCGAAATTATAGTGGCACCTCATTGTTATTACAAGATGAAAAATCAAACACCATTCACCATCGGTCCAAAAAATTGTTTTTAATCAAATTATTACTTTGCACCAATGGATGAGAAGTCTGTTTACATGAAAATGGAACAAGAAAATTAGTGTGGGGGTCCATGAATAAGGGGCATATGAGGTCTTTTGTGAATTCTTTTTTTTCTTTACTTCCACATATGAAAATTTATTGGAATAATAAACCCTACAACCCTCTCTGTAATTTTTCAACCGATCAATTTTCCGCATTTCCATGTCAACTTGAGCAAGTAATGCCTCCAATTTGTTTATAAGAGAGGCATGGTGGGGGTTTGTAGATTGTGAATCCCTCATTATTTTTATTAAATCCTCAATTTCAATTTTGTTTTCAACTATGTGGGCTGCTAAATCTTCTTGACTACCCTGGGATGTTGAGTAATTGTGGGAGGGTTGGGAGGGATGACAGGAATAAAAAGGTTTGGTTGTGGTTGATTCCCTTGACCTCGAACTGTAACAATAAAAAAATTATTCAATTCAAATTTTAATCTATAATTATCATATTTCAATGCAATTTTGAGAAAATAATTGTGCCTACCTCTTCTCTATGGCACCATCATCGATTCATATCTTCTTGGTGATCCAGAAACGATCCTTTGAGCTTGAGATCTAGATAAATTAAAAAACGTGAGGGAACGATTAAGCTCTGAAACTCGTGTTTGAGGGAGATAAAATGATAGAGGCTCAATCTGTTTTTTATATATAGAAAACATAACATGTATGCATTATGCTTTGGTAAATTCAAAACCTGAGACTTTAAAACGAGATCACATTATAATAAAATGCATATGGGTTTTTCTTTTTTCAAGTTTTTGTCCACTTTTTAGCCCCCCAACTTCGTGAACTTACCCATAACATAATTCTCACTTCTTAATTACCTTCTACAAACTACTAGCGACCATACCGACTTAACTTGATTTGAATGTCTCGGTTATGACTTCTTCAATGAGCTCTACAAACTAAATTTCCCAAGAATTCTCTCATTTCATCATCCTATCGAATCTATGGAAGGTTCATGAACCAGATCATGAAGTAGTTCTTGCTCTTTGTTAAGAGTAGAGATGATCCTTGTGGTTAATTAGATTTAATTTGTAAAGGTATGTTCTTCATGAATTTAATTTGAATATTTACTTAAATGATTTTGTTACCAACTCCACCAAAATCAACACGCATGAAAGTATCATCCTCCTTGGGCCCTAAACACATGCTACCAGATGATGAGAAAGGATGTGGCCTCATGCTATTACTTCCCGAGGGAATACTCTATGTACCTCTATGAGCCTCTAGCTAATAAATATCCGTCGTATGTCAAACAAGGGTCGCAGATAGCCCCGAAGCTTGTGGAGTGTATCAATCTCTATTGTCTCCTTCACCGCTTAAGGGCCAATATTAGGATGAGGAGGATTACGTGTAATGGGACTCTACCCTAATAAATAGGTGCATGTTGTGCACCTAGTTGATCTTGTGCGAGATCCTTTTCTCTCGGATATCAAAATAATTTAGGATCTCGTTTAGGATAAACTCACAATAGAGTTTCCTCAAAAATTATAGTTGCACCTCATTGTTATTACAAGATGGAAATTGTTATCCTGTAAAATTGACAAGGGTAATTTTGCAGGTAACCATACCAAAATTTATTTTTTGGTCTCCTGTGGGGTCCCTTAATATTCAGAATGGCATAAATTCTCTTTACGGAAAATCTAGTTTTTAGAACTCGGTCATTTTCAACCTTTTGGGTTGGACGCGGTTTTCATTCACGTTACATAAAAAAACTACACCTCTATTCTCTTGGCGCATTCTAAGGAGTGTTAGAACTCCAATTTCTTTTCCTCTCAAAGGTGCGCCAAGGCACAAGCACCATTTTGTTATCACTTCCCAAAGTGTGATGTGGGCATTAAAGATGTCTTTGTCGACACTCTCAAAGCTGTGTCATTGCACTAATCTCGTCGTGTCGACATCCACTTAAGTGCACCATAGAAAAATTTGGTGGCACATTTATTACACCTTTTGATATAAATAGGCGCATTCGACCAGTCATTTTCACAATTCAAAAACATGAAAAGTTATTCCTTTGTTGTATGTCTCGTTCTGTCACCCTACATGTTTCCATTTGTCACGTTTGTGGACCCCGCATCATCTCCTTTATCATTATATATTCTTGGTAAGTAGTCGTTTCCCTTCTTGTGGATTTTTTTTTGTTTTTATGTTGGTTTAGGTGATTAGGATTACGATAATAAACAATGAACCTAAGAAGATAGCACAATCCCAACACATCTTGCAAAACCCACCTACAAGTTTTTTCTCACTCTCCTTCCATGTTTGCAAAAAATGGAAGGCTCTTCCTAAGAATGGACCCCTACCCCTTTTCTCCTCTATCCCCTTGTTAAAAAAATATGAGTAGAGAGTTAAAAACCACAAGTAAAGAGAATCGGCCTGTTGTCTTCTCAACGACACAATTTTCATACATGTTGCATCAAAAACTTGGTTTGCACCAAGGCACACTGTGAACTCATCTGTGAGAGGCCTTTCCCACACCTTGTAAAAGACCAAAAATTCTAAGGCGCAGTGCAAGCACACATACAGTAGAAACAACACTTCATGCTATGCAAACCCTTCCCGTGTTGTGTAAGCTTAACCCCCTTGGTGCACCTCACCTTGATGTTGCTTCTTTTGCATCGAAGCCTTGGCACACCATTAAACTCGTAACACAAATCATAACTACACCCCACTAAAATACCTCCAATGATGTAAGCACACATCTCTTAACACCAACATCTAAATGTTGTGTGTAACCTCTCCACTCCCCGTGCCCCTTTTGGCATTGTTTTCTCCCATGTAACAATTTCCCAAAGTGTGTCTTGCATTTATAAGTCCCTGTAGCCTACAATAAAGCTGCGCCTTGTGTCGAGAGTCTCATAAATTGCTAAATTTTCATTTTGTAAGATTTAATGGATGACTTAATGGCTAACATGGCTCTTCTGCGATGTACTTCCACTGATTATTCTTGTAGATCAACAATCGAACTCGAGTTCCACATGTCTTCATCGAGTAAAAATCCAACTAAGTCCAAGGGTGAAGCCAAGCTAACAGAGAAAGAAATGAAATATAAATACCAAAGGTCAAATATGCCCGAATCTCTTGTAGAGTGTGATCTTGATATCAGAGATTTAGAACTTGGGCACATTGACATGGAGGACTTCTAGGCCAAAATGGAGAAGCTCACAGGCAGCCCATGGATGGATAAATTGGTTGGCGTAAAGTGTCCGCACTTTCTGCAGGGCTCCAAGAGAGCGCAATCAATAATGAGTTTATGATGTTGGTGGGCTGTTGTTGTTGCAATAAGGACACAAGATGTGTCAAAAATGAGAAGGTGAGGTAATAATCAACCTCACATCCCGACATTTTGAGATCATGTTGGGGCATCCTCACCACTGAAATTTTGTAGAAATGAGCCAGGAGGACTACATGAAGACATGGACTAAAAATGAAGACAGATGTATGTAGTTAATGAATGAGGTGTACCTCAAGAACAAGAAGGTGACAAGCAGGTGGCCATAAGTCATTCATCGTAGTGACTTTTCGGAGGAGATGAGTAACACCATCACCTTCCCGAGTAGGGTGTTTGGGTTTCCGGTGCTCATTACTTTCACAAATAGATGCTCGGGTATTTATAAATAATGAATAAAAATGTTCCTGATCAGCGTTTTGAATGGGGAGAGATTATCAACAGCACAATCTCGGAGCAGCTTCAACAACTTTCAACAACTGGGAGGTTCTATATGAACTCCTATGTGGTATATGTTACCACCTCGGAGAGAGGGCCCGCCCAATATTGAATTCGTATGGGGTATGGCCCTTGGTTAAAATATGAGTACTATCTAGAGTTAAGACTCAAGAACCACATAGCCCAATTCAGTAAAATCAATGATGTCTTCTTCTATGGCATCATCTACCTCTTGAGGCCCAACATGAATTATGGTCGGATGACCAAAAGCGTGGTCACCACCATAGAGAAGTGGGGAGCGTTATTCACACAATTCCCCACTTTCACCTATCTCAGAGCTGCTAACTTTTTGGGAGAGCCCACCAAATTGCCAAGGTATGCGGGACCCAAACTGATCCTATTGGAGCTATCTAGATGATGTCTAGATAGCTCATCACATACCATGAGAAGTGTTTGAAAAGGAAGAAGGGTGTAACTCCATTCCCCCTCACAGTGGGCAGGTACACCTACACTTCACAGAGCAAAGCCCAAGAGATGTTTACAGAGCTTGAATTACTCAATTTAAAGCATAATTTCCCAGAAAGGACAACGTTTGATCCTCGTGATTTCCTTCCAAGGGAAAAGATTGATCCAATTCACATCCCTCAGATTGAAGATATCTACATTGAGCTATATCACGAAGTTGAGCTCAGACGAAAGGATCACTCCCACTTGGCCCTGGCTGATATCATTCAATATGGTGTGGCTATCATCCCAAAGGATTTTCAAGCAACTCGATCAAGAAGTTGATCGGGATTATCTAGACATGGATGGGGACAATTGGCCATTTTCCAAAATTCATATAAACAATGGCCCTAAAACTATAGAGGAAAGGGTCAAGGGCACTCTGCAATGCACTGAGCATTAGTGCAAGAAAAATGGTATCATCTACCTTGGGGTAGACTTTACCACGTCTCCCTTGGGTGATGCACCCACCAGCCGAAACACTTACCTAAAGGAAAAGGAAAATATATAGAAGGAGAGGAAAGCACTACTCAGAAAGAAGTCCCTGAAAGGCCACCTTCCACCATCAAAGAACAAGTGGTGGAATTAGTGTCCCTAAGAAGAGAAGAAGTTGCTAGTGCTCCAATGGACACATCCACTCATAATGTTGTCACATCTACAACCGGTGAAGTATCAACTGTTCCCTCTCTCACTCCTCCTTCCCCTCCTCATGTCACTCAACCAACCAATCGTTTAGATGTGTCTCTCTCCCTATCTTCTACTATTCCCCCTCCATCTTCCTCCATCTTCTCTTCCCTCACGGATCTATCCCTCCAGCATTTCTTCCCTCATCTCATAGATCCCTTCCACCCCCACATTTCCCTCTCTTGCAGTGACTCCTAACCCCATGAATGTTGGAGTGTTGGCTTCTTTCTCAATGCCACCACCAAGTGTCTCGACACATTTCCCCATGTCCACTACAGTTCCTCCTTCTTCCACCCCCGTTTCCTCCTCTTCCTCTAGTCCCACTCCCTTAAGTCCAAAATGGATCTTCGAACACCTGAGCCAACACAAGAGGAAAGTCCCTATTGCACCTATGGACTTCTCCATTATTCTAAATAAAGGGCCTAAGAAGAAAAAGGCTATAACCCACTTCTCTCAAAGTGCTTCAGGTGAAAGGTTTATTGAGATCACGTACCCTGATCTCACAAAGAAGAAATAAGATCTGTCTCCTACAAATTTTATAGTGACTCAGGTCACAATGGGAACATCATTAGAGAGCCTACAAGGAGAGGCCTTATCCATAGTGGATGCCCTTTACAAGAAGCTTCAAGAAGCAAAGGAAGAGAAGAGAATATTAAAAGAGCAAAACAAGCATCTTCGTAAGCCCTACAAAAGATGGGTAATGCCCCTCCTATGACTGTCGCCAAACCTCTTGAAGTTGTTAGTCAAGAGAAGATAAACGAGTATGCTAACATCAGCGAGAAAGGTACAACAATGTCCTATTGGAGAGAGTAGATCCTTAAAGATAGTGAGGAAGTGATTACAAATTATATAGAGCTCTATCAAAATATAGATCAAGCGAACCAGAACTCTAGGCAATAGCAGGGCCTATCTTTGAAGAGTTGGACCATGTCAAGTTACAACACGAGATGTTTTAGAAGATGCTTGACTTCCTAGTCAATGACTTGGTGAAATTTGACATCTTTGATCACCAGCAAGAACGCAACAAAGTCCTTGCACGCTTTAGACTATCGGGTTTACCAAATAGAGTTTGTCTTGGAAAATATAGAAAAAATCAAGGAGGAAGCCTTGGATGCCATGCATCAAATGGAGAAAATTGTCTTAAAAATGTCTCAAAGGTTTCTCGAGTGCATCGTACACCTTGAGGAAGGAAGATGATACTATTTAGCTTTTCAACAAAATCATGTCATAGGGTTTAGCGTTAGACACCGCTTTGATATAGAATCTATCAACAACCTTTTGGTCCGCCACAAATTTGTTGGATACCTGATGGAGGTAGGAAATGAATACTTCAAACTCTTGGAAATACTCGAGAGATGAATGGGAAACTTGTGAAGTCATCGGGGATCACACCAAGGGTCCCGCTCAGGATCAACTTCAAGTGATGGTCAACAAGTTCATGGAGTGTCGAGCTCAATTTCATATTACCTCTCCCGAGAAGAAGCAAGACACTCCTTTCGTGCCAAGGGATGATGACGAATAGGCTCCTTTCTCTTGGGATAAATCCCATTTTTATAAAATTATTTAGAAGTATGTTGGCACAAAATATGACATCATTCATGTTGCACCATGGGATGTTGTCATCCACAAATTGCCCCAAAGTCAACATTTGACTTTTAAATATTTTATAGTTTTTGTAAATAGTTGTTGGCTCCTTTTTATCTTCTTTCCCCTTCTCCTTCTATAAATACTTGGATACTTGTAATATTTAGAGGTAAGAAAATTTGTATGAAAAATAGAAGTGAGGAGAGAAAGACTTTGAGATTTCTTGTAACAGAATAAATATTAATACAAAAAAATGAGACTTTGTGTTGAATTCTTGTGTTATGTGTAAGATATTTCTTAAGTTAGATCTGCATGCTTATTCTGTTGGATTCACCTATGCTTTTGTCATTTGTTTATCAGTATTTCTTTATTTGTTTATGTGAGTAAGTTTGGCCTTGTTTACTACCAGCCCAAAACATAAACCCTCTGACCTTTCTACTTTGGAATTCATTTATTTTCTCCTTCAGATCCATCTTTCTTCTATTCCTTCATTATTTTATGTTCTTCATTGGAACTAACTCTATTGGGATGAGATCCCAAAACCCCCGTGAAAGTAGAATACTATAAGACTTACACAGATTCCTACTGGTAGAATAACAATAAACTAGTTGCACTTTGTTATCTCAAAGAGGGGCTATGCCCGCACATCGTTGGCCCTGTCTATCCATATATCCGCCTACCCGATAGATTTTGGACCAATAATTTTTGGTGACTCCGCTGGGGAGAGAAACAGATCTATGTGAGTGTTATGTCAGCTAAAAGACACCAACAGTTTTTAAAATCCACTCTAAAATCACTACCTGTTTGCAAATCTTAACTCTTTGTTTAAAATCCAATTTTTTTGCAAAAGTGATCCAAACTGAAAATTTTCTTAAGAGATCCATAGATCTAGACTAGTTAGAAACCTTTAGTTCACTGAGTTTTTATAAAAATCTCTGTATTTTCATAGATCTTAGATTCTTATAGTTTTACAAATATTTTCAAACCCTTGCAAAAATAAAATATAAGATCCAAAAATCAGCTTACTAAGTTAACCATCACTCTATCCTCACTAATATTTGTCATTAAATCAAAATCAGTTTTCAAAAGAGGGATAAAATTAAATATTTAGAAATGTACA
The DNA here is from genome assembly GCA_018340775.1 of Taxus wallichiana var. yunnanensis. Classification (NCBI taxonomy): domain Eukaryota; kingdom Viridiplantae; phylum Streptophyta; class Pinopsida; order Cupressales; family Taxaceae; genus Taxus; species Taxus wallichiana. The sequence goes on along the minus strand of CM031242.1, from coordinate 203,739,182 downwards.
TCTTTTGCTGATTTTTGTCGAAAAATAAAAAAATCGAAGGTACAAACAAAAAGAGTTTTTATAAATCTGCTCTAAAATCACCACAAACCTGAATAGATACACTGGCGGGTGAGCCATTTACCCATAGTAGGAGAGCTCATGGAGAAGTTGATCCTATTTTTGATCTACTTTAGAGGCACAATTTCAGTATTACACCAAAGCATGCTTCACGTCACTGAGTTCAACTGATCAGTCAGCTAGAAGTGCCTCGCCTCCACGAAAGAACCAGCTTTCACAAGGGGCTTCCACATCAATTTTTAATGCTTTGTTACTAAGCGAGAACTACCCTCCCAACTTGCGTCCTCTTTCCAGCTTTTCAAATGGTAGTACCATGGGGAAACACTATGGGCCCTCTTGCATTGCCACATCCAGTTCATGCACTCCCTCATGGAAATTACAAGAATTTCCCAAGATTTGATGGGAGTGGAAATCAAAGCACAGATTCACATATATCTACATTCATTATGTCATGCAACATCCTAGATGTGACCCATGAAGACGTGTCGGTATGCCTCTTTCTAGAGACCTTGCAAGGACCTGCAGTAGAGTGGTTCCAACACTTGCCAACCGGATCTATTACCAGTTGGGCCACATTACGAACTACGTTTGAAGACAGGTATAAGCCTTCAAAAGATGCATTTGTGTTACTATCAAAGATTACTCACTTGAAGAAGGAGGCTAATGAAACCATGCATGATTTTATCACCCATTTCAATTTGCTGATTAACCGTGTGCCACCTACCATGTTACCAACACCTAGAAAATCAAAAGTGTTTCTTTGTGAACGCCATGAGCTCAAGAGTAAGTTTATTACTCTTACAAGAACAAATCACCACCTTGGTCCTTGCTCAAGCTACGACCATTCGGATAGAAGACAACTTGCTTATATTTGGTGAATTGAAATGAGAGCCATCCAAACCTAAGGCTTTAACTCCTTCTCAAGCCACTTCATCAGATCCGGCATTCCAAAAGATGGAAAATAACTTGCTCGCATTAAAGAAGCAATTAGCTCAAGCTTCGTCTACCACTCCATACCGGGATATCCCACAGAGGAACTTCACTCCCAACAACACCCCACAAAGGCTACGTTTTTCCTACTACTGCTCCAAGGTTAGCACTTGAGGCCCCTCCAGTTAATGCCTTGGTCGAGATTGAAGAAGATGAGAAAATTTATGAAGAACCTTCATCACAAGGTGAAGATGATCAAGATGTCGGTGAATCGACTGACGACTCTACAATCGGGTATATGGAATTTGAAGATGAGGAGTCGATGAAGAGGAAGGTACCCAAGGGTATGTAAGCAGATACTCATATGATGTTTTCACCCGCTCACAAGGAAAAGAAGCAGAAGTTGCTGCCAGGATACAAAAGGAGAAGGTTGTGTCAAACACGCCTCCAATAATTGCTAAAAGAGGTAACCCTCTTCCTGCCCAACCTCTTATTAAACCTTTTATGAAGAAATATTTTCCTCCCATCTCTCCTCCAAATCAGCCTTCTTTTGTTTCCATAAATACCAGTAACCCTACCCTACCATTGCGAAATGAGGGACTCATTCCTTCGTCAACGCAACCCTTGGTCGCATTCGACATAGTCGATCACGCTAAAAAGACCAAGATTCAAACGTCTCTAAATCGAGTATCTTCACCAAACCCCGAGAAACTAATAAGATTAATGAATATATCCAAATCCAAGCTATCATCCCCTCTCCTATCTCCCTAAAAGGAATCCTTTCCACTCCTCCTGCATCTTGCATAAATGTTGCCTCAACTTCCACATCAGGTAAAATTGAACCTTTTTATCTCTCCCTCCTAATCAATGGTCACAAACTAAGCAACTACATAATTGATTCTGGGGCTTCCGATAATTTCATGCTAGTGAAGGTCACTCATGCTTTAGGCCTCACCCTTACCAAGCCTTTCGATAGATGTTACTCCATGGAAACCAAATAGGTTCCATTGATTGGTCAGATCAAAGACGCATGTTCGCATTTGCAGCATTCCTAGAGAAAAGGGTAAAACTGACCATCCTCATTGTTGATATCCCAGTAGCATATGGAATTCTATTAGGGAGAAGATTTTGTAGAGAAGTCGGTGGAGAGATTCATATGGATTGGTCCAAAGCCAGAATCCCTGTCAAGGGTGTAATGCAGACATTGGAGCCTGAATCACAAAAGAAATACCTGGTCACCAACTTTGACGACCCCAAAGCCCAAATTCTCTTCAAATCATCAGGGATGGGAACTACTTCTTATCCACTGAGTCGATAAAATGGATGTTTTAATCTAGGAGGAGGACCTTAAAAAGATATGGACACTGTAGTTTGATGGCAGTTTTGCAACAAGTGGATGTGGCACTAGAGCCGTCCTGATATCTCCTCAAGAAGAGATTTTCCCTCTTTCTTTCAAATTGTAGTTTTTCAATACAAACAATACTACTGAGTATGAATCTTTTCTACTCAACATGCAAGCTACAAAGGAAAGAGGAATCAAGAACCTAAAAGTACAAGGTGATGCCGAATTGATTTTCAATCAGGTAAAGGGAGTATACCAAGTGAAGAATGACAGACTCAGGCACTACCGTAATGTAGTATGGGACAACATTAAGGAATTTGATGCTTTCTCAATAAAATCTATTCTAAGAGCTCAAAATGACATGTCCGATTCATTGGGCCATCTCAATGTCTCTTATGCTCCCCCACCCAGGGTTGAAAATAGACACATATACCATTGAGGTAGTCTTTCACCCAATTGTGACAGACAATTCTCAGCACTAGCAGGTATTCAATGATGACAATCAGCTTGTTGCTTTTCTAGAAAAATTTGATAACTTCAATGAGATTCATTTTGAGGGATCTACTTCTGCATGCCGTGAATCCGTCACTAATCAAGAAAACAAATCAAAAGAAAGTGATGGCATATGTCACTCAAGGGAAATAAGATTCGAAGGGTTTAGTCTCTCTAGAATGATTGTTTAAAAAAAGATCATTTTTTCAAGAAGAAGTGACAAGATGATCCTAACTCCTCTCCAGAGACTGAATATGTCAACTTGGGTATTGTAGAACATCCACAGTTTGTGAACATCGGGAAATGTTGTACACCCGAAGAAAAGTGAAAGTTTGTCAAATTTCTGAAGAAATATATGGACATATTGGCATGGTATTATGCCAATTTAAAGTCTTTCAAGCCTAAGGATGTTTAGCATGACATCCGTTAAAGGACGATGTCAAACCATTTTGCCGAAGCAGAGGCATTACAATCCCAAGTTCTTGGGTACCACCCAAGTGGAAATATAGAAAATGTTGGATGCGAGAATCAACTTTCCTATCCATCACAAGCACTGGTCATGAACATTATGACCGCATTTAAAGAAGAATGGTGAGATACGCATATGCGTAGATTTTCACAATCTGAATCAGGCATCCTTGAAGGACAATTATCCACTCCCTATAATGGATCAGGTTTTTTAGGCAGTAATCGGTTCAGAGATGTTGTCCATGCTTGATGGTTTTTTGGGCTATAATTAGATTGAAGTCTCGCCTGAAGACCAATTCAAAACAACATTCACTACTCCCTTGGGCACATTCACCTATAGCAGGATGCCTTTTGGCTTGACCAATGTTGGTGCCACCTTTCAGTGAGCGATGGAATTTGCATTCAAAGGTATGATGGGAAAATTCATTTTAATTTATTTGGATGACTTAACTATGTTCTCCAAAAAGTAAAATGATCATTGTCATCATTTGGAGCAAGTATTGATTAGATGCCGAGAACATAGGATTTCCCTAAATCCAAAAAATTATGTTTTCAGGGTAACCGAAGGAAAGTTTCTAGGACATATTGTCAGCAAGGAAGGAATAAAGATAGATGTTGGAAGGGTTAAGGATATTTAGAGCCTTACCTTACCCACAAGCAAGACCAGTGTTCACTCCTTCTTCAAAAAGGTGAATTTTCTCGGCGCTTGTTCTCGACTTCACTGAAAAGACTTGTCACATATCAAATATGAAAAAATGTTCACAAACATTCTAGTGGAGCGAAGAAGGAAAGACATCATTCGAGGATATAAAATCCTTCGTTGCTCATGCACCTATCCTGGTATGTCCCAACTTCTCCAAGGATTTTATCATGTATAGTTATGCATCTGCGCATACTGTATCAGCCATCTTAATGCAGAAGAACTCTGAAGATGTTGAATCCCCAATCACTTTCATGAGCTCCCCTCTCAAGCCTCATGAATTGAAGATGTCTCAGTTAGAGAAGAACACCTTCGCCATTGTCAAAGCAGTCAAGAACTTCCATACTACATCCTAAACTCTCATATGGTAGTGTTGGTTCCTGACACGGCAGTTAAGTCTATCCTAACTCAACAAGAGTTAGGAAGCTTACGAGGGAATTGGATCGCAAAGGTCCAAGAGTATGATCTAGACATAAAACCAACCAAGCTAGTAAGGGGTAAGGGCCTATGTCATCTTATGGCTGAAAACAAAGATTCAGAGGTCCCTAGAGAGAAAGTTGATTGCACTGATGGAGTGCGGGGTCAACTTAAGAAAGTGGATGCTCTACTTATGGTTTTATTTGTTGCGACTAGAAACAAATGGTATTCAAACATCACTTTCTTTTCTTACTTACGGTGAGTGGCTAGCTGATCTAACTTCAAACGAGAAGTAGACTATAAAGCTCAGGGCAGCCAGATATGTCATATGGGATGACGGTTTATACAAGCGCGGGATTGATGGCATCTTCTTGTGATGCGTTGACAAACCACAGTAGATCAAATTGCTTGAAAGTTTTCATGACTCGGCCTACGGAGGTCACTTCTCCTCGTCTGTAATAGCACATAAGATCATTCAGGCCAGGTACTACTAGCCAATGCTACTTTAGGATACAGCCACCTCGGTAGCAAAATGTGAGCTTTATCACCAGTTTGTTGGCAAACCAAAATTGGTTGCTTTTCCCCTCAAGCCTGTCATTATTGACGAACCATTCAGGAAATGGGGAATTGACTTTTTCGAATCACTATATCCCCAATCAAGTTCCAGACATAGTTATGTCCTAACAATAATGATTACTTCACTAAATGGGTGGAGGCTATACCGTTAAGAATTCCACCTCCGAAGTTGTTTGTAACTTCATCAAAGAAAACATCATCATGAGATTTGGCATCCCACACAAGATCGTTGTTGTTAATGCTTCCAAATTATCCTCATGGGAAATTATCGGTTTTGCTATGAATACGGGATAACCTTAGCCCAAGCCTTGGATTATTACCCCTGTGGAAATGGTCGGGTTGAATCCAGTAATAAGAACCTAGTGACCATCATATGGAAGCTAGTCAATGAGAATCATGGTCCTGGCACAAGTCATTATATGATGCTTTATGGGAAGACCGTATTACTCGAAGAGGTCTCTCGGTATGTCACCTTTTCAAGTGTTATATGGAATCGATGTTGAGCTCCCCATTTCCATAGAACTCCCTGCTCTACACTTGGCACAAGCGATTGAAGATGAAAATTTCCATAGTTCTCTTGAAAAGAGGATCATGTGTCTAATGTAACTTGAAGAAAAGAGAATAAGAGTGGTCAACAGGATCACCGAACATCAGAATCAAGTCAAGAGACTATTCGATAAAAAGGCTAAGAAGAGGGATTTCCGGTGGGAGATCTCATCCTTTTATGGGACAAGCGAAGAGAGCCAAAGGGCATGCATGGGAAATTCGACTCTCTTTGGAGAGGGCCTTTCAAGATCAAGTAGCTCAATGGAGAGAATAGCTTCTATCTCTCATATCTAGATGGAACTGAGCTCCCACTTCCCTATAGTAGGCAACATCTCAAAATATTTAGGAAGTAGAGCTTGCTCTCTTCTTTGTACAATTTTCTTTAGTTGTGTGTTTGTTTTTTCATGTGTTTTCTTTCTATTGGTTATGTATTTTCCTTTCTTTTTCATCACCCTTGTTCTTGACTCCATAACCCAATGGATATGAAAATGTAGATATGGGATTCTCTACCCTTAAGCTTTGCTCAAAGTTAGTCCCCAGAAAGAGCCAGCTGTTAATCTGTAAAATTGACAAGGGAAATTTTGTAGGTAACCATACCAAAATATATTTTTTGGTCTCATGTGGGGTCCTTAGCATTTAGAATGGCATAAAATTCCTTTATGGAAAATCTAGTTTTTAGAACTCGGTCATTTTCAACCTTTTTGGTTGGGTGCAGTTTTCATTCATGTTACATCAACCAAAACTACGCTGCTATTCTCTTGGCACATTCTAAGGAGTTTTAGCACTCCAAATGTTACGCCTCTCAAAGGTGCACCAAGGCATAAGCGCCATTTTGTTATCACTTGCCAAAGTGTGTTGTGGGCGTTAAAGACATGGTGTAGACAATCTCAAAGCTATGCCATTGCGCTAATACCATCGTGTCGACATCAACTTAAGTGTGCCATAGAAAAAGTTGGTGGTGCATTTATTACACCTTTTGCTATAAATGGGCGTGTCTGACCTGTCATTTTCACAATTCAAAAAATGTGAAAAGTTATTCCTCTCGTGCTTCTCAAAGCATTCCTGTAAGCCCCGTGTGTTGCCATTTGTTGCATTCGTAGACACCGCATCATCTCCTTTATCGTTATATATTCCTAGTAAGTGACCCTTTCCCTTCTTGTGGATTTTTTGTGGTTTTTATGTTGGTTTAGGTGATTAGGATTGCTAATAATAAACAATGAACCTAAGAAGATAACACAATCCCAACACATCTTACAAAACTCACTGCAAGCCGTTTCTCACTCTCCTTCCAAGTTTGCAAAACCTGGAAGGCTCTACCTCAGAATGGACCCCTGCCCCTTTTCTCCTTTGTCCCCTTGCTATCAAAATCTAAGCAATGAGTTAAAAACCAAAAGTAAAGAGAATCGGCATGTTGTTTTCCAAATGGCACAATTTTCATACATGCTGCATCAAAAACGGTTGCGCTTAAGGTGCACTATGAACTCTTGCACGAAGCCTTTCTCACACCTTGTAAAAGACAAAAATTCCTAAGGCACAGGTGCAAGTGCACATATAGTAGCAACAACACTTCATGCTATGCAAACCCTTCCCACACTGAAAGCTTAACCCCTTGGCGCACCTCACCTTGATGTTGCATCTTTTACATCCACACCTTGGTGCCACATTAAAATATTTAACACCAATCATAATCTTGTGCCCCACTAAAATACCTCCAACGGCACAAGCGCACATCTCTTAACACCAACATTTGAATGTTGTGTGTAACCTTTCCAAGCCTGTGCCCCTTTTGGCATTGTTTTCTCCCATGCAACACTTTCCCAAAGTGCGCCTTGCTTTTCTAAGTCCCTACAGCCTATAGTAAAGTTGTGCCTTGCGCCCAGAGGCTCATAAATTGCTAACTTTTCATTTTGTAAGCTTTTATGGATGACTTAAAAGCTAACATGGCTCTTCTTTGATGGACTTCCTAATTCTTCTTGTAGATAAACAATTTGAACTCAGATCCACACATATCTTCATCGAGTAAAAAGCTAACTAAGTCCAAGGGTAAAGCCAAGTTAATAGTGCAAGAAATGAAATATAAATACCAAAGGGTCGGGATACCTAAATCTCTTGCAGAGTGTGATCTTGATATCAGAGATTTAGAACTTGGGCACATTGACATGGAGGAATTCTGGACCAAAACCAAGAAGGTCATAGGAAGCCCATTGATGGATAAATTGGTTAGTAGTGGTTTACACTTTCTTTGCGCAGGCTCTCAAAGTGAGCGCAATAAACAATGAGTACATGATGTTGGTGGGCCATTGTTATAATAAGGACACAAGATGTGTCAAAAATGAGAAGGGCGAGGTAATAATCAACCTCACGGCTGACATTTTGAGATCAAGTTGGGCATCCTCACCACATACATTTTGTAAAAAGTGAGCCGGAGGACTACATGAAGACATTAACTGAAAATGAAGACAAATGTATGTAGTTAATGAATGAGGTGTACCTCAAGAACAAGAAGGTGACAAGTAGGTGGCCACAAGTCATTCATCGCAGTGAATTTTAAGAGGAGGTGAGTGACACCATCACCTTCCTGAGTAGGGTGTTTGGGCTTCCCGATGCCCATTACTTTCACAAGTGGATGCTCAGGTATTTAGAAATAATGAATAAAAATGTTCGGATCAGCGTTTTGAATTGGGAGAGATTATCAGTAGCATAATCTCGGAGCAGCTTCAACAACTGGGAGGTTCTATACGAACTCCTATGTGGTATATGCTACTGCCTCAGAGAGGACCGCCTAGCATTGAATCAAGTATGGGGTATGGCCCCGGGCCAAAATATACAAGTACTATCCAGAGTTAAGATTGGAGAATAGCATAGCCTAATTCAAGTAAGATCAATGATGTCTTCTTCTATGGCATCATCTACCTCTTGAGGCCAAACATGACTTATGGTTGGACGACCAAAAGCGTGATCACCATCATAGAGAAGTGGGGAGCGTTATTCACACAATTCCCCACTTTCACCTATCTCAGAGCCGCTAACTTCTTGGGAGAACCCACCAAATTTCCAAGGTATGCGGGACCCAAACTGATCTTGTTGGAGCTATCTAGACAGCTCATCACATTCATGAGAAGTGTTTGAAAAGGAAAAAGGGTGGAACTCCATTCCCTCTCACAATGGGTAGGTACACCTACACTTCACAGAGCAAAGCCCAGGAGATGTTTTAAGAACTTGAATTTCTCAATTTGAAGCATAATTTCTGGCAAGGCCAACCTTTCATCCTCTTGATTACATTCTAAGGGAAAAGATCGATCTAATTCATGTCCCTCGATCAATGATATCTACATCAATCTATATTATGAATTTGAGCTCGGGACGAAAGGATCACTCCCACCGGCCTTGACAGAGATCATTCAATGTGGTGTGGCTATCATCCAAAAGGATTTCAAGAAACTGATCAAGAATTTGATCGGGTTTATCTAGACACGGATGGGGACAATTGGAAATTTTCTAAAATTGATAGAAACAAGGCCCCAAGACTATACAGAAAGGGTCAAGGGCACTCTTCAATGCACCAAGCATTGGTGCAAGAAAAATTGTACCATCTACCTTGGGGTAGACTTTACCATGTCTCCCTTGGGTGATGCACCCACCAGGCCAAAGCACTTTCCTAAAGGCAAAGGAAAAGATATAGAAGGAGAGGCAAGCACCGCTTGCTCGTAAAGAAGTCACTGAAAGCCCTCCTTCCACCACTCGAGAAAAAGTGGTGGACTTAGTGTCCCCAAGAAGAGAAGAAGCAACCAAAGTGCTCCAACAAACATATCCACTCGTGAAATTGTCACATCTACAACCGGTGAAGTATCAACCATTCCCTCTCTCGCTCCTCCTTCCCCTCCTTATGTCGCTCAACCAACCACCGCTTTCATTGTTTCTTCTCCCCATCTTCTACCATTCCCCCTCTCTCTTCCTCCATCTTTTCTTACCTCGCGGATATGTCCCCTATAATTTCTTCCCTAATCTCATAGATCTCTTCCACCCCCATGGTTCCATCTCTTACAATGACTCCTAACCCCATGAGCATTAGATTTTTGGATTTTCTTAAATCCACCACCAAGTGTCTTGACACATTTCCCCGTGTCCACTGCAGTTGCTCCTTCTACCCTTGTTTCCTCCTCTTCCTCTGGTCCCACTCCCTTAAGTCTAGAATGGATCTCCAAACACCTGAGCCAACACAAGAGGAAAGTCCCTATTACACCTATGGAATTCTCTGTTATTCTAGCTAAAGGGCCTAAGAAGAAAAAGGCTATAACTTGCTTCTCTCAAAGTGCTTCAGGTGAAAGGGTTATGGAGATCGTGTACCCTGATCTCACAAAGAAGAAATAAGATTTGTCTCCTATAGATTTTATAGTGACTTAGGTCACAATGGGAACATCATCAGAGAGCCTACAAGGAGAGGCCTTATCCACAGTGGATTCCCTTTGCAAGAATCTTCAAGAAGCAAAGGAAGAGAAGAGAATATTAAAAGAGAAAAACAAGCATCTTCTCCAAGCCCTACAAAAGATGGGCAATGCCCCTCCTATGACTGTCACCGAACCTCCCAAAGTTCTTAGTCAAGAGAAGATAAATGAGTACACCAAGATCGGTGAGCAAGGTACATTAGTGTCCACTTGGAGAGAGAAAATCCTCAAAGATAGTGAGGAAGTGATTACAAAGTTCACAAATATCTATCAAAATATAGATCAAGTAAACAAGGAACTCCTAGAAATCGCAGGGCCTATCTCCAAAGAGTTGGACCATGCTAGGTTACAATACTAGATGTTCCAGAAGATGCTTGACTGCTCAGTCGATGACTTGGTGAAATTCGACGTATTTGATTACCCACGAGCACCCAACAAAGTCCTTGCTTTTTTAGACCATCGAGTTGACCAAATGGAGTTTTTCTTGGAAAAGATAGACAAAATCAAGGAGGAAGTCCTGGATGTCATGCATCTAATGGAGCAGATCATCTTAAAAATGTTTCTAGGGTTTCTCGGTGCATCGTAAGCCTTGAGGAAGGAAAATGATACTATTCAGCTTTTTCAAGGCAATCATGTCACGAGGGTTTAGCATCGAGAGGCCACTTTTGATATAGAATATATCAACAACCTTCCGGCCTATTGTGACTTTGTTGGATACTTGATGGAGGTACGCAATGAATACTTCAAACTTGTAGAAATACTCAGAGATGAACGGGAAACATGCAAAGTCATCAGGGATCACACCAAGGGTCCCAATTAGGATCAACTTTAAGTGGTGGTCAGCAAGTTCATGGAGTATTAAGCTCAGTTTCACATTACCTCTCCTGAGTAGAAGCAAGACACTCCTTTTAGACCAAGGGATGACAATGAATAGGTTCCTTCCTCCTGGGATAAATCCCATTTTTGTAAAAGTATTTAGAAGTATGTTGGCACAAATGATGACATCATCCATGTTGCACCATGGGATGTTGTCATCCACAAAATTGCCCCAAAGTCAACATTTGACTTTTAAATATTTTATAGTTTTTGTAAATAGTTATTGGCTCCTTTCGGTCTTCTTTCTCCTTCTCCTTCCATAAATACTTGGATACTTGTAGTATTCGGTGGTGAGAAAATTTGTATGAAAAATAGAAGTGAGGAGAGAAAGACTTTGAGCTTTCTTGTAATAGAACAAATATTAATACAAAAATTGAGACTTTGTGCTGAATTCCTGTGTTATGTGTTAGATCTTTCTTAAGTTAGATCTGCATGCTTATTCTATTGGATTCACCTATGCTTTTGTCATTTGTTTATCAGTATTGCTTTGTTTGTTTATGTGAGTAAGTTTGGCTCTATTTACTACCAACCCAAAACATAAACCCTCTGACCTTTCTACTTTGGAATTCATTTCTTTTCTCCCTTCAGATCCATCTTTCTTCTATTCCTTACTTCATTCTTTTTTGTTCTACGTCGGAACTAACTCTACCAAGATGAGATCCCAAAACCACCCCGAAAGAAGAATACTATAAGAATTACATGATTCCTGTTGGTAGAATAACAATAAACTAATTTCACTTTGTTGTCTTAAAGAGGGGCTATGCCCGACACATTGTTAGCCTGTCTGTCCATAGATCCGCCCACCTGATAGATTTTCGATCAACAGATCAAACACTATCCACCATCACCCCAAAAATTATTTTTAATCAAATTATTATTGCACCAATGGATGGGAAACCATTTATATGACAATGGAACAAGAAAAATAGTGTGGGGGTCCATGAATAAGGCACATATGAGGTCTTTTGTAAATTATTTTTTCTTTACATCCACATATGACAATTTTTGGAATAATAAACCCTACAACCCTCTTTGTAAGTTTTCCAACAATCAAGTTTCCCCATTTCCACGTCAACTTGAGGAAGTAATGCCTCTAATGTGTTTGTAAGAGAGGCACACTTGGGGTTTGTAGATTGTGAATCCCTCATTCTTTTGATTAAATCCTCAATTTCAATTTTATTTTCAACTATGTGGGATGCTAAATCTTCTTGACTACCTGGGGGATGTTGAGAAATTATGGGAGGGTTGAGAGGATTGACAGAAGTAACAATTTTTGGTTGTGGTTGATTCCTCGACCTCAAACTCTAATAATAAAAAAAAATATTCAATTCAAATTTTAATATATAATTATCATATTTCAATGCAATTTTGAGAAAATAATTGTGCCTACCTCTTCTCTATGGCGCCATCTTCGATTCAAATCTTTCTAGAGATCCATAAATGATCCTTTGAGCTTGAGATCTAGTTGAATTAAAAACCATGAGGGAATAGTAAAGCTTTGAAACTTGCATTTGAGGGAGATAAAATGATAGAGGCTTAGACATATTTTTGATTTATAGCAAACATAACGCATACACATTATGCTTTGGTAAATCCCAAACACGATACTTTAAAACATGATTGCGTTATAATAAAATACATACGTGTTTTTCTTTTTTCGAGTTTTTGTCCACTTTTGGCCCCCAACTTCATGCACTTACCTAGAACATACTTCTTGATTCTTAATTACCTTCTACAAACTTCTATTGACCATACCTGACTTATTTTTATTTGAATGTCATAGTCATGACTTCTTCAATGAGCTCTAAAAACTAAACTTCCCGAGCATTCTCTCATTTCATCATCCTATCGAATCATTTATACAACCTAACAACTTTCTTCAATCTGTTTGACTGTTTGAATCTTATATCCCTCTATGACAATTCTTTGATAAAACAACATAGATTTAAGGATATGGATTGGACTGTCAAACACAGAGTTTTCTCCTAATAGCCACTTGATGGGTCTACATGTGAGATATATACTTGAATAAATCCTATTTAACTTCATGAAATACATCAATTCTCATGATAATAATTCCCATATCATACAAGACCTCAACATACAAATGTATGATACACTTTTTTAACCAACACTTTAATACTTGTCACATAACCTTATGAATGATATGAAAAAGTTAAATACATTAACATACCTCAACCACCTTTATTGTTTCTTATTAGTGATAAATGTCTCCATGAAGCCTAAAGGAATCACATCATACAACTAGATGAATTCAATAGTACCAAACACCCATGTCCTCATCAAACATGTCACCATACTTAAGAGTCCATTTCCTTAGTTGATTTTTTTTTCATTTCTCCATCATCCACTTGGTAGTCTTCTTGCGCTAATAAAAGGAGTTCTTAAGGTTATTAAAAAAGAAACAAACTTCTTTGACCAGAATAATTTGTTTTAGGTTCCTTCATTGATTTAGGTTTTTTCTTCACTTTCTCAACATGGGTAGATGTTACATTTTCCTTCCTCTCAAATATATTTTTACTCCATCTATGATATCTAACAATATCGCCAATATTGTTAAAATTGAATCAAACAATAGGAATATTACCTCTAGGAGCATCATATCTCCAAATATATCTAGGTGGCCCTTGATGATAGTAGCTAGCAATGTGACCCTTTTTATGATAGTTATAGAGATATAAAATCTTGACTAATGTGAATTGCCATTTTTACCATTACTCCATGGATAATCAATCTTGATTTTCCTTCTACATTCCTTATCTCTATGACCAAAAATATTGCATGAATAATAAAAACCATTAAAATTACTTAAGAAACTCATTGTATTAGGTTGTCTTATGACATTCCTATGAACCTTGATATCATTTTTGGTTGTAGCAGGTCCTAGACATAGCTCAAGATGACTCTTCCTTCTTTGTTTCTTCCTCGAAGCAAAAAATAATTTTTTCACTTGGGGTTCTTTGACTATTCAACATATCATCAAGATCACTAGTACTCTTATCAATTATTTTGTATATCTTTAACTTTCTTGATGCTACTTCTAGATCTTATTTTAAGATATTTAACTCTATACTTAGTTTGGCATAATCCTCCTCTTTAGATTCTATTATTGTTTTTCGTCAACTGGATATGATCTTCAAGATCCTTATTGATTTCTTTATAATCCTCTTCTTCCTTTTGTAGTCTCTTTTCTAGAAACCTGATTTGAATTTCATGCTCCTTGACTATTGCACTCAACATTTTATTCTTCTTCCTTGTAATCAGTATATATTCTAAGGCACTAATAAGTTCAACTTCAATATTGAATCCTACCTCTTCCTTATCTAAATCATTCTCTCCAACTTGTTCCCTTCATTTTGAACTACTACCACCTTCCATACTCATGAGCAATGTGTCAAAATTCACAAATTAATTTTCACACTCAGAGTAACTACCTTCACTATCTTTAGATAAAATGTTATTTCCTTCATGATATTCTTTGGTATATTTGTTATCTTCATAACTCTTCTTAGCATAAATAAATGGAGACATAGGGGATGAAGAGCTTATATAGAGGATAAAGTTTTATATATCTATCCCCATGGATTTCAAGAAATTTCTCATTTTGAGAAAGAGTGTCATCACATATTTAACTAGACAACCTGCTATACGTATTCTTAAAATATATCCTCCAAGTTGTTAGACTTTGTTCACAAGGGCCTTTCTTTAATACCAATTTTTGTAAGCACAATTACTGAAAGGGGGATTAATTGGTACTTTAAAAACTTTTAATTTTGTTGTCTTAACTTGAATACATTATTTCAATCATCCATACAACATCCATTAACCAATATGAGATTATTAATTATCTTAGAAAACCATAAAGCAACATATTAATCATCCACATAAGCATGAAGCATAAGAGAGCACAAGAATTCCATATTTAAATGGGAAACCCTCAAGGGGAAGAAAACCCATTGAAATAGAACATTATATTTCCATGTTTAAAAGTTTAGTGTGGCACCAACCACATAAGGAGCACCAAAACCTATTTTAGTACAGCACCAACCTTACAAAGAGCACCAACCACTGATTTAGTGAGGAACCAACCCCACAAAGAACACCAACCCCTTGGTTTTTAGAGAATCAACCCAAAAAGGAGGAACCAAACCACTAAGTTGACCAAGCACCCAATCAACACCACGGATATGAATATCACTTCCAAAAATTGTTTTTAAAAATTGATTGTGATCACTTTGTCATCTCTCTTCACTCAAAACCTTCTCAAAATAGCCTTCTTGTCTTCTTCACTCTAAAACTTATTCACTAATCATGATTAGGTCAAGTAGCCTATCTCTCCAACTATATCACACACTTATAAAATCATGCACATAATCTCATCCCTATCATCATACTCACTAAGACCTATAACACATCCTTAATCATCTCTCTAGATTGCTCATTCTCATGTACATAAACTAGGTCTTCTTCTCCAACTAGGTCATGTGTGGATGACCTTCTTCAAGCTCATCATTTTCAAATCAAAATCCTAGAATAATTCTCTAGAATTTTAAATTCCTCATACTCTTCAACTCTATCCTCATAACTTTCTCATATATTATTACCAAATTTCTACACACCCACCTCTCTCTACCAGATCAAATGGGAAAATACAATTTCTTATATACAAATCAAATTCACTCACATCATGTAGGTTGGCCTTCATAGATCATATACCACAAACATAATTAAAATATAATGATTACATCATACAAAATACCATATAGGTTGGTCATATCACCATCATACCCAATTTTCTCCATTAGGTCTCCAATAGGCCTAATTGCACCAAAATCCTTCTCGCCAAAACTAAACCTCTTTGAGACTAATTTCCCATAAAATAATCCTTGAATAAATTCAGGAACATAATAAGATACCTCATCATGCTTCCACCATACCCAAAAATCTTTGCATCATCACCTCATGCCATGAAACCATGTCAAGAACATGCTTGTTATTTTACACCAAATCCAAGACCTCCAAGATGAGGCTCAATACCACATAAAAGGACATAAAACATGAAATTATGATATATAAATATAAATATATTTATCTTATATACTTGAGAAAGTACTCATACTAGAAAAATCAAACATTAGATGACTCAAAACATCTCTGCAAGAAGACTACACTAAAACGACCATTTAATCCCCAAAAACAAGTCTTCAAAGATAGGTCACATTGTGTATCCTAAATCCTAAACCATTATTTGAAACTATCATAGTGATGTATTAAAACTCCCATGATTCCATAAATTCTAAATTATACAATAGGTTGAATGGAAAACTTTTACATAAACTACAAAACTCTAGAAACATTCAAATTTGTGTAGAGTACACTCACAATAAAGACACCATATCACCACCATCAGAAATATGGAAGAGTCTTATACAACCTCATATCACCAAATTTTATCAAACAATTCATTCTGGTCCTATACACGAAAGTTTTCTCAAGTTTCTCTCAAACTAGGGTTTTAAAGTCATAACAGAGCAATTTTAGTGTTAACGATGGTTCATAAAACTATGATGACCAAAATTTATCATTTCACTTGGAAATTATTCTTGGGATACCCATTTAACTTCACAAATATCATCCTCACATACATATTCCAATTTGTCTAGGGAGCATCCAAAGTTGACCCTTGAACTGGAAATAACTGTTTTGGGAGCTCGATAGGGATCAAAACAACTTTTCAAGTAATTCCTTCATCCTCCTAACCTAAAACTTAGACCATATATCTGTAATGAAATTATATATTATTTAAAATACTCATCTATGCTATGGTACCTCTAAAACACTCCATACACCATGATTTCTCCATTCTTGGCTTGCATTGTGTTATAGAACTTGCTTCTTAGGACCTTAAAATTGCAAAAACACCTGAATAGTGATATTATACACCTTACACACCTATTATACAACCTTAAAACAAATTTCACATGTTTTTACCAATATAATCTACCTCATACTTCATGAATTAACTCAATCTTCCTACTCGATTCTAGGATTATGGTTATATTGGATTGATTCAACTCATGTCTAAAGTGATCGACCTTAAAATAATATTTACAGACTCATTAAATCCTTTCACACATCATAAAAAGTAGGTTATTGTTACCCAAAATGTTCCCCTGCTCATTTTCTCGCTAACTCCTTTCATCTTTCCTTCTATTATGCCTTAGACACAAAATTTTTCTTTTCGGGAACTCAAAACCTTGTAGAAATTACACCATTCGATGGAGCTCTTTCTCGGCTTTCCGAAAGGTAAAGTTTTCCTCCTAAATCCACGTATTTTTCAAGTTATGGCTTGGTGGAGTTTTTGTGGGAAATTTTCCCCTAGAAGGCCCGCAGCCAATGATATGCTGCCACGTGTCTAGGAAGTGGCGGGGGTCGGAGGAGAACTTGGTTTTTTGCCAAGTGTTTTGGAAAAGGTTTCAAAAGAAAAATTCTTCCTTGGGGCCCACCGACGAATCAGGAGCTACCACGTGTCCCAGGGAAAAAATTTGGGAAAATCGGCTAAGTGTTGGCGCAAGGAAATTTTGAAGAGATGGCCCCACGGCCAATCAAAACGTGACACGTGTCATAAGGAATCAGAAAGTGGAGCGCGGGGGTAAAATTGGAAATTTGGCTAAGTGTTGGCCGAAATTTCAAAGAAGGAAATTTTCACCCATTTTCCCGCCACCTAATCACAATGCGACACGTGTCCAAGGAGGTCCACACCAGCGGAGCGGGGGGAAGAATTAGAATTTTTGGCAAAATGTTTTGCCAAAAGTCCAAAGGGCGAGTTTTGGCCCGCTGCCCCCACCAATGAATGGAATCTCGCCATGTGTCCCGGTGGGTGGAGCACGAGGAATATTTGGGAAATTTTCCCAAGGAGGAAATAGAGGAAAATTTAGAAGGGAAAGCCCGCCCCCTTATTGCGAGCCAATGGAATCTCGCCACATGTCCAAATAGGGCAAAAATTTCAGAGCAAGCCCGCAAAGAAACTTTGGAGGGTCAAACCCACACCCAATGGGGTTTTGACACGTGTCAAGCCAAAAATTTGAATCCACCCGTGGAAAATTCGGAGAGATAGGCCCAAGCCAATCACATCTCGCCACATGTCTTCACCTCATCGGCCTAGCGGGGAAATTTTGAAAATTTTTCCAAAGGCAAAAATGAAGTAAAATGGAGTAGGAAGGGCCTACGACTAATTAAAATGTGTCACATGGCACCTAAATTGGTGGGGCATGGGGAATTTTTTGAAAATTTTCCAAATGACCAAAAGGGTAAAAAATTCAAATTTTTTGCCCGCCGATCCGATTTGGCCTGTTTTTGCCCTAAATTTTCAAATCGCCATATCTTTCAATCCAGAGCTCAGATTTTTGCGTTCTTTATATAAATGGAAAGCTAGTGAAATTATCTACATGATTCCAGGGTCAATTTTGTATTTTGGTTCAGTTTGGAGAGAGAAAATCAAGAAACATCTCTGGCACATGGTAATGGCCAGAAATGACATTTCAACAACCAGTTTTAATGCAAAATGGGTCGCATTCTTCTTCAGCATGGCCAAAAATGTTAGGGCATGGGTCTATAAGGACACCCATGTTGTTTTAATGCATCTTCATTCAATGGGAATGGCTCCCACATTTTTACACGTTTTCTCTCTCCTGGGCTCGACCCATGCATTGTAAAAAGCTAGATTTGGCTCATTTTTTGAGGGTTGAACATTTTTTTGGATAGCAAGCTTCTTCTTTCACCTTCAACAAGTGATTTTTGCAAGTATCAGACATTCTTCATGATTTTAATAGGTTTCTACCTCTTTGATGTTGTAAATGCAAGGATTTTGAAAGTGAAAATGATAGTGCAGACTCTGTGATCAATTTTTAGTCCTTTGTTTGTATTGTCTTGCTTCATTTCAGACCTCTAATTGCATCTTATCAGCTTGTGTATAATGTTTCATGATGCATTTCATGAAATTGTGTCAATTTGCATGAATAAGAAGTGTTCACCACTCCTTTGGTGTATCACCTGTTAGTTTAGTTTCAATTTTTGCACTTTCTATCTCCGTCTCCTTGGAATTTAGAGTAGGATTAGGATTCAAACCTCTGCAATTGTGTAAATAACATATCGATCGAGAGGAGTTTGAGGAACCAGCCTCTAATCTAGAGATTCCTCTCTCATTTTACAAGTCCCACACTTGGAGAGAGGTCTCAATGTTGTGCAATCACACTTTGGATGCCCGAAACATCAACTTGAAACCTAATTTACATCCGGGTGTCTTGTTGATTTGCAACAACAGTTTTGGCATGCGGTGGGACCTTAGAGGTCTCATTTTCATTACAGAAAATTTGATGTGCATCTGCTGCAATTTTATTTCTTAAAAGAGCTATAAATTTCACATATGGCGACTCCAAGGGGAAGAATCGGCTAGTTTTAGTAGTGCAGACATGAAAGCTCATGAGCGAATCACTACAAGGTCAACAGTTGGAGAAGAAGAGGTGTTGTTTGAATATCTACTGAGTTATCTCCAAGAAGAAGGAAAAGAGGAAGGAGTCAAAGGTCTCCATCTCCACCAAACAGAACTCTCTCAACTCCTCCACCTAGTAGGCCTTTCATTCAGTCAACAAGGGTTCTAAGACCAATTAGAATGGCACAAAACAACCCCTATGTCAATTTCACTGGTAGCAGCCCACTTGCTCTCAATGCACAAAATCCAATTCCAATTGCAGCCTTGAAGAACATTCCATACTTCACTGGAGAGAATCAGATTACTCCTGGTGATCATGTTAAAGACATTTCCAACCTTTGTGCAATTCATGAAATCAATGAGATGCAAGTTGTTGTCAAATTGCTAGCATCTTCATTCAAGGGGAAGGATTTGCAATGGTTTAGAAGCCTTACCTCAGGTTCTATTCAAAATTGGAACCAGCTATGTGTAGCACTTCATGAGCAATTTGGAGAGAAGGGAGACAACTTGTCTCTTTTGGAGCAGCTGACAACCATCAAGAGAGCTCCCAATGAGCAGCTGACTGATTTCAACTTCAGATTTCAAAGGACTTGGGAGAGAATTCCAGTGGTAGTCAGGCCAACAACAGAAGGTGCTTTTCTTTACTATCTCAAAGCTCTAAATTTTGATATTTCTATGTTGATTCAATCCATGGGAGGCATAACTATCCCTATGGCTTATAGCATTGCCATTAGGGCTGAAAATTGTTTGATCCAAGCTGGAAAACTAGCCCCTAGACCTCCCATGCCATTGTTTCCAAGTTTAGAGAGCCCAAACACTAATCAAGCACCTAATTTGGCTCCTTCTCCCACTCCAAGAAATCAGAGTTCAAATGAAGATTCTACTTCATCTCCAAGTGCCCCAAATGAGCTTCAAGAAGTCATGAAGCAATTGCAAAATTTAGGTAATGAGCTGGTTACTCTCAAGAGGCAACAAGCCCAAAGTTTTAGACCTTCCTTCCAGCCTCAAGCTCAGCCTAACAGGCAGCCATATCAACCTCATAGACTACCCAATCCAGCTGCAAATCTAAATCAAGCAAGGCCTCCT
This sequence comes from Taxus wallichiana var. yunnanensis, assembly GCA_018340775.1. NCBI lineage: Eukaryota > Viridiplantae > Streptophyta > Pinopsida > Cupressales > Taxaceae > Taxus > Taxus wallichiana. The sequence goes on along the minus strand of CM031242.1, from coordinate 203,718,735 downwards.
GCCAACAGACCATTTCAGCCCTATAATCCAAATGCTATATCTACCTCTAAGGCATTGGTGCCAACACAAAACAACGTTGCTCAGGAGTATGATTGGTGTTTTCCATGCAATGAACCTCACAACCAATCTATGTGCTTCAACGGTGCCTTGAATCAAGCATTAATGGTGAAAACTACTGGTGTGGAGGGTGAGGGCAGTCAAGGAAACAACCAACAACAAGAAACATTCCAGCAGCAATTAGCTCCAAATGACACCACACTTGTGAACTGGTAGGCAAAGGATTTTTGTGGCATAAATCAAATAGTCTCTCAAAGTTTTGCAGCCAACACAAGGTCAAAAAGAAGGAATTTGGGTGAAGAAAAGCCATTAGCTCCAACCAATCCACAACCTTTTATGGCTCCACAAATGGTTGGAAAACAAAATATAGTTGTAAATGCACAAGGGCAGCCAAGAACAGCTCTAGACCAACTCAAATACCGAGTTGTTGCTACTCACATGCAAGGGATGAATATGCAAACCAAGGGATAGAAAATATATCCTTCATCACCATTTAGTATCATTGATCGGATGAAGAAGACAAATGTAAATATATCAATGTGGGAATCCCTATCTATCCCGGCCGAGAGAGATTTGCTACAAGCTGCCATGAAGGGGCCAACTTCGAATTAGCAAGTCAAATGCAAGAGAAGGTGCTCACAAATGCTACCCAGCCTGAAGGGAATCATGGAGGACAGCAAGGTAAAATGTTGAAGCCCCCTTGTTTTTATGTCTCATTAATCATTGGAAACCAATTGGTGCACAATTGCATGATTGACTCCGGGGCAAGTAGCTTAGTGATGCCCAAGAAAATAGTTGATCAGCTAGGACTTCAATATGAAACCATATCCAAAGGGGTAGTGCGGTTGGATGGGACAACAAGAATAACTTGATTGGGGTGATTAGAAACTTGAGTCTTACCTTGCATACATGTCCAAATGTTGTTGTTTTACAAGATGTATCAGTTATAGACCTTCCACCACTCTTTTCCCTATGTTTGTCAAGAGATTTCACAGCCAAGATTGGAGGATATTTGTCTCACCGATTGGTCACACATGCTATTCGAATGAGGTATGGAACCAAAGCTACAATCAGGTCTGAACCTATTGCAACTTCCACATTGAGCCCTACACTTCAAGTCGATCAATGCCAACTGCTTGAGAATTTGATCAAGAAGATCACCCAAGCATTGATGAAGCTGACACCAAGGTTGGAAGCATCCTAGATCTAACTCTTGATGAATGGGCAAACAAGGTGCATGCTTTTGATCCTTATCAAGAAGTATAAGAATCTGAGCTAGGGGTCTATTGCATACATCAAGAAGATCATCCCATTCCTAGCAACACCAAGCCAAACCACAAGGATGACAATGAGGTATGGCAGCTATTTTTTGATGGATCAAGGAATGGACAAGGTGCAGGAGGTGGAGCTATGCTTATTTCACCTCAAGGAGTAAAGTACTATTCATCTTTTAGATTTCAATTTACATGCTCCAATAACACTACTGAATATGAAGCCTTGGTGCAAGGGATGCATTGGGCCATAAAGAGAGGAATAAATAACTTGAAAGTCTTTGGTGACAGTGAATTGATTGTAAACCAAGTTAAGGGGAAGCATGTTGTCAAGAATAATCTACTCAAGTGCTACAAGAATAGGGTGTGGGACCTCGTTGAAGATTTTGAGGGCTTTAGCATAATATCCATTCCTAGAAAAGAAAACCAACCTGCTGACAGGCTTGTAGCAGTTGGGGCAGCCTTTGATATTATGGAAAGCATTCAAAAGGACAAGGTACAACCAAACATCCATGTGATTGTGAGGCCTTCAGTGCCGGATAACAATGTAAGTTGGCAAGTGTTTGAGAATGAACAAAAAATATCCATTTCTTATAAGAAGAAGCTGAGTTCTCAGCTAAAAATTAGGAAAAATTAGAACAACAGTATGGTGACCAAGTGGTACAGCTGAGAACTAACAAGCTGCCCAAGGGACTTATCACTTTGGAGTCCATTTTCAATCCCAATGATCAGTTTAGGAAAGAGAAAGCAAACATTCAGGTCAAGAGAGAAGATTCAGTATCCATCTTGGTGGAAGAGAACAAACCATTACAAATTGGAAAGATGACAACTGAACAAGAAAGGTATGAGTTCATACAGCTATGTCAAGAGTTCCCTGATGTGTTTTCTTAGAGCTACGAAGATTTGAAAGGTTTCAATCCCAAGTTAGCTCAGCACACCATTGAGTTGGATCCAAATACTAAGCCCATTAGGCAGAAAAAAAGGCCATTCAATCCACACATGGAACCTCTCATGAGGAAGGAATTGAACAAGTTGATTGAGTCAAGAATCATATTCCTAATCAAGCATTCTAGTTGGGTTGCCAACTTAGTTCCAGTTAGAAAGAAGAGTGGAGAGATCAGATTGTGTGTTGACTTCAGAGACTTGAATAGAGCATCTCTCAAGGACCATTACCCACTCCCTTATATGGAGAAAATTTTGCAAGTTGTGGTTGGCTCGAGAGGTTTTCACTACTTGATGGCTACTCGGGCTATAATCAGATTATGGTGAAGGAAGAAGATCAGTTCAAGATAGCCTTCACAACCAAATGGGGAACTTATGCATACAGGAAAATGCCATTTGGGCTGTCCAACGCTAGAGCTACCTTCCAAAGAGCAATGGACATGGCATTCAAAGGTTTGATTAACAACGTGGTGCTGATATACCTTGATGATATCAGTTTTTTCAAGAATGCAAAGTAGACCACCTCTCTCATTTGAGACAAGTCTTCCAAAGGTGCAGGAGATTTGGAATGTCTTTGAATCCTAAGAAGTGTATCTTCCTAGCACATGAAGGAAAGCTCCTTGGCCATATTTTCTCCAAATAAGGATTAGCAATTGATCCAGAGAGGGTTGAAGCCATAAGAGCACTACCATTGCCAAGCCATAAGAAGGCCCTTCAGAGTTTCTTGGGGAGAATAAACTTTGTTTGAAGGTTTGTCCCAGATTTTGCAGCCCTTGTCAAACCTATCACCAAAATGTTAAAGAAAAGCATGGCTTTCAAGTGGACAGCAGAAGGCAAGGAGAGTTTTGAAGCAATCAAAGAAGCCATCTCCCAAGCACCAACTCTCATCAACCTGGATTTCTCCAAGGATTTCATCCTCTATGCATTTGGAGGTAATGATACTATTTCTACCATTTTGGTACAGCAGAACAAGGACAATGATGAGCAGCCAATTGCTTTCTTCAGCCAAAGCCTAGATGACTATGAGGTGAGATATTATTTTATTGAGAAGCATGTACTTGCAGTAATCAGAAGCTTGAAGAAATTCAAGCATCTAGTCTCAAACAACAAGGTTCAGTTGTTGGTCTCTCATGCGGGAGTAAAGGACTTCCTCCTCAACAAGGATTTGAATGAGAAAAGGGCAGGTTGGATCACTCATGTCATGGAGTATGAAATTGAGATCAAGGTCACCAAGCTGGTAAGAGGAAAAGGATTGTGTGAGCAGCTGATTCTGGGAAAGCAAAAAGGAGTATGTAATAAAGAAGAGGTTGTTTTGACAGTTCAAGACAACCATGTGCAAGGTAGCACTCAAGAAGAGGATAATGTTGTCCCCACTCCTTGCTGGACCCAAGGTATAATGCACTTCCTAAGCACAGGCCTATGCCCTCCAGAGATGAACAAAACCCAAAGAAGACACTTCAGATTGCAGGCTGTCCCATATGCCATAGTAGACGGTGTTTTGTTCAAGAAAGATGTGAATGGAGTGCTGCTGAGATGCATTAGCACAAATTAGATTCATAGGGTGTTGGAAGAGTTCCATGGTGGACCAGCTGGTGGTCATTTTGCACCAAGAGTGACAGCTCTAAAAATCATGAAGGCTGGTTATTATTGGCCCAAGATTTTCAGTGATTGCTTTGCGTGGATCAAAAGGTGCAAGAATTGTGCATTCTTCACAGGTAAAGAGAGGCTTGCTGCCCTTCCATTGCATCCAATTTCAGTTGACCAGCCATTCATGCAATGGGGTTTGGACTTCATTGGAGTCATTAATCCCAATTCAAGCCAAGGGCATAAGTGGATTTTGACAGCCACAGACTACTTCACCAAGTGGACTGAAGCAGTAGCACTCAAGGAAGCAAATGAGTCTAACATCTTAGACTTCTATGAGGGGATAATAACCACATTTGGCATACCTGCTACAATAATCTCAGATAATGCATTAGCATTCATTGGATCCAAGGTGACTGAGTGGGCTGTCAAGAACGGGATCTACCTAAGTACTTCATCAAACTACTACCCTCAGGGTAATGGCCAGGATGAATCTACAAACAAGAACTTGTTGAGGATCATTAGGAGGACTCTTGATGAGAATCAGAGGTCTTGGCATACCAAACTGAAATTAGCCTTATGAGCTGATAGGATAACTCCCAAGAGATCCATAGGTAACTCTCCATTCAAGCTTGTTTATAGAAGAGAGGTAATCTTTCCCATGTCACTTGAGTTGCCAACATTGGAACTCATGAAGCAGTTAGAGTTGCTAGAGTTTGGGCCCATGGAGGTGAGATATGTAGAGTTGATGGAGCTCCAAGAGATCAAAGATCAAGCATCCCAAGCAATGGAGAAGGATCAAGCTTTGATCAAGAAGACCTTTGATAGGAAGGCCAAGAGTAGATCTTTCCAAGTTGGAGATCTAGTGTTAAAATGGGATGCAGATAGAGCAAAACCAGGAAGGAATTCAAAATTTGATGCCATTTGGAGTGGCCCATACATGGTCACAAAGTGTAAGGACAACAATGCCTTCCAATTGTCTTCATTAGATGGCGAAGAACTGCAGATTCCAGTCAATGGAATCTATCTAAAGCATTGCTACTAAAGGAAATTCTCCACCTTGTAAATATTAGCTTAGGTTTTCATTCCTCCAAGTGCTTGTGCACATTGTTTTTCTGTAGGTTGTTTTGCTTTCCCTAAGTGCTTTGGTACAGTTTGTTGTCCCTAGAAATGTTTTGCAGTCCTTGCTTCCATCAGGTGATATTCCATCTTCCTCCTTGCAACATTCTAAGTTATTTGGGGTTCCGAACAGAAAATTTGATGACTCCATGCCTAATGGGCTGCTTCAAGAAAATGGTATCTTCATCTAGTAGGCAAATGACCCCTTTGAGTGGCCAAAATTGTTACCCAAAATGTGCCCCCTACCCATTTTCTGGCTAACTCCTTTCATCTTTCCTTCTCTTGTGCCTCAGACACAAAATTTTGCTTTTCAGGCACTCAAAACCTTCTGGAAATGGCACCATTGGATGGAGCTCTTTCTCATCTTTCTAGAAAGGTAAATTTTTCCTCCTAACTCCACGTATTTTTCAAGTTATGGCTCTAGCGGAGTTTTTGTGGGAAATTTTCCCCTAGAAGGCCCGCAGCCAATGATATGCTGCCACGTGTCCAGGAAGTGGCGGGGGTCGGAGGAGAACTTGGTTTTTTGCCGAGTGTGTTGGAAAAGGTTTCAAAAGAAAAATTCTTCTTGCGGGGCCCATTGACAAATCAAGAGCTACCACGTATCCCAGGGAAAAAATTTGGGAAAATCGGCTAAGTGTTGGTGCAAGGAAATTTTGAAGAGATGGCCCCGTGGCCAATCAAAATGTGACACATGTCATAAGGAATCAGAAAGTGGAGTGCAGGGGTAAAATTGGAAATTTTGCTAAGTGTTGGCCTGGCCAAAATTTCAAAGAAGGAAATTTTTGCCCATTTTCCCACCACCTAATCACAATGTGACACGTGTCCAAGGAGGTCCACACCAGCGGAGCGGGGGGAAGAATTAGAATTTTTGGCAAAATGTTTTGCCGAAAGTCCAAAGGGTGAGTTTTGGCCCGCTGTCCCTACCAATGAATGGAATCTCACCATGTTTCTCGGTGGGGAGCACGGGAATATTTGGGAAATTTTCCCAAGGAGGAAATAGAGGAAAATTTAGAAGGGAAAGCCCACCCCCTTATTGCGAGCCAATGGAATCTCGCCACTTGTCCAGGCAAAAAATTCAGAGCAAGCCCGTGAAGAAATTTTGGAGGGTCAAAGCCATACCCAATGGGGTTTTGACATGTTTCAGGCCAAAAAATTTGAAGCGACCCACGGAAAAATTTAGGAGAGACGGGCCCGAGCCAATCACATATCGCCACGTGTCTTCACCTCATCGGCCCGGCGGGGAAATTTTGAAAAAATTTCCAAAGGCAAAAATGAAGTAAAATGGAGCAGGAAGGGTCCATGACCAATTAAAATGTGCCACATGGCACCTAAACTGGCAAGGCGAGGGGAATTTTTTGAAAATTTTCCAAATGACCAAAAGGGTAAAAAATTCAAATTTTTGCACACCGATTCGATTTTGGCCTGTTTTTGCCCTAAATTTTCAAATCGCCATATCTTTCAATCCAGAGCTCAGATTTCTGTGTTCTTTATATCAATGGAAATCTGGTGAAATTCTCTACATGATTCTGGGGTCAATTTTTCATTTTGGTTCATTTTGGAGAGATAAAATCAAGAAACATATCTGGCACGTGGTAATGGCCAGAAATGACGTTTCAACAACCAGTTTTAATGCAAAATGGGTTGCATTCTTCTTCAGCATGGCCAAAAATGTCGGGCATGGGTCCTGTAAGGATGTCCATGCTATTTTAATGCATCTTAATTCAATGGGAATGGCTCCCACGTTTTTACATGTTTTCTCTCTCTTGGGCTCGACCCATGCATTGTAAAAAAGCAGATTTGGCTCATTTTTGAGGGTTGAACATTTTTTTGATAGCAAGCTTCTTCTTTCACCTTCAACAAGTGTTTTTTGCAAATATCATACCTTCTTCATGATTGTAATATTTTTCGCCTCTTTGTTGTTGCAAATGCAAGGATTTTGTGATGAAAATGACATTGCAGACTACTGTGATCAATTTTCAGTCCTTTGTTAGTATTGTCTTGCTTCATTTCAGACCTCTAATTACATCTTATCGCCTTTGTGTATAATGTTTCATGTTGCATTTCATGAAATTGTGTCAATTTTCATGAACAAGAAGTGTTCACCACTCCTTTGGTGTATCACCTATTAGTTTAGTTTCAATTTTTACACTTTCTATCTCTGTCTCCTTGGAATTTAGAGTAGGTTTAGGATTCAAACCTCTGTAATTGTGTAAATAACAGATCTAATCAGAGGAGTTTGAGGAACCAACCTCTAATCTAGAGATTCCTCTCTCATTTTACAAGTCCCACACTTGGAGAGAGGTTTCAATGTTGTGCAATCACACTGGATGCCTGAAACATCAACTTAGAAACCTGATTTGCATCCAGGGATGCTTTGCTGATTTGCATCCGGGGATGCTGCTAATTTGCAACAACAATTATACCTTATACACACCTTCAAAAACCTATAGAGCTCATACATGTGCTACCTATTTGGTTAACCCATGCATAAGAACCATGCAAGTCAACTAGACACCTGTCACTTCACCAATTCATGACACCAAAGAACATCAATAACAAAATTTACTCACCTATGCATACCAAGTCTCCTTGACATCAATGAAAATACCAATGACACTATGTCCAATAATTATATAGGCTTCTGATTATTTTTACATCATGAAAGGATGAGAAAGGGGAATATTAAACCATATTAAGATGATGAAATTGAAAGGTTGAGTGCATAATGCATTATTCCAAAAATTACAATAGGGTTAGGTTGTATTTTTTTACAAATGGACCAAACTAAAAAATTTTAATCGAAGGGTTTCCCATAATTTGGCTTTTTAGGTTAGAGAATAACTATTTTTAGATGCATTTTATGTTATAAAATCTTAGGAATTGATAAGAGAGATGAGTAAAAGTAAATAACATACTCAAATATCTATTGGGGTGTGTTAATAAAGACTTAGGAAAGTATATTTATACATGCAAGCGTGCAATTTCAACATCAATAGTGCCAAAGGATATATTTCAAAATACGAGTAACTACAAGTCTTCATCAATATGATCGAGATTGATTTGTTGTGAACACTCAATATATATATGATATTTTTCATAGTCACTATAATAAAATGCAATATAAAAATCATCTCTATCATTACAATTAAATAATAGGGATAAATCAATGTTATCCATGAAAGTATTCAACTTATTCCCCCATTAAGGTTGAAAGTATTGGTGGAAAAATAAATTTTATAAGAAATATTAGCATTTATTTGGTATATTCATGCATTTAGATATATACACATAATCATCATCAATGCTTGTATTTAGATCATTCTATCTATACATACTAGGTGTCACCTTACTAGTAATAGGAACATGAATAGGATTATTTGTATTTATATCACAATTGATAACATCATTTGAACTAAAATCTATCCGGCTTATTGTGGAGAATTAGAGACATTTATAGAAGTCTCACTTGGTGTTTTAATTTATTCATCATCATTGGGATCAATATCATATTCCCATCCTTTTATGGGATTGAAATCTAACGTGAAAAAATGTCATATCACATTTCAAATGGTTCGAGTGGGATCACTCATTTATGAATTATAATTATCATTCCAATCAATATCATAATTTAAATATGAATATATATTAGTTTTTATGGAGTAAGAATATTGGTAAAATATATTATTGTGTTACCCTTAGATTGGGATTTTCGTATGATTTAAGTTCTCTAATGTGGTGTGTAATTGTTCATGCATAATTGGTATTTTCTTCCATTGTTGTTCACAATAGTTTGATACAATTCTCTCACTAAGAATGGTTCTTCCGAAGGAGGACTTTCATTCTTATTCTCTTTGTGAGTAGATGACTCTTCTTCTACAGCCAAAGGTGTATCATTCAATATTATGGTATGCTCATCATAGAAAATAGTTATATTTTTATTACCCATTGATATTTTAAGACTTGAGATGATTACATATTACAATTTAATTTGTATTAAATGAAATAAATAACTTACACTCAAGTTGTTGTATATGTTTTTGTAAAGCATAACAATCATTGTCGATATGATTATTAATTTTCTGATAATTACAAAATGATTGACATTTTATTTTTTTAAGATGATAGTGGGGATATTAATGAGTATGTAAAAATTCATTAACCATTTATAAAGTAAATCATATATAAATTTAGTATTCTTGGCAAACCAAAGAGGTGTCTTCTCTTGTGGTTACCTTAGTATTCAAGATTGATCTTTTGACACATACACATTATTTCCTTAGGAATTTACTTCACTCATATGAACACATGTATAATTCATAAAATTTATATAACTTTTTTTTAGTAGCCTTAGAACTATATTTATCATGATGCATAGATACATTATCGACTTGAGTATGGAATAATCCTTTATATTGCACTATCTTGTTTGTAAGATATTTATTTCAATACTCATAGATTGAAATTGAAATCACGTTGTAAAATTTGAATAGAATCTATCATATGGTTATTAAATGTGTCATAATTATACAAATAGAGGTTTTGAATATGTCTCAAAATATAATCCACTTGGGAAGGTATCATATCAATAGGGAGCATTGTGTTAGTGTATGTTATTATTTATCCTTTTATTTATTTATTAGGATAATTCTTACAGTTATGTTAGCCCTACACTTGTTGATTTGGCTTGCTTAGGTGTACTAGTTGTGTGGAGTTAGCTTACTAGTCTTTTGGAGTTAACTTAACTACCAATATCAGTTAGTGGGAACTCTTCACCACTAATTTAGGTAGTAGTTGCACTTCCCTCCTCCTATATGTACATATTTCTTATTGAATAATTCAAGTCATTCTATTGTAGTGTATTGAACATTATGGATTATGATGGATTTCCATATATGGTATTTTAGCTCTTTTGTTTTGTAAATCTAATGTGGTGTGATATTATCATCTTCATAGCTTGAAAAAATATTATTATCATTCCTTTCATGGTATCAAATCCATAGATGATGTAGACATCCAATAAGTTTTTATTTACAAGCAAGGGTTTATTATTTTCACGTATTTGGAATTTGTTAGTAATTTTCTACAGCATGCATTTTTATGCAAAACAGAGCACGGCATTGGATTTGGAAGGTGCAAAACCCTAGAATTGGATAAACTCAACCATGTTTTGAGCAGGTCAAATATGGATGCAAATCTTTACCCTATGGGTACATCCTTTTATCCATTGGATATAAGCATGTACCTTCCAGATGCATTCTTTTAACATCTAGGTATTTTGGTTTTTGATGTAGTCTTTTATCCACTGGACACATATTTTTACCCTCTTGGTGTATTCTTTTATCCATTAGATATAAACATGTACCTTATAGATGCATTCTTTTACCCTCTCGGGTATTTCAGTTTTGATGTAGTCTTTTAACCACTGGACGTAGATTTGTACCCTATGGGTGCATTATTTTGTCTATTGGATATAAGCATGTACCTTTTGGATGCATTGTTTTACCCTCTGGATATATTGGTTTTGGATGCAATCTTTTATCCACTGGATGTAGATCTTTACCCTCTGGGTGCATTCTTTTATCCATTGGATATAAGTGTATACCTTATGGATGCATTCTTTTACCCTCTAGATATTTTTGTTTTAGATGCAGTATTTTATCCACTAGACATAGATCTCATGCCCTCCGGGTGCTTTCTTTTATCCATTGGATATAAGTGTATACCTTATGGATGCATTCTTTAACCCTCTGGATATTTTTGTTTTAGATGCGATTTTATCCACTAGACATAGAACCTGTACCCTCTGGGTGCATTCTTTTATCCATTGGATATAAGTGTGTACCTCTCCGGATGCAATGATTTACCCTCTAGACATTTTAGGTTTTAGGCACAGAATTTTATCCTTTGGCTACAAGAATGTATTGTGTGGATGCAATCTTTTACCCTTTGGACATTTGGGTGTCACATGTACCTTTTAAAAAACATCAACATTAAAATATTATTTTAATAGCAAAACCTTCTAGAGCTCATAACTTTTGATCTGTAGCTCAGATTAAGGTGATCTTTTTTTTGAAATTGTGTATTTTTTCGAGATCTATGCATTGGTGAAATTTTTATACACATATTTCAAATGTAAAAGGTACTATTACTCATTTTAATATTTACATGCACTCAATTATAAAGTGCCAAATTTGGGAGGGTGTTGTGATCACTTGTGGATGCAATTTCGGTTGAGCCCGACGTCCTAAAATTTTGGGTATTGCATTCTTGTATCTATATGTGTATACATTTATATCTCTTTTTTTTGAGATATTTTAGATCTGTATTTTTGACACATTTTTTTTTGGCATGTTGATATTCTCTCTTATGGGAGAGCTATTCTTGTGGATCCCAATGTTAGTTTTTCAGTGTTCAAGTAGTTGATTTTGACAACTCATACAAATATTTTGTGTCACTCTACCCATTCTATAGTATGGGAGGGTGTGGTGTTGATACTACTTCTTCGGGTTTTGTTTCCTTGCCTTGTTACCTTGGCTTTTCTTGGATCATGGCACTCCTATTTATTTGGATCTCGTGTCCACCTTGTTTTCTTGGTTGTTCTTGGATCATGGCACACCTATTTGTAGTAGTTGATCAAATTATGTTTGGTGTTTGTTTTTCATTTTCGACATCACTCCATTGATAGTCTCCTTACATGGAGCTATTCTGGTGAAGCCAGTGTCAGTTGTTTTTGAGTTATATGATCGAGCAGTGGATTCAGACCATAGTGCGCACCACACTTCTTCAGCATTGTATGAGTTTTTGGAGCCGAGCTTCTAAGGATATCTTTGCAGTAGGATTTTTCCCTCTACTTTGTTATTACTAGTTTTGGGTACCTTGCGGTGTCTAATTTTCCTAGTTGTTATACGTGGGTACCTCATCAGGTCTTGTTGTCGGGACCCACCTTATTTTCCACCCACCTAAGTTATGCTTATGGGAGGGTGTTAGTGTAGGTTATTATTTATCCTTTTATTTATTTATTAAGATAATTCTTACACTTGTGTTAGCCCTACAATTGTTGGGTTAGCTTGCTTAGGTATACTAGTTGTGTGGAGTCAACTTACTAGTTTTGTTGACTTACATTCTTAGTTACGTGGAGTTATCTTACTAGTATTTTAGAGTTAACTTAACTACCAAAGTATCGTTAGTGGGATTTCTTCACCACCGATTTAGGTAGTAGTTACACTTCCCTCCTCCTATATGTGCATCTTTCTTATTGAATAATTCAATTCATTTTATTGTAATGTATTGAGCATTATGGATTATTATGGATTTCCATATATGGTATTTTAGCTCTTTTGTTTTGCAAAACTAATGTGTTGTGCTATTATCATCTCGAGATCATGGCTTGGAATAATATTCTTATTGTTCCTTTCACATTGTTTGTTAGAATACTTCCAAGATAATATGTTTTCATGTGTGATAACATTGAAGAAAATATTTTAAGAAAACTTGAGAATTTTTAGCATGGGCTATGATGGCATAAAAAAATTATAGAATAAACTCCAATTAGGTAAGAAATAATAATAATAATACACACATGGAGGTTTGACAATCGAGATACCATGGTGGATAACACCCAAAAGGAGTTTGAAATAAAATTGATCGTTGTCAAATTGTAAAAATGACCATATAGGACAATAATAAGTGAATTTAATAATACATATATAGGTATTTTGTAATCTAATTACTTAAATAAAAACATCGAAGGGATTTTCAAAAAATGGAATATTGTTCAAATTATGACCTACTTATGAAAAACAGTAATTTTGAATTTCATAAAAGTCTGCTAAGAATTAAAGAAGAAAAAAGGTTTTTATTAATAGATAAAATTACTAATAATCTGAAATGAATTTTAAAATTGAGCCATTATAATTGAGATATCCTTTGAAAGGTGATTCAAGTAATTAGGAACCCTAGAAAGAAACTAAAAGGGTAAAACCAACCATACGACCCTAGGGAAATATGTGCAAACTAGATTTAGGGTAGGTGATAGAAGAAAATAAGGTTTGGAGTTGAATATATAATGTCGATAGGAAACCCTAATGAAACTATGGTTTAAAAGCAAGTATAAGATACAATCATGATTTAATTTCAACAAATTTTTACACCTTTTTAAAGATAAATTGATGGTTATAAAATTCACAATAAATAAAAATGAATGTAAGGTTCATTATAGGGGTTATTCCAAATAATAAACTTTCAACATTAACCATAAAATATCATAATAAAATATTGGTACCTAAAAATAGTGTTTACAATATGCTATAACCTCAAATATAAAAGTGGAGATATGTACTTATCAATACAAAGAGATGTCGAGAGAGATATGAATGTCTAAATTGGGTAAACTAGGGGTATTGAGCCTGTAGATGTTTCATTCTAGAAAATGTTTCAAAACATTACATTGGTATGGAATTTTACACCTTTCCCATGACTAGTTGTATGCTCCTATCCCTTTTATATGGTCTTGTACTGTTGGGAGTGAGGTTATGAAAATTTTAGAACCTCTTATGGTCGGAAATAGGTCTTGTTACTATATGTGTTATAAAATCCTAAAACCATATAAAATTAGTTAAATGGAAATCAACCCTTGACCATGTAAGGAAGACCTTGTAAGAAGGTTTGTGTTTGGTTTGATATACAATCCATGCACCACTTATGTCGACACTACTTCAAAGAGGCCTCAAACCACACATAGTTCTCCACCTATCATGTGATATCTAGATGAATGTAGCTAGTTGACAACTTGAATCACTTTAAAAATTCATTAGATGGTTGTGTTTTTCTTAATATGTTATGTGGGGATCATTGAGTTATTATAAATGATGAAGTTGAACACCCTGAACCAGTCAGTGCTTAAATAATATGGTAGTGTCTTCCCTAATGGATTTTAATCATATTTAGGAATATTTAGGGAGCCTTATATGCCTTTTTTATGTATTAGAAATGAGTGTGCTAAGTTATTTTCTATTTTCTTTTCTCGGTAAGTAGACGAGGTGATGTTAACTTTACTATATAGGGATATAAAGGTAATTTTTCATGTAAAGGCCAACCTAGGAAGATGAAAAATCCTAAAAATATAGTGTGATTGAAATAAAAGTTGGAATATGTGTCATTCAAAGACCTGTACAGATCATCCAAGACCAAAAATACATCCAGACCTTGCTATGTGGTATTAGAAAACAAGATAGTGGATGCAATCTGCAAATTACATTATGATGGGAAGAGGCTAAGCCTTGATTTTATGCATTTACATTCAGAACATGATTACAAGTAAATGTTTAGGAATAAGAAAATTAGGAGAGAGACAAAAATATGTATTGAGTGGATATATGATGAGATTGTTTTTATTATCTAAGAAACACACTCATAATTAGCAGTGCAAAATGATAAATTACCAAAATTTGAGTTTCTACATGTCTTAAATTTATTTGATCCTTTCAATAGGCTATTTGAGGTGAAAAATGTGAATATATCCTTATTTTAACCATATTTACTACATTCAACTAGTACATCATGACCTTAATCTAATCATCTCTATCTCTATATGTTTCTTTAAATTTGATTTTACGAATCCAATTTATAGTTTGGATTTAAAAATCTTCATTATGAGATAAAATCTACAAATCCTATAAAACCCTAAAGTATTGATTGTTTGTAGCCTCATGGGAACATATTTGGAAGATGGCATCTTGTTGGAAAAAAATTATGAGAAAGGTGGTAAGGTGATATTTTTCTACCAATAAGAAATAAAACATGTATCTCCCTTTTTCCTTGGAACCAACTTCCATATTGTTTCTATATCAGTGATTGTATGTTGATATGAAAGGTGATAAGTGTTGATGTATAATTGAGACCAATTTTGTGAAATATTGGATCATCATTTGATATAAAATAGTAGAGTAAGGTTATTAAAGAGAGAAACATCTATCACCACAATGATTGGGCATTTAGTTGAATTGAAAAAATAAAAGAGGTTTTGATTTTTAATATATCTCGATATAGTATTTTAATCATTATATCTCGACCTTTTGAAAAGTTATATCATGTGAACCAAAGGTGTCAATGATGCTCCAAATTAGAGGAGTTGTTTTTGTTTTTCATATAGATCCATGCTAAACATTATTCAATTTTCCATCTCATGGGAATATGTACTTCTTTATCTTACTTGGGATCAACCATGTTGAATTCACAACCTAGGATTCAATTCACATCTAGGAGTGAGTCAACAAGCCATCACCATAATTTTTCCCTTTCGACACCATTATTGAAAGTATAAATATTAGTAATACCTAGGGATGGGTGCCAAAATAAAAAGGCATCCAAACCACTATGTAAGTGATGTATAAACCTAAAGAAATAATATTTTATGAAACCTATAGATAATAAAATGTGAACACTCCCACATGACCCAAATCATCTATGGATGCATGGAAGCCCAAATGATGTGGACAATGAATTAAAGTAAAAACATTATAATGTGAGCTTCTCGAGAGACAAAAATTTTCATATTATTGAAATGGAAGTTATTTAAATTTTATTTACTCGCCATATGGATGAGGTTTTAAATTACTATGCAACCAAGGACATTACTTTTTACTCAAGCTCTAAAAACTTTATCATATGAACCATTATAATTCAAAAAAATGGGGTTGTGATGTTGGCATGAATGAGTATAAGTGTTTTCATTGATGTAAAATATCATTAATGAAAAATAGGATGATGGATAAGTGTCGAGAGGATGCTAGGAATGTTGTTAGCATGGAAACTCGGGTGATGAAATAATGGAAAGAATGGACAAGGTTAGAATGGCTAGGTCTAACAAGCCTAATTAGGTGACCTAGCTAGCATAGGTAATGGTGCATGATGGTGTAATTTTAATGATGAATTTATAATAATGGAGAGCATGATTGGAGATTATTTAGACACTCACATGATTTTCATAGATTAGGTATAGATGGAAGACTCAACTATAGGTGCTCACCAAGACCTAGTCTAGGAGCTTAGAGGCCTAATAGAGCACGAGGATCAGTTTGAGAGCTATGTGAGCTCATGGAGGAATTTAAATGTGTGAGAAAATTTTTATCAAGTGTGTTGGGTCCTTTTGGAGAGTTAAGAAGTATATTGATGGTTTTATTCCACTTGGCATAGGTCTAAATTAAGCATAATCCCAAAGTGTTTGGAAGTCTATTGGAGCATGATAGTCACTTAAAATTATGTGTGAGCTCTTGAGATCAATAATGGAGTTACTTGAATTTTTTTATCATGTAGAAACAATTATAAAAGGTTTCATGCTGAGATATAGTGTTGGGTCAGTTTGTTATTACCTAGAACATGTAAAACCTTAAGGCCTAGTCATACAAATGAGACAAGACATGAAGACAAAGAGATATTTATGACTTACTGAGAATTAGAGATATTATTATGGTATATTTTGATGATTTGGGAAAAAATTTTAGGTTTCCATGATGAATATTTTGTAATTTAAAGATATGTTTGTGAAATAGGGTGCTTAAGAATGCATTTTCCATCTAGAATGGCAACTTCTAATGATTGTTGTGAATTTTGTGATTTGCATGGGACACAAATTTTAGAGGATATTTTTTAACTAAGATAAG
Source organism: Taxus wallichiana var. yunnanensis (assembly GCA_018340775.1). Lineage (NCBI taxonomy): Eukaryota > Viridiplantae > Streptophyta > Pinopsida > Cupressales > Taxaceae > Taxus > Taxus wallichiana. The sequence continues at coordinate 203,702,102 of CM031242.1, read as the reverse complement.
AATATTATTTTTTAAAAATGAGGTGTTTTTATCATGAGGTTTTTACAGATGGTCATTAAGAAGATAAAGTGGTTTGAAACCCTAGTCAAATCCTAGTTCAAAATTGACTTGGAGAAAGGTTATTATAATGATCCTTTTTTATTCCTTTAAAAAAATTATGATTAGAGGTTCTATAGGACTTTGTAGACACATAAATTCCACTTTTGTAATATTATTTCCAAAATCACACAAATCACTCTCATTCTTACCATTTCCACTATAATTAGTAATTTTCTCTAATTAACTAACGTTTCTTACCATTTTGGTCAATTAATAATGTTTTATTGATTACCTATCTTCTTTCACATTTAGGATGCCACTTTAAGACAAATCATATGTAAAAATCCTCTTCCAAACAACAAACAATTAGCAATTATTAGCTAATTAAGCCTATTTTACCCTAAATTTGGTCAAAATATTCTATTATTGGTTCAAACCCCTCTTCTAACCACTCAAAATCACACCACCTCCTTCCAAAACATCTCATAAGGTTTAAAAATCTTATCCTAGCCTCCTAATTGACCCTAAGTGGTTGATTAAGGCTCCTCACATCCTAATCACTTGTTAATTCACTAATCATGATTAGTAATCCTTGATCAAGATTAGTGATTCTTAATCTAATTTTTGCTTTTAGTCCCACATGCATCAAGATGCAAGTTTTATTAAAAGGAAAAACTATAAAAATGGCTAACCACATACCTTTAAACTTTACATCATGATTTTCTTTGCATATCATATAAGAAATATGATTAATAGCCAAGCTCAATCCTTGCCTCAAGTATTCAATGGGGTTAGTAGATGGGTATCCAATATGATCTTGTAGTCATTGTTGGAGAGACCATGTCACCTTCCTGGAGTAGCACCAAAACCCCAATTTTCTTGATCCTAGATCTATTTAGGTCTAAGTTAGTTAGCAATTGAATGTTAAGTAGGCATGCTTTAGCTAAGATAGATTGATATATCATATTAGTTCTTTCAAGCATTCCATTAAACTTTAATTATCGATGTAACTATTTTTAGATTCAATAAGAATTTGTTAATTAGAATATGTGGTGTTATTCTTGTTAGTTTATCTTTGTTTGGAAATTTTACTAGTCTTCATTTGGCACACCCTTGGGGAGATTAACCCATTGCATTTATTCTTAAGTTTTTAAAATTAGTTTAAAAGTTTTTAATTTCAATATTTCTAGTTTAGCTTTAAGATTTCAAGATTAATTTTAAGTTTTCTAGATTAGTTTCAAGCTTTCTAAGGCTAGTTTCAAGTTTTCTAGAATAATTTCAAGTTTTCTAGTTTAATTTTAAGTTTTTAGAGTAAATTTAAAAGTTATGTAGATTGATTTTCAATTTTGGTAGTTGTTTAAACTAGATTAGTATTTGATGTTCTTTTTAGGATATAAGGAGGTGAAGAGCCGTAAAAATTCCAATAGGAAGTCAAAGATTTGAGATTTTTCAAAATTTTCTTATCAAAACCCGTGTTTTGATCACCTACAGAAGGTGTGTGCTCATGCCTTAAGGTGTGTTCTCATGCCAAAATTACATGATCACATCATAAAGTACGTGCTCACACTCTTAGGGATGTGCTCACACTCCACTAGATGCACCTACGCTTCATTAAATTTTTTCCTCTTGTATAGGTTGAATTAGTGCTCTTAACAGAGAGATGGTGCTCTTAATGGAAATATGGTGCTCTTAATGGTGAGCTATTGTCAAAATGGATGATCTAGTGCTAAAAGGAGTGCACTTGTGCTCACAAGGATGAACTTGTGTTACACTGAGTACATAACCTAACTTCCGGATGCCATAACGTTTTCTCCCGGACTCAAGTGACTCTTTTTTTTTGGGTTGGAAAGGTTTTGAAGTGAACTATGTAATGGTAACATTAATTTTTGTTTTAGAGTTACCAAAAATTTAGGGTATTCATTTTTATAAATCTATTCATTTTCTAACATATCCAAATGCTTTGATGAATTTTTCTTTTCTGTGCTTTACTTGATGTAGACCAAATATTGTGTATGCTCTTCTCTTGCACCTTTTAGTGATCTTGATAATCAAAAACAACTTTGATCTCTATATTTTTAATATTAGTTTAGGGTTTGATGAGTTATTTTGTTTTTATTCTTTGTATGAGTTTGGAATAGGGTTGTGTATGCTCTTCTCTTGTACTTTGTGTGATCTTAAGAATTAAAATCACCTCTAAACTTTCTTTTACTAATTTTAAATAAGCAGGAAAACTCATCATTCATTTTTATGCTTTGAAGGGAATAAAATTTTATTTTGGCATCTATATGATCTTTTAGTTTAAGATATTTTCATTTGATAAATAAATAACTCTTTTTATATGCTCTTCTCTTGCACCTAGTGTGATCTTGAGAACCAAAAAAACTTAGTTTTTCACTAAAAAGCATTTGGATTAATTGGGAATGAACCTTGATTTACAAAGTTTTATGGTAGTTATTTGATTCACAAGCTTTTCATTAATATCTAGTTGGGTTATTTATTGTGTATACTCTTCTCTCTCATCCTTGGATGATCTTGATAACCAAAATAAATATTTAATCCTCTTTCTATGATATTGTAGATATTTTTGAACTACTAACCATTTGTGTGAAGGACCTATCACTAGTCAAAGGAAGGAAGACCTAAAAAAAATTCTAATTACATGTGTGTTGTAGGTTTCAATGGTGGTCAAAACCAAATTTCATAATCCAAAATATAAAAAGACAATAACTTATATTCAACATATTGTATTGTAGGTTTCAGTTAAGAGCTATGGTTTGTCTATGCACTTTGAATGAGGAAAATTCTCTTTGGCATAAGCCTTAAGATATAACAAAATAGATGTTCCTAGGAACCCCAAAGTAGTCCATGTAAGAGGGAACCTTGTGGAAGAAATGTGTAAGTGCTCCACACTACCTAATTGATTAGTACACCTTAAAATATTAGAATAAAATTTACCTCCATTACAACCCCAAGTGAAAGTACAACTATATGCAATTTGTTTCTCATTGTATTTAGGGGGTAAAGTAAATTTGAGATACTATGAGACTATTCAGTGTGAATTTATTGGTAAATCAAGATTTTCTTAGCTATTATACTTGAGATCTGTCATAAAGTAAAAATTTGTTGTACTCAAAATATTTTTTAAACAAGGAAAATAATCTCTTAAAGTTGAAACCACGTTATATTTCATCACGAAATCTATTGTTATTTTTTTCTAGTTTTTCACTTTTCCTAAGACAAGGTGAAACTTTGCAAAAGCTACACCAAGTATTTTTCATCACCACTTGGTCTACTCCTTTTTTTTCTTGTTGATCATTGTGGTACAAAAGAAGAACAAACATATATAGATACCTACTAGAAATAATTGTGTCGACCACTTCGTAGTCTACTTGCATGACTAGTTTGCATTTTTGAATGCAAGTGTTGAAAGTGTGAATGGTATGTCATCAAGTTCTAGTAGGCCTTTTATCTAGAACCCATATTGATAGTTATTAACATTATAATTAGGTTGTATTATCACCTGAATTATTTTGAGTTGTTACGTTTCCCACATTATAGCCATACAATTGTGATATTTACGTCTTGTTTCCATTGTGAAACTTGGCCTAAATCTCTATATTGTATTATTACGCTACTCACATGCATAGTAATTCCTTGATATACTTAGGCATAGTTTTTACATCCTAGCCTTGTCTTGAGTTTTGTGAGTGTTGAGGTTACTTTGTTAGGATCACTATAACACCATTATGATACTAAAATATTGTTTTCTTACAATGTTTGATTAACATGTCCAAATATCATTGTTACCCTACTCACATTTGTATCTTCATTTTACAAGACTTAGAATTTATTAGTGTCTAGAAACTAGTTTTTAGTATACCTTCTTAGAGGATCGCGTCAACATTCTCTTAGCATTTAGGTCTTGTTTATTTAAAACTTATCCTAGCTGGTGATATTATGTTGTCACTATTTTTAAACCTATCTCAAAATATCATAAGGAGTAAACTTTTATTGTGACTAGATTTGAGTGTTATATGTTATTGTATTGTCCTACAAATATCATGTCAAATATTACCTTACTAGGGTAAATAATTATTTATTATTTATCATTCTTAGGTTCATATGGACCTATTAGATTCATGGATATTTTATAGTCAATTTTTTTATGACTTATCGTCATTATGCTGTGAAAAATTGTCTAGGGCCCATATTTTAACAATTTATAGTTGTTTGTCGTTGTACTTCCCAAATCAAAGGATTTAAATCACACTATCTCATTATAGACATGTGTATCCCCCAAATGATAACAATGACTAACTATCACGAGGTTCCTTATACATACAACACTAAGGAAACAAAGTATCATAATTATGATTAAAGGATGCCTATCATGGATAGACCTCATTTGGTTCTACATGATAGAGAACCAGGTCAGTACCATGTTCTCCACCTTAATCTCATAGTTAGTGGTATGGTTTTAATGCTTCTGATATAAATTATTATTCTAGTTCCCCCCACTCTTCTTCTAATTCCATTCCAAATTGTTCTTTTGATTCTTTGGATTCACCTCTATCTTCTAAAGATTCTTATCAAAGTTGGTCACCTCATTCGACTCTTAAGCCATAGTTCTCCCTTTCTTCATATGACTCCCCTTATCAGTCACCTAAACAATATCTTCCTTTAAATAAGCATGCAGTCCCAAGTCTTCTTAATCAAAACTATAATTCAGTTCTTGAGTTGTGGTCCTCCCTTATTTTTCACCTCAATAACCACTTTCTCCATTAAAGATATGGACAAATCCAAATTATTGTAATTCAATACCCATGTTGCATTCATATAAGTTGACACCTACGTCACAATCATCTAAGTCAAATCCCATGTCACAATCATATAAATCAATGCATACATCACAAACATCTCAGATGAATCCTATGTCACAATCATACGCTGATTTTCTACAAGATCCTCGTTGTTTCTTGATAATATTTCATCTTCTAATAAATCCAATGGCAATCGGGTTCTAAATCTACATCTTCGTATATGAGACATCTAGATCCAAATCTAATTTTTCTCTTGAGTCATCATCTTCTCAAACTTCCACACCATTTGGACCCATTTCTTCTACTCAACCTCCCATGGTTAAAGAAAAATACCCATGTTGATTGATTCATTTCAGAATAAAGAAGAAATCATGGAAATAATAGGGTCACATAATGAAATTTCTCTAGAGGATCACAATAAAGGATTCTCTTTACACACCGATATGCTTGTGTATTGCAGGGAAGAAGTTGATTCTAGTTTTTAGACCAAAGTGGAAGAGTCTAGGATTATCGAAATTGATCCTGCTCTTATTCTTTTGTTTTCACATTCTTCATTATGTGATGAAATTCCTAGGTCTGACATTGATCCATGGCCTATCTTCTCATTACATAATCAATTTTTATCTATCAATATTCCTCCATCAAAATCTCACCTTCGATCACCACCGACATCCCATCATCTTCTTCTATATGTGATCCCCCTCTAAGTATCCCCACATCAGCTATATGTGGCTCACCTCCCAGTAGCCAATCATCTTCAACTCTTGGGCCATGTCATAGTATCTCATCATCTTCTACATATGGGAAATCTCCACGTAGTCCATCTTCGCCTATGAAAAACCTCCCGGTAACCCATCCTATTATATCCTTGGGATGCCTCCAAGAATCCATTCATCATCTTTATGTGTCTCACTTACGGTAACCCATTTTATTTTGTAGGTGGCGCACCTCAGGTACCCTCTCTTCATCTATACTAGGGGCACATCTTATAAATCCCTCATCTTCTATTCTTATTCCACATCCTAGTATCCCATCTTCTTCTATATATGGGACACCACTAGATAGTCCTTCATCTTCAATCTTAGGGCCGCATCCAAGTATTCCTTTATCTTCAGTCTATGGGACACCTCTTGGTAACCCATCCTCTTCAATTCTTATATCATATCCTTCACGTCCATCACATTGTTCTTCTATCAATGACCTGTGGAAATCCCACCGTCACTTCTCACATCAATTATATTCATCTACTTTCTTCTCCTACTTCTCGAGATAAGAAAATTCAAGTAATAGCTTACAAGAAACCCAAATGGTTTTTCATCACTCTCGATTAAAAATTTCAAGATCTCTAAATCTCACAACAATTTAAACAATCTTAAAGTTCGTAATCAAACGCAATTCAAAAATGCACATCAATGCAACCATCAAGTATGGAAAAAGTGTTGAAACCTCTAGATAATGACCTCAATCTCTCACATGAAGCATCCATGTTTCACGAATAAAAATCACTCATCTATTGAGTATGATCTCACCATGATCATTGAGATCGGGGATAATATGACTCTTGATAAACAAACATGCCTAGTCTTCCTTAATAAGGAAATCACTAACATTGATTTTGGATCTTATCACGTCAAGTGACCCCGTTAATCCCACATTTCAAAAAATATAAAATACCACAAAAAAGAGAATTTAAAAAAAAAAAAACAAAAATGAGAAAATAATTCAAAAATCAAAGGTAAAAGATCAAACATTACAATTCAAGTATTGAATACACAAGGATCTTCTTTATTCCCTTTCTTTCTCTTCTTTTGCAAGTATACCTATCACTTTCATTCCTTCGTTGATTTTTTTGTTAGCCAATTCACCCGCATTTTGTGACATTTTTCTATATGGTACCCATTTGTCCTTTTCCTTTCATCACTTTGGTAAATTAAAGAATAACTGACCTCTTAGAGATCCAATCATAATAAAGATCTAATAAACTTGTTGTGAAGAAATTTTGGATATATTTGTTGACACTGTCTAATTTCGTCATCACAATCACTTCCACCTCCTTCCATCAAGCCATCGGTGGTTCTTAACCCTTGTCAAATGAGAGAGCTGAAATAAGTTTTCAAAAAGCAAAAAAAAATCAATCAAATAAAAAATCCAAAGATAAAAGGAAAATTAAATTGATATATAACTCTACCCTGGTAATTTTAAATAATCTCTACTAGCGATATAGACACCTAACTTGTAGTAGAGATATGTTGTAATTAGAATCAAATTCATCTTCGTCAAGGATATGGATGTTTGGTTTTTGTGGAGAAATGTACGACTCTCCTTCCATAATCCATTCACAAAACAAAAATCAAATTTGAAAAATAAATCATTCCTACACATTAGATAGGGTGTCTTCACTTATTTTCTATCAAATTTTCCCTCCAAGAGGTAATAAATTTCCATGTGCACACACGGGTCATGTGAAAGTATGTGGGCCCCACTAGAAAAGATAAGTTTACAAAGTTTTTTTATTTTTGGCAAAGTTCTTGAGAGATGGTATTGACTAAATCACCATTTATGTAATCTTGGGAGTTTTTATGAATTTCCATGAAAGTTTTAGGTCATTTTAAAAGTCTTGTAGGGAAAAGTGTGCCCTATCTTTGAAAATTAGTCTTTAGGCTTGTAAAGGAAGTTTTGAGCAGTTGGAGAGATTGACCTGGTTGAAGGCCTTCCACTTAGAGTTTGGAGGAAATGTAATATTTTATGAAAACTAGATTTAATTAAACTTCCAATGGTATATTTTTGTGTTTTGATGAGGTGTTTTTATAGGTGAACTACCTTAGTATATAAAGACCAAGTTTGACTATTTCAACATAGGTTTTCCTTTCTTTGAGAAGATTGGTGTAAAAGACTCATGTTTTTATTCAATGACACTTACAATACATTAGAGAGTGAAGAGGATGAATTATTTCCTTAGTGAAGGAATTTAGAAATCTTGAAAGTGGCAAAAAAGGTGCAAAGTAGTTGAGTTTCCAAAACTTATTTGTGGGAAACTAAATTTAATGAAGAGGAGAGTATGTTTGGTTTGAAACAATGAATTTTTATGAGGTATAATAAGCATAGATGTGTTCTACTAGTTAGTGGATTTATATTGACCAGTTTAATGGAATAGTTGAGGTGTTCTTAAGTTATCTTGAGCACATTTGGTGAAGATTGGTTCCTAAAAACAACTGTATTTTGAAGGAAATGGTCCTTCTTGATAGAGTTATGAATAATTTGATTAGATAAAGTTAATTTATGAGAATGGATGATGTTTTAATGATATATTTGACATGTTTTAGGCATTTAGAGGATTGAAAAATCATGGTGATATGTTTGGAGGTCTTTGATGAGATATGTGATGGGGTTTTTTGAGACATTTTTTTCTTGTTTGAATGTCTTGGTGCTTAGACAACCTACATGGGTCCATGATATGAGTTTATATGATTTTTTTTTATATTTTTATGTTGGCATGGTTAACGTCTTAATGCATGACTGGCTTATGATATTTTTTTGTGTTGAGAAGCATATAAAGCAAGTGTTTTGGTTAAAATTTGAAACAGTAAATGTAGAGGGAAAAGTGTGAACTTCTTAAGAGAGTGTGAGTGGTGCAAGGAAATAAAATTAGATTTGAGAGAGTGTGAATTTTTTTACGAATTTTGAATAGCTTGAGTGCAAGTGTTTTCATTAAAATCAATCCAAGTTTGAGCGAGTTAGAAGGAGGTGTGTTTGAATAAGTGTTTAAAGGAACTTGGAGCTGAATTCTATGATCACCATAAGCTGAGTGTTGGAATTATATATTATGTGATATTTGTATCAAAATATTTTGTGACGAATAATATCCATACAAGTCTCTTGTTATGAGTAATATAAATAAGGGTTTAGGGGTTGGTGCTCCTTGTGGGGTTGGTGCCTCACTAAAGAAATCTCTTGTGGTGTGTAATAATCACTTGAGTAATTTATTATGACTAACATAAACATAGGTTTTTAGTGGGTTTTCTTCCGCTTAAGGTTTTCCCACTTATATCTTGTGTTCTTTTTTACTCCTTATTTATTCTATCCTGGATGGTTGTTGTTTATTGTTAAGATATCATTAATATATGGTTAAATGTTAATGGTGTATGAAATTTAAATTTAAATCATTTACTAGATTTTAAAAGACGAATTCACCCTCAAGTTCATTTTTCTTCCAACAATTGGTATCATATCAGGTCCTTTTAGATAAGTTCGATCACTTGTTAGGAGATCCTTGAAGGATAAAAATAGTGATTCAAAGCATAGTGTCTCTTCTTCTAAAAATGCACAATTTTTGTATGGTGTGAGTTATGCTATTTGGAGTCTTAGGATTAGGAATCACATCATATACCTAGGGTTTAATATTTGGTAGTTATTTTTGAATGATTATATAGCTCCCGCAACCCCCAACAACTATTGATGATAAGAACTTACGTAGTAACAAATCAAGGGCTATAAATGCAATTATGTTTGGTCTAGCTGAACATGAGTTTATAAAGTTCATGTATTTGAAATAAGAAAATACTACGTAATAGAAAATTTAATTCCTATATGAGATATATTCTAAGGTAAGAAGAGCTAAGCTTTAAACCTTCGTAAATTAGTTTAAGGGTTAAAAATGTGTGATGATGAGCCGATTGTTGCATAAATTCTTATCGTTGACAAGGTTGTCAACACCATGAGAGGTTTAGGTGAAGAATTAAATGGATATGTAGTTTTACAAAATGTATTAAGGTATTTTAGTTATACATTTGATTCCAAAGTTTGTCATTGAAGAAGCTAAGGATTTGACTCTTTTACTATGGATGAGTTACATGGAACTTTTGCTACCTATAAGATGAGGTTTGTTGATCCTAAACCAGCCAAGAAGGATATTGCCTTCAAATCTGAGATGAATACCATGGGAAAGATAGTTAAGGATGAGTGAGATGATGCTGAGTTTGATGAGGAAGAAATATTTGTAACTCTTGCTAGAAGATTGAAGGTTGGCTCTAGAAAATATTACGGTAAGCTTCATTTAAAAATTTTCAATTGTGGTAAATTAGGTCATCTTTCTATCAAATTTCCTTATCAGCACGAGGAGGAAGATCAGGATGAGCATGAGCATGATGAATACCATGAAAATAAGGATCATAAGTTTTATAACGCTAAAAGCATTTCAAAAAGTTTAACTATAAGAAGAAGGGATGAGAATATTTTTACACAAAGTAAGAGGCTTTCTCAACTGAGACAAGTAGTTGTGATAGTGGTGTTTTAAAATTTGAATCTAAATCATAACATGAAGATGTTAGATATGACGTATTTTTATGATCAAAGATGTTAATAAATATATGAGTAATGGTCCTATCATTTTGGTGACTCCATACATTTTAAAGATGAAGAAGAAGATGATGACTATGAGATTGAAATGAATTTGTTTCAAACAGAGTTTAAGAATGCTAAAAGGAAGAATAATAAGATGAAAACATTAGTCAAAGAATATAAAGACAATATTCATGATCTAGAAGGGAAGCATTGGTCAAAAAGAAGTAAGATAAAAGAGACAATAAGGATGATAGAAGAAAAGGAAAATTTCTTGATCCAAATTTTGTAAGACAGAGGGTAAATGCATAAAAATTGAAGAAGATATAAATTTTATAAGAGTAGAGTTATCTAATGTTGTCAATAAGGTCAATAACTTTTAGAAATTTGAGAAAATTACCAAGGATCTTGACAATATCCTCATAAGTCGAGGTCTGCAAGTAAAAATTTAGGTTTAGGGTTTATACATGACCTTAAGGGAAAAGAAGTGATGAAAGAAGATAGTTTTCCAAAAAATGATGTTGAAGAACAAAGCATCAAGGAAGAAAAGAAATAAAAGTCCACTAAATACAATGTGAAGACTTAGTCACTTATACAACATTATTCTTCAAGGTATGAAAGATCATTTAATGGCTATTTTAATCCATTTTTACACCTAGGAAAAATGGAAAATTGGGGAGAAATTGGACTTGGGATGTTGAAAGGGCTTCAAAGTTGATTCTAGACGAATACATGTAAATTTCCATGTTTTAGACCCTTGAAGTTAATTTGGGAAAATTTAGGACCATTTGGTGTATTTCACCCCCTTTTTGGGTCCCCATACTTAGTTAGTTTAAACAAAAATTGGGGTAGGATGTCAAAAATGGATTTGGGACATTTGATTCAAGTTTTGATGGCCCCTTGTTCCCGAGAAAATCTGAAAATGTGTTTAAATTAGAGAAAATGGGCTAAAATGGTGTGTTATAGTGTATTGTGGATGGAAGGGGTTGGATGAAACAAGTGTGGGTAGAGCTTTGGTTTCTAGAACTTGTTAAGGGGACATAATGAAAGTGGTCCTTTGAAATGCGGATGGATCAAGTGATTGGAGCCCAAGAGGAACATGTTCCTATGGGTGGTAGTTCCTCGCATCAAACATATCTCCACAAAGATATAAGGGTAGGGCCAAGTCTAGTTATATGTGGGTGGATCGGTGTTTTTGTGATTGGAAGGCCCATGAGGTACAAGTTCATTTGGGGCTCTATTTTCCAAAAATCCTAATATTTTCGATGCATAAAGGATGCGAATAATGCGATAAAATAATACCCAGAGTGTCTAGGAAAACACGGGTAGTGAAGGCTCTAGTTCCATATAAACCTAAAATTTCTACAATAATGTGGAGGATGAGCTTGCCAAGTTCGGGGCATAATGATGGAAATTTTGGGATTGAGTTAGTGTGGGAGTTATCGACGTTGGAGGAACAAGATTTATGGAGAACTAGTTCCCCGCAGACATGAAAAATCTTCATCCCAATGCACAAGTGCCACACATCCTGAAGGGAATGCATATGGAGGAAATGTTGGTGGGATACCTTGGTGAGTTCTCATAGCTCACCAAGTTCTAAAAAAAGTTGGCATAAGGTTAGGAAAATTCAATGCAGAGGGTTTGGGGAGCTCGTGCACAAATGGAACTCCAATCTTTGTTCCATATTCACCACTATTCCCGCATTGAACAAAAAATATTGAGCCAATGACAAGAAGATGTGTAGCTGAGAGAATTCAAACAAATAAAAAAGTAAACAAAGGTGAAGGATCTAATTTTGAGCATCCCTAAACCCCAATTTCCACATGTACATATCTCAAAATATGGTGTACCAAATGATACAAAATTATACTCGTTAGATTTATTTTCTTGAGCCCCAAACTTAGAAATAATAAAAAAATTGAGTTAGGAGGTGTAGTTGGGAAAAAATACTCTCACCATTTACTAAACACATCCCAAGAAGGTAAAATGCATTAATGGTGGCATAAAATCCAATTTATTCTTCCAAAAGAAAAATATCATGAAGGAATGGGATTTGACAGGCCATTTAATGATTTCTATTGGTTGTTGAATGTAGAACTCGAATTTCCCTCCTCTCTCTCTTTTCCAACTTCTGTATATTGTAAAAGGAGTTTATTTGTAAAGAGTTATACATTTTTCTCCATACTTATCTCTTATTCTTCTTTGTAGAATAGATGTAGAGCTTCAAACCTTATTTTCTAGATATTGCAATGATGAATCATGCCTTCTTTTCTTAATGTAATGGTTGTTTATATCCATGGAGAAATTAAATTTCAGTTTTTGATTATCTAGCTATCCTTGTTGTGTTTATTTCTCTCCTTTTTCATCTCTTTCACATTTGTAGGTATGGTTGTGCATTTTCTTGTTCTCGTTGCAAGTTTATATTATTTTTGATTAATGGAAATTATTTATTGTTTGTATTTTGGTTTTGATTCTTTTCCATCCTATGCATGCTCACCTTTCTTCATTTTCAGGCATTTTGACTGTCCAACACCCCCTTTTATTTTTTCATATCACCAATTTTAGTGTACGATTTCTCTCTTTCACTGTTTCTCCTTCTTCTTGTATCCTTGGAATTGTTAGAGTAGGTTTAGATAGGTGTTTTTATTGTATTAGGAGTAGTTTAGTGCTATCATTAGGTAGAGGAACCAACCTTCTTTAGAGGTCCATCTCAATTCCACAAGCCCCAAAACTTGAGATATGGTCCAATGTTATAAAATTATACTAATAACTCACACACACACACACACATGAAAAGTTAGAGGGTGTTATAATTTTGTTATAATATTTTTGACACAACTAGTGGGAAAAGAATAAAGATCTTTACATCTTCATTTCATTAAGTTTGTTATTCTCTTGTTGAAATACAACCTTTAGAGGCACATTTTAATCACACTGGTGACTTCATTGATCAAACCAACCCATTACCTAAGTTTAAAACCTTTCATTTCATTCACTTACACTCATATTTCTTCCATTTTCTTTCCATTCATGAAGTTGTGCAATCATGAATTCATTCCTATCATAAAATTATCACTTGCAATAGTAGAAACAGTTCAATCCACCTCCAAGTTGTTTCAAAACACCTCTAGATTAGTTTTATGATCAAATCTAGAATCATTAGACATACCCATATCAGAAAAATCAAAATCAATTTGATTATTCATCAAACTATGGAGTTGTTCAGGAGTAATGATATGTATATTTTGGAGGCCATTCAATACCTGGAAAAGAATTGGAGGAAAAATTCAAAGAATGGAGCAGAGCTTGAAAGCTTTCAAGGGACTACTTCAAATATTGTAAGCTAAACAACCTAGTTATAGGTAGCCCTGCCCACGGAGAGGTCCCATACCCAGTTGGTTTATCCCACTACAAATGATTGAGGTAATGACTGAGTATTTTTCTCAAATGGTTGGTTTTATTTATTCATTATAAGCATCGAAACCAACAGATCCATGGTCAAAGAACCTTGTCAATGTGATGTTCCCATACATTTTGTAAATAATTTTCCAATTCCTATATCTTGCCAACCACATAAGCCTCATGTTGAAGTTCCTAACTTTCCATCTGTTGCCCCTATTATGGATTCCATTTCTCCATCTTCTTGTCTTCCATCCCATCTTGAATTCTCTACCCTTTTCCCTTCTAAAACTCCTTCCCCTCCTAAAAATAAAGAAATTTCACCTCTTCCACCACCTCAAACAACGTAAGAACTAGTTGAATCCCAATCCACCCCTCTTCTCATAGTCCCAAACCCATTTCAAGAAGAAGAAGATCATCAAATCGGTCAAGGAGGGAAGAAAATTGAAGATCATAGTGAGATTAGCAAGGAAGAATTTGCAAAAAAATTGAAAGAGTGGGCTACAAGGTTCAATATCAGCCAAATTTCATTGATTACTAAGCCTTTAGTTGAGTTTGAGGTTTAATAACATGTGGTGAAGGATGATTTTTCAAATGAACAAGTTCGGGGAAAAAGAGAATAATGATCAATAATCCTTGTGTTCTGAGTACAATGTTCACATTGGCACCATGTTCTCGAGAGGTTGCTAAATTGTCTCACTGTAGAATCGGGAAAGAAAAAGAATCAGCTCCAAATCCACAAGAAGAGGAGCACATGGAGGAGAAAAATTACTTTTTCGAGAGATTCTATAGAACTATAGATCATAGAGAGCTTCTTTCTTTCTTATGGTAATGAAAATTCAAATTTTCCTCTTCCTTCATCTTTTATTGGAAATGATTTTGTTCATGAATCCATCATGGATTAAATCCTTGAATTTATTGCTATGCATAACATTCCTCAAGAGTAAGAAATTGAATATTTTGACCTCTCAAACTTCATGCTAGATGAGAAAATACAACAAGAGAATCGGTTCAGTCTTTAAGAGGAAACAACAAAACTCAAAAGTGATAAAAACTTTCACAAGTTGTAGTGATTCACCAAGGACTCCATCAAATGTTGCAATCAACCTTGGAGAGTTTCACATTGAAGAGGATAAATATAACAGGATGACACCACTACCATATTGGTCATCAAAGAAGAGGATCAACTATTTGTAGAAACAAAACAAGAGCAAAATCAACTAAAAATAGTAACCTTTTCCAGAAATTCTGCAGAGTGACTTTTTTTGGATTTTGGACTCGAGAGCAATGGAAAAACTTCATGGATCATACTTTTCCCAATCATGTACTTCATTGGATTTAATAAATGAGTTTCCACCGGTCATGCTTGCTTTAGAGCATAAAAATGACTTTCATAGTACCAATGATCATTGTGATACCTCTTAAAAAATACAAAGAAACTAAACGAGGTATTTCTTGTGTTTCTAGTTCACACCTCGATGAATTAGGTGGAAAATCAGCTTTTATTTAGTTTTTCACTCATCCACAAGACCATGTCCATTGCCAAATTAGTCACATGGTCAAATTTTTTGAGAAAGGGATGCTACTTCTCCCGACATTTGCAGGATTTTTTTAGATTTCCATTTCTCTATTTTGAGTAGAGTAGGTAGGCTTGTTTTCTATAGAAGAAGAACTTGTGTTCACTCGCATGTTTTAATTGAGACATGTACATTTTTTCATCTTTTGTATATATCTTTTGCTTCATTTGTGCTCTTACAAAGTTCATTGTTGGAAAAGGAAGTGATTGGGAGAAATTAGGTTTTAATAGTAGTCCCAAGTTCTTTCCAAATCAACATGTGTCTCCAAAATTGAACGCGTTTTTTTACCTAAAAGATATTATCAATTTTGTGCTTCTTACTTGGTATGAAATTATATTCTTGGAATGGTTTTAGATGTTTTCATCCATTGTCTTAGATTAGTTTCTAGAAGGAAAGTGAAAAATCAATTTAGAATAAAAATTTTTCACTCATCTTAATTTTAATATTTTATTATAAAATATGGAAAATTCAAGGTAAATGAGTCAACTCTAAGTTAAATAGAATTTCAATAGCT
The DNA here is from genome assembly GCA_018340775.1 of Taxus wallichiana var. yunnanensis. Taxonomy (NCBI): domain Eukaryota; kingdom Viridiplantae; phylum Streptophyta; class Pinopsida; order Cupressales; family Taxaceae; genus Taxus; species Taxus wallichiana. The sequence goes on along the minus strand of CM031242.1, from coordinate 203,686,416 downwards.
TAAGGACATGTTTTCAGAGTTCAAATTAGATTCCAAAGTAATAGGATGAATCCATGCCCAATGGAAACTTAAAGGCCATTGATAAACTAATCTAGTAGGTAGATGTCCCCTTAAGTCACCAAATTTTTATCCATTTTCCCCTAGAAAAAATGGACAACTAGGGAGAAATAGGACTTGGGTAGTTGACATGGATTTAGGGTTGATTCTAGATGAAAACAGGTAAATTTCCATGTTTTTGGACACTTGCAATTGATTTGGGAGCACTTTAGATCATTTAGTTCATTTCCCCCTTTTTTTGGTCCCCATACTTTGTAAATTCAAACAAAAATTGGGTGAGGATGTCAAATATGACTTTGGAACATTTGATTCAAGTTTTCATGGCCGCTTGTTCTTGAGAAAATCCAAAAATTGGCTAAAATATGAAAAATGGGCTAAAATGGTATGTTATAGTGTATTGTGGATGGAAGGGTGTTGGATGGAACAAGTGCATGTGGAACTTGGGTTCTAGGAACTCATTTTGGGGTCATAATAAAAGGGGTCCTTTGAAATGTGGATAGATCAAGTGATTGGAGCTTGAGAGGCACATGTTCCAGTGGGATAGAAATTCCATGCATCACTTAAATCTCCATAATATACAAGGTCAGGGTTGAGTCTAGTTATATCTAGGTGGATCAACATTTTCATGCTCGGAAGGCCCATGGGGTACAAGGTATTTTGGGTCTCTAGTTCCCAGAAAGTTTGATATTTCCAATGGATGAATGATGTAGGTGATGTGGTAAAATCAGACCCAAATATCCCATGAGGAATATGGATCGCAAGGGCTCTAGTTCCTCACAAAATAAAAATTTCTTCAACAAGGCAGGAGGATGAGCTCGCTAAGTTAGGGGCACGGTGTTGACAATTTTGGGATCAAGTTAGTGTGGGAGTTGTAAACATCAAAGGAATAGGAGGTGTGGGAAACTAGTTCCTCATGGAATTAAAACATCCACAACCCAATGCACAAGTGCCTCATGGCCTAGAAGGGAGGCATGTGATAGGAGAGTTAGTGGTATAGTTCGGTGAGTTCTCCTAGCTCACCGAGTTGGAGACAAAGTTGACATGAGACCGAGACAATTCAATGCAAAGGGTTCGGGAGCTAAAGCACAAAAAAACTCGAAGCTCTGTTTCAAACTCACCAATATTCCTCAAATTCACAAAAACTCACAATCTAATGGCAAGGAGACGCATGGCTAGTAGAAGTGAAATAAATCAAAAAAGTAAACAAAGGCCGAAGGATCTCATTTTGAGTGTCTCGAAACCCAAAAATCTGCATGGACATATCTCGAGCTCGTGCACCAAACCTCAAAAAATTATACTTTTGGATTCATTTTCTTGAGCCCTAAACTTAGAAACAATAAAAAATTTGAGTTAGGTGGTTTAGTTGGGAAAAAATAGGAAAAAATAGTGTCAGCATTCAATAAACACATCCTGTGAAGGTAAACTGCATTAATGGAGGCATAAAATCAAAATTGTTCTTGCACACAATAAAAAGATCACAAAGGAATGGAATTTGAGGAGCCATTGAATTATTTCTATTGGTGGTTGAGTGCAAAACATGAATTTCCATCCTCTCACTCTTTTCCAACTTCTATATATTGTAAAAGGAGCTTATTTGAAAAGTGTTGGACATTTTCTCTATGATGTTCTCTTCTTCTTCTTTAAAAGATAGATGTAGAGCTTTAATCCTTCTTTTTGGATATTGCAATGATGAATAATGTCTTCATTTCTAAATTTAATGTTCTGTGCATCTCCGTGGAGCAATAAAATGTTAGTTTTTTTATTATTTGGCTATCTTTGCTATCTTTTTGCCTCTCCTTCACATTTACAGGTATGGTTGTGCATTTTCTTGTTCATATTGCAAGTTTAGATGATCTGTGTTTAATGGAAATGGTTTATTGTGTTTATATTTGTCTATGAAACTTGTCCATCCTCTCCATGCTCACCTTTCTTAGCTTTTACACATTTTGGATTGTCCAACACCTCGTTTTCTTGGTGTTATCACTTCTTTTAGTGTATGATTTCCCTCTTTCACCATTTTTACTTCTCCTTGTCTCCTTGGAATTGTTAGGGTAGGTTTAGATAGGTGTTTTCTTGCATTACGAGTAGTTTAGATCCACTTTAGTGCTAGGATTAGGTAGAGGAACCAACTTTCATTGAATGGCCATCTCAATTCCGTAATTCCCACAACTTGAGAGATGGTCCAATGTTAGAAAATTACACTAATAGCTCATGCACAAACACATGACAACTTATAGGGTTTTGTAATTTTTTTATAATAAATATTGTTACACTTGCCATGGATTTGGTCATATGGAATAGGATTATAGGAGGTTTTTCAAGGATGATCATCCTTGTAGGGATAGTAGGAGTGAGAAAAAAAGAATTTAGTTCGCTAAAATTTCTATGAGAGGTGTCATTTTTCTAGATACTATATGTATGAACCCTCAATTCAGAATTGAAATGAAGGTTATAAGGATAGGATTAGATTTTTGTTCTTAAATTGTAATAAGACAAGACATGTTGATAGGGACTATTATGGTCCTATAAGAAAAGAAAGAATATTTCAAGGCTCTAGGATACATGAAAGAAGAAAAGGTAGGATATGGGATCCAAGAAGGACTAATATGGTTTAACCTAGAACATAATTGAATGCTAATAAAATTATTCTCAAGGTATTGATCAGAAGAAAGATGGAAAAGGTTAATTTCAAGAATATAAGATTTATTGGGAGATCTTCAAGTCATTTTCTAGGTTGATCATGAAGAGTTATGTCTCTACTAGGATTCTTATAGACATGTTCATCCATATGAAGCATTGCAAGAAGGGAGAGCTAATCAGTTGAATTATGTTGTTGCAGGAAGTTTTCATGTATTCAAGGTATTCTTTGTAGGCCTATGTGGTTGTTCAAATAATGAAAGTGTGTGTTTATAGTCAAGAATTATTTCTAAGGATGTACAATCATGTCTTTGAGTTTTTGCTTGTCATAATATGAAGTATTAATGGTTGAATTATTTATAAATATTTTTATTATCTATCAAATTATGTCTATGATATGCATGGAGTAGTAAATGTTGTATAAGATTTTTATTTTGAGTATGATATCATGTTCATTCACCAAAAGTTCTATGGTTCCCTATCTTGAGTAATAGTAAACTTGTGTCTCAGAAGTCATCATAGATTTTGTCATGTTTGTTATTTGTTTAATATTTTTTTCTATGTCAAGGTATGTATATCATGTAATCAAAATGATTAGTCTATCCAAAGGAATATTAAGGTCATGTCTTGATATAAGTTTGTTAGGTCTTTTATGTCAAGTTTGGTATGTCTTGATTCCATAAGTTTGTTATAATTTTTTTATGATATAAATTGAATGATGATGATTTGAGAATGCCTTCAACATGTTTTATAAGTGATATGTGCTCACAATGTGGTATTTTGATTTTTGGGTCAAGATTTAATAGTATGAAAAAGGTTATATTTAATAGAATTGGCATGATGGTGAAGGAAGCATTGACACAACTTTCATAGATAAGAATCTAAATTAATGTTAATTATGTCAAATCCTATTTATTATATTCTATCTTTGTGATAGTACTTAAAGCATAAGAGGAGGGTGAAAATAATTTCTAATAGACCATTCATGACTAATATGGACAAGTTGCTCACAAGCATGTACAGAGGTAAGGTATGTAGTGCCCACTTCCCTTTGAAACCCTTTGACACCTATCTTAATATTGTTGATTTCATTATGGACATTATTATAGTTCTGATTTAGTATGATGTTAGACATTTGATCATGGATTATTGTTGATCTTGATTTGGTTATGATGCATGATGATTATTAGAGACACTCATATTTGGATGATGATATACTTTTGACATAGATATACTCGAATGTTGTTTGGGCATGTGAATTTTGGATATTATGAGTAGACTAGAAAATGAACATTATATGTAGATGATATAGTGGTTGATTAAAGTACAAAAGATATAGTTGTTATTTTGATGTTGTTGATATAAATTGTAAGTGACTTTTTAAATTGATTTGATGTTGTTGATATAAATTGTAAGTGACTTTTTAATTTGATTTGATTTTGTTGTGATTCACATATTTAGATGATTTTGTGATTATATTTATATAATCTTGGATGTTTTGATGTGGCCACAAGGCCGAAGGAGGTATTTTTGTTTTGTAAGTTAAATATCACAACAAACATTAGCGGATTGGAGACCAACCACAATGGAATTCTAGGTGAATTCGACAAGGTCACCATGGCAACGTGTTTTATTATGTTGTGTTTGTTTGTTGTTAGGGATTCCCATGGGGAATCACCTGTAAATGTGACCATGGGTTTTGTGTATTTTCCATGTGGTTCCTTTTATTATTGTTTGTATGTATTTTATTAGTAATGTGTCCCTTTATTTTATTTATTTATGTTGTCGAGAATTAATGTGAGAAATCTTATGGTTAAAATTTAAATAAATTAAATTGGGATATGGGAAAGTAATAATGGAAGTTGTTGGATCTTTGTATTAAATATGTAAGGGATTTGTAAGTTGTGTAAGAGTTGTGTAAGTCATATTTTGGAGTAGGAAACACTCCGCCTCCTGTGAAATTTGAATTTTCCCTTGGAGGCTATTTTGGAGGCTTGTGGGACAAGTAAAATTTGTCCCATACTTATAAATTTAATTTACCAACCATACCTATGGTTGGAAGGATGATTTTAGACCTTTTTAATGCATTTTATAAATCATGTTGCAAATTTTGATTGAAATCTTCTTACATTTATTTAATTATCACTCCTTTGGGGTGTGGGCTCTTTTGAGTGTGCAAGTAAATTGTCATATTTTCACCCACCTCTTTATTGTGCTTTGGAGAATGAAATTTTTGTCTTTTGTGTTGGATTTTAGGATGTGTGATGTGGCCTCCTACATGGATCCACATCATCCTCTTCTCTTCCCTCCTCTATAAAATTCAAACTGTTTGCTTGTTTTCGGTTGTTGAATCATTTTGCATACTTATTTGGGGCACATTTTTGCTATTGGGAGATCTTGTGGATTTTGGAGGAGATTGGAGATAATTTCTTACTTGGCATTGTTATTTTGGGACTGCATTTTGGCATTGAAGCTTGTTGTTTGGAAACAAAAGCTACCATGGAGAGCTAGAAGTCGAGTTCTTCTCTTTTACTTGTTATTTCTTTTTGTATTTGTGTGAATGGTGTATGTTTTGTTATTTGTTGGCTATTTGGGTAGGTGACATAGGGATGGTGTAGGAGAAGGCTATGGGGAATCCATGTGGGGGCATAAGGGAATGCCAATGGCATCAAAATTTTTGGAGGGAGTTTTGGTTTGGGATCCACCATGGAAAAGAAATAGCTTGCATTTCTTACTTTGTGGGGGGGCATAAGGAAAATATATGGGGGCATAAGGAGGGATTTTAGGGGGCATAAGGATGTGTGTGATGAATTATATTTGCGGTTTATTATAGGTGGATTCCCAATTCCGATTGGGAGGCATACGTAGCTTCCCCCATAGTCCTTGATCCTTTGGCTTGCATGATCAAGCCTGAGTTCTGTTTGAATGGTTTTCAAATGCAGTTGTAAACTGTTGTTTTATGTTGAACTGTGATTTAATTTGTTTATGCATGTTGAAAGAATGTTGTATGTTGTGGAAGCATGTTGTTACCATGGGTTGCTATCCATTTCTTATTGCATTATGGTTAGGGCTCAGGGGCTAATGATGAAGGGTGGATTCTCCTTTCAATGGATGTCTTGGTTGGGTAGAGAGCATTTCCTTTCCCCCACTTTTGTTGTGATAAAATTGGAAGAAAAAATTAAATTTGCATGTTGCTATTCTAGAGTAGAAGAAGACAATTTTTCCAGCCCTTGTGAAACAAATTCATTTGTAACCTTTCCCACTTTGAACTGGATGAAATTGTAATTTATTTTGTGATTAAAAGATGTTGTAATTAGTTATGAAAGTTGTATATTCGAACTGTGAAGGTTGTTTATATTTTGTTCTATTTATTGGAAAGAAGGAAATAGAAATATGTTTGTTGCATTCAAACATTGAAAGATGTAAAGTTGTAAAATTCAAGTCAATAAAGGATTGTTATACCTTTCTTCATATGAATTGTTATGTTGAATTGAAATATCAGATTGTGAACGAAATCCCTATTGGAAAAAAAAAGGAAAAAGGAAGGAACACGTGAGATGTAATTTTATTATTCTAACTTGTTCAAAATATATGTTTTTGCGAAAGATAGAAAGCTGGATTCTTGTTTTTATGATTTCTTAAAGAAGGAAAACACTTTATTCTTTCATGGATTGAATTCAATGTTTCTGTGTATCGAAAAAGAGATAATTAAATCTCTATTGAAAGAAAGATATGTATATGGGAATAATACAAGATTTGTATTCTTTTGGAAATATATAAAAATTGAATTCAGTATTGTATTTTGATTTAGAATGGTTTGTTTAAAACAACTAAATGTATTAGATTAGATTAGAAATGAAATTCCACACTTGAATGATGAAATTGATAGAAAGATTCTCTAGAAATGGATCTCTGTTGTAAATTTAAAACTAGCAAATAAATTTAATTAAAATGTACAGTTTGGGCCTGCACATAATAATCAACTTGGAAATGTTAAAATTTAGCATGCTATGACATCAATGACCTCAAATTGATAGAAAAATTAAGAAAACAATTTAAAACATTGCAAAATTGAGCCCAAACCTTTTCACAGTCATTTTCTATCAATTGTTGGAAAAATGCAAATTGGAAATCAAACAAGTAAAATTACCTTCCTAAAACATCCTAAATCCTTCCTAGAACAATCCTCCATGTCTATTTGGCATGTTGAGTGAAGGAGGAGACCAAATTGAATAAATTTTATAAGTTAAAATTTACCAGTTGGGTATTTAAAATCCTGTAGGCCATTCTCATAAAATTGACCCCTTAAACATTATCAAAATGTAAAATTTATGTTTCCTGTGCAAACAGGCATTGAAGATTTCCATAAATTCCTCATTTTCCCAAAACTGATCTTTCTAGAAAAATTTATGACCCTTTGAAGTTTTCCTTCCTTGGCAAAAAAATTTCGAAAAATTTTCCCGACGGACCAGCCCAAAATTTTCACGTTGAAAAATCCTTAGAAAATTTTTAGAAAAATTCTTGGGGAAATTTTTTAAAATTTCCTTCACCGGTCCGTAGCCAATTAGATGTTTTCACGTTTCCTCGTGGGGCAACAATGGAGGTGTGACGTCAATTTAGTCCTCTGGATTTTTTAAAACTTTTGGAAAATATTACCTTTTTCCCCATCGGCCCACGACCAATCGGGTTGCGACATGGTAGCATGAGGTAATAGCAAGGGGAGGAACCCTCGTGACATTTCTATTTTTTAGAATTTTTGTTTTGGAAAAAATTTAAAGGGACCCCCGTGGCCCTACAATTCCACCCTCATCTTGGTGTAGTCCCCTCCGTAGATGTGTGGACTCGCACATGCCTTTTACCCCTTATCTCCCCCTTGGTGAAATCTCCCAAACTCTTTCGCCACCCCACCCTTCCCTCACCTTCTTCCCTTCCTGGCTAGTTGAGCGCCACGTGTCATTAACTGACCAGTAAGCATCTTTGGCACAATTTTATTTTTTATCCTTTGTAAGAATAAAATATCAACACCACCCTTCGACCCACCAACCCGACAAAGGGTCTTCTTAGCCACTCGACATGTGTCCCCGTGGGGTAAAATTTCTCTCCCAAGGCCCACCAATCCATAACGGGAGTTTTACAAGGAGTTAGGAGGACTTCTTTATATTGTTGGAAAGGTGAGAAAATTTCCTATCCAACAGAATGATTTACGTAAATTTTGAATGAGTTAAGTGTGAGAAAAATCAATTTGAAACTATGATCCTGTTAGAGATTGAGTATGGTGTTACTTTACCCCCGAACCTAACTGAAACTTCTAACCCTAAAATGTGGACGTTGTGAGCTAAAATTTGGACGTAAGGCGGGAATTTCCACCTAGACCGAGACTTACCACCACCACCACTAGACTAGCATGTAGCAGTTATCCTACCCCATATTTTACAGACTCTTTAGGATGTCAATGTTGCTCTACATAGAGCAATAGGAGGAGGACATGCAGCCAGTCATGACAGAGCCACTTCCATTGAGGGTCAGGTATCTACTCGACCCAGTGAGGAGCATAGAGGAGAGAACTCCCATGCATAATAAACGGGGAAGAGTCACCACATAGGGGACGGGGTGACCATGTTTCAGAGCATAGAGAGAGGTCTCGAGCCCTAGGCTTAGGAATGAGCACACCAAGAGACATAGAGGCTATCGGACCATAGTTGTAGATCACATCAGGGAGATCCTAAAGCTTCAGCCATCACATTACTCTAGTGACACAAGTGTATTTTAGGAAGAGGCCTAGCTAGTGAGCTTGAGAAGTTTCTTCAAGATTTGTCCTTGTTCTAGCAACACGAAAGCTTGTGTTGTAATCCATCTACTAAGGGATAGAGCGGGAGTATGGCGGAGGATAGAGGAGAAAAAGATCCATGTGGATTCGAGACTGTGACCTAGGAGCTCTTTGAGGAGAGATTCAGGAGCATGTATTTTTCATAGAGTTTTATACAATAGAGGATCGGTGAGTTCCATGACCTCGGACAAGCATCTCTTTCAGTATCAGAGTATGAGATTAGATTTACGGATCTACTCCGGTATGTTGAGTACATGTAGGATGAGTAGGTGTAGATTCACGAGTTCATTGGGGGCCTCAATTTACATATTAGAGGTACAGTGCGGATCCACTTCCCATAGACATTAGCTGAGGCTATCGAGAAGGCTTACATAGCAGAGGAGACTCAGGGGAAGACCCAACAAGCTAGAGACCGAGTCCAAAGCTGCATACAAAAGATGCAAGATAGTAGATAGAGGGGCTCAGTGCCTCTCTCCCTCATAGTGGCTAGGGTTCAACACGGTCATCCTTTACGCCACAACAACAACAATAGTAGCAACATTAGTCCCGCCCACCTCATAGACCTCCATAGAGAGCTAATGCACAGAGAGGTCAAAGTATGGGGTCTCCTTCTAGGGGTCCCATCAGGACATAGGGTGGAATTAGAGCTCGGTCGGTGGGAGTTAGCAAGTAGAGACCTCAGTAGATTACGGTTAGATCATGGGGAGCCATGCCACGGACTTCAAGGAACCTCTGGAGGTGCTACTCATTGGGGAGGATCAGGAGGATGTTTTGGTTGTGGAGTTACTAGACACTTTTGGAGAGATTTCCCACAAAACCCTAATAACAAGGGTAAGACACAAATCTTAGAGCTGACTATTGGTGACATGGGACACAGCCACATGATTTATGCAGCGGTTGATAACCACCAGGTAGAGCATCAGAGCATAGTCATTGAGACCACATGTATCATTAGTCATATTCCTACCTCTGTATTGTTTGATTATGGTTCTTCTGATTCTTTCATTGCACCATCTTTAGTAGAGCGATGCGAGGCTAGTGGCGAGTTAGGAAGGGTATTAGTTGGGATGTCGAAATGGCTTCGGAGCCAAGATCTTTGTAAACTCCTTAGTTAAGGAGTGTGTAGTGGATTTGGTACCTTTCACCACTACTTCATATCTTCGTATCCTTCCTTTGGGCTCATATAGATTGGTTATCTACACAAAGGCCGGGATGGATTATTACCACAAGACTATATCTTCGCAGATGATTTGGGGGTTGAGTTGGTGATATCAGGGGTCAGGAGATCCATTTCTATTCGCACCATCTCCGCTATGTAGCTTAAGCGGTGTGTGTGATGGGGTTGTCAGATGTATGTTGTTACAGATCAATGAAAGATTAGAGGATGGGTTTAGTGGACCATCACTGGATGATCATCCCATTTTGAGAGAGTTTGCAGATGTCTTTCTAGGGGAGCTACAAGGTTACCACCCCCACGTGAGATTGATTTTCATATAGATCTAGTTCTTGGAGCAGATCCTATCTCACGAGAACCTTATCGGATGACCACCCTAGAGCTCTATGAGCTCAAGTTGTAGCTTGAGGGCCTTTTGGAGAAAGGCCTTATCCATCCTAGTGTATCCCCTTGGGGTGCACCGGTGATCTTTTTGAAGAAGAAGGATGGATCCTTGCAGTTATGTATTGATTACCGCCAGCTAAATAAGGTAACAATCAAGAATCGTTATCCCCTTCCCCGTATTGAGAATTTGATTGATCAGATGAAGGGAGCCACAATTTTCTCTAAGATTGATCTTAATTTAGGCTACCATCAGCTAAGGATTTTGGAGGTAGATATTCATAAGACCACCTTTCGCAAGAGATATGTCCACTATGAGTTCATAGTGGTGCCTTTTGGTTTGACTAATGCCCCGTAGTGTTCATGAGTTTGATGAATGGGGTATTCAAGACCTTCTTAGATAGATTCATGCTCATCTTCCTAGATGAAATTTTGATATACTCACATACGCATGAGGAGCACAAGGGGCACCTTTTCCAGGTTCTTCAGTGTCTTCGGGAGTAGCAGCTTTACGGGAACTTTGAGAAGTGTACTTTATTTCAGACATAGGTGCAATACTTGGGACATATCATTTTTGGGGAAGGTATCATCGTCAATCCTTCCAAGATTAAAGCCATTATGGATTGGCCAACATGCAATACGGTGACTAAGGTGTGTAGCTTCATGGGATTAATAGGTTACTACCAGAGATTTGTTTAGGAATTCTCTCAGATTGCGCACCCTATCACTTCCCTTTAGAGGAAAGGGAAGAAGTTTTTGGTCGGATAGATGTAAGCGAGGCCTTCAGGATACTGAAGGAGTGCCTCACTACAACACCTATTATTGTAGTGCCGGATCCATAGGGTGAGTTCTTTGTTTGCATGGATGCTTCATTAGTAGGCCTTAGAGGTGTGTTGATTTAGGAGGGTAGAGTAGTGGATTTTGAGTCTCACAAACTCAAAGATCATGAGCTTAATTATCCAACTCATGGTCTTAAGCTTGCGGAAGTTGTGCAAATTTTGATTAGATGGAGGAACTTTCTTCTTGGTATGAGATTCACACTCGGGACAGATCATTTGAGTCTTCATCACCTCTTCACATAACCCAATCTCAATGCTCATTAGTGGCGTTGGATGGAGTTGATTTTTGAGTATGATATGGAGATCGAGCATGTGAAGGGGAAGGAGAATGTGGTAGTATAAACTCTTAGTAGATGAAGACATGTGGCTATGGCCACCTCAGTGAGCACATATTTGTGGAGCAGGATTCTTTAGTAGCTTCCTCTTGATAGCTTCTACATTGTAGTTTAAGCAGAGATCAAGTCTTAGAGACCCCTTGAGGGGAAGTTTGATGGTTTTTCCTTAGAGGTAGATGGTCTTCTCAAGCACAGAGGCTGGATTTATGTTCCCAGAGATGGAGGCTTGAGGTAAAACATCTTGGTAAAGGCACATCATGCACCCTATTCAGCCCATCCCGGGGTGAAGAAGATGCATGCCACCTTGAGACTATTGTATCACTAGAGAGGACTTTGTAGAGATGTAGCCCAATTTGTGTCATGATGTTTAAAGTTCTAGAGAGTTAAGGCCAAGCATCGCATCCGACAGAGCCTTCTTTATCCCCATGCTATACCGAAATGGAAGTGGGACACCATTTCCATGGATTTCATTGTTGGGTTACCGATGTCGAGATATCACCACGACACCATTATGGTCATGGTTGATAAGTTGAAAAAAGTGGCTCACTTTTCTCTAGTGAAGACCACTTATATAGCTAGAGTAGTGGCATGAGTATATTTGGATGATATTTTCAGGTTACACAAGATTCCATAGAAGATTATTTGTGACCACGATCCCTTATACACTTCCCATTTCTGGACTACCATGTAGTATGTCCTCGGGAAAAGAATCAACTTCAGCACAACATATCACCCTGAGATAAATGGATAGACTAAGAGGGTGAATCAGATTTTAGAGGACATGCTCAAGATGTATGTGATGGATCAATAGTCTAAATGGGAGGATTACCTATACTTAGTGGAGTTTTCTTACAATAATAGTTTCCAAAGTTCTATAGGCATGGCTCATTTTTAGGATTTTTATGGTGGAGAGTGCATGACACCTCTTATTTAGGACAGAGTTAGAGGAAAAAGTATCTCTTGTACCATCTCTTTTACAAGACATGGAGCAGCAAGTGGTGTTGATCAGGAAGAGATTGCAGGAGGCACAAGATAGGTAGAATAAGTATGTAGATCAGTATAGGCTTGACCGTAGTTTTGATGTGGACATGAAGGTGTTCCTTCATGTCGAGCCACACAAGATCCCTATCTATTATGGAAAAGGTTCTAAGTTAGCTCCTACATTCATTAGTCCTTTTGAGATCTTGGAGCATATCAGCCCTTTGGCCTACCATCTAGCATTGCCACCCAACTTGTCTCCCGTACATGATATTTTCATCATTTTGGTTCTTATGAGATAGATTGCAGACCCTTCTCATGTGCTTTGGATTGGAAATCATTGCAGGTGTAGGATCAAGGGTAGGTTATAGTGGAGTACATTTGCATCCTAGATCACAAGATCCTAGGTCTTCAAGGTAGAGAGATTGATCATGTTCGGGTGTAGGGGGACAGATATGATGAGACTCGCAACTATATGGGAGGATGCTATTTTATTATGAGTTAAGTTTCCATATTTATTCCGGTGACTTCAGGAGGAAATCAAATATAAAGGGAGGGGGATGTAGTGGTCACTTCCCTTTCACACCCTTTGATGCCTATCTTGATCTTTGTTGATTTCATTATGGACAATATTATAGTTCGATTTAGTATGATGTAAGAAATTTGATCATGGATTATTGTTAATCTTGATTTGGTTATGATACATGATGATTATTAGAGACAAGCAAATGTGGATGATGATATACTTTTGACATGGATATATTGTGAATGTTTTTCGAGCATGTGAATTCTAGATATTGTGATTAGACTAGAAAATGAGCATTATATGATGATGATATAGTGGTTGATTATAGTAAAAAAGAAATAGTTTTTATTTTGATGTTGTTGATATAAATTGTAATTGATTTTGTTAAATTTCTTTGATGTTATTGTGATTCACATATTTAGATGATTTTGTGATTATATTTATATCATGTTGGATGTTCCGATATGGCCACAAGGATAAAGGAGGTATTTTTTTGCAGTTAAATATCACAACAAAGTTCGGTGGATTGGAGACCAACCACAATGGAATTCTAGGTGAATTCGACAAGGTCACCATGGCCACTTGTTTTATTATGTTATGTTTGTTTGTTGTTAGGATTCCCTTGGGAATCACCTTTAAATGTGACCATCGGTTTTGTGTATTTTCAATGTAGTTACTTTTATTATTTTTGTATGTATTTTATTACTAATGTGTCCCTTTCTTTTATTTAATTATGTTGTGGAGAATTAATGTGTGAAATCTTATGGATAAAATTTAAATAAATTAAATTGGGATATGGAAAAGTAATAATGGAAGTTATTGGCTCTTTGTATTAAATATGTAAGGGATGTGTAAGTTGTGTAAGAGTTGGGTAAGTTAGATTTTGGAGTAAGAAAAACTCCGCCTCCTTGGAAATTTGAATTTGTCCTTGGAGGCTATTTTTGGAAGCTTGTGGGACAAGTAAAATTTGTCCCATACCTATGGTTGGAAGGCTGATTTTAGACCTTTTTAATGCATTTTATAAATCATGTTGCAATTTTTTATTGCACTCTTCTTAAATTTATTTAATTAGCACTCTTTTGGGGTGTGGGCATTTTGGAGTCTGCAAGTAAATTATCATTTTTTCACCCACCTCTTTATTGTGCTTTGGAGAATGAAATAGTTGTATTTTGTGTTGGAGTTAAGGATGTGTAATGTGACATCCTACATGAATCCACATCATCCTCTTCTCTTCCCTCCTCTATAAAATTCAAACTCTTTGCTTGTTTTGGGTTGTTGAATAATTTTGCATACTTATTTGGGGCGCATTTTTGCTATTGGGAGCTCTTGTGGATTTTGGAGGAGATTGGAGATAATTTCTTACTTGGAATTGTTGTTTTGAGACTGTGTTTTGGCATTGAATCTTGCTATTTGGAAACGAAAGCTACCATGGAGAGGTAGGCGCTGAGTTCTTCTCTTTTACTGTTATTTCTTTTTGTATTTATGTGAATGGTGTATGTTTTGTTATTTGTTGGCTATTTGGGTAGATTGGCATAGGGATGGTGTAGGAGAAGGCTATGGGGAATCCATATGGGGGACATAAGGGAATGCCGGTGGAATATGAATTCATGTGGAGGGAGCTTGGGTTTGGGATCCACTATGGAAAATAAATAGCTTACATTTCTTACTCTATGGAGGGCATAAGGAAAATCTATGGGGGCATAAGGAGGGATTGTGGGAGGCATAAGGATGTGTGTGATGAATTATTTTGGCAGTTTGTTATAGGTGGATACCCAATTCCCATTGGAAGGAATAATTATATTCCCCCATAGTCATTTCTCCTTTAGATTGCATGATCAAGCTTGAGTTATGTTTAAATAGTTTTCAAATGCAGTTGTAAACTAATTTTTTTATATGAACTGTGATTTAATTTTCTTATGCATGTTGAAATAATGTTGTGTGTTATGGAATCCTATTGTTGCCATCGGTTTCTATCAATTTCTTATTTCATTGTGGTTGGGGCTTACGGGCCAATGATGAAGGATGACTTATCCTTTCATTGGACGTCTTGGTTGGGTGGAGAGCATTTCCTTTCTCCAACTTTTGTTGTGATTAAACTAGAAGAAAAAAGAAATTTGCATACCGATGTTCCGGAGAAGAAGAAGACATTTTTTCCATCCCTTGCGAAACAAATTCATTTGTAACCTTTCCCACTTTGAAGTGGATGAAATTGTAATGTATTTTGTGAAGAAAATATGTTGTAATTAGTTATAAAATTTGTATATTCGAACTATGAATGATGTTTATACTCTGCTCGTTTATTGGAAAGAAGGAAATAGAAATATATTTATTGTATTCAAACATTAAAAGATGTAAATTTTTAAAATTGAAGTCAATAAAGGATTGTTATACCTTTCTTCATATGCATTGTTGTGTTGAATTGAAATATCAGATTTTGAATGAAATTGTTGTAGGAAAAAAAAAAAGGAAAAAGGAAGGAACACGTGAGATGTAGTTTTATTATTCTACCTTGTTCAAAATATATGTTTTTGGGAAAGATAGAAATTGTATTCTTATTTTTATGGTTTCTTGAAGAAGGAAAACACTTGAGTCTTCCATGGATTGAATTCAATGTTTCGTGTATGGAAAAAGAGATAACTAAATCTTTGTTGAAAGAAATAAATGTATATGGAATAATACAGATTGTTTTCTTTTGGAAATGTATAAAAATTTAATTTAGTATTGCGTTTTGATTTAGATTGGTTTGTTTAAAACAAATTAATGTATTAGATTTGATTAGAAATGAAATTCCACACTTGAATGATGAAATTGAGAGATGATTCTCTAGAAATGGATCTCTGTTGTAAATTTAAAAGCTGGAAAATAAATTTAATTAAAATGTACAGATTAGGGACCTGCACATAATAATAAACTTAGAAATGTTAAAATTTATCATGTTATGACACCAATGAACTCAAATTTATAGAAACACTTAAGAAAACAATTTAAAACATTGAAAAATCGATCCCAAACCTTTTCACACAAGTCATTTTCTATCCCTTTGTTGAAAAAATGAAAATTCAAAATCAAACAAGTAAAATTATGCTCCTAAAACATCCTAAATCCTTCCTAGAACAATCCTCCATGTTTGTTGGCATGTTGAGTGAAGGAGGAGACCAAATTGAATCAATTTTATAAGTTAAAATTTACCAGTTGGATGTTTAAAAGCCTACAGACCGTTGTTATAAAATTTACCCCTTAAACTTTATCAAAATGTAAAATTTATGTTTTCTGTACAAAGAGGGCATCGAAATATTTCTATAAAGTCCTTGTTTACCTAAAATTGAGCTTTCTAACAAAAGCTATGACCCTTTGAAGTTTTCCTTCCTTGGCTGGAAAATTTGGGAAAATTTTCCTTGGTGGGCCCGCGGCCCAAAATTTTCCCTTTGAAAAATCCTTCGAAATGTTTTTAGAAAAATTCTTGGGGAATTTTTTTTAAATTTCCTCTACCGAGCTACAGAAAATCATAGGCTACCATGTATCCTCATAGGAAAACAATAGAGGTGCAACATCATTTTTGTCCTTGGGCTTTTCTAAAAAAATTGGAAAATTTTACCTTTTTCCCCACCGGCCTACGGCCAATCATAGGCTGCCACGTGGCAACATGGGGTGATAGTGGAGGAGATGGAACCCTCGTGACCTTTCTGTTTTTTAGAATTTTTGTTTTGGAAATTTTTTAAAGGTACCCCATAGCTCCGCACTCCCACCCTTTCCTTGGTGTAATCCCCTCCATGGACGCACGGACCTACGTGTGCCTTTTACCCCTTATCTTCCCCTTGGTGAAATCTCCCAAACTCTTCTACCACCTCACCCTTCCCTCACCTTCTTCCCCACCTAGCTAGTTGAGCATCACGTGTCATTGACGGACCCACGGGTGCGTGGGTGCAATTTGGTTTTTTCCCCCGTGTAAGAATAAATTATCAACACCGCCCCACGACCCGCCAACCTAACAAAGGTTCTTCTTCCCCACTCGACACATGTCCCCGTTGGGAAAAATTTGACTCCCAAGGCCCACGGGCTCATAACAAGAGTTTACAAGGAGTTAGGAGGACTTCTTTATATTGTTGGAAAGGTGAGAGAATTTCCTATCCAATGGAAATGATTTATGGAAATTTTGAATGTGTTAAGTGTGAGAAAAATCAAGTTGAAACTCTGAGCTTGTTAGAGAGTGGGTATGGTGTTAATTTACCCCCGAACCTAACTAAAACTTCTAACCCTAAAATGTGGAATTTGTGACCTCTGATAATTGTAATAAAAGAAAAGTATGTTCAAGCATATTAAACTTGTTTTGGAACCTATTAGTGTCAATTGTTGTCTTGCAACTTGGTTGTGGACACTTCTAATAAAATAAAATTATTCCATAATTTTCCTAACTAACCCTAGGTTGTTTCTTAGGTCTTAAGTGGGTTGTTTTAACGGGCATCACACTAAGTTTTCTTATCTTGTTTCTTGATATGAACACAGGGTTACAAGTCTCGAATGAACAAATTAGTTTAGATGCTATGAGGTGTCCTTGAGGTATGTTTTAAGGTATCATGATGTTTTCATCATGGTATCTGATCAAGGGGAGCTTGAAGTGGTTCTTACCCTTAAGATAAGGAATGAAGTGTGTTGTAGGATGTATATGGTTGATATCATGTTTTATGAATGTATATTATATCTCACCAAGGATTTGTGGGTGTTGGTACACTAAAATGGTGATATATATGTGTCTAGTAAGGTATGAAGGATCAAAAACACACTTAATTATATAAAAATTAAAAGAGTGAGTTATTCATGATTAAGAATCATGGTTAACATTGTTTGTACATAGGAGAGTATATTTATGATCTTTAGGTATGAAGGTGAGTTAAGAAGGTATGTTATTCTTTGAAGACATGTTAGAAAGGTTATAATATTTTTTTATGCATCAGAATGTTTACATGAAGTAAGTCAAAGAAAAAATAAAATTGTAATTGAAATGGATGAATTTCCTAGTTGATATGGAGTATGCAAAATTTATGCATGATTATTTGAGGTCTACAATGTTGACTCAAGTAAGAGTTTAAATTCCAAGTAGTTTTTTATGTCATCGATGAATAGAATAAATAATTGAAGCATGATGAGTAAATATGAAGATAAAATTCTATTGTTCCCTATATGGATCATGATTGCACAAATGTGTATTGTTGAGTAGGGTCAATATTGATGTTTCAGAAAAATGTATAGGTTTGTGTGTTGGTTTATAAAGATTTAATAAACTCCTACATTTTATATGTGAAGAAAATTAAGTTTCGAGGATCGTGTAGGTAATATCTTTTGTCCCTGAGTTGAAATGTGCATCCAAATAAGAGTGCAAAGTGGTCTTTGCATAAGGAAATGTAATGTTATAGGTCTAAGAAAGTATTCTAAGGCAGGGGAACTATTTTTACCTCAAAAAAATGTTCTAGGTATCAAAGAAGATGATTAATATATAATTAATGATGATTGTAGGGTTTATATGACAAATTAATTACACTATGAGTGAATTGTGTCATGAACTAGGATATTGCATAATGGGTTTGACTGAAACAACAAGCTACATGCATATAGAAGAGTGGTTGAACAAGTATGAGAGAAATAGAATGGGTAGTAAATATTTACCAGTCTAGATTGACCCATTTATACATCTTGATGAATCTATAAATCTCATATAGAGATGAGGACTTATTTTGTTAATCATTTGCATCCTAATAGTACTTATGTAGGTGGTTGTTTTACACCAAAATGTGGTGTTACAGGACTATAATGATCTAAACAGAAGGGGAAGTTACTTTTGAACTTGAATCAAGTGTGTATGGTGTCTAGAAGTGTTAAGAAGGAAAAATAATTTATTTTTGTAGGTGTGTTGGTAAAAATATTAATTCAAGTGTTCAAGAAGGAAATGATAAAATGATAAGAATGTTGAAGACATTAAAATGTTTCTTTAGGACTAATTCAATGTGGGTGAGTCATCTTCATTTCTTAAATGCAAGTTATGAGCTCAAAATTCTGTTTTTTCAGTTCAAAAAGGGTAGTATAAACCTAGGGAGAACTATAATAAAGAGAGATATAAACCTAGTGTATTTGAGCTTCTAGAGTACAAAGAAGTTGGTCTAAAATGAACTAAAGGAGTGGTTTTGGGATTACGGTCCTAAAGGAATTGTGTAACCAAGATATGGAGGAGACAAGTAAGTTTGTGTGCCTTATTAAATTGAGATAGATCAATGAAGAGGTAAGATTATGATTTTGATTCAAACGATGCTCTAAATCATGATTTCGACATGAGTATGAGTGGTATGCATCTAGTCAAGAAGCTCATTTACCTTTGGTTTCATAGTGAGAAAGAAGGAAAACAGAGTATAGAGAAGGTGAAATAGATTTTCATGTTAGAATGATATATTTTAATGGTGCTTCCACTCAAAAAGGATTCTAAGGAGGTCAAAGAAGATGAATAACATGATTCTCAATTATGTACTTTTTCATTAATGTAAAAAGGGGGGAAGACTATGTAGTTTTCCATCAATGAAAATGGGAGAGATTGTTTGTATGAGTGAGTATAGGTATTTTAATCTATGTAAAATAACATTAATGATAAATACAATGATGCAGAAGTGTCATAGGATTCTAGGAATGATGTTGACATGGAGAATCAGGTGATGACATGATGGCAAGAATGGATAGGGTGAGAATGGCTTGGTCTAGTAAGCCTAATCAGGTGACCTAACTATCTTAGGTTATTGTGTATGATGGTGTGAGTTTCATGATGACTTGACAAGCATGAATAACATTATTGAATATTTTTTAGACACTCACATGAGCTTCAAAGAGTAGCTACAGGTTGAAGACTTAGCTACATATGCTCATCTAGACCTAGTCTAGGTTCTTAGAGGTCTAATAAAGCATTAGAATCAATTTGACAGCTATGTGAGCTCATGGATGCATGCAAAGGTTTTATATGTTTTTTCTCAAGTGTGTTACGACCTTTTGGAGAGACAAGAATAATATTCATGTTGTTTTTGCACTTGGTCTAGATCTAAACTAGGCTTAATCATGTTTGGAAGTCTATTGGAACATGATAGTCACTTGCATGTATGTGTGAGCTCTTGATATCACTCATAGAGGTATACAAAGGTGTTTTTTCATCATGTAAAAGCACTTAGAAGAGGTTCTATGCTGAGATATAGTTTTGGTTCAGTCTTTTATAACCTATAACATGTAAAACCCTAAGGCTTAGTCACATAAATGAGATGGGACATAAAGATGTAGAGATATTTATGACTTTATGAGAATTGGATATGTTATTATGGTGTAATTTGATTCGTGGGAAAAATTTTAGGTTATCATGAAGAACATTTTTCAAGTTATTGAGAATGTATTTTCCAACTCGAATGGAAGCTTTTGATGCTCATTTTTAATTATGTGATTTTCATGGGACCTAGATATTGTAAGGGATGTTTTTCCACTAAGATAAGAATATTTTCCAAAAATATTTTTTTATTAGATAAGGTGAAAATACGGATCAGCTCCTCGGGGTCTTACAAAGAGAGACACATTGTTAAAGCTCGATAGCAAAAAACCAAAAAACAATCATAATTTTCTAGAAGGATTTGAACATGCTTAACTCATACAAATAAATATTTTCCAAAAAAAATGAGTTGGTTTTATTGTCAGCTTTTTATGAACAATCATTAAGAAGATAAAGTGGTTTGAGACCCTAGTCAAACACTAGTTTAAAAGTGAATTCGATAAAGTTGATTGTAGTGAGCCTATTTTGATTCCTTTTGAAAATATTATGATTGGAGTTTTGGAGGACTCCTCTATATTTCCATAAAGGTATGGTAGAGCATGTGACAATATGTGGGCCCCACTCAAAAAAGAAATTTTTCATGCTTTTTCAATTTGTGTAAAATTTCTCCAAAGAAGGTATTGAATAAATCACCATTTATGGAATCTTTGGATTTTTATAAATTTCCATGATATTTTCAGGTCATCATTGAATTCCTAGAGGGTAAATTGTTTGTTATCTTTTAATATTTTTCTTTAGGATTGTAAAGGTAGTTTTAAGCGATTACATAGATTGACATGTTTAAAGGCCTTCCACTTAGATTTGGGAGGAAATGTAAGATGTTATAGTAAATATACACATATAAATTTCCAATGGTATAATTTTTGTCTCTTGATGAGGTGTTTTGATAAGTGAACCATCTCATTTTGTGAAGACCAAGTTTGACTATTTCAAGACAAGTTTGTCTTGGTTGAGAAGATTGATGTAGATGACTCATATTTTTTATTATATAATTCTTGGTATCCATTAGAGAGTGAATATGGATTAATTTATTTCCCTATTCAAGGTATTTTGAAGTCTTAAAATTTGTAGTAAGGGTACAAACCAGTTGAGTTTCCAAAACTAATTTCGGGAGGCTCAATTTTATGAAAAGGAAAGCAATTGTGGTTTGAAATTATGGATGTTTCATGATGTATAACAAGAATGTATGTTTTACTAAGGTAATTTTATTTCCAATGATTGGCTACATTCCATAGTTGAGGAGTTATTTAGGTATCCTCATCTTGTTTGGTGAATATTGGTTTTGGAAACAATTGTTTTGTAAAGGAAATGGTCATTTTTGATAGAGGTATGAAGAATTTTGTTAGTGTAAGTTAATTTTTTAGAATGTATGATGTTTTTATGATATATTTAACATATTTGGGGAATGTATAAGCTTTAAAAATCATTATGATATGTTTGGAGGTATTTAATGAGCTAGGTGATGGGATTTTTGAACCATTTTTGGATTGTTTAAAAGTTTCAAAGTGGTGCTTTCCGAACTACATGTGTCCATAATATGATTTTATATGATTGTGTTGTTATATTTTTTGTTGGCATGATAGGTCTCTTAGTTCATGAGTAAATTATGATATGTTTATGTGTTAAGAGGCATATAAAGCAAGTGTTTTGGTTCAAATTTGAACCAATGAATTTAGAGGGAAAAGTGTGAGCTTCTTAAGAGAGTGTGAGTGTTGCAAGGACATAAAATAAGAGATGCGAGAGTGTGTAAAACTACTAGGAGTTTTAAATATCTTGATTACAAGGGTTTTATTTAAAATCATTCCATGTTTGATCAAGTTTGAGCGAGTTAGAAGGAGGTGTTTTTAAAGAAGGGTTTGAAGGAATTTGGAGCTGAGTTTTTTTCATCATCAATTTGAGTGTGGAAGCATATATTCAATTATATTCTTATAAAAATATTATGTGATTATGTATACTCATGTAAGTCTCTATTTTTGAGTAATATCAACAAGGGTTTAGGGGTTAGTGCTCCGTATGGGGTGTTGGTTTAATATTTTTCAGAGACAAAATATGAGGTTCAACCATGGTATGTGGGAAAAATTCCCTCCTCAAATAAAAGGCAGGACACCTATTTATTACTAATCGAATGCATGCTTAAGATTATTTATGATATTTAGAGTAATCTAACCATTTAGGGTTGGTATATCATCCCAATATATTTTGTTCTTATTAGAAAGGAATGTGTGGAAAGAGAGGGGAAGAAGATAAACATGATTAATTTTAGAAGAATAGGAAGAGGATAGGTAGGAACATGCTTTCAGATTAAGAAAATGCGAGAGAAAAAGATAATCAGGCATGATCAAATAGTAATAACATTTTGTAGATTCAATAAACTAGATATTAAAACAAAGAACCATTTAGTACATTTAACTTAAAAACAATACCTCAAATTAAAAATATTCATCCACAACAAATATTTTGTGAAAGATATCTTTAATATTCCTCAATAGTGAAATAGAAAACAAAAAAAAATCAATCTCTTCAACTTTAAGATCTAATTCATGCAAAAATCTCCAACCCTTTGTAATTTCACAACATGTTACATTTCTCGAGAAGGTGAGGATGAAAATAAGGAAATTTTTTGAACTACATACTAAAAATAGTAATATGAACCAAGAGGTAATTTGAATGGTTATTGTATAAATAATTAGTCAATCTTGTAAATTCATAAGATCTCGACATTTTTAGAAAAATACATGTCAAAAGTAAAACAAAAATGACATGATGTATCTTTCAATCAAACTTGTATTTTTCCTCTTCAACTTCAACTTATTTTGACATAAATTCCTAGAACTACTTGATCATATCCTAAGTTTTCTTTTCATCTCACTCGCAGGAGTATCGATTTAACACTTCATGATTCTAAATGACATCACCCACATTCCTTGAATACTTCTTATGCTTCCTTCTCTCAATTTAGAAAATTTACATAAGATGTTTTCACATGAAATCAACTTATCAATAGTTCCTAAGTTGAAATCATCCTCCATATAGGACCCTTTTTCAACCAAACCTTAAAATTATTTGAATAGAACATTAGTAGGTAAAATATTCAGATCTGTCATTTAAAACTTTCTTAAAAACCTGGAACAATTCTTTTTCAATGTTATTAGTAGCATCAACCGCCTATTCCCTAGATTGTTATAGTTTATCACAAGCTTCATGGAGAACTTTAACCTAGAATTCAATAGCTTTCTAAGATTCAAAATTCCTATCAGCATCTTCTATAATTCCTTCTTTAATCAAGATGTTTAATTTAACCTTTTTGAGCTCACTAAGAGCTTCCAAAGTTAATTCCCTGTTATCATTTTCTTCCAAAATTTCATCATTCAATTTATCTACCTCCACTTTGACTCTCTTGATGATATTATAACAAGGAACCATTAAATCTAATCATCCATTGTTCTACCTTTCTGATTGATTTTCTCCATTTTGGGTATGGATGAGAAATCAAAATGGATTGGAGTAGGAGTAAGAGATGGGTTCTAGATCTGTGTTGGCTTGGAGAGATTGAGAAGAACATATGTCGGTTTCTCAACCTTTTCTTTCAATTTGTCCTTAGAGTATTTAGTTTCTTTTAGTTTTCTATAGAGGTTGTCCATACCTACTAAGTACCTTCATTAGTGACCTTCCCAAGATTTACCTTTACGATCGATAATCCAAGGTCATAATGTTATCCTTAGTTTTATTAGTAGTACGCAAAAAAAAATATGTGAACCTTTGACCAAATGCATCAATAGTGATATGCAAAATGCTCTTAGGTTTATTGTTTGATCCGGAAGATGTTAGCCTTAGAGTACTCAAATCAAAGGCCTCAGGAGGAATAATCATCTTCCTCTTCTTTGGATTTTTACTAAAAAACTAAGAGGGGGATGAGAAATAAGGTTCCTTTAGGAGAGGATCCATTATCATCATTGTCAAACTTTGCGGAGTGAGAAAATTAGTTACCAAGTATGATGAGTGGAAATAATGGTGGTGACAATCGTATAAGATGTCAAAGGAGAAGGAGGGATTGAAATTGAAGTTATAGGAGTAGATGAAAGATGAGTGACTTGTGGTAATCCCAGAGTCATACCCATTCCACTCGAAAGAGGGGAAAAGGATGAGAAAACACTTTCCATGAAAGATACAAGTGGGGATGAAGGTAATGGAGGTGAATATGGAGAAGAGAGGATGACAGATGCAGAGGTGTTGAGATCTACAAGGTAGGATGTGGAGGAGAAAAAGGAATGTGAGGGGAAGAGGAAATGTAAGAGATCATGTGAGGTTATTGGGTAACAATAGGGACTAAAGAAGTGATGAGAGTGGAATAAGGAGCAGTCTAGGAAACTATGGTGCTCACTAGTTCTCCCTTGGTATGTGAAGGAGAAGAGGAGTCAATCACCACAAAAGATGAAGTTGGCATGATAGATGATGAAGGATGGAGATTAATTTCACTCCTCACAAACTTGAATTTTATATTTTTAGGGGGCTTCCACTTTTTTCCTTTTCCCCATTGGATGGGCCCACTTCTAACATGGATGTGGGAGGTAAATTTGGAAAATTTGGGTCCTTGGGATGAATTACCCATGAGTACAACCACACATTATTCTGAATGAGGATTTGATAAATTTTGTCTTGAATAGATGAGGACTTTTGAACTTACCAGTTAATCAAAGGAAATCCCACATTATCACCATCCATTTGTTTATACATATCCTCCATTATATTTCCATCATCATTGATGTCTTCAAGAATTTTAGTAAGATCCAATGCTCTTATATCAACTAGGATCAATTAGTTGTTATCATTTCATCTAATTTCCACCTCATTCCTAGAGTTAATCCATATATACTAAAGGTATGAAACATGAAGTTGCATGGTTCCATGAGCTTTAGTACACATTGATAATAAAATCCTTGACTTAGATGTATGGTATTTTAAATATTTCCTTGCATTTAACTGGTCACATTCTTAGATTTGATAACATAGGAACAATTATATATTACAATAGAGATAGGGAAGGATACTGCAGCATTATGCTTTTTCTATTCAAATTTATTCAAAATATAGAAGTTTCCTAACCAAATTCATGAGTATTAATTTGTCACTTGGGTATTTGGGAAGATGCATTAGAGATCCTTGGAACACTATGGCTCATAGATATGTGAATTTTTCTAATTTCAAAAATATGTAACCCCATTTCGACACTGTGTTCTATGCGACATCCAAGATCCTTTTCTTAGAGATATTGGGATACAATCTATAGATATTTTTGTTAAATAAAACATATTTGACTCTCTTAAAATTTGTTTAACTCCCTTTTAAAGAAAATTGAGGATATAATTTATAAATATGATCATAGGACCTTGAACTCGCTATCTTCAACCATAATAATTCCTCATTCGATGCATGCATAAGTAACATATATCATATAAAAATTTCTTGTAGTCAATATTTTTTTCATCTAAGTGTTTATAGTGTCACTGATATACATTCCCCAATTGAAGAATTATTCATTCTTATTTATGATGGAGATAAAATGATACATCCATCCATCGAATACCTTAGCATCTATGATCCAAAACACTCTGCTCAAGAGTGTGATGATATCATTGATTTTAAATACAAAGTTGCTCCTATGAAAATTATTCGAAACCCGGACACAAAAAGCTTTTCCTTAAATAGGTACTTCTTATTGTAATTCTTGACATGTTCATCCAAGTCTTGAGCCCGGGCCTTGTAAGAAGGTTGAGGATTGAACTTGACGTATTAAGAGAATTTGAGGATTTTAAGGAGTTAATAAAAGTAATCAGTATCTAACTTGATAAACACATCACCTACTTGATTTTGAACAGATCTCGTGTATGCGGGTCATAGTGATTGGCACACGTAAGAATAAATTATGAACATTGAGTAGAGATCAAGAAGGCAGCTACTAAAGGTAGTCTACTTGCACAAATGTTCTTCATCCACAATTTTGTTGAAGAACTTTATACATTGCTAAAAAATTCATCTGTGTCAATTTACCCCATATACATGTCTATGATATCAACATTATATTCAATGTTGAGAGGAGGCAAAATTCCTTCATATTTCTACTTCATTATCTTTGATGATTCCTTTTTCCACTTTCCTTTTCCTAAATCAAACATGAGGATCTAAAGAAAAGTTCTATAAATCCTCCTATAAATCCCTGAATTAACTTTGGGTTTTACCTCCTATTATGCACCCTTGAAAGTTTGACACACTGATTATAGAATTGACCCTATTGATCAACCTGAAAAACCTTACACATGGGTCAGCATTCATACCTTTCATGACACCTTGGAAAACATGATATACTACTGGGGGTTTGGTATTTTTGGAAATTGAGAGAACCCTACAATTAGGTCAGAACTCTAAACTTGTTTGGCGGGGATCAAAATGCAAAATATTGTGGAAACACAATTTTTTTGGCAAGGATTAAAACTTGAAACACTTGGTCGAAAAGTAGCTTGCTCCAAAGATGTCAAAAACGTAACATGTAATTTTAGGTTAAAATTTCAGCAAGTGATCTTTTTCATTTTATTCCATTAGAAACCCTTACCAAAAACAAGAATGATAGAAACATAAAAATAGTACCACTTCCCATGGTAAGATAAAAAAATAGTAAGAAATATTTGAAAAATGGAAAGCACCTCCTAAATAAGGAAAAACCTCAAAACATATAATACAATTTATCTAGAAGGAAGATTAATTACTTTGAAAGGTGCAACAACACTTCAAATCTAGAGAAAAATTAAAATCACCAAAAAATTCCAATCAAACTTTTGAGATGTGAGAGAATGAGGGAAACCAGAATGGGAGAGGGAGTACAAAGGTATAAATGGTGTGGAAAATCTCCCTATTTATACAAAACATTGTATTTATTACACATAGACCAACACATGTGGGCCAAAAAATTCCACCTCACATTTATGGCGTTGACTATAGGGGTGGAAGTTTGACCGCATGCAACATTTCATGTAATCGTGTAGTCGGTTTTGAAATCGATACAAAGTAAATTGACTAAGGGTCGGGGTTTAGGTTTAAAGAACTAGCAACATGAGACATGAAATTCATTTTCCTTATCTCGATGTAAAAATATTGAAATTATGAAATGTGTCATTGTGTCGAGATTCAAGTTTACAAAACATGAAACACATTACATGTGTTTCGAGGGAAATATTTTTGATGCATGTGGAACCCGAAACCTAAAATCTGTAGTGTGTCATGTTTTTCGGGAGTGGAAAAAACATAGCATAAAACATGAAAAATTTAATGAAACCTTGAAATCCGATTCAAAAAGTAAATAAGGCATTTTCAAAGTAATCATTGGATGAAAATGGGTCATCAATTGGTTCTTCATGAAAATTTTTATTGGTTATCCCATTTTATCAATAAACTCAAAAATGGGATAACATGGGGTTGGTGCCTCACTAAAGAAATGTCTTGTTATGAATAATATTGACTTGAGTACTTTGTTGTTAGTAATATAAAAAAAAAAAAATTATTTGGTTTTCTTCCCCTGAGGGTTTTTTTCTTATATGTTGTGTTATTGTGTACTCCTTTTTTATGCTATTGTGGATGGTTATTTCTTATTTTGAAGATCTCATTAATGAATGGTTGAATGTTAATGGTGTATGAAATTTAAATTGAAAGTTTTTATGGGTTCTTGAAGGACTAATTTACCCCCTCTCATTCCACCGTGCTTCCAACATGTGAGAGTTGAGAAACCAAAATACAGATAGGTGAAATTTAAAATATGGTTACCATCTACAGAGTGTAGAATTGAATAACATTTCTTGGGGAGATAATTGTAGACCTTTTTTTTACTAGTATAAAATATTATATCTCTCAAACCTCTCATGTGTTGATAAACAATATTATACACTTTAGCTGACCTCACTCATGAGAAAAAAATTGTTAATGGTGGTCCATTTGTATCTATTAAAGGAAATGGTTTTTATGTACATAATCTTTTTCCTATAGATATGTTCAGGAGTATACCATTAAATGCAATAATTTTTAAATACATGGGTGCATTAGTGTATTCAACACTAATGAAATATTATAACTAAATTTATTAGAGTTTTAGGAGCAACGATTTAATTTATTTCTAAATAATCCTCATGCCTAAAGTCAAGATTTTAGATAAACATTTACAGTTTACTACTTCTTGGATCCATTGAAAGAATAATATTTAGGAATCTTGCATTACTCTCATTTATCTACTAACCTAGATTATACTTTGTGTTTTTGGCAAATTATTCAAATGTTAAGGGCCTTAAAAATATCAAGGAAGATATTATTTTCTCTATTCTTGAATAGGCTCCATCTTGAATTTTTTCTATACCCATTTTGTATATGGAAATTCCTATTAGGGTTTTAAAGAAGGATATTTTTCTTAGCTACATGCAATGAATCCTATAAAAGTGAGTGAGGTCTTCTCGAGCCTAAGAACATAACACCACATTTATAAAATATTTTTAATAATATCTAACGGTTACCATGACTACATTACTACGATTTTGGATGTATCGCTAAATGATTTATGTGATAATGATCAAGATAATTCATTTTTATGATTTTTTGGGTCTACTACACCCGATGTATGACATGTAATCCACTATAAGAGATATTGTAATTTCACAATCAATAAGAATAGAAAATAAATGTTGGATATAAATATGTTGGATAATTCAAGTGACTATTTTTATAGTTTCATCTAGATGTTTACATATTATATATAAATTTATAACCCTAATTATATATTTATATTATAATTTAAATTTTTTTAAAGGGCGATGATGCAGAGGAAGGGTGATGAGGTGGTCGGGAAGGATGATTAGGTGAGGAAGGGTGATCGGTGTGGGTAGGAATGATGATAAAGATGAGGAGAAGGAAGAAGGGTTGAACAATTTTGGACGGGAGAGTGATAACAGACATGATTCCTCCTAGAGTTAGTATAGATTATTTGGACTAGTCTCTCGAGGGAAATAGGTATGCGTAAAACACTTTCGGGGATGGGAATCTTGTGGTGACTAGGTCCCCCAAAACTTATGTGAATATTTTAAACTTGGAGAAAGAGAAAATTCTGGAATCATTCCTCAGCTTAAATAGGATGCTTCAGGTAAATTCTTAGATATCCCAGATATCATTATAGACCGGAATTTGAGTAAAATGGAGAATGCCTTGATAGGAAAACTAGTGGGGGGTAGACCAAATATTGACTCCATTAGGTCTTGGTCTTGCAAAATGGAAACCTAAGGGGCATATGGATGTCACAACCGTCCCAAATAGATTTTTCTTTTTAATTTCAACAACTCTAAAGATCCACATAGGATCCTCAATGATGTCCCATGGTTCTTAGGGAGAATTTTCCTCTTCCTAAGGAAATGGACCCCAAAATTCAATGCTAACAGAGAGAATATTAATTAGTTTCTGTTTGGGTGAGACTCCTAGGGCTACCACTAGAACTATGGGATGTGGATATTATAAAAGGAGTTGCTAACACCCTTGGAACTTTTTTGTTGTATATAATGTGACACTCACTAAATCTAGAGTGGT
Source organism: Taxus wallichiana var. yunnanensis (assembly GCA_018340775.1). Lineage (NCBI taxonomy): Eukaryota > Viridiplantae > Streptophyta > Pinopsida > Cupressales > Taxaceae > Taxus > Taxus wallichiana. The sequence continues at coordinate 203,656,708 of CM031242.1, read as the reverse complement.
TTGCACATGATTCTATATCTATTCTCTAATGGGCTCTTCCCTTCCTAAATCCATCTCCTTGTGGTCAAAACTGGGTAGTTGGGAACATAAAATAGATTTTGAAAACTGCCCTCTAAGATGTGAGAAATGTCAGGGATGGGGGCATGCAAAGCATCAATGTAAGCTGATTGTCTCTAAGATCTACCAGGAAAAGCATCTAAAGGAAATGGAAAAAGGAAAAGGAAGTGCCCTCTGGTCTCTCCAAAGAAGGTAAATACTAATAAGGGCATCCAAATAACGAAAAATAATGGAAATGAATCTAGAGAGAAAAATGTCTTGAAGTCTATCTTTATGGATGAAGAAGGTTTTATAGAAGTAAGGAATAAGAAGTCCCAAGAATGCCCATTTGGAACCACGGTTCTAGAAGGCTATGATCCATGTTCAAGCTGAAAAGTCTCTTTCCATAAAAAAACTGGATAATTTGTTTAAGAAAGTAGCCATGGAAAATTTGGTCAAAAGATATGGGTGATAATAGCTTCAATGAGTCTTTTGAAATGATTTGAAATCCTTTGAAAATCTTTAGGTTAATAAAAAGGATGTTGTGACCCTTGGAAATGAAAAATAGCTAGTTTTTAACAACATCCATGACATTATTAAGGAAGTGATTTGTACTCAAACTGTAGAGGCCTATGAGGTGATCAAGTCTAGGAAGGGGGACCTTAATCAAGTAATAATGGATACTTCTTTGTCTACTCCTCTCAAAGGGAAAATTCCAAAGGGACCCCAAAAAAATTCAGATCTAGGAGGCCTTCCAAATAGGTGGTGAGGAAGAAACAAAGTCAAAAGGAAATAGATGATGGAACCCAATCAAAAATGGATCTAAGAAGCTTTAGAAGATCAAAGAACCAAGTGACTAAATGCATATAATATATTGGAATATTAGGGGGTTAAACAACCATGTCAAGTGGAGATTGTTAAAATATTTAGAGACAACTCACAATTTTGACATTCTGGCTCTGCAGGAAACTAAGATGGTGGAGGCCCCTTTTTAGAGACTTGTGGAAGGTATTGCAATAAATTTTGGGGTTTTGTTGTTAGTTCGACAGGCACTGTTGCTAGGGGTATGGCAGTTATTTGGAATGAAGAAAAACTCAAAGGTACAAAGCTTCTTAATAGAAATAACCATATGGCTTTGCTTTTTCAGGATAATAAATCCAAGGAGTTCTAGATCTTATCAAATATTTATGCCCCGAATAGTAAAAGTGAAAGGAAAAAACTCTGGGCTGATCTCTCCAAATTTTAGAACATGATCAAAGGGATGGAATGGGTGATTTTGGGGGATTTTAACACCCCTTTGTGTCTTGGAGAAAAGAAGGGGGAAATATTGATCTCATTGAAAGCATGGAATACCTTCAAGATTTTATTTCCCTCAATAATCTTATGGATGTTGAGCTTAGAGGAAGTAGATTTACTTGGTCTAATAGAAGAAAGGGTGACCAGCTGATTCAGGTAAAACTGGACAGAGCTCTAATCTCTTGGGGATGGTTGAACAAAGAAGTTGGGTTGTTTTCCCTTCCACGCATAGGATCTGATCACAATCCTATCCTCTTCTAGATCAAGGCTAAGGATAGGAGGAGAATCCCTTTCAAATTTGAAAAGATGTGGCTGTAAGATGAGGATATTATTGATTTAGTTAAGGGATGGTGGAATGTGAAAATCAAAGGTATGAATTTATTCAGAATTGTTAAAAATCTTGCTCATGTAAAAAAAATCTGAAAGAATGGAATAAAAGAAGTTTTGGTAACATTTAAAAAAAAAAAAAAAAAAGTCTTTGGCTAATGAGATTTCACTCCTCCAGGGAGATCTAGAATTTCTTGGGGAGGGCAATAATATGCTCATCCAAAATAATGAGAAGGATTTACTTGTTGAGTATCATAAAATCCTTTGGAAGGAGGACTTTTTTGGAATCAAAAATCTAGAGTTTTATGGCTCAATGATGGTGACAAGAACAAAAAGTTCTTTTATATCTCCACTCTCAAAAGGAGGAGCTCAAATATAATTATATGCATAAAAAATGAAGAGGGATTTATGCTCAATGACTCTAAGGAAATTCAATAAGAGGCATGTTCTTTCTTCAGCATGCTTCTGACATCCTCTAGATATTCTAACAACACTAAGGAAGAGAAGTTTCTAGATTTTATCCCCATCCGATTAATGATAAAGAAAACTTCATGCTCACTAAAATCCCTTTGTTGGAAGAAATTGAATTCATGACAAAATATTTAAACCCTAATAACACCCCGGGACTCGAAGGTTTCCCGCTTTCTTCTTCCAAACTTTTACGGGAGATTGTGAGAGATGATATATGTAGTGCTATTCAAGAATTTTTAAGAATAAAAGGATGTTTCAGGAGTTAAATAGCACCTTTCTAAATTTGGTCCCTAAGAATCATGATCCTACAAAGTTTAAAAATTTTAGACCCATAATTCTTCGTGCAATCGTGTTTACAAAATGTGCTCAAAAATTTGGCTCTAAGAATTCAACTTGTGTTACGTATGATTATATCTTATCAATAGGAGGCCTTGTTATGGGAAGATATATCCAAGATGGAATTGTCACCATCTAAGAGCCCTTCATTTGGTGAAACAGAACAAAAAGGAAGCCATGTTTATTAATCTTGATATGGAAAATCCTATGACAAAGTCTCTTGGTCTTTCCTTCTCAATATTATTTCGAGGTTCAGGTTTGGAGAGGACTTTAAGGAGTTGATTCTCTCATGTATTTCCATAGCAAAGTTCTCGGTCTTGGTTAATGGGATCCCTTGTGGGTTTTTTAATAGCACACATGGTTTAAGACAAGGTGATCCTATCTCACCTTTTCTTTTCATTATTATGGCTGAGACCCTTAGCAAATCTCTTAATAAGGCTACTATGGAGGGTAGAATCAGTGGTATTTCTCTGGATGTCAACTATCAGAGGGTTTCTCATCAGCATTTTGTTGATGACACTATTTTTACTTGGTGTGGCATCTGTCCCATAAGCCATAGAATTCAAGTAGTTAATGAAGGATTATGAGGAGGCATCAGATCAATTGATCAACTACGGGGAAAATATCTGTCTTCTTTATCAATACCCTTGAAAGAAGAAGCATAAAAATTTCTGGTATTCTTGGTTTTCCTTTTAAAACTCTCCCAAATTAGTATATTGGTATACTTATTAGGGTAGAAAAATCAAAGAATGCTGATTAGAATTTTCTAATTGATAAATTTCTAAAGAAACTGGAAGGGTGGAAAGGGTCGCAGCTATCTCAAGCAAGAAACATTGTTCTTCTCAAATGCTCTATTAATAGTTTACTAGTTTATACGATATAAATCTACAAATTACCCACCAAAGTTTCTTGCAATCTGTAGAGCATAAAAAAATATTTCTATGGATTGGAACTGAATCAAAAGATAGAATTCCTCTAATTTCCTAGGATAAGGTCTGTACCCCCAAAAAACTTGGTGGCCTTGGTATCAGAGATTGGACCAAAATGAATAAAGCTATGCTGGCAAAAATGAGTTGGAGACTGTTAAAGGAATAGAGTGTTTGGAATAGTATTATAAGAAGGAAATACTGGCCTAATCTGTCTACTAATGAATGGTGCTTTTATATGCATAACTCTAGTTCCTCTTCTTATTTTTGGAAATATTTAAACTAGGATAAACATGTGGTCTCTAAGGGATTCAAATGGCTCGTTGGAAATGGGTGAACCATTAACTTTTGGGAGGACAAATGGCTGGAGGACCTTCCTCTCAAGACTATTTACCCAACAGTCTATAGAGATTCTATGACCAAATATGGGACCAAGGTCGAGACTTCTTCAATTTGGATGACCCTTTGGGACAATGGAAAACCATAGCTTTGGATCATTCTAACAACATTGAGATCTCTTCTATTAACAATAGATTAAGAGGAGTTATTATTAACAAAGAGAATCTTGAAGAGGATAGTATATTCTGGACTAAGGAAGATAATGATTTTTTCTCAGTCAAAAGTGCTTACTACTCTTTCTTTCAAGAGGGGGAGATGATAATTTTAACTGGGGAAGTGTTTAGGTCAAATAATTAATACCCAAGATTAATATGTTTTGGAGGTTAGTTATCCATGACACAATTCTTATAGTTGGAAACTTGAACAAGAGAAATTTCCACATGATTAATAGATGTGTTTTGTGTGAATCTGATTGTGAAGATGCCTCACACCTATTCCTCAATTTCCCCTTTCTTGTCTCAGTTAGGAAAACCATCCTCAATATTTTTGAAGTTAATTGGGTTTTTCTAGATTCCATAAAACTACTGTGGATCCAATGGTCAAGTTCTTTTAAGAGCCAAGGGTTAAATTTTTTATTTACCTTCTCTATTATTCATTTGGCTTGGGAGATATGGAAGGAAAGAAATAGAAGAATATTTAAAGGAAAAAAAGAACCCCCCAGCAAAATTGGAGCCCACTATTTGAATTCTATCCTAGATAACTTCTATAATCTAAACTTCCAAAAACATTCCTTCTTTTAGAACGAATCCAAGTTTTCTTTGAAGTGGGGTCTAGGGCCTACTACCATTAGCCCCCCTGGTCTTAACCCTTGACTCAAAGGTTGGGTGAAACCTAGAAAGTATTGTTTAAAATTAAACTTTGATGGGGATTCCAAGGGAATCCCTGGTCATGCAAACTGTGGGGGGGAGGGCCGTTTCAGGATTCTGAAGGTAGATTTATCCTTGGGTACTATTAAAATTTGGGACCTCAAACTAATAATGTCACTAAAGATGCTGGGGTCTTTTGGGATCTATCTATAGCTCTACAAGAAATTTTTTCCAATATGGATGTGGAAGGGGATTCCCTAAACATAATTAACAACATAAATGGGAAAGGCTCCATCTCTATCTCTAACCATAACTCTATTAAGAGTATTAAGAAAATGGCTCTATCTTTTAATTTTATCACCTTCAAACATGTGTATAGGGAGGATAATGTTGTGGTGAACTTCTTTGCTAATATGGGGGTTAATGGGCTTGAGTTGACACTTTTGAAGGAGGTGGAAATTCTTGATCCCAAGGTGCGGGCACACTTATTAAAAGACACCAATGCACACGTATAAGGTCCTTTCATGGGGTGTCAATCTCATCAAGATCACTAGCCGTATGATGATTTTGCATTTATCTCTCAATAATGAGAAGATCGGGAATGAGATTCACACGTATTCTTGGAGAGATCTCATTTTCTCCCATGTTTTTAGAAAATTTTGTTCTTGACATGAGAGTAATCTTTTGGCGTTCTAGATTTTGGGTCTGTTCATGAAGAGGTTTTTGTCGTTCAACCAAATGGGGGGTGATATTTTTAGAAATAAACCCGCTAATCTCAAAGGGGCCACGCCTGAAGATATGGTTCTATTTTGATAGCAAGGGATTTACCCCCTTTTTGAGAATATTTGAAGGGCATTATGAAAATTTTAGCAAGGATTTTTATAGAGCTTGGAAAGTGACCAAAAAGGAGCGTGTTTGAAATGAAGGGGATCAAAATTGAGATTACTATGGATTCGGTGGTAAAAGTGATGGGAATTCCACGGTGGGGAGGGAGGTATACAAACCAAATAAGGAAGTATATGAAGAATTGAATATTTTTCTCAAAGGTAATGAGAATCTCACCTCGCATTTTGTTGGTTACCTTAGATTGTCTTTACCTAATCCGTATGATGAGGTGGTTGTATCTCTCATTCAATTTTTAACCTTTGAGGGTTGTCATAAATGTATTTATGCCTACCACCTCCCTGTGCTAAATCATTTTAGGTGTGGCCAAGATTTTATTTTACCCTACTTCCTGTATCATTCCTTGTGTGCCTCTATTTCCCAGTTCAAAATGAGTAGAATTTATGTCCCTCTCCATCAAGGATTTATCCTTTCCCTGGTCAAAAGGGAAGCACTGGACATTGATAAAACTAGCTCCCTTAAATTGGCTCTGGAAGCTTATGTGGATGGAAATGGTTTATAATTAGAGGAGGAATCGAGTGACAATTTTTACTCTCAGGATGGGGACTTAGATGATGAACAAGATGAGGTGGAGGTGTTTACTGACCCGTAATATTTAGGACCTAAAATCAAAATAGATCCCTTGCTCCCCATTGAACACCGAGGTTGAGTCTAGTAAACATGATGTCTCGACCCCTGTTAATGCTCAAATGGAACATCACTTTGAGGTAATGGGTCGCATTGGTCCGATCAAAGGGGAAAACAACTTGGAAAGGATGGTGGTGGATATAGAGGAACTTAAGGGTCATATGTAGCTCACTAAGAGCTCGGTCCATTTTTATTCAATGACTGGCATAAGATGAAAGAGTAGGTGGAAGAAGTAGTCATTATTGGGAAAGGAAGAGAGATTGAGGTTTTTATAGGCTAAATTTGGTGCCATAACCAAAGAGATGGATCAGGTTAAGGAAATTATCCATAGTTATATGGAATGGAGCATTGTGATGGTGAAATCAACCTTGCAACACCTTTAGACTCTGGGGCAGCTCGCCAATACCTATTGTGTTGTGGATAGTCAGGGAAGGAAGAGAAAGGATACCCTAGATGGTTTTGACCTAGGATCCTTAGCAGTTAATATTGAAGCTTTGGTGAAAGAATGATCTAAGGTGTTGAAGGGGCTTGAAAAATCCTACAAATAACCTATGATGGGTTGTTTTGTTTTTTCATTGTCTCTGTTATTGGCTATTACTTTCATCAATGTTGTTAGTTTATCTATGTTTTTTGTTGCTGTTAGTTTCACTTTATGGGCTCCAGAGAGCTCTTATTACTATGAACAGTTATATTATGGTTTTTTGATGTTATTGTAATGTTGTTTTCTTCTCTCATGGAGATTTTTCGATGTATAGGGAAGGGTCCCGTCAACAATGTTTAACCTCTAATTAAATAAATATATATATACATTTATATTATTAGGATAATTTTTTTTAAGAAATCATGTCAAATAGTTTATCAATATTTCAAATCACACTCTATGATCCATGATCGGGATGAAAAAATAGTAATAAAATTTTGAAAACTTAGGTTCCTTATTTTAAAAATCTATCATTTTAAGGAGTTAAATTGATAATTTTACAATATTATTTTCTCATCCTGGGATTCAAAATATTTTTACATGGTTTCTTTGAGAAATATTTTCTCTTAGATATGAAAACATTATATCGCATATTTCTATTATTCCAAAATTTACATGTTTTGACATCCCATTACTTTAATGTAACATACAAATTTATTACCAAGGATATTCTATGAGTATTAAACCTATTTTACTAGATATATTTCATCTTGAATAGAATTAATTCCTTAAATTCAAATACATCCTTAATAATCTAATTTTTATATGGGAAACAACTCAATGAGCTAAAGACACTCATCAAGATGCATTATTGCTCAATATTAATTTTGAAAAATCTTTTTATAGGATCTAATGATACTTCATTCTCAAAATACTTGATTCATTGGTACCTAACTAAAATTTAAATTATTTTATAAATACATAAGCTCACATCATGGTCAATTGTAGCCTCACAATGTCCTTTGAGCTTCAATGTTGTATTTTCAAGGATACCCTCTATCCCCATTTTTGCGTGTGACGTTCTTGGCTACATTCTTAATCGAGCTCACTATCAAAGAGACATAAAGTGAATTTCCTTCCACAATTTTCCTATGATCTTAAATATCATTTTTAGATGATTCCCTACTATTTTAATAAAATATTGATTAATATATTTATAATACTCATTTTTTTGAATGTTTATATGAATTGATGAATCTAAGTTATGAGATCACAAACTGAAGTTATACTCATCAAAAGATATATTATGTTTATGTGGTTACCCTATCCCGACACATCAACCCCCACATAAAACTACTTATTACCTTTCATATCCCCTTCGGTATCCACATTTCACCCCTCAATATATGGGAATGGGTGTTTAATTGAATTCAAAAAATGTGAATAATTGGTCTTATAATTTTATCTCCCTAGTAGTAAATATCTTCTTTATCAATCGTATTTTTTTTTTTCAACCATTCTCATTACTCATATTGTTTCTTCCAATTTAAATAAAATTGCTAAAAATTATTTAGGAGGTTTATAAATTTCTTTGGACCAAATGGATTCTATCACTTGTGATATTTATACTTGGCCTAAATTTGGAAGTGGTATATGTACTATTTACCATTTATAAAACAAAATTTACTACTCAAATCCTTATCAAATAATGTTTTATAATTTTTAATCATAATCACTCATTTAATTCAACCCCTTAGGAGGTTAAAATTATTAATACTTAGTTTTTAATATTTCACATTGCCTTCTTCTTGAACATAACTAGGTAGCCTAACAAGAAATGGATCCCTTATTATCTGGCACCATTTATGTCTTCGACAAATACTAAGAATCTAAAAATGTGACTTTTGGTTGAATAAAGTTATTTAAGTTAAAAACTTTCTATTTCTATCCAAACAAAATACGAATGTTGGTGTAACATATTATATGCACCTGTTTTTAAAGTTAAATTCGCAAGTTAGATTTTATATCTAGTACATTATGTGTAGGATTAGAATAAATAAAGATATGCATCTAATTAAAGCTATATATAAGATTATCACATTTAGTGGAGGTTCCACCTTTAGTGGTTCCAATAAGAAAACAAGAGATATCTCTTTTTATAGCTATATATGCCCTCACATATGTACATTGTAGATAAATGTTTTGCAGGGAATTTTGGTAATTCATTCTCAAGGAAATTTATTTTATCTCTTTACATATTAAGTTTCATCTTGGTGTGATACATACTATAAGATATATAATCCTTGGGAATCTACAAACATTTCTTAGTATCAAAGCCTTAGATCTTGTAGTGTGAGTTGTGGATTTTTATTTTTAATTAAATAAAACTCCCAACTTACTTCATGATCCTTAAATATATCTTTGAGCCAACCCAAATAAACCTTTTGGGTTTGTTTAGCCAAATCTAATTTTTTAGGGATTTTTGCATATTTCCCCATTTTTTAGAAAATTTCAACTTTTTCATGAGATATGAAACTATTTTTATTTAATAGTGCTAAAATATATGAATCTAAGATTAAAAATCAGAAAATATTAAGTTCATGATTATTTTTAATGGTTTTTTAAGATCAAGATTTGTAGGAAAAGTGTGATCCAAGTTGAAACAGTAAGAAAAAATCACATTTTTATAAAATATTTAATCCAATAATATATCATAAAATCCTACATGTTAAGATATTTTTGACACCTATTTTTTCTCAAATCATAGTAATGAGATACCCTTGGTGAAAATTTGAAGTTGCAAGTGTATTTTTGGATTTCTTATTTGGAAGGATCTATTCCTCGGCCCCTAATGCTCATCCTAAGGAACAATTTGTGGAAGCTAAATATATTTTAATAGTTTTTTATTAGATAAGGTAAGAACAAGGATGGGATCCTAGAGGCCTTACAATAAATATTACATCGTGAAAGATTAACAAAATAAGTAGTAGTAGAAATAGGACCAAAGAGGAATTTAAACAGCTTAACTTGAGCGATAGAAGGTTCAACAAAATCAGCTGCAAAAAATACACAAATAAACTACAAAAAGAAACAGAACTAGTTCATTGAAATTCCACCTAAAGGTCAAACAAAATTACAACAAATACTACTTTTTCTTTTGTATTTTAGAGGGTTTTCCCTTTATGGTAACAATACCCTTATTGTTCTTTGGTTGTAACTCCTTCTACATTTTCTCTTCCTCATCCTCTTCCTTGGGTTCTATTTCAGTCTCATCCTTGCCTTCATCCTCTTCATTGGAGTTGTTATCACTGGACTCGTATTTTATTCTATTTGATTCCTCTTCTATCACTTCCATTCTATTCCTCATGTCCCAAATAGGATTTTCCAAATTATTAATTTTCCCCTAATATTCTTCTAGGAGATGCAAACTTGTTTGGTGCCCTCAATATTGTCAAGCATACATGTCTTGATATCGGTATTTCCCTCCTTTATAACTTACAACAAACTCTCCAAATATTTCACCTTTTACTCAATTCCTTAAAGAACGGATCCTCATCCATAACCATTTTCCCTTTTCCCTTTAAGGGCCTAGCCTCCCAATTAACCCTAAATTTCACATTATCCTACTCCTCGGCTTTGTTGTGGGAAATATTTCCCTCCTTCGTCTTAGTGAGACATTCGGCCAAACTAATATTGTCATCCACATCAATAGGGACCTTTGGTTTTTCTGGAACATGTTTTCCATTTTCAAACAGGAGGAGGATGAGGCCTTCATAGATGGAGGTATCCACCTTACCCTTCCGAAAATATCTCATAGGAATTGACAAGGACATATAAATAAAGAAAGGAAAGATCATCATGATTTTGCCTAAAAATGTTCGGTAGAGACAAATGATGGGTGTATATCTTACGATACTTTCCTTCCATGGTTAAATAATTCATAATGTGTAGACATAACTCCTTCTACACCCCAGTTATGCATGACTAAGCAATTCAATTAGTGAATAAATACAGTTTTTTCCTTTCTAACAAAAAAGTGTTAATTTTATGGTCCCCCTTTGTTCCTATCCTTAAACATTTTGAGTCCTATCGTGTCCACCCCAAAGAACTTGGAAAATAGTATACTCAAATAGCTTGATCTCCATACTTCTGAAAACCACCTTGTCCTCCTTCCATGCCATACCAAAATCCTTGGTGAGTAAAGAATTGTGCCCACGTAACTTATAAATATACTTTATAAATCCCTCTATTCTGAGTAAGTGCCACATAGAAGGGTTATTGGTAATGTTTTCATGGTTCAAAGGTTCCAATCTAACTCTGTTGCCACCCTTGATATCAATATTATTATCCAAAAAAAAACCAGATGCACCCTGCAATTGATGAACTAAAAATATCTTTTCTTAGAAGTTAAATCCCCACACTTGAGCTTATTGTCATGAGAAATGAGCCAACTTAAATCATTCGCGTGAGATATAGAGGAATTATTGTGATCTTTCATTTTGAATAAGATCATTAATAGATGCGGGGATGTTAGCACCTTTAAAAAAGACCTATAAATTATGATAATGTACCCCCACATTAGCCAATATATCCACACACTTATTACCAAGGCGGGGGGTATGGTTGATAAAAAAATAATCAAAAGTATTAAGATGTTACTTAACATAAAAATAATATTTCCTAAGGCTAAATTATAAGAGTGGTTCTTAATGATGGAATTAACAATGAGAAGAGAATCCCCTCAATATGAATGTGATTAATTCCCTTTTCCTTCACTAAATTGACCCCCCATAACAAAGCATGAACCTCAACCACATTATTACTTTGAATCCCCAGAGGTCCAACATAAGCAAGGATCCAATCACCTTCATGATTTCTAATAATACCACCTACCCCTTCCATCCCCAGGTTGTCTTTTGACGCACCATTAAAATTGAGTTTCAACTATTCACATCCGGCTTGGACCACTTGATGGTAGAAAGAGGTAATTTAACTAGGGGAGGACTATAGGTGAACAATTTGAGAACTTCATCTTCCCTCTTAGGAAAAGCATGTTTTATCTTCCCTTTAAAATTTTTGGTATTTTATTTAATAGGGAAATAATTGTGGAGCTGTCCTTTCTAATATTTTCTTTTTGGTTTCTAAAAATTAGGGCATTCATTTCCTTCCAAAGACACCAAAAAAGATGAGTGGGGGACATTTTCCAGGAAGCCAAAATAACATGAAATCTTAAAGGGCACCCTATTGCAAACAAAAATACTCTATGGAATTGGGTTGAACCCACTTGCACTTGAAAGATACATAACCTTAATTAGAACCATTTGAGAGAAGGGAAAAAAATAAAGAGGTGGTTGACACTTTCCTCCTCCCTATTACAAAAAAACACCTATTAGGGATGACCATTCCCCTTTTCCTCAAGTTATCCACAGTGAGGATTCTATTCTGAGTAGCCATCCAATAGAACACATTCACCTTAGGTAGAAGATATTTCACCCAAATTCTATTCCAATACTCCTTTTGAAAAGAATATTTAAAATTAAGAAGATAGGAAGATTTTACCATATATTTCCCAAATTCCTCTTCTTTCCAAATGATTGTGTCTTCCTAATGTTAAAATCTAGGAATGTAGAAGTTTTTAATTTAAGATTAAGATATCTAGAAGAACATATATCCCCATTGAAATCTTGGGGAGGGACTAACTCAATCCAGTTGATTTCATCGTTGGTAACGTCCCAGTAGTCCTTGAACCACACTTTACCTCTATATTCAAATATCAGTGACATAGTTCTTTAAGAATCCTCCTTAGTAAGTAGACTCTCTTGCAACAAACAATCCTATCAGAATCAAATATTATTTCCCTTACCAATATTCCACTTTATACCTTTACCCAATATCTCCTAGGAAGAAATAAAATACCTCCAGAAGATGGATCCGCTAGGAAGATTGTCTTGTAAGAAAAAATTCTCAATTCTACCAACATTCCTTAAGTATTTCCTCTTGATGATATCAGTCCATAGAACTTCCTCTTTGATCACTCTCCAACTAGCCTTGGCCACCAAAAATTCATTCATGTATTTCATATTCTTCAAACCCAGGCCACCACATTCTTTGGGTCTTGCAACTTTCTTCCATGCCACAAGAGGGAATTTGAACTTCTCCTCCACCCAGCCCAAAGGAACCTTTTCTGTATCCTTTCAAATGAATCTAAGATCTTAGCTGGAAATTTAAAAAGAGACATAACATAAATGGGTATACCTTGAAGAGAGATTTAGAGAAGCTGAATTTTACAACTTGAGTGAGGAGGGTTCCCTTCCTCCTTGTGGAAAGTTTTTTATTGACTCTCTCTATAAAATTGTTCCAAATTGAAGGATCCAGTTTCTTATGAATAAGGGGAGTACCAAGGTAAATGTCTAGAAAGTTTTTAATCCTGCACCTAAGGATGTGAGCAAGTATGACTTGAAATTGGTCCTCCACATTGATAAAGAAAACAACACTTTTGTGTATATTGACATACTTTCTGAAACACTTTCATATTCATTCAATACTTCCTTGAAATTAGAAGCTTATTGTATAGATTATTTACCCACCAGAAAATTATCATCCATAAACTAATTAATACATATGGGTAGAAGGCCATTAGAAATTTTAATACCCTAGATAATATTAAGAGAAACAACAAGGTTTAAGATTCTACTTACATATTCAACAAATATAATATAAATAAAATGAGAAAGAGGATCTCTTTGTCTCAGCCCACACCTAACCTGAAATAAAACTTCCAGTTTTCCATTAATAACAATAGAAAAATTTGTCATGGATATACAAACCATGATCATGTTAATAAATAAGTCATCAAAACTAACCTTGACCATGATGGCCCAAAAAAAGGACCATAAGACCCTATCATAGGCCTTATGTATATCAATCTTGACAAGAATGACCGATCTTCCATAATTTTCTATAGAGTGAATGGCCTCTTGAATAACAATAATGTTGTCCAAAATCTATCTACCAGGGACAAAATATCTTTGATTGGGTGAGATAAAATTAGCTATCACCTTTCGATCCTGAGAGAAAGAATTTTGGTTATCAACTTGTAGCTAGTATTGCAGAGGATAATTGGTCTAAAATAAATCATTTTTGGGAAGAGTACCAAAAATGTTTTGTTGATCTGTTTTAGAAGTTACCCATTTGTAAAGAAATATTGAACCATTTCAACCATCTCCTTATTAATCACCTCCCAGAAAATTTGAAATAAAAATGCAAAGAACCCATCAGGAAAATGAGATTTATCAGGTTCCATATTGAAGAGTGAAAATATGATATCTTCTTTCCCTGGGATAAGAAAAAGATCTCTATTTTCCTACTAGGATATAACATTCTGGAAAAGTCCAAGCACCTTATCTCTAGTAATCCCATCTAGTTCCTTCCCTAGGAGAAAAATATCCTTGAAATAGTTTATAATAGTGTCATTGATTTCCTTTTCATCAACATTAATTTTTCTATCATCCCTTTTGATTTACTTGATCTTGAGCTAGTTTGTCCTTGTGGTAGCAGAGAAATGAAAAAACTTGGTGTTTCTACCCCCTCCTTTAACCATTTTACCCTAGATTTTTTCTTCCAATACATCTCTTCCTTGGAAATGATATCATTGTATTTTATTAGAAGATTCTATTCCTAGATTTTGACGAATAGAATTGAGAACATCCTCCTCCATCAGTTCTTCAATAGTTCACAAATCCTCCACAATTCTACTTTTATCCTGGAAAATATTCCCAAAGGTCTCCTTGTTTCCATATTTTAAGGATATTTTTATATGCTTCCCACCACTCTTGAATTCTATTGAGTATATCCGGTGTTGGAGCAACATATTTTCAAATCTGAATGGTATTGCTTTTTTAGGATAACCATACCAAAATTGAGGAGGATTGGATTATGATCTAACCCATTCTGCGGGTAGAGAACCTCATGAACTATAACTTCCCACCACTCTTGAATTCTATTGAGTATATCCAGGTGTTGGAGCAACATCTTATCAAATCTGAAGGGTCTTGCTTTTTTGGGGATAACCATACCAAAATTGAGGAGGATTGGATTATGATCTGACCCAATTTTGGGTAGAGAATTTAATGAATAAATGTTGGTTAATCATACATAAATGAATCATAAAAAACATGTCCATTTTGATTTGGATAAGTTCCTGTGTTATTCTTCTATTAGACCATATAAACTTAGACCCTCATAACTCCAGATCAAATAAGTCATTTTTGATAAGAAAATTAGCAAGATCATCCATACTATCATTGTTAGAGATAAAACTTGATTTTTTATCAGTAGGAAAAAGAGGAGTATTGAAATATCCCTAAATAATCAAGTCATTATCTTTGAACAAATTTATAAAACTTGAAATTTCCCCACATAAGTTCCTCCTACCACTGACTGAGTTCAACTCATAAATATTGGAAATAATCCAATTCTTTTTAAATCAATTGCAATTAAACAAATAGGCACATGACCAGTTGAAGCCATAAGCATCCCATCTTTCACAACTTGAGGATTAAAAAGAGTAAAGATACTTCCCGAGGCCCCCATAGAGTTAACTCCTACCCATTGTCCCTCCTTCTAAATAGTCCTACTAAACTCTTTAATTCTATCAAGACTCATTTTAGTTTCTTGTATCATCATTATATCAGGTTTATATTTTTCCTAAGATCCTTCACTATTATATGCTTACTGGGGTTGTTCAACCCTCTTATATTCCAAGATAGCAAGAATCATTTGTTTCTATTTGCATGGGAGAACCTCAAAGGCCTCTGTAATCCTTTATCTATTTATTTATTCATAAAGGTTTTCCTTCCCTTGGAAGTAGACTCTTTTCCCACATTAGGTTTAGAGTTGCTCCATGTGTTTGGCTTGGTCCTATTAACTAAGGTGTTGTTGGTGAATTCATAACATCTAGAGAGTCCTGAACCACTCCCCCCATCAAAATCTCAAAATCATTTGAGGTTGTGATGATATCATATTTCCTCTGTTTGAATGAGCTTTGTATTATTGATGAGACATCTCTAACGAGGGTCCAAGTTTCATTTTTAGGTCATATTTTCCTTGATTCGAGAGATATTCTCTATTTCAAAAAAATCTGGATCTGGGTATGAGAAGACCTCATCCTTTTCTTTGTTAATTTTTTTTTGTGCTTTTTTCCCTTTCCACTTTTACCTACTTGGTTGGATCCATTTACCTATGTTTCAAGGATTTTTATTTCCTTGAGAGTTTCTTGCTCAACCTCCTTGCTAGAGTTGACAACCTTGTCATTTCTCCCAACCTACCTCCATTCTATATTGTCTTTATTATTTGTTACTAGGTTAGGCTTGGAACTTGTTTATTAATTTTTTTTGGATAATGGGCACCCTTTAAAATCATGCCCCATAGTCTTGCATTTTCTACACGCAAAAGGAGATGGCTCATACTCAAATATTTACACCTATTCCCCAAAATTTGAAAACTGTTTGATATTACCTTCCAGGGTGGCATCATGTTTCATATTGACACAAAATATAGCATGAGTTAACCTAGTCCTTTCCTTGGTGACAGGATCTAGGGCTATAGGAGAACCAATAATTTTTTTATACCTATAAGGACCTTCAGTTCCTAGAAATCAAGAGGAAAACCCGAGAGGCTCACCCAAATAGGATATTCAGAAACAATTTTTCAAAAAGGTTGAATGTTGGTTCCCATTTCTGGACCACCACATGATATTATGCAATAAACCAGGTTCCTTCAGATAATATTTTGATAACATGTTCTTTGCTAGGTAAAGAGACAAATAAAAATCCATTAGCATAAATCATTACCTCAAAGGAGCTTTTAAGTTCCCATATTCTCTTGGCCTAGCCTCAGAATAGATCAATGTTGGGTTGAGAGCCCAAACATTTAACAAAGATTGATCCTTCTATATTTTCCTTAGCTCTACCCAAGAGATTTTTAGGATTTTAAGAGAAAGACAACCCTTCTCTTTAGAAGGCTCCAATCCCTCCAAAGTATTTTCATCCAATATTTTTGACCAATATTTCGTCCACGTGGTCTCCCCATTGGCACATATTTTCCATCCTTACCTAGCACAGCACGTGATCCTACTCCAATCCTGGAGATTTTTATGGGTCTGCAGATTCTACTGAGAGTTTGCTTTTATCGCCCCATTCAAACCAATCTTTCTTGCTCCTCTAAAATTCAAATTTTCCGCTCCCGCTCCATCCATCGCTCCATATAGTGTGACTCAAATCCATTTCAATGGTAATACCTACTAAAAATATCCATTTGGATTATATTTATGGAGACATTCATGATGTTTTTGGTCTAATATTCTTGGACAAATATCTATTTGGTTATCTCGATTGGAATTTTATTACTTTAGACATGAACACAAAGAGGAATACAAATGGACAGAGGAAAAAATTGAAGAATTATGCAAATTGGATGTTCAATGGACCCTTGTTGTCAATTGTTAGATGCAAATAATGATTTACGTGTACATAACTAAAAAAATGTCCAATTTTTTTGTTCTTTTGATTCTATAGAAGCACACTTTCTAATTGGATTAAAAGGAAATTTTGTTAAATAATTAGTATTCTTAATCTAGTTATGGAAAAGGTTGTTATGTTAATTTCACACATTATGGAGTAGTCGAGATAGGCGTCAAAGGGATATAGTCTTAGAGGAGGAAGATGTAGGGAAATATATTATAATTAAAGAGGAATACTTTGAAAGGTTTGAAAAGGAGTAAAGAGAAGAAAATAGAACGATTGCAAACATATGGAGAGAAGATAAACAATTCAATATATAAGGAGGTTATAGTAATTCTAAAGAGAAACTAAAGCTAATTATGAGTAGGGATAAGGTATGGAATGTTTTCATAGGATGAAAGTAGACTCCTAAAGAAACTAAAGGTATTGCAGAAGAAAGAATCCAAAGTGACCAAGAGGGTGTGTAACAAGGTGTGGGAGTCAGTTACCAAAGAAAGAAGGAAACTAGGGAATTGTATGCACCCAAAAATGCATGTGCTACATTGTCAGAAAATGGTTACAAAAGTCCCCAATGATGATTCATGTCCTTTCAGAAGATGTTTGAGATCCTAAACCCATCTGCAGTGTATATTTGTAGCCTAGATGTCCTTACTTAGCTTTTCCATGCTTTTTCCAACTTCTTGCTCCAATCTGTGCATGTTTTGGCATTTAGTGCTAGGACCAATGCCCTGCTTGGATGGTGGTTCTGAAACCACCACCTAGGTAGGGAGGTGGTCCTAATAAATTTTTATAGATTCCGTCATGCGTGTTTTTAACATGTGACAATTCACTTAACTTCACTTTTAGGATGCGTTTGTGAACCAATTTGTCTAAAAATAGTTTTGATTGCTTGGTTCTCCTTCCCTCTTCTATTTTTTCATGTGTTTTAGTTAGTTGGAAGTGCATCTTATTTCTTTGTACATGAAGTCACATCCCATCCCCAATCCTTATATATTCCATTCTTTTCTTCAAGCAAATGGCCTAAGAATTTTGTGTATCTTGCATAATAATATTTGCCACAATCCTACTAGGAATTGCATAGCCAAACTTAGATCTCTTGTGTTATCTCTCTTCTACCTACATTGCAACTAGAATTCCTTCAAGCTACCATTGCTCAAGTGTATTATTCTACTATTTTTATTTCATTTCCAATCCCTTGGACTCATATGAACACATATAAAGAAATGAATAAGTTGAGGGGATAGACACGAGATACGGTCAGATTCACCAAATATCTTGCTTATCCAGGTTTAAATTACATATTTGTTTGCTTCATTTTCCAAATTTTCAATTTTGAATCATTAGTTTCAATTGCATATCAAATAAAGTAGTAAAATTGTTCATTTCAGTTGATTAGGCAATTACAAGTAGATCAAATCATTAGAAAATTTTTTCTTTGACATTACTAGGGAAGTTGTGGGGAACAATAGCTCTTTTAGGGTTATGATTTGTTCTTCACCTCTGAGGTAGGGTTTGAAGGGTTTTGATTAAATTAGGTTATTTATTTTAGATTTAGATTCACATATTCACACAAGTAACCAACTACATCTAGCTGATTACTTGTATTTAGTTTGTTTATTAGATTAGAACACATTGCTTAAAAACCAGAAAAGATAAAAAACATTTACTTTTGTTAGATTAGTTTGATTTCATTAATTTTCACTTGATGTAGTGTAAAAACACCAAAAACATAGATTATATTTCCTTTGATAGTTAGCTTGTTTTTATTAAGATCATTTCAATTCATTTTTCATGACCATCAATGGCACACAACAAGAAAAGATTTATGTTTGTGATCCTTTTGTCCCACAACCCAACGGGATGAAATTAATAATAGAAATTGATACAAGTCTACGTTTGATAGTATTACACACACCTACTACATTATTTGATAAAATAGAGTAACTAAACATGATAAACATCACATATTATCAAGCCTATGATTATTGGAATGCTCTTGGAAACAAGGTGTGATTACGTGCATGACCATAACAAGACCATAGCCTCCATGAGTTTTTGAGTTGTGATCCTCGGGTCCCATGCAACCTAATGGAATTGCTAAAAAAATAGATATCAACACTTTTTACATACATCAGTATTTATATCATCACTACTTCCACCTGATATCATTGCACAACTTTCATTATTGAAATTAGCAACCGATCTGGTTAAGACTTTATGGACTAGAAAAAAAAATCATCCATAGTCCTTGTGGCTTCATCACACCTGTCGTTATTACTTCCATGACCTTGTCTAGAAATCTATATGAGGTTCTTGTAGGTCACTTTTCATGTGTTCAACAACCAATCAGTAAAATATCAATAGATCTCAATATTGACTGGAGCCTTTGAGTAGTTATCATATCGATAGATCTATCACTCTACTTCAGAGTTAGGAGAGCATTCTTTACCTTAGATTCACGAGATCCTTTTATTGTGTGTTGAAGATATAAGGTTCCCCATTACCTTATCCATCATTATCAAACATATACATTCATTTTCATTGTACACTGGTTGTCTCAGCATGACCTCAAGAAGTTATGTGTGAAGAAGGTCATCTGTTGATTTTCTTTCATACAAATTGGTGAACCCAACATGAAGACCTAGTATCTAAGTGTTTCCTCTTCTTCATCCATCCTTTATTCTATGGGTATTATTATACCCCGAAATATGTTAGGATATGATGAGTACGGTTGACCCATCTTGGGTTTTAACATATACAACTATCAAACAGGTATACCACAACAATCAACTTCACTCTAAACATGGGCATATAACCACTCAATGGCTCAAAATCCTCTTCTTTAGGGAACCAATGTTGGTTCCTTTGTACACATTAAGGAACTTGACTAAATCACACAGACATATCCTCATGAACAATCAATTTCTAATAACATAACTTTCAATGTGGAAGTGATTTCATCTCCTCAAGTATTCTTTTGACAACCCATTAACATGTAATCGGATTAGATCCCACATCTAGGTGAGGATTATTTATCACAATACGCTAGGAGTGAACAATGATCCCAAAATACGAATCGATATTTCTATAGGTTGCAAGGAAAATTGGATGTTCTACTCCAAAAATAACGCTACCCTTCATACCAAAATCATTTCCAACGAGGGGTGACAACATAGTGAACAATTCATAGCAAAATACCACACTCCTCAAAAACCTCCAAAAGTTCAACAAAAGCACCTAAAAAACACCATCCACATGAGAAATCATCTCGGCGTTAGTTGAAAAATTTAAAGAGTTAGAGATTTCCCAAAATAGTCAAAATTCATACATAGGGAAATCAAGAGTTTCTCACTATCCACAGAATTATAGACAAATAAATACATACTGCACATAACCCTCTATTTTATATGGGCACTCAAATCTCAAGAGATTTGATAACTGGTTCTAGCACCTTGGTTATTACCCCTCGGACCATATATCGATATCTACAACATGCACTAGCCATAAGTGCATTCCCAAATGCCATACCAGCTAGAAATGTAATGTTCCCTATTTTTGTGCCTTTAGCTCCATATCAAAGCAGTTAAGCCCCTTACGTACACATGCACTCTAAATCATCATAGGGGATATGTATGCTACCTAGGTCTATATGGATAGCCACATGGGATGCCATATGCCCAAAAAAAAATTACATTGTGCTATTTAAACAAGCGATGCAAAGTTCATCTCCCCAACTTGGATGTTCAATAGTTGAAATGTATGTAATGGGAACCTATTATGAAAATATTATGGACCCTCTAGAATTCTCCATCCAGACAGTCATGCTCCCAAGACCCTTTCCTGATCTTCATAATTTCAAATGGGAGGGTGATCCTAATGCTCTCATCAAATCTTATGCAACGACCATTCGAAAACTGCTCACATGGGACATAATTTTTACAAATATTTTCCCTAATATGCTATAAGGAATTTCTCTCGATTGCTACTATAGGATACCAGAGGCTTAAATACACTCCTTCAAGAAACTTGTATCAGAATTTATTAAGGATTTTGATATGAATAGAATTTTGAGAACAGGAAACAAAGAATTCCTTCATATCAAACAAGAGCATAATGAGTCCGTAACCCACTTCATTTAAAGGTGGTGAAAGGTTCTCTACTCCTCTACAAGTGCTCCAAATATGGATTAGATGGATATTTTTATTTGTTCCTCCACTCTCTCAATAGGGAGACAAAGGAATAAGTTCTAAAATTTCTTCTACAGAGCTACGAAGAGGTCTTTAGAAGGTTCCGTAGCATTCCCAATTTAAGACTTTAGAAATAAGGGAATTTTTTTATACAATGTTCACTATTCTAAATAAACATAATTTAGAACACACATTCCATGCCAAAAAATCTCATAACAAATAACCATATGCAGCTGTAAATGACTCAGTAATTTTCCAATCTATCCTATCCATGGCTCGAAGAACTACCAATCTGTCATTTCATGACTCGGTGAATCTACCGATCCGTCATAAGAATTTAAAGTATTAAATACTTATCATATACTAAGTATACTTGGTTTTCCTACCCTATACTAGGTACTGAGTGATCTATTTAAATAACCTATCTGAATATTTGTTACCAATATTCATCTGACATCACATTTCTTTAAACTAGGTGACATAGGACAACGCAACCAACAACTTGTGATACTTTGGCCAAATATTTTTAACATACAATTCATGTTACTATTCCTAGATGACATACTCATCTAAGTGGAATACGTCCTTCACCCCACTCTTCTATTATCTAGAATGGTCTTTATTGACTTCTGTCAGTCCACTTGTCCTAGGTTTGACCCTAACCTAGGTTAGTGATATAATTTGATGTAGGGAACTACTCATGATGACTTAGGGTATAAGGGCATGCTCAACTAACCTAATTCATTCAAATGTGTCATTTTATCATATGTCATGGAGAGCTACTTCCTATTCTAATTCATATAACTAACTTGACCTAGAGGGAACTATGTTCAAGTCCATATGTGTGTAAATATATAAAAACAACTACGAGAGGGTGTTGCCATATGTCAATCGAAACACTCTTTGTATCCTTGAGAAACCCTTAGTCTTCTTGAAGGTATACTCTTATAGTTGGAATGTGCCAATATATGTTAGAACTACTTCATCACGATGTACATACCCCTTGGTGGTCAATAATTCATAATTGAATTTGGATTAAGATTCAGATTGCAACATGAGCAATCTTGCAAAACCCTAATTCAAACATTCATTAAGTTCTTCTTCCATAATTAAGCTATTTAATATTAAGAACTTCATTAGCTCATGATTTATTTTATGTTTATTAACTCGGCATAACTAGAAGTTATCCAAAAATAGGGCAGCAAACATCATAAGGCTAGTTTAATGTAACCTAGCTATCCAAAAAAGCGTATCATCCACGTAGGTTCAGCTAGAGTTGACTTAGTAGAAAACAAAGTACAACGATTAATGATCTTAACCACCATTCCTTTTTTCATATTTTTGAAAGAGGAAGAGTCTTCCTCTACATGATAAAATTTTTGGGTTATCATACCCTTTTTATATTTCATAGATTCATATAGTTTAATTGTATGTCCGTTACCCATTTCATTATTATACTATAAGCTGTTTAGATAGAGAACGAAATCTTATTAAACTTAGCAAGTTACACCTTAGTAAGAGGGATTGAACTATTCCCTTATTCCATAGATATGAAGAATATCGACAAGATAACATTACGATTTCCTTCATACAAAGTACAAGAGAATTTACACCACAATTGGAGTGAGTCTCCTACTTTTCAATTCATCAAGATAAAAGTATACACTTTACAAGACTAAGCATTTCAGGCATACTACATGTCAAACAACATTAAGATCATAAAAGAATATAAAATTTCTTTTTCAATACAACTCAAGAATGAATCGGAATTATTTACAAAAAAGCCGATTGTAAATCAGCCAATACATCATAAAAAAAAATTCCTTCTTTTATTACTTATAAAGTCCATCTGTAAAAATTACTAGACTTTGGTTAGTTCATTGAATTGAGCATGATGAGCACTAAGCATTAACACCAAGTGTATTCCACTAATTTTTCCATTAAAAGAACTCTTATTTTATGAAATAATTAATGCTTCATACAAATAAGCATAACTAATAAAAACCATAAAAGAAGTAAAAATAATAAATCGAATTCACTTTTAAGAAAATATCATAATATAATCAGCAACTATTGCATTATACCAGGTAAGTACTATCCCCAAACAATTACTTATTTATATCAAACAACATCCCTTTTCATTCAATCATTTCGTAATTCTTTCTAAATTTTAAATATAGAATTTAACTTTACTCTATAACAAAAAGAGTTACTTTTAGTACTAAAAACCTTATTGTCATTTTACCAAGTTTCCAATAATCATGTATAGATGATGATTTCATTTCAACATAGTACATATTTTGGATGATTCATCCTACAACTTAAATAAATAAGAAGAAGAATCAATACGGCTATCCATGAATTACAGTTCATCTAAGAGATAGGAATTAGGTTCAGAAAGTACATAACCGATTACCTATATAACTGCATTAGTCAAGGAAACCAACAAAAGGATTCACCATTTAAGAGACAACATCCAATAACAAGAATCCCAAACCAATCTGAGAAGGGAGAGAAACAAAATAGTCATCATCCTACTTGCAAGCCTTATGTAATATTCTACATTATTGGAGATATCATTCAGTGATCTAAAACCATACATTCCATAAATCAAAGAAAGACTTACACAAGGATTATCTCTTACTCGTATCCATCCAGGGAAGGTTCATATTATTATTGAGTGCATAGAGAGGAGTCTATCTCAAAATAATATCCTAATGAAGCATGACTCATTCATTCAAAACATTTAGTCTAGTAATGATTACGTTTAACTTTCTACAAGACAGACTCGGTTGTACATTTCCGAATTGACATGACAATTAACTCTATAAAAATTAGCCGAGATCAAGAAAGATCAAACTAGGATGGTTTGGTTTTCCCCTATACCAAAAAGTGACAGTCCCAAAGGTTGCCTGAACATACTACTATTCCCATGAAATTTCCACAGTCAACTAGTAACAAGTTAAATTAAACAATCCACAAGGAAGTTTCAGTTCTGAAGAGTGAGTTCACATTACTTCATCCAAGATCAAAATGGAAGAAATCCAAACTCAAAAATTCAAACATGCATAGGGTGGTAAACACTCTACAAAATAGAAGATAGTTGATCTACACACAATTTCTAGTGAACAAAACTTGACTTCTCAAAAATTAAAAGAAACTTAATAGAAAGGATCCGAACCTAGAATTCATTCACCATTGTTTCATCAATAGAATTCCAAATCCCATTTAAAACCCAGAAGTTCTTTTGATAGTTCCAAAAGAGAATACAAAACCAAACACAAAGTTTATAGAAAACAATACTTCTATTTTCCTTATGAATTCAAACCTTATCAGAACATCAATACCAACACTAACCCAGTCCCACATATAATTCAAATATCCACATTCATCTATTCAACATTGTTTTAAGACAAGTTCAAGTTTATCTTTGTAGAGTAAAGTATACTGAGTACAGTCCTGAAGTAGAAGTAAAAATCTAGGCAAACAAGATACAATTTACAAGAGTATTCAACTCCTTTCTCTTTTAAAAACCCAACAATCCATTCAAAAGGATCTGAACAAGAGTAAAAAAAACCAACACTAAGTTTAAATTCAAACATTGTTCTTTATTCCTCACGAATTCGAATTGAAGCAATGATTCCACTACAAGTGCTTACACAACTCCATACCAAAAAGAAACATAGATTTCAAGTTCATAATGAAGAAAAAAGTATACCATATAGTCCGGAACAAAAGTACTTTCTTCCCAAAAATAGCTACGGTTTTATGAAAGGATAAACACCTATCTTTATAAACAAAAAAATTCAATTAAAAGATGCGGGTTATCCCAAATAGAGGGAAACAAGATATCCTTACCCGTCTTTATTCAAGTTCATGTTGAAAGAAAACAATACATTCTGAGACAGAAGTAATACAACTTTTTCAAACTCAAAGATGCATCAAAGAGAAGATTTCTAAAGAGACTACCAGTTCAATAAAAAAATGCATTTACTTAAGCTTTTTTTTTGGGCGGGCGATTCGAGAATGCTAATTCTAATCAAACACAAAGTCTCGAAAGATTTATATGAATTTCACCATTGAAATTTCTCCGAGATAAAACAACCAAAACTAATAGTATCATACAATGGATTCATATCTAAAAATCATAGAAATTCCATTAACATGAAGTAATTAACCAGAACAAGACAAATAACCATATATCTCAAAAGAGAAGAGTTATTTTAATGAAATATTTAGAGGAAAGCAAGAAATCTTAATGGGTAGAGCCTATCATGCCTAATAGTGCTTCTTCCAATTCGAAGGAGAATTCCAGCCAAGCTTCCAACTTTTCTTCTCCTCTAAGAAAGATCAACAACAAAATATCTCTTTCCCCAATGCCTCATATACTTTCCCTGAATCTAAAATAGACCAGGGAAATATAAAATAGCCAAAAAGTGAAAATCAAACTACTGGTTCAAAGAACCAGATAGCTCCATGCAGAGACAAAAATTGCAAAGCATGCAAGACCAAAAAACCTCCAACAAATCCTCCCTCATTGTTTCCAAGATGGTTTGCTCACAAAAATTGAGATTCATTAATGCCATTACTCCCCAATCTCCCACCTATCTCTCCTTGCCACCACCATCCAAAATTGGTGAATGCTATTTCAACTTCTGCATGCATTTCCAATTTTAACGATGATTCCACGTAAGCTTCCACCAAGTTTACATGTCTCTGCCAAAACTAGTAGTACTTCCTATTAATTCGAAAATCAAATCAAATAAATGCCTTAGGAACTATCGCCAACTTGCCATACAACCCTTAGGTCCCTTTCATTAGTTTAGGATAGATATCCTTAACTTAGGTTATGACCTTAGGTTAGTTTAGAAAGTATTTACCTTAGGTAATTTTCCAACTTAAGATAGGTCATAATTCATACCAATTTAGTAGTAGGTAATAGGTTAAGAGTATACCTAGCATCACCTTATTTTTTTCCCCATCCCAACATAGAACATGAAGCTTAGGATAGATTTCCACCTGTATAAGTAGACATAGCTAGGAAGTAGGTACATTTACCTTAGTTTAGAATACCATTAGGATAGATCTCATAGGTTTAGGACTTAGATTCCCTTCATAGTCCTGAAGCAGGCCTCATTCCACTTAATGTCATTAAATGTCCTGAAGAGATCAATATGAAATATCTAAGCATAAAACATACAATAGAATGTAGGCATGATCTTATAAGACAATTAAGAGTTTGTAAAAATAAAAAAGTTCAGTCTATTACATCTCTCAACCTTTGAATGTTATTTTACCATTCAAATCGGTAAGGATATTTAAAACATTCCTTGGATCAATGGAATTGATCCAAGGATGAGTCAATTAATAGAGATAAGTTTGCAACCATTATTACCAAATGTGAAAATGGATTCTTTGCAAACCATATCATTTTAGTCTAATGAATCCAAGAGAAGAAATGATTTATCCATGGCAAGCATGATCTTCAACAATTAAGGAAACATACCTCATTCAAGAGAATCACATGTCAACACTTGTAATGCAAAAGAGAAATATAACAGTTTGTCAAAGGTGTTACATACTTCCCTCCTAAAAAGAATCATCGTCTTGATGATTATCTTATTTTGACCATTTGCATTAAGGACAATCAATTTATTCACTTTCTTATCATATGTTTGTAACAATATCAGAATTTTAAAGTTCCAGAAATCAGCATTCACATAGTTGTTTATTTAAAATAAATAGTTATCTACCCAAAATTGGCAGACTTATTGTCATATAAAGATAAAATCACAAATTTTTATCAGTCATCAAAATAAATTATATTCAAATAAGTATGGAAAATTAGTTTACATAACTTCCAAGTTTTCCCAGGTTGCACTTTCTTCTTTAAACTTGTCCCACTTGACCTTACATTGACTTATTTCATGATTTCTTAAATGCAATTTGGTGAGTTCCAAAGCACTTGTATGGGTTTAACCATGATTATTCCTAGGTCTTGGACCTGCAAGGAATTCAATTTAACACATGTGGTAGATATAAAACGTATTATTTAAGAAAATAAATATGGAAAACATCATGTATTCATGACAAAGAAGGAGGTAATGTGAAATGGTAAGCTACGGGGTTGATTAGTTTAACTATTTCAAAAGGTTCCACGTAACGAGGTGATAACATGGCAGCTTTTCACAAAGTTATAGAAATATTTTTCAGTTTAACCTAAAGAAAGACCTTCTAACCAAGCTCAAATTTCCTATCAACCCGCTTTAAATCAGCATAACATTTTTGCCTATATGTTGCTTCTTTCAAGCGTTCACGAATCATTTTAACTTGTTGTTCCATCTCTGTAAGGATTTAAGGTCCAATTGCCTCTCTATCCTCAATGCTGCCCCATCTAACGAGGGTTTTGCATTTTGTTCCGTATAGTGCTTCAAAAGGTGCCATCTTAAGAGACGCATGATATGTGTTATTGTAAGAAAATTCAACTAGTAGAAGGTACTCTTCCCACTTATCTTTGCTGATCCATATAATACATTCATAACATATACTCTAAAAATTGATTAACTCTTTTAATCCGTCCATCCATTTCTGAATGATACACATAACTGAAATTCAGCTTAGTTCCTAGAGCTGCATTAAGTGTTTACAAAAACATTGAAGTCATTCTAGGATGTCTATCAGATATGATTAATTCAGGTACTTCAAGTAATCAGAAAATTTCATGTACAAACCTCTTTTCCAAAATAGGAGAATCATCCTTCAAATTACCAGTAATAAAATGTGCTACTTTTGTTAGTTTATCAACAACTACCAAAATAACATCATGTTTATTTCTTGACATAGGAAAACCTTATACAAAATCCATGCTTATTACATGCCATTTGTATTGCGGTGCGTTATGAGGATACAATAAATTGGTTGGATGTATATGTTCAGCTTTAACACATTGACATTCTAAGCAATGTGTCAAAAAATCAATAATATCCTTTTTCATCCCTTTCAAGAAATATAGTTGTCTTATATTAGCAAGCATCTTTGTAATACTTGGGTGTCCAGAGAAATGTGAATTGTGAAATTTTACTAACAATTTCTTTCTTATATCATTTAGTGAAGGTATGTATACTATTTTTTCAAATCTTAAGATTCCTTTTTTGTCAAAGTGAAAACCTTTATATCTCACATCATTTGGATCTGCAACAAGTGCTATTTTTACTTGCTGAAAGTAAGAATCAGATTCCATAACACTTTTTACTTCATCCTTAAACTGATTTCTCAATGTTATAAGAGTAGAAATGTGCTTCCTATGACTTAGAGCATCAGCTACTCTATTTTCCTTACCTTTGATGTAATTTATGTCAAAATCATATTAAGACAAAAACTCTAACCATCTTCATTGTCTTAAATTTAGATTTGGCTGAGTGAAAATATACTTCAGCCCAAGATGATTATTTTTAATTCAAAAGTTTTACCAAGAGAAAATTCCTCTAAACTAGTAGTGCATGAACAATGGTAGCAAGCTCTAAATCATGTGGAGCATAATTCAACTCATGTAAATTTATTTTTCTACTTTCGTAAGCTATGACATGATTAGTTTGTAACAAAATACCTCCTAGACCTTCCCCATATGCATAAGTTACACAAGTAAAGTCTCCATTAGGAGTGCAGTACCACTAGAATAGGTGTTGATGTTAAATATTCTTTCAAAGTTCTGTATGGAGATTCACATTTCTCACTCCAAACAAACTTCTTATCATTTTTCTGTAATGAAGTTATTGGTGCAGCCACTTTAGAAAAATATTTTACAAATTTTCTACTGAGTAACCAACAAGACCCATGAAGCTTCTAACTTCATGTACATTCTTTGGTGCAGGCCACTCAGTTATAGCTATAATTTTACAAGGATCTACAAATATTCCATTCTTACTTATTACATGTCCCAAATAGTGCACTTTTGTGTCATAGAAATAAAATTTAGATAGCTTACCATATAATCATCTTATTCTCAAAATTTCCAAAACTATCTTCAAATGCTCATGGTGTTCCTCAATAATTTTAGAATATATGAGAATGTTGTCTAGGAATACATGCACAAATTTTTCCAAGTATTCCTGAAAGATATTATTCATTAAATTCATAAAATTTATTAGTGCATTTGTTAATCCAAAAGGTAAAAGCGTGAACTCATAGTGTCCATACCTTGGTCTAAAAGTTGTTTTATGAATTTCCTCATCCTTAATCCATAATTGATGATATCTAGATCAAAGATCTATCTTAGAATATATCAACACACCACGCATCGATCAAATATATCGTCAATTCTAGGGAGTGGGTATCTATTGTTGATTATTTCTTTGTTTAACATTCGTAATCAATGCACAATCTAAGTGTTTCATCTTTTCTTTTCACAAAATTACACATTCTTCCCAAGGTGAAACACTCGGTCTAATCAAACCTTTAGACAAAATTCCTTTCAATTTTTCCTTAAGCTCTACTAATTCTATAGTAGTCATTCGATATGGTGCCTTAGAAATAGGCCGGTTCCATACTTGATTTCAATTGTGAAGTAAAATTCCCTTTTGGGTGGAAGACTTGATAACTCTTACGGAAACACATCACTGTAGTTTCGTAACAATGGATATCGTTCCATGACATCGTTGTTCTCCTCAGCAGTTTCTGAAATATTTACTACATATAAGGTATAACCTTTATTTTCAGCTGATTTAAGTTGCATAGCTGATAGTTTCCTAACATAAATCTCATGTTTCACACCCTGAATCTCTGTTGTTTTCTGCAGGTCATCTAAACAACTAATATGTTTTTAAAAAAAGTCCACTTTTTCTTTATGTCCAGCTAACCAATTAACACATATGATTACATCATAAGACC
Organism: Taxus wallichiana var. yunnanensis; assembly: GCA_018340775.1. NCBI lineage: Eukaryota > Viridiplantae > Streptophyta > Pinopsida > Cupressales > Taxaceae > Taxus > Taxus wallichiana. Next base: position 203,626,567 of record CM031242.1, on the reverse strand, counting down.
CCATAGGTGCGGCGTAAAGATCAATTTCGAGTGGAAAAACTAGGTAAGTCAAGGACTACTCCAAAAAGACACATACTAAGCTGTATGAACAATATTGTTTCCATAATGTACAGTCCATGTTTTATCCATGTTTCAGATTTTCTTTATAGTTTTGATGATAATTTACTAGAAATAAAACAATAAGTAGTTCCGGTATCAAAAATAATAGTTATAGGTATGACAAATAACTTACGGAATTTCTATGGGTGTGGCTTATTTTTCAACACGATTTTCAGCTCTTGCGGCGTGTATCTTGTGCTACTGATTACGATCATCCTTTTTCAAAGGACATTGCTTTAGGTAATGATATTTGTACAGATTATAACAGCCTCATATAGGTCCCCTTCTAGGTTCATATTTATTTCTATCCTTAGATTTATCATTCGATCTCCATATGACTTTTGTCCGTTATTATTATTCTTGACAAAGTTGTTTCATGCATTTCAGCAAACTTATTTGTTGTTTTATTATTATTATTAGCTTAAAACTTACTTTTCATTCCAAATTTCTTCCATGTTACTTTCTTAGGTGCAAGAGATGATGAAGAGGAGTTGGGGACTTTCTTCCTTACTTCCTCTTTATGAGCATAAATTTCCTTTAATTTTTGTTTATGCCTTATGGATTTTTCAACAACCCATTCCATCATGGTTGGGATGTGAACATCCACGTCTCCTCCTATAATGGGATTCAATTTCATGATGAATTTCTATATCCTAAACTTCTCCTCGACCGATCATCGAGGTTCATATAAGGAGTTTAGTAAACTACTCCCAATACTCTCTTACGAGTTAGCTTTCCTTGAGCTAAGTTCGGAATTCAGTCATTTTCGATCATAATAAAGTTGCGGCAGCTAATGTTGCCTAAATTAACCTTTAAATAGATCCAAATTAATATTAGTTTCATCAATATTCATCTCATCCTTATGACTATTCCACCATGAATATGCTTCATGGGAAAGTTGATATGCTCCCCAGATCACATTTGTTTCTTATGAGAAATTCCTTATTACAAAGTACTTCTCCATTTCACTAAGCCAATTCTTAGCTCCATTTCCTAATGCGGTGACAACAAAATTGGGTGGAATTATCCTTTTAATATCATTAGTGAGTTCACCTGCTAGCCTAGCCTTTTTGTTTTCAGGTTGATCATGTATGTTTACATTGTTATTATCAACACCTAAATTTGCGTTGTCCTCAGGAGGTGGCTGATTATTATTAGCAGCATCTTCTTCCTCCTCATTTATAATTACTTGTTGTTCAAGTATAGACAAATGATCCATTGTGTCCAACAGGGAAGCAAGGATGTCATCGATTTTTTGGAAAATTGCTTCTCCTTCCTCAGGTGGAGGATTATTTACAATGTTTCCTCTTGTTCGAACCATATTCTGTTAACAAGAAAATTTAAGTTTTATAATATTAAGGACACAATAGGTCCAAGAGTTGTAACCTTTAGCTCTAATACCACGATGTAACATTTCCCAATTTAAGACTTTAGAAACAATGGAATTTTTACGTATATAATTTTCATTGTTCTAAATAAACATAATTTAAAACACACATTGCATGCCAAACAATCTCATAATAGATAACCATATGCAAATGTAAATGACTTGATAATTTTTTTATCTATCCTATCCATGGCTCAAAGAACTACCAATCTGTCATTTCTTGACTTGGTAAATCTACCGATCCGTCATAAGAATTTAAAGTATTAAATACTTATCATATACTAAGTATGCTTGGTTTTCCTACCCTATTCTAGGTACTGAGTGATTTGTTTAAAGAACCTATCTGAATATTTGTTACCAATATTCATCTGACATCATGTTTCTTTAAACTAGGTGATATAGGACAACGTAAAGAGTAGTTTGCAATACTTTGGCCAAAGATTTTTAACATATAGTTAATCTTACTATTCCTAGACAACATACTCATCTAAGTAGAATATTTCCTTCACCCCACTCTTCTATTATCTATAATGGTATTTATTGACTTATGTCAGTCCATATGTCTTGGGTTTGACCCTAACCCAGGTTAGTGATATAATTTGACATAGGGAACCACTCACAAACACTTAGGGTATAGGGGCATGCTCAACTGACCTAAGTCATTCGAATGTGCCACTTTATCCTATGTCATGGAGAGATAATTCCTATTCTAATTCATATAACTAACTTGACCTAAAGCGAAACTAAGTTCAAGTCCAGATGTGTGTAGATCTAGATGAACACCTATGAGAGTGTGTTGTCACATGCCAACTACAACACTGTATCCTCAAGAATCCCTTATTCTTCTTGAAGGTATAGTCATGTAGTTGGCATGTGCCAACATATCTGTTAGAAATAATTCATCACAATGTATATACCCCTTAGTGGTAATTAATTCATAATTAAATTTGGATTAAGGTTGATTGCAGCAACCTTGCAAAGCCCTAATTCTAACATTCATTAAGTTCTTCTTCCATAATTAATCTGTTTCATATTTAGAACTTCAATATCTCATGATTGATTTTATGTTTATTAACTTGGAATAACAATAATTTATCTAAATACAGGGAAACAAACATCATAAGGTTAGTTTAATGTAACCTAGTTGTAAAAAAAAAAAAAAAGTGTATCATCCACCTAGGTTTAGCTAGAGTTGAGTTCATAGACAATGAAGTACAATGATTAATGGTATTAACCACCACTCCTTTCATTTTTTTCATATTTTTGAATGAGGAAGAGTCTTCCTCTATATGATAAAATTTTAGGGTTATCATACCATTTTTATCTTTCACAATTCATATATTTTAATTGTTTATCTCATTACACATTTCATTATTATACTATAATTATTTAGATAGAGAACGACATCTTATGTAACTTAGAAAGTTACACCTTAGTAAGGAGATTGAACTACTCCCTTATTCTAACTTATTGAATGATAACGGTAGTAGGTATATAATAGATATGAAGAATATCGACAAGATAACATTACAATTTCCATCATACAAAGTACAAGAGAATTTACACCACAATTTGGAGTCAGTCTCCAACTTTTCAATTCATCAAGATAAAATTATACACTTTACAAGACTATGCATTTCAGGCATACTGCATGTTAAACAACATTAAGATCATAAAATAATATAACTTTTCTTTTTCAATACAACTCAAGAATGAATCGAAATTCTTTACAAAAGAGCCAGACTTTAAATCAACCAATACATCATAAAAGTTTTTGCCTTCTTTTATCACTTACGAAGTCCATCTGCAAAAATTGCTAGCACGGGTCAGTTCATTGAACTGAGCATGATAAGAACTAAGCATTAAAATGAAGTGCATTCCACTAATTGTTCCATTAAAACAACTCTTCTTTAATGAAATTATTAATGTATCATACAAATAAGCATAAGTAATAACAACCATAAAAGAAGTACAAATAATAAATTAGAATTCACTTTTAAGAAAAGATCATAATATAATCAGCAACTACTACATTATACCAGGTAAGTATTATCCCAAACAATTAATTATTTATATCAAACAACAACCCTTGTCATTTAATCATTTCATAATTCTTTCTGAATTTGAAATATAGAATTTAACTTTACTATGTAACAAAAAGAGTTACTTTCAGTACCAAAAACCTTATTGTCGTTTTACCAAGTTTCAAGAAATCATGTACAGACGAGTTCATTTCAGCATAGTACATATTTAGGATGATTCATCCTACAACTTAAATAAATAAGAAGAAGAATCAATACGGCTATCCACGAATTACCATTCATCTAAGAGATAGGATCAGAGTTCAGAAAGTACATAACCGATTACCTATATAACTACATCAGTCAAGGAAACCAACAAAAGGATTCACCACTTAAGAGACAACATCGGATAATAAGAATCCCAAACCAATCCGAGAAGGGAGAGAAACAAAATAGTCATCATCCTACTTGCAAGCCTTATGTAATATTCTGCATTATTGAAGATATCATTCAGTGATCTGAAACCATACATTCCATAAATCAAAGAAAGACTTACACAAGGATTATCTCTTACTCATGTCAATCCAAGGATGGTTCATATTATTATTGAGTGCAAAGAGAGGATCCCATTTGAAAACAATATCCTAATGAAGCATGACTCATTCATTTAAAGCAGATCAATCTAGTAATGATTACGTTTTTCTTTCTACTGAGGACAAAATCATTTGTACACTTCCTGAATCAACATGACAATAAACTCTATAAAAATTAGCCGAGATCAAGAAAGATCAATCTAGGATGGTATGGTTTTGCCCTGTACCAAAAAGTGACAGTCCCAAAGGTTGCCTGAACATACTACTATTCCCATGAACTTTCCATATTCAACTAGTAACAAGTTAAATTAAACAATCCGTAAGGAAATTTCTTGTTCTGTAGAGTGAGTTCACATTACTTCATCCAAGATCAAAAGGGCAGAAACCCGAACTCAAGAAGTTGAATAGGCCTAGGGTGGTAAACACTCTACAACATGGAAGAGAGTTGATCTACACAGTAGTTTGAGCAAACAGAACTTAACTTCCCAAAATTTAAAGGAAACTTAATAGAAAGGATCCGAACCTAGAATTCATTCACCATTGTTTCATTAATTGAATTCCAAATCCTAATTAAAACCCAGAATTTCTTTCGATAGATCCAAAAGAGAATACAAAACCAAACGTGAAGTTTATAGAAAACAATACTTCTATTTTCCTTACGAATTCAAACCTTATCAGAACATTAATACCAACACTAACCCAGTTCATATACAAATAGAAATCTAGGACACATATAATGCCAAAATCCACATTCATCTATTCAACATTATTTTAACACAATTTTGATTTTATACTTGTAGACTAAAGTGTACAAAAGTATAGTCTGAAAGTAGAAGTAAAAAATCTAGGCAAACAAGATACAGTTTACAAGAGTATTCAACTCCTTTCTCTTTTAAAAACCCAAAAATCCATTCAAAAGGATCTGAAAGAGAATAAAAAAACCCAACACTAAGTTTAAAGTCAAACATTTCTCTTTATTCCTCACGAATTCAAATTGAAGTAATGATTCCACTAAAATTTCTTACACAGCTCCATACAAAAAGAAACATAAAGTTCGAGTTCATAATGAAGAACAAAGTATACCATACAATTCGGAACAGAAGTACTTTATTCCCAAAACAAGATAAAATTTTATGAAAGGATAAACACCTACCTTTCAAAACAAAAACGCTTTCAGTTAAAAGATTAGGGTTATCCTGAGCAGAGGGAAACAAGATATCCTTACCTGTCTTTACGCAATTTTATTTTCAAAGAAAATAGTATAGTCTGAGATAGAAGTACTACAACTTTTTCAAACTAAAAGATGCATCAAAGAGAATATTTCTAAAGATACTACCAGTTCAAACTCAACCAAAATCCATTTACTCAAGCTCTTTTCTAGGCATACAAGTCCGAATGCTAATTCTAATCAAACAAAAAGTCTCGAAAGATCTATATGAATTTCACCATTGAACTTTCTCAGAGAGAGAACAACCAAAACTAATATTATCATGCAATGGATTCATATCAAAAAATCATAGAAATTCCATCAACATGAAGTAAATAACCAGAACAAGATAGATAACCATATATCTCAAAAGAGCAAAGTTATTTTAATGAAACATTTAGAGGAAAGAAAGAAATATTAATGGGTAGAGCCTATCATGCCTAATAGTGCTTCTACCAATTCAAAGGATACTTCTAGCTGAGCTTCCAACTCTTCTTCTCCTCCAAGAAAGATCAACAACAAAACATATCTTTCCCCAATGCCTCATATACTTTCCCTGAATCGAAAATAGACTAGGGAAAAAAATAAATCCACAAAGTGAAAATAAAAATGCTGGTTCAAAGAACCAGATAGCTCCATGCAGAGAAAAATTACAAATCATGAAAGACCAAACAACCTCCAAAAAATCCACCCTCATTATTTCCAAGATAGTTTTCTCACAAAAATTGAGATTCACTAATGCCATTACTCCCCAATCTCCCACCTATCTCTCCTTGCCACCGCCATCCAAATTTGGTGAATTATATTTCAACATCTACATGCATTTCCAATTTTAATGATGATTCCATGTAAGTTTCCACAAAGTTTACATGTCTCTAAAAAAATGGTAGTTCTTCCTATTAATTTGAAAATCAAATCAAATAAACTCCTTAGGGACCATCACCAACTTGCCATATAACCCTTAGATCCCTTTCATTAGTTTAGGATAGATATCCTTAATTTAGGTTATGATCTTAGGTTAGTTTAGAAAGTATTTACCTTAGGTTTATAAATAGTGCCTTAGGTAATTTTCCAACTTAAGATATGTCATAATTCATACCAATTTAGTACTAGGTCATATGTTAAGAGTATACCTAGCATCACCTTAGGTTTTCCCCATCCCAACATAGAACATGAAGGTTAGGATAGATTGACACCCATATAAGTAGACATAGCTAGGAATTAGGTAAATTTACCTTAGTTTAGAATACCATTAGCATAGATCTCATAGGTTTAGGAATTAGATTCCCTTCATAGTCTTGAAGTAGGCCTTGTTCCACTTAACGTCGTTAAATGTCCTGAAGAGATCAATCCAGAAAGATCCATGCACAAAAATACAATAGAATGCGAGACACGGTTTTACAAGACAATAAAGAATTTGTAAACATACAAAAGTTCGATCTGTTATGTCTCTCAACCTCACGAATGTCGGTTTACCATTCAAACCAGGTAAGGAGATTTAAAAAATTCCTTAGCTCAATAGAATTGATCCAAGAATGAGTCGGAGTTAATAGTGATAAGTTTGCAACAATTATTACCAAATGTGAAAATAGATTCTTTGCCAACCATATAATTTCATTCTAATGAATCAAAGAGAAGAAATGATTTATCCATGGCAAGAATGATCTTTATCAATTAAGGGAACACACCTCATTTAAGAGAATCACATGTCAATGATTGTAATGCAAAAGAGAAATATAACGATTTATCAAAGGTGTTACATAATTCCCTCCTAAAAAGAATCATCATCCCGATGATTACCTTATTTTGACCATTTGCATTAAGGACAATAAATTTATTTATTTTCTTATCATATGTTTGTAACAATATGAGAATTTTAAAGTTCGAGTTCAACATTCTTATAGTTGTTTATTAAAAATAAATAGTTATCTACCCAAAACTAACGAGACTTATTGTCATATAAAGATAAAATCACAAATTTTATATCAGTCATCAAAATTAATTATCTTCAAATAAAGTATGGAAAAGTAGTTTTTATATCTCTCGAGTTTTCCTAGGTTGTACTTTCTTCGTTAAAATGGTCACACTTTGGACCTTACATTGACTTACTTCACGATTTCTTAAATGCAGCTAGCGTGTTTCCAACACTTGTATGGGTTTAACCATGATTATTCCTGGGTCTTGGACCTACAAAGAATTACAATTTAACACACGTGATAAATCTGAAACATATTTATTAAGCAAAGAAATATGGAAAACATCATGCATTCATGACAAAGTAAGAGGTATTGCTAAACAAGAAGCTACGGGGTTGATTACTTCAACTATTTCAAATGGTCCCACGTAATGAGGTGATAACTTGACATCCTTGCCAATATTTATAGAATTATTTTTTAGTTTAACTGAAGAAAGACCTTGTCACCAAGCTAAAATTTCTTATCAACCCGCTTTAAATCAGCCTAAATCTTTTTCCTATCTTCTTCTTCTTTTAAGAGTTCATGAATCATTTTAACTTGCTTGTTCCATTTCCATAAGGATTTGGTCGAGTTACCTCTCTATCCTCAATGTTTTCTGTTGGCAAGAAAATTTATCTTATCGAGAAATTGGTGGGTTTCAAAACAATGCTATGGGAATCTAAGCCCCTCTACTTGAACGGTGCAGCTTCCGTATGTGTATGCAAAAAGGTGGATTTCAATGGTGGCCTTTCAACCAAAGATCCAATAGGGGCACTCAATTCACCCCGTGGCAAAGCTAGGAATGTTTTGCTAGAGAAGAAACTTTTTCTTGGAAAGGGGAAGGGGAGTGGAAATGGAGGTAGGAGAAAACTAATGTTGTGAGTAGAATATCAAATGCCCACACACATTAATTAGAAATTTTATTTACATGCATTTATAGTTAGAAGAAAAAGCAGATCTGTAGGAGAAGCTACAAGACCAAATGAAACTCATTGGTCACAAATTACCAATTAAGTCCTCAATTAAAGAGGTAAAAATTCCTTTTTTTATTATTGAATCTCGAGTAGAGTTTGTACATAGCTTGTGAATGGAAGAAATTTGAGGAAGAAGAGAAAATAGAAGAAGAATGGAATTTTCTCTCTTTTCCAGATATAGAGCACTCTAGTATTTTCTAAAATCAATCACCAAACATTTAGAGTGGCTTGAGAAGCCATTATATTATTTGCAAGAAACTGTTACAACTTTACAAATCCTCAACGCCTTTTCAAATTCCTCCGTTGTGAAGAAAACGCTCATGGTGGGTTAAAAACTAAATCTTGCAAAAAAACTGTTACATTTGATTTTCCATTTTAAATATAGACCATTTTATTTGATCATCTAACTCTAAAATTAGGCCATCCATGTGGCAGGAAGGGATTGGAGTGGTCATGGTGAAGCCTTTCACATTTTGTGATTTTTTGTGAGATTTGGCAATTTGGAACAAATTGGCCCGTAGGCCCGCTTTGAAATTTCAACTTAGACACATGGCACGTTGTGGTTGGAGATGGGGTCGCAGCTCTTTTCTAAACATTTCAACCTTTTGTTGAAAAAAGACTCAAAAACTCAAAGTCCTCCACCAGCCCACTGCTCCACTTTTACTAGGACAAGTGGCATGTTCTGGTTAGAGATGGGGTCGCGACTCTTTTCTAAACATTTTAACATTTTTTGGAAAAGGCTCAAAAAATCAAAGTCCTCCACTAACTCGCTACTCCGCTTTGGATTTTCAATGGCGGGCTTTACTCTCGAATTTTTTCCCTGTGGGCTCAATATTTGACTTTTTCCCCGATATCACGATCGGGGCTACGGGTTACTTTTTAATTTTTTTTCATTTTTACAAAGAGGCTCAAAATCTCAAATTCCCCTGATGGCCCGCTCATCCGCTTTGAATTTTCAATGGCGGGGTTTGCCTCTCTAATGAATCCAACCACGTGGCGATCTGGAACTGATTTGGTAATTGGTCCTTTCTACCCCACCTTCGGAGTTACATCATTGTGAAATGTGGAGCCATCCATTGAGCCTTCCATACTTAGTTGATTTTACCTTCATTTTGTACCTGGGACACATGGAAATCCTACGCTTAATTGAAGACTGTCCCTCAGATCCTTCCCCTAGAGTTGCATCATTACGAAAAATGGAGCCATTTCTGTTGAGTCTTCCATACTTAGCCGATTTTACCTTCATTTTGTACCTGGGACACGTGAAAAGCCCACGCTTAATTGAAGACTTTCCCTTGGATCGTACCCCTAGAGTTGTGTGGTTGTGAAATGTGGATGCTTCGCTAGGTTTTAAGTATGAAATAACCACATCCAATCAGAGATACCCACGTATAACTTGGGGATCTTTGAGGAAAAATTTGACGGGGAAAGAAATTCCCATCATTTCTCATTGTGGGAAAAATACATAGAGGAAGAGAACTTCATCATTTTGAGTCCAATTTTTGAATTTCCTTCACAAACTAGAGGCATGGAGGCAAAAAAATGATTTGATGACCAGGCTATAGAACAAGTGAAAAATTTAAATTGCAAAGGAGATTATAAAGAGGATATTTTATGCACAGACCAGGAGATGGAGAATTTCTCAAAACAAGAAAAATAGAGACTTAAACAACACTAGGGCACGACTTTTGCTAATTTCTTAAATCTCTAACTTGGCTTAAATGCCAACGAAGGGCATGAGCTCAAAAAAATTGAATTTGGCTATGGAAACACAGAGTAGTTTTCAAGAGACAACAATGTCCCAACTAATGGGGGTTATGCATTTTCTTACGTATAATGCTTCCAAAGGTGCCATCTTAAGAGAGGCATGATATTTGTTATTGTAAGAAAACTCAACTAGTGGAATGTACTCTTTCCAATTATATTATTGATCCATACAATACATTTGTAACATATCCTCTAAAACTTAATTAACTCTTTTAGTTTGTCCATCTGTTTCCAGATGATACACATAATTGAAATTCAGCTTAGTTCCTAGATCTACATTAAGTGTTTTCCAAAACCTTGGAGTCATTCTAGGATCTCTATCAAATATGATTAATTCAGGTACTCCATGTAATCTGAAAACTTCATGTGCAAACCTCTTTGACAAAACAAGAGAATCATCCTTCAAATTAGCAGCAATAAAATGTACAACTTTTGTTAGTTTATCAACTACCGAAATAACATCATGTTTATTTCTTGAAATAGGAAACCCTTGTACAAAATCTATGCTTATTACTTGCCATTTGTACTTTGGTATGTTATCGAGTTACAATAAACCCGATTGGATGCATATGTTCAGCTTTAAAAGCGTTGACATTCTAAGCGATGTGTCACAAAATCAATAACGTCCTTTTTCATCCCTTTCCAAAAATATTGTTGTCTTATATCAACAAGCATCTTTGTAATACCGGGTGTCTAGAGAAAGGTGAATTGTGAAATTATGTTAACGATTTCTTTCTTAAATCATTTAGTGAAGGTATGTATACTTTGTTTTAAAATCTTAAGATTCCTTCATTCTCAAAGAGAAAACCTTTATATCTCACATCATTTGGATCTACAAAGAAGTGTTGTTTTTACTTGCTTGAAAGTAAGAATCATATTCCATAACAATTTTTACTTCATCAAGTAAACTAAGTTCTCAATGTTATAAGAGCATAAATGTGCTTCCTATGACTTAGAGCATCAACTACTCTATTTTCCTTACCTTTGATGTAATTTATGTAAAAATCATATTGAGACAAAAACTCTAACCATCTTCATTGTCTTGCATTTAGATTTGGCTAAGTGAAAATATACTTCATCCCAAGATGATTAGTTTTCAATTCAAAAGGCTTACCAAGTAAATAATGTCTCCAAACTTGTAGTGCATGAATAATGATAACAAGCTCTAAATCATGTGGAGCATAATTCAACTCATGTAACTTTAGTTTTCTACTTTCGTAAGCTATGACATGATCATTTTGTAACAAAATACCTCGTAGAACTTCCCTAGATGCATCTATTACAATAGTAAAGTCTCCATTAGTGTCTGGTACCACTAGAATAGGTGTTGATGTTAACTGTTCTTTCAAAGTTCTAAATACAAATTCACATTTTTCATTCCAAACAAACTTCTAATTCTTTTTCTGTAATGAAGTTAATGGTGTAGCCACTTTAGAAAAATCTTTTACAAATTTTCTATAGTAACCAACAAGACCCATGAAGCTTCGAACTTCATGTACATTATTTGGTGCAGACCACTTAGTTATAGCTATAATTTTAGAAGGATCTAAAATAATTCCATTCTTACTTATTACATGTCCCAAGTAGTGCACTTCATGTCATAGAAAGAATAGTTAGATAACTTACCATATAATCGTCTTCTTTTCAAAATTTCCAAAATTATCTTCAAATGCTCATGGTGTTCCTTAATACTTTTAGAATATATGAGAATTTCATCTAGGAATATAAGTACAAACTTGTCCAAGTATTCTTGAAATATATTATTCATTAAATTCATAAAAGCTGCAAGTGTATTTGTTAATCCAAAAGGTAAAAATGTGAACTCATAGTGTTCATACCTTGTTCTGAAAGTTGTTTTATGAATGTCCTCATCCTTAATCCATAATTGATGATATCGGATCAAAGATCTATCTTATAATATCTTGACACTCCACACTTCGATCAAATAGATCATAAATTCTAGGAGTGGGTATCTATTCTTGATTGTTGCTTTGTTAAAAATTTTGTAATCAATGCATAATCTAAGTGTTCCATTTTTATTTTTCACAAAAATTACGGTGCTCCCCAAGGTGAAACACTCGGTCTAATCAAACCTTTAGACAAAATTTCTTATAATTGTGCCTTAAGCTCTACTAATTCTATAGTATTCATTCGATATGGTGCCTTAGAAATAGACTTGGTTCTAGGCTTGATTTCAATTATGAATTCAAATTCCCTTTTGGGTGGAATACCTTGATACTCTTCCGTAGAAACACATCACTATAGTTTCGTAACAGCGGATATTGTTCCATGACATCATTGTTCTCCTCTGTAATTTCTAAAATCTTTCTTGCATATAAGGTATAACCTTTATTTTTGGCCCTTTTAAGTTGTATAGCGCGGTTTCTAACTAAGAAATCTCACGTTTCACACCCCTGAATTTATGACGTTTTATGCATGTCATCTAAACAAATAAAATGTTTCTCAAAATAGTCCACTTTTGCCTTATGCTTAGCTAACTAATTAACACCTATGATTATATCATAAGACCCCAAAGGTGCGATGTAAAGATCAACTTCGGTGGAAAAACTACGTAAGTGAAGGACTCGCTTCAAAAAGACACATACTAAGTGTATGAACAACATTGTTTCCATAATGTAAAGTCCATGTTTTATCCACATTTCCAGCTTTTATTTATAGTTTTGATTATAATTTACTAGAACTAAAACATTCAAGACGTCAAGTATAAAAAAATAATAGTTATAGGTATGCCAAATAACTTACGGAACTCTATGGGCGTGGCCTAATTTTCAGCCTACTTGTCGACATTTCTTGCGGCGTGTATATTGTTCTTCGATTATAATCATCCTTTTTTAAAGGACATTTATTTTCATAATTATCTTTACCACAGTTATAAAAGCCTCCTACAAGTCCCCTTCTAGGCTCAGATTTATTTCCAGCCTTAGAGTTATCATTTTGACCTCCATAGGACTTTTGTCTGTTATTATTATTCTTGAAAAAGTTGTTTCGTGTATTTCTAGTAGATTTATTTGTTGTTCTCTTATTATTATCAGCTGAAAACTTAATTTTCATTTTGAATTTCTTATGTGGTCATTTCTTAGGTGCAAGAGATGATGAAGAGGATTTGGGGAATTTCTTCCTTACTTCCTCTTTATGAGTGGAAATTTCCTTTAATTTCTGTTCATGTCTTATGGCTTTTCAACAACCCGTTCCATCATGGTTGGGTTGTGAACATTCACCTCTCCTCCTATAATAGAGTCAATCCCATGATCAATTTCCATATCTTGAACTTCTCATCAATTTGATATCTTGAGGTACATACTTAAGGAGTTTAGTAAACCACTCCCAATACTCAGTTATAGTTAGATTTCCTTGAGCTACGTTCTTGAATTCAGTCATTATCTGATCACAATAAAGTTGCGGCAGCCAACGTTGCCTAAAGTAACCTTTAAATTGATCCCAAGTAAAATTAGTTTCTTGATATTCAACTCAACCTTACGGCTGTCCCACTTTGTGAAGATGCCTCATGGGAAAGCTGATATGATACCAGTTGCATTTGTTTCTTATGAGAAATTCCTTATTGCAAAGTACTTCTCCATTTCATTGAGCCAATTCTCAGCTCCATCTCCTAATGTGGTGCCATCAAACTTGGGTGGACTTATCCTTTTTATATCATTAGTGAGTTTAGCTGCCATCCTAGCCTTTTTGTTCTTAGGATGATCAGGTATGTTCACATTGTTATTATCAACACCTAAATTGGCATTATCCTTAGGAAGTGGCTAATTATTATTACCAGCATCTTCTTCCTCCTTATTTATCATTACTTGGTGTTTAAGTACAGCCAAGCGATCCCTTGTGTCCAACGAGTAGCAAGGATCTCATCAAAATTTTTGATAGTTGTTGCTCCCTCCTCGGGTGGAGGATTATTTGCAACATTTCCTCTTATTCTAACCATTTTCTATCAACAAGAAAATTTATCTTTTATCTGATTATGGACACAATAGGTCCAAGAGCTGTAACCTTGACTCACGATACCAAGATGTAACATTCCCAATTTAAGACTTTAGAAACAAAAGAATTTTTTTAATACAATGTTCACTATTCTAAATAAACATAATTTAGAACCCACATTCCATGCTTAAAAATATCATAACATATAACCATATGCAATTGTAAATGACTTGGTAATTTTTAATCTATCTGTCCATGGCTCAAAGAACTACCAATATGTCATTTCATGAATCGGTGAATGTACCGATCCGTCATAAGAATTTAAAGTATTAAATACTTATCATATACTAAGTATGCTTTATTTTCCTACCCTATTCTAGGTCTTGAGTGATCTATTTAAAGATTGGGTCTTACGACACCCTATACCCCGTATCTCTTGTCCCGCAACCTAACCCTACCTCACCACCTAAACCTTACACATTGAATTATTTATTAATTACCTTATAATTAATAAATCCACATCTCCAACCCTGCCACCTCACCTCGCCACCTCACTATGACCTAGCCTAACCCTAAACTAACCTAATTAAGACCTATGACTTGGTCCAGACCCACACCCATGACTCATCACCCCTCACCCACATCAAAATGAACCTAATAATGACTTGACCAAGCCCACAACTGATCCCTTGGGAGAAAAGGAGGGAAAGTTGGCTATTTTACTAAAAATAGCCAACTTTGACCTAACCGACATCGGTCCCTACTCGACCAGTGTCGGTTAGGTAACCACCATCAGTTCCCTGTAAATGACCTCCCCCAACCAAAACCAAAGGATCCGAATTCATTTGCAAGAGAGAGACAAGTGAAGGAGAGAGAGGAGTTTTGCAAAGAGGAATATCGAGCCCAAGACTGTAACTGAGACAACGAGAGCATTGTCACACTCATCCAAACATGGGGAGAGTTAGAGGATAGCTTCATCAGATCACTTCCGATTGCTGGATCATCCCAACTGAGCCTTGCCTTCGCCACTGCATTCTTTGGACCTGCATCCACATCAGAAACTAGTAAGTAGTCTCTTTTATCACCTGGTATGCTTCTAGACACTACTTTATGAACTTTTAATTCATAGGGATTATAAGCTCACTCCTGGATCTACTACCCGGCAACAACCTGCACCTAACCTTCGGTCATCCATCTCTATATTACCCCAAAGACAGCTCTCTCACTCTCTGAGTCTTCTCTATCACCCTACTACTCCCCTCAACCATCTACCAACCTTCCAAACCTCATAACCACCTTACACCAACCTCCATTTAAAAATCCCTAAATCACTGCCCCTACCGATATCGGTTATTCCCTACCGGTACCGGTTTCATAACCGTGATCGGTTATCCAGTGACCGCATCGGTCACTGTGACTTATACCAAAACCAACCTTTCACCTATTCACCTCAAAACAATCTCATGTCCAGCCTGGTCTATCCCTGTAACTTGATTTGAACATATCAATAACCAGTGACCAAACAAACAACATGACATTCTATTATTGGTAGTTTAGTCTCTATTGCTTTTAGTAATGAGATACCTAAATCGTGAGTTCGCAATAGCTTCTTTATTATCATTTGCATCAATTTGTATTAAAAGGAATGACCACCTTCGAAAGGAAGTCTAATATTTCTGGGCCCAAGGCAGTTCCCTCACTTATTGTCTAACTAAAATCTGGTGGTCTTGCATTCTTATTTACAGGTAGTCCTTCCTGACAAAAAGGAGCTCTTCACAATCGGTCGATCTCTACGATACGTGCACACCTTCCCAACACTCAATAGGTATTCCTCCTAACCCTAACCCCTATCTCTGCTTCTCAAGAGAATGAAAGGATAGAAATAACTCTATTCTGGAACTAAATTTATGTGCGAAACATTTTGGCACGCCGTGGGACCCTTCTCGGGTTTCTTTCTTTCTTGCTTGTTTTCATGTAGGGAGCACACTTGTTGTTTCTCTCTTCTAAATATTCACAAAATATTTTGTCATTTTGGTAAAAGAACTTGTCTTACTTTCACATCTTTGCATTAGTGAAAGTCATCTTCTTGACCTCTTCTCTTTCTTTGCTTCATCGAATATCATTTTCGATTTGGGTTTAAAACACGTGCATCACATTCTTGCCTGTTGTTTTTAAATTCTAGTGAACGTAGATTAAGTAATAGGTCGTACACGTGGGGGTAATATCCATGGTATTGACGAGAAATTAATCTTACTCTCACTACACAACACATACCAAATCACATCATAATCTACACAACATCTCAAACATCCCCCCTTTCCGTGGTATTCCTCCACCTGATTGAGGTAGCCTTACAAGCCAAAACAAACTTGACATCTCCCTTAGGTATTTTGTTTAGGATTGACATCATCTTGCATCTAAGGCATAAGCCCAAAGTGATTAAAACTAATCCTAGGGTTAGTCTCTTGATTTGCTTGTGCATCTTGCCTATTTTTCTGTTCTTTCTTTCAGTTCTGTTTCTCTGTTATACCCTGTCTCAGTGATCACTTCAGACAATTTGGTGGGTATACTAAGCCTTGTTATCCCCAAACCAACAACCTCTTACATTCTCTCTTTGCCTTCACAGTGACCGGCACCGGTCCTCTTCTACCGACATCGGTTACCCGACCGACGACGCCGCTACCATCTCGACCGACATCATTACTAGAACCGATATGAAGTTACATGTGTTTCAAAGTTCCGACAAACCAAACAACCTACCAATTCCAACGTTTTGTTGTTGCTTTTTTTCGTAATTGACTAATTCCCTATTATATCCTCTTGTCCATGGTTTTATCACCCGAAACAAGCCAGACCATGGTTTCACATGCTTGTTCCATGTCTTTTCCTGAGTCACCCCCTTCGCATCCTATGGGGAATCCTACGGACACCAATGCTTTTCCCAAGATCTCTGTCGGAGATCCAGATTTTGCTAAATTTTTGGATGCTAATCTTGGCACCGTACAGTATTATTTGTCTCATACCCCTGACCGTACACCCGATGGTCAGCTCCTCTTGGGTATGCCTATCTAGTATAGCCACTCACTTAGCTCCTTCCCCACCTAATAACTCCGCCTCACCGTCTTCATCCTTAGCCCCGTCTCCCAGCTCAGTGGATTCGATGGTCCATACTACACCAATTGGATTTCCTTTGGTTAATCTGGGGCCCCACATATCACTACCATCCACTGCCCCTACCTCATCCCTCTCGCAAATTTCCTCTTTCATAACTTGTTCTCTACCACCTATCCACACGAGCTTTCCCTCTCAGGCTCCGCCACCTTTTCATTTCCGCAAACGCATCCGGTGGCCTCAACATCTTATATAGGACACCCTTATTCAGCCGCCCCAACACATTCATCATCGATACCTTATCAACATTTAGCCCCACCATTGTCTAGTAGCGGCTCTTGGCCCAATCCTCCTCCGTTTATGATGACAACACCATCATCTAACCCAACCAATGATTTAATCAAACAAATGATGGACAAGATGCAAAATCTTGAGGCTTCTGTTTCAGGAAGCCGTAACACCCTGACATACGAGAAAGTTTGTGGGAGCCTATTCATTCTTCTGTCCCCCTTCATACATATCCTCCTCAATGGGAATTACCAAAATTTACTCGCTTTAATAGTAAGGAGGACCCTCAACAACACTTGCGATCATTTAGACATGCTTGCTATCTGATTGCTCATGACGATGCCTTACTACTCCATACCTTCCCCATGTCCTTATCAGGACCTACCTTAGAGTGGTACAATGCTTTAGCCCAGCACTCAATCTTCTCCTTTAACCAGTTAGCCCAATCTTTCTTGGATCATTTCTCCATCAATATTGCCAAGAAAGTATCCATTACCGATCTCTATGCCATCCGACAATTTGAAGACGAATCTATCACAGATTTCATTGGACGATGGCATGGGGCCTCATCAACCAACTTACTTATGCCTTACCTCAGCCGAGCTCATCGAACTCTTTACGTGGGCTTGCGCTAAACACATTTCTCCCACCCTCCAAATTCAAACTTTCCGCACCTTTGATGAGGCCTTTACTATGGCTCTGGAAACTAGAGATTCGGGCCTTAGAGGAGGAGAAATTGAAGTTGCGCAACAAAAACTCAAATTTTCGAACCCAGGACTCCACTAACAAACCCAACACCACCAACTCTCACGCATCGGCTGCTTCGAAATCAAAAGGAGTTGTACATGTGGTAACGGTCAAATCTCAAGCACCGTCTTATACCCAGCTGAAATCCACCTATAAGTATAAAGCCGAGCCCATCAAGTACACTCCCTTGGGAGAAACTTATGATGTGATCTTGGAAAATTGCTTAAAGCAGGAGCTATCACCTTGCCTCCTGTTAAACCTCACTCTGGGTTTGATTCCACCACGCTATACCTTCTTGGTATAAAGAAAATGACTTCTGTAACTTCCATCGCGTGAAGGGACACAACCACGAAAATTGCAAGATGTTGAAAAACATAGTGCAGGAAATGGTTGATGCAGGGGATATAACCCTCGATAATCCTAATGCCCCTGCTAATCAAAATTTAAAAATCTTCAACAAACCATTTCCAAACCATTCCTCTAATAGTAACACAAACCAAGAAACCTTAGCCGAGGAGAAGAGTGTGCATGAGATCCATGTGGTTTTCAACTCCCAACCAAGGGCTTCCATCGAGGAAATTCTGAATCGAGCCTCTTCACCGACGCAGAGTCCTCGCCCCTTCTCCTTCATCAGGACAAGAGGACAGCCCTGCTATTCCTTTACCCATAAAGGAATCAACCACCCAGAGTTCTCTTCTCACAGAAGAGCCTTCTTACACCACATCCCTGCAAGACTGTGAGCGGCTGTTATCCAACTTATCTATTTCCCAAACATCTCCTTCTACCACTCTTGCTGCAAAAGAAGAAGGATCATCACTTTTTCTGTCATCCTTAGAAGAGAAACCCCTTGAGCCTACATCACCAAATTCCTTAACCATGATGAATCCTCTAGAACATGCCCTCCTCCCTATTAGTTCTTCATCGCCTAAATCTTTCCAGTGACCGGTTGACCTCTTAACACCCATTGATAAAGCACCTCATTCCCCTCGTATCACACCCCCAGTGGACCGGAATCACAGCCCACTTCTCTTCCATACCAAAATTCCCATCCATACGTGAAGATTGTCACCCCCAGAAGATAGATGACTCTTATGGGAACGTTTGAATACACCATGCTCTACTCAAATGCAGATGACTAATCCAGACACCTCTACTATATACCCAAAGTTTTTACAAAAGCTCAAAATGCCTATGTCCTCACCTCCACCCCCCTCATCTCTGCCAAATACCTCATCCACCTCTATCAACCTAGCCAAACCTTCCCCTATGCTTGGGACTTCACCAATACCCAGCCTGACGCACCCACCTAAATGGTTAGACTTATCTCGAAAATAAAGCCGTTAATCCACCTAGGAGACAGACCCAATCTCCTCGAGTCCAATCTATGCCTCCGCCACAACTAAAACCCTCGGCCCCGATCACACCACTACAAAGCAGGCATGGCTTCAACCCTCACCATCACACCTACCTTCTATATTGGGGCCTCACCCCTCCACCTTGCCTCAATACACCATGCCTCCCACGTCTTCTTTAACACGACCAAGCACCTTCTGCACCCATACAAAAATCCACAGGCATCTCAACACCATCGCCCCAAGTATCTTGCCTACCTACCAACCCTAAGCAAACTCGATCATCGAAGGACTTGTTTGTTGCCGCTCCTCTTTCCCCGTGGTTGTTTCCTGCCACCACGTCATCTGTGGCCTCATCATCTAACCAACTAAACATAACTTCTGCATAGAAGAAGCCATGCCTAGTTAAACCCAATCATCAAAATCCCTTACCTAAACCACCACCCGTACGAACCACTCATACCCAACCATTACCAAAACAATCAATGATCTCACCCACTCAATCAATAGCCTCATCTGCATTTGACCCGCTCAAAGGATCTTACGCCAAGATCCTTGATATGCTGGTAGGGGATGCGACCATTTCCCTACCCCCACTCAGACCCTATGATCCATCTAAACCTCGACCTATAGGTTATGATGAATCTAAAATATGTGCCTACCACCGCACACCAGGACACAATGTAGAAGGATGCAAAGCTTTGAAAGCCATCCTTCACCAGTTGCCTATCTCGGATAGAAAATCTCAGAAGGACAACTTACCAAAATCTCCTATACCACCTGTCCCCACCTCACCAAAATCTATCATCATTGCAACCCCACCTCTCGAGAACAATGACTTATCCCTGTCATCTTCCTCATCTCGCATTCATGAGATCAACATGATTAGCATTGCTACTCGAGGTCAGAAAAACAATGGAAAAGCTAAAGAGAGCACACTGCGCCTCTCTTTCTCCTTCCGCCATCCCGATCGCACCACCACCTAAAGTGATTATTCGTGGACCTGGCCTATCTAGTCTCTGATGGAGTTTCCCATCGCACTATGATCAAACAACTTCACCAATCTCCTGTAAAAATGACACTCTATGATCTCATTCAAACATCTGAATCGCATCGACAAGCTCTAATTGAGATCCTTCAAGGGATAGAGGTCCTACCTAATGAAACCTTTCCCGTCACCTCCATCTTAACACCCAACCACGTCGCTTCTCTCACCAAACAACCTACCTCCACAACCACTTCGTCTCCCGTACACGGCAAGCCGCTGCTGTCAGTTTTTTCGAAGAAGAAATTGTCGTCTTTGGTGCAGAAGATCCTGATCCCGCTCTTTTCATCTCGGCTTACATCCGGGACATCGGGTACATCGTGTTATGATCGATGGGGGCACTAGCCTAAACATCATCTCTTCCAAAGCCTTCCAACAAATGAATATCCCTCCTAGCTGCATGTGTGCCAACCCCACCATGTTGTTTCATTCAACGATGCTATTACTTCTACCCTAGGCACCGTGATCCTTAACATTCATGTAGGGCCACGTACCTTACCCAAACTCTTCTATGTCCTTGAGGGAGAATTCCAATACAACATGTTGTTAGGCCACCCTTGGATCCGGGCTATGGGATGCATTCCCTCCACCTTACATAGATGCATCAAATTCGAGTATGAAGGGAAGTCATACACCGTCACAGCTGACGCTTCCCCCTTCAAAACCTGTAATATGTTATACCACCCTAATGATGTGCTTGTACCCATCAAGACACCCATTGATCCAACCCAACCATCTACTTCAACCACGCCTCAACCATCCACCTTAGCCGCACCCACACCTTCGACCAATGAAACCACCGACGCAAATACTTCTTCCTTTCCCCGTGGACAACATCCCAACCTCGGATCCCTTGGTAGGTGTTTTTCAATGCCTTATGTTGGGGGAGTACCACCTATACAATGTTAGCACCTTCCATACCCCACAAGAGTATGGACAATTACAGGTGCATCCTACCTATGACCGTCGTGTGGGGGAGGTGATCTCCTACGGACCACCTAATTGCCACACCAACCTAACGTATGGGGGTGTCGACGCATCCTCTGTCACCCCCAAACCTCCCCTTGGTGTGATTCCCTTCCAATCAGATTTTCAATATCTAACCAACCGTCATTTCGCCCTCACCTTCCTGACACGCTGTGCTTGGAAGGGTTTTGGTTTCGGTCTTTATGAGCAAGGACGACATACGGTTATTCCCATGACTACACGCAAACACAAAGATCGTAGTGGTCTTGGATTTTCTGAACCACCTACACTAAAGAAACCTCATGTCAATTGTATCTGGAAGATGACGAAGTCACCCATTCCGAACAATCATCACCCATTTTACCATCTTCACCCACGGAGTCGATAGACCCGGAATCTATCCCTCCTAACTTTTTTTTTTTTCGTGAATGCTATCTTCCTAGGTCCTCTCACTTATCAACGTGATGGTGAAGACCCATCTTCTCTTCCCCTTTTGTATCTAGACATGATCAAAGAAGACTCGCCTTTGATTAATGTTGTGGAGTGCCAGGATGATGACTCCATCCTCACCTACCTTGGTGCGGATGACTCTTATATTCAACGCACCTTACCATCTAAAACCCAAACCATGTTGAATGAGTCGACTATAGAAATCAACATCCACATGGAAGATGATCCTCACATTGTAAAGATCGGACAATCTCTCGACGCATCAGAACAAGCCACCTTCACTACCTTTCTCCGTGCCCGCAATCAAGCTTTCACTTGGTCCTACGCCGACATGCCAGGAATCGATCCTGACATTGTTGTCCATAACATCACTCTAAAACCAGACTCCAAACCAGTTAAATAAGCTGAGAAAATGCATCCACGCATTGCCCTCTTGGTTAAAGAAGAGCTTCAACGACTCCTTTCTGTTTCTTTCATCTTACCTATTGACTATCCGCAATGGATTTCTAATGTTGTACCTATCACTAAAGTGACGGGGGGACTTTGGATATGTATGGATTTCGGGATCTTAACCTCACTTGCCCAAAGGATGACTTCCCCCTACCTAGTATTGATCAACTTGTCGATCTCACTGCGGGCCATGAGATGCTTTCTCTCATGGATGGTTTCTCGGGATATAATCAAATTTTAGTAGCCCCGGCCGATCAACATAAAACCACCTTCATTACCCCCTGGGGCACCTTCTGCTATCGTGTCATGCCATTTGGCCTTAAGAATGCTGGTGCAACCTATCAATGGGCTATGACTTACATTTTTCATGACATTATGCACACTATCCTTGAGGATTATGTCGATGATCTTCTTGGAAAATCCAAACATCGCAGTGAACATCTCGATGTTTTAACCATTATTTTCGATCACCTGTTACAATACTATGTTCATCTTCACCAAAGAAATGTGTCTTTGGCATCCTTTCAGGAAAAATCCTTGGCTTTATCATCTCTTTACGTGGCATTGAGGTCGACCCCGCTAAAGTCAAAGCTATTTTAGAAATGCCCCCACCCACTAACCTAAAACAATTGCGTAGTTTGCAGGGAAAACTCCAATCTATCCATCATTTCATCTCACAACTCTCGGATCGATGTCAACCTTTCCATCATCTCCTTAAAAAGGACATTGTCTTTCAATGGAGCGAGGAGTGCCACAAAGCCTTTGAGGCTCTTAAAACTTATCTCTTGCAGCCACCCGTGCTTATCCCACCTCAGGACGATCGCCCTTTCTACCTTTACCTTTCTGCCACCGACCATGCTGTAGGAGCCATGCTCGCACATCGTGACTCGAGCATCGAGAACAAGTAGTTTATTACATAAGCCGTACTCTTGTGGATTATGAAACTAGGTATACACACGTCGAAAAGTTGTGCCTAGCCCTATCATTCGTGGCCACCAAACTCCGACATTACCTCCTGAATCACAAAACTTTTGTCATCACCAACGCTGACCCCATACATTATATGTACGCCAAACCTCATCTAAACCAACGCATCACCCGATGGCTTATGCTCCTCGCCGACCTCGACCTTGAGTTCGTACACCAGAAATCAGTCAAAGGACAAACTATCGTAGACCAACTCGCGGAAGCCCCTTTACCTGGGGAACAATTTACCAATTTTACTTTCCCTGATGAACTCATCGCAACTCTTTCACTCAGTGATGCATCTTATCCGATGACTCTCTTCTTCGATGGATCTAAATGCCAGCATGGTAGGGGCGGGCATTGTTCTCATTCCTCTTGAAGGTGAACCTATGCCTCTTTCATTCAGGCTCGATTTCCCCTGCACTAACAATACAATGGAATACGAGGCCCTTGTTCTGGGTCTCCACATTGTGTTACACTTAGGTGTGAAGTCTATTAACATTTTCGGTGACTCTCAATTGGTAGTAAATCAAGTTACTGGCATCTACCAATGTAAAAATGAGGAACTTCAAAAGTACAAATGTTACGTAGATTCACTTTTGACCTTATTTACCCATTATACTATCCAAACCATTCCACGCTCAACTAATAAATTTGTGGATACTATGGCTTGCTTGGCCTCACAAATTCCTGCATCACCAACTGACTCTGACATATTTGTCTTGGTCCAACAACTCTTTGCCCCATCTTACTTAGTCCCGGATGTTTGTATGGTAAATAATGCATCTGCTGACTCGCAGGATACCTGGTATCACCAATTTCATGACTACCTTACAAACTCTGTTCTCCCACCTGACCTTAGTAGTAATGGAAAACACACTTTTCTTAAAGGTGTTTCTCATTATGTCATCATGGGGGGACTCCTCTATAAATGTGGCTTCGATGGTATCCTCCTTCGATGTCTAACCAACGCTGAAGTCACTCATACCATCCAACAAGTCCATGACGGAATTTGTGGTGGGCACTTTAGTGGCTTTGCCATGGCCAAGCGGATCCTTCGCCTAGGATATTATTGGCCTACTCTTAATAAAGACTGCTGTGAATATGTTAAGCGTTGTGTTATGTGTCAACAACATGCCAACCTTCAACATACTCCCAGCCATCCGCTACAGGTCGCACGAGATCTTTGGCCTTTCTCACAATGGGGTTTGGACCTTATTGGTGAGATTCATCCACCTTCTTCGCAACGTCACCATTGGATCATCACGGAAACCGAATATTACACTAAATGGGTGGAGGCCATTCCACTCATTTCAACCAAAAAGGAGAAAATTGTTGAATTCATCAATCATCACATTATTTTCCATTTTCGGTGTTCCTCATCGCTTGATAACCGATAATGGAAAATCTTTCAAAAATAAGCTGTTACGAGCCCTTTGTGACAACTTTGGTATCAAACTTAGCTTCTCATCACCCTACTATCCACAAGAAAATGGTCAAGCCGAATCTTCTAACAAAACCTTAACCAAAATTCTCATGAAAGTTGTTAACGATTCTAGTCAAAATTGGCATGATCACATCCCCTTTGCCCTTTGGGCTTATCATACCAGCATTCATACTTCCACTAATGCCACACCATTCTCTCTGGTGTATGGTACCGAGGCTGTCTTGCCTCTCGAAATACAAATCCCTTCCCTCATAATATCTCTCCAGGATATTCTCACCAATGATGACTTCCGCCAAGAGCGGTTAGCCCAATTGGAGCTTCTTGACGAGCGTCATCTTACCGCTCTTGACCACCTTCAAATTTATCAAAAGCGCATCAAGCGTGCTTATGATAAGTGAATTCATGAGCGTACCTTTAAAATTGGTGATCTTGTCCTCAAAGAGAATCAACATGTAACCAAACTAGAAAAGAGCAAACGTGGAAAATTTGCTCCTAATTGGATTGGGCCTTACATTATCACTCACACTTATGGATCAGGTACTTATCATTTAGCTTCACTTAATGGTAAACCTGAGCCTGAACCCCTTAATGCCTTGCATCTCCGACCATTCTACTATTGAATTTAGTGTTACATCACTCCTTATCCACCTTGCGCTCGTCCCTTGAGCTCTTTTACCACCTCATACACCTTTTTTCATGCATCTCAAAGTAAAATCAAACCCACGTGGTTTGATCATCACCTCCTCTTAAAGAGGCCTTCTCCTTTTTAGTCTGGTCCATGACTTAAAAGTATCAAAATAACAAGTTCTCAATTATACAATTCTGGGATATTCTTGAGTCAAACTTCCTGCAAAACTAGATGCTTCATGCCAAACAGACATCTAGACCTCCAAGCTATAAACTAGACTGCTCCCTCGAAGGACAAGCTATGTGCAAAGCCGCATCTACTACTATAACTAGACTGCTCCCTCGAAGGACAGCTATGTGCAATGCCACATCTACTACTATAACTAGATCTGCTCTCCTCAAAGGATATATGCAACGCTATACAAAGATTGCTCCCTCAAAGGATAGCTATACAAAGTCAGCCTCTATCAGAAGCTTCTCGCATTGATCAGCTTCGTGAAGACCTCAAGAACAACAAAATGCATATCCCATATAGACTTCCCGCATCGATCAGTCTATATCCTAAAAAAATCAAAGTAGTATTCAAAAGTACTTTTGAGTCATGGACTTGTCTATTTTGGTTTGGTTCTCTTCCATCAGAATAATCACCTTATAACAAGTTCTCTGTGCCCCAGCTATACCATCCACTCTCTCCTCACCATTCTTCAATAATAAAAAACTCAAGGGACATGCGTATATCGATATATTGTGATTATACAACTCTTTTCACCTATCGACTTCTCACCTATGCAAGGTACCTAGGGATTCAAGCTCATCCTACGATGATACGTGGTTTGTTTAGCTCTTTCCAACTATGGGACACTTTTGCCTCTTTTACCCGAATCTAGGATTGTGTGTTGACCTTAATTAGGACATGGTTTCCTATGCTTGGGTAAGTTAACCCTCACTTCACCTATACCCACACCAACACCAACAACATTACTCTACCAACATCAAACTTTTACCAACCAACAAATTGCCTAACCACAACCAAATTGCCTGAATTCACCTTTCCCTGGTCCTAAGGGAGAACTACATCGGTCTGAGGCCCCTCCTTGCTTTGTGCAATGGGCTATGTAGGCAACACTTAGGAGACATGGGGTCTCCCAAGGTTAGCTCGACCATCCCCTACCATAACCTATCATGTGTTGTGTTTTCTTTAAAAATATAAATATTTTCACGTATTTTTATTGATAACACTCACCTTGATCCTTTATCAATCCAAACATTCAAAACACAAATATTCTTATAATTATCACAAACTCAAATCAACATACATATTCCATTTTATTTAGATGTTAAACAAATACATCTTCTCTATCATGGAATCCTTATTTATTCTTCTACCCCTATGTATGAAACTCACTTAGACCCCGCGCCTCGTCCCGAACCAGGTAGTGATGGTGATCATCGACGCCGCTCACCTAGCCTCTCCATACTCAAAGGTACCACTGCTATTGGTTCCTCCCACTGATCCACCAATCTCTCCTGTAACATACGAATCTACCCTCTCGCGTGGAGGACTCTTGCCTCTAGTCTCTCCACTCGAGACTACGAAGCCTCTAACAATCCCGTGGTCTCATTCACCTGTGTTTTAAGTTGGTGAACTAAACCCTGCAGGCGGTCTCTCTCCGTGGTAATCACAACTATGTCGGGATGATCGGCCCTCTCGTGTGTACTTCGCAGCTCTGCTGCCCACCATAATCTATAAGACTCTGTCACTCCTGCATCCATTACCCTGCGATCGGCTGCTATCTCTTCTGGTCCTTCTGGAAGAGTTGGCCATGGAGGTGAGAATGGTGCCTCGGCATCGATCCTTCTGTATGGTCTATGATCCATGGGTATATCCTGAACAAATCCAAATTCATCGCACGTGATCTAGAGGAATCCTCTCGTACTCTCCTGGCCTGTGTCCTGCGATCCACCTCACTCGCTCTACACCCCTCAAATCCTCGGCTATGTTCGCCATCACCATGTAGTTCCCATAAGGTCTCCAACGGATATCCGCAATCATCATCATCTCCAATTTCTACCTATAATACTCGGTGTTATCTGTCACGGTCTCGGTTCTTGCCTCTTGCTCTGTCTGGACCCATCACCTGAATCCCAACCTCTGCACTCCTGTCTCTCCTTCCTGGATTGGTCGGCCTATTGGTCACACACACACAATGTGCTCATAAGCCCAACAATGTAATAAGTATGCACAATCCAGTGTAGTCCTGTGATTTCACCTGCATGCCCATAAACCCCTGTATAGCTCCGCCAGATATGTGGGTGCCCATGCGAAAGTAACGCTACCTTCTATCATCTCACGAATAATACACATCAATGATTTTAGAAATCTTCCCCCATCCGCTCTAGGTAATGCATAATACCCCACCGCTATCATTAATACCATGGCCAACCTTGTTGCCTCAGGGTGTGCCGCAAACATTATACCATAAGTAAATGTCATGCCTCGCTGTGTCAAATCTCGTGCGGCTGGACCAAATACTGCCATTATCGCTGCCCGTGCCGTTGGGCCCTGCCTGATACACTGGTCTTCCTGTAATTGGAAGTCTCAAAATTCGAAACACATCTTCTAACGTCACTGTCATTTCCCCTGTTGGCAGATGGAAGGTATTCTTTTCTGGATTCCATCTCTCAATCAGCACCTGCAACATAGCATGATTGCGTGTGATTCGTGAATAATAGTGGATTCCGCTTAACCCCACATGGTTTATTAATGCCCACTCCACTGGTGTTACATCCGCTCGGACCCGTGACAAAAAGCGTTGGTACCCTATCATTCATCATCAACCTTGCCTCTGCCTGCACACATCAAACCAACGAACAACAAGCAGCAAATGAATCCCCAAGTGTTTTTTATCAGAAGCTGCAACTTTACACAGTAACCGATATCGGTTACCTAACCGATACCGGTTAGGCCTAAACCGATATCGGTCACTGTTCATAATATCCATCCTGCTCAAAAACACCACCTATGATACCTTATTCACTGGTTTACCCCTCTCTGTACCTACAAACATATCTAAAACACCTGATTACCTACCCTATAACACTCATCCCATCCCAAACCCTTGCCTATCACCTTTTTACCCACTTATCTTACCACATCCTATTTATAAGCATGCAAAATCTCATTCCAACCAACACTTATACCTCTTGGGATGCAGCAGCTTGAGGTGGAACCTATCTTCTCTCTCCTCTCTGCCCACTGGACGCTTCTCCTTGTTCAGCCATGTTCACTAGACTCTTCACTATAACTTGCCTTTACACCTTCTTAATCCAAGCCCACGATCACTTTACCTGTCTCTTTCCTCCTTATCACTCAATTCTCCCATGCAACTACCCTGTATGGATGACAACAACCTCGCATCCTCGTATTTAACATGTTGCATGACTCTAAAAATAAGAATCTAAAATTGCCTCCCAAGCTTTTCTATTTTTAGAAAAGCTCATTTTAACATAACCGATGTCGGTTACCTAACCGGTATCGGTCACATAGTGACCGACATCGGTTATCTAACCGATATCGGTCAAACTGTCTCCTTTTGCTTATACCTAGGCCTTTTCTTTGTTTTTTGCAAAATTTTGGCAAGCGCCGCCTCTTTTCCCTGCATAACGACATCATTATCAATATCCATCATCATAATACCATCAACATTTCAACACATATGCATATAATCCAAACATCATCAATGTCATCTATATACCTCAACTTCCAAAATCATCAACAAAACAAATGAAACATTATAATATATGTATCAAATCAAACATTATACACACCATGTGGATCAAACTCATCATCTATATATCCTCAAATCAATGTCAAAATATACAAATTGCCCTACATGGGGCCTCTATAATCCAAAAATACAAAGTCGGCACGCAGGCCGCTGTCTCTGTCAAAATCTTCGACTCGGCTCGCAGGCCGGTCTCTCATGTCAAAAATATACTGGCCATGCAGCCGGTATCAACTATACAAAATGTACTCGGCTCGCAGGCCGGTATATACAACAAAAATGAATACATAAATCCTATGTGGGCACGCAGGCCTCTATATGCACACTCGGTTCGCAGACCGGTGTCTCTATAAAAATCAACTATCCAAAAACATCTCCACTCCTGGGGTGACTCAGCTCTCTCCCCCTCCCTCGGCTCGTCCCTCAGCTGGCCCCGGTCTCAGATCTCACCTCCTACCTATCACTGACCCACCAAGCCGTGGGCGCGCCCCCGTGACTGTGACTCCGGGAAGTCTCGGCTCTGTGAGCCGCATATGGCTGATAATCGGCACCGGTACCATCTAGTACATCCTGATAATAATGGGCCTCCGCTCTCACCTCCATGTACCGGGCCCGTGCCACCATGGCTGGTGGGGCTGGTCCCCCGCTCCTAATAGAAGTGGGCCCCATGTCCTCGCCTACACCCCGACTCCCGAGCTCGTACTGTGGTGGTGGGTGGAGCTGCCATCGAGCCTCGAACAGGACTCGTGCTCGTGCTCGAATAGGATCTCGTGCTCGTGCTCGTGCCTGCCGTACTCTGTACGTGTGCTCGAGCCAACTACCCCTGTAACACTCCGATCTATGCCTGTGCAGCAGCAGCAAGCCCCCTAATAATAACCGCACTCGACCCAAGAGATGGTCCCTCTCCACTCGTAATAAAACCGCCAAATCTGGGTTGTGTTGGCCAGCTTGCTCATGGCTGCCCTCTGCCCTGCCCACCAAACCAAAAATGAACCTGTAACCCCGGCGTCGTCCACCGTGTCATCTTCCGGTCTCTCTGCTACCCAGACTGGGTCAAATGGCTGTGGTACAGGTAGTGGTGCCTCTACATCCTCCCTCCGATACTGTGGGAAGGGAGGTGGCTCATCCTGCTGTAATCCCAGCTGTCATCGTACCCTCTCTAGAGGAATCCTCTCGTACTCCCCGGGTCTCCGTCCAGATATCCAGAAGATGTACTGGATCCAACGCAGCTGTGCTCGGGCTCCTCCATGGGGCTGATGGCCTCTGTATGGCCTCCATATAATATCTAAGGCAGTCAAGCCCTCTAGCATATGTCTGTAATAAGTGACATCCCGCCCTGCGATAACTGCTCGTGGCTGGCCCACGACCCCCAACCACCTCTGAAACCCATATCTATAAACTACCTGTGGCCCTGGCTGCTGGGGCAACCCTACTGGTCATAAACACACGATATGCTCATAGGCCCAGCAGTGTAACAAGAATGTCAAACATATACCAAATCACCTCATACGGTGATAGCCCCAGAGCTCTCTGTATAGCTGCACCAGATACACTGGTGCCCATGCGTAGCAGGTGTGCTCCTCCACCATCTCATGTAACACTCCCATCGAGCCGTGGGAAGTGGCCTCTCGAGTCGGGAGGGGAAGGAAGCAGTGATACCGATCATCATCAGCATGGCAAGCCGTGTCTCCTGTCGATGCGCGCGATACATATCACCGTAGTAGATGCTCGCACTATGATACGTAATCAATGGGGCTGCATCCCCGAATACCTGCAGGATGCTATCCATCGTTGTCTCAGCATCCACCTGGAACACCTCCTCACCGATGATCGATAGTCTCAGGATGCGATACACATCCTCTAAGGTGACTGTCATCTCTCCAGTAGGGAGATGAAAGGCATTGGTTGCCGGATCCCATCTCTCGATGAGGGAAACCATCAGGCTGTGGTCCCTATCCATAGCCCTATACCTCTGGACTCCGCCGAGTCCAACCTCCCACATAACTGCCCACTGCGCTGCGGTCACATGTGGCCGCATCCACCCTAGTAGAGGTGGCATCCGATCTCGCATCATTCCGCCGGCGTGCTCGCAAAACAACCCACTCCATCAGGCCTACCCTTCACAAAACAACTACCTTAACCCTCTATACTCACTCACCCACCCAATCACAACCCGACTCTATAAGCACATCTACACCCACCTATCTTACCCTATACATCTATAAATTCCTCTCACTCTTATGGTCCTTCTTTAAATATCCTACCCACTCCAATCAAACCTAAAACACCTCATCTCCCTCAACATCAATAACCCCACCCAACAAAAATCTAAAATATCCCCTTTACCTATCCCACACCCTACCAACCGCCCCACTCATACTCCACCCGCTCTACTCTCACCCTCTAACCATACCTCAACCAATTTAACCCCTCCTAATTCATACACAACCCATAACCTATCCTACCCGAACCGGCCCCAACCACCCGATTACCCCCCACCCCAATAACCTTTCCTAGCAACTCTACCTTCTCCCCCTTCACCCCAAAAATCTATCCTACCCACCTACAACAACACCCAACACAACAAATTTCACAACCCTACCTCCTACCCATGGTGACCAGTACCGGTCACCCTCGACCGCCATCGGTCCCCCACCAACAGTCTATGTCGATTTTTATAAACCGACGTCGGTCGACACATGACCGACGCCGGTCTCTATATCCGCTAATCTACATAATTTACACTGTGACCGATGCCGGTCGACTAGTGACCGACATCGGTCACTGTGGGATTTCGGGGCCGGACCAAAACGGCCCCCAAATCCCCTTTTTTCCTATTTCTACCCATTTACCCAAAGACAATTGCCTAAAACTTACCCACCCTGATGTTTTGGCCTACCTAACATATCTACCCAATCCATTTTATGATTTACCTTCATTTATTCATTATTTTATCAAATTTTGGATTCCTACCCCAATACCCACATCCTAGCTAAATTCATCAACTTCACAAAAATAGGGGTTCAGAGCCTACCGGTATGACTACACGTCGTCGTGGTGGGATAGGTGGTGGTGGTCCAGCTCCTCCAAAGCACCTCCAGCACCTCCTGCTCCTCCAAGCTGTGCCATAGCTCCAAATCTCCTCAGCAGGGTCCTCAACCAATCAAACTCTACCTCCCGATCTCTGGGGCCTACCAATAACTCACTCCCCCACTCAACTAGTGCCAACTCAGCCCAAACACACAACCCAATCACTTCAAAAACTCAAACAAGAAAAAGTTGGCACTCAATTTCACAAAGTGAAAATGACATGCCATATTTTTTTTTTTTATAGGTTTTCGCCCTCTAACCGATATCGGTTAGAGTGCCCTAGGAGACCGATATCGGTCATCTGACGATATCGGTCACCCATAACCGATATCGGTTATCGCTTAGTTTAACCTAACTCCGCCCTTATCCACCAATCTCCATTTTTCACCACATCGCCTACCCCGCTTTGCTAAATAGCCTTATTTTGAATTCATCGGCCCAACCAAGGCCGTAACCAATCAATCGGCCCGACCCAAGGCCACAACCACCAATCAACGGCCCAACCCGCCGAATTCAACCAACCAATCAGCCCGACCAAGGCAGAACCAATCAATCGCCCAACCCACCCGCAACAAACCAAGGTGGCCCACCAAGGCCGCAACCAACAATCAATCGCCCGACCCAAGGCACAACCAACCAATCGGCCCGACCCAAGGCCAACCAATCAATCATCAACCCAACCCACGGCCACAACAAACCAATCGCCCGACCCAAGGCCGCAACCAACCAATCGCCCAACCCGTAACCAATCACTCACCCAAGGCCGCAACCAACCAATCGGCCCGACCCAAGGCCGCAACCAATCGGCCCGACCAAGGCCGCACCAATCAAGTACCCAAGGCCGCAAATTAAAAATTCTCTCAAGGAAATCAATTTTCCCAACCTAAGGCCCAATCAATCGGACCCACGGCCACAAAAAATTAATCCGACCCACCAAACCAATCGCCCGACCCAAGGCCACAACCAACCAATCACCCCGACCCTGGCCCGCACAACCAAGGCCCAAGGCCACACCAATCAAGTACCTCGACCGAGGCCCGTAAATTAAAAATTCTCTCCAAGGAAATCAACCAAGGCCATAACCAATCAATCGGCCCGACCCAAGGCACGCCAAAACAAATCAATCGGCCCGACCCATGGCCGTAACAAACCAATCGCCCGACCCAAGGCCGCAACTTACCAATCGGCCCGACCCAAGGCCACAATCAATCAATCAATCGGGCCGACCCAAGGCCACAACCAACCAATCAGCCCGACCCAAGGCCACACCAATTAAGTACCTCGACCGAGGCCCACACATTAAAAATTCTCTCCACCCATCATGTACCTATTTGTTCAATCGAGCTCACCTGTTCGTGTTTTAGCATGACTAGGATACTTGAATTGATCAGCCGACCAGCTTTGCCTAGACCAAGACCGTGACGTTTATCTCAACCAAACCAACCATTTGGTACTGCCGAACATGCCTAAACATTTCGGTACCTTACCCGTTATATCCCCTGGAGCTACTTCCTATGCCTTGGATACCAGGATTATATCAACCTTGTTTGGATAAACTATCGACCTTTGCCTATGAATTGCTTGTTTGCTCTTCAAAACCTGTACCCTGGTCGCACTATTGCATTTCAACATGTGCATCGGCTTCCTTGAACTTACCCCACCATCTTACCAACATCTCATCATCATTCACCCTTTATCAACCCTATCCCTGATTTCATGTCACCTCAATCTATGATAGATTTGAGGGGGATTACCTATACCCTTAACTGGGGCAACCACTTTTTATTATTGTCAGTGCAGCTTTACAAGACAAGCTACACGACAACAAGGGGCAAATGTAGACACCAAATTTGGGTCTTACGACACCCTGTACCCGTATCTCATCCCGCAACCTAACCCTACCTCACCACCTAAACCTTACACACTGAATTATTTATTAATTACCTTATAATTAATAAATCCACATCTCCAACCCTGCCACCTCACCTCGCCACCTCACTATGACCTAGCCCTAACCCTAAACTAACCTAATTAAGACCTATGACTTGGTCCAGACCCACACCCATGACTCATCACCCCTCACCCGCATCAAAACGAGCCTAATAATGACTTGACCAAGCCCACAACTGACCCCTCGGGAGAAAAGGAGGGAAAGTTGGCTATTTTACTACAAATAGCCAACTTTGACCTGACCGACATCGGTCCCTACTCGACCGGCGTCGGTTACGTAACCACCATCGGTTCCCTGTAAATGACCTTCCCCAACCAAAACCAAAGGATCCGAATTCATTTGCAAGAGAGAGACAAGTGAAGGAGAGAGAAGAGTTTGCAAAGAGGAGCATCGAGCCCAAAATTAGAATTGAGCAACTAGAGCATTATCACACTCATCCAAACATGGGAGAGTCAGAGGATAGCTTCATCAGATCACTTCCGATTGCTGGATCATCCCAACTGAGCCTTGCCTTCGCCACTGCATTCTTTGGACCTGCATCCACATCAGAAACTAGTAAGTAGTCTCTTTTATCACCTTGTATGCTTCTAGACACTACTTTGTGAACTTTTAATTCATAGGGATTATAAGCTCACTCCTGGATCTACTACCCGGCAACAACTTGCACCTAACCTTTGGTCATCCATCTCTATATTACCCCAAAGACAACTCTCTCACTCTCTGAGTCTTCTCTATCACCCTACTACTCCCCTCAACCATCTACCAACCTTCCAAACCTCATAACCACCTTACACCAACCTCCATTTAAAAATCCCTAAATCACTGCCCCTACCGATATCGGTTATTCCCTACCGGTACTGGTTTCATAACCATGATCGGTTATCCAGTGACCGCATCGGTCACTGTGACTTATACCAAAACCAACCTTTCACCTATTCACCTCAAAACAATCTCGTGTCCAGCCTGGTCTATCCCTGTAACTTGATCGGAACATATCAATAACCAGTGACCAAACAAACAACATGACATTCTATTGTTGGTAGTTTAGTCTCTATTGCTTTTAGTAACGAGATACCTAAATCATGAGTTCGCAATAGCTTCTTTATTATCATTTGCATCAATTTGTATTAAAAGGGAACTGACCACCTTCGAAAGGAAGTCTAATATTTCCTGGGCCCAAGGCAGTTCCCTCACTTATTGTCTAACTAAAATCTGGTGGTCTTGCATTCTTATTTACAGTAGTCCTTCCTGCAGAAAAAGGAGCTCTTCACAATCGTTCTGATCTCTCTACGTACGCACACCTTCCCAACACTCAATAGGTATTCCTCCTAACCCTAAAGTGGAATATGTCCATTACCCCACTCTTCTATTATCTAGAATGGTATTTACTGACTTTTTCAGTCCACTTGTCTTTGTTTGACCTAAAAGGAACGATAACCATATCATACCAAGCCAAGAACACAAATGCTTATCAAACACCATGATCTATAAGATGAAAGCAATTCACCAGAATATCTTTTCATAAAACCTTTCCAAATAAATGAGAAGCAATATCATATATTATTAAGGAACTCAATGAAATACAATGAGAATGAGCCTTATTTATATAGGTAAGGAATAACAATCTAAGAATAAGTCAAGGTCATAGATCAAGCCATAAATCATGGAAAAAATTATTCATCAAAGAAATAATCAAGTCCATAGATTTATGAGGTAACTAGACATCAAGGATCTAGTCAATACCATAGATCTAGGAAAGAACTAGTCATTATCATAGATCAAGGAAAGAACTATACCTAGCAACAAGATAATATCTCCTAATAGCTAAATAAATAAAAATAAATATCCACACACATAAGTGGGTGAGGATAAATACAATAAAGGTAAATTATGTACCTAGGTGAACATGAGCTAAGGTAAATTCCTACTCTAACATGACCCACACCTAGGTTAGTGATATAATTTGATGTAGGGAACTCCTCACGATGACTTAGGTTATAGGGGCATGCTCAACTGACCTAAGTCATTCGAATGTGTCACTTTATCCTATGTCATGGAGAGCTACTTCCTATTCCAATTCATATAACTAACTTGACCTAGAGGGAAACTAAGTTCAAGTCTAGATGTGTGTAGATCTAGATGAACAATTATGGGAGGGTGTTACAACATGTCAATTGTATCATTGTATCCTCGAGAATACCTTAGTATTCTCAAAGGTACTGATCCTACAATTTGCGTGTGCCAACATCTGTTAGAACCGCTTCACACGATGTACATACACCTTGGTGGTCATTAATTCATAATTAAATTTGGATTAAGATTTAGATTATAGTAACCTTGCAAAACCCTAATTCCACCATTCATTAAGCTCTTCTTCCATAATTAATCTATTTAATATTAAGAACTTCATTAGCTCATGATTGATTTTATGTTTATTAACTCGGCATAACAAGCAATTATCCAAAAATAGGGCAGAAAACATCATAAGGTTAGTTTAATGGAACCTAGCTGTGCAAAAAAAGTGTATCATCCACCTAGGTTCAGCTAGAGTTGACTTCATAGAAAATGAAGTACAATGATTAATGATCTTAACCACCATTCCTTTTATTTTTTTCATCTTTTGGAAATACGTGGGTTATCTTGAATAGAGGGAAACAAGATATCCTTACCCATGTTTACGCAAGTTTATGTTCAAAGAAAACAATACAGTCTGAGATGAAGTACTACAACTTTTTCAAACTCAAAGATGCATCAAAGAGAAGATTTGAAGAGACTACCAGTTGAAACTCAAGAAAAATCCATTTACTCAAGATATGTTTTGGGAAGGAAGTCTAGAATACTAATTCTAATCAAACACAATGTCTCGAAATATCTATATGAATTTCACCATTGAAATTTCTCGGAAGACGAGAACAACCAAAACTAATATTATCATGCAATGGATTCATATCCAAAAATCATATAAATTCCATCAACATGAAGTAAATAACCAGAACAAGATAGATAACCATATATCTCAAGAGAGAAGAGTTATTTTAATGAAACATTTAGAGGAAAGAAAAAATATTAATGGGAAAAGCCTATCATGGTGATAGTTCTTACGCCAATTAAAAGGAGACTTCGGTGAGCTTCCAACTCTTATTATTCTCAAAGAAAGATCAACAACAAAAATATCTTTCCCCAATTCCCCATATACTTTCCCTAAATCGAAAATAGACCATGGAAACCAAAAATAGCCACAGTGAAAATCACATTGCTGGTTCGAAGAATGAGATAGCTCCATGTAGAGTAAAAATTGTAAAACATGCAAGACCAAACAACCTTGAAAAAATCCACCCTCATTATTTTCAAGATGGTTTGCTCACAAAATTTAGGTTCATTAATGCCATTACTCCCCAATCTCCGCCTATCTCTCCTTTGCACCGCCATCCAAAATTGGTGAATGCTTTTTCAAATTATACATGCATTTCAAATTTTAATGAAGATTCCATGTAAGCTTCAACCAAGTTTACATGTCTCTACCAAAACTTGTAGTAATTCCTATTAATTCGAAAATCAAATCAAATACATGTCTTAGAAATCATTGCCAACTTGCCATACAACCTTTAGGTCCCTTTCATTAGTTTAGGATATACATCCTTAACTTAGGTTATGACCTTAGGTTAGCTTAGAAAGTATTTAGCTTAGGTTTATAAACATTGCCTTAGGTAACTTTCTAACTTAATATAGGTCATAATTCATACCAATTTAGTAGTAGTTAATAAGTTAAGAGTACACCTAGCATCACCTTAGGATAGATTACCACCCGTATAAGTAGACATAGCTAGGAAGTAGGTACATTTACCTTAGTTTAGAATACCATTAGGAAAGATATCATAGGTATAGGACTTAGATTCCCTTCATAGTCCTGAAGTAGGCCTCGTTCCACTTAATTCCATTAAAATTCTTGAAGAGATCAATTTGAAGGATCCGAGCACAATACATACAATGAGAATGCGGGCATGATCTTACAAGACAATAAAGAATTTTTAAACATACAAAATTTTATTTTGTTAGGTCTCCCAACCTATGAATGTCAGTTTACCATTCAGACCGGGGAAGGAGATTTAAAACATTCCTTGGATTAGTTGAATTGATCCAAGGATGATTCAGTTAATAGAGATAAGTTTGCAACCATTATTACCAAAGGTGAAAATGGATTATTTACAAACCATATCATTTCATTCTAATAAATCCAAGGGTAGAAATGATTTATCCTTGGAAATAATGATATTCATTAATCAAGGGAACACACCTCATTTAAGAGAATCACATGTCAACGCTTGCAATGCAAAAGAGAAATATAACAGTTTGTCAAAGGTGTTATAGTTCTCTTCTAATTGACCATGCAAAGTCATTGGACAATGGTCATAAGACTTATGGATAAAATGGAAGGTTTGTCACTCCTAAATAAAATAACCTCAATTACTCAAAAACACAAGCAATAATCAAGGACCTAAGGTCCTTAATAATAACCATGGGGTAACGAAGGATGGTGTTATTGGCCATCCCAAGAAGCCTAATTTTGTTAGTCCTCCCAATACAAATACTACCAATAAAAACAAAAATGCAAATAATCGAGAGAAACAATAACCTCTCACCCTCATCAACGTTGTATATTTTAATCATCCTTAGCAAAAAAACAAAAACAACCTCAATAATCAAGAAAAATGTAGACATAAGGCCCTAACTAATTCCAAAACCAAGGCAGGGGTTTCCAAATTTTAACTATAATAATGACCAATTGAACAATAATTTTAATTTCAAACCGCAAAAATTGTAAATCAAAAGCCTCAAGATTATGATCCTAACATATATTACAATTTCCATAGGGTTCATGAGAATGACATAAGAACATGCCACGATTGCAAAAAAATTCTACAACACTTGATAGAGGATAAAAGATAGTTATTTGTTGACATGTTTTTAGCAAGCCCAACAACACCAACTCAAAACACTTACATGGGGCCGGTATTCCCACTTAACACACCACTTAGAATCTTTAACAATCCTCTCCCCATGCACCCAAAAGGACAAGTATAATAGATCCCAATGGTTCAAAAAAAGGTATTGTAATAGGGACCCATGATCATGAAGCCTCAACTTATTACAACCCACAAGTGGTACCTCCTTTACATGGATTCCAACAAACAAAAATGTGGGATTGGTGGAGTTAGACATTGAACCTCATATTAGTGTTGTCACTAGAAACAAAGTTTTTTCTTCACGTGACCCAATCACGATCTACCCGATTATATCGGATGACATTGAGAATACACTAGGAAATCCAAAAGGATCTTATGAATTGATCAGTGACCTAACCAAGACCTTCTCTCACATTTCCTTGTTGGATTTGTTCAAGAATTCCCTTGCTCATAGAGCCACTCTATTAGAATTACTAGGTCTTGGCCATTTGATTAACATCACCCCCTAAGAATTAGAGATAAACCATGTGGAATTTTATTTTTACCCTCCAAGGCAGCCCAAAAGAGATGTTGGATTTGTGTTCGACATCAACAAGATGCCCACAGATGTTGAAATAGCTCATAGAATTGATCCATATTTGTTTATACAAGTTTTGATTTATAACAACTATGTAAAGCGCATGATGATTGATGATGGGATACCAGTTAACATAGTCCCCCTCTATTTCCTTCAAAATTTAGGTTACAGAGAGACCAATTTCTCCTCAACACAAAACACGTTGAAAGGCTATGACAACATCAAGGCAACGTTGATTAGAACTATAGTGTTTTCCATCACCCTCTGTCCTAAGATGGTTCTAACCGAGTTTTATATTATAGACTAGGAAACCAACTATAATATGATCCTTAGCCATCCTTGGATTCATCGCATGAAGGAAATTCCATCCACTTTGTTTCAAGAATTTAGGTTTCTACATTTAGGGAAGGTCTTTGTGGCAAAGGGTGATCCAAAACCCTTTGACATACATTTAGCTAACTTGAATAAGAGGAAAGAGGTCCACTTTGAATTTTAGCTTCCTACAAATCAGTTAAACAAACCTATAAGCTCGTGCCAGGAAGAAACATTGGTTCCTACAATGGAATTAGAAGTCATGGGATTGATTGAAGGCATTCCGGTAGTCAAAGATGAAATTGTCATCATAGAAATAGTGTCATTAGGAACCATAACAAATATTGTTGAGCTATTGGAGAAGGATTTTCCTATTCTCCTTCAATTCAATTCTTTGGGTATGGGAGATACCTTAGGACTAGTTAACTTCTAGTAGATGAAGTTTGCATGGTTGAGGTAACTGAGATAAAGGAAGAGGACACAAAGGATGATCTAATATCCATTTTTCCAAGTAATTTTTAGACTCTTGATTTATATAGAGCCAAGTTTCATTTTGGCGTCAGGGCAAGTGTGGTCCTTACCTCTCATGAAGGAAGGATTCTACCTTTTTCCTTCAAATTAAACTTTGAATGTACAAATAATGAGGCTGAATATGAATCCCTTCTACTTGGTATCATTGAGCGAAAAAATGGGTGATCTTAATATTAGGGTGCTAGGTGACTCACAACTTGACACAAATAAGATATCTAAGGTATATGAGACTAGAGCTGAATATATACAACTCTACAAAATAACAGTGTTGAATCTAACAAAGAGGTGTGACTTCATATTGATTGAATCAATTCCATGAGAATATAATCTCCTCGCCGACTCTATATAAACTTCTGCTCCTTGTTTTACTCTAAGAAGTGATTTGGAAGATACAAACTTCATGGTCTCGATTCATGTTGAACCTTTGGTTCATAAAACACCGATAAACCCAATGTTGACATACATAGAAAATGAGAGTGATTTTGTCATCTCAAATCATGTTGATAGTGATAAATCAACTCTAGGATATCTAAATTCTTTTGCATAATTGCATCTTACTCATCACGAGGTTGATATTTCCCTAATCCCACACTCTTCTTCCTATTTTGGAAATCCCATGATAGAATATTCCCCGGGAAGGAACTCAAAATTTATGAGGTAGGAGAAGAGGGGGATTTAGAGTTACCTCCAACCCCGATCAAGTTTGAGGAAAGAAATTCCTTGTTAATCAAGGGAACACTCGATATAAACATCGGGATGGAGGAGGAACCAAAAATATTGAAACTGGGATCCTCTCTAACTCCTAAGGAAGTTTAAATACATACCCGTATCCTCAAAGAGTGTCAAAAATCTTTCGAGGTTAGCTATAAGGAAATGAAGGGGATTACACCACACATTGCAGTTCACAACCTCATCACCAAGCGAGATGCTAAGCCAATTAAGAAAAAGTCAAGGCCCATGAAACTCGTATACATGTAGGGTTCATCAAGCTAGTTAACTACTCATAATGGGTGTCTAATATTGTCCCCATCCTCAAGAAGAATGGAAAGATCT
Organism: Taxus wallichiana var. yunnanensis; assembly: GCA_018340775.1. Taxonomy (NCBI): domain Eukaryota; kingdom Viridiplantae; phylum Streptophyta; class Pinopsida; order Cupressales; family Taxaceae; genus Taxus; species Taxus wallichiana. The sequence goes on along the minus strand of CM031242.1, from coordinate 203,584,901 downwards.
GCATTTTTATAGAATTTCAAGATATCAAAAAGAATTGTTTCAAATATTATTTCCCATTACCATCCATCGATGTTATTATCAACGCAATAACTGGATTTGAGTTTTTGTCTCTCATGGATGCTTTTTGGGTACAATCAAATTAGAATCTCTAAGGAAAATCAAAGCTAAAAGTACATTCATAAATCCACAGGGAACCTATTATTATGTTGTCATGTCATTCGGGCTTATAAATTTTGGTGCCACATACCAACGGGTGATGAATTATATATTTCATGATCTAATATATAATATTGTAGAATCCTACATAGATGACCTTCTGGATAAGGCCAAAAAATGTTGCGATCATCCAAAGGTGCTTCGTATCATCCTTTCTCGCTTTATTGAATATGACGTCACGTTGAATCCAAAAAATGCATGTTTGGTGTAACAGAGGAAATATTTGGGAATACATCATATATTCACGAGGGATTGATGTATATCTAGCAAAAATTAGAGTTTTACTAGAAATTACTCCATTGTCAAATGATTCGGCATCGAGATCTTTCCTTGGGAATCTCGTTGTAATCGAACGTTTATCCCAAATTTTACCTTTGTTATTCACCGATCAAAAATAATTTGAAAAAGAATTGTTGTATAGATTAGACGGAAGAATGTAATGATGTATTTGAGTTGATTAAATGGTACTTGTTGTTGCATCCCACACTCATGTCACCTGTGTCGATTTCCCCTTGATCATGTACTCATAAGCTACAAATGTCTCAATAGCCTATATGTTGGATCAATAAGATGATGATAAATGAGAATGCGTGGTCCATTTCATTATTCAGACATTTATTGACTATGAGACACGTTATACACAAGTAGAGAATGAATGCATTTCTATAGTCTTTGTGAAAAAATTCTTAAGACATTACGTTCTAAACCAAGAAACAAGGGTTATTGTTAAATCAAATCACCTATGGACATTTCTCATGCAAGGTTCCTTACCTAAGAAATTTGGGTGCTTCATAACTCTAATGGGAAAGTTTGAGTTAACATCTATTAATAAAAAATCCATCGAAGGAAAAATTATTGTAGACTAGTTAGCTAGTGAACCCATTGGATGGAGGTGATATAGTAAATTTAGAATTTCTTTGACGAGTTCTTGTATTTTATTGAAACTAAGCCTCCCATTTCTGCATGTCCATGGTACACTAACATCATTAATTTCATAGTGGACCATACATACCTAGAAGGAAAATTCACATAAAAAAATACAATTTTGTATTATAACCACCAAGTATGTCATCTTAGAACCAATGCTCTATCATAGAGCCTTTAATGGAATGTTTCTAATATGTGTTAACGTAGATGAATCTAAAAATATTCTTTAAGAATCACATAGAGGATTATGTGGAGGTCACTTCGATGGCCACACCACTACTCGAAGATAAATCGGATGGGCTATTTTTGGTCCACACTAGAACATGACATGGTAGAGTTTGTGGAAAAATGCCATAATTGTCAAGAGTTCTCCCATGAGATCCACATGCTTGGTATAGGATCGTAACCAATTACAACACCATGGACTTTTTCCATGGGGGCCTAGATTTGGTAGGGAAATTATCTCTCTCATCAACATATAGTCATAACTTCATAATCACGGCCACGAGTAATTTACTAAGTGGTTAGAAGCTATGCCTCTTAACACCATGCCTAGATTGGTAATCACAAAGTTCATTCTCAAGCAAATCATTTATAGGTATAGGGTCCAATAAGTCATTATCTCAGATAATGACACATCCTTAAAAAATGATGAGGTACGTGAACTGTGTAAAAAATTCAAAATAAGTCACCATATTGCTTCTCTCTATTACTCTTAGGCCAATGGACAGTGAGGATATAAACAAGACATTTAAATCTATCCTCCTTTAGACCATCAAGGATAAAAATGATATTGGCATTTAAAAAAATTCTGGCCTTGTGGGCCTATCAGGACATCAATAAGAATGCTAACGGGGAAACCCCCCTTTCTTTGGTATTTAGTGCAGAAGTGATTTTACTTCTCAAAGTTGAAATACCTAGTCTCTGCATATCATTGCAAGGAATTTGGAGAAGAAGGCTATCGAGAAGTGTGAATCTCACCACTAGAAAATATTTATGAGGATAGACTCAACAATGAAAATGACATAGTGTTTACGCTAACTAGATGGCTCAACATTACAATAAAAAGTCTATGAGCATGAAATATATGAGGGAGATTTGGTTCTAAGACTTTACAACTAAATAGAAAAAAATATTGTCAAAGGAAGGAAATTCATACCGGGTAGTTGAGTCCATATCGAGTGATATAAGACTAAAAAAATGGGGCATTTGACCTATGCACACTAGAGGGTGAGTATTTTAGTGAATTTTTGAACTCTCTTAACTGAAGAGGTATTACACATGATCCATTAACATTTTCATATTTGCATTACTGCATCTACATTGCATTTTCATCTACCAGTTCATTATTTAGAATTTGTGATCAAGGGAATTATTCTTATAGAAATTCCTACAAACTTCTGAAAACATTGGCAAAACATTCAAATCATACCGCTACAAATATCCTCGGTGTCATCAATTGTGTCTAAATCATTGCATCAATTCAAATAAGATAAGAAAAATCTTTGATAGTAACCATACCAAGGATTGCATACTTGGTTCTACTTATGGTCTCTTTTCTAGATTAGGTGTCTTTGCTCGTAGTCTATTCTAGAAGCTTCATGGTGTCACATTTATCTCGTACATATATCTTTGGAAATAAGAACATTCTAAACATTTTAACAAATAAATAAGTCAAATACAAGTCCACATAAAAAAATATTTTACACATTTCTCTACCCTACCAACCTTCGGTATTGATCCTGTGTCTCTTAATAGTGATGTAGGGTTGGGAAAGGAGAGAAATTCGCTTACTCACCTATGCCTTGTTCATGGTGATGAGCCCATACTTCTTACTAGTTGTAAGGGGAAAGGTGTAGGGGTTCTCTTTCACGAACTTCAAATTTAGAAATATTTCATTCAAATATTGTCAAATCATAAATCAAAACAAAGTGAGTTAGATGTCCAAAATTCCAAGAGAGCTTAAAACTTCAAAACCAGATAATTTCAACCAAGTGTCCATCTACAGATCTATGTCTAGATAAAATGGAAAGAAATTCACTATCTACACTATGAATCAATCTTGATTAGAGTGAGGTTATAGTGTCTCAAATTGGTATTCTCAAATCCTTTTCTTTCTCTCATCAATACCATTCATGAAATTTCCATAACTTGTGCTCGTTCTATCTCTCGGTGTTGAGCCCTCACATCTTACTAGTCATATCACTATATCACCTTATTTTTTCAAAATAATACACAAAGTACAAAATATTGTTTAAAGAAACTAATGTTTAGCATTGCAATGTGTTTGCATTATCATATATCAGCATTATAAAATACAAAAATAAGTCATTGTGTTATCATTCACATCCACTCCATACATTCCGAAAAGAATAGAAAAGCATAAATTCAAAACATATAGAGTACACATGTGAGATGAGCCAAAATGAAGTCAACTCGTATACAACAGATTACCAAACCAAAAAGAAGAGTTTGTATATATCATGGTGAGTCAAGTTAGAATACAATGCCATCACATGCTATGTGTGGTCGAGACACTCACAATGAGCCCGAAATAGACAAAAAAATCATATAATTCTTGAAAAAATCACAACAAAGCAATAAAAGTCCATGTGGCCTGTCAATCCCTCTAGGATCGCTTAGATAGTGCACAACCACATCCGGGACTCTGCTATAGCTATGACGATAATGAGAATGAACCAAATGATGTGAGTGCTCATGGTGGAGGCTATTGGCCATGGTCTTGCTATAAGAGAGACTCGCCTCATCAATCTCTCAGTTACCTCATACCTAGCCACCTGAGTATGAATGGAGGTCATCACCTCCGCTACTCTTTCATACAGTGAAAACACATCGATATGTATTCTAGATATTAATGGATGACCTAAATCCTCAAGTAAGCTTGGCTTGGGTCTTCCCTGAGGGGATAAACAAGGTGTTCATGCATACCATTGAATAATCTCCTATCACTCATGTGTAGTTTCTGCAAGCAAGAAAAGAGGAAGAAATGGTGAGTTAGAAAATTACAAAAAAACAAAACAAAAATAAATACCAACTAAAAATTCAAAAGATGAGTATCAAAATACTTGGATCTACGAGCATTTAGGTAGGGTCAGTGGCTACTATTGCTACTAGTGGTGGCTTCGAGACCTCCAAAACGCTAGAGGTGAGATGTTGTCCCATCATGGATTCATCATATCCCTCTCCACCTCGACAAAGTGGTCCCTCTGAGACCAAGGTCTCTCTCTTCGCACTCTCCTCCTCTCGTGCCACTCTTAGCATATCCTGAGTTTCATGCCACTGAACTGATCTCCTCCTCCTCCATGTGGGGTTCCATATCATCCTCACTACCTAACCCCTAATACTTCATCTCCTTTCCAACCGAATCCTCCCTAGTCTCATCTCTTGTATGCTCCTCGATTTAGAGTCTAAATCAATAAGATGATCCCCTCTCCAATGTGATTGAGAGTGGTCACAATCTAGAGTAGAGGTGCTCAAGGAGCACCAACTACCATTGGGAATGACCACATACCTAACTACAATAGGCACACATGGGTAACCACTGTCCATCTAGGATCTCCTCTAGGGCCCTTCCGGCCTCCTAAATAGTCATGTATATTGGTGCCACTGGAGGAAGCATATCAACATAAGGGAGGAAAAACTACTAAGGAACCCAATTGAATGGATGAATCTTGACTCTCCCCCATGTAATATCTTGTAGTAGAGAAATATACCACTATGGTCACCTCTTTCCCCATAACCATACCATGTACTTGTAGTGTGTGGAAACCATGTCTACCATAGTGATAGGCCACTTACTAATGTGGCATCTAAAGAACTAATATTGTTATCTACTTCATTGTAAGAACTACCCCTGGATCTAACACTAGTATTCCCCTTCCATAAGGGGTGATGCACTCATAGAACTAGCTCATAACCAACGTGGGATGGCTTAGAGATCGTCTCTCGTATCATGACTACCCCGTATAGGTAATTATAAGTAGTCCCTAAGATGTCTTCTCCCCAGGAATATATGTGGCCATGCCCCTCGATCTATGTAATAATAGGAGCCCAATAGTAAAGGAGCGTGTCACCTCCCTTGTCCCTAATCAATCACGAGGAAAAGATGCCCATGATGGCTCTACGAATGATAGGAATAGGATCAATTGAAATGGATTAAACCTTTATTCCTTTTTCAACCCAAAAAAACAATTGCATCTCCCATGTATGTGGCCCACTGAGTGATCTCAGATCTAGACCCTATTGTCTTTAGGGTCAATCTCCTCCCAAGTATCAGAAGTCCAAGAATGTGGTATACATCCTCTAGGGTGATGGTCCACTCACCCCTAACACTGGAAGCCAGAAAGTGTTCTGTTCTGTATCCCAATAAGAAAATAAGTCACACATTAGTTGACTAATAGGAGTGACATGGGGCACCCGTGCAATCCTCTAAATACCCGACCCTATGTAGAGTGTCCATCTCATCCTGAGTCAACTAATCCAAAATCCCTAGGAGCCAATCACACTCCCTCTCATGACTCCAATGGATGTACTCCTCCTTCTACATTCACCAAAACATAGAAAAAGAGCAAGTTAGTAACGTATATCAAAGGATAAGCTCACCAAAAACATGAAAAAACATAAAAAAATCCAAAAAAAAGGTTCACACACATTTTGGTCATTGTATTCAAAACTACCAGTTAGTGTAGGGCAGAAGTTCTAGTAAATCCTCCCTAGTAAGGTGGTGGTCCCTTGACTACCGCCCTACTTAGGTGGAAGGTCCTGAACTAATTTTCCAAATGCATCTTTAATAATAGAAAATGCTCAAAAACATTAAAAAAATACCATTTTGAACAGTAAAAGACTTCCCTATGGCCGCCCTCTTAGAGACTCATTTAAGACAAGAAATTTAAAAAAAAATTCCCCCTAGGTAATCTTTTTTTAAATTACATTTTAGGTTTGAAAACATAAAAGTGAAAAAATCCAATCTTAGAACGTGTTGGTCGATCTCATGCTCGTCGATGTATGATCACAATCTTGTAATGGTTTTTTCAATTTTATTTTCATCAAAACGGTCATCGTGGGTCCGAGCTCCAAAATAAACAAATCAAATAAGCATAAATGAATTGGAAAATGAGTTTGTTTATATATATATATATATATATATATATATATATATATATATATATGTGTGTGTGTGTGTGTGTGTGTTATTTTGACCTTGTTTTGAGTGTATGTTTTCACACATCTGGAATGTTGACATAGGTATATCTCTATATCCCCACAAAAATGGTAAGTCCTCTTTTAATTTTGATTTAGTGTATATTTTTTAATATTTTATCTATCTCGCACTTGAGTTTTCTCTCCCTTTTACGGTGTAGCAGAAGCTTGGATGGTGAAGTTTCGACACACGGGCATGTCGGGTATAACTTATAACTCCCCATTTTGGAACACCATACTGATTCTATGTTTTATGCCTCTTCATGGATAAGACACTTCTCTAAGGGGGAAATATGTAAGCACCAAAAATTAGATGTGATACATTGTCGAGGAAAATAGTTACAAAATTCCCCAATGATGATTCTTGTCCTTTTATAATACGTTTGAGATCTTAAACCTATCTTGATGTATGTTTCAGCTTCTAGACATCCTTATTTTTTCCACACTTTTTCCATCTTCGTGCTCCATTATGTGCATATTTTGGCCTTTATTGGTAGGACCTCTACCCAAGTAATGCGGCGGTCCTGTGACCACCGCCCTATGTAAGGTGGAGGTCCCGATTGATTTTTCCAGATTCTCACATGCGTGTTCTTAACATAAGATGATTCACTTAACTTCACTGTTAGGATGTGTTTGTGAATCGATTTGTCTAAAACTAGTTTTGATTTCTTGGTTCTCCTTCCCTCTTCTATTTTTACACGTGCTTTAGTTAGTCGAATTTCCTCTTCTTGCATTGTGTATGAAGGCACATCCCAGCCCAATACTTATATATTACATGCTTGTGTTCAAGAAAAAGGGTCTAAGAATTTTTTATATCTTGCATAGTATTTATGCCATAGTCTTGCTAGGAATTGTATATCCAAGATCATATCTATTGTGTTATCTATCTTCTACTTGCATTTTAACCAAACTACCTTCAAGCTAACATTGCTCAAGCATCTTCTTCTACCGATTCTTGCATTCCCAATCCCTTGGACTCATATGAACACAGAAAGAAAGAAATGAAAAGCCGAGGGAAAAATACAGATATAATCAGATTTTCTAAATCTCTTGCTTCTTCATGTTGGAATTACTTGTTTGTTTGCTTTATTTGCCAAATTGTCAATTTTGAATCATTAGTTTCAATTGCATATCAAATAGAGTAGTAGAATTTTTCATTTCAATCTATTAGGCAATTACAAGTAGATCAAATCTTTAGAAAGTTTTATCTTTGACATTACTAGGGAAGTTGGGGAACAATAACTCTTTTAGGGTTATGATTTTTTCTTCATCTCGAGGTAGGGTTTGAAGTGTTTTGATTAAATTAGCTTATTTGTTTTAGATTTATATTCATATATTCACTTAGGTAACCAACTACGTCTGACTGATTACTTATATTTTTTTATTAGATTAGAACACATTGCTTAAAAACTAGAAAAGATTAAAAAAATTGTTTTGTTAGATTAGTTAGCTTTCATTGTTTTTCTATGATATACTATAAAAATACCAAAAACATAGATTATATTTCCTTTGATAGTTAGTTTGTTTTTATCAAGGTAATTTCAATTCATTTTGCATGACCATTAATGACCCACAACAAGAACATATGTATGGTTGTGATCCTTTGGTCTGAAAACCCAATAGGCCAAAATTAATAACACGCATTAATACAAGTCTCTGCATTTGATAGTCTTATGCACACCTATTACATTCTCTGAGAAAATAGAACAAATAAACACACTAAACATCACAGCTAATCAAGCCTATGATTATTGGACTACTCCTAGCAACAGTTTTAATTATTTACATAACCATAACAAGACCAAAACCTCCATGAGATTTTGGTTATGATCCTTAGGTCCCGCAACCCAATGGGATTTCTACCCAATTAGATATCGAAACTGGTTTGAGTGCATCGTATTTAGATCATTACAGTTCCACCTAATGTTATTACACAACTTTTATTATTGAACATAGAACCGATCAAAGCTAAATTTTTTTTGGACTAGACTAGAAAATATTCCATAGTCCTTACAACTTCATCACACATCTCGTTCTTACTTCTATGAACTTTTTCTAGAAATCTAAATAAGACGCCCATGGGTCATTTTCCATGTGTTCAACAAAGTGAATAGAATCTCAACAAAGCTTGATATTGATTAGAACCTCGAGAATCTATCATATCAAATTGATCTATCACACCAATTCAGGTTAAGAGAGCATTCTTTTCCTTAAATTCACATATCACTTTATTACATTTCAAAGATATAAGGTTACGTCATTATCTTATCCATTATCACCACACATACACATCCATTTCTATTCTACATCTAATGTCTCATCACGACCTCGGGAAGTTAGGTGCGAAGAAGGTCACGTGTTAACTTTATTTCATAAAGGAACCATATACATAAGCCAAAGAGAGAAGACTAGAAGTATTTAGAGGTATAATTATGAAATATTTAGTATTTAATGCCAACAAGCATAATGGAGACCATGGTAATGTGAAACATCATGAAAATATATTTTACAGAAAAAATGGAACATGATCAATGAAGCCCCTAGAAGATGATAGTACCTATATTCTAGGATATATTTCCTTGGATCTAGAAAAATATTTGATAGCTTGGGATTATCTAAATCATTTATTATAATTTGAAGTTTTTCAAGAATTGTGAAAAAGATAAAAATAGTCATCTACATGACATGCCGTGTTGTAACCAAGAGCTCAAGAGATACGAATGGAAGAAATTATCAATAAAGTAGAGTTTTAATTACACATTCCTTAATTTCATAGGATAAAATTAAGGGTAAATTGTGAAAATAGTGGGCAATACAAGTAACTATAACTCTATAAGTTTGAAATACAAGGTTATCCTTCCAAAATTAGAAGAGTTAGAATTAGAGAAGCCAAACCCCAATCATGATATTATAAGTACTAATGTAACTACCAAACATCTGAGAACACAATTAAATATAAAACATATCCCAAGTTATAATACTACAAAAGGTCAACCAATAAATAATTTGGGTCTAGGGAAAGATGGTTTAGTTCCCTAATCCTTTTGCAACTTTTTATCCTTATGATGGGACTGCGCAATCCTAAACATGACCTCCTAACATGGGATATGAATTCAAGGAGAAATAAGTTACATATGAGAAAAAAAATGAGTGTGAACTTATAGGAGGATTACATGGAAGAAACTTGGATTTTCTATATTCAACACATTTTATTTTATAACCTTTGTGGGATGTGTGTAATTCTTTAACCCAAGAATTCAAAAGGAAGAAATGTGTAGGGTAAACTATTCAAGAATCTAATGAGATGAACTAGAACCTATAAGAAACTGTCATGAAATATGATATGAGGTTATCTAATGAATGAAAAAGGCCAATTTTAATTTTTATGAATCAAGCAAGGTTGGTTAGTTATTGGAAGGATTGTGTAGTAAGAATTAGTTTGCGATTATGCAAACAAAATTTCAAATTGAAGTTGAAGCTATTAAAGTGGCTATATGGGTGGAAAATATTGAGGATTATGGTGAAATTAGTACCTCCAACTATAAAACTAAAGAAAATTAGATGGAGTAATGTGAACATTGGAATAACTATAATAAGGAAAGAAACATAGGATCACCATATGGTGTGTTGAATGTAGAGACAGAGAACACCATAATATTTATTGTATTAAGGAGAAATCAAGAGGATGAGGCAAGTATTATGATGTATACAAGTTATGGGTCCATTCTCTTGCCAATTTCCACCTACTAAAAACTATGTCGACAACGTTAGAATTTGTTATATACCTTATGCAAGGCTACTACCCATAACGCTAAGGACTTCAAGGATTTGATGAATTTATTGGCGGTTATTAGTAATGTGTTTGTAATAAAACCGAATTAGCCACAAAATTATAACCAACTATTTTCAAGACATAGATGAGTTCCTCCCCTTAACTAACTATATAGTAGGCTCCTTCTTCACCACAAACAACCCCTTAATGGATACCACAATATTCATAAGATAGTCTAGTTTGGGTTCTACCATATCTATAAAATAAAATAATGTGGGAACCTCTTTTGTCATATTAATAATCGGGATAGAACCTATCAACACCAAAATCACCGTATATTCATAAAACCCAAGATGAAATTCCCCACAAATACATTGTGGTGTGTATAAAATACGATACTAGGGTGGTTACGTAAAAGGAGGATATGACCTAGAACTCAAACAAAAGGAGTAATTTGTTATATTTTTAGAGATTTAAACTACATTGCATGGAATTTTTGAGGAACCTTGAGAAGAAAGTATTTTTACATATTGTAGGGTACATATGCAACACAATACAAAATATTATCCCGCATTAGAAAAACAAAGAAAGGAAAAAAATTGCATAATGTCAAGATGATCAACGTGGTTCCCATAGAAACCGTAAGTCTACAAGCCATTACTATAATGTAGAGGAAAGAACACACCATGGTACATGTGGAGATCCCTATTGGGACACAAATTCTACATGCTTACAAAGACACCTACCCATACCCGTGAAATGAAAAAGTATTACTTGAAGAGGCTAGAGTATTTCTCCACTTGATCTAGAAAATAAATATTAATGCATAAAACATGGGGGAAGCCAAATCCTAGATTTACAGGAAAATGCTGATAATATTAAAACAACAAGGAGATTTATAGGATCTCCTGAATTTAGTAAATGTCTTATGCAATGCGGATATTTTGTAAAACATATATTTCTCAAAACTTTATAAGAAAGTGCATCGGGTGAAGCAAAGTGTACATAAAGAAACTAATATGGTATTAAAATACTAAACAACCATGGTATGTCGACACCCGATTAAATATGATTTTTGGAGTTTATGAAATAAAAGATACATTTTTTTGACTTTGGAGACACAATAAACATGATGTTAAGATCCATTTGGGAAGCTATTGGATCCCCTACTCTAGTATATATCCATATTACTCTCGACCTTGTAGAATATGGTAGAGTAGAACTAATTGGTCGATAAGAGGATATCAAGATACATGTAGGAGACTTAAGTTCAAAAGGGGATTTTTAAATTATTGATATAAAAACTAATGAAACGCACTACCCAGTGTTTATTGAAAAGAAGTGCATGATGATGGAAACATGACAATCAACATAGTAACTAACCAGATGGAAGCACAATGACTATATTATTGTCATTCTAATTAATAAGTCTAAGTAGAAACCCTATATCATTTCTAAAGAACCAATGTAACAATATGTGCATGATGTTGAAATTTGGTTTAAGGTAGGACATTGAGAAAAGGATACAAATTTGTAATACATAATAGAGGTAAAAATAAAGGAGTTCAAAAATAGGGAAATATTTGTCTAAAAACACACTAGAATCTATTCACAAATGAAGAATCCCAATATAACATTTATTCTCTGAATAAATCAAAATATCATAGCTATATGAGTTTGTGAGGCATGATCAATATTATACTAATTTATATGGAGAAATCCATATTATATGGTAAACCACATCTTTCATGTATGTAGATTTGAATAAAGGCTTGAATAATTGGATGCACAAAGAGTGCAAAATAAGACCAATGAGGATGGTGTAGATAGAATAAAAATTAACTCCCCAATTTTTTGAGACCTTTAATCTATATACATTTTAGTTGAATTACAACTTCATGTGCCTCAAAATAAATGAGGATTAGTGCATTAGACTATGCCCGAAAGGAATAGTATCCTTATGGTGGGTTATACAAAAGTCAAATAATATTAGATGGGTCAAAGTAATAGGTATGATGCATTCATTATTCACATTACATATTAAGTTTAAAAATTATTGGATGCAATATTGCATAGAAAAATGTTTGGAATTATAAATTCAATAATCTATTACTTGTTTGGAAATTACATGAAATAGAACCAAAGTGGTGGGTGCACCCATTTCTAGAAGCTTGGTTTTCATCAAGAAAGGAGGAGAGAAACATCTCATTAGGGTTGGGTCTATCAAAATTTATCTAGACATTTAGTTTTGAATATAATAGTAGAGACATATCTTTAAAAACCTAAAAAAATATCATTGAACTATTAATTCATAGAGATGAGATGAATTTCCATACCCCACCTGAAAGGATTTATAAGAATTGTGTAAAGCATCACATTGGGGATAAAATAGTGAACATGGAAAATTTTAGGATATAAATGTGTCATAGAGTAAGGAATAATAAGTAGAAAAATGGAAAATCTAAGGATGAAAAGGATATCATGCTGATTAATGTTTAAACCCAAATGTCTAGAAGATATACCCATAGATTAATAACTATGATATAAAGAAGAAGAACATCTACAAAATTAAAATATAGAAGAAAAAAAGAAGGAGCATGCTCATTGAAAAATCCTACAATAAAGAATGAGCCAATATATATGATGATCTAGTACACAAGAGAGAAGAAGACATTGGGCCAATAGGAAAACTAAAGCTAGCTATTGTTGGAGATTATTTGATGAAAAATAGATTTCAGAAATATTACAACTATTGTGGGATTATGAAGATGTGTTTCCCACTAAATTCAGTGAAATAAAGGGAGTGGATCCATCACTCAGAGAAATGTGCATTGAATTAAAATAAGGAGCAAATCCTATCAAGAAAAGACCATATAGATTAAATCCAAACATGAAAGTGAAAGTTAAGGTAGAATTGGACTTGTTGTCACTTGGATCGTGCACCCACCGAATCGTCCGATATTTTCTCGTTTGGATGAATATCTGGAGGAGGTTGTATTCATGTAAACTATATCCATCTAATATAAGATCAGACTGTAAAATCGACAGTGCTAGAAAAGAAACCATACTATCTATTTCTTTAGAGAAAAATGGAGGTATATAATTTACAATACTTGAAAAATGGTGATGCACCAATAGTTTAATGAACAAAAATATCAGCTCCGCAATCACATAATACTTTAATAAAATAATTGATGATATACACAACTTCCTATTCCTTTTCTCTAACAAAAAAACATTTATGAAGATAAAACTTAATAATAAAAAAGGGACTTCGATTATTCCACAACTATAACAAATAAGTTCAAATAATAACAATTTGAAAATTTTCTAAAGAAAATATAACTTAATGTGAAGGTAAAATAGATCACCACATACTAGGAAAGAAACATTCACAAGTATAAAATGAACTAGTGGAATACTATAGTGCCCACTTCCTCCGACACCTTTTGATGCTGATCATGACACTTTCGACTATATTATGGACATTATTATAGTTTTGATTTAGTAGGATGTTAGATATTTGATCATGGATTATTGTTGACTTTGATTCTTATATGATGCATGATGATTATTAGAGACACTTTATATGTTGATGATGTTATATTGTTGGACATGGTTATATGATAGATGTTGTTTGGACTTGTGATATTTGGATATTGTGAGTAGCCATAGAAATCTAAAATTATTAGATGATGATATAGCTGTTGATAAAACTATAATGATATTGCTATATTTCTTTGATGTTGTTGTGATTCATATATCTAGATGATTTTGGAAATTTAATTATATTTATATTATTTTGGACGTTCTGATATGTCCACAAGGCCGAAGGAGGTATTTGTGTTTTGTAGGTTAAAATATCACAACAAACATCGGGGGATTAGAGACCAACCACATTGGAATTCTAGATGAATTCAACAAGGTCACCATGGAAACTAGTTTTGTTTGTGTGTGTGTTTGTTAGTGTTAGGGATTCCCATGGGGCTATCACCTTTAAATTTGACCAAGAATTGTATGTATTTATTTTATTTTTTGTCCCTTTTGTTTAATTTTTTCATGTGTTTTATGTGGTGCACTTACCCATTACATTAGTTATTTTAATGGTGTGTAAATATTGTGAGTAATCATATTGTTTAGTTAATTAATTAAAATATGTCATAAGAATGTAATTAATAGAGTGGTTGGAATTTTTATTAAATGTTGTAAGTATGTGTAAGTGACCTTGTAAGTGATGTGTAAGTTTACTTCTGAGTGTGAAACACTCCACCTTCTTGGAAATTCAAACTTTCCTTGGAGGATGATTTTGGAGGCTTGTGGGACAAGTAAAACTTGTACCATACCTCTTAATTTTATTTACCAACCATACCTATGGTTGGAGGGTTGAATTTAGACCTTCTTTATGCATTTTGATATGACTAATTGTAATTTTTAATTGCACTCTTCTTACATTTTATTAAATTTAGTCCTTATGGGGTGTGGGCTTTTTGGAGTGTGTAAGTTTATTGTCATATTATTCACCCACCTCTTTATTGTGCATTGGAGAATGAATTTGAATTTTGTGTTGGAGTTGAGGATGTGTGATTTGGCATCCTACATGGATCCACCTCATCCTCTTCTCTTCCCTCTTCTATAAAATTAGAACTCCTTGCTTTGTTTTGGGTTGTTGAAATTTTTGCATACTTCCTTTTGGATGAAATCTTGTTGTGTGGAGCTCTTGATTTTGGAAGGATATTGGAGACCTTTGAATACTTGTTGGTTATTGATTTTGGAATTTTTTTGGCATTGGAAAGCTTGCTATTTTGGAACTTAGACAACTCCTTCATGGAGAGGTAAGAGCTTGGCTCTTGAAATACTCTTTTTCTTTATGAATGTACATGTTATTGTGTGAATGTTTAAATGTTTGTGGGCTATTTGGGTACACCGCCTAGGAATAGTGTAGGAGAAGGCTATGGGAAATCCATGTGGGAGGCACAAGGGAATTCCAGTGGCATAAAAATTCATGTAGAGGGAGTTGGGATTGGGTTTTACCTGGAAAAGAAATGGCATTGCATTTCTTACTTTGTGGGGGCATAAGGAAATTTTTGGGGACTATAAAGAGGGATTATGGGGGCATAAGGATATATGGGAAATGTTTTATATTGGTGGTCTACTACAGTGTGGATACCCAGTTCCCATTGGGAGGCATAAAAAACTCCCCCCATAGTTCCTTTCTTCGTTGGCTTGCTTAATGGAGCCTTAGTCTTGTTTTTATGTTTTAATGTAGTTGTAAACTACATTATGTTTTGAACTATGTTTAAAATGTGAAAATGCTACATGTGTGTTGTGGAAGCCTTGTTGCCATGGGTTGTATCACATCTTTTATTGCATTATGGTTGGGGCTCAGGGGCCAATGAAGAAGGATGGCTTCTCCTCTTCATTGGATGTCTTGGTTTGGTGGAGAGCATTGCCTTTCCCCTTCCTTTTTGTGATCTAAAGGAGAAATTTATGTTGTTATTCTAGAGCAGAGCAGAAAGACAGTTTGACAGTTCCATGTGAAATGAAATCTCATTGTAACCTTTCCCACCTTGAAGTGGATGATCTGTATATTATTTGTAATGGAAAGATACTTTGTATTAAGCTATGAAAGTTATGTATTCCAAGTTGTGAAAGAGATATACTTTATTCGATAATGGAAATTTGTTACATGCATTCAAGGAATTGAAAGATGTAAAGTTGTATTTTTTATAAATAAATAAAGGATTGTAATACTTTTCTTCAATTTTCATTATTGCATTGAAATTGATCATCAATTTTTTATTTGAAACCTCTGTTTGGAAAATTGAAAGAGGAATACGTATGAAGGAAATGTGTGGAACTTTGTTCTTTTGAAATATGTTAAAATTGGAAATCGAATTGCATTTTGGTCTTGAACAGTTTGTTTTGAATCAACTAAAATGTGTTAGATTGGAATTAGAATAAATTTTAATACTTAGAAGATGAAAATGGAAAATAGATCCTTTAAAATTTGATCCTTGTTATTTGTAATTTCAAACTGGCAATTATCTAAACCAAAACTACACAATTCAAAAACTGCAACTATAAAATAACAAATTAAATAATTAAATTGAAGTAGTAGGCTCTAAAAAAATTCTTCTGGACATTAATACTCAAGAAAATTTCTCAGAAAACTTAGTAAAATCGGCTGGAACAGTTTTACTATCATTTTACAGTTGTTTTTTTGTCAAATGTTGGAAATTTCAAATTAAGCCTCATTAAAACAAATTAACCCTTGCAATCTATGCTAAATTAATCTAAGAACAATCCCCCATGTCTATTTGACATGTTGAGAGAGGAAGAATATCAAATTGAACAGATCTAACAAGTTAAAATTTACCAGTTCACTCTATAAAAGCCTGTAGGCTATTTTCTTAAAATTTACCCCTTAAACTTTATCAAAACAAAAAATTAATGAGCTCTGTGCAAAGAGGACATTGAGAGATTTCTAGAAATTCCTCATTTTCCCCAAACTGAGCTCTCTATCAAAATTTATGGCCTTCTGAAGTTTTCTTCACTTGGTGTTAAAATTTTGGGAAAAATTTCCTTTCATGGGCCCGTGGCCCGAATTTTTCCCTTGGGGCTTAGGAAAATTTTTGGGAAAATTTTCAAAATTTTCTCCACCACCCCACATCCAATTAAAAGCTACCACATGGCCTCACGAGGAAATGGTGGAGGCATGGCACCTTTTTCAACCTTAGCACTTTTTAAATTTTTCTTGGGAAATTTTTCTTAGTTTCCTCCACCTCCCCGCCGGCCCGCGGCCAATAGGGTGATGACACGTGGCGTCATTTGGGATAGGTGGAGGTGCGCAGAAGTTTTGCCCCTTGCATTTCCAAACCCAAAAGTCTAAAATTTTGATGTGTCCCCACAATTTTGTTTTCCCCGCGCAAATAATATTTTGACACATGGCGCCTTGGGCATCGGCAGAGGCGCGGATCAATTTGATCCCTTAGTGTTTTGCGACCCAAAAGGCTTAATGCCTTAAATATCTCTGATGGCCTCGACTTCCCACCATATATTTCTCAAGCCAACATGTGTCCTCTTTGGGCCCATGGGCACGTGGAGGAAAATCATGCTTTTTCCCAAAAAGGAAAAAAATGCCAAAACTCTTCCCCACTCCACCGACCCACGCAAGGGAAAATTTTCACCCCTGGGCCTGCAAGCCCACTCTTGGGGAAAATTTTCACCCCAAGGCCCACCGACCCATAACTTGAAAAATATGAGGAGTTAGGAGGACTTATTTATATCACTGGAAATGTGAGGAAATTTCCTATCTAATGGGAGTTATTTAGAATTTTTTTGAATGTGTTAAGGGGGAGAAAATTAAAGTTGAATCTTTAAGCCTGTTAGAGAGTGGGTATGGTGAGGAATTTTCCTCTGAACCTAATTGAAACTTCTAACCCTAAATTTTGGACCTTGTGACCTCTAATAATTATTAATAAAAGAAAATTATAATCTAGTAGATTATAATTATTTTGGATCTCATTAGTGATAGTTGTTGTCTTCTGTAACATGGTTGCAGATTCATTTTAACTAAAAAAGTTATTCCATAATTTTCCTAACTAATCCTAGGTTGTTCTTGGGTCTCAAGTGGGTTGTTTTAATGAGAGTTACACTTGGTATCAGAGTAGTGGTTAAAAATCTTGGAACATTGGGCACACTAGAAAACTGGAGACATGAAACTTAAACCTAGCACACTTTTAAATCTAGATAACAACTTAGTAAAGAAATTGTATATTCTAGCAAACATGGGAAATGAATAAAACTTAGAAAGGTGAAATAACTCTCGCCTTGGTCTATGCAGGAGGCACAGATGGGATGAGAGGATTTTTCACATAGACCTAGACTTACCACCACCGAGATCATGTTGTAAAGCAGCCTATCCTACCCCTTTTTTTTTTAGAATCTTCAGGATGTTAACGTCTCTCTACATGGAGGATCATTAGGAGGAGATGCAGCCAAACATGATAGAGTCCCTTCCATTGAGGGTTAGGCATCTCCTCAACCTAGTGAGGAGGATGGAGGAGAGATCTTCGATGCAGAGAGTCACCAAGGTAGAGTCAACACAAAGGGGATAGGGTGACCGTGTTTGAGATCATATAGAGAGGTCTCGGAGCCCTAGGCTTAGGGATGAGCATGCAGAGAGACCTAGAGGCCATTAGAAAATAGCTACAGATCACATCAGGGAGATCTTCAAGCTTCAACCATCACATTATTTTGGTGACACAGGTGGATTTTAGGAAGAGGCATGGCTAGTGAGCTTGAGCGGTTGTTTTAAGCTTTTTCCTTGTTTTAACAACACAAAAGATCATGTTGTGATCTGTCTACCGAGGGATGAATCGGGAGTATGGTGGAGGACAGAGGAACAGAGGCTCTATGTTGATTTTGAGAAAACTACCGGGAGCTATTTGAGGAGCATTTCGAGAGTAGATATTTTTCATGGAGGTTGATACAAAGCAATAGATAGATGAGTTTCATGACCTCCGACAGGCATATATTATAGTGGCTAAGTATGAGAGTAGATTTCTAGATCTACTCCAGTATGTTGAGTACATGTAGGATGAGCAGGTGCAGATCCACAAGTTCATCAGGGGCATGAATCTAGACATTGGAGGTGTAGTGCAGATCCATTGTCCACAGACATTAGCTGAGGCCATTGAGAAGGCCTACATAGCAGAGGAAACTCGGGGAAGACCCAACATGCTAGAGACCAAGTCTCAAGCCACATATAGTAGATGTAGGACAATAGATTGAGGGGGTCAACTCCTCCCGTGGTGGCCAGAGTTCTTCAGAGTCATCATTTAGACCCCAACAGTAGTAGTCTCACCCACCTTATATACCTTTATAGAGAGTTGATGCATAGAGAGGTTAGAGTATGGGGCCTCCTCCTAGGGGTCCCATCAGATACAGGTGGATCTAGAGCTCGGCCTATGGGAGCTCACTAGCAGAGGCCACACATGGACCACCATTGGATCATCGGGATCCACAAACAGAATTCTAGAGCACTTATTGGAGGTTCTACTCATTAGAGAGGATCGAGACGGTTGTTTTGGTTGTGGTGTTACTAGACATTTTTGGAGAGATTACCCACATAACCCTAAAAACAAGGGTAAGACACAAATCTAGAGCCTACTATTAGCTATATGGGACATAATCATAGGATGTATGTAGTGGTCAAGAACCATTAGGCAGAGCATCAAAGTATAGTTATTGAGACTACAAGTAGCATTGGTAGTATTCCTACCTCCATCTTGTTTGATTATGGTTCTTTTGACTCTTCATTGCACCATATTTAGTAGAGAAATGCATGATAGTGGTAGTTTAGGCAAGGTCATAGTTGGGATGTTGAGATGGCCTCGTGAGCCAAGCTATCTATAGATTCCTTAGTTAAGGAGTGTGTGGTGGATTTGAGACCTTTCGCCACTACCACATATCTCTGTATCCTTCCTTTGGGCTCTTATGGAGTCATCTTGGGTATGGATTGGTTGTCTCGCACACAAGGACAGAGTGTATTTTTACCATAAGATTATCTCTTATGTAGATTATTTAGGAGTTGAGTCAATTATTTTAGGGGTCGAGACCGTTTCTATTCACACCATCTCTGCTATGTAGCTTAAGCAAAGGTGTACGACGGGGTTTTTAGATGTATGTTGTTAGAGTCAAGAATAAATCGAGGATGGGTCTAGTGGACCATCGTTAGACAATCACCCCATTTTAAGAGAATTTTAAGATGTATTTTTGGGGAAGCTACTGGGATCACCACCCCCACGTGAGATTGATTTTCACATAGACCTGGTTCTGGGAGAAGAGCTTATCTCACAAGTACCTTATCTAATGACCATAATAGAGCTCTGTGAGCTCAAGTTGTAGCTTGAGGGCCTTTTGGAGAAAGGCCTTATCCATCCTAGTGTATTCCCTTGGGGTGCACCGATGATCTTTGTGAAGAAGAAGGATGGATCCTTGCGGTTGTGTATTGATTACCATTAGCTAAATAAGGTAATGATCAAGAATCATTATCCCCTTCCATGCATTGATGATTTGTTTGATCAGATGAAGGGAACCACAATTTTCTCTAAGATTGACCTTAAGTCAAGCTACCATCAGCTAAGGATTTCAGAGGCGACATTCATAAGACCGCCTTTCGTATAAGATATGGCCACTATGAGTTCACAGTGGTGCCTTTTGGTTTGACTAATGCCCCCGCAGTGTTTATGAGTTTGATGAATGGGGTATTCAAGACCTTCTTAGATCGATTTGTGCTCATCTTCCTTAATGACATTTTTATTTACTCATGTATGCATGAGGAGCACAAGGGGCACCTTTGCCAGGTTCTTCAGTTTCTTAGGGAGAAACTACTTTTCAGAACTTGGAGAAGCGTGCATTCTTTCAGATAGAGGTGCATTATTTGGGTCACATCATTTATGGGGAAGGTATCTCCATTAATCCTTCCAAGATTAGAGTTATTATGGATTGGCCAGCACCCACTATGGTCAATGAGGTGCGTAAATTCATGGGATTAGTAGGTTACTACCAAATATTTTTTTAGGACTTCTCTCAGATTACATACCCCATCACTTCCCTTGGTGGAAAGGGAAGAAGTTTATTTTGCTGGATAGATGTGAGCAAGCCTTCAAGACATTAAAGGAGTGTCTCATGACAAAACCTATTCTTGCAGTTTCGAATCAACATGATGAGTTTTTCATTTGCACAGATGCTTCTTTAGCAGGGCTTGAAGGTGTGTTAATGCAGGAGGGCTGAGTAGTGGCTTTTGAGTCTCACAAACTCAAAGATTACAAGATTAATTATCCGAATCATGATCTTGAGCTTGTGGTAGTTGTGTATGCCTTGGTTTGATGGAGACACTTTCTTCTTGGTCAAATATTCAAACTTAGGACAGATCACATGAGTCTTCACCATCTTTTCATTCATCCCAATCTCAACGCTCATCAGCAGCGTTGGATGGAGTTTCTTTGTGAGTATGATATGGAGATAGAGCATGTGAAAATGAAGGATAATGTGGTGGTAGAAGCTCTCCACAAATGAAGACATGTGGCTATGGCCACCTCAGTGAGAAAAGATTTGCAGAGCAGGATTCTTCAACAACTTCCTCTTGACAGCTTATACATTACAGTTTGAGTAGAGATAGAGTCTTAGAGACCCCTCGAGGGAAATTTTGATGGTTTTTCTTTAGAGACAGATCATCTTCTCAGGAACAAAGGTTGTATTTATGTTCCTAGAGATGGAGGCTTGAGGTAGGACATCTTGGCAGAGGCACATCATGCACCCTATTTAGCCCATCTTGGGGTGAAGAAGATGCACACCACCTTGAGACAATTATATCATTAGAGAGGACTTTGGAGAGACGTGGCCCAATTTGTGTCACGATGTTTAGAGTTCTAGAGAGTTAAGGCTGAGAATCAACATCCAGCTAGCCTTCTCTTTCCTCATGCTATACCAGAATGGAAGTGGGACACCATTTCCATGGATTTCATTGTTGGGCTACCAATGTCGAGATATCACCACAACACCATCATGGTCATGGTTGATAAATTAACAAAAGTGGCTCACTTTTCTTTGGTGAAGACCACTTATATAGCTAGAGTAGTGGCACATGTATACTTGGATGAGATTTTCAAGTTGCACAAGATTCCATGGAAGATCATTAGTGACCGCGATCCTTTATACACTTCCCATTTTTGGACTACCATGTAACATGCCCTCGAGATGAAGATCAATTTCAGCACAACATATCATCCTTAGACAAATGGATAGACTGAGTGGGTGAATCAAATTTTAAAGGACATGCTCAGGATGTATGTGATGAATCAAGTAGTCTAGATGGGAGGAGTACCTATACTTGGTGGAGTTTTCCTACAATAATAGTTTCCATATTTCTATAGTTATGGATCCTTTTCATCCTTTGTATGGTAGAGAGTGTAGGACACCTCTTAGCTAGGACAGGCTAGAGGACATGGTTTCTCTTAGACCAGCTTTGTTGTAGGACGTGGAGTAGCAGGTGGTATTGATTAGACATAGACTACAAGAGACTCGGTGATGGACAAAATAAGTATATAGATCAACATAAGATCGACCGTAGTTTTGATGTGGGCATGAAGGTGTTCCTTTGTGTCAAAGCCACATAAGAGCCCTATCTCATATGGAAAAGGTTATAAGTTATCTCCTAGATTCATGGGTCCTTTTGAGATCTTAGAGCGTATTAGCCATTTGGCCTAATGTCTAGAATTGTCACCTAGTTTGTCTTGCATACATGATGTGTTTCATGTTTCAGTTCTTACGAGGTATGTTACGATTCTTCTCATGTTGTAGATTAGATGTCATTGAGGTGAAAATCGGGGCAAGTGATGGTCGAGCCCGTTCACATACTAGATCATAGGACCCGGGCCTTCGAGGCAAAGAGGTTGATCGTGTTCGGGTGTAATGGGACATATCTCGATGAGACCGCAGCTACATGGAAGGATGCCACTTTATTATGAGTTTAGTTTCCACATTTGTTCCAGTGAATTCGAGGAGAAAGTTGAGTCTAAGGGGAGGGGGATGTAGTGCACACTTTCCTTTAACACCTTTTAATGCTGATCATGACACTTTCGACTACATTATGGACATTATTATATTTTTGATTTAGTAGGATGTTACATATTTGATCATGGATTATTATTGACTTTGATTCTTATATGATGTATGATGATTATTAGAGACACTTTATATGTTCATGATGTTAAACTTTTGGACATGGTTATATGATAGATGTTGTTCGGACTTGTGATATTTGGATATTATGAGTAGCCCTAGAAATGGAAAATTATTGGATGATGATATAGCTTTTGATAAAACTATAATGATATTGTTAGATTTCTTTGATGTTTTTTTATTCATATATCTAGATAATTTTGGAAGTTTTATTATATTTATATTATTTTGGACATTTTGATATGGCCACGAGGCCGGAGGTATTTGTGTTTTATAGGTTAAAATATCACAACAAACATTGGGGATTAGAGACCAACCACATTGGAATTCTATATGAATTAAAAAGGGCACCATGGTAACTAGTTTTGTTTGTGTGTGTGTTTGTTAGTCTTAGGGATTCCCATTGGGGATCAGCTTTAAATGTGACCAAGGGATTATATGTATTTCTTTTATTTTTGGTCCCTTTTGTTTAATTTTTGCATGTGTTTTATGTGGTGCACTTACCCATTTCATTATTTATTTTAATTGTGTGTAAATATTGTAAGTAATAATATTGTTTAGTTAATTAATTAAAATATGTCATAAGAATTTAGTTAATAGTGTGGTTGGATTTTGTACTAAATGTTGTAATTATGTGTAAGTGATCTTCTAAGTGATGTGTAAGTTTACTGAGTGTGAAACACCGCACCTTCTTGGAAATTCAAATTTTTCCTTGGACGCTGATTTTGAGATTTGTGGGACAAGTAAAACTTGTCCCATACCTCTTAATTTTTTTACCAACCATACCTATGATTGGAGGGTTGAATTTAGACCTTATTTATGCATTTTGATATGACTAATTGTAAGTTTTAATTACACTCTTCTTACATTTTATTAAATTCAGTCCTTATGCGGTGTGGGATTTTTGGAGTGTGTAAGTTTATTGTCATATTATTCACCCACCTCTTTATTGTGCATTGGAGAATGAATTTGACTTTTGTGTTGGAGTTGAGGATGTGTGATGTGGCATACTACATGGATCCACCTCATCCTCTTCTCTTCCCTCTTCTATAAAATTAGAACTCCTTTCTTTGTTTTGGGTTGTTAAACTTTTTGCATACTTCCTTTTGGGTGAAATTTTGCTATGTGGAGCTCTTGCTTTTGGAAGGAGATTGGAGACCTTTGCATGCTTGTTGGTTGTTAATTTTGGACTATATTTTGGCATTGGAAATCTTGTTATTTTGGAACTTAGACAACTCCTTCATGGAGAGGTAAGATCTTGGCTCTTGAAATACTCTTTTTCTTTATGAATGCACATGTTATTGTGTGAATGTTTTAGCATGTTTGTGGGCTATTTGGGTAGACTGCCTAGGAATGGTGTAGGAGAAGGCTATGGGGAATACATGTGGGGTGGCATAATGGAATTATAGTGGCATCAAAATTCTTGTGGAGGAGTTTGGATTGGGTTCTTACCTTGGAAAATAAATGGTATTGCATTTTGTACTTTGTGGGGGCATAAGGAAATTTTTAGGGGGATAAGGAAGGATTGTGGGGGTATAATGATATATGGGAGATGTTTTATATTGTTTTTATATTATAGGTGGATACCCAATTCCCATTGGGAAGCATACGTAACTTCCCCCATAGTTCCTTGGTCCTTTGGCTTGCTTGATGGATCCTTAGTCTTGTTTGTATGTTTTAATGTAGTTGTAAACTACATTTTGTTTTGAATTGTGTTTAAAATCATAAAATATTGCATGTGTGTTGTGGAAGCCTTGTTTTCATGGGTTGAATCACATATTTTATTGCATTATGGTTGGGTCTCGGGGCCAATGAAGAAGGATGGCTTCTCATCTTCATTTGATGTCTTGGCTGGGTGGAGAGCATTGGCTTTCCTTGCCTTTGTTGTGCTCCAAAGGAGAAATTTATGTTGTTTTTCCGGAGCAGAGGAGAAAGACATTTTAAAAATTCCAAGTGAAATGAAATATTATTGTAATGGCAAGATAATTTGTATTAAACTATAAAAGTTATGTATTCCAAGTTGTGAAAGAGATATACTCTATTCTGATCATCTGAAAGAAAGAAATTGGAAATTTGTCCTATTTGCATTCAAGGAATTGAAAGATGTAAATTTCTATTGTTTTTTTTAAATCAATAAAGGATTGCAATAATTTTCTTCAATTTGCATTGTTGCATTGAAATTCATCATCAATTTGTGATTTGAAACCTCAATTTGGAAAATTGAAAGAGGAATACTTATGAAGAAAATGTATGGAACTCTGTTCTTTTAAAATATGCTAAAATTGGAAATCAGACTGCATTTTGGTATTGAATGGTTTGTTTTGAATCAACTAAAATGTGTTAGATTGGAATTGGAATGAATTTTAATACTTAGAAGATGAAAATGGCAAAAAGATCCTTTAAAATTTGATCCTTGTTATTTGTAATTTCAAACTGGCAATTATCTAAACCAAAAACGCATACAGTTCAAACCTGCAACAATAAAATAACAAATTAAATAATTAAATTGAAGTGGTAGGCTCTAAAAAAATTCATCTAGACATTAATACTCAAGAAAATTTCTTAGAAAACTTAGTAAAATCGGCTAGAACCATTTTACTGTCATTTTACAGTCATTTTTTCTGTCAAATGTTGGAAATTTTGAATTAAGCCTCAATCAAACAAATTAACCCTTGAAATCTATCCTAAATTCATCTAAGAACAATCCCCATGTCTATTTGACATGTTGAGAGAGGAAGAAGATCAAATTGAATAGATCTAACAAGTTAAAATTTACCAATTCACACTATAAAAGATGCAGCCGTTTTCTTAAAATTTACCCCTTGAACTTTATCAAAACAAAAATTAATGAGCTATGTGCAAAGAGGATGTCGAGAATGAAATTATTGATGGATTGTATCTAAAAAAGCACCATGATCAAGTTTCACTGTTTCAATCGTAATTTATCCAACATAATCACAAGATGAATTGATCAATAACTTAACAATCTTGCATAATGTAATGAACAAAGCTTGCACATAGAGAACGACAACTGAGTGTCTTAAAGCATGCTAATAAATGAATAGTGAAAGGGTATATATAGGGTGTGTAGTAACCCTAGTGCATAAATCAATAGGAAACCCTAAATATAACCCTAAACCTAACCCATGTGAGATGACCCTCCAATATGTGAGGAGGACACATAGGATAACTCACACCAATAGAGAGCTTTCTAGAAAGTCTTCGTTTTCCCCAAACTAAGATCTCTATCAAAAGTTATGGCCTTCTGATGTTTTCTTCACTTGGTGTTAAAATTTTGGGAAAATTTTCCTTGGTGGGCCTCGCGTCCCAAATTTTTCCCTTACGACTTTACAATATTTTGAGAAAATTTTCAAAATTTTCTCTGCCATCCCATAGCCAATTAGAATCCACCACAACCAGAAATGGCAGAGGTGCGACACCTTTTTTAACCTTAGCACTTTTTTAAAAAAATTGGGATTTTTTTTTAATTTTCCTCTGCCTCCCGCCTTGCCCGCGGCTAATAGGGTGATTACATGTGGCATAATCTAGGATAGGCGGAGGCCCACAAGAAGTTTTTCCCCTTGCGTTTCCAAACCCAAAAGTCTAAAATTTTGATGTGTCCCCGCAAGTACTGTTTCCCCACGCCAATCAGATCTTGACATGTTGTGCCTTGGGTGTTGGCGGAGACATGGATCAATTTGATCCCTTAGCATTTTGTGAACCAAAAGGCTTAATGTCTTAAATCTCTCCGATTGCCCGACTTCCCGCCAGAGCTTTCCCAAACCAACACGTGTCCTCTTCGGGCCCACGGGTGCATGAAGGAAAATCTTGTTTTTTCCTGAAAAGGGGAAAAAAATTCAAAACTCTTCCCCACTCCACCGACCCATGCAAGGGAAAATTTTCACCCGTAGGCCGTAAGCCCGCTCTTGGGGAAAATTTTCACCCCACAACCCACCGTCCCACAACTTGAAAAATATGAGGAGTTAGGAGGATTATTTATATCACTGGAAAGGTGAGGAAATTTCCTATCCAATGGTAGTGATTTAGGAAAAGTTTTAATGCATTAAAGGTGAGAAAATCAAGTTAAAACTTTAATCCTGTAAGAGAGTGGGTACGGTGAGGAATTTTCCCTCTGAACCTAATTGAAAATTCTAAACCTAAATTTTGGACCTTGTGACCTCTAATAATTATTAATAAAAAAATTATAATCTAGTAGATTAGAATTTTTCTAGAACTTGTTAGTGACAACTGTTGTCTTGTAACATGGTTATAGATTCTTTTTAACCAAAAAATAAAAACTAAAAAAATTATTCCATAATTTTCCTAACTAATCCTAGGTTGTTCTTGGGTCTCAAGTGGGTTTTTTTAACGTGAGTTACAAATAAACGACACATTAAATAAAATTAAGACAAAATATTAGTTTTGTATATAGTATCGAGGATAAAGATTGTATATGAGTACTCAAAATAGAAAATCCTCCTTACAAAAATGATCCAAAAGTCTTTTTCTACCTAATGCATCCTCCTATTTATAGATTAAGAAGGTTGAGAAATTATAGCCACTCTTCTTAATCATTACATACTAAAAATAGGATACATTTACATTTGAGAAATAGTCTCCCAAAAAAATAGCAAAGTGGTTGTGCAAGTTTGATTAGGTCAAAACTACAACTCAAATGGTGATTATGACTTAGAGACTGTTTAAAAATGGCAGCCAAGCTCAACTAGGGCTAGTGCCACCCTTTTCCCGATCTGTGTTAGTTTCTTATTCTTCTTCTCGAGCTAACTTTTTCCTATAGTCAACAAATCATTTCATGATTTTTTGGACATCTTTATAATCAGATTTCCATACATGGTGATTTAGGACCTCATTGGATTCAATTATTTTGTTTAATTTTCCAAGTAACTTCTTGGTATGATTTATGGTTTTCCTGAGTTGGCTCAAGAAATTTTGTACGATACCAACTTATGAATGGATTCAAAACCAAATGAATTTGTTACCTCAATATCTTTATTAACTAAACTTTTGAAATTGGAAATAATATTATCTGTTGGGAGCACATCGAGATCTTCATTAACGAACCTACGGTGAATGATGTATAATGCATCTCTAATATCATTGATGCCATCAATTTCCTTGTTTGTTCCTTTATTCAAATTTTTCAATACCTCCTATAACATATGGTTACAAAAATCAATGGATTCATTGTATTCCAAAAACTTTGTGGAGTCATCAATGATCCCTTCTCCAAGGAGTAAATCATATTTTACATTCTAAACCTCATTCTAAGCTTCCAATGTGATTTAAAAATTATCACATTATTCTCTAAGAATCCCATACATCTTAGTGAAAAAAATTTCCACTTGTTCAAACTTGTTATAGAATATAACAACATCCTCGATAACCTATTTTCCCTTTTGTAGGAATGACTCAATCCATCCTCTAATTGCTTGACCTTGTTGTCTAATTTTTTCAACTATGGAAAAATAAGTGTCATCAAAAGTTGTAGACATAGAAAGAGAAATTCTATCAATCGGATGCGTGAGACTATGGAGGATGGGTCAACTTTTCTACCTTAGATTTTAACTCATCCTTAGAAATCTTTACCTTATCGAATTTTTCCATAAGGTTACCAAGGGAAACCTAGACATCCTATTTTACACCTTCTTGTGTGGCCCTACCCATAAAGAACTTTGAAATCTTGTAATATTTTGTAGTGATATTCTCTTTTAACTTGTCTACAAACTGGAATTGTTATCTCAACAAATATTTTCCCTATCTGATTGATTGAAAGGTGAGAATTAACCATTTTCTTATTTATTTTTTGCCAAGGATTTATATCTAATATTTTTAGATCGACGTCATCTGAAATAGGAATTTTATTCTTCTTCTTGGGAGTTTTCCTATTCAACTATGCATGAGTAAAAGAAGAACACAATTGTTTAGAGGATGACATGGGAAATATCATCATAATATTAAAGTAGATAGGTGATACAAGATCACTTGTTGCAGAACCATGAGTGGCAATCAAGTGGTGATAAGTGCGGATGGAATGAAATTAAAACCACAAGGGTTCAATGAAACATGAAGAATGATGGGAGATGAAGTGGGGAGAAATTTTTGAGGAAGGAGAGTTTATAGGGAGGACTTAGAGCCAAAACATCCTCAAATGAGAGAGAGGGAAGGGAAGAAAAGAATTACGAAATGGTAGAGGATGAGGTGATGGGAGTGGGAGAAATAGGAGGAGAATACATGGAAGATTTGGGGAAAGAGAGAGTGAGAGGTGGAGGAGATGTAGGATATGACAATGGGGAGGAATGAAAAGGGGGTGAAGAAGGTGACTAAAACTCTTTAGTGGTGTGTTATGGTGAGGATTTAAGATCAATAACCTCTTTAGAATAAACCTTAGAAGGAGTAGCTTCGTGGAGGCAACCTTCAAAGAAGAACCTGAACCTCTGCTGCATAATGTTGATTTTGTGAGACTTGGGAGTGGGTTTGATAGTGTAATTCCTTATTTTTAATAGGTGGGGTGTTCCACCAAAGTGGTTATACTTGTGCCACTATAATAGGAATTTGTTCGATGCTTTTAGTGTGACTCCCAATTATATCGTGCAATCGTGGGTCCGGTTAAGAATATGAGTTGTGCACTCCTTCGAATTGTTGCACTCTTGGAGTGACCAATTCATCTATAACAAATGGCTATTATTTCAAATTAGTTTGATCATAAAAATGGTCAAGGACATCTCCATCATCTTCAACGCCCTTGGGAACATCTTCAATTCCATACATAGCCACTTCCTCTAGATTCAACCTTTGATAGTCTCTTTCCTACATGACAATTTCATCTCTATAATTTATCCAAATTTCTTATAACCGAGGTATGTGAACACCATTTGGTTCGATTCCACCGACCGCACCCCCATAATCAAACATAACCCTTGGGTGAAATTTCTTCAATGTCATTTGGTCTATTTCACCCTTGAATTTCTTTCTTTATAATAGGATGCACATGTGTATCAACCCAAAACCATTAGGAATCAAACCGCTGTCTTATGTGTATCATGATGTGTTTTTTAGAGATATAGTAATTATCGAACTAATTCCATCTAAAAACACTTATCTGTAGGACACCTTGGAAATTTAGAAGGATCACCAAAAAATTCCTCCCACTCGAGATACATGAATTTTGGGAATTGTAAGAAAATTCCTCCCACATATCGACCATGTTCCAAACACTATATAATATCCTTTGGCTATGTTTGTGCTTGAAATAATATCACCCCTTTTTCTTGGACATGTTTTCAAAAATATTACATCATTTTGTTTGTCCATGTGAAAATACGAGCTCCAATGTTATATTCATTTTGAAATCCATTTGAAAATCCCATGTTTATGATGTTATGCCTCTTTTTCTATTAAGGATCATGCTAGACATGTTGTTCTTCAAGAACCCTACAAGAAATTGATCTTGAATTGTATCAGTAAACCATGAAAAATACCTTTATATACCATTCACTAGTCATGTTGTAAATTTCATGTTTTTCTCCATTTCTCGATGATATGTGGCATTTTCAAGTTGGTTGCAGTATGGCGGATTTAATTTGCAAAGTTACAATAATTGTATAATATTAACAATTTGCTATCTTGGCCCTAAGGCACCAAGTGAATATTCCTTCAAATATTTGCAGTTAAAAATTACAAAAATAGAAATTGATTCCACGTTGAAGGAGATACATGTGTCACAAGTTGGTTAAATGTGGGGTATCAGGCTCGGATTGTGTTTCTTGACACTAAGGTGATAAAGTATAAAAGTGTAAAGAAGCTCCCGAGACCCACCAAGGACACATGGAAATTTATCATGTAAAGAGAGGGGAAGCAGGGTAATCAGAGAAAATTGGTAACTTTGAGTTCAATTTTGAAAGTGAAAAAATATTTTTAAATGGCTGCGCAGCTCCACCACCGTTAGGATGCAACCAAGTGTCAAAATCGGGATGGAAGTCAAGAGTAGGCGACTAGGTCAAATAGTTTGATATTTATGAATTTAAAACATGATGCAAAAGTGCAAAAAGTTTCCCCAATCCTGCATTGCAAAATTCTATTCCATGTGGACGGCTCATATTTTAAATTGGGAAAGGAAAATGGAGGTCCATGACGGAACACATTAATGAATTCCACCATTAATGTATTTTCACATAAATCAAGGAGGAATTTTGAAGTCTTCAAACACATTGAGATTTTGTCTATCGTTTATTGATATATAGATGTCATTTTTCTTAGAATGTCTTAAGAAATAACGTGAAATCGATCATGGAACACGAATATAGAACCAGATATTGAAAATCCTCCGAACCATATCTGAATTGCATGGATATTCACTTGAAAATCACTAAGAACTAAGATACCCCCATCCTCTTATTCATTTGCAATGAAATTCAAAGTAAAACTAGGGAACTAAAGATGAATACCATGCCTTTGGGTTTTCTTGTAAATTTCAAAATCACTAGTAATCTAGACAAAATAATGGATATAGATTTGATGAATACCGACCTAGATGAATTCTTACAAAGAGTTAATAGCCAAAACAAAAGTAAATTAATGGAAGAAACTCAAACTAGTAATATTGCTTTAGCTGGTGTTATTTCACCCTTAGTACACTTCCCATAACTAGTAAGACTTTATGCCATGAATTATGATCCAAAAAATGAGGGATGTACTCGATGGAAGTGGTGAAGCGGTATTAACTTTGACACCCACAACTATCAGTATAATGCTAAAATTTCATGTGATTAGAAGTCCAATAACCCTGGGTATTTACTTAGCCCTACAAGATTATGAAACTAAGAAAGAGGAATATATTTGTCTTATAAATACCAAATGACATTTAATAGAGAAGAAAGAAACCACTCGAATCCCTAAAATTTCTTGTTAGGGAACAATTCACTGAGGAAGCCTAAGATGTGATTTTATTGTTGATTCGAATAGTTAGATTAGAAGCAACGAATGAATTTCAAGGAGTGGATGTGCACCTATATGTGGATAATTTTGGGAAAGAAAGTGAAAACTTGCTTTGGGAAACCTTCATTATAGAATCACTTCATGACCACATGATAGAAATGACAACAAAAATATAGATTCATGACACCTGTAGAATTGGAATTTTACATGAGATCTACTTGATTTATAATATTGCAGTCCATATGTGGTTCCTGGCCTTATGCCATATGATGACTTTAAGAATATCAAAATACATAATATCTTCCCTCAATTATAGTTGAGTAATTGGAGAGAGAATGTGTGATTAGTTAATGATACCTTCTTTGCACTAATCATCTTCTTATTCATACTAGAATGGGAACAATACAATATTTCTTAAGAGACTAGACAAGTAATCATGGAATATGGATGCTATTTCATTTATTACAAGAACTTTACATACATCGGGGTTAGTGGATGTGAAGGCAAACCCGTAAGATGCCCAGATATTTAGATGATAAAATAGCCTTTTGTGAATTGGCAAGACAATTGACACCATTTCACTAATTAATTGTTGGAAAACACAAGAAAAACATTAAGTTCCCCATCAAGATTGGAAGGTATTCTTTCCATTCAATTATAAAAGATATATTGATGGAAGATGAGATGAAAAGGTTTGATATGGAAAGGTTTAAGGAAAGGGACAACTATGACATCAAGTGGGTATTCAACAATCTTGTAAACACTTTTAAACATAAGCCTCAATTTTTGGAGTATTGGATGAATTAAAGAGATGAGAAGGAGGTAAGACTAAGAGACTTCTCAAGAATGACCCTCACCCAAATTATAGACTTCAATATTTCGTTATCCCCGAAGGAGTTGTCGATGATCTGCATACTATGAGTCAATACTATCTTGATCAAAAGGCAATGGTCCCCTTCAATTGGAATGAAGAGGAGTTAGATCACTCGTATGTCCGAATAACTGATGTAATGATAAGAACATTGAATTGGCTAGCCAAAAAAACATTTATTTATCAATTCAAAGCACAAGAGTTCTTAATAATTTTAGGGATTTGGGAAAATTGAAAGATGACCTTCCTCCCCGAAAGAAGGAGCTGACAAAATGGATCCCTTGGGAGGAAAATATCCTCAATTTCCTTCAAAAAGGCCTACTTCAAGACTTGTAGATGAATGGAATTCTGCTACCAATGGGACTAGTACTTCTATGTCTTCTCTAAAGTAGAAAACTAAAGAAATGCTCCTAAAATAAATGCAAAATGCTACTATCACTTTTGCAGTTCCACTACAATCAAAAGGAAAGGGTATGGATACTCATAGGACTCCTCCATATGTTTTTCCAAAACCCCAAAGTGTTGATAATTTAATGAGTGGGGCCATAGAAAGTGGCCATGCACAACCTAAGCCACATGATGAAGAAAAAGAGTAGCAATAGACCTTAAGAAGTTTGAAAAGGGCACACAAGAGACAAAAATTGTGTATGAGACAATTTTGGTAAGAGAAGGTGCTCATACACACAAGAAACATAAGCACTGGGATGTAGTGATTAATCTCTCAAAACATGAATGAACTGATGTTTCCCAATTACAACATGTAACATCAATTCTTTCATTTTAATATGTGTCTTCGAGAGGAGTAAAAATTGGAAGCATTCAAGAACAAAGAATTTCAAGGTAATGTCTTATATGATCTAGTAGATAGTGATGTCTTGAATCAAGGTGTGAATTTTTTTAAGCCATTTCATTTGAAAATATCAATGTACCTTCATTTGAGAAATAACAAGAGTTAGCAAAGATTCAGGTAGAGATAGTGGATGTTGATACTGGTGAGTGGTTTTCCACGTTATATGCATTTGAAATTTTTATTGATGAATGAACCGTAAATAATGTAAATGATCTTGAAATGAGTGAATAAGTAGAAAAAACTAGTCATGTGCCAACTACTGAAGTTAAGGTTTAGTCATTAGAATTTTTTTTCTGTAGACCAAGCAGTTACAAAATCAAACAAACTAGTAATACCTAGTGGATAATGTGTAAGTACATAGGTATTGGATGAGAAGGGTCCCTCTCGTGATTTAAAGGCCACTAATAATAGTGAACCATATCAAAAATAAAATATGCAAATGAAAAGATAACGAGAGGTTACACAAGATGCAATTGTTGAGGATAAGATTGTTGATAGTGTGGATGTACAAGATTTGAGTAAATTTAAGGAACCAATAATTGAAAGCTAACCCAAATCTTGTACATCCACACTATCAACAATTTTAGCCTCTAAAAAGTTGGAAATCATATAAACAAAGGGAATGCATGCAAGAGAAGTATCAACATAAGAAACTCCCAAGGAAAATCCGAGGTGAAGATTGTGTGAGAAAAAAATAAAGACAGAATGTATTGTAATCACCGATGTGATTTTGAAGGAGATAGGTCAGTCCTAAACTCAATATCAAGAAGGAAAAAAATCAGGGGAAGTGCTAGTACAAAGTGAGAACATAGAGATGACTATAGGAGATGGAAATGAAAAGTAGGTAGAATCATTAGTCTAATAGGTACAAGATCTTTCTAATCGGTTGGTGATTTTCCCCAATAAATACTAACAAGAATTCTAGGAAACAAAATTTGGGACCACTCTTACAAAAGGATGGATAGGAGAGATGATCTCAAAAGAAGAAGAGGAAATTTTCCTTATGAAGGCTATATATATCACAACTCTATCTTTTCCAAAACCATTAAGAACCTCCAAAAGGGCTATATTTCTCACCAAAAATCATACCGATCCACCTGGGATCTAACACTTTAGAATTGGAAACCCCTCATGAAGGAAAGAAATGAGAAAATATAGCATCCGGTGATTATAGTTTCCAGCATATTACCTTAGGAAATCCTTCAAGAGATCAAATAAAACATGGACTATCAAATATAGTAAGTGGTTTGTTACATAAGGTTGATGAGGATATAGTAACAAAGAAACAATTGAAAGAACCATCAAAGCTTGAGTTTTAGTCTGCAAAAATTAATTGGGAAGTCTAGTTAGACTCAAGAAAGTACTTCTCACAACACTCCTGAAGGGAGGGAAAATATTTATAAGGTTATCAAGAAAGTTCAAGCTATGGACACATGGGTTGAGAGGTTGAAAAAAGGAAAAGAAGTAATTTATGAAGCCGAACAAAGTATGAAGAGCTCAAGAATAGGATTAATGAAATTGATGAAATGATTGAGTAGTGTGATAATGAAATCTTCTACTTTGAAGGAATTTTTCCCAAGTTGAACTATATAACTCAACTTAGTGATGAATTAGTTGAAAAAGAAGCAATTGTACCAAAGGAATTCAAAGGAACTCAGCATGCTATGGTGGAATTACAAAGGATCAAGGTGGAATTTTTGACTGGGATCAATAGAAAAATAGAAGCTAAAAGAAAATGGGTTGATGATACCTTAGATGTTATTGATTTAAAACTTGAAGATATGGTTTTGAAAACTTCAAGAAAATATATGGTGATCTAAAGAATGAATTTTTGTTTACTTATTTTGAGAAAAGCATTCAGAAAGATGACTTTTTAATGAAGTTATTAAACCAATGAGGAAAATTGATACCAGAATTGCAAAGATAAAAGCTAAACCATTGAAGTTCAAGTGTAAAATGGGTCACTATGTGGATGCAATAAATAGGAAAATATTGATTTTCCAACAAAATACAAGGACGAATGAAGAAGAAATAAATGATCTTTTTCAAAGGCATGATTCATATTTTGCAAGGTTACCAAAGAAGTAGGAAAATAAGTTGAAGAGTAAAAGAATGCAAACATGAAAGGTGATGAACAAGCTTAGGATCGTCATTCTTAAAAGCTGCATTTTATTTTCATATTTCATTGTAATTGAGTCTTAATTTGATACTATAACTTTATAAAGAATTGATATTAATTTTAAAACATATTATCCTCTGATGTAAGTTGTAATTTGATACAATGCATTAGATTTTTGTAGTGCTTGGATGAAATTTTATGTCCATTTTGAAATCACATAATCTAATGAGATGTTTTTACTTTCTCTATTTTCAAAAAGGAAAAATTGGGATCTATAAGGTCCCTAGCTCATGAAAAGAAGGATTATATATATCTTTAAGATTTGTATCACAAAAGGGGAAAAACAAGAAACTTTAGGCATCCAATACCACAAACTCCTTTAGAAAATCCCTGCAAAGAGGAAGTTTCTTCACTAATTTATCTTTCCTAAGACCATGTTCATCTATCCCTAGTGCCATTTGAACAAAAATAATGTCTCCTACTAGTGTGCGAGACATACCCATGGAGAAAAGGTCATCCGTACTAGAGAAGGGAACATCTAATAAACTAATTAATTCTAACCACCTCTTGTAAGAAGACACTCGTTCACTCATATCAAAACTACCTTTATAAAATGCTCTTTTCCCTCTAGCTTTTTCAGAAGAAGTTAGTTGAGAAGCTTGAACTGGAAATACAACCACAATTGACCCTAGAACAATATAACCACAAAGCATGAAGGTAGTAATTAGAGCGAAGGCCAGGGCTAGACTCGCCCTTATGTATTTTCACAAATGGAAGTGATGGTTTAGGAGCTAGGGGGTGTGTTCACTTGGTTGTTTTTCCTCTAAGACTGAAACACGCTTCTCCAATGCATTCAATTGATGATAGATGGATGATATTATGTCCAACGAAATATCTCCATGAAGCACATATGACTCCATATGGATTTATTTCAAAAACATGCCTCATTATAAATGTATGGGCATACATTATTTGAAACACAATGCATATGAGGCATGCTCACAAGAACAATTTCCTAAGTGACATGGGAGTTATTTGAATTTCAAGCCTAAACAAGTGAAGGTACATAACCTAAAAGGAGAGAACACATGAATTATCTTGAAAAGTCTCCAAACTAATGCATCCTAAACAACTCGGAGGTGTGAAGGGCCCTTTGTAATCCTCGGGGTCATCAATTTCAAAAATCATCCTCACAAAATCTTCATCTGGACTCGATAAATAAAAATGGAATGTAAGTCTTCATGGGATATTTCCTTGGACTAGACATTATTAGTTTCCCCACCATTAAAAAAAAGGAATTTCTTCAAAGTTCCTAATACACAAAATAAGAAAGTATGAATTGATTAAGTGAATGGTGTGCTATTAGAGATTTGTTGAAGCATATGAGCTAAGTTGGGTGAAATCATGGTGAAAATCACTCTTGATATCCCGATAATATATCTGTAAGAGGAAATTAAAAGTTGAAATGAATTGAAATTGAGAAAAAATGGTGAATTGATCTAATTTAACAAGAATCGTGCGTGATAACTAACCCAAAAGTCATGAAAATAAATGTACAACATTCAAAATAGATTCTAGAAAATCAAATAAGAGTATCTATCAAATCAAATCACCTGAAGGCACTCAAAATTCCCCAAAAGTGGATGTCCAGTCACCAAGGGAAAATAATGATTAAATAAATGGCCAAAAGTGATGACATTACATCCCAGTCATACATAAACATAACAAAAATGTGAAAATATCATATTTCTCACACCTGATAGCATTTGATGAGTCATCTCCATGAGGATAACATAAATTGAATTGTATATTGTAAAGAAGGATATTCTCTTGAAGATCCATGTTTTTAGGGGAGAATTTGGGAGTAAGTGAGAAAATAGAATTGTATAAAGGTGATGAGAAGATTCTCACATAAGGGGGTAAAATTTTCTAAGATATTTTCGAAGATAAAGTAAAACTAATTTCCCAAGAACTCACCTTAGAAACTGTTATTTTATTTTAGCATTCAAATTAAATCCTGTCAAGATGGTTGCAAGTGTACAATCATTGACAAGCATTGGGAGTGTATCTTGAATTTCCTTTGCTGATAAATTTCATGAGCCTTGAATTAATTGTGTTAATAATGAGCATTTTTGTATCTTGTCAAGAAAAATACTTTAAAATAGTTATTCATGTTCCCATTGCAGGTCTTATTTTAGAAATGATTTGAGTCAAACAAAACTTTATCATTCTTTTAGCTTTCTAAAAATTTCAATTGACTTTGTTGAGAAGAGATTTCATTCCATTTGTGTGATAAAAATTTTTAAAGTCATTATGTCTCCACTTTGTTAAATGTTTCTTATAAGCATTTGAGTGCATCTTATGCATGATAAATTATGAATTTCTAATTTTTATTAAGTCTTCATAATGATATTTTATGTTTAAATACTTAAAGATTGTGTGAAACCATCCATTCTTGGGATTCCGAGAGTTCACATATTCTAGTTGAAGGTGCATTGTGATCTATTTGAGGTGTATTTATATCAGACTTGGTAGATCTCTCAAAATTTGTTAAAATTTCCTTGAAATCTTGTATAATAAACTTTATCCTATTTGATTCCCCAAATAAAATACAAAAAAAAACAAATAATCCTATATGAACTACCCATGATTGCCTCATTAAAGAGAAAAATATGCTAAATCAAGCTAATTCCATATTTTCTTTAGTAGTCTTAGCTTTGTTTAGAAGACATTTGCACTATCTAGAAGTGACAACTTGTGAGACTTAGCCTTTGTTGAATTTACCATGTCTTACCATAGTTGTTTTTAAATTAATTTACAAGGAGTGAAAAATATTGTTGATACATCCATACCACTCACAAATAAACATGCAGAATGATTCCTCTCACCCAAGCTAAAGAAAGAGCCTAAAGTAGGAGGGTAGGGCATGCCCTCAGCATGGTGCTACTTGAATCCTCCTGGTTTAAGTGACAAAGAGATGATGAGACCCATCCCCACCTAAAAATTGAAACAAATCTAGATCCATCATCCTCTAGACATCCTTCTCATCTTGTTGATGTTTCTTAGCCCACAAAGGAAAACCAATTTAGGTACCAACACCATTCTAGCACATTTATCGGTGAAGATTTGTGAAAATACATACAAATATAGACTTATGGTAATGTTTCATACATGTTTAGATGTAAATACATGGCCTAAATGTCATCCTTTCTTAAGATTTGTAAAAATCAAGCTTGATCGAAGTTATTTACATGATATTTCCTTGCTTAATCAAACTTTTCACTAAGTCTATTTGGTTAAGGATAAATATTGATAAAGGATGATCAATTTTGTCAAGATTTATAGAAATTGAGTATTGATTTACAATTGACAAGTCATTTACAGTGTTTTACACATCTAAGGTGCAAATCCTTAGTGGTGAATCCATATTTTTTCAGAATTTATTGTAAATGCCAGTGTCTTAAGCTTTGACAATTGAGATTTGTTGTTGATATTTGCAAAGTTGGAAGGAAGAAGGTCATTCTTTAACAAATATCCTACTAGAAGATTTTTTTCAGATCTTGGAAGAACAAACCCAAATAAAAACAATTTTGGAAATCTTTGGGGATTAGAGGTCTGAAGGAAAGGTTATGCCAGTGGTGAAAAGTGATCAACCTTTAATAGAGGATTATTCTACATCTTTAGAAAATTCAAAATCAGGAAGTCCTCGTGTAAATCTAAACACTCCAATCAGTGAAGGGCCATATTTTGTAATTGTAATAGGTATTCCTCACCTCCCTCCTTTATCACTTAGAACTAATAGGGGTTTTTATGAGACTAGGTCATTGAAGGATACTTAATTTTAATATCATACACATGTGTCTCAAAGACCTCCTATCCCACACCATTTTAATCCTCCTATAGGATCACCTCCTCAAAATAACATGGCTAATCATCCACCTAGATCTCCCTTTGTTGTAAATGTGTTTGGACCAATATATTTTAGGGCCATGGTTGGGTATCCTAATGTTGTACCAAAATATGTAAGAAATAGATTTACCAAATTTTAGGAAATAATACGATCACCGATGATTAACACTTAAAACTCATTTTTAATATGATGGATTATTTTGAAATAGAGCATGAATATGTATATGTAAAGCTATTTATTCACACTCTTTAAGAAGATGGATGTCACTAGTATAAAGCCTTACCATAAAACTCAATAGAATCATGCAATGAGATGAATAATTCTTCCAGATTATAGTATGGGGATAAAATTGACCCAAGGGTCCTCTTATCTAAATTTTAGAATATAAAAAGATTCCCAATGAGATTTTTCAAGACTTTAATACCAAATTTAATAATACTTTAACTAGATTGCCCATAATTTTGAGGCCTAGTGATGAGTCTTTCCTAATTAAATATTCGATTATTTTTACAAGAAATTTTCATACTATTTGAGGGATAAGAACCCTGTAACTTTAAGGTAGGCCTTCACAATGGACTTGAAAATTGAAAAAATATTAAGGCAGTTAGAAACCCTCCTAAGAGGGAGGGTGTCCAATTGATTAATCCTAAGAAACCTCGGTTAAGAAATGCGGTGAATCTAGAAGAAGTTGTGAAGACTCGGTAGTAATAGTTAAATAAATATCTTATAAGATTTCTAGAGTAGAAAAATGAATAGGACATAGCTCTCAAGGCTAGCAGAAACCTCAGGGCCAAAATATATTTGGAAATCATCCTAGATGTGAGCACAAATTAGATGTGAGAGGAAAGGGGACAATGAGATTAGGAAATAAATAGCCATAACCTAGAGAAAATAATTTGGTCCCCGATCCTTTAAGCGATAGGGTTATTATGGTAGAAGTACACCATGTTATTGATTAGAGTGAAAAGTGTCTCTTACCACATCACCCATGTGATCTAAATCAGAAATTCGAAGAGGAAGATGATGATGAAAATTTCAATGACATATGCATGATAGAGTGCCCTAATAATCCACAACAAGGTGCCACTTATTTGAGATGGTAAGTTTCAAGATCGTAGAAAATTTTGGTATTTCATTCACCGGGTATCTCCTCTTCCTCCTAATTATGATGTTTAATTTGAAATGGTGCAAGATTTTGATTTACCTAATCATGAATTTGAATATTTGAGAACTCTAATGATTGAAAATTATGATGGGGTAATTCCTTCTGAGTAAGACATGAATATTTTGATGAATGCAGTGGTTGCTCAGAAAATGAGTACAATCTCATAAGTAGAGTTTTCAAATGGGGAGGGCCACAAGCCAAACCAAAAACTCCACTTATCAGTAATATCCCAAAGGATCCCACTAAAAGGATACAACTAAAAAGGCCTAGTCACTCCAAATAAAACATTACCCCATCTCATGCCCAAGCTATAAAGAGTCTCATAGCACAAGAAGGGGAAGTAACTATCCCTCCCAATATAGTATTACCCAAATACATACCCTGTGATATAGCCCAAATCTTGAGTCAAATCAAAGTCATTGTGCCTATTGTTGAACTGTTTAGGGCACCTGAGCATAGGAAGAGGGCATTTGAGTATTTGGGGTTCAAAGAAGAGGTAATACCTTCAAGAAATAATGTGAATAATGTGGATTCTCCCCTTTTCATTGCAAAACTAGAAGTTCCAAAAGCATTGGAAGACTTGGGAGAATCATCTAAGGTATATCTAGGTACTTCTCTTATTGAATCTCAACTTGATGTCGATCCTTTCTATACTACTTTAATCATAAAGGAAAGATTAGTGCACAACTACATGTTTGATTCAGGGGCCTCATGTAATGTGATGCCTATTGAGGTAATGAATGAATTGAATATCAAAGTGAAAACAAATTTTGGAAAGTGCACCACTATGGATTCAAGGGAGGTGTCATTGGGTATGTTAAAGGATTGGTAGTGCAATTGGAAACTTACCCAATAAAATGTTTAACCATGAATGTAGTTATTGTGGATTTTCTTGCCAAGCGTTGGATGTTATTGTTAAAGTGGGATGTTGGTGTGGGTGGGATTTATAGATGGGCATGCCATATACAAGCATACCATTAGAGGAAGCCTTGTTAAATTTTATGGTGAGAAAAAGATGCTACATTTGATTGAAGACCCTAACAATGCTTCTTATGAAGTATTATATACAGATGTAGATGTTGATAATTTTGTGGGCTATGCATATTTTAAATAGCATAGCATTGATAAGTGTAAATGTCTTGAGAAAATTGGCTTTCCTAGATTTTGATGTTTGATGGAGCTTGCTCTAAATTTTGGAATGGTGTTGGTGTTGTCCTTATGTCTCCAAACTAAAAGAATTCTAGTTTTTCCTTTAAATTTATATTTGAGTTCACTAAAAATATTATAGGATATGAAGTAGTGCTTTTGGTTTTAAGGATTACTTGAAGGTATGGTATCAAGGACATTATTTTTAAAGAAGATTCAAAATTAGTAGTCAAACAAGTTATGAAATTGTATGTAACCAAGAATCAAAGAATGAAACAATATAAGCATGTATTTTTTACTTTATTGAAATGTTTTACTCTTTCAACAAAGTATACCATGACAAAAATTAGAGTACTACTATAGACAAGTTGATAGTAATCTTGGGATCTATATTTGAAAATTACACAATGTCTACTTATTGTGAATATAATATAGAAGTGTTGTAAAGACCATCTATCACGACAATATCAGACATTAATAGGTTTCGAAGATGATGCCCAATTTTATAGGTTCTTCCAGAATGAAGG
This sequence comes from Taxus wallichiana var. yunnanensis, assembly GCA_018340775.1. NCBI lineage: Eukaryota > Viridiplantae > Streptophyta > Pinopsida > Cupressales > Taxaceae > Taxus > Taxus wallichiana. The sequence goes on along the minus strand of CM031242.1, from coordinate 203,542,476 downwards.
AGAGTTTAAAAACCAAAATGTGGACTGGGAACCAATGTCTTGTGTTTGTAATGATAAGGAGACCCTGTTTGGTAAAGATATTATTCAGCTGAAAATCAATACCATTCTAAGTCGTTTGGTTTCTTTAGAGTCAATTTTTACAATGATAACATGATTATTAGTATACATAGGTCAACTTTAAGAGATGTGGAAGAGAAAAACTTGGAGATTGAGGAAAAACCTAGAAAATAATGGCTAGGTAGTAACCTAAGTAAGGAAGAAAAACAATCTTATGTCCAACTGTTAAAAAAGTAACAGGATTGATTGGCATGGTCATATTAAGAATTGAAGGCATATATACATTTTCCAACATCAGATACCATTATAACCTAATGTAATACCATTTAGGAAAAATAAAAGTCCAATCAATTCACTCCTTACCCTCAAAATTCAAGAAGAGTTAAAAATTAAGGGATGGAGACATCATACATACCCAACAAGATATTCTTCATGGGTGGAAAACCTAGTGTGAGTTCAAAATAAAAATGGAGATATAAGGTTGTGTGTGGAATTTATAAATTTTAATAAGGCCTCAATCAAATACAACTATCCATTTCCTAATATGGATAACATGTTGCAACTAGTTACTGTATCTGAGTTGTTGTCTACTATAGATGGATTCTCATGGTATAACCAGTGGTAGTGAAGCAATCAAAAAGAATAATTACTACTTTCACCACTCCATGCGGTACCTATGTATATGTGATAATGTCATTTTTCCTAATGAATGCTAGAGCTACCTTTCAAAGAGATATGGATGTAGAATTCTCAAGTTACATCAATGATTTTATTTTTATATACTAGGATGATGTGAAAGTGTTCTCAAGAAATAGGAACGATCACTTGAAACATGTGGAAAAGATGTTCTGAGATGTAGAAAGTATGGCATCTCATTGAACCTTAAGAAGTTCCATTTTGGGGTTCAAAATAAAATCTATTGCTGCATATTATATCTAAGGAAGGGGTCATGATTGACCTTGAAAGAGTGTAAGCTATTGACAAAGTTCATATTCCCAAAACCAAGAAAGGAATTTAGTCCTTCTTTGGTAACATAAACTTCATCAGGAGATTCAGTTTCAAATTTTCTGAGATGACTATCCCCATCACAAGTATGATAAATAAGGAGTATATTATCAAATGGGAAGAGGAAGTTGTCCAAGATTTTACTATAATCAAGAAAGAAATAAAGAATGTTCCTATCTTAGAATTCCCGATAACAAAAAATATTTTCATTTTTTTTCTTTTACCTTCAAAAATACCATTGCATCTCGTACTATTGCAAAATAATGAGGAAGAAAATGAAAGGCCAATTTATTTTTTAGTAAAGCACGGTAGGGGTTGAGTTGAAATACACCATCATGGAGAAGAAGGCCTTTCCTTTAGTTAGAGAAAAAAAAACTTTCGGGTGATATATCTTAAGTTCCAAGATCATAGCTTACGTTCCACATACCATGGTCAAGGACATCTTATAAAAATGGAAATATCAAGTAAAATATGTCAATGGGTGAAAAAATTACAAGAATATTCATAATACTAAGTTGGTTATACTTGAGTTAAAGGTATACCTGAGTTAAAGGTATACAAGAATATGACATGGATATTCATAATACCTTTAACTCAAGTATACCTTTAACTATGACATGGATATTCATAATGGTATGTGGAACGTAAGCTATGACATGGATATTCATAATACTTGAGTTAAAGGTATACACTTGGAAAATCTAAGCAGAAAGAAATAAGCAAGTCATGTAAAAAAATTGAGGAGTGAGATACGAATGTTCATGAGAGACTAGTTAGCTCCACATGGTATATGGACATCATATTTTAGCTCAAGAATTTAGAGTATCTTATGCATTTAGATAAGAATAAGAGAAGGACACTTAAATTATCCTCGCAGAAGTACATCATCAATTATTATGGTTTAGAATGGAATAATCCTAAAGGATTTCTCCTAAGATGTATTATCGAGGATGATTCCCCCAAATTAATTACATATTTTCATGGTGGAGTATGTGGGGTCATTTTTCCGGAAGTGTAACTACCCACAAGATCTTAAGGGTTGGTTATTGGTGACCCGAACTCTTTTAAGATACAACCTTGATAGTAAGAAAATGTTAAAGTTGTCAAATATTTTTAGGAAGAATGAAGGCTTCAGGTGCTCTCCTTTACAACCAAAGTGTCAATCAAGCCCCTGTTAAACAATGAGGTATGGATTTTGTTGGAGAGATTTCATATCCTTTAAGTGTAGACCACAAATGTATATTTTGGCCACTGATTACTTCACAAAGTGGGTTGAGGCTATCCCTACTAAGAAAACAACTCATCATATTGTTATGGATTTTATCCTAAATCATATAATTTGTAGGTTTGGAGTACCTACCAAAATAGTTGCTAACAATTCCATGAGATTTTGAGCCAAACCATTAGTGGCCATGTGTTAAGAATATGGGATAATCCTAACATATACATCTAACTACAACCCTCAGGGAAATGGACAAGCTAAAAGCGGTAAAAAATCACCGAAGATAATTAGGACACTACAGGTTAAGAAAAGAAGATGGGGTGAGTTGTTGAAGTTCTATGTTTGGGCAGATAGAATCACTACTAAGAGAGCCACTGGAAAGATCCCATTTTAACTAGTCTATGGAGTCCAGGCCCTTGTTCCCCTACTCATGTAATTATCCTCTTACCATTTCATTCAACAGCTTAAGGATGAAGAAGTTAGCCGTTATGATACAAGAATTAATTAGATTATTGAGTTAGATGAAGAAAGGAGAGAATCCCACCAAATGCATTTGAAGTTTAGGAAAAAAATCCAAAGGTTATTCAATATAAAGGTAACTCCTATAATTTTCACCGTAGGAGATCTTGTATTGTTGGGGCATAGTACACATGAGGACAAGGGGAAACATGGAAAATTTTATACATTTTGGAAGGGCCCTTATTCCATTGATATCAAAATTGGTGAACACACTTTCTTCTTGAAGGATCTACATGGATAATTATTTGAGTTTCCTGTTAATGAAAGGAACCTAATACATTTCCTTGACTGATTTCAAACAAAGGTATGAATCAATGTACAATATATAGTATTTTTGCTTTTTTTTTGGTTTTTTGTGCATGTTTTTGTTTCCTTTTCATTTTCCCTGGTCTACAATGACCAGTTTCTCCATACATTTTGGAGAGATGCATTATTATCACTTGACCTAGTGCATATTTTACTTGACTACGTAACCCAATGGACTTTGGCACTTGGTATGCAATGTGTGTACATTTTATGTTTCTTATGGCACCCACAGGGGTACCTATCCCGAGTTGGAGCCGGTGTTCAGTGCTCAAAATAAGCTCGCCTTTGTCTTGAAATTTCTTTCCAAAAATTTTAGGTTGTTTTGTTTTTCTATGTGATAATGTGAGTTCAAACATTATAGTCATACTAAAATCCATATGAAAATTCCATGTTTACGATGTTATGCCTCTTTTTCAGTCGAGGATTGTGATAGACATGTTTTTCTTGAAGATCCCTACAAAAAGTTGACTGTGAATCAGTTCTAAACCACAAAAAAATCCTTTGTATACCATTCCCTATTTGTGTTGTACATTTCATGTTTATCTCCATCGCAATGATACGGGAATTTTCGTGTTGGTTGCGGTTTGACGGATTTAATTTGAAAAGTTACAAAATTTGTAAAATATTTAAAAATTTCTAACTTGGTCCCGATGCCGAAGAATATTCCTTCAAATATTTGCATTTAAAAATTGCAAAAACAGAAATTGATTCCACCTTTGAGCAGATACGCATGTCACAATTTGGTTGAATGTGGGGGATTGATCCCTGATTTTATTTCTTGACACTAAGGTGATAAAGTATAAAAGTGTAAATAAGTTCTTGAGACCTGCCAAGGAAACGTGGCACTTTCTCATGCAAAGAGTGGGGAAGTGGGTCATCAGATAAAATTGGTAACTTTGAGTTCAATTATAAAAGTGAAAAATATTCAAAAATGACCCACAGATCCACCACCATTGGGATGCAACCACATGTCAAACTCAAGATGGAAGTCAAGGGCAAAGCGATCAATTCAAATAGCTCAATATGTATGCATTTAAAAAAATATACAAGAGTGTAAAAGTTTCCCGAGCCCATATTACATAGGGATATTCCACGTGGACAACTCATATTTAAAATTTGGAAAGGTGAAATAGAGGGTCATGATGTAACACATTAATGACTATCACTATTAATGTGTTTTCACACAAATGAAGGAGTAAATTTGAATTCTTTGAATAAATTGATATTTTTGGAATCATTTTTGAGTTCTAGACGTCATTGTTAGCATAATTTCTTGAGGAACAATTTGAAATCAATTGTGGAACACAAATAGAGAACCAAAGATTGAAAATCCTTCAAACAAGAGCCAAATTACACATATATTCACTGGAAAATTGGTAAGAACTAAGATACCCCCATCCTTTTATTCATTTGTAAGGAAATTTAAAGTAAAACTAGGGCACTAAAGATGAAGACCATGCCATCAGGTTTTCCTGTTACTTCAGAATCACTAGTAATCTAGACAAAATCATATATATAGATTTGATGAATGCCAACCTAGATGAATTCTTACAAAGATTCAATATCCCAAAAAGATTGAATTAATTGAATAAATTAAAACCAGTAATATTGCTTTAGTTGACACTATTTCACCCTCAATAAACTACACATAACTACTAAGACTCTATGTCATGAATTATGATCTAGAAAAGAGGGAAGTACTAGATGGAAGTGGTGAAGTGGTATTAACTTTGACACCCGCATCCATCAAGATAATGCTAAAATTTCATGTGATTAGAAGTCCAATAACCCTAGGTATTGACTTACCCTACAATATTATGAAACTAACAAGAAGGAATATGCCCATATTTTAAATGCCAAATGGATTTTAACAAATATTAAACAAACCACTCGAATCCCTAAGAGACTTGGTAGGGAATAATTCATTGAGGAAGAATATGTGATTTTATTATTGAGTTGAATGACTAGGTTAGAAATAATGAATGAATTCAAGGAGGGATGTGCATCTATATTTGGATAATATTTGAAAAGAAGGGGAAAATTTTCTAGATAACCTTCATTACAAAATCACTTCATGACCACATGATAGCTATGACAACAAAAATGCATATGGATGACACCGAGAATTGGAATTTTACATGATGAACTACTTTATTTATAATATTGCAGGCCATAGGCAGCTCCCGGCTTTGTGCCATGTTCTAAATTTAAGAATTTCCAAATGCTTAAGATAATCCCTTAATTACAATTGAGTAATTAGAGAGAGAATGTGAGATTAGTTAATGATTCCTTCTTTGCACCAATCATCTACTTATTTAGTCCGAATGGGAACAATACATGATTTCTTAAGAGGCTAGAAAAATAATCACAGAATATAGATGTTATTTCTTTCAGTAAAAGAAGTTTACATACATCAAGGTTAGCATATTTGATGGCCAATCATGTAAGATGCCCAAATAATTAGATGATAAACTGACCTTGTGAGAATTGGCAAGACAATTGACACCAGTTCATAAATGAATTGCTAGAAAACAAAAGAAAAACATTAAGCTCCAAATCAATATTGGAAGGTACCCCTTCCCTTCAATTATAAAGGCCATATTGATGGAATATGAGATGAAAAGGTTTGATATGGAAAGGTTTGAAGAAAGGGCCAACTATGACATCGGTGGGTATTCAACAATCTTGAAAACACTTTGGAACTTGAGCCTCAATTTGAGGAATATTAAATGAATTACAGAGATGAGGTGGAGGTCAGGCTAAGATACTTCTCAAGAATGACCCTCACCCAAACTATAGAATTCAATATTGTTGTTATCCCGAGGAAGTTGTTGATAATCCACATACTTGTGAGTTAATACTATCTTGATCAAAAGGTGGAGGGACAACCAATGGTCCCCTTTAATTAGAATAAAGAGGAGTCAAATGACTTGTATGAATGAATAACTGATACAATGAGAATAAAATTGAATTGGTTGGCCTATAAAAACATTGAATTATAAATTCAAAGCACAATAGTTCTTAATAAGTTCAGGATTTGGGAAAATTGAAAGATGACCTTCCTCACCTAAAAGAAGGAGCTGAAAGGATGGACCCCTTGGGAGGAAAATCTCCTCAAATGCCTTCAAAAATTCCTACTTTAGGACTTATAGATGAATGGAATTCTTCTACTAGTGGGACTGGTGCTTTTGTGTCTACTCTAAAGCAGAAAAGCGAAGAAAGTCTCCTAAAGTCAATGAAAAATGCTACTATCACTTTTGTAGTTCCACTACAATCAAAAGGAAAGGGTATGAATACTCATAAGACTCCTCCATATGTTTTACCAAAACCCCAAAGTGTTGATAAGTTAATGAGTGGGGCCATAACAAGTGGTCACGCACAACCTAAGCCACATGGTGAAGAAAAGAGAGCAACACCAGACCTTAAGAAGTTTGAAAGGGTACACAAGAGACACAAAATTGTGTATGATCTAATATCTTGGTAAGAGAAGGTGCTCATACACATAAGAAACATAAGCACCAAGATGTAGTGATTGATCCCCCAGAACATGAAATAACTGATGTTTCCCAAGTACAACATGTAGCATCAGTGCCTTCATTTTCATATTTTTCTTCAGAGGGAGGAATAATTGAAAGTACTCAAGAATAAACAATTCAAGGTAATGTCTTATCCGATCAAGTAAATAATGATGTCTTGAATCAAGGTGTAGAAAATTATGAAGCCATGTCAGTTGAAAGTGTCAGTGTACCTTCATTTAAGAAATTACAAGAGTCAGCAAATATTTAGGTAGAGATAGTGTATATTTATACTAGTGACGATTTTCTTACATTAGATTCATTCGACATGTTTATTGATGAACCAATAATAAATAATGTAAGTGACATTCAAATGATTGAATAATTATAAAAATACTCATGTGCTAACTACTAAAGTTAAGGTTCGAGTCATAAAAATGTTTTCGTAGACCAAATAGTTACAAAATCAAACAAACCAGAAATACATAGTGTAAAAAGTGTAAGTAAAAGGTAATGGATGAGAAGGATCCATCCCACAAATTCATGTCCAATAAGAATAGTGAACCATCTCAAATAAGAAAATATGAATAACTAAAGATAATAGAGGTTGTACAAGATACAATTGTTGATGATAAGATTGTTGATAGTGTAAATGTACAAAATTTTGGTAAAGTTAAGGAACCAATAATTTAAAGCCAACCCACCATGTTTCAACATGAGGTATCAACAGAACAAAAATAAGATAATGTATCAGTTCAAAAACCTCCAAAAGAGTTGGAAATCATGGAAGGAAAGGGAATTTCTGCAAGAGAAGTATCAACTCAAGAAAATCCAAAGGAAAAGGATAAGGTTAAGATTACATCAGGTGAAAAAATAAAGAAAGAACATATTATATTCAATGATGTAATTCATATGAGACTTGGCTAGCCCCAAACTTAATATCAAGAAGGAAAAATAAGGGGAAGTGTCAAGACAGAGTGAGAACAAAGAGATACCTATTGGATTTGAACAGAAAACAGGTAGAATCATCGGTCCAAGAGGTACAAGAGGTTTCCAATCAGTTGGTGATTGTCCCCGAAAAATCCCAACAAGAATTATAGGAAATAAAATTCAAGACCACTGTTACAAAAGGATGGATGGGAGATTTCATCTCAAAAGAAGAAGAGGAAATTGTCCTTGTGAAGGATATAGATCTCACAGCTCTATCTTTTCAAAAACCAGTAAGAACCTCCAAAACGACTAGATTTCTCAACAAAACTCATACTAATCCACTGGGATCTAAAACTTTAGAAGTGGAAATTCCTCATGAGGGAAAGACAAGAGAAAATATAACAACCCATGATTATAGAGTCCAATTTATTCCCTTAGGAAATCCTTCAAGATACCAACTAAAACACGGAGTATCGGAGGAAGTAAGTTACTTGTTTAGAAGGTTGATGACGAATAGAGTAACTTACAAAAAATTGAAAGAACAAGGAAAAACTTTGAGTTCTAGTCTCCAACAATTAATTTGGAAGTCTAGTCAGACTCAAGCAAGTACTTATCCAAACACTCCTGAAGGGAGTGAAAATATTGATAAGGTTGTAAATAAAGTTTAAGTTGTGGACCCATGGGTTGAGAGGTTGATAAAAAAGAAAAAATAATAAATTGAATAATCCAGACAAAGTATGAAGAGCTCAATAATAGGCTTAATGAAATTAATGAAATGATTGAGCAAAGTTGTCATAAAAAAATCTTCTACTTTGAATGAATTTTTCCCAAGTTGAACTATATAACTTAACTAAGTGATGAATTTGTTGAAAAATAAGGGATTGTGCTAAAGGAATTCAAAGGAACTTAGTATTTTATGGAGGAATTAGCAAGAATGAGGGTGGAAGTTTTGAACGGGATCAAAGAAAAAAATAGAAGCTAAAAGGAAATGGGTTGATAATACCTTAGATGATATTAATTTAAAAATTGTAGATATTTTTGAAAAATTCAAGAAAAGCTATGATGATCTAAAGACTAACATTTTTTTTAGTTATTTTGAGAAAATAATTTAGAAATATGACTTTTGTTATGAGTTATTAAAGCAATGAGGAAAATTTAGACCAAAATTACAGAGATAAGAGCTAAACCATTGAAGCTTAAGAGGAAAATGTGTCACTATGTGGATGCAATAAATAGGTAGATACTGATTTTCCAACACCATACAGGGCCAGATGAAGAAGAAATCAATGATATTTTTCAAAGGTATGATGCATATTTGGTAAGGTTACAGAATAAACATGAGAAGAAGCTAAAGAAGGAAAGGATGCAGACATGAAAGATGATGAACAAGCTTAGGCTTGTCAGTATTAAAACTTTATTTTCTTTTCATATTTCATTTGTAAATTAGGCTTAATTTGATACTATTACTTCATAAATAATTGATATTACTTTTAAAAACAAATATTCTCTGATGTAAGTTGTAATTTGATACAATGCATTATATTTTTATAATGCTTGGATGAAATTTTATGTCCATTTTGAAAGCATATAAACTAATGAGATGTTTGTACTTTCTCTATTTTCAAAAAGGAAAAATGGGGATCTATACGGGCCCTATCCCATGAAAAGAAAGATTACATATATCCTTAAGAGTTGTATAAAAATGGGGATGATAAAAAGAAACTTTAAGCATCCAATACCACAAAATCCTTTACAAAATCATCTCTGTAAAGAGGAAGTTTCTTCACTAATTTTTTTTCCTAAGCCCATGTTCATCTATCCTGGTGGCAGTTGAAGAAAAATAATGTCTCCTACCAAAGTGTGCGAGACATACCCATAGAAAAAAGGTCATCCATACTAGACAAGGGACCATCTAATAGACTAAGTAATTCTAACCACATCTTGTAAGAAGAGACCCATTCACTCATATCTAAACCATGTTTAGAAAATTCCCTTTTCCCTCTAGTTTTGGAAAAAGATGTTAGTTGAGAAGTTTGAACTGAAAGTGCAACCAAAACTAACCTGGACCAACCGGAGCAGAAGGCATGGAGGTATTAATTTGAGGAGAAGGCCCAGAGCTAGACTCACCCTTATGTTTATTCACAAAAGGAAGTGATGGTTCGGGAAATTAAAGAGGTGTAATCAAGTGTTGTTTTACCTCCAAGAATGAAACATGCTTCTCTAATACATTCAATTGACGATATAGGGAAGGTATTGTGTCCAATGAAATCTCTCCATAAAGCACATATGACTCCAAGGGTATTTCTTTCAAAAACAATGCTTCATCAGAAATGTATGGGAATACATGATTGGAAACATAGTACATATGAGGCCTGCTCACAAGCCCAAATTTACTCATTGACTTGGGAGTTATCTAAAGTTCAAGCCTGAATAAGTGAAAGTACATCTTATAAAATGAATAGAACATGAGAATTATCTTAACAAGTCTCCTAACTAATCTAGCTCAAACAGCTAGAGGTGTCAAGGGCCCAGTGTAATCCTCAGGGTCATCAATTTCAAAAATCATCCTCACAAAAGCTTCATCCAAACCTGATAAATCAAAAATGGAATGAAAGACTTCATGAGATATTTCCTTGGGACTACACGCTACTAGTTCCCGGTCATGATACAAATGAATTTATTCAAAGTGAGGAATACAAAAAAGAAGAAATCATGAATTGATTAAGTGAATGGCATGTTTTTATAGGATTTTTGAAGCATATGAGTTGAGTTGGGTGTAATCATGGTGAAAATCACTCCTAAGATCCCAATAAGATATCTGCACAAGGAAATTGAAATTTGAAATGAATTGCCATTAATAAAAAATGGTGAATTTATCTGATTTGACAAGAATCATGTGTGATAACTAACCCAAAAGGCATGAAAATAAATGGACAACATTAAAAATTGATTCTAGAAAATAAAATAAGAGTATTTGTCAAATCGAATCACCTGAAGGCACTCAAAAGTCCCCAAAAGTGGATGTCCAGTACCAAGCAAAAGGAATGATTAAATAAGTGGCCAAAAAAATGACATTGCATCCAGTCATACATAAACATAGCAAAAACGTGAAAATATTTTATTTCTCACACCTAGCAACATTTGATGAGTCATTTTCATGAGGATAACATAAATTGAATTTTCTATTGTAAAGAAGGATATTCTCTTGAAGATCCACATTTTTTGGGGGGAAATTGGGGAGTAAGTGAGAAAATAGAATTGTATAAAGGAGATAAGAAGAATCTCGCATAAGGGGGTTAAAATTTTTTGAGATATTTTCTAAAAGAAAGGAAAACTAAGAGAAAAACAAATTTCCCAAGAACTCATCCGAGAAACCCGATACTTTCTTTAAGCCTTCAAAATTAAATCATGTCAAATTTGTGCAAGTGTATAACCAATGACAAGCACTGAGACTATAGATTGACTTTCCATTGCGAATAAATTTGATGAGGTTTGAATTAATTGTGTTGATCATGAGCATTATTATATTTGTTTTTGAGTCAAATAAAAATTTATCATTCTGGTAGCATTCTAGAAATTACAATTACACTCGTTTAGAAGAGATTTCATTTCATTTGTGTTATAAAAAATTTTAAAGTCATTATGACTTTGTCAAATGTTTCTTGTAATCCTTTGAGTGCATCTTAGGCATGATAAGTTCTAAATTTCTAATGTTTTATTAAGTCTTCATCATGATATTTTATGTTTGAATCTGAAATATTGTAATTGTGCATTCTTGGGCTTCCGTAAGTTTACATATTCTAGTTGAAGGTGCATTGTAGGCTACTTGAGATGTATTTTTCTTGCATTTGGTAGATCTCCCAAAATTTATTAAAATTTCCTTGAAATCTGGTATAATCAACTTTATCCTGCTTAATTCCCCAAATAAAATACAACCAAAACCAACTAATCCTACTAGAACTACCCATGTTTTCCTCATTAAAGCCAAAAATATGCTAAAGCAAGTTGGTTCCATACTATCTTTAGTAGTCTGAGTTTTGTTTATAAGACATCTGCATTGTCTAGAAGTGACAACTCGTGAGAGTTAGCCTTTTGAATTGACCATGTCTTCACAGAGATGTTTTTAATTACTTTACAAAAGAGTGCCAAATATTGTTGATACATCCACCCCACTCATAAATACAAAATATAGAATGGGTCCTCACACCTGGATAAATGTAGATCCTAAATTAGGACGGTAGGTGATACCCTCGGCATGGTGCTATCTCGAATCCTCCGAGTTTGAGTGAAAAAGAGATGATGAGACCCATCCCCAGATACAAAATGAAAAAAATATAGATCCATCATCCTTTAGAAATCCTTCTCATCCTGTTGATGTTACTTGGTCACAAAGGGAGGTCTGATTTTGGTACCAAAAAGTTATAGAGCTCCTTATAAAAAACACATAAGATGGAAGTGAAGAAAGAATCACTAACCCTCTTGAAGTGACTTGATCCTTCTTTCATTATGAGTTGATGATGAAATTCTTAAATATATAATGAATTTCTGATTCTCTCAGTGAAAACCCTAGATATTTTTCATCCCTATAGCTGAATACACAAGATATGAAGTCATATTAAAAAAATGAAGTTAGGACATCTGATATTTGAATATGTATGGCATTTCTGATGTGTTCTACCCATCAAATAAGATCATAATTTTTACAAATAGTGGAAATATATAGGTACATCCATTCTTGGAAATCTTTGGAAGATGGGAGCCCTATAACTCTACTCAATAGTGTGATAATATCATTCACTTCCTGAATGAATTCTAAGCGTGGAATGGTCTTTGGAACTCTAGACACTGAAGGATTAGGTTTTTATAGGTTGCTTTTGTTAAGGATCTTGACACAATCTTAATAATTTACTTCCTAATGATCAAGGGTGGGGTGAAGAGAAATTGAGGCTTTAAAAATCCTCAAAATAATTAGTGTCTAATCGATTACAATTATTCCTTCATTATATTTAACTATTTGAGAGTCTCTATCATAAGGTGTTAATGTTGTGAGTAAAAATTATGGACATTGCATGGATGGTGGAAAATCAATAGCTAAGGAAAGTCTACTATCTTAAATAATCCTTTTCAAGCATTCTTATATGGACCTCTAACTCTACCCTAAAATTTTGGTAGGTCAATGTGTCTAAGGTCAGTATCCCTGATATTATCAACATCTTATGTGATAATAGAAGGGGAAACCACCTGTTGTAAGTTGAATTTCATTCTTCCTTTTTATTGGATGATGATTCTAATATTTTACCTTGGAATAAAATCTAAAAACCTTACAAATATCACTAATACTTGAGGGTAAAATTCAGCCCCTAAAATGTAGCAAGGAATCCTTTAAATGTACTAGAGGAAATTGAACCTTGAATTACACCATTAAAGTTCTAAATTCAATTTCCTACCTAAAGTTCCACAAGAATTCAACCCTTGTTTTACATGTTCGACTCCAAAAATTACACTTTGGCAGAGCTTATGAGGTGTTTTTTATCACCCGACCTTTGATGGTAGAAGTTGAAACTTGTTTTACAAACTGAACCCATGATTTGGTCAAAGATAGAATTCAAGATCCTTATTCTAGATTGAGCTTCTGAAATAGTGTTGTAGACACCTAAAATATGATTCTACGGTTTTAATGCTAAATTGGTACTAATTATCCTCTATTTCATCATTTCTATTATAATTTGTGATTTCCACTAATTAACTAATGTTTCTCTCCATTTTGTTCAATTCATTACACTTCGTTACTTAAATAGCTTCTATCACATTCCAAATGCCAATTAATGACACTTTGTTAGTTATAATCCTCTTCGAATCAATTAATTAACTATTATTAGCTAATTAAGTCTTTTTAACATGCATTTAATCAATAAACCCTCTTATTGGCTAAATCCTACTTTCAAATGCTTCTAATCTTATCAAATTCCTCCTCAATCACCTCCAAATAGCCTAAAAATCTTATTCTAGCCTATTAATTAATCCTAATTGATTAATTAAAGCACCCCCAACTCCCATGAGTTGCTAACTCACTAGTTAAATCATCTAATCATGGTTAATTAGCCTAAAGTTACTTTATCATTTGTCCCACATTCATTGTGATTCAAGATTTCCCCAAATAGAAAGTTATAAAAATGGCCAAGCTCCTACCTTCACACCTCACACAATACTCATAATAGTATCTCATATAAAGAATATTATTTAAGATCTTTCTCCATTAATTTGGCATAGCTGCTTTGCATCAATTCTACCATTGTTGATTAGTAGAAGAAGATCCAAGCTTGGCCTTGTAGCCATTATTTAGTGATATATTCTCCCTCTCTTTGGATAAAAACATAATTTGATTTCTCATAGATCTAATTAGGTTCATTTTAATTAGCAATCATTTAACTTAGTAAGAATGATTATAGATTAGATGAGTAATTTCATGTAATTTTCATTATGCATTCTCATAAGTTATGATCTTGATGATTCATTGATAAATTTAAGCTTAGTTATAGACTCGCTTGGTGTTAGTATTTTTATTTATCTATTCTAAAAGTTTAGCATGATCACATTTGGCACACCCGGTGGGACCACATGTTTTCATGTGCTACCACCTAATGTAATTATTTCCTCAAGGTAGCTAGATCACCGAACCCTACACAATGTATTTAGGATGAGATATATGTGGAAACTTGAACTATTCTCTCCATACTTCCCCCATTGTCGTGTGGTGGGGACCCTCATATATCCCAATAATCTCCATATCTATCTCCCCATATCCTACATCCCATCCATCCCCCAGGGTAGGGTTGTGTGGTGGAATCGGTGCATGCAGAGGTGATAAGAGCACATGTGGAATCTAAATATTTCCCTATGGACCCCGTATCTCAAGGAAAACACTGTTGTATGGGCTAATGTAAGGGGGAACCCTACAATGGTACCTATAAAGGACATTTGTAAAGGAATGTGTAATGGAACCTAGGGCATCTATCCTCGCACCTGTATATTGGCATCCAATCTTCCCTTTCCCCATGCATGCAGATCTTGCTATCCCCTACATGTGCATGTACTCTAAGAGTGTGTCCTTGTAGGCCCTATGTCACTACTGCAATCCTAGCCTATATAGATATTTATGGTATAATAAGGCATTGTGGTATCAATTTCATGTCTCATGCTACATAGTCTCTAGTTTTCCCGGATCCACTACTTATGGATGTGGAACCCAAGGCTTTTGGGATCACTCCCTCATCCACTATAATAGGTGGTAGTTCGTGATAAAATTATCATTGGGAGTAGGTGTATTCTGGAAAAGTGATAAGCGAGTGTGGGAATCTACAGGAAACTCTTCCACGTACCCGACCTCCCGAGGTCGTGCCGAGACAGCCGATGGGATGGAATATGCATGGGATGCAGACAAACTAGTTAGGAAATCTAATGTCTTTGATACGTACTAATGGAATTTGTGAATCTAAGGCAAAGAAGGCCTTTCTAACTTGGATGGTGTGATAGATCGATCGGAATGGATGACTACTCGAAGGCTCTAATCAATATCGAGCTTTGGCATGATTCTATCTATGGGTTGTGGAATACGTGGGAAATGACCTAGGATAGTTTCGTGTATATCTCCAGATAAGGTCATATGGTGGATGGTGAAAACAATTGATTCTACGAGACGATTCTTTGGCCTAGTCCAGAATTCTCTAGCTTTATTAGCCACTATATCTAGTAAGGACAATTTCGATGATGATGGATGGAAGTGGAGTGGATTGGAATACTAGTGTGCATAGGCCAATGTTTATATCTGATGACTTATGGATTCGTTAGGGTGGGACTTGTGGGTCACAACCGTAGACTCTTGGTTGTTGCGGTCCTACTATGGTCATATATGAAATCAAGTCTTAATTCCTAGTATCCAAGTAATCATACTTTCTCGCCTTCTATGTTTAGGACCAACAACTATGTGATTTTCTCATAATATCTCACAGGCGTTCGTGCAACCTGGATCCTTAGACTAGTATCTATGTCTGTGAGAGTGTCTCCTGCACCTGGCTGTGGGACCAAAGCATCACAACCAAAGGTTTGTTCTCTTTTGAACCCTTCTACAGTCATGTGAATGTTTGTCTAGGGTAATCTGTAGTTCGGTTGATTTGACCAAAACATGTATGCTTGGTCATCTTCTATATTTAACCCTCTCAACTAAGAACTGATCAGTTGTAAATCTGTTGTTGTTTGGAAGACTTGTATTTTGAGATTTTGGTCTATGTCAACTATTGTTGTGACGAGGTTTGGTTGAGGCACGATTGGCTCAAATATGTATTCCCTGGGCTCCTGAGGTCCCGTGATTGTCATACAAAATAAAATGTAAATCTAACTGTAATAAAGCAAATTCTAACTACGTGGAATAAATCTAAAACATATATAACTTCTATTTTTTGAGAAACTTTTTAAGAATTTAAAGAAAGCAGCTATTTAAATGTATCTAGGAATAACAACTAAATAACAATTTAAAACAAACAAGATAACCGAGTGTAGTTATTTGCCTGTGTGATTTGTAGACTTATTCTAAATAATGAAATAACTTGCTTGATCTATTTGCGAGATTCTCGATCCTACCTCAGAAGTGAAGAGTGAATCATAGTTTCTCAGAAACTATCAATCCCCACAGCTTCCCTAGCAATATCGAGAATAGAATCTACTGAAATGAAGCAATTTTAACTACTTTATTTGATATGATTCTAACTAAAACTTTGAAAGCTAGAACCTGGATTCCTGCAGAACAGTGGCGAATCCGATGGTGTATGTGATCTTGTCCCCTCAGTGTGATCTCCTCGTTCTTTCATGTTCACGTGGATCCAGAAAAGCGTGTAATGCTAGCATCGACAGAAATAGATATTGGGACAAGGACAACTCAGAATGCAGACTGAAAATGCGAGTAGGAGAGGGATAGCGCAAGAGTACAGAGCTTGGCTTATGTAATTCCTAGCGGGATTTTACTGTGAGTCATGCAACATAAAGTGACCAGAACCTGAAACTATCCTATTTGAAGAGCAAAAACTACAACTTTAATGGCTTCCTAAGCTATTCTACTCCAATGGATTGGATAAAACAACAACACCTTTGTTTGCACAAGTTGGATATGTGGCTTACCAACATTTGAACAATGCTAACTAAGCATGCAAGGAATTAAAACTATGTCTTCTAAACAGAATAAAATACTGAACTATGAAAATCAAAGCATGAAAGTGAATTATGGGAAAACCTTTGCTTGTGCACAAACCATTTATTTATAGCTTTCATTCACCCAAAGATCAAAACCAAACTGAACTCTAAAAACCATAAACAATGGCCAAACACTATTCTAGGGGACCAAAAACATAAATGCAAGCCCAAGTCGGCAAAGAAAAGCTGGTGAAACAATGATATTTTATGTGAGTCGCGTCAAAGCGCTTTCTCGGAAGCGCGTGCGGGACCGCCGGAAAGCGTATAGCGGCGGTTACAGGATCGCCGCCTTGATCAGGCAGCGATCACGAGATCGCCACCGTGCAGGGCGGTGGTTTCAGAATCAAGGGTAAAAGGCCAAGAAAAGAGGGAAAAAGGGGAAAACAAAGGACATGGGGGCTAAGTGAGGCATGGGGGATGTTAACACATACTCCGAGGGATTTTCCGGATCCGAACGCTCATGAGGAGACTCGTATCATCATTGGGGCATTTGTTACACTGTTCCGGCAGTACAATACCTTACAATTTTGGGTACATACATATTGCCCCCTGAGAAGTGTTTTAGCCATGAAGAGGCATAAACGGTGGGTTTGAGTATGGCAAAGGTGCTGAAATGGGAAGTTTGAAGTTATACCTAACACGTCCATGTGTTGAAGTGACGCCATCCGAAATTCCCGGTACCTACAAAATGGAAAGAGAACTCAAGTGCAGATAGATACAATAGTTCGAAAAATAAATGCTAAGAATAACAGGGAAATGAGAATGTACCATTTGTGCGGGGATAGGAACTTACCTCCATCAGTGCTCCAAACCTGTGAAAAAGTCATTTAAAACGAATCAGGGTGCTATATATATGAAAGTGGGCCCATTTTCCTATTCATTTGCGTGAGTTGATTTGATTGATTTTGAGCTCTGGGACCCACGGTGACGGTTTCTTGCGTGAGTATAGTCGAAACGTCCGCAGTGAGATAGTGATCATGCCTCCACGTGCGGAACACCGCCCCGCTAGATCACAGGTTGGTTTTCTTCAATTTTGTGTTTTTCCCCCCTTAAATTTGAAATGCTAAATTTTTTGTAATGGGGGGGTCATTTTTGAAAATGCTAGTGTTAAAAGGTCCATCTAGGGGGGGCGCCTACTGGGTAGGCTCCATTTTTAGGTTAAATGGTCATTTTTGCATGTTTTAGGCTTTTTTAGATTAAAAACCCGCGTGGGTTTTCGGACCACGACCGCCGCCCCTCTTGGGGTGGCGTTACACGACCACCACTTTTAAGGCCACCTTTAAGGTGGCGGTTACAAAACCGCCTCCCTGCTCAGGGTGGCGGTTTTGCACAGAATGTAAAAGGAACTTATATTTGAGATTGCACTTGTATTTTTAGCATTTCTACGTGTTTTTATGACTTTCTCAGCATTTCCTGGATGCTAACTTGCTCTATTTTGTGTGTTTTTGGGTGTACGCAGGCGAGAGAGGAGTACATCAGATGGAGCAGAGAGAGAGAGTGTGATTGGCTCTCAGGGGTACTAGATGCCCTCTCACAGGATGAGGAGGACACACTACAGAGAGCCGGCATATTGTGCATATCGTGCGTGCCCCATGTTGCACCATCTAGTCACATCCTTTGTGACTTATTCTCTTACTGGGATGCAGATCGGAACACCTTCCGATTGCCAGGGGTCCGTGGTGAGTGGACCATTACACTAGAGGACATCTACCACATTCTGGGGGTCCCAATCATCGGGTGGCGACTTACATTAGAGACAGGAGGCTCACGGGCACATTGATGCATAAGTGGGGCAACATATATGGGAGATGCAATCATCTCCACGGGGTCAAAGAAGGGGGTGAGAGTTCGATCCATTCCTTCTTTGACTATCCCCTTACTTCGCCAGGCCATCATGGGGATCCTTGCCTTGAGATTGATCGAGGAAAAGGAGGTGACACGTTATTATACTGCTGGGGCCCCATTATTACACAGATAGAGGGCCATAGCCGGATATACGCTTGGGGAGTAGATATTCTTGGGACCACCTACCATGATCTATACAGGGTGGTCCATTTACAGGGGCAGTCGTTGAGCCACCCGACTCTAGTCATGAGTTGGGTTTATGAGCACTTCATCCCTTATGGTAGGGGTGTGGAGGTAGCAGATCCTGGAGCTGTTAGGGCAGCCAGATGGACAGACATGTCGGTGCTTAGAGCACCTCATCAGCCAGTTGCTTCTCTGACTACCGCCGATATGGAGGCGACACCATACCAGACCATGGCTGGTATATGGGGTGAGGAGGCCCTTACCTTGATTTCCTGCTCCACCACAGGGCAGCTTATTGATCGAGTGGGACGAGTGGAGGTGCACCCCTTTGGCCGAGTTCCTCAGTAGTTTGGTCTTCCATACGCGGGTATGCTTCCCCCAGTGGCACTAGTTTACAGATCAGTTCGCGAGGCCAGAGGGGGGCCTAGAGGCCGAGGTTAGACAATGATTACTCCTGGCATTCCTATTACAGCCAGGAGGATAGTTCGTGCTAGAGGGAGAGCCGGTGCACCTCGGGCACCTTTGCTTCAGATAGCCGCGGGTCCTGCTCATAGCAATGATGACCCTATTGATATTGACTCCGAGTCCGAGGAGTTTTCAGAGAGAGGGATAGAGGAGGAGACCAAGGACAGTGATCCTGAGTGGCATGACACTCAAGATATTATGCAGGTAGAGAGGGATGAGCAGAGCATAGAGAAGGACACTCTAGTTTCAGAGGAGCCACTCTCTCAGGGCCATGGGGGAGAGGATGAGTCAGTTGCAGGGTGACATGTCGCCCCGCCATAGAGCAGCCCTCGGTCGACAAAGTGGCATCCGCGGCAGGTGCCGGCCCTAGCGACCCATCTTGGATGCCTGGGGATCCGAGTAAGTTACCCTTTCTCCCTTTTAATGTTTATTTGTAGGCTCTCCTTAGTTGTAACTTTGTATCTTTTAGTTTCTTGATTAGTTTCTAATTCGTTTTCTCCTTTGTTTACAGAGACTGTTGATGAGTGGTGGGATTTGATCCACAGGGTATGTACCGATTCCCTGATGATCCCCATGGATAGGACCCGCGCGGAGCTATCTGTGGACGCTGGGGAGCCTTCAGCAGCCGGTAGGCATACCGATGTTTTTGCTCCTGTCTGGCACATGGCCAGGATGGTGTCGACCCTTCACACCGAGCTAGCGGGCTATAGGATGGCTGAGCACCTTATGAGGAGCCATTCTCATGGTGAGACTGCAGCTGCTCCTCGAGACCCTGAGCCCTCCGTACATTCAGAGCGCCGGCGTAGCCAGAGTCCTAGGCGTGGGCGTGCACCTTCGGAGGGGTCGCGTAGGGGTTGAGAGGCCACTTGGCTCTCGTGCATTTTGTATTATATATTTCTTTGTATATCACGGGCTCTTTGAGCATTTTGACCATGCTTAGTGCATGATGGCATTGTATATAAACATTGATCATTTATATATATGCATTCATTTTGGATCAAAATCTTGGCACTCATGGTTTCCTTTCTATTTCCAGCTTTTCTATGTATACTACGATGTATGTTTGTATGCTTTTTAGAATGTATGCAATGGAGAACAGATGATGCAAATGTTTGTTTCCTTTTGTGTATTTCATGATGCTGATATATGTAGATGTAATGTGATTTTGAATCTTAGCTTCCGTAAGCAATTTTGGATACCTCATGTTTGTTTTGCAAAGTGATGAATATAACCAGTATGATGAACAGATAAACTTGCCCCACTCCTAACTCCACGCAACTAGTAAGATGTGAGGGATCTTCACCAAGAGCTAGAAAGGGCACAAGTTATGAGGTGTAGCTGAAATGATAGCGATGAAAGACAGACGAAGCTTTGGTGGAACTAAATAGGAAACTACAAGCTTCTCCACCCTAGTGACTTCATAGTTTAGAATGCAACTTACTTTGTGGTTTATCTAGACTTAGATCCGTAGATGGCCACATAATAGACAAAATCTGGGTTTTTAGGATTTTAACTCTCTTGGAATTTTGAACATCTGATTCATTCGTTTTTGACTCAAAGTTTGAATTGTTTGTTTATGACTTTTAACGTTTGCTTTGTCAAGAGGACCCCCTGTACTTTACCCCATGCTACTAGTAAGAAGCGTGGGTTTATCACTGTGGGAAAGGTATAGGTGAGTAAGGGCATTTCCATCCTTTCCCAACCCTACGTCACTAGTAAGAGATGCAAGCTCATCACCGAAGGTTGGTGGGGCAAGGAAATGTGTAAAATTAAAATTTTCTGTTTAATCACTTGTTGACTTGTTTTCTTGAGTAAAATGTCAGTATGTGCTTATTTCCAAAGAGATATACATATGGGATAGATGTGACACCATGAAGCTTCTAGAATAGACCATAGGCAAGACACCTATCCTAAGAAGAAATCAAAGCGAGAATAAACTTGCAGATCTTGGTATGGTTACCGTTAAGACTTTGTCATATCTAGCTTTATTTGATAAAAGATTCCGAGATGATTTGATGATACATGAAGATGGAGAGGTATGATTAAAGAGTTTTATGCCAACAACATCATGAGTTTGTAATGAATTGCTTTGAGAATAGATTCCTTGATCACAATTTATGTAAGAAACAAGTGGACAAAATGATCTTAATCTATATGAAGATGCAATGTAGATAATTATACAAGTAGTGCTAGTTGCTTATGCGTAGAACCGCTTGAGGTGCAGGGAATTGACTGTTTCACCAAATTCCTCACCTTCTAGCGTACATAAGAGGTAAGCACCATTTCGTAGTCCTTCATGACTCGGTATGGGCCCAACCATTTGGGCCGGAATTTCCTTCCTTCGCCGGTCTTCTTGTCGATCCGGCTGTCTAGCCTTAGAACTAGATCACCTTCGTATATGTCACGTTCATAGACCTTCTTGTTATATTGCCGGCACATTCGGTCAGCATAAGCTCTATGTCATTGTTCAGCATCTAACCTAGTTTCATCTAGGATTTCTAGTTGGGAAATACGTGCTTCTCTCGTAAGCATCTTCATCCGTAATCCCTTGTAGTGAAATGCGGAGACCGGGTATTTCAACCTCAAGCGGGAGAACTATCGCCCCAAATACCAAAGTGAGAAAGGAGTTGCTCCCATTGGTGTTCTTATTGAGGTTCAAAGTGGGCCCACAAGGCCGGATATAACTTCAAATGCCAATCTCGTTTGTTTTCTTTTACCGTTTTAAGGAGAATGGCTTTCAGTGTCTTGTTTGTCGCTTCATCCTGTCCGTTGGCTTGGGGGTAATACAAGGAAGCCATATGATGGCTTATCTTAAATTTATTACATAGTTCGCGAACCTCTTCATTCTTAAAAGAAGTTCCATTATCAGAGATAATGGTTTGTGGGATACCGTACCTACAAATGATTTGGTTCAAAATGAACTTGGCGATTACAAAACCAGGTACAGTGGTAAGAGGCATAGTCTCTACCCATTTGGTAAAATATTCAGTGGCCGTGATTATGAAATTATGGCCATCTGTGGATGAGGGAGAGAAATTCCTTATTAAGTCCAGACCCCATGTAGAAAATGGCCATGGAGTAGCGATTGGTTGCAAAGCTTATGCCGCATATGAATCTCATGGGAGAATTCTGGCACTTATGACACCGAATACAAACTCTATTGCGTCATGTTCTAGAGTGGGCCAGAAATAGCCCATTCGGTGTATTTTTCGAGCGGTGGCATGGCCACCGAAGTGGCCTCCACATATTCCACTGTGAGATTCATGGAGAATCTTCTTGGATTCCTCCGTGTTGACACATCTTAGGAGCATTCCATCGAATGCTTTTTGATAGAGCACCTACTCTATAATGACGTATTTAGCTACGATTATGCGTAACCGCCTTCTTTGTTGCGGTGTAACTCCTTCTGGGTATGTATGGTCCATGATATAATTAATGATATCCGTGTACCAAAGGCACTCAGAGATAGAGGGTCGGGTTTCAATGTAGTATACGCACTCATCTGGAAAGTCTAAATCTACCAAATTGCCTCCATCTAATGATTTGTCAGCTAACCAATTTGTAATGATTTGTCCCTTAACTGACTTTTGATTTACAAACGTTAATTCGAATTCTCCCATTAAGGTTATAAAATGTCCAGCCTTTTTAGACAATGACCCTTATGTGAGGAAAGTTCGTAAATGGTCCGTTTTTACCATGACCCTCGTTTCTTGATTCAGCATATAATGTATTAGGCGTTTAGTAGCAAAGACTATGGCAAGGCATTCTCGTTTTGCCAATGTATAGCATGTTTCATAGTCGAGAAGCATTTGGCTGATGAAATAAATCGCGTGTTCCTTCTTGTTATCATCCTCTTGGGCCAACATACGACCCAATGAAACATCGGTAGCTCTTGAATATAGAATTAGGAGGCGATCTAACTTGGGTGGCATTAGCATAGGTGGTGATAATAGGAAATGCTTAACTGCTTCAAAGGCTTCATTACAGTCTTTGGTCCAATCAATGCTATAGTCTTTCTTGAGTAAATTTTTGATTGGATGAACGGTGAAGCTTAATTCGGGATGAATCTTTGGATTGCACCCAGTTTTCTGAGAAATGATCTAATTCTAGATTCACTCACAAGTGGGACCATTTCGAGGACAGACTGAATTTTGGTTGGATCAACATCTATCCCCTGTGACGATATGATGTAACCTAGGAGCTTTCCTCATGTTACGCCAAAGATGCATTTCTCTGGAATATATATGTCATAGCTCGCTGGTAGGTAGCACCAGCGTTCTTGAGACCGAATGGCATAACAACGTAGCAATAGGTTCCCCAAGGAGTTATAAACGTAGTTTTAGCTTGATCTTGCTCAGATATTTTGATTTGATTGTATCCCAAGAATCCATCCATGAGAGACAAAAGTTCAAATCCAGCTGTTGCATCAACAATGACATCTATAGATGGTAATGGGAAGTCATCCTTAGGACATGCTTTGTTGATGTCTCGAAAATCTATGCAGATGTGTATCTTTCCATTCTTCTTGAGAACGGGAACGATGTTCGATACCCATTGGGAGTAGTCAACTGGTTTGATGAATCCTACCTGGAGGAGTTTTATTACCTCTTCCTTTACCATGAGAGCTACCTTGGGCTTCATGGGTCTTGATTTTTGCTTAACTGGCTTTGCATCTGATTTAGTGATGAGGTTGTGCACCGCAATGTGGGGTGTAACTCCTGTCATTTCCTTATAATTAAATGCAAATGCCTTCTGATGTTCTTTGAGGATCCGCGTATGTATTTCCACTTCTTCTGGGGTTAAGGATGATCCTAATTTCAAGATTTTTGGTTCATCTTGTCCCGATGTTGACATCAATTGTTTCTTTGATCAAAGAGGCGTTACCCTCTTCGAACTCAGGTGGTGCTGGAGGTAAATCCAAATAATCCCCATTTTCTACTGCGTATATGCTAGGTTCCATTTGTGAGGGAAGATCCATCATAGGATTTCCGAAGTAAGAAGATGAATGTGGAATTAAGGATAAATCTAGCATATGATAGGAGAGATGTAATGCCGCATAGGTGTTTAAGTATTCCAAAGTGGCCATATTATTATCGACATGGTCTGGGGTGGTAGATTCACTTCCGCTTGCAAGGGGATTTGTCATTGTTTTTATCAATGGTTCATCACGAATGGACACCGTGAAATGGGTATCTTCTAACTCATTGCTTGGAGTAAAACGTGATGCTGAAGTTGCTATTGAATCGGCAAGAAGATTTTTCTCTCGCAGATTGCTTCAATGGATATGAAGTTAAACGCCTTACTTAAATCTAATACGGCTTCTTTGTAAAGCTACAAGTGTTCGGCTTTGGTTTCGTATACCTCAGAAACCTGGTTTGTCACTAATTGCGAGTCTCCTAAGACTCTGATGTTATCAATACCAATTCTTTTGGCTAAGGTGAGGCCAAGGAGGAGGGCTTCGTACTCAGTGCCATTATTTGTGCATTCAAAATTTAACTTAAAGGCAAATGGGAGGACTTTATCTTCAGTGCAAAGTAATAATTATACCTACCCCCGCTCCATAACGGCATTTAGCTCCATCGAAATGGAGAGTCCAATATTTAGCCGGGAGTATAGATGTTGGGGTATCTGTTGTGTTTGCGCACTCAACTTCTACCATGCAGAGGTCCTCTGCTGGAAGGGAACCAACACCTAGGGAATATCCTATGCCTGCTGAATCAAATGGTAAGAACATTGGTGAATCTTGTTCTATTAACTCAACGATTTTTGCAGTAGTCCCTAATGATATCGTTTCTTTAGCTTTATCGTTGGGGGTTGGAGTTGTTTTGGCTATGCTGATAGTTTCAAGATCTGTTGTAGGTACCAACTTCTCTTCTGGTTTTGGGTCAATGGGTTTATTAAGTTGGTTTGTTGGAAGTTGAAATTCTGAGTGCACACCTAGTCTTTTCTTTAAATCAGTTAGGTGCAAATCGAAAGTTTTGGATCACCTTTGGCTACAAATACCTTTCCTAGATGCAAGAATCTTACTTCTTGAAATAACGTAGAAGGGATTTCCTTCATTCGGTGTATCCATGGTCGGTCGAGTATCATATTATAATTATTTTCCCAATCTATAATATAAAACTCAGTCAGGATTGTTTTGGGTCCTAAGGTGACCAGGAGTATTATAGTTCCTATCGAAGTGGCTTTAAGGCTATCATATCCTCTCAATGTATTTCGAGTGGTGGAGTAGTTTGTCTCCCCATATCCTAGTTTTTGGAGGAAAGAGAAAGGGACTATGTTAACTGTGGCCCCATCATCTACCATTTCCCGTTTTACATAGTTATTATAAACCCATACTTGTAAGTGTAAGGCTGGATCACCTCGGCATGTGATCTCAGCATCTGTAGGCATTTTACTTATTTCGAATATGAATTCGACATCCTTGTCTGGCTGCCCCAGAGGGTGGATATCAAAATCTACGTGATTTACTTGTGTTTCAGGAGGTGGAGTGATGTTAATTAGATGACCTAGACCTAATGCTTCTAAAAGAGCAGCTCTGTGAGGAGGAGAGTTCTTTAGTAAATCCAAAAATGAAATGTACGAGAAGGTCTTTATTAGGTCACTAATTAAATCATAGGCACCCATGGGTTTTTCTACTATTTGTTGACTCTTATCTGTTTCTGGCAGATGACTTGGGCTCGGTTGAGAGAAATATTCTCGTGTTCTTGTTATAGCTTCGATAGGTAGTTCAGCGTCTAATTCTACCAAACTGACTATCTTGGGTCTTGGTTGACTTCCTAACTGTGGCGCAACTGATGGATTTAGTGAATTTGAGGCTTCATGATCATTGTTTCCTGTCATTTCACTTTTGTTTATTCTAGTTGGATTCATCCTATTGCTATCATGATTTGGGAGTGGATCGTTAAAGATCTTGAGAGGAGCATTCTAAGGGAAACGCGCCCTTGTGAGCGTATTTGGTGGTGGTGACATGGGATCTCGCCAAAAAAAAATCGTGAAGAATCGCTTTGTTCCTCCGGCAAACATTGCATGAATTTATTGTAGTCATGGCACGTTCTAGTATCATGACCCCGAATTTTGTGGAAACCACAATAAGAATTGGGATTGTAATTCTTGTTTTGTTGCTTTGGTGTATATTGTGGCCTGAAATTCTGATCAAGTTGTTGCCTATTAAGATTAAAATTTTGCATTTGTTGTTTCTGGCTTTGATTTTGGTTTTGATAACCAAATGAGTTTTGGCTTGACCCTTGTATAAGATTTTTCCGTTGTTGTTGTTGTTGTTGTGGATGGTTAAAATCCATTGTATTGATTGTCGGGGTAAAGTTGTTGTTTCGTTGGTTGTTTGTTTGTGATGGAGTATTGACAACATTTACCTTCTTGGGCTGGTCGGTTACTCCATCCGTTGTTACACCCCGATTTTTGTTAAGGATTTTGGGTCCTTGATTGACATTTGTGGTAGTGGGATAATTTGTAGTGTTCTGATTGGGGATGATTAACCTCCCGTTTTCTCTATATGTTTTACGACCACTATCTATCGCTGCTTGGTCTATTCGAAGAGCGCTCTCAAGAACTTCATCATAAGTTCTTAGTGGGAATTTCTGGGCTTCTTCCTTTACCTCTCTGCTGAGATAATGAAGGAATAAATCACATAGTTCCATCCGATCCATGTTTGGAGCACTTGTTGAAGAATAAAGAAGCTCGTACGCCACCTCTCGGATGAAATGGGTGACAGATTCATTGTGTTCTTGTTTGATGTTCAAGAATTCCCCGATTCCTGTTCTCAGATTTCTTCATGTCAAACGCCTTAATGAACTCTGATACGAGCTATTTAAATGAATGGATGGAGGCTTCAGGTATTCTATAATACCAGTCGAGAGAAATGCTTTCCAAGGTTTTGGGGAATATTTTAGCAACAACCCCATCCCAAGGGAGTAATTCACGTATGGCTGTAGCATAAGCTTTGATATGCGTATTTGGATCTCCCTCACCTTTGTACTTGGGTAAATCGGGAAGAGGTCTTGGAAGCATGACACTTCGTATGGTGAAGTCTAAGGGCTCTTTCAGATATTCTGAATAAGTCCCTATCGCATAGTTTTCGACCATTGATGGTGGTTGCTGAGGGAGTGATGGTGGGATGGGTTGTTGATATGGTGCAGCATATGCATTGGCAGGGGCATAGGGAAGTCCCTGCGTTTGAGCAAAAGGCCGGGAGAGGAGAACATATCTCCTTGTGGTGATTTGGAGTACATGTTTAAGTATGATGGGATATTGTCTAGTAATGGGTTGTTTGATACTAGACCGGGAGAAATAATGTTAGAGATGACAAGCCTTGTTGGCATTTGTTGTGGATACTGAGGAGGCATGCCTAACGTGCCTACTCCTGTGATGAGATCTACTTGGCCAGGGTGGTATGGAGGATTGGAACTTCCTACTTGCATGAACTGAGGATTTTGACTTCCTTGAGCAAGTTCTAACCCTCTCACTTTTTCTATTAACTTTGAAATGACTTCATTTGGTGAAGTCACGGTACTTTGCCTAAGCGGTGTTTGTTGTCAGATACCCCGGTGTTGTATAGGCATGTGATATCCTCGCTATAAACCGATTGCTATCTTGCCAAGTTTCTCCGAGAGTA
Source organism: Taxus wallichiana var. yunnanensis (assembly GCA_018340775.1). NCBI lineage: Eukaryota > Viridiplantae > Streptophyta > Pinopsida > Cupressales > Taxaceae > Taxus > Taxus wallichiana. The sequence goes on along the minus strand of CM031242.1, from coordinate 203,514,554 downwards.
TTTCCTATATGCAAAGTGGCATAGAGGTATTTTCTTGAAAAGAGATCTCGGTTTGTATTTGTAAACCTCTTATAGGTGGGTATATACCCGAGAATGTTGTTCAATCCTAGGATAACGTATTGACTGTTCATCATCTAAGACCAGGTATGGGCCGATTTTCTACTAATTTGTGGTCTAAGTAGCATCTGAGGAGACGAACCAGATTCTCCGGTAAACGTCATATTGTTCGAGCCTGAAGGCTCTGTTTGTTGCGTTCGAGGGGGTTGATCTAACTCCCCCATTTGAAAAGACGAGTTATATCTGTTTCTTGGGGTTTGTGTTGACAACTGATTAGTTGAATAGTTGTCGCCCCATACTGAGAGTGAGGGTGATGATTGTCTGTTCTGTTGGGCATAGTATGCCTCGAGACCCAAGAGGGGTCTGCCATATGCATCGAATCCCGACATATTCGGGGGGTATATGAATACCCGCAGAATAATGGGAAGGAGCGAAGGTGATTTGTGAAAGAACACGTGATACTATGACTCCGAACGAGAAAGTAGGAAGTTTACGTCAGCTTCACTAATTTTGTTTGCTTCACGTCGGGTTCACCAATTTTGTACCCTGAAAAGTGACAAGCGAGCGTGGGAATCTATAGGAAACTCTTCCACGTACCCGACCTCCCAAGGTCATGCCGAGACAGCCGGTGGGATGGAATATGCGTGGGATGTAGAAAAATAGTTAGGTAATCTAATGTCTTCGATACGTACTAATGGAATTTGTGAATCTAAGGTAAAGAAGGCCCTTCTAACTTGGACTGGTGTGATAGATCGATTGGAAAGGATGACTGCTCGAAGGATCCAATCAATATCGAGCTCTGGCATGATTCGATCTATGGGTTGTGGAATACGTGGGAAATGACCTGGGATAGTTTCGTGTATGTCTCCAGATAAGGTCATATGGTGGATGGTGAATACAATTGATTCTAGCCTAGTCCATATTTCTCTAGCTTCGTTAGCCGCTATATCTAGTAAGGAAAATTGTTTGATGATGATGGGTGGAAGTGGAGTGGATTGGAATACTAGTGTGCATAGGCCAGTGTTTATATCTGATTGACTTATGGATTCACTAGGCTGTGGGACTTGTGGGTCACAACCGTAGACTCTTGGTTGTTGCGGTCCTGTTATGGTCATATACGAAATCAAGTCCTAATTCCTAGTATCTAGTAATCATATGCTTTCTCAGCTTCTATGTTTAGGACCAACAACTACGTGATTTTCTCAGAATATCTCACAGGCATTCGTGCAACCTGGATCCTTAGACTAGTATCTATGTATCTGTGAGAGTGTCTCCTACACCTGGCTGTGGGACCAAAGGATCACAACCAAAGGTTTGTTCTCTTTCGAACCCTTCTACAGTCATGTGAATGTTTGTCTAGGGTAATCTGTAGTTCGGTTGATTTGACCAAAACGTGTATGCTTGGTCATCTTCTATATTTAACCCTCTCAACTGAGAACTGATCAGTTGTAAATCTGTTGTTGTTTGGAAGACTTGTATTATGAGATTTTGATCTATGTCAACTATTGTTGTGATGAGGTTTGGTTGAGGCACGATTGGCTCAAATATGTATTCCCTGGGCTCCCGGGGTCCCGTGATTGTCATACAAAATAAAATGTAAATCTAACTGTAATAAAGCAAATTCTAACTACGTGGAATAAATCTAAAACATATATAACTTCTATTTTTCTGAGAAACTTTTTAAGAATTTAAGGAAAGTAGCTATTTAAACGTATCTAGGAATAACAACTAAATAACAATTTAAAACAAACAAGATAACCGAGTGTAGTTATTTGCCTGTGTGATTTGTAGACTTATTCTAAATAATGAAATAACTTGCTTGATCTATTTGTGAGATTCTCGATCCTACCTCAGAAGTGAAGAGTGAATCATAGTTTCTGAGAAAATATCAATCTCCACAGCTTCCTTGGCAATATCGAGAATAGAATCTACTGAAATGAAGCAATTTTAACTACTTTATTTGATATGATTCTAACTAAAAATTTGAAAGATAGAACCCGGATTCCACATAATGTGGAAAATCCGATGGTGTATGTGATCTTGTCCCCTCAGTGTGATCTCCTCATTCTTTCATGTTCACGTGGATCTAGAAAAGCGTGTAATGCTAGCATCGACAGAAATAGATATTGGGACAAGGACAGCTCAGAATGCAGACTGAAAATGTGAGTAGGAGAGGGATAGCACAAGAGTACAGAGCTTGGCTTATGTAATTCCTAGCGGGATTTTATTGCGAGTCATGCAACATAAAGCGACCAGAACCTGAAACTATCCTATTTGAAGAGCAAAACCTGTAACTTTAATGGCTTCCTAAGCTATTCTACTCCAATGAATTGGATAAAACAACAACACCATTTGCACAAGCTGGATATGTGGCTTACCAACAGTTGAACAATGCTAACTAAGCATGCAAGGAATTAAAACTATGGCTTCTAAACAGAATAAAAGACTGAACTATGAAAATCAGAGCATGAAAGTGAATGAGGGGTAGACCATTTTCTTGTGCACAAACCATTTATTTATAGCTTTCATTCACCCAAAGATCAAAACCAAACTGAACTCTAAAAACCATAAACAATGGCCAAACACTATTCCAGGGGACCAAAAACATAAATGCAAGCCCAAGTCGGCAAAGAAAAGCTGGTGAAACGTTGATATTTTACGTGAGTCACGTCAAAGCGCTTTCTGGAAAACGCGTGCAGGACCGCCGCTCTGAGCAGGGGTAGTGGTTACAGGACCGCCACCCTGATCAGGGCGGCGGTCACGAGACCGCCACCCAGGCAGGGCGGTGGTTTCGTAACTGAAGGGAAAAAGGCCAAGAAAAGAGGGAAAAAGGGGAAAACAAAGGATGGGGGCTAAGTGGGGCATGCGGGATGTTAACGCATACTCCGAGGGCTTTTCCGGATCCCGAACACCTTGCGAGGAGACCTGTATCATCATTGGGGCACTTGTTACACTGTTCCGGCAGTACAATACCTTACAATTTTGGGTACGTACAGAGGGGCCTACTACTCATGATACAAAGTTCCATGATATAGACTTGGATTTTCCTAATAACATACTTCTCAATCACCCATGGATTCATGTCATGCAAGTAGTGCCTTAAATGTATCACTAGTGTCCAAGCTATACTATGAAGGGTATATTATAACTATTCCGAGGGATTATCAACCTTTTTTTCATTGTAGATCATTATTAGGTTACTTCCCCAATTCTATTGATTTCCCTTCCATGGAGATGGTTTTTTCAATTCAATCTAAGGATCTTTCCTCGTGTGTTTATCCAAATTCCTTGACCCCTATTGATAATGATGATTCAACATTAGTTTCTCCCTTTTCTACATGGGAGATGAAGACCCTTTCAACTAGTTGCAGGGAGTATGATCTCTAACATGCCCTTTCGGCTAAAAACCTTCCTCTATCAACAATATCACCTTATAGACCTTGTCTATAACAACCAATTTTTTCAATTTATTCTATGTTTTTTTCTAAAACTTTATGCTTCACCGATTTAAATACCAAGTATAAATATGATATTTAATCCATCTAATAACTATCATAAAACTATGTGTAGCTACATGAGATTCTATTGATCCTAATTTATCCCCCTTAAAAACTCTTTATGATCTAAACACTCTTTACAAGATAATACATCATATGTCACATTTGGTTTCCTTCTCCATGTAATGAAAATCAAGTTTAATTTTATAAGTGCATACAAGGAACTCAGTCATTGAATCCCATCCTGGAATCGGGAACCTTAGATCCTTGGTGACTCTAGGACAACGTAATCAACAAATTACACTACTTTGGATAAATTTCTAGAGACATGTATGTCATGCTTAGTTCTCATGATGGCACATTCCTCATTATGAAATTTTTATCACCTAATTAAGCTATATAGATTCTCTTTCATCTTGTTGTGTTCACATTTGACAAATTAAGCATTCATTTAATTTTAAACCTATTTACTAGGTTCACTTAGCTTTTCAAGATAGATAATAACCTTTATACCCTATGAGATATCAATGTACCTTCATACTTGATTACATAAATTTTCATCCTCTTTATTTAATGCAAACAATTGACTTTCCGCCTCATGTTTGTCTAATATATCTGGGTATAATTTCTACACTAGTTATCTATAGATGTACTTATTCACCACCAAGATGTTGGGAACATGAAACTTATTGTAAATAATCTAAGATCCATACGATGGTTATTGATATGAAAGGGTAGCAAGTAAATATTGCATTCATTCATACTTAAGTTGGTTGTACCTTCTTGATCACCTTTGTTTAATGAATATACCAAAGTACATTAAAGTATAAACTTGTTGCAATTTACAGGACAATCATAACACTTTAATTGTTTCATTACATGATCTAACTTAGAACTTCCCATTTAGCTAAAAATACGATACCTCTATAATATTTATTTCACAATTAGTCCTTATTATACTTATTTCCTTCAAGATTAATTTCATTACTAAAAATTATATCCCTAATTATAGTATCAAATTTCATACTTTTATCACTATTTCATTTAAATTTAATAGCTTATTCCCACATTTCTCGGCAGTAGTATTACTAATTATCTTATCAATTTAGAGTACATAAATAACAATTGAATGTAAATCATCACTATTGATAAACATTTCCTTTGTAATTTATAGTCAATAAATGAAGAACTTCAACATATCAAATATACTTATAAATCAGTTATCATTATTTGAATAGTAATGATTGTAATTACATTATGGGTCATCAAAGATAACACTTTCTTTTACTAACTAGAAAATATCCTTCTAATCATAAGTTTTACATCATAGTATAACTCCCACTTTTAGTCAAATACTATATAAATATGGTTCTCCTCGTAAAAATATTTTAGAAATAGTAAGTATCCATTCCTACTTTTGAGATTAGAATATCATTATGGAGATACATATTTAGTACAAAAACTCAACTTTTATGCATTTTTGTCTATATAATTTAGGACCTTTGAATTTGTACAAATTTTTTCTTATGTAACATCTTGTACCTTAAATGATTACTCCTAATTGCAAAATAATTAATTTATAGTGATAGGGACTAATAGAGGAATCCATTATATTAGGTCTCAAACCTTTTCTAGTTCATAATTTTTTTACCACATTTATCAAATGTCAACGAATTCCATTTATTTATAAACATAGTTACCCAAAGAAAACTATTAATCCTTTCTTTTATTGACTTCGGTAAGTTTCCTCAAACCTACAAATTAGAGAAAACACCACATATATACATGGTTAGTTCATTGGGAACCGGAATGGTTTTGCACTCCCCCTTTTCAAATTATTTCATATGAACTAATTACAAACCTAAAATAGGATTCAATGACATAAGAAATTATATAATTCTCATAACCTTACAAAGTAAATGTAAACACAAATTCCATCTTCATACAATCATAAATAATACCAAAAGCACATTATCATTACATCTTTACTTTTCACAAGCAACTCAAACGGAAACCAAAACTAAGAAAGGAAATATCATTCATACTATTCAGTTTGATATATATATATATATATATATATATAGTTCATTATAATGCATGGTCGAGAATAACTAGTCATTGTAGATTAGGAAATAAGTCTTAATATCATTTTCTACCCAAAGAGACTACATCCCCATATTTCCTTGTTGGTTCCTCCATGCATGCATTGTTAATATGTTATTAATCACAACCAAAGTATGTCTATCATACACCCACCTAAACACTTTTCCCAATAAAACTAGATGAATAAGATAGCCCCGATTGAAACAGGACTTTTGGATACATCACCCACTAAAACTCGAGCTCGAGACCTTGTATTTAGAATCGAGACTTCTAGGTTAATTTCCCCATAATATAGGTAAATACTTAGTCAACCAGATTTTAAGGAATCGAAAACATAGCCTAGCCTTGAGTCCAAATCAAATTGTTTTTATTCTACCCCATGTTGGTATCTAAATTGATCCCTTCTTGTAAGCTAAGAAAAATCAACGAGCTAATAAGGATGCTTAGAGAAATACATACCATTATTTGATTCATTTTGTAGTTAGGGATGGATCTAGCAATCTCTTTTTCACTCAGACTTAGGGGTTATTGGATAACACCTCACTAAGGGTATGACATACCTTGGTACATTAGGTTCTTCCTACAACAAAGGTGATAGGCCCCATTTCAGTAGCCCGTATTTTTGTAAGAAATAAACAGAAAACACTCTTTGGACTCTCTTACTTGGGGAACTAAAAAGGAAGCCTTAAGAAAACATGGTCAATACAGGACATCATCTAATTATCATGAGTTTTCACACTAGAATATTTCTATTTCCTCTAAAGAAGGCTCAAGTTATTAAAGACAATTACAATTCCAGTTGCTTCTACATATTTTGGATAAAGGGAGGAAAAATTAACAAATATCCTTAGAAATTGTGGATAAACAAAGTGTAAACATGGGTAGTTCGGGTAGATCGATGGATATTGGTTGTGATTTTGATGTATTATTGGGAGGTTAAGTAGGATAAAGTATTATTGGGAGGTTAAGTAGGATAAAGTTGATTATACAAAATTATTAACTAAACCTTGAAAAATGATGTATATAATTATTCTTGATGAAAACGCAAATCACACAATCCTAAGAACTCCTTCAACTAGAAGGTTTGTATTCATAAATACCCAAGAACACAATATTTCACACAAACTTAAAGGGTGTAAACATGAAAGATCATGATAAATATTTAATAAAAAAATGACAATTCCTGATCAAATACATCCTAGATTCCCTCAAGAACTAACAAAGATCCTAAATCAGATAGATACAACTTGAATTTAAAACCGTTTACCACAATATGAAGGAAATCTCCATCAATAATGAGGTTGTAGTTGCTAAATTGTTTCTATTTAAACTAAAAATTTGTGTAATTTAAATAAATTTATCAACATAACTTTGCAACAGGAATGTAGAGAATTGATTCAAAGTTATACATCTTGAAACAAATTCACATTACTCATGATAATACACACAAATTAATTCAAGAAACGCCAACACTATGACCTCAATGTCAACCAATGACTATACAATGCAATTAACTTTGTGAGAAGGTTTAGGAATGGATGAATAAAATCTCTGTATCTTAGATTGGTTTGGATTTAGAAATTACAAATTAGTTTTCTCCCCTCTTTCTCTAAATCTTATAAAAATTAACCCCTTAATATGTGAGAGTAATCTCATTGTATTTCTACATTTTTAATCACCCATTCACCCTTCATTTTCCTTTAAATTTTTGAGGATCGATTTCAAACAACACACACCCATGTTTGTGTCTTTTTGGGTTGAATACTTTCCATAAATTGTATCACATTAATATAGATATCTTTTGTTGCACCATGTTAATATCTCTCAAATTTATGTCCTTCACGTGAGTTCAGTGAAAGATCCTTCTTCATTTGATGGCAATGATTTCATTCAACTTATCTTGTCTGCACCATTCCTTCTATAAATTCAATTTTTTTCCTTCATTGGTATGCATCCCTTTTCCAATTTTTAGACTTAAAAGGTTACTCTGAAGCTCTCTGTTGGTGCAATGGTGAGAGTAGCTGTAGAAAATATCTTGAAGGAAATATCATCGAGAAGATTTAAATAAAATATTCAATTTAAAAGAACCAAATGAAGCATTTTTATGTATCTATTTGAAATTGCTAACCCTTGAGTGATTATAAAGGGCCCCCGACATATAGAGAATTTAGGATTTCCCTCATTTTGTGATTTATCAAGATCAACCCTGTTTTATTAGTTTTCCAGTTGATGTACTATCATCTCTTCTATTGGGAGCACCAAAAATCTCTAGAAGAGTTGAAGAAATTATGGATTGAGAGGAGGCCTACTGTGATAGGCATGGTTGAATACAAGTGTCCCTTTTTATGTAATGAAGAATTTGTGTTGAAATAGGTTCCCAAGGAATGTTATGTACTTTATGATAATAATTCAATCGATATAGTGCCCACCTTTTCGCAGAAGGTAGAATAATTAGAGTAGCAATTCATTTCCCTGGAATAATGTCTAGCAAGACCTATGTCACCTAATCAATCTACAACACCAACACAAAAATCAAGAATAAAGATGGGGAATCAATCTCTCATCCCCCAATTGCCATTTTTAATGAGAAACAAGAATATCCTTCATCTCCTTAGCATTCAAATTCCTCAACATATACTACTAAGGAAGGTGTGGAAATTATCATCTCAAACCTTTGATACATCTAGTGTAGTGGGCTACCTTGATGGAGCAAACATTTTTAGGACCTCTTCCTATTCCTCTTCCAAGAGAGCATTCACCTTTTACGAGGAGACACCGAGGTGAGTATAGTTTGAAATAACTTGTTCTACTAGGTCCCTAGTATGTAATACTTGCTCTTCCAGCCACTCCAAATGCCCCTTCTCCTCCTATTCCTGATCAATCTACTCCTTACAAGGTAAAAGGGAAGAAAATTTTTCCTACAGTCATTTAGATCTTCTGGACTGGGTATCATCTTACCATAAGAATATGGAGCTAAGGAATATCATGGATGGCCCTATGATGACTATTGAATTGTTGATGGATATGGGGATATCTCAAAATTTGGCTGGGTCAATTATATTTTCTCAATCATATCAAGGCTCAAAGGATTTTATTCCGAGGAAGAAAAAATTGTTAAATACAATTACCCCATTTACAGGAGATTTCACAATAGAAGTAGGGGATTACTTGAATGTTTTTCTTCTCTTAGTTTTCTTTTTTGATGTAATTTTTGAGAATGTATATATGTTTCATGGGCTAGGGACCCTATATAATCCCCATTTCAATTTTTGAAAATATAGCCTCAAAGTGATATTCAATCTTCATGAAATAAGAGTAATGATTAAAATAGGATGAAAGAATAGTTCAAAGAAAACAAGCCTAAGCTTGTTTATCAGTCTTCATATCTGCATCTTCATCTTCCATCATCTGGGCAAAATCAAGGTTTTCCTATTCAAAACATCCCCACATTGGTTTATTCTTTTTTTTTTATTCTCATGGCTTTGATCAGTAACTCTACAATTCCTCTAATATCGTATCAATGGTGTCCATGATTTTTTCAACCCACCTCTTTTCTATATTCATCTTATCCCTAACTTAATTCAAAACCTTAACCCTTATTTTATCCAGGTCTTCAATTGCATGTGTTGGGACCTGAGATCACATCCAATCTGCTAAACATCAAGTCATCTACTTCTTTGTTTGGTACTTTTGACGGTGGTAGCCACTTTGTATGACACGTGGAGACCTTGCGTAGCTTTAGTGATTCTCCTTTTCTTTATCTTTTTGAATCTACACCTAGGTGACACGTGAAGGCCTATGATCCTTCTTCTTTACCTTGAATTTTCAACCCACTTGGGATACCTTTCTGCACTTTATCCACATGGTCAATTCTCACTTCTTGAAGGGCCCCAATTCTTTTCACCTTCTTCAAAATGTGCTGAAGGGACACATGGATACCTTCCATGTCTATTTCCAAACTTAGGAAAAATTAATTCTCGTAAAATGAAAAGGAAAAAAGGGGAAGGGGTGACAAAAGTGGTGGGCATCAGAGATATTTTTTTACCTTGCACTTCATTAACTCATCATTAAAATTATAACATTGACCCAATTTATGGTCAATTTTTCACAAGGATTTTTAGGGGAAACATGAATATTACATTCCTCAACAAAAAAGAGGAGTTATGCCTTAAACACAAGGTTTTAATTTACATTCAATATGATTATATATTTCAAGCATATATTTTTACATGGGTGAACCAGTCAGAGAATTTTTTTTGAAGGCATACACAAAAAAATGGTGAGATAAAATTGATCACTAAATCGGCTCCAACTCGGGGATGGCCACCCCTGCATGTTCCATAAGAACAACACAAATCATACATAAAACATACCGAGTTCCTAGATCCATTGGGTTACAGAGTCGTTTAAATCATCCACAGAGTCAAACAAAATGAACTCGAACATAAAATTATACCAAGATACCAAGGAAAATGGTCACTGTAGACCAGGAAAACAAAAGGGAAACACAAAAAAAAAAAACAAGAAAGAAAACAAACAAGACTATACATTGTACAAAAATTCGTACCTTGAGTGTGGTCAATCTAGGAATTGCTTTAGATTTCTATCATTGATAGACATTTGCAGAAAATCTCCATCCAGGTCTTTCAAGAAAAATGTGTGCTCACCAATTCTTATGTCAATAGAGTAAGGACCCATCCATAAGGCATCAAATTTACCATGTTTTCCTTTATCCTCATGCCTACTGTCCCATAACAAAACAAGATCTCCAACATTGAAATTTCTAGGAGTCACCTTTTTATCAAATAATTTTTTGAGTTTCTCTCTAAACTTAAGGTGTCTTTGGTGAGACTCTCTTCTCTCTTCATCCAACTCCACAATATGATTAATCCTTGCTTCATAGGGATTCACCTCTTCATCCTCAAGTTGTTGTATGAACTAATAAGAGGAAAATTACATATGTAGGGGAAAGAGAGCTTGGACTCCATAAACCAATTCAAATGGACTCTTTCTAGTAGCCCTTTTGGTAGTAATTCTATCTTCCCATAAAAAAATTCAACTTCTCACCCCATTTTATTTTGTTAATCTCCAATGTCCTCCTAATGATCTTAAGAAAATTCTTATTTCTTGATTCAGCTTGGCCATTCCCCTGAGGATTATAATTAGATGCATATGTCAAATTTATCCCATACTCTTGGCACATAGCTACTAGTGGTTTAGCTCTAAATCTCATAGCATTGTCAACAACTATTTTTTCAGTACCCCAAACCTACAAATTATGTGATTCAAGATGAAATCCATGACAATTTGATGAGTTAATTTTTGGTGGGAATAGCTTTGACCCACTTGGTAAAATAATTTGTGGCCACCAATATCCATTTATGCCCTGTACTTGAGGGATATGAGATTTCTCCAATAAAATACATGCCCCATTATTTAAAAGGAGCTTCTATTGACACTGGTTGCAAAGGAAGGGCACCTGAAGCTTTCATTATTCCTGAAAACCTTTGGCAGCTTTCACACTTCCTAACCAATACGACCGCATCTTTAAAAAGTGTGGGCCACTAGTAACCTACCCTCAATATCTTGTGGGAATTCAATCTTCGGAAAAGTGGCCTCCACATACTCCCCCATGGAATTCTGCAATAAGTTTGGGAGCTTCTTCCTCTATGATACATCTCAAAAGAACCCCCTCAGGATTCTTCCAAGCTAACCCATAATCAGTTATGATATATTTTTGGGAGGCTAATTTGAGTTTTCTTCTTTGATTTTTGTCCAAATGGCCAAGAAACTCCAAATTCCTGAGGTAAAATATTATGTCCTTATACCATGTGGAATTGATTACTTTTTCTAGGACATCCATAGTTCCTTCCTCAATCTTGTTAATTTGCATTACCTGCAGGTTAATCTCTTCCATCAATATTGCAAGGCCTAAACATCCAGCTAGCTTGGTGATCTATATATCCATATCATACTCTTGTATCTTATTCACATAGTGACACCTTTTGATAGAAATTTCCATTTCTTACAATATTTACTTAACCATAGTGTGGGGAACATATGCTATAATCTTGGAGCTCAAGATGTAGGGCTTGAAAATTTTAGTCTCTCTCACTAAAGAAAAATCCTTCTTCTCCATGATGGTATATATTAACCTAGCACCTTGCAGTGATTTCATTGAAAAGGCAATAGACATTTCATTTCCCTCTTCATCCTTTTGCAATAACACAAATGCAATAGTATTTTCAGATGCAAAATAAAAAATATGAAAGGCCTTTTTATAATCAAGGGATGTTAATATTGGATCATTCTTTAATGTTTTTTATATTCTAGTGAAATCTTAGAGGGATCCTTATTCCCATTAAATAATCGGTATTTTTTAACATGTTAGTAATGGGAATAGTCATTTCAGTAAAATTAGAAATGAATCTCCTAATGAAATTTATTTAATTAAAGAAATAACTGAATTCCTTTCTTACTTTTAGGGACATGAACCTTACTGATGGATTCCACCTTCTCAAAGTATCAATCATAACCCATGTTCTTTTGACATAATATGCCCCAACAAATTTGCTTTTTGAACCCTAAAATAGCACTTTTTAGGACCAAAAATTGAATTAAACCTCAATTAAAGAAAACTATCCATTTCCAAATATGTCTAACATGCTACAATTGGTCATTGCATCAGAATTGATTTCTACATTATATGGATTCTTAGGGTACAACCAGGTAGTTGTGAAGTAATTAGAAAGAATTAAAACTACTTTTACCACACCTTGGGGTACTTATGTCTATGAAATAATGACATTTGGTCAGATGAATGTTGGGGTTACATTCTAAAGAGTGATGAATGTTGCATTCTCAAGCTACATAAATGATTTTATTGCAATTTATCAGGATGATGTGACAATTTTCTCTAAAAAAATAAGTGATCATTTGAGCCATGTTGAAATATTTTGTAATCTACACACAACCTTATATCTCCATTTTTCTTTCTTAATGGCACTAAGTTTTTCACCCATTTTTCTTTCTTGTGGGTTATATTATCCCTCCATCCCTTAACTTTTTCAATTCTTCCTACATCTTGAGGGAAAGAAGTGGATTGATTGGCCTCTATTTTTTCCTAAATGTTTTAGCATTAGGTTCTAAAGGTATTTCATGTTGAAATAAATCTTCCATATATGATTTCAATTCTAAGTAAGACCGTGATTATTAGTCCTGATATTTCTTCAACAATTCAACATAAGACTGCTTTTCATGTTTACTCAAATTACTTCCTATCAAAATTTTTTTGGGTTTTTCTTCAGTTCCCAAATTAAATTCTTCAACATACCTTGAAGAAGAAATGTGTCCATGAGCCACGCTTTAAACATTATAAAAATTTGATTCTAAAGAAACCAACCCTCCGGGAATGGTATTGGTGATCCATTGGTTCCCAACACATGCACCGATTGGTGAAATCTCCTTCATTCTCAGTAAAAACCTCTAAACCTATGCATCATCATCAAATACTTTCCAATGTTTAATGTTATCGGGAATAGGTGGTATTGATAACACTTCAAAATCATAATCAAAATAACAAGAAACCATGCAATTTTCAAACCTAGATCCAAGAACTAACAATCTATCTTATGAATCATTTTGAGTTCGACATGATACAAAATGTTAAAGGAATAAAACATCTCAATAAAATACCATACTGCATGCTTATATTTTTTCATCATTTGATTTTTGTGGCATACAATTTCCTTACTTGTTTCACTACAATATTTGAATCTCCTTTAACAATTATATCTTTTATACCATACTTCCAGGAAATCCTCAAACCCAAGAGTAATGCCTCATACTCGAAATGTTGTTTGTGCATTCAAATTTCAATTTGAAGGAGAAATTAAAAGTTTCTTGGCTTGGAGATATAAGTACAACTCCAGCCCCATTTCCCATATTAGAGAAATCTCCATCAAACATCAAGGTCCAAGGGACACCAACTTGTTCCAGGAATTTACTCTTATCAATACCATGTTCTTCAAAATCTACATACCCAAAAAAATTATTAACATCGACATTTGTATATAGAAATTCATAAGTAGCATTATTAGGATCTTCAATCAAATGTAACATCTTCTTCTCCCCATAAAACTTGACAAGATTACCTTTTGTTGGTATGGTTACATACGACATATTCATCTACATACTTCCACCAACACTGACATTCCAATTCCTTGACAACAACATACCCCACTTAGCGTCAGCGATTAACAATGTCTACATTCATGGTTAAATACTTACCAGGATAAGCTGCTAATTGCACTACTAAACCCTTCACATACCCAATGACTGGCACTTCTCTTGAGTCCATGGCAATGCACTTTCCAAAGGTTGTTGTTACTTTGATATCCAACTCATTCATAACATGAAGGGGAATTACATTACATGAAGCTCTTGAATCAAACATGTAATTGTGAACAAGTCAAGTTGGGAGAAAAATCAAGTTGGGATTCAACAAGGGAGGTTCCTAGATATAATTTAGGGGATTCCCCCAAATTTTCCAACATCTACGACACTTCCAATTCTTCAATAACAGGAGGAATATAGACATTGTTAACATATTTTCTCTGGTTCACTACCTCCTCCTTAAATCTGAAGTACTCAAATGCACTTCTTCTATGATCAATGATCCTAAGAAACTCAAAGATGGGTACAGTGACCTCGATCTATCTCAAAATTTGAGCCATATCACAGGGCATATATTTGGGTAAATTTTTACTAAGAGGTAGGGTGATGGAATTTTCTTTGGTATGAGCGTATTCTTTGGTTTGGGTTGTGGCCCTCCCATTTTAACAGTCATGTTTCTTAGATTATATTCTTTATGTTGGGCCACCACCACGTTCATTAATAACTGTTTATCCTCCTCAGAAGGAATTCCACCATCATATTTCTTAATCATCAATGCCATTAAATATTCAAAATCATGATTGAGAAATGTTATTGCAAATTAGTAGCACCCTCTAGATGTTCTATCATATTTCTAGTTTGATATTCTTAGCATCCACTTTGTGATTGCACAACATTGAATATTTTCCCCAAGTGTGGGACTTGTAAAAAAGTGAGAAAATAATCTCCAAATTATAGGTTGGTTCCTCAAATCCTCTGTTCAAGTGTTCATGGTATTCTATAGAGGGTTTACCTATAGCTTAATCAAACTTTTCTAGGAGACGGGGTTGAGAAAATGTAAAAATAAACCTAGTGTAAATAAGGTGATGCACCAAAGAAGTAGTAGACACTGCTACGCAAAACATACACAATCCATAAGAAAATAAAACACAAAGCATGTAAAATTTTCGAAAATGTAATGAAAGATCAGGAAAGAATGATAAATATATGAAAGGATTGAGAAAATTTTAATCACAGAGCATACATTATCATCCCAGGTCTAATACAGCGCATTACAATGGCCAGGAGGCAAAGAGGGGTGTTGTATTTACATGAAAAGGTAAAAATTCCACAAATATTCCTGATTAGGAAGAAAAGGGAAGTTTCATAGCTAAAATAATGTCTAACTCTAAAAAATGAGCCCATTGTGGCTTTTACAATGCAAACAACGAGCTCAGGAGAGAGAAACATGGGAAAATGTGAGAGGAGCTTCAACCACCAACCAAAATGGTATAAAACAACATGGGAATCCTTAAAATTCCATTTCCTAACATTTTTCACCATGCTGGGAGAGAATGTGAGCCATTCTTCATTAAAAATGGTGGTTGAAACATCATTTCTATTGATTTCCACGTGCCAGAGGTGTTTTCAAATTTTCTCTCTCCAAAATCCACTAAAACAAAAAATGACTCTAGAATCATGCAGATAATTTCACCATCTTTCCATTGATATAAAGAACATGAAAAATTGAGCTCTGGATCGAAAGTTATGCTCATTTGAAAATTTAGGGCAAAACAGGGCCAAAATGGGTTGGTAGGTCGAAAATTTGAAATTTTCCCACTTTTTGAATTTGGGAAAAATTCCTGAAATATATCCACATGCTGCCATCCTAGTGCCACGTAGCATGTTCTAATTGGTTTTGGACCTTTCCTGCTTCATTTCCCATCGTTTCGGCCTTTGAAAAAATTTCCAAAAATTCTCTGCCGGCTGGATGACCCAAAGACACGTGGCATGATCCGATTCATCATGGGCCTTTATGCTCATTTTTCCCTGTGGGCTTTCCTTGTGTTTTTTTCTTCCATGTGGACATGTGGCATTATTTTATTGGCTCGGTTTTTTTAGGGGGCTCTCCCTTTCAATATTTCCTTTGATTTTGCTTTGGGAAAAATTCCCAACTTTCCCCCGTGCTCCGCTGGTCTTGGGACATGTGGCGAGCTCCTACTAGTTGTGGGCCTTAGGGGCAAACATTTCTCCTTTGCACTAACCTTTGGGAAATTTTCACATTTCTCCATGCCACTCTGATGCTTCAACACCCCGAGACACGTGGCGTATCCTCATTGGCTGCGGGCCTTGGGGCAAAAAAATTAACTTTGCACCTCGCCAAACACTTTTCCAAATTTTCTATCTTCCTCCGCCTTCCGCCACTCCTTCGGCCTAAGGAAATGTGGCATAATGTTATTGGATGTGGGCTTGGCATCGAATTTTTTTTTGTGCTAACACTTAGGAAATTTTCCTAACTTCTTCCCCTTGGACACATAGCATGATCCTATTCGCCGGCGAGCCCTTGGGCCGAAAATTTCCTCTTTAAACCCCACCAAACACTTTGGAAAATTTTCCAATTTTACCTCCGCCTCCGCCCTTCCGAGGACATGTGGCCTCATCTTATTGGCTCAGGCTTTTCTAGGGAAATTTTCCCACAAAAACTCCCTGTTGATGTCGAATCACAGCACCCACAGGACTCTCAGAACTTGATGGGTTGCAGATTCTCGGTGTGATTGCATAACATGGAGCTTTTCCCAAGTGTGGGACCTTGCGAAATCAAAAAGCTCTCCGGATGAAGGTCGGTTCCTATTCCTCTGTTCGGATGCACACGTAAAAATGTAGAGGGTCTACTCAAAACCTAATCTAATTTTCCAAGGAGACAGGGAGAGAAAAAATGCATAAAAATAAACCTAAGCTAAGGAGGTGATGCACCGAGGAATGAAGAACACCTGTCTTGCCAATAAACACAGACCATAAAAATGTAATGCAAGATCATGCACAGATAACCAGATTTACAGTGAAAGATCAAGAAAATGCAAATAAACACTGAGAGGGTTGATAATCATCCACAGACATGCATTAATTTGCTCCAAAGATTGATACAACACACTGCAAAATGCCAAGAGACAAGGTTGCATTACAGTTTTAGATAGGAGGTTTGAACTCCACAGATTCACCTGCCAAAGAGAAGAAGGGAGGGGCAAAACAAGAATGTCCAACCTTTAGAAAGAAGCCCCTCCTTACAATTTATAGGAAGAATGAGAGAGAGAAGAGAGAAAGTCCAAATCTACCCCAACCACCTCAGGTTGTATTTAATTCATCTCATTATGGTGGTAGGTGAGGACCATATCAAACCCCAAAAGTGGAAAACTGTATTTTTCATTTTTAAGAACTTGTTCCCACCCAATTAAATATATCTAGTCGTAGTTAGGTAGAGGACGCCGTAGGATTTCCGAAAAGTCCAACCTTGTGTGAATCGGAGCTCCCAGTCAAAAGTTATGGCCATCTGAATATCTCGCGCTTGTGGTCTCGCTTCTGTCGGCGCTCGAATGTTGCGCCTCCTGAAGGTGCGCCTTGGCACATCCATATGCATGTTGACAATCCTTTTCGTGCGCCAAAGGTGCAAATATGTTTGTGTCGACAACCCTTTTCGTGCGCCAAAGGCGCAAATATGTTTGTGTCGACAACCCTTTTTGTGCGCCAAAGGCGCATTCATTTGCATGTCAACACTCTTTTCTGTGCGCCAAAGGCGCAAATATGTTTGTGTCGACACATGTTTACGTGCGCCACTTTACTCGCGCCAAGGCGCAAACTTTTCCGTGTCAACATTCCTTTCGTGTGCTAAGGGCGCGTCTATTTCTATGTTGACATCTTCTTCATGCACCAAGGGCGCATTTACATTTGTGTCGACATCCTCTTATGTGCGCCAAGGGCGCATTTACATTTGTGTCGACATCCTCTTATGTGCGCCAAGGCGCAACTTTTTCCCTGTTGACACTCATTGTTATGCGCCATTTCCGTGCGCCAAGGGCGCATTCTTTCTTATGTCGACACTCATCTCTGTGCGCCTCTTACGGCGCCATGGGCGCATTCTTTTTCTTTGTCGACACTCATTGTCGTGTGCCCGCTTTCCGCACCTTGGCGCATACATTCTCATGTTGACACTCATTGTTATACGCCATTCGTGTGCCTTGGGCTGAGGTTTGAATTTCTTTGGTTTCCATATTCTTCCGCTTGTCTATATCTACCCGGGGGGAAGATATATACAACAATTTGGCGACTCAACGGGATCACCTGCCTGCTAGGTAGAAGATCAGTGGCCCTTTTAGAAATCCATTGGGCATGGAGTCATAAGCAATACTTGAAACCAACTTGATCTCTGATCCCGAGCCTGAAACCGCAACTCCTTCTCCGACAGCACTTTGAACTGTAGAAACAACCTGAGAGCAACGAAACCTGTGCCAAAGCACTTAGGGAAACTGAAACCTAACTACAACAAGACAATGTGCAAACGCACTTAGAGGAATTGAAATCTAAGCTAATATTTACAAGGGTAGAAATTTTCTCTTTTCAGTAGCAATGTTTAAGATAGATTCCGTTGACCGGAATCGAAAGTTCTTCTCCGTCCAATGTAGATAATTGGAAGGCATTGCTACTCTTGCACCCCGTGACCATGTAGGGGCCACTCCAAATGGCGTCAAACTTGGAATGCTTTCCTGGTCTTGCCCGATCTGCATCCCATTTTAGAACTAGATCCCCTTCCTGGAAGGTCCTTGCTCTTGCCTTCTTATCAAACCATCTTTTTACTAAGGCCTGATCCTTTTCGATCGTCTGAACTGCATGTTCTCTAATTTCTTCCAATTCCATCAACTCTGCATACCTAGCCTCCATTGGTTCGAACTCAGCTAACTCCAACTGCCTCATGAACTCCAATGCAGGCAGTTCTAATGATATGGGCAATACTGCCTCCTTCCCATAGACCAGCTTGTAGGGAGAATTCCCTGTAGACCTCTTTGGTGTTATTCTGTCAGCCCATAACGCTGATTTTAGCTTTGTATGCCATGTTCTTTGATTTTCATCCAGAGTCCTCTTGATGATTCTTAGCAAATTTTTGTTTGTGGACTCTGCCTGTCCATTACCCTGCGGGTAATAATTTGAAGAGGTGCTCAAGTAGATTCCATTCTTAACAGCCCATTCTGTAATTTTGGAACCTATAAATGCCAATGCATTGTCTGATATGATAGTGGACGGCACACCAAACCTGGTCACTATTCCTTCATAAAAGTCTAGTATGTTAGACTCATTTGCTTCCTTGAGCGCTACTGCTTCGGTCCACTTGGTGAAATAGTCCGTTGCCGTGAGAATCCACTTGTGGCCTTGGCTTGAGTTTGGATTAATGACCCCGACGAAGTCCAATCCCCATTGCATAAATGGTTGGTCAACCAGAATTGGGTGCAATGGAAGTGCTGCTTGTCTTTCTTTGCCTGTGAAGAGTGCACATTTCTTGCACTTTCTTATCCATGTATAGCAGTCACTGAAGACTGTCGGCCAATAATACCCTGCCTTCATTATTTTGAGAGCTGTTACTCGTGGGGAAAAATGTCCTCCAGAATCTCCATCATGAAAATCTCGTAACACCCTCTCAATTTGACTTATCCCAATGCACCTCAATAGAACTCCATTGATGTCTTTCTTAAACAAAACACCATCAACAAGCACATATGGAATGGCTTGTAATCAAGTATCTCCTCTTTGCTTTGCCATTTACGGAGGGCATAGGCCTGTCGTAGGAAGTGTATCATATTTTGAGTCCAACAAGGAGTAGGCACGTCATCATTTTCTTGTTCTTGATCATCCTGTAGTACCAAGGTAGTCTCCTTTTCATCACCAGCTTCAACTTGTTGACTCAAGGCTAGCTGCTCACATAGTCCCTTCCCACGTACTAGTTTGGTGACCTTGATCTCGATGTCATATTCCATGACACGAGTTATCCATCCTACACGTTTCTCATTTAGATCCTTGTTTAGAAGGAAGTCCTTGACTCCCGCATGAGAGACTAATAATTGGATCTTGTTGTTTGAGACTAGGTGCTTGAATTTCTTTAAGCTTCTGATTACCGCAAGGACATGCTTTTCAATGAAAGAGTACCTAGTTTCGTATTCCTCCAAGCCTTGACTGAAGAAAGCAACTGGTTGTTCTAATCCTTCTTTGTTTTGTTGTACCAGGATTGCAGAAATCGTGTCCCCACCACCAAAGGCATATAGCACGAAGTCCTTAGAGAAGTCTGGATTGACGAGAGTTGGGGCTTGAGATATAGCCTCTTTTATTGCCTCAAAACTTGCCTTGCCTTCAGATGTCCACTTAAATGCCATGCTCTTCTTTAACATCAGCGTTATTGGTTTTACGAGAGCTGCAAAATTTGGAACAAACCTGTGGACGAAATTGATCCTTCCTAAGAAGCTTTGAAGAGCCTTCTTGTGATTTGGCAATGGCAATGCTTGAATTGCTTCAACTCTTTCCGGGTCAATTGTCAATCCCTCCTTTGAAACAATATGGCCTAGAAGTTTTCCTCGTGAGCCAAGAATATGCATTTTTGGGATTCAATGATACCCCAAATCTTCTACACCTCTGAAATACTTGCCTCAAATGATAGAGGTGATCCACTGCATTTTTTGAGAATACAGTGATGTCGTCAAGATATATCAAAACTATTTTATTGATCAACCCCTTGAATGCCATATCCATTGCCCTTTGGAAAGTGGCCCCAACATTTGATAGCCCAAATGGCATCTTCTTGTAGGCATAGGTCCCCCATTTGGTGGTGAAAGCTGTCTTGAATTGGTCACCTTCTTTTACCATCACCTGATTATACCCTGAGTAGCCATCTAGGAGAGAGAATCTCTCTGAACTGGATACTACTTGCAATATTTGTTCCATTGAAGGAAGTGGGTAATGATCTTTGAGAGATGCCCTGTTGAGGTCTCGGAAATCTACACACAACCTGATTTCTCCACTCTTCTTCCTGACCGGAACCAAGTTTGCAACCCAGCTTGAGTGCTTGATCGGGAATATAATGCTTGCCTCTATCAGCTTATTTAGCTCTTTCTTCATTAGAGGCTCAATGTGAGGGTTGACCGGTCTCTGTTTCTGCCTGACGGGATTAGCATCTGGATCCAATTCTATGGTATGTTGTGCCAAATTTGGATCGAATCCTCTCAAGTCTTCGTAGCTCCAAGCGAAGACATCTGGAAATTCTTGGCAAAGTTGTATGAAATCTGATTTCTCCTGTTCAGTGGCCACTTTGCCAATTTGAAGTGTTTTGTCTTCCCCAACCGGAATTGGCTCTGAATCTTCTCTCTTGACCTGTATGTTTGCCTTTTCCTTACGAAACTGGTCGTTAGGGTTGAAGATAGACTCCAATGTTACCAAACCCTTAGGAAGCTTGTTTGTCCGCAGCTGTACTACTTGATCCCCATACTGCTGCTCTAATCTGTCCTGATTCCTAGCTGAAAATTCAGCCTCTTCTTGTAAGAAATTGACGATCTGTTGATCGTTCTCAAACACCTGCCAGCTTGTGTTGTTATCTGGAACTGCTGGCCTCACAACCACATGGATGTGTGGCTGCGTTTTTTCTCTCCTGATGCTGTCAACCACATCAAATGTCGCTCCAACTGCTGCGAGCCTATCTGCGGCTTCATTTTTCTTCCTGGGTATGGATACAATGTTGAAAGCTTTGAAATCCTCAATGAGGTCCCATACCCTATTCTTGTAGCTCCTTAGCAAGTCGTTCTTTGTAGCATGTTGTCCCCTAACTTGGTTGACGATTAGCTCGCTATCTCCAAACACCTGCAAGTTCTTTATGCCCCTTTTCTTGGCCCAATGAATTCCATGAATCAATGCTTCGTATTCAGCCGTGTTGTTTGAACAGGAAAACTGGAAACGAAAAGCTGAAAAATATTTGATGTCTTGTGGTGAAATCAACATTGCACCACCTCCAGCACCTTGTCTGCTTCTCGAACCATCGAAAAATAATTTCCAAAATTTGTTTTCATCCTTTGTTCGAAATTTGAATGATGTCGGGAATGGGTGAATTTTCTTCGTGTATACAATACACGCCCAATTCAGATTCTTCAATTTCCTTGTATGGGTCAAATTCATGACTCTTGTTTGCCCATTCATCCAAAGTTAAATCAGGAATTCCCTCGACCTTAGTACCTGTTTCTAGATCACTTGAACACTCCTCCTGATCAAAAACCGAGCAATTTGCATTGATAGGATTTGGTACATGAGGCTCAATATGGAAATGGGCAATTGGTTCTGACCTGATTGTTGCTTTGGCTCCATACCTTGTCCTAAAAATCATGTGCGACCAATCTATAGATAAATATCCACCGATTTTTGCAGTGAAGTCTCTTGATAGACACAATGCAAAGAGTGGCGAAAGGTCAATCACAGACACATCTTGTAGAACTGTAACATTAGGACAGGAATGTAGTGTTAGGCTTAACCCTTTGATGACCCCAACTGTTCCTACTACCGTTCCATCTAGTTGTACTACTCCTTTCAGCACTGGCTCATATTTCAAACCCATCTAATCTGCTATTTGCTTCGGCATCACTGAACTACTTGCCCCATAATCAATCATGCAGTTGTGTACCAAGTGGTTTCCAACAATCAACGAAACATAGAATGGTGGAGGCTTCAAATTTTTTCTTGTCTGGCCCCCATCATGTTGCACTGCATTAGTGAGAACTTTCTCATGTCCCTGGTTTGATACATTTGTGGCAGACCAATTAGCCATTGCAGCTTGCAATAAATCTCGTTGCCCTGGGATCGCCAGTGATTCCCACATGGAAATGTTCACATGTGTCTTCTTCATTTGATCGATGATGTTGAAGGGGATGAATTGTCCTTTTTCTTTGTCCCTTGTTTGGCGCTGTGACCTTTTACGGAGCTTGAGCAGTGCATGTGTTGCTACAACAAGTACCTTAGGTTGATTCGCACATTTGGAGCTGCGTTTGGTCTCTTCGATCCCTTGTTGTGTAAGAGTGGGTTGAGAAACAACTGGATTACATGGTTTTCCCTCTCCTATATTTCTCTTCTTTGGACCGTGTGTGTTGGCAGCCACGCCTTGAAAATTTGTTGGTTAACTCCACGAAGTCTTCCGTTTGCCAATTTTCCAATGTGGTTTTGTTGGAGGTCCTTCTTGTTGTGTTTGTTCTTTGTTGATTCTCCTCCCGGCTTGGTTCTTGAGCAACACCAATGGTTTACACCATCAAGGCTCGATTCGATTCGGTGCACCATTGAAACATGCTAAGCTGATTGTGAGGTAGATTGCAAGGGTAACACGGTCGTACTCTGTGCCATGTTATTTTGTGTTGGAACCAAGGCTCTTGAGGACGTCGTTGCATTTGGATCATACGGTCGAAATGGCCTGGCAGCTTGAGGCTGTCCTTGGTTCTGGTTTTGATTTGCAGCCTGAGGTGGTGGTCTATTTTGTTGGTATGGGGGCCTAGCTTGCATCGTGCTTGAGGTGATACGGTCTAGCACTTTGAGCTTCTTTGTCTTTTGATAGTCACAAGCTCATTTCAAGGTTCGTAATTGTTTCATGACCTCCTGTAATTCCTTTAAAGTATTTGAAGAAGTCGACGCCTCATTATTGCTTTGATTTCTAGGAGTTGGAATGGGATTCAACTCTGGTGCTTGACTGGTTGTAGGATTTCCCATGTCTGGATAGAGAGGCATTGGTGGCCTTGGTGCAAGCTTTCCGGCTTGGATCAAACAGTTCTCTGCTCTGATCGCTGTGTCATAGGACCCTGGCAGCGTTGTCCCTCCCATTGATTGGATCATCATGGCTATGTCCTGAATTTATAGCCTTTAAGAAATAAAGGAATGCTCCTTCGGCGGTTGGTCTAACAGCTATTGGGATCCTGTCCCATGTCCGTTGGAATCTAAAGTTGAAATCTGCCATTTGTTCGTTAGGAGCCCTTTTGATTGTTGTCAGCTGTTCCAATAAAGATAAATTGTCCGCCCTCTCCCCGAATTGGCTGCAAAGAGCAGAACAAAGTTGGTTCCAATTCGTAATAGAGCCTGCTGTAAGGCTCCTAAACCATTGTAAGGCCTTGCCTTTGAAAGATGAAGCCAACAACTTGACTGCAACATCCATTTCATTTATTTCGTGGATTGCACATGCATTAGCAATATCCTGGATGTGATCAATAGGAGTAGTATGATTTTCTCCTGTAAAATAGGGTATATTCTTTAGTGCTGCAACTGGAATTTGATTCTGAGCATTTAGGGCAAGTGGACTACTACCCATGAAATTGACAAAGGGATTCGGTGGTAGATGTGCCATTATGATTGGCCTAAGAACCCTGGTCGATGCGAGAAAAGGCCTACTAGGTGGAGGTGTAGACAAAGTCCTGTTAGGTGGAGATGGTGATCTTTGTGGTCTTCTTCCTCTCCTTCCTCCTCCTGGTGATAGTTGCAATTGGACAAATAGCCCCTCTTCTCGAGTATTAGACCTGGTTCGAATTCTTCTCATATGCCTGGGAAACTTTTGCTGCTACACCGCTGAATTCTACCCCTTCGGAGTCGCCAGATGTGTTAGAAAGTGAGCCTCAAAAGGCTAGATCCTGCCAAGTTACACACCAAACCTGACGATATTTAAAAATGGAAAATTGAAAGACCTGTATTTTTGATATTTTAGAGTTTGGAACTTGATTCTGGAATGACAGTCCTGAAAACCCAAAAATGCCAGACTTCCGAAAACCTGAAATCCGAAAATCAAAAAACCATGAAATTTTGAAAGTCAAAATCTCAAAAATCTAAGAATACCCTTTTGAAGATTACCCCCAGATCTATCAGCTGGTGAAATTTTGACTTGTTTCGAGCAAGTTAAGTCCTTGAAAATCGATTTCAAAGTTCAGCCTGGAAGGTGAAAATATGAAATTGTAAAACCTGTAATTTTTTAAGTCCGAATTTCTTGAAAGTTCCTTCGAAACTGTGGAATGACTTCTGGGTCCCACCGGATGTGCCAAAATTGTTGATGTCGAATCACAGCACCCCTGGGACTCTGTAACTCGATGGGTTGAGATTCTCAGTGTGATTGCATAACATGGAGCTTTTCCCAAGTGTGGGACCTTGCGAAATCGAAAAAGCTCTCCGGATGAAGGCCGGTTCCTATTCCTCTGTTCAGATGCACACGTAAAAATGTAGAGGGTCTACTCAAAACCTAATCTAATTTTCCAAGGAGACAGGGAGAGAAAAATGCATAAAAATAAACCTAAGCTAAGGAGGTGATGCACCGAGGAATGAAGAACACCTGTCTTGCCAATAAACACAGACCATAAAAATGTAATGCAAGATCATGCACAGATAACTAGATTTACAGTGAAAGATCAAGAAAATGCAAATAAACACTGAGAGGGTTGATAATCATCCACATACATGCATTAATTTGCTCCAAAGATTGATCAACACACGCGCAAAATGCCAAGAGACAAGGTTGCATTACGGTTTTAGATAGGAGGTTTGAACTCCATAGATTCACTGCCAAAGAGAGAAGAAGGGAGGGCAAAACAAAAATGTCCAACCTTTAGAAAGAAGCCCCTCCTTACAATTTATAGGAAGAATGAGAGAGAGAGAGAGAGAGAAAGTCCAAATTTACCCCAACCACCTCGGGTTGTATTTAATTCATCTCATTATGGTGGTAGGTGAGGACCATATCAAACCCCAAAAGTGGCAAACTGTATTTTGCATTTTTAAGAACTTGTTCCCACCCAATTAAAGATAGTTAGGTAGAGGACGCCGTAGGATTTCCGAAAAGTCCAACCTTGTGTGAATCGAAGCTCCCAGGTCAAAAGTTATGGCCATCTAAATATCTCTGCGCGAGTGCAGCTTCTGTCGGCACTCGAGAATGTTGCGCCTCTGAAGGTGCGCCTTGGCGCATCCATATGCATGTTGACAATCCTTTTCATGTGCCAAAGGCGCAAATATGTTTGTGTCGATAACCCTTTTCGTGTGCCAAAGGCGCAAATATGTTTGTGTCAACAACCCTTTTTGTGCGCCAAAGGCGCATTCATTTGCATGTCAACACTCTTTTACGTGCGCGAAAAGGCGCAAATATGTTTATGTCGACACATGTTTACGTGCACCAATTTACTGCGCGCCAAGGGTGCAACTTTTTCCGTGTCAACATTCCTTTCGTGTGCCAAGGGCGCGTCTATTTCTATGTTGACATCTTCTTATGTGCGCCAAGAGGCGCATTTACATTGTGTCGACATCCTCTTATGTGCGCCAAGGGCGCATTTACATTTGTGTCGACATCCTCTTATGTGCGCCAAGGCGCAACTTTTTCCCTATTGACACTCATTGTTATGCGCCATTTCCGTGCGCCAAGGGCGCATTCTTTCTTATGTCGACACTCATCTCTGTGCGCCTCTTACTTGTGCGCCATGGGCGCATTCTTTGTTGTTGACACTCATTGTCGTGCGCCCCTTTCTGCACCTTGGCACATACATTCTCATGTTGACACTCATTGTTATGTGCCATTCTGTGCACCTTGGGCTGAGGTTTGAATTTCTTTGGTTTCCATATTCTTCCGCTTGTCTATATCTACCTGGGGGGAAGATATATACAACAACTCCACCGAGCCATAACTTCAAAAATATAGGGAGTTAGGAAGAAAACTTTACCTTTCTGGAAAGATGAGAAAAAATCTATCCAATGGTGCCATTTCTAAAGGTTTTGAGTGCCTAAAAGATAAAAAATTATGACTGAGGCACAAGAGAGGAAATAATGAAGGGAGTTAGCCAAAAAATGAGCAAGGGGCTCATTTTGGATAACAATTTTGGTGACTTAGAGGGGTCATCTGCCTGCTGGATGAAGTTACCAGTTTCTGAAGCAATCCATTGGGCATGGAGTCATCAAATTCTCTACTTGGTACCCCAACTGATTAGAACAATGCAAGGAGGAAGGGGGAGTGTAGAACACCATCTGATTGGGAAAGGCATGTAAAAAATATTCCTGGAACAACAAGCTTGTGCCAAAGCACTTAGGGAAAGAAAATCTAATCTACAACAAAACAATGTGCATAAGCACTTGGAGGAATGAAAACCTAAGCTAATATGTACAAGGTGGAGAATTTCCTTCAGTAGCAATGCTTTAGATGGATTCCATTGAATGGAATCTACAATTCTTCACCATCTAATGTAGACAATTGGAAGGCAGTGTTGTCCTTACACTTTGTGATCATGTATGGGCCACTTCAAATCGCATCAAACTTTGAATGACTCCTAGTTTTTCTCTGTCTGCATCCCATTTTAACACTAGATCTCCAATTGGAAAGATCTATCCTTGGCTTTTCTAGCAAATGTAATCTTAATCAAAGCTTGATCCTTCTCCATTGCTTAGCATTTGCCTGATTTCTAATTTCTTGGAGCTCCATCAACTCTGCATATCTAACCTCCATGGGCCCAAACACCAACAACTCTAATTACTTCATGAGTTCTAATGTTGGAAACTCAAGTGACATGGGAAAAATTACCTCTCTTCCATAAACAAGTTTGAATGGAGAGTTACCTATAGATCTCTGGGGAGTTATCCTATCATCCCACAAGGCTGATTTTAATTTAGTATGCCAAGACCTATGATTTTCATCAAGAGTCCTCTTGATGATCCTTAACAAGTTCTTGTTTGTAGATTCATCTTAGCCATTACCCGAGGGTAATAATTTGATGAATTGCTTAGGTGTATCCCATTTTTAAAGCCCATTCGAGTTACCTTAGATCCAATGAATGTCAATGCATTATCGATATTATTATAGCAGGTATGCCAAATCTGGTTGCTATTCCCTCCTAGAAGTTCGGGATGTTAGATTCATTTGCTTACTTGAAAGCTCCTGCCTAAGTCCACATGGTGAAGTAATCTTTTTTTGTTAGAATCCACTTGTGTCCTTGGCTTGAATTTGGATTAATGACTCCAATGAAGTCCAAACCCCATTGTGTGAATGGCTGGTCAACTGAAATTAGATGAAATGGAAGGGCAGCTAGTCTCTCCTTACCTGTGAAGAATGCACAATTCCTACACCTCTTGATCCATGCATAACAATCACTAAAAATCTTGGGCCAATAATAGCTAACCCTCATGATCTTGAGAGCTCTCACTCTTGGTGCAAAATTACCACCAGCTGATCCACCATGGAACTCTTCCAACACTCTGTGAATCTGATTTGTACCAATGCATCTTAGTAGCACTCCATTCACATCCCTTTTGAATAAAACACCATCAACAAGGGCATATGGGATAGCCTATAATCTGAAGTGTCTCCTATTGGTTTTTTTCATCTCTAGAGGGCATAGGCCTATGTGTAGGAAGTGCATTATGTCTTGGGTCCAGCAAGGAGTGAGGACATCATCATTTTCTCCTTGAATGCTTCCTTGCTCATGGTTGTCTTGCATGATGCCAAAAAAACCTATTTCTCATTGTATCCTTCCTTTTGTTTGTTCAAGACCAGATGCTCACACAATCCTTTTACTCGACCAACTTGGTGAATTTGATCTCAATTTCATACTCCATGACATGAGTAATCCACCCCACTCTCTTTTCATTTAGGTTTTTATTGAGGAGGAAGTCTTTAACTCCCACATGAGAAACCAATATTTGAACCTTGTTTTTGAAACTAGATGCTTAAATTTCTTCAAGATCCTAATTACTGCAAGAACATGCTTCTCAATGAAAGAATATTTCACCTCATAGTCCTCCAGGATTTGGATGAAGAAAGCAATTGGCTGCTCATCATTGTCTTTGTTTTTCTGTGCCAAAATTACAGAAATAGTATCATCACCTCCAAATGTATAGAGGATGAAATCCTTGGAGAAATTTGGGATAATGAGAGTTGGGGCTTGTGAGATGGTTGTTGTATATATTTACCCCACAGGTAAATATAGATCAACACAAAAGAAGCATGTCGGAGGGTTAGAAAACTGACCAAAAGAAAGCATGTCGGAGGGTTAGAAAACCCGACATCAAAGAGATATGTCGGAGGGTTGGAAAACCCGAAACAAAGAAATTTGGGTTTGAGTTTCGGGAAACATGAGACATGAAGCATGTAAATCGCAAAAGATGTCCCGATGTAGTGCGGTGCATCAGGACAAGAAAAATTTGAAGCCGAGGACATGAGAAAGTTATTACTAATGCAGTGCAACATGATGGGGGCCAGACAAGAAAAAATTTGAAGCCTCCACCATTCTATGTTTCGTTGATTGTTGGAAACCACTTGGTACACAACTGCATGATAGATTCAGGGGCAAGTAGTTCAGTGATGCCAAAGCAAATAGCGGATCAACTGGGTTTGAAGTATGAGCCAGTGCTGAAAGGAGTAGTGCAGCTAGATGGAACGGTAGTAAGGCTGTTGGAGTCATCAAGGGGTTAAGCCTAACACTACATTCATGTCCTAATGTTACAGTTCTACAAGATGTGTCTGTAATTGACCTCCCACCACTCTTTGCGTTGTGTTTATCAAGAGACTTCACTACAAAGATCGGTGGATATTTATCTGCAGATTGGTCACACATGATTTTTAGGACAAGGTATGGAGCTAAAGCAACAATCAGGTCAGAATCAATTGCCAATTTCCATATTGAGCCTCATGTACCAAGTCCTATCAATGCAAATTGCTCAGCTTTTGATCAGGAGGAGTGTTCAAGTGATCTAGAAATAGGTACTAAGGTCGAGGGAATTCCTGATTTAACTTTGGATGAATGGGCAAACAAAAGTCATGAATTTGACCCATACAAGGAAATTGAAGAATCTGAATTGGGTGTGTATTGTGTGCACAAAGAAAATTCACCCATTCCGGACATCATTCAGCCTAAACAAAAGGATGAAAGAAAAGTTTGGAAATTATTTTCGATGGTTTGAGAAGGACAAGGTCTTTGGAGGTGGTGCAATGTTGATTTCACCACAAGACATCAAATATTATTCAGCTTTTCGTTTCTAGTTTTTCTGTTCAAACAACACGGTTGAATATGAGGCCTTGATTCATGGACTTCATTGGGCGGGGAAAAAGGGCATAAAGAACTTGCAGTGTTTGGAGATAGTGAGCTAATCATCAACCAAGTTAGGGGACAACATGCTTTATAAAGAACGACCTACTGAAGAGCTACAAGAATAGGGTATGGGACCTCATTGAGGATTTCGAAGCTTTCAACATTGTGTCCATACCCAGGAAGAAAAATGAAGCCGCAGATAGGCTCGCAGCAGTTGGAGCAATGTTTGATGTGGTTGACAACATCAGAAGGGAAAAAACACAGACCACATATCCATGTGATTGTGAGGCCAGCAGTTCCAGATAATAACACAAGCTGGCAAGTGTTTGAGAACGATCAACAGATCATCAATTTCTTACAAGAAGAAGCTGAATTCTCAGCTAGAAATCAAGATAGGCTAGAGCAGCAGTATGGGGATCAAGTAGTGCAGCTACGGACAAACAAGCTTCCTAAGGGATTAGTAACGTTGGAGTCTATCTTCAACCCTAACGACCAGTTCCGTAAAGAAAAGGCTAACATACAGGTCAAGAGAGAAAATTTAGAGCCAATTCTGGTTGGGGAAGGCAAAACACTTCAAATTGGTAAAGTGGCCACTGAGCGGGAGAAATCAGATTTCACATGACTTTGCAAAGAATTTCTAGATGTCTTCACTTGGAGCTATGAAGACTTAAGAGGATTCAATCTGAAGTTGGCACAACATACCATAGAATTGGATCTAGATGCTAAACCCATCAGGAAGAAGTAGAGACCTGTTAACCCTCACATTGAGCCTCTAGTGAAGAAAGAGTTAAACAAGCTAATAGAGGCAAGCATTATATTCCCGATCAAGCACTCAAGCTGGGTTGCAAACTTGGTTCTGGTCAGGAAGAAGAGTGGAGAAATCAGGTTATGTGTGGACTTTCGAGACCTCAATAGGGCATCTCTCAAAGACCATTACCCACTTCCTTCAATGGAACAAATATTGCAAGTAGTATCTGGTTCGGAGAGATTCTCTCTCCTAGATGGCTACTCAGGGTATAATCAGGTGATGGTGAAAGAAGATGACCAATTCAAGACGGCTTTCACCACGAATGGGGGACCTATGCCTGAAGATGCCATTTGGACTATCAAATGCTGGAGGCACCTTCCAAAGGGCAATGGATATGGCATTTAAGGGGTTGATCAACAAAATAGTTCTGATATATCTTGGCGACATCATTTGTATTCTCAAAAATATGCGGCGGATCACCTCTTACATTTGAGGCAAGTATTTCGAGAGATGTAGAAGATTTGGGGTATCATTGAATCCAAAAATGTGCATATTCTTGGCTCACGAGGGAAAACTTATAGGCCATATTGTTTCAAAGGAAGGGTTGATGATTGACCCGAGAAAGAGTTGAAGCAATTCGGCGTTGCCATTGCCAAGTCACAAGAAGGCTCTTCAAAGCTTCTTGGGAAGGATCAATTTTGTCCACAGATTTGTGCCAAATTTTACAGCTCTTGTGAAGCCAATAACACTAATGTTGAAGAAGAGCATGGTATTTAAGTGGACATATGAAGGCAAGGAAAGTTTTGAGGCAATAAAAGAGGCTATATCTCAAGCTCCGACTCGTCAATCTAGACTTCTCCAAGGATTTCGTCTTTATATGCCTTCGGTGGTGGAGATACAATTTCGCAATCTGGTACAACAAAACAAAGGAGGATTAGAACAACCCGGTTGCTTTCTTCAGTCAAGGCTTGGAGGAATACGAAAAAAGGTACTCTTTCATTGAAAAGCATGTCCTTGCAGTGATTAGGAGTTTAAATAAATTCAAGCACCTAGTCTCAAACAATAAGATCCAATTATTGGTCTCTCATGCGGGAGTTAAGGAATTCCTTCTAAACAAGGATCGAATGAGAAGCGTGCGAGGTGGATCACTCGTGTCATAGAATATGACATCAAGATTAAGGTCACTAAGCTAGTACGTGGAAAGGGACTATGTGAGCGGCTGGCCTTGAGTCGACAAGTTGAAGCAGGTGATGAAAAGAGACTACCTTGGTGCTACAAGATGGTCAAGAACATGAAAATGATGATGTGGCTACTCCTTGTTGGACTCGAATATGATACACTTCCTGAGACATGGGACTATGCCCTCTAGAAATGAGCAAAGCAAAGAGGAGATACTTTAGATTACAATCTATTCCATATGTGCTTGTTGATGATGTTTTGTTCAAGAAAGACATCAATGGAGTTCTATTGAGGTGTATTGGGACATGTCAAATTAAGAGGGTGTTACGAGATTTTCACGATGGAGATTCTGAGACATTTTTCCCCACACAGTAATGCTCTCAAGATAATAAAGGCAGGGTATTATTGGCCCACAATGTTCAATGACTGCTACACATGGATAAGAAAGTGTAAGAATGTGCACTCTTCACGAGGTAAAGAAAGACTAGCGGCGCTTCCATTGCACCCAATTTTGGTTGACCAACCATTTATGCAATGGGGATTGGATTTCGTTGGGGTCATTAATCCAAACTCAAGCCAAGGCCACAAGTGGATTCTCACGGAAATGGACTACTTCACCAAGTGGGTCAAGCAAGAGCGCTCAAAGAGGCAAACGAGTCTAATATACTAGAATTTTATGAAGGAATAGTGACCAGGTTTGGTGCACCGGCCACTATCATATCAGACAATGCATTGGCATTCATAGGTTCCAAGATTACATAATGGGCTGTCAAGAATGGAATCTAATTGAGCACCTCTTCAAATTATCACCCGCGAGGGTAATGGATAGCAGAGTCCACAAACAAAAATTTGCTAAGAATCATCGGGAGGACTCGGATGAAAATCAAAGAACATGGCATACCAAGCTAAAATCATCATTATGGGGTGTGAATAACACCAAAGAGGTCTGGTAATTCCCCTTACAAGTTGGTCTATGGAAAAGAGGCGTGTGCCTATATCATAAGAACTACTGCATTGGAGTTCATAAAGCAGGTTGGAGTTGCACTGAGTTCGAACCAATGGAGGCGGATATGCGAGTTGATGGAATTGGTAGAAATTAGAGAACATGTAGTCCAAACAATTGAGAGAGATCGGGCCTTAGTGAAAAGATGGTTTGATAAGAAAGCAAGAGCAAGGACCTTCCAGGAAGGGGATTTAGTTCTGAAATGGGATGCAGATCGGGCAAAACTAGGAAGGCATTCCAAGTTTGATGCCATTTGGAGTGGCCCCTACATGGTCATGGAATGTAAGAATAGCAATGCCTTCCAATTGTCTACATTGCCTGAGAGAAGAACTCCTGATTCCGGTCAACGGAATCTATCTTAAACATTGCTACTGAAAAAAGAAAAAGATTTACCCTTGTAAATATTAGCCTAGATTTCAATTCCTCTAAGTGCGTATGCACATTGTCTTGTTGTAGTTAGGTTTCAGTTTCCCTAAGTGCTTTGGCATAGGTTTTGTTGCTCCTGGCTTGGTTTTCTACAGTTCAACGTGCTCTCGGAGAAGGAGTTGCGGTATCAGGCTTGGCATTAGATATCAGGATGGTTTCAGGTTATTGCTTATGACTCCATGCCCAATGGATCGCTAAAAGGCCACTGATCTTCTACCTAGCAGGCAGGTAATCCCGTTGAGTCACCAAATTGTTGTATATATTTACCCCCGGGTAAATATAGATCAACACAAAAGAAGCATGTCGGAGGGGTTAGAAAACCCGAACAAAAGAAAGCATGTCGGAGGGGTTAGAAAACCCGACATCAAAGAGATATGTCGGAGGGGATGGAAAACCCAACACAAAGAAATTTGGGTTTGGGTTTTGGGAAACATGAGACATGAAGCATGCAAATCACAAAGGATGTCCCGATGCTTGAGAGTTCCGCAAACCCGAAACACTTCCTAGGCAAATCGGGTCTTGGAGTCGGGAAAACAAGTCGGGAAAGCATGGGGCGAAAACATGTCGAGCCACCTTCCAAACCCGATGCACATGCAAGTCCATTTTCGACCCCAAAACAAAGGAAATCTTGGAAATACTGGCGGAAGCGGGTTTTAGGAAAACACAAGCATCAAACACATGTCGAGGCATCCTCCAAACCTGATGCAAATGCAGAGGAGAACCCCGAACCCGACAGGCAGAAGACCCTGACGCGGGAAATATTCAGATCGCCATAACTTTTCACAGGGAGCTCGGATTCACACAAGGTTGGACTTTTCGGAAAGCTCTCGGCGTCCTCTACCCAACTACGATTGGATATCTTTAATTGGGTGGGAACAAGTTCTTAAAATTTCAAAAATATAGTTCACCATATTTTAAGTTGTTGGGGATCTCACCTACCGCCATGATGAGATGAGTTAGGTGCAGTCTTGGAGGTGGTTGGGGCAGAATTCGAATCATTCTCTTCTCCCTCATTTTCTTCATATAAATGGTAAAGAGAGGCTCTTTAAAAAGGTTGGACATTTTCGTTTTGCAGGCCCCCTTCTTCCCTTGCTTGCTAGAGAATTCGTGGAGTTTTCGAACCTCCCATACGGGTTGTAATACCAGTTCTTCTTCTGCCTCTTGGCCACTGCAATGTATTGTATCGACTCTTGAGCAATAATATATATATGTCTGTGATTGAATTTTTGACCCTCTCATGTATTCATTGTTGCCATTTTGATCTCTTATTGCGGTTTGGTTACCTGTGCATGATGTTTGTATTGCATCTCTGTGGTCTGTGTTAAATTTGCAAAGCGAGTGTTTAACATTCCTCGGTGCATCACCTCCGTAGTTTAGGTTTTATTTTTATGCATTCTCTACCCTGTCTCCTTGGCAAGTTAGATTAGGTTTTTGGTAAACCCTCTGCGTTTATTCGTGCATCTGAACAGAGGAATAGGAGCCGGCCTTCATCCGGAGAGCTTTTCCGATTTCGCAAGGTCCCACACTTGGGAAAAGCTCCATGTTGTGTAATCGCACTGAGAATCTCAACCCATCGTGTTGCAAAGTCCCAAGGGTGCTATGATTCGACACCAACAATGGCCTTTATGATTGCTTCAAAACTCGCCTTGCCTTTTTCTATCCATTTGAAAGCTATGCTTTTCTTTAACATCTTGGTGATAGGCTTGACTAGGGCTGAAAAATTTGGGACAAACCTCCAAACAAAATTTATCCTTCCCAAGAAACTTTGAAGGGATTTCTTATGACTTGGCAATGGCAGTGCTCTTATGGCTTCAACTCTTTCCAGATCAATTGCTAATCCTTCTTTGGAGACAATGTGGCCAAGGAGCTTTCCTTCATGAGCTAGAAAAATACACTTTTTGGGATTCAAAGATACCCCAAATCTTCTACACCTTTGGAATACTTGTCTTAAATGAAAGAGATGGTCTGCTACATTTTTTGAAAAAATAGTGATATCATCAAGATATATCAGCACCATGTTGTTAATCAAATCCTTGAATGCCATGTCCATTGCCCTTTGGAATGTAGCTCTAGCATTGGACAACCCAAATGGAATTTTCTATATGCATAGGTTCGCTATTTGGTTGTGAAGGTTGTCTTGAACTGATCCTCTTCCTTCACCATAATTTGATTGTACCCTGAATAGCCATCAAGCAATGAAAACCTTTCAGATCCAACAACAACTTGCAAGATCTGCTCCATGGAAGGAAGTGGGTAATGATCCTCGAGAGATGCTCTATTCAAATCTCTGAAGTCAATGCACAATCTGATTTCTGCACTCTTCTTTCTAACTAGAACCAAGTTGGCTACCCAACTAGAAGGCTTGATAGGGAATATGATACTTGACTCTATCAACTTATTCAATTCTTTTCTCATGAGAGGCTCTAGGAGTGGATTGACTGGCCTTTGTTTTTTCCTGATGGGTTTAGCACTTGGCTCTAATTCAATAGTGTGTTGAGATAACTTGGGATTGAAACCTTTCAAATCTTCATATCTCTAAGAAAACACATTAGGGAATTCTTGAAAAAATTTATGAACTCATACCTTTCTTGCTCAGTTGTCATTTTACCAATTTGGAGTGATTTGTCTTCTTCCACTAAGATGGGCACTGAATCTTCTCCCTTGACTTGGATGTTTGCTTTCTCCTTCCTAAACTAATCATTAGAATTGAAAATGGACTCCAAAGTGACAAGTCCCTTTGGTAGTTTGTTGGTTCTCAGCTGTACCACTTGATCACCATATTGTTGTTCTAACTTTTCGTAATTTTCAGCTGAGAACTCAGCCTCCTCTTGCAAGAAATGAATGATTTGTTGATCATTTTCAAACACTTCCCAACTTACATTTTTGTCTTGCACTAAAGGCCTTACAATCACATGAATGTTTGGCTATACTTTGTCTTTCTTGATGCTTTCAACAACATCAAAGGATGCTCTAAGCACTTTCTGAAGCTTTGTCGGTGACTTGGTTCTCTTTCCTAGGGATGGATTTTATGCTAAAACCCTCAAAATATACAATGAGGTCTCACACCCTATTTTTGTAGCACTTGAGAAGATCATTCTTGGTAGCATGTTGTCCCTTAACTTGGTTGACAATCAGTTCACTATCACCAAAAACTTGCAAGTTCTTTATTCCTCTCTTGATTGACCAATGCAATCCTTGTATCAAGGCTTCATAATCAGTAGTGTTATTAGAACATGAAAACTGAAATCTAAAATATGAATAAAACTTAACTCCTTGAGGTGAAACAAGCATAGCTCCCCCTCCTGCACCTTATCTACTTCTTGATCCATCAAAGAAAAACTGCCATACCTCATTGTCATCCTTGTGGTCTGGCTTGGTGATGCTAGGAATATTCTAATTTTATTCATGCATGCAATAGACTCCTAGCTTAGATTTTTCTATTTCTTGATAAGGATCAAAAGCATGCACCTTGCTTGCCCATTTATCAAGAGTCAAATCTAGGATGCTTCCAACCTTAGTGTCAGCTTCATCAGTGCTTGGATAATCTTCTTGATCAAACACTAAACAATTGGTATTGATTTGGCTTGGAGTGTGAGGCTCAATG
This sequence comes from Taxus wallichiana var. yunnanensis, assembly GCA_018340775.1. NCBI lineage: Eukaryota > Viridiplantae > Streptophyta > Pinopsida > Cupressales > Taxaceae > Taxus > Taxus wallichiana. The sequence goes on along the minus strand of CM031242.1, from coordinate 203,477,692 downwards.
TGAAAGTTTGCAATAGGCTCAGATCTAATTGTGGATTTAGTTCCATATCTTGTTCTGAACAACATGTGTGACCAATCAGTAGATAAATAACCTCCAATCTTAGTTGTGAAATCCCTTAACAAACATATGGCAAAGAGTGGTGGAAGATCTATCACAGAGACATCTTACAAAACAACAACATTGGGGCATGCATGCAAAGTAAGACTCAAGTTTTTAATCACTCCTATTGTTTTTATTGTTGTCCCATCCAATTGCACTACCCCTTTGGATATGAATTTATATTGAAGCCCCAACTGATCAGCTATTTACTTGGGCATTACTGAGCTACTTTCTCTAGAATCAATCATGCAGTTGTGTACTAATTGGTTTCCAATGATCAATGAAACATAGAATGGAGGGGGCTTCAAAATTTTTACCTTTCTATCCTCCTTATTTCCCTTCGGGATGGGTAGCATTGGTGAGTACCTTCTCTTGCATTTGGACCTATTGATTCGAAGTTGACGAGTTCGTCATGGCATCTTGTAGCAAATCTATTTGGCCTAGGATGGATAGTGATTCCCACATTGATATGCTTACATTTTTCTTCTTCATCTGATCAATGATGTTGAATGGGGATGAAGCATCCCTCTGCTGTCCTCTAGCCTGCACATTCATTCCTTACACATGGGCAGTAGTAGTTGGCATCTAAGTTGGTTTAGGAGCTGGTTTGGGTGGTCCTTGCATGTTTGGAACTGCATTTTGTTTGCCAACAGTTTGTGGAGTGGTAGAAGGTTGTGGATTACTTGGAGCTAATGGCTGTCCTTCACCCAAATTTCTCCTTTTGATCTTGTCTTTGGTTGTAACACTTTGAGAGATTGTTTGATTCATACTACAAAAATCTTCTTCCTACCAGTTTACCAGTGTGGTATCATTTGGAGCTAATTGTTGCTGGGATGTTTCTTGCTTTGTTGATTATTTCCCTGACTCCCTTCACCCTCCACACCAGTTGTTGTTACCATCAAGGCTTGATTTAGAGCACCATTGAAGCACATAGATTGGTTGTGAGGTTCATTGCATGGGAAACACCAATCATACTCCTGAGCTATGTTGTTTTGTACTGGCACTAGTGCTTTAGAGGTAGATGTAGCATTGGGATTATAGGGCTGAAATGGTCTGTTGGTAGGAGGCCTTGCTTGATTTTGATTTGCAGCTAGATTGGGTGGTCTTTGAGGCTGGTATGGCTGCCTGTTAGGCTAAGCTTGAGGCTGATATGAAGGTCTAAAACTTTGGGCTTGCTGCCTCTTGAGTGTAACCAACTCATTACCTAAATTTTGTAATTGCTTCATGACTTATTGAAGTTCATTTTAGACACTAGAAGATGAAGTAGAAGCTTCACTTAAATTTTTATTTCTAGGAGTGGGAATAGGAGCTACAATAGGCACTTGATTAGTACTTGGACTCTCTAAATTTGGATATAATGGCATTGGAGGCCTAGGAGCTAGCTTACCAGCTTGAATCAAACAATTTTCAGCTCTAATGGAAATGCTATAAGTAGCAAGGATAGTTGTGCCTCCCATGGATTGAATTAACATAGAAATATCAGAATTTAAAGCTTTAAGGTAATATAGAAAAACACCTTCTGTGGTTGGCCTTACTGCCATTGGAATTCTCTCCCAGGTCCTTTGAAATCTAAAGTTGAAGTTAGTCACCTGCTCATTGGTAGCTCTCTTGATAGTTGTCAATTGTTCCAAAAGGGACAAGTTATATCCCTTTTCTCCAAACTGATCATAGAGGGCTATACATAGTTAGTTCCAATTTTGGATATAACTTGAAGCAAGACTCCTGAACCATTACAATGCCTTCCCTTTGAATGAAGATGTAAGCAGTTTGACAACAACTTGCATCTCATCAATCTCATGGATTGCACAAATATTAGCAATGTCCTTGACATGATCACCGGGAGTGATGCGATTCTCTCCGAGTAAAGTATGGAATGTTCTTCTGTGCTGCAACTAGGATTGGATTTTGTGCACTAAGAGCAAGTGGACTACTGCCAGTTAAATTGACATAGGGTTTTTTTGTGCCATTCGATTGGCATTAGAACCCTTGTTGATTGGATGAAAGGTCTACTAGGTGGAGGAGTTGATAGAGTTCTATTCGGTGGAGATGGAGACATTTGGATTCTTCTCCCTCTTTGTCTCCTTCTTGGAGATAATTGTAGATACTCAAACAGTACTTCTTCCTCTCTAACTCTTGACCTTGTGTTGATTCTTCTCATGATTTTTCAGGCTGTACTATTAAAACCGAGTTGTTTCTTCTTCCTTGGAGTCACCGGATGTGCAATTCAAGGCTCTTTTAAGCAAGAAACCTATAAAAAAATGCACATCAATTTTGTTCCAATGAAGATGAAGACCTCATAGGTCCCAACAGGTGTGCAAAGCTGTTAGTACAAATCAGTAGCAACCTTTGGATGTTCTATCGATTTCTAGTTTGATATTCCTAGCATCAAGTGTGATTGCACAATATTGAATCTTTTCCCCAAGTGTGGGACTTGTAAAAAGTGAGAAAAGAATCTCCAGATTAGAGGTTGGTTCCTCAACTCCTCTGTTCAAGTGTGCATGGCATTCTATAGAGGGTTTACCTATAGCTTGATCAAACTTTTCCAGGGAGACAGGGTTGAGAAAATGTAAAAATAAACCTAGTGTAAATAAGGTGATGCACCAAAGGAGTAGTAGACACCTGCTACTACAAAACATACACAATCCACAAGAAAATACAGCACAAAGCATGCACAAATTTCCAAAATGTAATGAAAGATCGGGAAACAATGATAAATATATGAAAGGATTGAGAAAATTTTAATCACAGAGCATACATTATCATCCCAGGTCCAATATAGAGCATTACAATGGCCAAGAGGCTAAGAGGGGTGCTGTGTTTGCATGAAAAGGTAAAAATTCCACAAATTTACCTGATTAGGAAGAAAATGAAAGTTGTAGAGCTAAAATATTGTCTAACTCTCAAAAATGAGCCCATTCTGGCTTTTACAATGCAAAAAATGAGCTCGGGATAGAGAAACGCGAGAAAACGTGAGAGGAGCTTCAACCACCAATTAAAATGGTATAAAATAGCATGGACATCCTTAGAAGTCCATTCCCTAACATTTTTCACCATGTTGGGAGAGAATGCGAGCCATTCTTCATTAAAAATGGTGGTTGAAACATCATTTGTTGATTTCCACGTGCCAGAGGTGTTTTCCAATTTTATCTCTCCAAACTCCACCAAAACACAAAATTGACCCTGGAATCATGTATATAATTTGACCATATTTCCATTGATATTAAGAACATGAAAAACCGAGCTCTGGATCGAAAGTTATGCTCATTTGAAAATTTAGGGCAAAATAGGGCCAAAATGGGTTGGCGGGCCGAAAATTTAAATTTTTCCCACTTTTTACATTTGGGAAAATTTCCCAAAAAATCTCCACACCTTGATGTCTTGGTGCCATGTGGGACGTTCATATTATTTGTGGACCTGCTGCTTCATTTCCCATCGTTTCGGCCTTTGGAAAATTTTCTAAAAAATTCTCTGCCGGTGGATGATCGAAGACACGTGGCATGATCTAATTCGTCGCGGGCCTTTATGCTCATTTTTCCTTGCAGGCTTGCCTTATGTTTTTGCCACCATGTGGACATGTGGCATGATTTGATTAGCTCGGGTTTTGGGGGCAAGCTCTCCCTTTCAATATTTCCTTTGATTTTCTTTGGGAAAAATTCCCAACTTTCCCCCACACTCTATTGGTCTTGGGACATGTGGCGAGCTCCTATTGGTTGCGGGCCTTGGGGGAAAACATTTCTCCTTTGCGCTAACCTTTGGGAAATTTTCCCACTTCTCCCCACCACTCTGATGCTCCGACGCCCCCGGGACATGTGGCCTGTCCTCATTGGGTGTGGCCCTTAAGGAAAAAACTTAATTTTCTATCTTCCTCCACTTCCACCACACCTTTGGCCTAAGGACACATGGCATAATGTTTTGGATGTAGGCCTCACTTCAATTTTTTTTTTTGTGCCAACACTAAGGAATTTTTGCTAACTTCTTCCCCTTGGATACATGGCACGATCCTATTCGCGGTGGGCCCTCGGGCCAAAAATTTCCTCTTTGAACCCCACCAAACACTTTGGCAATTTTTCCAAGTTTACCTCCGCCTCCACCCTTCCGAGGACATGTGGCCTCATCTTATTGGCTTGGGATTTTCTAGGAAAATTTCCCACAAAAAATCCACTAATCCATAACTTCAAAAATACATGGAGTTAGGAAGAAAACTTTACCTTTCTGGAAAGTTGAGAAAAATCTCTATCCAATGGTGCCATTTCTAGAAGGTGTTGAGTGCTTGAAAGATAAAAAATTATGATTGAGGCACAAGAGAGGAAAGAAGCGCGGGAGTTATCCAAAAATTTAGCAAAGGGCTCATTTTGGATAACAAGCAAGTCAAAATCCCAGATCATATCAACTTCAAGATTACTAGTAGATGGAAGAGGAGATAACTAGTTTATGCAGTCCCAAAAACATTCCACAATCCCGACACTCGGTAATTCGGGAGAAGTAGCTCCTTTTGTGGAATTTAAAAGCATCTCATCATGCACACATTACCAAAAGTATCATCATCATCATCATCAAAATATTCAATTTCTTCATTAAGATCACATGGGGAATGTGGTAAGAAACATTTATCACACCACTTAATAACATGGGATTTTTCTATCATAGAAACTCTAGCAGTTAAAGGATCAGGGACCAATTTGTTATCTCTTGGTGGTTGTTTTTATTTCCTTGTCTCATGGTCCCTTTTCCTCTCTCATCCAATCTATGATCACCCCTAGGATGGTTGTCAATTCTATTTTGACCTTGAGTCTGGTGTTGGCCCTGAGAACTTTGTCCTATCCCTTTCTCTACTCTAGCAAGTTTATAAGAGATTTCTTTTACTGCTCCTGCTAGAGTTTTAACAACTTCCTCCAAATCAACTCCCTTTCTTGGTTGAGGATTTTCAGGATTAACTAACTTAACACCCTCCCTTTTAGGAGGCTTTCTTGCTGCCTTGATATTATTTTCTATTTGTACTGCCATGGAGAAATCTTGTCTCAAAGTCCCGAGGTTTTTATCTCTCAAATAGTATGTTGATTTCTTGTCAAAGGAATCAAACTAATTTATCATGTAGGAATAATCACTTGGCATCAATGTCATTAACAATCTAGTTAGGGTTTTGTTAAATCTGATGTTAAAGTCTTGGACTTATTCATTAGGGTTCTTGAAATTTTTGAATTCTGAGAGGAGAATCCTAGTACCAGTCTTGTCTCCATATTGTAATCTAAACAAATTTTTCATTTCAGCCCACGAATAGATGGAATTATTTGGTAAGGCTTTATACCAATCACAAGCATCCTCTTATAAGGTATGAGTGAAAATTTTGATATACACATCTTCATGTTCAATCTCAAAATCCTACATGATATTAACAAAAAGTTTGAGGTGTTATTCACAAGTAATAGCATTATTTCCTTCAAATTTAGGCAATTTATTCCTCACTTCTTGTGGAACCACATTAGGATAACCCACCATACTGTGAAAATCTATGGGCCCAAAAACATTTACAAAAAAATTGAAATATAGGTGGAGGATTAGCCATATTATTCCAAGGAGGTGTCACAAAACGAAGGTTAAAATGGTATGGGGGCGGGGAGGTCTTTGAGGTAATGGTGTATGATCCTCAAAGTACTGGTCCTTTAATGATTCAATTTCATAGAAAAACTCTATTACTTCTAAGTGAAAAATAGGGGAGATGAGGAATACCCTTATCAGTTGTAAATGAAGGCCCCTCACAAGTTGGAGTATATAAATTCATGCAGGTACTACTTGATCCAGAACTATCTGAGGAGCTAGAATAATCCTCTATCAAAGGTTGATCACTTTCAACCATAGGAACTACTTTATCTTCTAACCTTTGATCTCCCAATGCTCTCTAGACTTGTTTCTTAGTTGGATTTGTCCTTCCTAGCTCTAGAAACAATTTTCTAGTAGGATCTATCTTGAAGAAGGACCTTCTTCCTTCTAGCTTTACAGATCTTGATGATAGATTTCAATTATTGAAGCTTGAGGCACTAGTATTTACCAGAAATTATAAACAATGTGGAGTCACCACTAAGGTTTTGTACCTTAGATGTGTAAATCACTGTAAATGACTTGTCAATCTAAACCTTAATGATCAATTTTAACAAATATTGACAAATCTTAGCATCCTTTATTAATATTTACCCCTAACCAAGCAAATTTAATGGAAATCTTGCTTAAACTAGGAAAATATTAAGCAAATAACTTTTGATTAAGCCCATTTTTCACAAATCTCAACAAAGGATGATGTCTAGATCATGTATTTGCATCTAAACATATTCAGTATGTTACTAGAGATCGATGTTTCTTAGTATTTGTAGAAATAATCTCTATTTATTAAAGCTTGAGGCACTAGTATTTACCAAAAATTCTAAACAATGTGGAGTCACCACTAAGGTCTTATACCTTAGATGTGTAAATCACTGTAAATGACTTGTCAATCTAAACCTTGATGATCAATTTTAATAAATCCTGAAAAATCTTGGCATCCTTTGTTAATATTTACCCATAACCAAGAAAATTTAATTCAAATCTTACTTAAAATAGGAAAATATTAAGAAAATAACTTCTGATTAAGCCCATTTTTCACAAAGCTCAACAAAGGATGATGTCTACATCATTTATTTGAATGTAAACATATTTGTTATGTTACCAGAATCGATGTTTCTTAGTATTTGTATAAATACTCTCTGGAAACGGTGGTACGAGGGTGTTGGTACCCAAATTGATCCCTCCTTGTAAGCTAAGCAACATCAATGAGCTAAGAAAGATTTTAGAGAAAGACAGATAAGGATTTGATTCATTATGTAGCTGGGGATGGATTTGATAATATATTTTTCACTCATACTTGGGGATATTGGATATCACCTCATTAAGGGTATGACCTACCCTGCTACTTTATGTTATGCCTACAACTGTGGGGTGAGAGGACCCATTTTGTAACCTGTATTTGTGAAATAAATAGATAGAAAAACACTATTTGGACTCTCTTTCTCAGGGAAGTGAAAAGGAAGCCTCAAGAAGACATGGTCAATGCAGACATCATCTAACTCTCATGAGTTATCACACTAGAAAATGTAGATGTCCTCTAAAGAAGGCTCAGGTTACTAAAGACAATTATAATTCCATCTTTCTTTTGCATATTTTGGATAAAGGATGGACAAAATTAACAAATCTCCTTAGCATTTGTGCATAAATAGTGCAAGCATGGGTAGTTTAGGTGGATCTGATGGATATTGGTTGTGATTTTGATGTATTATTGGGAAGTTAAGCAGGATAAAGTTGATTATACAAAATACTTAAATGAACCTTGAAAAATGTTGTATATAATTATTCTTGATGCAAAATACAAATCACACAATCCAAAGCACTCCTTCAACTAGAAGGTTTGTATTCATGGAAGCCCAAGAACACAAGATTTCACACAAAATTCAAGAATTTAAACATGAAATCTCATGATAAATTCTTAATGAAATACTGATAATTCCTTATCAAATACGTCCCAGATACCCTCAGGAAATGACAAATATCCTAAATCAGATAGACACAACTTGAATTTAAAATCGTTTACCACAACATGAAGGAAAGCTCCATCAATAATGTAGTTGTAGTTGCCAAATTGTTTCTATTTAAACTAAAACTTTGTGTAATTCAAAGAAATTAATCAACATAAGTTTGCAACAGGAATGCAGAGAATTGATTCAAAGTAATACATCTTGAAACAAATTAACATTGCTCATGAGAATACACACAAATTAATTCATGAAACACCAACACTTTGACAAGGGGACACAACACCTATGACCTCAATGTCTACCAATGATTATACAATGCAATCATCTTGGTGAGAAGGTTTAGGAATATATGAATAAAATCTCAGGTATCTTAGATTAGTTTGGCTTAAGAAAGTACAAACTAGTTTTCTCCCTTCTTTCTCTAAAGCTTAGAAAATTAACCCCTTATGTGAGAGTATTCTCATCGCATTTATACATTTTCAATCACTCATTCACCCTTCATTTTCCCCCCAAAAGAATGAATATCCAAAGAATATTCTTCTTCACAACATACATTTTAATATGTTATCTTATGTTTTCAAGTGAAGGAATTATGAGTTACTCCCACTATGTCATTCCTTTTTACATTTGTTTAATAATTTCTCCCTTTTGGTGGGAAAAGAAACCCTTTTGATAATTTTCAGGCACCTCCATATGGCTTGACGTGACATATAAATCCCTTTCAATTTTTGAGGATCAATCTCGAACAACACACACTCATGTTTTGTATCTTTATGGGATGAATACTTTCCATAAATTGTGTCACATCAATCCAGATATCTTTTTGTTACACAATTCTAATCTCTCTCAAATTTATTTCCTTCGTGTGAGATGAGTGAAAGATATTTCTTCATTTGATGGTCGTGATTTCATTCAACTTATATTTTCTGCACCATTCCTTCTATAAATTCAACTTTGTTCCTTCATTGGTATGCATCCCTTTTCCATTTTTAGACTTAAAAGGTTACTCGAATCTCTATGTTGGTGCAATGGAAATATTAGATGTAGAAAATAGCTTGAAGGAAATATCATCATAATAATTAAATTAATATTTTGATTTAATAGGCCCAAATGAAGCATTTGGTAGGGATCTATTTGAAATTACTGACTTGGGGGATAACAAAGGGCCCCTAACATATAAAGAATTTTGACTTTCCATCATTTTGATATTGATCAAGATCAACCATGTTTTCTCATATTTCTAGTCCATGTACTATAATCTCATCCATTGGGAGCACCAAAAGTCTCTAGAAGAGTTGAAGAAATTATGGATTGAGAGGAGGCCTATGTGACAGACATGGCTAAATACAAGTGTCTCTTTTTGTGCAATGAATAATTTTTACTTAAATAGGTTCCAAAGGAATGTTATGTACTTTATGATAAGACTTCAATTGATACAACTCCCATCATTTCCCAAAAGGTAGAATAATTGGAACAGTGAATCATTTCCCTAGAATAAGTTCAAGAAAGACCTATGTCACCTCATCAATCTATAACACCAACACCATCGTCAAGAATAAAGAGGGTCCAATCAATATCTTAACCCCTAATTGTCATTTTATATGGGGAAGAAGTAGATCCTTCATCTCCTTAGTATTCTAAGGCCTTATCCCCTACTACTAAGAAGGTAAGGGTAGTTTGCTCTCTAACATTCCATTCATCCAATGCAGTGGGCTCCCTTGATGGAGCAAAAATTTTCATGACGTCTTCCTATTACTCTAGCAAGAGAGCATCCACCTTTTACGAAAAGGCACCGAAGTGAGACTCTATCGACATACCTTGTTCCACTAGGTCCCTTGGCTATAATTCTTGCTCTTAAAACCAATTAAAATGCCCCTTATCATCTTATTCCTGATCAAATGTACTCCTTACAAGGCAAAAGGGAAGATGGAATTTCCTACAGGTGGTTTGGATATTCTTGATTGGGTATCATCTTACCGCAGTATGATGAAGCTGAGGAATATAATGGATGACCCTAGGATGACTGTTAAATCACTGATGGATATGGGGATATCTCAAAATTTGACTAGGTCAATTATATATTTTCAATAAGCTCAAGGCTCAGAGGAGTTTATCCGGAGGAAGAACATGTTGTTAAAAGGAATTCTTCCATTTAGAGGAGATTTAAAAATATAAGTAGGGGATGATTGAATGATTTTATTCTCTTAGTTTCCTCTTTTGATGTAATTTTTGAGAATGTATATATTTTTCATAGGCAAGGGCCCCTATAGAATCCCCATTTCAATTTTTGAAAATATAACTTCAAAGTGATATTTAGTCTTCATGAAATAAGAGTAATGATTAAAATAAGATGAAAGAATAGTTCAAAGAAAACAAGTATAAGATTTTTATCGGTCCCTATATCTGAATTTTCACCTTCCATCATTTGGGCTTGTATGGTGTTGAAAAATCAAGGTTTTCTTGTTCAAATCATCCCCACATTGGTCCATCCTTTGTTTTTATTCCCATGGCTTTGATTGTAACTCTACAATTCCTCTAATCTCATATCAATGGTGTCCATGGTTTTGTCAACCCACCTCTTTTTTTGTCTTCATCTTCTCCCTAAATTCATTCAAAACCTCAACCCTAATTTTAGCCAAGTCTTCAATTGCATGCCTTAGGACCTGAGATCACATTCAATCCACTGAACATTGAGTCCTCTACTTCTTCCTTTGGTCCTTTTGACCATTGTAGCCACTTTATACAACACATGGAGACATTTCACAACTTTGGGGCTTTTCCTTTTCTTTCTCTTTTTGAATCTACTCTAGGGTGACACATGGAGGCCTATGAGCTCTTCTTATTTACCTTGACTTTTGAACCCACTTAGGATACCTTTCCACACTTTAGCCACGTGGTCAATTATCACTTCTCGAAGGCCCCCGATTATTTGCACCTTCTTCAAAATGTGCCAAAGGGACACATGGACACCTACGTCCACTTCCAAACTTAGGAAAAATTGATTCTCACAAAATAAAAAGGAAAAAAAGGGATGGGGCGATAAAACTTGTGGGAATCAAAGATATTTTTGCACTTTGCACTTCATTAACTCATTAGCAAAATTACAACCTTAGCCAATTCATGGTCGGTTTGTCATAGGGATTTGAAGGGGAAACATTACTATTACGTTCCATGATCAAAAAATATAATTCACGCCCTATACACGATATTTTCATTCAAATTCAATACAATTATATCTTTCAAGCATACATTTTTTACATGGGAAAATAGTCAGAGAAATTTTTTTGAAGGCATACACTAGATAAACAAAGTGATATCAAATCAAGAACTAACTCCCAAATCCTAGTAATTTTTTTTTGAAGGATATCCTACCATGACTTCATAATACCGAGTATGCCACAAAATTGTTGCTACATGGATCAAAAAAATTATATATATATACCAAATAATTTAATACCCATATTTCAAACCCTTAAGATATAACAATCACAAATATCCATATACCTAGTCTCTCTTACACATGGTTGAGTGATTTTTCAACATATCATGGTATTGACACTCATGGGGGTACACCACCTTCCTAGCCAATGTAGGTCATAATAACAACCAAATGATTTAAAGAAAACAAAACACACAGTCATTTTGATTTTCTAAAGACATTATATATATATATATATATATATATATATATATATTAGTGTGTGTGTGTGTGTATAATTAAATGATACCCAATTTCCTAGGTATTTTTAAACAAATACAAGAAACAAACCCTTTTTAGCCATGCAATTACTCCAGATGAAATAATCAAGAAAAAGGAGTGTAAATCCATGCTTGGGAATGAGAAGGTTTCTACAATTTTTCCTTCAAAGTCTCTAACAAATGCCTTCAAAACCCAAAGCATTGTCTTTTGCAACTCCACACCGAAACACCATCATGTTGATCATATTTAAAATCCTCTCCATCCTTTTTCTAGTTTATTATAGATTTTTAAAGAAAAAGTAAGTCATTGTATTATCAAAGCAAGAACAATACCTCTTCATGTAAATCTTCACAATGTAGGTTAAATCTCGATTCATGATTGTTCAAACAACCCATAATTAGATTGAAAGATCTTAATTTAACCAAATGAACCAAAAATTCATGCAAAGAACAAATAGAATATGTCTACTTTCCCAAATGGCCTAAACAAACTTGAAATGCGGTAAAATCAAACCTAGCATGCCCTTAGCTTCTAGGTGAAGCTTTGGGATTTTTGAGACACTTTAAGATAATTTATTTTATATTAAATTTCCACTTCCCACTAATTATTTCCTTATGTTTAGCTAGAGTTAACTAAATGAAAAATAACAAACCCCTTTTTACCATTGAAAGGGTCAACCATGATCTATATAAAACTTTATTTTTAACCTCACATAGGTCGAATATATCGACTTCCCGATAAGTAGCCCAATTCTATATTTTTCTTTGCATGCATAATTATATTTAAATAATTTAAATAGTATCCACTTTACTTTATTTCGATTAAGTCAATCCTTAATCATAACCTAGTAGGATTGCATGTTCAAACATGCCACCATTCACAACTTACCCAAGGGTTAATTCCCTTGTATAATCCAATGAATGGAATAGAACATAATGGTGTTAATAATTTAATTTTCCAATAGAATGATCTTAGGCTGAGTGGTTCAATATTAACTTTGATGGAGCTCAATCAGTCAAAGACAAGTTTGATCAACATATTCGAACCATAGTCTAGTGATATCACCCATTGAAAAGAGTAGTTAAATGTAATATAAACAAGCCGCAAAATAGTTCAATCCATATTCTTATTCATAAACCATTCTAACACTTTGCTAAAATTCAATACTTAATCCATCCTTTAGGTGTAAATATTATGAAACCAACATAACTCTTTCCTTCACAACCAAAATCTACATGTTCCCTTTTGAAACAACATTATCAATGTTCGAATAATGGCATCCATTATGTCAAGAAAATTTATTAACTTGTTAACATTAATCTTTCATCCATATAACAAAATAATGCCATTCAGCCAAGCTAGTAACTTGTATCTCAAAGAACCAGGATGCATATCATCATTACCCACTACCATTGCAGTAATAATTCACTAAATGTTGAGTGTGTTATGAGTGTTGGATGACAAGTGTCATTGCGCATGGTTGTCTAAGAAAATTCACGTGAATGCATACATATTTTGGGATAGCACATGCTTGCATGGCTGCCTATATAACTATGCAACAGATCTTTCCTTTTATCTCTCATAACACACTCCCCATCGATGACTTATTCTTATTGACGAAACAGACTGAAATCACAAGATGTGACATACTTCCCTATTAATGAATCATCATCATTATGATTTTCACTCATTAATTGTAATCAGATTAATCAAACACATAATTCTATCCAATACTAAGGATAAAATTCATTATTATCCACATAAAATTACAATTTTAAGATCTAAAAACTCAAGCATCTTGTTGTACCAACTTTTGAAAGAGAAAAATTTGTCACACAATAAGTTATATGACACCTTTTTTATCTTTATCACTAATAATATCATACGATATATGTAATATATACAAAGAATAGTTGAAAACAAGTTTTTATAAGGCCAAAAAAAAAGAAAATTTTGTCTCTTTTCTAATTTCCCAAGTCTTACAAAGATGGTTTATTTCGTTACTTGTTTTTCGGGTCTTTCCCAGTGTAATTACTATTTTCTTAGAATTTCTCCCAGTGGTGTTCCATTCTAAAGCTAGTTTTACCAAACAAACAAATGGTTTTGTTCCTTTCTTCTAGGAATTACAACATATTTTCTATTGTGTTCCTTCCTGACAGTTGATGTTTTCTATCTTTTTCCTTTCCATTACCTTCATTGTCTTATACTAGCCTTTACACAGTTACAGACTTGAGTTAGGTGTGCCCTACATTTTGATCCATCATTATTGATCTATAGGCCTTAGCACCCTACACACCACTTAGATCATATGATTTCCAACCTGTAAACTCATGATCATCAAGGAATGGAAGATAAAACTATATATACTTGAAATATGTTAAGTATTCACATGAAATGGTCTCAACTCTACCTTAAGCCTGAGAGTACAAATTTTACCCTTAGTATCTATTTCTTCCTTTATTATCTCTGTCAAGGCACACAAAGTGCATGAAAGGACTATAATTAACTTGGTAGTCTTCTTCTATTCATAGTAAACTTCCCTAAGCATTCATTGTTAACTACACAATTAGGACACATTGAAGATTTCTTATTTGAAACACATTCAAGGCTCTAAAACCTTTCTTATGATTAAGTTACCATTAAATTCATACAACACATTGAGAATATAATGCAAATTACAAGATTCACAGGTCATAATGATGAAGAAATTTGTAAATTAATGGATCATTCAAAACAAATAGTCTGATTTATTGCTCATCAATCAATATTACAAAACCTTGAGTATCTCAGGCTCTCTCCCACATACCTTTATTCCTAAAAGTTAATGGTGAAGATGAGCTAATTCTCTTATTTTACTTTTACTCTTTTCGAGTCAACATTTATTGTAGATTTCATTCTAGCCTAATTGGCCTTTCAAGTTACTATTGCTACAATAGATAGTCCTCTCCTATCTAATTCATCTACCCTATGCGGTTTTTATTTCATATTGGATTTAAGTTCCAAATATGTCATTAAGATAGTTTAATTAATCGAGAAACCCTCTACTGCTTATTATCATTTAGCTCAAGTTGTTTTCCTTGGCTGATCATGTTCACACTTACTAGTTGCTCTCAGCATCCTTCTAGTTTTATGTGTCACAAAGGACTATTAGAGTGTTTCCTAACTTATTTACCACTAAACCTAAAGCATTTTTTAGTCAGGTTCATTATCCATGATGAATCCGTCTCATATTAATTTTATCTCTGGTTAATAAATTTAAAATTCAATACGCGTAAGGACCCAATAAGTCCAAGAGCTACAAACTTAAGCTTTGGTACCAAAATTTAACAACCACTTTTGTCACTTTATTCTAGGTATTTTTTTCTAAAACTTTCTACTTCACTATTTTAAATACCAAGTATTTAAATACTAGCATAAATATGAAATTGAATCCATCTTATAATTGTCATAAAACTGTGTGCAGCTACATGAGAGTCTATAGATACTACTTGATCCCCCCTCAAACAATCTTTACGAGATAATACATCATGTGTATCATTTGGTTTCCTTTTCCATGTAATGAAAATTAACTTTAATTTTATAAGTGCATAATTAGAAATTAATCATTGAATCCCATCCTGGCATCAAGCATCTTAGATCCTTGGTGACTCCAAGATAATGTAATCAGCAACTTACACTAATTTGACTAAATTTTCAAATACATGTATTCAATGCTCAATTCCATGATGACACATTCATCATTAGGAACTTTTCCATCACCTAATTCAGCTATCTAGATTCTCTTTCATCTTATTGTGTTCACATTTGAGAAATTAAGCATTCATTTTAGTTTAAACCTATTTACTAGGTTCAATTATATTTTCAAGAGAGATAATTACCTCTATACCCTATGAGATATCAATGTACCTTTGTACTTAATTACATAAAATTGCATCCTCTTTAGTTAATGCAAAGAACCAAATTTCCCCCTCATGTTTGTCTAAGATATTTGGGTATACTTTCTACACAAGTTATGTATAGATATACTTGTTCTCCACCAGGATGTTGGGAACATGAAACTTATTGTAAATACATCTAACATCCATATGAGGGTTACTGATATGAAATGGAAGAATTTACTCTTGCATTGATTTGTACTTAAGTTGGTTGTACCTTTTTTATTACCTTTGTTTAACGGATATACCTAAGTACATTAAAGTATAAACTTGCTGCCGTTTAGAGGATAACCATAAGACTTTAATTGCTTCATTACACAACCTACCTTAGAAATTCCCATTTAGCTAAGAATAAGATACCTCCATAATCTTTATTTCAAAATTTCTCCTCATTATTCTTATTTATTTCAAGATTAATTTCATTACTGATAATTATATCCCTAAGTATAGTATCACAATTTCATAATTTTATCATTGTTTCATATAAAGTTAATAGGTTATGCCCACATTTCCTAGCAGTAGTATTACTCATTATCTTATCGATTTAGAGTACTTAAATAATAGTTGAATGTAAATCATCACTATTGATTAAAATTTTCTTTTAATTTATAGTCAACAAATTGTTGTAACTTCAATATATCAAATATAATTATACATTAGCTTATCATTATTTTAATAGTAATGATTGTAATTACATTATGTGTCATCAAAGATAGAATTATTTTACTAATCGAAAAACTACCTTCAAATCATAAGTTTTACAACAGATTATAACTCCCACTTTTATTCAAATACTAAAAAAATATGGTGTTCCTCATACAAAATAATTTAGAAATAGTAAGTATCCATTCATACGTTTGAGATTAGAATCTCATTATTTATGGAAATACGTATTTAGTACAAAAACTCATCTTTTATGCATTGTCGTCTATATAATTTAGGACCTTTTAGTTTGTACAAATTTTTTCTTATGTAACAACTTGTACCTTAAAATATTACTCCCAATTACAAAATACTTAATTTATAGTGACATGGACTAATAAAGGAATCCATTACATTAGGTCCCAGGACTGTCATAGTTCATAAATTTTTTTCCACATTTAACAAATATCAATGAATTTCCTTTAATCATGAGCACAGATTACCCAAAGAAAACTATTCATCCTTTCTTTTATTGATTTTGGTAAATTTCCCACAATCTTGCAAATTAGAGAAAACACCACAAATATACCAGTCAGTTCTTTGGGAACTTGCGCATGGTTTGCACTACCCTTTTTCAATTTGTTTCATAGGAACTAATTGCAAACCTAAAATATGATTCAATGACATAATACATTCCATAATTCTCAGAACATTACAAAGTAAATGTAAAAAAATAGTCCATCTTCATGCAATCATAAATATAAACAAAAGCACATTATCATTCAGATTTACTTCTCACAAGCAACTCAATTGGCAACAAAAACTAAGACAGAAATAACACTCATATTATTCAATTCAAGATAAATATATATATTTCATTATAATGCATGGTCAATAATAACCAATCATTGTAGATTAGGAAATTATAAGAGACTATGTCCCCATATTTCCCTTATTACGACTCCATGCATGCATTTTTAATATGTTATTAATCACAACTAATACGTCTATCATACATCTTCGTTAAATTTTTTTAGAAAAACTAGGTGAATAAGATAGTGGCAATGCAGAGTAGGACTTGGGCTCTACAATCCACTAAAACTTGAGCTTTGAGACATTGTATTAAGAATCAAGAATCCCAAGTTAATTTCCTCACACAAGTATAGGTAAATACTTAGTAAATCTGTTTTAAGGAATAGAAAACATACCCCAACCTCGAATCCAAATCAACTGGTTTTTATTCTACCCTAGTCCTCGTAATTTATTTTTTTCTTAAGGATATCATGCCATGATTCATAATACCGAGTGGGCCATAAATTTATTACTACATCAATCAAACAAATTAATAAATATATATGTATATATATATATATATATTGAACAATTTAAACCCCATATTTTGAACCCTTAAGATATAATAGTCACAAATATCCAAATACCGAGCTCACATACACATGGTGAATGATTTTTAAAAATATCATGGTCTTGCCACTCGTGGGGGTACAACACCTTCCCGGCCGATGTAGGTCATAGGAACAACCAAATGATTACAAAGAAATAAAGCACACAATCATCTTGATTTTCTAAATCCATTACACACACACACACACACACACACACACACACACACACACACACACACACACACACACACACACGTATGTATATGTATATATATGTATATCTATATGTATGTATGTATAAATATATATACACACACACACACACATATATATATATACATACATTTATGTATATATATATGTATGTATGTATGTATGTATGTATATATATATATATATATATATAAATGATACCCAGTTTCCCGTGGTTGTTTTCAACAATACAAGAAACAAACCCTTCTTTAGTCATGCAATTACTCCAAATGAAATAATCAGGGAAAAAGGAGTGGAAACCCTTTCTAGGGAATGAGAAGGTTTCTACTTTTTTTCCTTTGAAGTCCCAAGCAAACGCCTCCCAAAACCAAAACATCTTCTTTGCAACTCCACTCTAGAAAAACCCTCATATTGAGCATATTTAAAAGTATCCCTATCCTTTTTCCAGTTTATTATAATTTTTAAAGAAAAAGGAAGTTGTTGTATTATCAAAGCGGGTATACTACCTCTCCATGCAACTCTTCACAATGCAGTTAAATCTTGATTCATGATTATTCAAGTAACCCATTGTACACACCTATAATTTAGCCTAAACAATTTAAATACTTAAATTGTGCTAATTATCCCCTTTCCCACAAATTGGCGACATATCATCAATAATGCTCATCTTCTCTTCTATCATCATTAATTAATTACAATAAGTAATTAATTAAGTCTTCTATTCAACAAATACCCTAATTAATGACCTTCCGTTAATTAATCCTTCCTTTTATCTAAACTAATTAATTATTATTAATTAATTAGCTTCCCCTTTCATTAAACCAATAAATCATTATTTAGTTGATTTAATTCCCTTCTATAGTCTAAATCATGCTAATATTCCTCTAAAAAGCTTTTATAAGCTTGCACATATATTAATTAATCATCTTGATTAATTAACAAACCCCCTTTATCCACATAAGTCACTAAAGGACAAGCTAAACTCTCCTTAAGTTAACTTAAACCTTTCTAAATCCCCCTTACCCACAACTAACTCAACATCTCTATTGTCCCACATGCAAAAGGATGTAGAGATTCCTTTGTCCATTGGGCTATATAAAGAGCCCTCCTACCCTTACACTTACACCTAATTCTTGAGAAATAAAATAAAGCATATAGTACATACACTATAAGCCTTTTGTCATCCTCAAGAATTTCACCATTGGAAGAGCTAAGCCTCATTCTTGCATTACATCCATTTAAGATTTTGGGTCATATGGAAAAAATCAAAGTGGTCTTGTAGTCATGATTTGATAAGCTTCCATTCCTAATCCCTTAAAAATCAAACAATTAACTTTGATTTCCATGAATCTACCTAGGTTCAATTTAGTTGTTTTGGTAGTCTAAAGAGTAGAGGTTTTGATAATTAACATGTTAGTTTGATTTCATTTCAAAGTTTATGATAATGTTGTTATTTAACTTTGCTTAGCTCTTAACAAGATGGTGTTTAGATTTTGATTTAACTTTGTTAATTAAGACTACTAGGTGTTAGTTTTAATTTCCTTAACTTAGTTAAGCAAAACCATGCACACATTTGGCATGCCGGTGGGAGGGATCCTTAGTCCCTTCACATTTTAGTTTGAATAATATTGTTTTTGCTTAACCTTTTATATACACATATGGTAAAATAATGCTCAATTTCTTAGGATTTTGTTAGTATTATATGTGTAGGTTCATATTTAAAGATATGATTTTAATGGGTTGTTGTCAATTTCAAGCTAACTTACTAAAATTTAAAGTGTTGTGATATTTTTGTGTCTTTTTCCATAATTTTATTGTAGGAGGGTGTAAGTGCACTAAACCCGGCAAAGACACACTATCCTTGGTGTAGGCACCTCTCGGGTGGCGCGATCGTCTTGTCAGAGAGTTTTGTATCTTTGTTTGGAAACCCTGGCACACATACCCTAACCATGGTGTAGGCACACCAAACTAGGCACAGACACTCTATTCATACTGTACCTTTAATGTAGCGAGAAAAACCTCTCAAAGCTAGCACATATTCCCTAACCCCGGCACATGCATCTCTCGGGTGGCGCAGAACTTTGTTGTAAATTGGTACTAATTTTTATCTACCCTAGTGCACATGCCCTAATCCTAGCACAGGCACCTCTCGAGTGGCACAAGCACTCTATTAGAATTTTGTACTAATTTTTATCTACCTTGGCACACATGCCCTAATCCACAGTGCGAGACACCTCTTAGGTGGCACAGGTGCACTATGAGTTTGAAAAACATAGAGGGGTGTATCCACCCTAACCCACATGCACATGCCTAAAATGGGGTGTAGGTGTCTTTTAGTTTTCTCAAATTAAAGTGTTAAAGTGATAACTTCTTTGTAGGTTTTATCTAATTAATGCCTATTTTTACAGGGTATGTTTACATGCTTTTGCTAGACTAGATAGACTTTGCATGTTTTCTTATAAGAGTAAGGTCATGTATGCTCTTCCCTCACATCCTTTAGGGAGATCTTGGGAATCAGAAATGATTCTTAAGTCTTTTTGATGCTTTGAAATTGTTAAGAATATCTGAATTGGAATGAGTTAACTTGGTGTGTTTGAATTAAGTGTTTTTCCATTTGATATCTTCTTAGATTTTAGAAACGTCACATATGATCTTCTCTTGTGTTCTTGGATGATATTGAGAATTAGAAATGATGTTTATTCTCATTATGGAAAATTACTAACCCATTGTGCAAGACTAAAAAACATGCTTGTCAAAGAAAGGTGGAATCGAAACAAAATCAAACTACTAATACATTTTTCGTACAAGTTTCCAAAAATGTTTAAGAAAACCACATCAAAATTAAACAAGATAAAAATAACACCATATTCAAAACATTGTATTGCAGGTTTTAGAAAAGGGTACATCCCTATCTACTCAACTGGAACATAACCCCTTTGGCATAATGCCTTAAGCTACAATAATGGGGGTGGCACTAGGAACTCCAAAGTAGTCCACACAAGAGGGAACCTTGTGGACGAAACAGGAAGTGATCCACACAACCTACTTGACTAGTTGTTCCTTGTGAGTTAGCGTTACCGGTTAATCAGTATAGAGACCTAGAGATAGTACACGTAGATGCACTAGTTTCGTACTATGCTTGAAGGGGGTAAAGTAAAGCTAAGATACTCCCAAATTAGTCATTACAAATTTTTGGGTAAATAAATCTCGCTTAAGACAAATTTGTAACACCACCGGGGAAGATATTCTTTGGCTAGGAGCCCACTTTGACCATTTCAAATAATAGTGTTGACTTGTGAGCCATCATTCATCACAAAAGGTGGGAAGCATTACTTTTGTTTATTTTTTCACTTGCCTTAAGTCGAGGTGAAACTCTGTTGAAGTAAAGCCACAGTTTTCATCCTCATTCGATCTACTTCCCTCATGTTTCTTTTGACACTTTGTTAATCAAAAGAAGAGTGACTACCTTTGCATTATCAATTGATTTTTTCTGCCACTTTTTTGTCTATTTACACCCATCCATGTTTGTAGCTGGGTAAGTTAAATGTATAAAGTGTGTGGAGACATATTCTTATCATTGGTGGCCTTTATGATCTTGATACCCATGTCAAGATTGTCATCATAGTTAGGCATGGTTCATCATCTTGAACTTCCTTGGAAAGGTTATCTTGTTTGTATCGTATCACTACAATTTTAGTATTTACGTATTTTTTCTTGTAAACTTGACCTAAATATTTGTATTGTAAGACTATGTTATACACATTTTAACAATTCTTAGTTATACTATAAAGAATTTAGTTTGAATCCATTACTACCTTAATTTTGGAAAGTGTTACATGTTACCACTTATGTGTGTTATATCAATATCATCTTCATATTAATACCTTACTTTCTCTCAAAGTTTTGCTAACATATCTTGGTGATATTGTTGTGTGACTCACAAATTGTAACTAGATCTTTTTAGGATATAAGTATTAATTGAATTTGAGCTTGCTTCTAGTATACCTTGTTAGGAGGTCACATTAACTTCTTGTATTTACTTACGTTTTGTTCATTCCCTTAAACTTGACATAAGTAGGGACATCTTGTTAATTATCTTATGACACCAACTACCTTTTGAAGAAAACCTGAGAAGTACTTCATTTGATTGACATGATTAGGTACCAAACATTGTGTCACTACTGACTTTTCACTCTATCACATTGGTACTTTAAACATTTATACTCATTCATATTCTTGATATTATTTTTGCATTTTCATTTAGGTTTGATCACAAAATTTTGAACACATTTACAACATACCTTGGTGAAAGCTCATTTGCACATTATGGCTCCTAAGACATGATTAGGGCTCAAAAAGAAAACATTTGAAGCATAACAAGTGCAAACATGGGAAGCTTCAAACAAACAAGGGTCAAACTCTTTTATTGATCATAATCTTGGGCCATTATTTTCTGCATAAAAAGAGATAGAAGACATGATATATCATAGTGGTGATGAATTAGAATCCCCACATGCGGAGTTTGACTTCAACCCCAACTTATTAGATGAATTCATTTTTAGAAACAAGGATAAGGCATTGTCATGAGTTGTAGAATTGGGAGACAAAATTCCCCTGAACATGAAACAATCCCACCTACAAATAATGCTAATAATGAGGAGTGACCTCTCATAAACATGGAGAATATTTTAGCACATGGACATGCTTCTACCTCTAACATGGGAAATGATAATGTAGTGGGACATAGAACACCCTTATTAAAGCTCCATGTAAAATTAGGTTAGGACACAAGAATGTTGAAGAACCTCCACAGTATGAAGAAGAAGAGGAACCTTTGGAAGAAAAAGTCACTATTCAACAACAAATTAGCAACCTTATTCAACAATTAGCCTTGTTAACCTATTATGTACAAAAATAAACAAACATGAATGTCTCAAAGACAAGGCCTACAGTCAAAATAAGTGAGCTTCATAGGGAAAATCAAGGAGAAGAAATTATTTAGCACCATTGTGTATATATCCCTACTTCCCCCAATAAAGAACAATTACCCACACAAGAAGCACAATCTATTAAAGAAACACTTGTAATCCTTCAAGAGAGAAATGTGGGAGCATAAAAATATCAATATGAAGAACTATGTCCCCATCTATTTGAGAAATCTATGACACTTCAACCATTCCCTAAAAAATTTGACAAGCTGAAATTCGACAAATATAGAGGAAAGGGAGACCCACAAGATCGGGTAAAGAATTTATATATGGCATGTCAAGAGGTGTCCTAGAGCAATAATTATCTCATATGACTATTTACCAAGAGTCTAGGAGGCCAAGCCTTTGAGTGGTTTAGTCATTTACCTCAGGGGTCTATTTTTACTTGGCCATGATTGGAAAAGAGGTTTGTGTGTCACTTCTCATACAATATAGAAAGTGATATCACCATGGCAGACTTATGTGGCACTAAACAATGTCCTAATGAGACATTCGCTAACTTCTTACAACATTGGAGAGGGATATCCTGTTGCTTCCATTACGCATTCCCTAAAAAATAGCTGGTAAGTATCTTTATGCGTAACCTAAATCTAAACATCACTTTCAACCTTCAAATTCATTGTGTTCACACTTTTGAGGAGGTCATTGAAAAATCCATTCAAATAGAGAAATATATTATTACCAAAGGAAATGTTAAGTCACAATCTATGGATAACCAAAGTGTTAAAGCTATGGAGAAGCAAAAATATTTATCAAAAAAATGTGGAGGGAGACGGGATCACAGATTCTAAACGTGTGTAAATGGTTCAAACTAGTCAACCTTTTAAGCTGACCAAATGACCTATTCAACCACCACCTAAAAAAGAATGTTCACTCCTCTCAATAATCCTTTGTCGGTTATATTGAAACAATTAGATGCAGATCACATGGTGACTTATCCCATGACACAACCCTTTGATGGCAATGCTCCAAAACCATCATGGTACAAAGAGCATGACTATTATGAATTACATCATGTCAAGGGACATAAAACATAAAAATGTCTGTGACTTCGTCACTACATCCAAGACCTCATCAACAATGGGGAGATAGAAGTGGACAACTTGGAAAAAACTTAGACGCCTAATGAAAAGCTGGGGATATACAAATAACCATTCCCAAAACATGCTAAGTCGGAGGAGACAAATCTAGATCAAGGAAAGTCATCCAAGAGTTATAAAGTAGAAAATTACCTATATACCAAGAAAGACAATAATCATTATGATTCACTCATTAGATGTATCTTCTCTCCTAGTGACCATGTGAACACCATTCAAATCAAGGGAAAGGATTGCACTACAGTAGTAAGATGAGCTCACATCATGATTCTTGAACCCTCTCTATCAACCTCAAAAAATGGTAGGTACAACATCTTAGAACAACTTGAAAAGACATCTGCCAAGATTTTGATCTTGGATCTTCTTAAGATATGGAATGTACATAAAGAAATTTTATACCAAACTCTTCAAGGGTGAGGAGTGCCATAGAAGTAGATCCTACACATCTTTAGGCCATGGTAGAAAACATTATACCAACTAAGCACATTACCTTTAATCATAGGGAAATCCCTACTAAAAATCCAACACATAATCTCCCTTGTATATTGAGGTATTCGTTACCCACCAAAATATCAAACGGGTGCTTGTGGACAATGGATCAGGATTGAATATATGCATGCTGAAGTTAGTTAAGCAACTAATACATACCAAATAATAACTCAAGTTAAACATCATTACCATAACCGCTTATGACAACATGGAAAGAGAGTCATCTGGCACAATCACATTACCCATGGAATTTGGTCCCACTTGTCATCACACAAAGTTTCATGTCCTGGACTTAGAACTCCCATACAATATGCTTCTAGGCTGACTATGGATTCATTCCATACAAGCCATGCCATCAATGTTCCATCAATGCATTAAACTGAAGCACAAGGGACACACTATCATGATACATGTAAGGGTGCCTATACATGTCCCTCTACTAATATAGTTGTTCCTCTTAAATCTAAAGCCATGTAGTCCCAAGTAGATTTAGATTCTCCTTTTAATTCATGGGAGATGAAGGTTTTGAAATACAGTTGTGGAGAATATAATGTACAATAAGCCCTTTTAGTTTCGGACCTCTCGTTGTCACCTAAAAATAAAGGTCGACCCAACTATCGTTTCAAATTACCTAGAGATGAGTAAAATATTGGGTCATTTTTACCTGGAGGCTTACTAGATAAAGAGAAATTGTTGTATCCACCTATGACTTGGGTCCTGAAAGATACTCAAACAACTTGCTACCAAACCCCTGAGTATGAGAAATCTAGTCAAATGATGTACATCATGGGTTATAAAGGTCTAGGATGTGGAAGGAATGAGAAAGGAAAATGAGAACTAGTGCCTCTCCTAAATTTTAAAATAGAAAGGTACGGTATTGGAATTCACCCTTATGGGGCACATCCCAATGATCAAGATGTTACTTTCTCTGAATGTGAAGATAGCTCTGACTATTTAGACATTGATATAGATTCCCATTGTAGTCAATACGAGGATCTTGCCTCTAAAAACATGTTCATGAATATCGTTGTCCTCACTATAACCCCTACAGAGCCTACACTTGACCTTGTTTACTCTTTCCTTGTTGAATGAGACTAAAAACATCATATCTCACTAGATATATTTGAAAATGATGAAGCTATTACAGAATTCATGGGAATTTGGGATACAATCTACATTAGAGATCACAAAAAGTGCTTCTATGTTGACTTAGATACTTGCTCCTACTTCGGAGAGGAAGCTGAGTTTTGTGGTCAACAAAATTTAAGAAAAAGCGAGGGAAAAAGTTCCAATGAAAATCCTCATAAAAATTCAGTCCAAGTCACACAGTGAAAACTTCTTTAAGGCACCGATAGAAAAAACATGTACAAAAATCACGGGACAATAAAAATGACCATGCAAGGATGAAAATCTTGTGGAGACATCCTTGGACTAAGATCTCAACCTTCCTCTTGATCCTATGCGTATGGAGGATTTTTCAAAGTTACTGGTAGAAGAGACTATTGCTATAAACATTGGCACAAAATATGACCCAAAAATAGTCAAGTTGGGAGCTTCACTCTCGGAACGGGAATAGAAAACATTCACCATGCTGCTATGGGAGTTTATAGATGTGTTTGCATGGTCCTATAAGGATATGTCAAGCTTGGATCCAACTTTGGTTGTGTAAAACTTAGTTGTACATGTAGACGCTAAGCCTATTAAGAAAAATCTCAGAAAGATTCACTCGAGGGTGGATCTCCTGGTTAAGGAAGAGTTAGAAAGATTGCTTGTGGTAAGATTCATTCGGCCCATTGATTACTCCCAAGGGATATCTAATATTGTTCCTATCTAGAAAAATCATGTTGGGATCAAAACCTACACAAACTTCAGAGACATAAATAAGGCATGCCTTAAGGATGATTTTCCATTAGCAAATATTGATATGATTGTGGATTCAACAACAGGATATCAAATGCTATCTCTTATGGATGAATTTTCAGGTTACAATCAAATCAAGATAGCCAATGAAGATCAACACAAGACAAATTTTATAACTCCTTGGGGTACCTTCTGTTATTAGGTAATGCCATTTGGTCTTAAAAATGTAGGATCTACCTATCAAAGGGAAATGACGTTAATTTTCCATGATATGATCCATGATAGCATGGAAGACTATGTGGATGATATCCTTGGGAAATATAAGATGAGGGAGGACCACCCTACTATTTTCCAGCATATCTTTGAACACCTACGAGAGTACAAGGTCCATCTAAACCCAAAGAAATGTGTGTTTAGCATGCTATTAGGAAAATTGTTGGGTTTCTTTGTATCAACAAGGGGAATTGAGGTAGACCCTACTAAATTCTCTACTATTATTGAGATGCATCCTCCTAAAAACATTAAGCAATTATGTAGCTTGCATGGAAAAATACAAGCTATTCATCGCTTCATCTCCCAACTTGCCGATAAGTGTCATTCGTTTACTCACCTACTTAAAAATGATGTTTCCTTTATTTGGGGACTAGAGAAACAACAAGCCTTCACCTTGCTTAAACAATACTTGGTCAATCCACTTGTCCTCATGCCTCCAACTCCTGGTGAGCCACTCCTGCTTTATATCTCTGCTACTCAATTTTCTATTGGTGCACTGCTCACCCAATACGACCTTGGTCATAAAGAAAAAGTGGTATACTACCTCAATAATACTCTCATCTCTTGTGAACTCAACTATCCCCAAATAGAAAAAGCTTTTTGGTTGTAGTTTTTACCTTTTAAAAACTTTGTCATTATTTATTGAATACCAAAACCAAGCTTATATCAAAATTTTCCCCGCTCAAATAATTTTTGTCTAAACCTAGCCTCACCAAAGTAGAATGGCTGATTGGATCATTCTACTTGAGTGAATTTGACATCAAATTTTTTACACCAAAAGTCATCAAGGGATAGGTACTTACTAATCAATTAGCAGGAGAACCTTTACAAGGAACTAAACTCGTGAGTCTAGATCTACAAGATGCCTCATTACATCGTGCTTTGAAGAATCTATCATGTGGTAGGTACACTTTAATGGATCTTTTACTTTTCATGGTTTAGGGGTAGGTGTGGTCCTCATTACTCCTTCTGGCGACCTCATACCTTAGGATTTTTGCCTTGTTTTTCCTTGTATGAATAATATCATAGAGTATGAAGCACTCATCATTGGGATGAAGCTCATCATAAAATGGGACATTCATCATGTTAAGATAGTTGGTGATTCTCAGTTAATCATCAAACAATTCAATGATGAGTACAAAGTTAAATATGAGAAACTCATCCCTTATAAGAAGCTAGTAGAAACTTTTAAAGAGTATTTTGTGCACATCAAATATGAATAGATTTCAAGAGCACAAAATAGATCTGTAGATGCTATGGCAACCATAGGTTCTATGCTCTGCATTCCACCGAAAGTAATGATATTCCATTATTTGTGGAAAATCTACACCATCCTACGTATGACATGCCAGAATCTTGTCTGGCTTGTGATGTTGTTGGTCCCAATTCCCCATGGTATGAGCCCATTTTAACTTACCTCAAAGACAACACATTCCCTCCTAACATCTCCCATTCTAAGAAATAAATCCTAATTCACCAGACAGACTCCTCGCTATACCCTTTTAGGAGGTACGCTTTATCGTTGTGTCTACGATGGGAATCTGTTACATTGTCTCATTAAGATAGAGTCGGTATAAGCGATTAAAGAGGTGCATGAAGGGGTGTGCGGGGCCCATACTAACAAAATGGTTCTATCCAAACAATTTTTGAGAGTGGGATACTATTGGCCTACCATGGAAACCGACTTTACCGTAATTATGTAAGGAAGTGTGTACTTTGTCAGAAGTACGGAAATTTCATCCATGCTCCATCACAACCATTGTAACCCATCACCACCCCATGGCCATTTTCTAAATGGGGACTTGATTTAATAGGGAATCTTACCACTACTTTATCTAATGGCCACAACCACATCATTAGAGCTACTAAATACTTTACCAAGTGGGTGGAAGTTGTCCCTTTGACCCATGTAGTGGGTGCTCATATTTCTAAGTTCTTCGTGAATCATCTTATTTTCGGTATGGAATTTTCTACAGCCATTGTTAACGATAACAGAAAACCATTCAAGAATAAAACTGTAAAGAATCTCTATCATCAGTTTCAAATAAGGTTAAAATGGTCTACACCATATTATACCCAAGGAAATGGATAGGCCGAGGCCACTAATAAGACTTTGGTTCAAATCATGGAGAATATGGTAAGTAAGACATGTCATAATTAGCACTTGTAAATCCACCCATCTCTTTGGACTTACGGGACTTCTATTCACACTCCTACAAGGAAACACCGTATTCCTATTATTTGTAATAGAATCTATCATCCCATTATAAATTGAGCTTCCTTCCCGAAGAATCTCGGTTAGGGATTATCTAGACAAGGATGAAGATTACTGAGTGGATAGACTGACATAGTTAGAACTCCTCGATGAGAAGTATATCTACACCTTAAATCACCTTAAAGTGTATCAGAACAGATTTTCTCACAACTACAACAAAAGAATCATACCTCGTTAGTTTGAGGTTGGTGATTTGGTCATGAAGGAAAATTAGTTCAACACAAGGGAAGAATGAGAGAAGAAAGGAAAGTTTGAACTGCATTAGTTAGGACCTTATGTTATCATGGCCAAGTATGGCACAAGAGCATACAAACTTGCCCACCCCAATGGTGATGAGCTCCATGAGCCCATGAATGCCATGCACCTTAAGCAGGTTTTATGCTTAAACATGGCATAAAAATTAGAAAAGAAAATAAAAAAACAAGGTAAAAATAATCATAATAAAAAAAATTAAAATAAGAGAAAAAGAAAAAAAAGAAAACGGGTCATCCATAAGTGAAAACCACGTAATTGTGGCACTTTGGATAGGTCCTTGGGTGAAAACCAATTTTCGATGCTTTGAGAGGATTCTTTGTTCACAAGCATCTTGCATCTAGAGGGTACTTTTACTTAGCCTAGGGCTAGTTCCACATCTGCCTCCGAGATTCCCTATGAGCCTAATCTTGTCAAGCCTTGATCTATATTTTTCTCCTATTGTTAGTCTGTGAAGGCATGGTCTTTGTCTATTCCCCATCTCACGTTGGGGGCACTTTTGTGACTTCACCTTCTTATTTATAAGTGTGTGGAATTTGCCCTTGTATATTCCCCATCTAACGCTGGGGGCATCCACACTTTCTTGGTTACCTATGCATAGCTTTGAAAAACTGTTAGAAAAACACAAAAACATTCAAAAATGTTAGAAAATCAAAACAATAGAAAATTTTTTCACAAAAATCTAAACAATAGAAAATTGTTTCACAAAAATCAAAAAAATAGAATATTATTTCACAAAACTCTAAATAATAGAAAATCATTTGACAAAAATCAAAACAATAGAAAATTGTTTCACAAAAATAAAAACAATAGAAAATTATTTCACAAAAATCAAAACAATAGAAAATTGTTTCACAAAAATCAAAACAATAGAAAATTGTTTCGCAAAAATAAAAACAATAGAAAATTGTTTCACAAAAATCAAAACAATAGAAAATTGTTTCACAAAAATCAAAACAATAGAAAATTGTTTCAAAACCTCTACACAGTAGAAAATTGTTTCACGAAACAATCTTATAAAAAAATCACTTTAGTTTACTTGCGTTATCTTATTTCTAGTTTTGCTTGATTGCTTATATAGTTGCTTCATGTTTGTACATTTGTGTGTTTGTTTCTTAGACATACTTTGTTAGGATTCATCTTTTCTTGTTTAGATTAGATTTATTCTTTCTTGTGCATATTGAAGTGTGTTGTTTGCATGCTAGGGAATCATGGTACATTATTGTATTGGTTCATTATGTTCTTTGTTAACATTTGATTGTGTTTACCTATTACATGTAAATCATTTTTAATCACATTTTCATATTTACATCAATATCATCACATATAACATCATCTATGCATCATATATCAATAAAAATCTAAGTATACATCATACATGAATGCTAAGATAATCATCACATATTGTATCATCAAATGGGGGAAAGAGGGATCGTAAATATCAAAATATATCCCCCACACCCATATCATCATGTCATCCCATCCACTAAATCTAGCAAATCACATGATAAAATACATTTGACATACTCTACAGATCTATCATCTAAACATCAAATATCATGTGATACATCAAACATCGGGATACATATACATGTGAAATCAAATCAGCTAACATCATAACACATCCATATATCCATGTACTCAGTCAAAAATAACAAACAATATCCATCATCTCAAAACACATGTGTCATGTCAAAATGTCCATATATACATATACATGTGTGTGGTATATCTCGTAGAAAAAATTGATATAAATCACGGTTATACATCAACAATGCCTTTATCGAGGCATACAAAAAGGATGAAATACATCAATCAAAGAATACAACTACCTTCATCAGAGGCATATGCCAAAACTGCTAGACATAAAGAATGGTGTACATCGAGCACAATATGCTCATAGCCTTCATCAAGAGGCACATGTATCAATACAATATGAATCAAGGGTGACTCGAGCCCTCAGATGGGCTGGCTGGTCTATCCCATGGTGGAGGCATATCATGAGTGCTACTCAATCCTATAGGCTACCCTCATGGCTGCTCCACTGAGGCTTGAGGCCTCTCTAACCTCATCGCTCTACTCAACTACTGGCTATAAGAAGGTTCCCACCACTTAGCTGGAACTACCTCATAATATAATGATCTGTAATAAGATGCTCTACCCTCTACTGTAGCTAGATCTCTGTGAGTATGGGTTATCGCCACTATGTCATATGTGCATCGGAAGGATGCTATCTCTACTGATACTCGAGAAATATCGGCCTAACCCGTGACTCGCTTAACTCTCATCCTATCTCTCTCTAGTATCACAGGTTGTAGTTGAGCCTGCGTCTGCTAATATAGGCTCATCACCTGAGCCATCTATGTTGTCATCTATTGTATCTAATGACAAGTGGATGGCACCATCACCTCGTTGGCTAGCCTGGGCCCGAGCTTGATCACACTCTACTATCACTGCCAAAGTCTGAGCTTAGGCCTGGTCTCTCTCTGTTATGGCCTACTGCAGCTACTACTATAAGGTGGCTATCTATGCCACTGGCTACACCACAAGGGCCTGTTCTTGTGCCTACCCTTGTATCGATCTAGAGGCCTATCCCTGCTCTCGTAATCTAATCCTGGGAACATGTGCAAGTACCTATATTGTTCCTTACTACATCGGTTCCTACACCTTTATTATGCCCTTCTCGTCATGTGGCAGCCCATTAAATGGATCATCTGGGTCATAGGATGATACATCCTCCCTCTCGTCACCACTATATGGAAGCTCGGTAGTGTCCGAAAGCCTAATTCACATGCCTCATCTGGAATAGTCAAATGTCGAGGTAAAATAGTGGCGTACCAATCCATGTAATTGGAAGTAGTACCCGGATCTCTGATCTGTCAGTGGGTCCCATGCCTATGGTACCACCTATAGAAAGCTAGCCCTAGCTTGAGCCGCCTATATGTGTGGCCCCATGGTCTACCTCTTGGAGTCTCGGTGGGCATACCACAAATCTAGTTGTGGAACCCCCTATACCATGCCCAGTTGTCACTAATATCGGTCTACTCTGTATAAATCAATGATGTAACTGAGGCTACCTAGAAGTAAGTGCTCCATTTCATAAACACTGAGCTCTGCTCTATCCTTTGGCCATTGTATCTGCCTGTAAGGCCTCCATATAATGTCTCTATCTAGTAGCTTGTCAAAATCTCATTGATAATGATACAAGCTGCCTAGGTGCCCTCGTATGTCATCACCTATAGAAACCAAAGACATATATGATGGATCCTTTGGGACTTGGATATGTAATACACCTACAGGGAGCCTAATAGCTATATGGTCCCAAGACCAAATTTATAGTAAAGAGGTAGGCCCCACCATCTTTTGATAGTGGTATGTAATCAGGTGCAAGTCCCAGTATAGATGTGTCGGTATGCACTGGCCCTAGCAATAGTGCTCACCACTAAAAATCCCATGAACCAATGTCATCAAACCCATAGGAAAGGATGTCCCTGTCTTATCAGTGAGAAAAAACCCACTAATAAGTGACATCACATATAATGGCCTCGATGCAATGTCAGATCAGCTATGCACTTATGCAATGAAACTGTCATGCCATCATGTGGTATCTCATCTGGTCAACATAGTCATTGAACACCACCCCGATCGATCAATTTCACTCATGTACTCAATCATCAAGCCTATGATAGGTATGCGGAGAATCTTCCATACATCATCTAATGTAATTCTCATCTCTCTCCAGTTGAGAGCCTAAAGCACTTTGGATCTCACTATGCCACCGCTCGTCAATGCGGTTAGTAGACCATGATATAATGTGATGGAAGGCAGGTGGGGCATGTGGCCTAGGCTCACCTCTTCTAAGAGTATCTCTACCATGCATAGATCTTGTTTGTGCATTCTCCCCTCTAGCTCGTTATGCATGTATGTTACTCATGCATCCGTAGTATGTGCAACCGTCTCTGTAATATCATTCCATTTGTTAGCTACTAACATTTCTTCTAAGTTCTACCTATCATTTTTTAGGGTTAACCCAAAATCCTAATTTTCTTCTAAATGTCATCATTTTTGGCATTTTTCTATCTCTCCTCCATCTACTCAGTGTGCCTACATGCCCTTGGGGAATGTACCCACCCCATGGCATGTGCATCCACCTATGGATTCTTGCGCCATCCTTTGGGTGCCTCCACGTGCACACATATGTTTGCTTTGTGTGTGTGTGCTATCATGTTGGTGTGTGTTGTGTGTGTGCTATCATGTGGGCATATACGCATGCACATATACATATTTTCTTTGTATGCACATGTGCGCATACGCTCCAAGGGTGCGTTCACCATCATTAGGGCACCTACCCCCACGCATGTGCACCTACACAACTCTACCCCGGTTTCCTACTTCTAACATTAATTACAAGCATTAATTATAAAATTAACAAAGAGGGTTAGGTTACTCACAAATATGCCATCGTCCATGTGTCAATCATACCCCCGAACTATGTCCACTTGTCTCAAATGGTCTCATACTCTCACCATCATCCTCATCATTGTTAGAGTCTCATGGTAAAAACTTGGCAATGATCGGTAACAAATGAATTGGTCGTGGTGATTTACTCCCCCGATGGGGTATATCAAGATATTTTTCACTCTCTGTGATTCCTAGAGGCTTGTTTTGATTGCCATTTTCTCTTCTATTCACCATCAAATAATTATTTTAATTAAATAATTATTTTTCTTTCATTTTTTATCGTGTTAGGGAATTTTTTGCCATCTAATACCCCTTTCTTCTCACTAGGAAATTTTTATTACTCCTAGGTAATTTTTTATTCTTACCCACACCCTATCGAATAATTATTATTTTTCAATAATTTTTTTATTAATTTTTCCACTATACGGGGACAATACTTGTCACCTATTTCTTCTTTCTTCCCCCTAGGGCATTTTATTTTACATCTAGGCACTTCATTCTATTTCTTCTATTTTCTTCTACACATCCACTATCCACCACATTTTAGACAACACAATATATATATATATATATATATATATATATAACTTCAAAATCCAAAAAGAAGGCAAAATTCTCCACAAAATCCTAAAAAATTAGAGCAAAAATAGGTAACCCACTTATTACAACTAAAACTTGTGTTTTACGCATTGTATTCTTTCCATATCCTACTAGTTTGTTTCACATCTTTACTTGATCAACACGACTTATGGATCAATAGATTCACACCATCCACAAAGCTAGCTTATTGCTTTGTCTATACTCTGGGGTACATCTCGTTTCTTGGTGTTGTTTTGTTGTGCATAAGGCTTACTCCTTAAACCCAATGTCCATCAGCATTTCCCCTTGCATATATCCTTTCTTGGGATATCATTTCTAAGCCTTGGCATCAATCACGAACATGTGGAATTCTTCAGCTTGATAACAAAACATTTGTACAACCTGTCTTAACCATTGTTGGGTTGGATATGTGCATTCGTACTTGTTTTCCCTATTAAATGAGCTTGTTTCCTTCTCATATTGCATTGCATTTTGTATGTTGCATGGGGTTGGTGTTTTCAGCAATGGACAATTGTTCATAGTATGGATTTTCATGC
The DNA here is from genome assembly GCA_018340775.1 of Taxus wallichiana var. yunnanensis. Classification (NCBI taxonomy): domain Eukaryota; kingdom Viridiplantae; phylum Streptophyta; class Pinopsida; order Cupressales; family Taxaceae; genus Taxus; species Taxus wallichiana. Next base: position 203,443,310 of record CM031242.1, on the reverse strand, counting down.
CATCCTAATTTTTTCGTATGCTTATATTTTTAATAAGGACCAATGACGTAGATATATATATATATTTTATTATTGGCAAATAGTTTTTGAAAGGGACTATACCCTTGAATACAAAGAAGGCCTAAAAGCCGGGATAAGCAAGAGAACTAGAGTGAAAAAGATCAGAATCCAAATGTTACAATGACGCTCAAAGTAGCTAAAAATAGCTACCAAAAGCGAGACAACAAAGCAAAATTACGCAAAAAAGTAGTAAAGGATCCACAAAAACAGCAAAAAAACAAAAGGATAGATGACGTAGATATTTTGGAAAAATGATGACAATAAATTTTTTCAATACACTAGATGAAATCTTACTCCTTTTCTTCCCATCTTCATTTATTCTACATCACCATCCCGCTCCTCTCCTTTCTTCCATCCATTTTTCACCTTTTTCGATCATCGATCGTCTTTCTTCATCACCCCATCAACACTCGAGGGGGAATCTCTCACTTCTACTAATTTTTCTTCTACCCCTTCAAAATTTTATCCATCTACAATCTTTGAAGTGGTGTCACTTACGCCACCCCAAAGAGGGGAAAATGTAGACACCTATAATTTAGCCTAAACAATTTAAATACTTAAATTATGCTAATTATCCCCTTTCCCACAAATTGGTGACATATCGTCAATAATGCTCATCTTCTCTTCTATCATCATTAATTAATTACAATAAGTAATTAATTAAGTCTTCTATTCAACAAATACTCTAATTAATGACCTTCCATTAATTAATCCTTCCTTCTATCTAAACTAATTAATTTTTATTAATTAATTAGCTTCCCCTTTCATTAAACCAAAAATCATTATTTAGTTGATTTAATTCCCTTCTATTGTCTAAATCATTCTAATATTGCTCTAAAAATCTTTTATAAGCTTGTACACATATTAATTAATCATCTTGATTAATTAATAAACCACCTTTATCCACATAAGCCGCTAAAAGACAAGCTAAAATCTCGTAAAGTTAACTCAACCCTTTCTATACCCCCTTATCCACACAGCTAACTCAACATCTCTATTGTCCCACATGCAAAGGGATGTAGAGATTCCCTTTTTCCATTCGGCTATATAAAGAGACCTCATTCTACTTTTACACTTACACCTAATTCTTGAGAAACAAAAGAAAGCATATAGTACATACGTTATAAGCCTTTTTCATCCTCAAGCATTTCACCATTGGAAGAGCGAAGCCTCATTCTTGCATTTCATCCATTTAAGCTTTTGGGTCATATGGAAATACTCAAAGTGGTCTTGTAGCCATGCTTTGATGAGCTTCCATTCCTAATCCCTTAAAAATAAAAAAATCAACTTTAATTGCCATGAATCTACCTAGGTTCAATTTAATTGTTTTAGTAGTCTAACGAGTAGATGTTTTGATAATTAACATGTTAGTTTGATTTCCATTTCAAATTTAATGATAATATTGGTATTTAACTTTGCTTAGCTTTTAACAAGATGGTGTTTAGATTTTGATTTAACTTTGTTAATTCATACTACTAGGTGTTAGTTTTAATTTCCTTAACTTAGTTAAGAAAAACCATGCACACACCCATAATTAGATTGAAAGCACGTAATTTAACCAAATCAACCAAAACCGAATTCACAGAACAAATAGAACATGTCCACTTTCCCAAACAACCTAACCGAACTTGAAATGTGATAAAATCAAACCGAGCATATCCTTAGCTTGTAGTAGAAGATTTAGGTTTTTCTAGAAACTTTAAAATAATTTATTGCCTATTAAATTTCCACCACCCACTAATTCTTTCCTTATGTTTAGTTGGATTTAACTAAATAACAAATAAAGAAACCCATTATTACCTTTGAAAGGGTCAACCATGATCTATATAAAAATTTATTTTTAACCTTGAATGGGTTGAATATATCAACTTCCTAATACGTAATCCAATTATATATTTTTCTTTATATGCATAATCATATTTAAATAATTTAAATATTATCCACTTGATTTTATTTCAATTAAGTCAATCCTTAATCATAACTCGGTAGTATTGCATATTCAAACATGATACCATTCACAACTTACCCAAGGGTCAATTCCCTTGTATAATCTAATGAATGGGATATTATGTAATGGTGATGATAATTTAATTACCCCATAGAGGGATCTTAGGCTTAGCGGGTCAATAGTAACCTAACTTGAGCTCGAGTGGTCGAAGACAAGTTTGATCAACATATTCTGAACCACTATCTAGTGATATCACCCGTCGACAAGAGTAGTTAAATTTACTATGGACAAGCCACAAAATAGTACAATCCATAGTGTTATTCATAACCATTCTAAAACTTTTATGAAATGCAATACTTAATCGATCATGTGGACATAATTATTATGAAACCAACATAACTCTTTCCTTGAAAATTGAAATCTACCTATTCCCTTTTGAGACAACATTATCGATGTTCGAATAATGGAAGTTAATATGTCAAGAAAATTTAGTAACTCATTAAAATTAATATTTAATCCACATATCAAAATAATTCCTTTCATCCAATCTATTAACTTGTATCATAAAGTAGTCGATGCATATCATCTTTACCCATTACCATTGTAGTAATAATGCATTTGGAAACATAACACCGTGCACGATAAAAACATAAAACTCATAAATCCAAATAGGGATATGTCATAAATCTTGAGTGTATGATGAGTATTGGATGAAAATCATCATTTCCCGATTGTATAAGCAACTTCACGTGAATGCATACATCCTTTTGGGATAGCACATGCTCGAGTGGATGCCTATACAACTACGTAACAAAGCTTATCTTCCACATTTCATAACTCATTCCCCATAAATGACTTATTCTTATTGTAGAAATAGATCAAAATCCTAGGATGTGACATTTTCACAAATATTAATGTTCTAGAGAGAATTTTCCCTTTAATGATTTCACTCCTAGTGGTTTGTTATCAAATGCACAAGTGCTATGTAACTCTATGATAACACCTCCCAAGGGTGACATGGCTTTGTGCTACCAGGATCCTAAATATGTAATTATAAACAAAATGATGTACACCATAGGATACCAAGGGTATGGGTTTGGCACACATGAATAAGGAGTGTGGGAACCCTTATTAATGCGAAGATAGCGAGTCAGGTTACAAAAGTGAAACAGATTCCTGGTGTAGTCATTATGAATATCTTGCCTCCACCAATCTATTTTCCAATATAGATATATTGACCATATCCCCTTCCTTACCTATACCCATTCAATATTTAATCATTTTTTATCCTTGGCGAATTGGGACCAATAACAACATGTACCAATTGACTTATTTTCTAATGATGAGTCTATTTATGAGTTTATGGGTATCTAAGACGACATCACAATAGCTGATCATAAAAAATGATTCTTCATTAACCTCGATGCATGCATGTATTTTGGGGAGGGGGATAATTTTATTGGTCATCACAAAATAAATTCAAAAGAAAGTGAAAATTTTCCACATAGAAGCCTTTCCAAAATAACAAGTCCAAGTCTTATAGTGAAAACCTTTTCGAGGCACTCAGAGAAAAACAAAAGGAAAAATTACAGGATAAAGAAATTGAATTTTCCAAGGGTGAAAATATCGTTGAGACACCCTTGAAATAAGATATAAATCTCCCCCCTAATCCTATGTGTATAGAAGAAGATTCTAAGCTTTTTGTGGAGGATACTATTGAGGTCAACATCCAAACAAAGGAATTACCTAGGATGGTTAAGTTGGGAGCTTCGCTCTCGGCTCAAGAATAGAATACATTCATCTCACTTTTGTATGAATTCTAAAACATGTTTTTTTAGTCCTACATGGACATGTGAGGAATTGATCCAACATTAGTGGTGAATAAGTTTTTTGTACACCCAAACGCAAAGCCTATTAAGTAAAATCTTAGGAAAATGCATCCTCATGTTGCCTTGTTGGTTAAAGAGGAGCTGGAAATATTATTGGTAATAGGATTCATTTGGCCTATTGATTACTTAGAGTGGATTTCAAATGTTGTAATCTGTACAGAAAAATCCCATAGGTATCATAATTTGTACATATTTTAGAGACAAGCAAATTTTTTCCTAAGGACAATTTTCCTCTCTCTAATATCAACATGATTATCGATTCCACAACTGGTTATGAAATGCTATCACTCATGGATGCTTTTTTATGTTATAATTAGATTAAGGTTGTGGAGGAAGATCAACATAAGATAAATTTCACAACCCCTTGGGGAATATTTTGTTACCAAGTCATGCCCTTTGGCCTCAAGAATGGAATCACAACTTATCAATGGGATACAACCATCATCTTTCATGATATGATCAATGACATAATGGAATATTATGTAGATGACATCTTGGGAAAGTCCAGAATGAGAGAATACCATCCAACTATTCTATGACACATCTTTCAGCATCTAAGGGACTACAAGGTCCATCTAAATCCAAAGAAATGTGTCTTTGGTGTGTTATCAGGGAAATTACTAGGTTTTATTGTATCATGGAGGGGAATTGAAGTAGACCCAACTAAGGTCTTGGATATCACGGAGATGCCTCCTCTACAAACATCAAACAACTGAAAAACTTACAGGGGAAAATTCAAGCAATCAAGAGATTCATTTCCCATCTCACAGACAAGTTTCATTCGTTTACGCATCTTCTCAAGAAAGATGTCAAATTTTTATGTGGTACAAAATAATAGCAAGCATTTTTATTTCTTAAAGATTATTTGTTAAAACCCTCTGTTCTAATGTCACCTACTACAAGAAAACCACTATTTTTGCATATTTATAATACATGATTTGTAATTGGAGCACTCTTGACCCAATATGACAAGGATAAGAATGAAAAATCTATATATTATCAAACCTAAACATTAATTTATTACAAGCTAAATTACCTGTAGATAAAAAAGGCTTGTTTGGTTGTAGTTTTGCCTTTCAAAATACATCATTATTTGCTAAACAAAAATTTAAGCTAATATCAAAGGTGGACCCATTTGAAATATTTGATATCAAAGATAACTCTTACATGAAAGATAGCCAATTGAATCACCTTACTTAATGAACTTGATATTGTGTATGTTTACCAAAGCAAAAATCAAGGGGTAGGTACTGAGAAATCAATTAGTTCAATCCCCTTTACCATGTATAAAGCCATTGAGTTTGGAACTTACTGGACACTTCATTATCGTATATTAAGGAATCCATAACATGACACATGTATTTTGATGGATCCTTCACATTCCATGGTTTAGGAGCAGGATTTGTGCTTATAACTCCTTCAAGGGACTTGATCCCACAATATTTCAAAATAGGATTCCCATACACAAATAACATAGTGGAATATGAAGCTCTCATTACGGGCCCGAAAAGAGCTATACCGGGATATCAAGTAGCTCAATGTGACTAGAGATTCTATGTTGATTATCAAATAGGTTACAGATGAGTATAAAGTTAAGGATGAAAAACTCATTCCTTATAAAAATGGTTGATACATTAAAATATTTCTTCATGTAGATCAATTTTGGACAACTTCCTAGATGGAAGTATCAAGTGAGAGATTCCATGGCTACAATGGGTTATTTATAACACATTCCACCTAGAAATAATGATGTACGCTTCATTATGGATCACTTACTAACACCGAGTGTATGACATACCCTAGTCATGTTTTATTTGTGAAGTTGTTAGTCCCCATTAACCTTGGTACTTTGATATTTTCAATTACCTTCATGATGGAACCTTCCCCCATACATTTACCATTTTGAGAAAAACCCTATCCAACGTAAATATTGCAACACCTTCTTGTGGGGCACTCTCTATCCTAGAGGGTATGATGGGAATCTGTTGCACTATCTTAATTATGAGGAATCCACCTTAGCAATTAAGGAGGTTCACAAAGGTATCTATGGAGCCCATATGAATGTGATATTCTGGATAATAATATATTAAGAGTAGGCTACTATTGGCCTACCATGGAAAATTATTGTTGTAAGTGTATAAATAAGTGTTTTGTGTTATAAATACATCAATTTGATTCATGACCAATAAAATCCTTGCATCCTATTGCAACACCATGGACTTTTTCAAAGTGGGGGATTGATCTCATTAGAAATCTTACGGCAACATCCTCTAACAACCACATAATCATTATCCTTCATTTTCCTCTCACCTATATCATAGGTGCACAAATATCCAAGTTTATAATGAACTATATTATTTTACACCATGACATCCCTTATACCCTTGTCATTGATAATAGAAAACTATTTCAAAAATAAAACCATGAAGGCGTTATGTAAACACTTTCAAATCAGTCTCAAGTAATCAACCCCCTATTATCCTCAAGGTAATGGACATGATGAGACCACAAATAAAACCCTTGTCCGTATTATTGAGAATATGGTGAACAAAATTGGCCACAAGTGGAATCTACATATTCACCCAGTCCTCTAGGCATACAGAACATCCATCCACACCCCTACTAGTGTAACTCCATATTCCCTAGTATTTGGCACTGAATTCATTTTACCTCTTGAGATCAAGCTCCCCTCTTTGTGTATAGAATTAAGAGATTATATGGATAAAGAGGAGGATTACATAGTGGCTTGGCTAACAGAGTTGGAGCTATTAGATGATAAAATACTTTAAGATCTTGATCACCTCAAAGTGTATTAGAATCGAGCGCGTACAAGTTATACAAAACTAATTTTTCCTTGCCAATTTGAGGTAAGATACCTTGTGATGAAGGAAAATCAGTTCAACACCACCAAAGACCATGAAAATAAAGGCAAGTTCGAGCCAAACTGGTTAGGGCCATATGTTGTGGTCACTAAATATGGTTCAAGTGCATACAAGCTTTCTCACTCAGATGGTGATGAACTAAAGGAACCCATGAACTACATGCATCTCAAGTGGTTCTATGCTTGAGTATGGGGTTCCTCAAAAATTAGCAAATAAAAAAAAAAGTATAAAAAAATAGAAATAAATGCGTCCAAGTGTGAAAACCATGCAATTGTGGCACTTTTGACAAGTCCTCTCTGGTGAAAACTGATTTTCGGTGCCATTGGAGGGTTTATTGTTTAGAAGCATCTCAAAATATAGGATTATGATGGATTTATCCTAAGCTAGTCCTTACCTATGTCTGAGATACTTTTGATCCCATCCCTCTTTTCCTTGATCCAAATTTGATCCAAATTTTGTGTGTGAAGAATTTTCCTTTGTATATCCCCATTTCACACTGGGTAAACTTTGCAACTTCAAATATTTATCATACACGTGTCATGCTTCCTTGTACATCCTATATAATACTAGGGAATCCACGTTTCTTCATTTTTTTTCAAAAAACTTTTAAAAACTTCTAGAAAAACAGAAAAAATTTGTATAACTCTTGTAAATCCAAAAACATTCAAATATGTTAGTCAAAAAACTCAAAACATTCAAATTCATTTCGTAGAAAAATAAAAAAACAATAGTACACGTAACATCCACTTTTAATGACTTATAAACAAGGGAAAAAAATTTTACATAATGTTCTCTATTCTAAATTCATATAACTCGAACACACATTCATTTCCAATCCATATCATAAAAGAAACCATATATAACGGTAATGACTCAATGAAACACCAATCTCTCATTCCATGACTCAATATTAAACCAATCTCTCATGTTAACTTGTTCAAGTGTATACTATGTATACTTGGTTCTTTTACCCATTAAGGGTCACTCAAGTGTTTTGTCTAAGAAGCCTATCTGAATATTTGTTACCGATATTCATCTGAAATCCATTACTTATACTAGGTGACATAAGACAACACAACCAACAACTTGTGATACTTTGGAAAAAATTTTAAACATGTTTACCATGTTTACATTCCAAGATGACATACTCATCAAAAGGAATATGTATTTCACCACACTAAATCGTTGTTATCTAGATTGGTCTACCTTGACTTCGTCGGTCAAACCTAATTCAAAGTTTCACACTAAATAGAGGTAGATCACGGGAACTAGTGTGGAAAACTATTGTTGGTGACTAAGGATAAGTATACATACTCAATCAAATATCATCAATTGGGTTTGTTTAGTTACCCTTAGTCAACATGAGTTTACCAATACACTATTATGTGTGTCTATCTTTGTTTAGAGTTTAACTGTGAACCGAATTTCCACTTATGTGAATCAATTTAATTGGACTAAGTGGGATGTTGAAGCATAGTTGGTTGTACCACAGTATCCTTGTAATGACTCCCATCATTATGAGGGTACTCTATTGCAGCCCCTATGTTATAACAACCTACTAAGTTCCTTCAACTAAACTAACATACTTAAGAACATTAGATTATTAACCCATCAATTTATTATCTTGTTTAATTTATCGTTAAACAATGCACCTAAGGGTTCACTAAGTATGATAGATCCAAAGAGGATTCGAAATGTACTTTTACACCAATTGAAGGTATGCAGATAAAATATGTGTTCAATCAAATGAACAATTTAATCTTATCCCTTATATCCATAAATCAATAAATCTGAATTCAATATTTAGTAAGTAAGATCATTAAGTTTTCTTACTACAGTTTATCATTGTAAACAATCTCGATTGAAATCTTATACATTAGACTAGTGATATCCTAATGTCTAAATCTTCCTATTAATTCTTTTAAGCTTTCCCTTTACCATTTATTGTTTACATAAAGAGCATTCAGCCAATCATCCTTTCTGATTTAAAATTAATCTCTTAACAAGATAACATACATAGTTCATATTTAATGATGAAAGGAAGTATCCTTTTCTTTCATATTAAGGGATATTTCCCATTAATGAAATCAGAAAACATAAGGTTTAGATTCATAAAGGAATGCTACATTCATCTATATAAAACTATCCTTATTCCTTATTCGAATGAGGATCTATCATTCATAATCATCATAGTTAAACCCTTTCGAAAATGAAAAGAATAAAAAATATAAGTATAGATCCTTATCCCAAGTATCATTTTATACCTTAAAATCCATTAAGTCATGAATGCCAATAATTAAGTATATAAATACAATCCCATCATGCATATTAATATTTAGGATTATTAAACAAATCTAAGTCATATAAGGCCTTAGAATTAATCAGATATCAACAACCCTTCATAATAATTCCTTAATCAAAAGAGAGAGATCACATTACTCCCAACTTAATTAATATTCCATAAGTTTATAAGAGACATCTTTCATCATTACAAAACAAATTTTAATACATCTTCAAGTTTTTCCAACAAGTTCATTCTGGGAAAATTTCAATATAGAAAGCATCTGAATGAAGGAAATGATCTCATTAATAAAAAAATGCAACTTTTTATAAGTCTTTCTCCTTTCACTTTTCACAAAGTCCATCTAAAAAATTGTTAGCATGAGTCAGTTCACCAGAATTGAGCATGATAAGAGCTATAACATTAAAACAATATGCTTTAATCTAACTGTTTCATAAAAGGAACCCTGTTATTTATGAAAAGGTTCCAAGTAAAAAAATAAGATCAAACAAATAAACTACCCAAAAATCCACAATGTCAGAATAGACAAGAAGTCAATAAGTCAGTTAAAGTATCATTTCCCATAGAAGAAGTTAAATAATTCATCATGATCTAATTACACCTAGGTCACATCATTAGAAATCATTTCATCATGATAACAATCAACTAAAACCAATTAATTCAAGCCATGATATATACATACTGACTTTAGTTTAATTCACCAAGCAAAGTTCCACTATAACACAATCAGATCCCAATCAATCAATTTACAAATGAATTGATCTGAAAACACAATGATTTGATAAGAGCAGAATGTCATTCCTATAAAAATAAATTTCATATCAAAAACTAAAAGGTTTGATATAAACACTAATGATCTAGCATGGGAAACACTTGTGTTAATAACTCTGCCATAAAAATTCTTACCCCTAACCAAGAGGATACCATAGCAAAGAACAACTTGTCTATACAAAATATAAACACTATATGTTTTAAAGGAGAGTTTCTCAAGCCTTCACAAGTCTAATAAAACACATGAAACATAGTTCCAGAAGGATCTTCCATATTCATCAACAGAGTTCAAACCTATTTGAAAAAAAAAAACATAATCATCAAATTCATGCATTCCAAGAAACAATAAACAATTCTATGCTCAATATATCCCACATAAAGCTAAAGGAAAATGCATTAAGAACAGTTTCAAGAAACCAAAATATAAAGCACATTCCTACCTAGAAGTACTAAGATCCAAGTTTAAGGAATGAAAACTTCCTTACCTAGGGTAATGGTATACCTCTCATCATCTGAATTGTTTTTAACGACCAAAAATTAAAGAAGAAAATTCTCTCAGACCTTAAAAATATCACAATCATGTGAGTAAAGTCTCAAGGAGATGGTTCATAGGATAAAACACTTCAACAAAACATGTAGTCATTATCAAGGAGACAAATGAGACTAAATGAAAAGAATCTCATAGTTGAAAAAGAACTAAAATCAATCATAGTTCCCCAAACTCGACGCTCAAAGCTCAACCAATCTTCGCATGATAAAAGGAAATAAACCGGTTCAAGATCAACACAAACCTAAATCTCTTATAAAGTCAACTAAGTCCCAAAAATTAAGTGGACAAAAGTATGCTATTAAAACATTGAAACAAAACTCAAGAAGATAGAAATAAGATTCTCATTATTGACCTAACAACATGCACTTATAGTGCTCAAAACCACCTTCAAAAATACCCATTATGGGTTGAGCACGATCCTTTTTAAAACAAAAGATCAAAATATTAGAATAAATCTTAAGCCAAAACGAAGGTCAATAAACCGAAACCAAATCCCAAAATAGGCCTACAAGAACAAGTCAACCATCATATTGATAATACAACCAAAACAAAAAACCTTCAAACCTAATGAGAGGTTCCAAAAACATACATCAATTTATTCTGCAAACAAATTCATCTTAAAAACTATTAAACCAACCCTAGTTTCACAATGACCAGGTGAGTTCCATAGATCAAGAAAATTAAAACTGAATCCCTGCAAAAATGCACAAACACCAAAGGATACAACAAGGTGACATTTTATCAAACATAAAATCCCCTTGAAAGTTCATACCCAGTTTTCCAAATAAGAAACACATTTTTTTTCCAACTCCATTTGAAAACCTAGATTCATTAAAATATTCTATTTCACAAAACTATTCTTATCCAAGAAACCATGTCCAAAAGAAACACACAGAAGAAAAATAAATAATCAACCATACCAGAAAACATTCTCAGAGACATTTTCATGAAGATCAATGTTCTTTTAATGAAAATGTTTAAATAAAAGCAAGAGATTTTAATGAGATAGGGCCTATCATGCCTAGTAGTGCTCCTTCCTTCTCTTCCTTACTTCAATCCTTCAAACAAAGCTTCCACAGAAATATTTCCAACAAAAACACTAAAGCAATCCACTAAAACTTTTCCCATTTTCTTCTTATAGTTTCCATGAAAAAAATTTCCATTATTTTTACCATGCAAGGGCGAATTCAAACATGCAACAAAATAAAACTAAGAGCTCAAAAATTAAAATACCACATGCAGATCCAAGAAGATAAAAATATGAATGCACAATGAAACCAAATGGTTTATTTTTCCTCCAACCCATTCTACTATTCCCCAAGTGGTTTTCACTCGGGTTGAGTTTCATTAATGACAAGAGGACTGAAAAATTCCCTTCTTAAAAATCCCACCCATTTGTATCCTCTGTTAGTTATAACTAGTAGTTCAAAAGTTCATTCCATTGAAATAGCATAGTTACCATCTCGGAAACCTTCCACCATCTTTTACCTTGGCCAAAGTTGGTGAGACAAATTTATTTAATGCCACATTAAAACCTTTCCATGCATTTGGAATGGTGCCATAACCATCCAAATAAAATTTCTAACATTTTCCACCCCTTCTTCCCTAGGTTAGGTCGATGTCCATAGGTTAGGTTTCCCTAACATTAGTTTAAGACCATAGTTTAGGATCTTAGGCATAGTTCCAATAGCTTAGGATTAATTAGTGTCAAAACTTAGGATGGTTCCCCCATTATCCTACTTAGGAATTAATGAATGAATCACCTTAGCATAAGTTTAGGATAATATCAATAATCAAACACTTAGATTAATTAGGTCCTAATTAATCAAAGAACATTACCTCTCACAGATTCTTAAAAATGATGAATCGATCACCTTGAAGGGTGAAATTCAAAGATGCTACAGGATGCCCATGTTACCCTAGTGTAATTCTAGGTGTAGAAATCATATTTTTCGACCGATTTGATCAAGATGATCAAACACCAAAAATCCTAAAAATTGCTTGGATCATCCTGTAATTGATCTAAGGTATGAATAATATTGTACTTTGCAATCATCGGAATGAGAAACAAGTTCATTATTACAAACTAGGAAATGAACAATTTAGACTGAATTTACTTCTTTCATCCATATGCAAAATACATAAAAAGTTTCATCATAAAAAGTCTATGAAATACTTCATTAAAAAATTAAAAATTATCATGGCATGATGTTATCCAATTTTAGAAGATAAAATTTATCATCTACAACAACATGATTAATCAATTTTAAAGAGTACACCGTCTTCAAAACGAGAATCACCTATCAACATTGCTACTTCATTAATAGAAGTGATCAAAAATAAAAACTCTGATAGAGGTATTACATACCTCCCCTCTAAAAATATCATCATCCCCGATGGTGTACTTTATCCAAAATAATAAACAAGAAAAAATAATCATAATTATAATTCTTCAATTCACAAAATTTTCAAACAGAAACAAATTTGCAGAAATTTAAGTTTTTCATAACTTATTACAACATCATAATTGTTATCATAGTATTAAAAATTATAGTACCTACCCAAAAATGGTAAAAATTAAATATAGTTTTCAAAACAAGTCTTTATTTGTCTCAAAAATCAGAATTAATTCTTTTCAAACAAATTAGGAAAGTAGTTTTCATATCCTCAGGGTTTTCCCATGTTGCACTTTCTTCATTAAACTAGTCCCACTGGACCTTGCATTGAATAATTTCATGATTTCGTAAGTGTAACCGGCGAGTTTCCAACACTCTTATGGGTTCAACCATGATTATTACTAGGTATTTGACCTACGAGGAATCCCAATTTAATACATGTGATATATTTGAAATGTATTTCTTAAGAAAATAATTATGGAAAACATCATGCATTCGTGACAAAGTGAGAGGTAATGCTAAATGATAAGCTACATGATTAATCACTTCAACAATATTGAAAGGTCCCACAAAATGAGGTGATAATTTGGCTACCTTTCCAAAGGTAATAGAGATATTTTTATGCTTAACAAGTAAAAGTAAATTTTCACAAAATTCATATTTCTTATCGATCCTTTTCAGATATGCATAAATTTTCTTCCTATCAACAACTTCTTTTAATTGTTCACAAATTATTTTTACTTGTTGTTCCATTTCAGTAAGAATTTCAGGTCCAATTACATCTCTATCTTCAATGCTATCCTAACTAACTAGAGTTCTACATTTCCTTCCATACAATGCTTTGAAATATGTCATTTGTATTGTGGATCCACACAAGTACATTCTTAATATATCATCCAAAACCTAATTTACTCTTTCAGTTTGACCATCTGTTTCTGGATGGTATGTGGAACTAAAATTTAGTTTTGTTCCTAAGGATTCATTTAACATTTTCAAGAAACGAGATTTCATTCTAGGGTATCTATCAAATATAATTAGATCAGGTACTCCATGTAATCTGAAAATTTCATCCACAGATGTTTTTGCTAAAATAGGTGAATCATCTTTAAGATTACCAGCAATAAAATGTGCTAATTTTGTTAATTTTTCAACCACAACTAAAATAACATCATGTTTATTTCTAGACAAAGTCAACCCTTGAACAAAATCTATACTTATTACTTTCCACTTATATTGTGGTATGTTATGAGAATACAATAAACCAGATTGGGTGCATAAGCTCACCTTAATATGTGAACACTCTAGACAACATGAAACAAAATCTGTTATGTATCTCTTCATCCCTTTCCAAAAATATTGTTGTTTTACATCGAAAACATTTTTACAACACTAGGATGCCCCGACTAAGGTGAATTCTGAAATTCCATCATCAAATTTTTCCTTAACTCATTTCTTGAAGGTACATACACTCACTTTTTATATCTTAAAATTCCTTTATTATCAAAGTTAAAACCTTTGTATTTTGCATCATTGTGATCTGTAGCAAGTTTTGTTTTTACCTACTTAAAATACAAATTAGAATCCAAGATACTCTTCACCTCATCCTTAAACTGATTTCTCAAAGTTACAAGCACAAAATATGTTTCGTGGCTTAGAGCATCCGCCACTGTTTTCTTTACCTTTAATGTAACTTATGTCAAAATCACATTGTGAGAAGAATTCTATCCATCTTTTTTGTCTTGCATTCAAATTTGGCTGAGTGCAAATATACTTCATCCCAAGGTGGTCAACTTTTAACTAAAAATGTCTTCCTAAGAGATAATGTCTCCATACTTAAAGTCCATGAACTATGGAAGCAAGATCTAGGTCATGGGGAGCATAATTTAACTCATGTAACTTGAGTTTCCTGCTCTCATAAGCTATAACATGTTCATCTTGCAACAATATACCTCTTAATCCTTCTCTAGAAGCATCTGTAACTACCTTAAAAATTCCCTTTCAATCTGGTACAACTAAAATAGGTGTAGAAGTTAGCTATTCCTTAAGATTTTTAAATGTTTATTCACATTTATCACTCAACAAAAAAAATTTATCTTTGTTTTGTAATGAAGTAATCAGTGCAACAACTTTTGAAAAGTCCTTAACAAATTTTCTATAATAAACAACAAGCCCCATGAATATTTTTAGTTCATGTACATTTTTATATGCAAGCCATTCAGTTATCACAACAATCTTTGATGGATCAACTTCTATTACATATTTTCTTATGACATGTCCTAAATAGTGGAATTCTTTTTCATAAAAAGAACATTTGGACAATTTACCAAAAAGAATTATTTTTCTCAATATTTCAAGTACAAATTTCAAATTCTCATATTGCTCATCACTTCTTTTAAAAAATATAAAAATATCATCCAAGAATACAAGTACAAATGTGTCGCAAAGATTCTTGAAAGATATCATTCATTAAATTCATAAAATACACATGTTCATTTGTCAAACTAAAAGGTAAAATTGTGAATTCATAATGTACATACCTTGTTCTAAAAGATATTTTATGAATATCCTCATCCTTAATTCTCAATTGATGATATCCAAAATGAAGATCTATCTTTAAATAAACTGATGCTCCATGCATCTAATCAAATAAATAAACAATTCTAAGAAGTGGATATTTTTTTATTGTTTTTTTGTTTAACATTTTGTAATCAATACAAAGTTTAAGTGTTCCATCCTTTTTTTTCATGAAAATTACTAGGGCTCCCCAAGGTTAGACACTCAGTCTTATCAAACCTTTAGACAACAATTCTTGTAATTGTGCCTTAAGTTTTACTAGTTTAATTGTAGTCATTCAATAAGGTGCCTTAGAAATAGGTTTAGTTCCAAGTTTGATTTCTATTGTAATTCAAATTATTTTTTAGGAGGAAGACCATGTAGTTCTTCAAGAAACACATCACTGAAATTTATTAATAGTGGATACTTTTCCAAGAAATCACTTTCATTTTCTATTGTTTTAGAAATTTTTACTACATACAAAGTGCAACCTTTGTTTTTGGCCTTCTTAAGCTACATAGCTGACAATTTCCTAACTGAAATTTCTTGTTTTACCCCTTGAATGTCTATTGTTTTCTACAGATCATCAAGGCAACTAATGTGTTTTTCAAAATAATCAACTTTTGCTTTATGACATCATATGACCCCAAAGGAGCAACATAAAGATCTACTTTAGTGGAAAAACTTGGTAATTCTAAGACTACTCCAAAAAGACATTTACTAACAGTATGGACAACATTATTACCATAATGTACAGTTTAACATTTTTCCATTATTATTGCTTTTATTTTTAATTTTGCAGCTAATTTAATAGAAATTAAACATTCTAAAGTTTGAATATCAAAAAGTATAGTAATAGGTGTACCAAATAATTTACGTGGCACTTCTATGGGCATAACTTGTTTTTCAACTTGCTTATTAGCTACTGCAACATGTATCTTATGTTGCTGATTGTTTTCATCTTTCTTTAGAGGGTACTGGTTTGCATAGTGATCCTTACCATATTTGAAACAACCCCTACAAGTCCTCTTTTTGGTTTAAACTTATTTCCGGCCTTGAAATTAATTTTTGACCTCAAAAAGGTTTCTGCCCATTATTGTTATTCTTCACAAAATTGTTTCTAATGTTTGTAATAGGTTTATTTGTTTTTTTCTTAGTTTTATTAGTCACAAACTTGTTTTTGACTCCAAACTTTCCATGCCACCTTTTCTAGGTGCAAGTGATGAAAAGAGTCGAAAGTTTCTTTCGATTTTCTTCTTTATAAGCAGTTTCAATTTTTGTTCTTGCCTTATGAATTTTTATACAACTCCTTCCATAGTGGTTGGGTTGTGCACATCTACCTCTCCTCCTATGAAAGGATTTAATCCCATAATAAACTTGTGTATCCTAAAATTTTCATTAGTTTAATACTATCGAATGTACTTAAGAAGTTTGGTAAACCTCTCCTAGTACTTAGTTATAGTTAAATTTCCTTGTGTTAAATTCTAAAATTCTATCATTTTCTGATCATAATAGAGTTGTGGCAGATAGCATTTCCTAAATTATCCCTTAAATTGATCCAATGTAATGTTTGATTCATCAATTTTCAGTTCATTCTTACGCTGTCCCACCGGAAGATGGCTCATGGGAATTTGGTAAGCTCCACATGTTGCTTTGTTTCTTCAAATAATTTCCTATTGTAAAGTAATTCTCTATTTTGTTGAGCCAATTCTCAGCCCCATCCCCTAGTGTAGTGTCATCAAACTTTGGTGGAATTATCCTCTTTATGTCATTAGTAAGTTTATCTATTAATCTTACCTTTTTATTTTCGGGAGGATTAGGTGCATTTGTATCACTATTATTGTCATTGAAGCATTATTGTTATCAACGTCCAAATTTCCAACATCATATTCCTCCTCCTAATTTCCCATTCCTTGTTGTTCAAGGACAACAAGATGATCTATTGTTTCCAACAAGGAAAAAGA
Source organism: Taxus wallichiana var. yunnanensis (assembly GCA_018340775.1). NCBI lineage: Eukaryota > Viridiplantae > Streptophyta > Pinopsida > Cupressales > Taxaceae > Taxus > Taxus wallichiana. The sequence continues at coordinate 203,425,995 of CM031242.1, read as the reverse complement.
ATATCATCAATTTTTTTGTGTGGTAGATGCCTCTCCACCTAGAGGTGGATTATTTACAACACCTCTCCTTACTCTAACCATTTTTTGTTAACAAGAAATTTAAGTTTTTTATCATATATGGACTCAATAGGTCTAATACCTATAACCTTTGACTTTGCTACCAAAATGTAACATCCACTTTTAATGACTTAGAAACAAGGGATTTTTTTTTACATAATGTTCTTTGTTCTAAATTCATATAATTCAGAACACACATTCATTTCTAATCCATCTCATAACAAAAAACCATATGCAACTGTAATGGCTTGGTGAAATGTCGATCTCTCATTATGTGACTCGGTATTAAACTGATCTCTCATGTTAAATTGTTCAAGTGTATATTATGTATACTTGGTTATTTTACCAATTAAGGGTCACTCAAGTGTTCTATCTAAGAATCCTATCTAAATATCTCATACCAATATATTCATCGAAATCTAGCTACTTATACTAGGTGACATAAGACAACGTAACCAACAACTTGCGATACTTTGGCCAAAGTTTTAAACATGTTTACCATGTTTACATTCCAAGATGGCATACTCATCGAAAGGAATATGTATTTCACCACACTCGTACTATTATCTAGATTGGTCTACCTTGACTTCTGTCAATCAAACCCGAGTCAAAGTTTCACACTAAATAGGGGCAGCTCACAGGCACTAGTGTGGAAGACTACTCATGGTGACTAAGGATAAATAGACATACTCAATCAAATTTCTTTGATTGGGTGTGTTTAGTTACCCTAATTCAACATGAGTTGACCACTACACTATTCCATGTGTCTATCTCTATTTAGAGTTGAACTATGAACCAAATTTCCACTTATGTCAATCGAGTTAATTGAACTAAGTGGGATGTTGAAGCATAGTTGGTTGCACCATAGTATCCTTGTAGTGATCCCCTTCATTATGAGGGTACTCTTTTGCAGCCCCTATGTTACAACAACCAACTAAGTTTCTTCAACTAAACTAACATACTTAAGAACATTAGATTATTAACCCATCAATTTATTATCTTGTTTAATTTATCGATTAAACAACACACCTAAGGGTTCACTAAGTATGATTGTTCCAAAGAAGGATTCAAAATGTAATTTTACAACAATTTAAGGTATGTAGATAAAAATAGTATTTAATCAAAGAAACAATTTAATCTTATCCCTTATATCCATAAATTGATAAATTTGAATTCGATATTTAGTAAGTAAGATCATTAAGTTTTCTTACTATAGTTTATCATTGTAAACAATCTCAATGAAAAGGTTATACATTAGACTAGTGATTTCATGATCTTTAAATCTTCCTATTTATTCTTTTAAGCTTTCCCTTTACCATTTATTGTTTACATAAAGAGCATACAACCAATCATCCTTTCTGATTTAAACTTAATCTCTTAACAAGATAACATACATAGTTCATATTTAATGATGAAAGGAAGTATCCTTTTCTTTCATATTAATGGTTATTTCACATTAAAAATTTAGAAAATATAAGGTTTATATTCATAAAGTAATTCTACATTAATCTATATAAAATTATCCTTATTCCTTATTCGAATGAGGATCTATCATTCATAATCATCATAGTTAAACCCTTTCCCAAAATGAAAAGAATCAAAAATATAAGTATAGATCCTTATCCCAAGTATCATTTTATACCTTAGAATCCATTAAGTCATGAATGTAAATATTTAAGTATATCAAAATAGTCCCATCATGCATATTAATATTTATGAATATTAAAAAATCTAAGTCATATAAGGCCTTAGAATTAATCAGATATTAACAAACCTTCTAAACAATTCATTAATCAAAAGAGAGAGATCACTTTACTCCCAACTTAATTAATATTCCATAATTTCATAAGAGACATCTTTCATCATTACAATTTTTTTAATACATCTTCAAGTTTTTCCAACAAGTTCATTCCAAGAGAATTTCAATACAGAAAACATCTGAATGAAGAAAATGATCTTATTAATAAAACAAATACAACTTTTTATAAGTCTTTCTCCTTTCACTTTTCATAAAGTCCATCTTCAAAATTGTTAGCATGAGTCATTTCACCAGAACTGAGCATGATAAGAGATATAACATTAAAAAAATTCTTTAATCTAATTATTTCATAAAAGGAACCCTGCTATTTATGAAAAGGTTCCAAGTACAAAAGGAAGATCAAATAAAAAGGCCACAATGTCAGATTAGACAAGAAGTCAATAAGTCAGTTTAAGTATCATTTCCCATAGAAGAAGTTAAATAATTCATCATGATCTAATTCCATCTATGTCACAACATTAGAAATCATTTCAACATGATAACAATCAACTACAACCAATTAAGAAAATAATTAATTCAAGTCATGATCTATCCATATTGACTTCAATTTAATTCACCAAGCAAAGTTCCACTATAACACAGTCAGATCCCAATCAATCAATTTACAAATGAATTGTGTAGACACAAAAATGGGTCACACTCCTCTTGGCCCCCATCGAATAACCAACTCAAAAATATTCATCTAACCATGACTCCTTCCACCTACATTAATATTAATTTAATTAACTCAATCAAATTAATACCCATTGTCACAATATTCATTACTTAATTATTTTAACTAAGCTAATTTCAACCTCAAACCTCCACCTCACCTAGCCACCTCACCCTAGACCTATTCTTGGCATGTTTCCATAACTAACTAAGACTTCGTCCCACTTACCTTAATGAGCTAAGACTTAGTTCAACCCTAAAAATAAATGCATATTATCCTTCTAACCACATTCCCGCTCATAAAAGGAAACTTTCTCTTTGATCGAAAGAATAGACAACTCTAGCGGAAATAATTTCTACGATTTGTAATTTTTAGTAAACCAAGGGAATCCTACCTTAACCGATGTTAGTCACCCCGAAACCGACACCGGTCAACCCAAAACTATCATCGATTCTACAATTTATTTATCTTAGGAACCTTGTTTTTGGGTTGGCACATTTTGAGATCAAAGGGATGAGAAGATAGTTGCATGCAAGTATAACCCGTGAGCCTTTTCACACCTACGGATATCCATAGCCAACACCGGAAAGATCCAAAAGTATTGCACTCACATAAGAATTCTAAGAAGAATAACCATGGTACCAAACACCATTCTTCTGATCAACTATTATCACCATTCAACCATCAAACCTGCATCACAGTAAGTGTACCTTCTACCAGTATAGTCTATTTTAGTATAATAGCCTTTGTTACTTTTGTTTTTAGTTTAGAATTTGCATATTCATTTACCATATTCAACCAGCTTGTAGACTTAGCCATTCCTCTACTCACACCATCAAATCACCCATTATCACCTATTTTACCCATCTAAGTATACCTAAGACCTTCTGAGACCTCCCTATCCACCCTTCCATCTCTGTTTAGCTTCAGTTAAATCCCCACAATCAGATCTCATTTAGTTCCTTTCACCCCAATCCTAGTGATGCCAATTACCCATGATCGTCGCTTGGTCCTTTCTAGACCATTGTTAGTTACACTTGATTGACATCGGTCTTTGTGTTTTACACCTATGCCAATAATGAGCCAACCTAACCAATTCCAACATCCTAACACCTACCTACCCTTGAGATCTAACTACTAGCCTAGCCTTTTATGATTGGATTTTCTTATTTTACTTGAATGAGATACCTAAATCATATAAAATACGTAGGAATTCTCTTATCTCTTGCATTAATTTTATATAAACGGTGGATTAACAACCTTCTAGGGAGTATCACACTTCTCGAGATCTAGCACACGCTAGAAGTCCCTTTGTCATATATTATTTAAATCTTCTTCCGTGGTATTTTTTCTATTTGAGGTAGTTCCTCCCAAAGAAAAAGGAATCTCTCATAGTTAGCATCGGTTCAAGAAGTCAGAACACATGCAATAACCATCAACTAACCAACATAAATAGTTATTCCTCCTTAACCCATAACCCCTATTTGTTTCATCTCAATAACGTAAAAGAAAACGGTGAAACATTTTGGCACACTGGTGGGACCCATCCGAGGTTCCTTGAATTTTTCTTCATTCCTAGGTAAAGATGGTGTGTTTGTTTACTTTCTAAACATATTCACACTAAATCTCTTTCCCTGGTAATACTCTCTTCTTCTAATTGTCTAAAACAACATCTATTTTTTGGTGCTTAAAACAAACCATTTCTTATTTTTGCATTCACATAAGTAGTGAAAGAGCACATTCCTACCTGTTCATCATTTTCTTCATCGAACATAATTTGTCAATTTGGGTTTAAAATCAGTTGCATTTCATCCTTGTATGTTGCATTTAGCTCACATTAAAATGAGGGCAACCTATATGTTGGAAGTCATGCCTAGCTAATGGTTGACACAAAGAATCGTAGAAAAGCACTCTCTTTCTTCTTCTTCTACCAAACTGCATACAAAATTGAAAAAATACACATCTTAAACAACATCTCACCCGAAAGAAGCTTTCAACGATCACATGATCAGTGGATTGATAGTGGGCACCCAGCTGGTTACTTCTTTCTATTCATTACCTCAGAGGATGGTCTACCCCCACCATAACATAACCTGAAATATCATATTTTAGATATCCTTCTTCGTAGGAAGCCTTCCTCACTAAAAAACTCTACTCTAAATTCACGATTCAGTCTTTTAAATACCGTAAGATTAACACATTACAAATCACTTGTTGGACACGTGTTTTTAGCATTTGATTGACTGCGTTTTGAGGTGTGAGGATACATTTCTCCATTTTCCATTATTTTTCCTTGCACACTCCACAATCATAGTTGGAGTATTCTGACTTCTTTTGAGTGTGTTAGGACCTCATTATATCATCTCCAGGCTTCTAGGTTGATCATTCATCTGATCTCAGTTCACAACAATCTATTTTCTTACATTCTTCAAATTTTCATAGTAACCAGCATCGGTTTATCCATCGGCGTCGGTTTACACCTCACCATCATTGGTTCTACCTAACCACCATAGGTTCCCTATCCTTTTGGATAACTTACGCAAGGGACATCTATTTCATTTTATTTACTATTTAGAGTCTTTATGAGTCTTTGTGCTCTCTGTATTATGATAAACTATCATCACATATCTTATCTATCTAAAACTCATTAGTTTTTACCCCTTTTGGTCAAACTATTCTTTTCCTAATGTCACCAGCCTTAGTTGCACCTCAACCATCATCGGTCATACATAACCGGCATCAGTTACCTTATGTTGATTCTCAGCTGATACATTACTCAAATCCACCTACAAACACCTATTTTTCTCATTCCTACTATGTTCTGTGTCATCTGTAGGCTACAACATCACCTAATATACATTCATTCACATGGTGTTGACTCGCAACCAAGATAACGCTCTTTTATTCCATGCTAGTCGTCAACCACTCCCGCCTAGTCCTTCACCACCCTCTGTCCTGTCACCCATGGATCCAAACCTGCCTACCACCATTGTCGCAGGAGATAAGGAATTTTCATGAATCCTTGCTTGAAATCCCACGACCTTATAATTATACCTTTCCCACTCTTTGACTTGGGAATCCTCAGTTAGTTTATATATGGCATGCATGTATCCATATCTCATGCCCTTATCCCCACTTATATATCAGCCCCTACTAGTTCAGTGTTACCTTCACCTTAATTACCCCTAGTGGTTTTACAGGTAGGCCCCATACCCACTATGACCACTACATCTGTAGTATCAGTCACACCTGTAGTATCTGTTGTTCCCTTATTGACCACCCAGATAATAACCCCATCCCCACCCATTATCTCAAAGATATCAATTATAACACAAATGCCTGTGGTGTTGGTGACCCCTACTCCATTTAAGAATTGCAACACAACCATTCGTGGTGTTGGTGACCCCTATTCTATTCCAGAATCTTGTCCTCTCCATCCCACATTCTTTTCCCCAATCACTAATAGAGTCACTTTGTGACCATCCCACCTACATATAAATACTATCAAAACCTCATATTTCATCCCTCACCCATTCTAGATATATGCCATCTTTGTAAGTCCCCTATTCTTAACCTTCCTATTCAACACCGTCATACACCGGGATTCCACCCACATCACATGTTAAGTACCAGCCCTTTTATGCCACGGGAGGAGCCCTTCCATCAAAACCTACTAATGACCTCATCAAATTAATGATGGAAAGGATGTAGACACTTTGGAATCATCAGTTTCTAACTCACGCAATTCTCTCACATACGATGAAATATGTAATGATTCCATTCATCCATGCATTCCTATTCACCCATACCCTATACGTTGGGAAATTCCAAAATTCAACTCCTTCAATAGTAAAATATACCCGTAGCAACATTTGTGGTCTTTTAAACATGGGTGTTACTGATCACCGATGATGTTGTTTACTCCTATGAACCTTCCCAATGTCCCTCAGGGGCCTACATTAGACTAGTAGAGTGGGCTACCTAGACATTCCATCTACTCATTTAATAAAGTAGCCCAAGCCTTCTGTACTACTTCTCAATCAACATTGTTAAAAATTCACCATGACTGATATTTACTCCACACGACAATATATGACGACGAGTCTATCACCGACTTTTTTCGCTCGTTGGTGAAACCTAATTAACCATCTCACATTTCAATGACCTCAAACTAAACTCATAGAGCTGTTTATTAGGGATTTTCTAGACACATCACACCAACCCTATAGGTGAAGACCTTCTTCACCTTTGACGAGGCATTCACTATGGTAGGAAAATTAGAGATTCATGGTATCGAAGAGAAGAAAATTCAGCTACATAACAATAACATCACGTTCAAATTAAATGATGCTTCTTCATCTTTGAAACCCCAAAATAACTATTCAAAACCCAAAGGATCGCCAATGTGGTAGTTCTCAAGTCTGGACCCTCTCACCCATCAAACCAAGCTAGACCTTCTTCTAATCTTTCTCCCATCCAAAATTTCCAGTTCGGACAAGAACAACAAAAGTACACTCCAATAAAAGAACCTTATTCTCTGTTTTAGAAAATATTATTAAGGCTGGTGCCATTAACCTTCCACCTATCAAACCACACACTTTGGTTTTGACCCTGAGTGCCCCATGCCTGCATGGTATAAAGAACATGAATTTTGCAACTATCATCATGTCAAAGGTCATAGCAAAGGTAATCGCACACCCTTCAAGAATATCATCCAAGAAATGTTAGACAATGGGAATCTACTCTTGGATAGCCCAAATGCACCCGCTAACCAAAACCTACATATATTCAAGAAGCCATTCCCTAATCATGCCCCATCTTCCAACCAAACGAGTGACACTTAAACTAATGAAAACAATGTCTTTGAGGTCCATGCCATTTTCGAGGACATACCTATTGTTTCCCAATCTCTCCATGTTCCTTCCATAGAAAAATATTATCCCGAGATACCCTTCTTGCACTTTGGAACCTATTTCATCTACTCATCTACCCACATAGGAACCCCCTTCTTTTTCTCCTTCATCTGTGGAAGAACCTTTGATTAGCACTCTTCCTTTGGCCTCCTAAAATTATAGAGTAGTTGTAAGTGGAACCTCCCCTACTCATAGGATATGCATGTCCACAACCTACACCATAAAAATGAGATTCCATGTCATCGGCCCATCCTCTCCTCTACCCATGGAAGATCCTATTGAAATATCATTTCCTTTAGATGACCATTCTCCATCGGACCTTCAATATCCCATTGATCCACTCTCAGCTCTCTTACCCATAGAGTATGAGGTTGGCTATTTCCCTATGTCTCGAACAAATTTTACGGGGATTGCTACTTGATCCACATCGGTCCCACTTACAACAATACCATTTTCACTCTGGCCAATCACTAGGACTATGTTGATAGAGCCTTACTTTGGGGTCATCTTCTACTTCCTTCTTCAACCCAAATGTAGTTGTCACTCACCAAAACCTCCACAATCTATCCAAAAGTGTTTCAAGAAACCAAACCAAACACAACCATGACTATTGCAACACCTTCCATGTCATCACCCATAGCCCAACACATGCGTCTACCCACAACCCATGATACACCTACGCCCAAACACCTTCCCACACCTATATCATCTCCCTTACCTAAACCCATCACTACCTTAGGGGTCATACTAACATCAAACCTCACTCACCCACCCATCAAATTAGATTTAGCCACATCTTCCCAAACAAATACTAAACTTATTCCGATCCCTAAAAAGAATACTTAAACTCCTAGACCTCATACACCAACCTCACCTACCACACCATTATCACCTTCACCCCTTTTGTCCATCCTAGGACCTCGCCTCAACCACCCGGCCAAGCAACCTCCTTCCACCGATAAACCAAGAATACAACAGCCCACCTCCTCATCATGAACCTCTAATATACCCAAGTGATCCACACAACCTCTGTCATCACCCATAACCTTCTTACCACCCATACCACCACTACCTTCCATAACTTCTTCACTACCTATGACACTCTCTTCTCTTCCACTCACACCTTCTACCCAACCTCTACCAACAACCTCCACCATAACTTGGTTACCCCAATGGGTAACCCATCCTCTCCCACTATTTTCTTTTCACATTACATCCCCTACACTCATGTCACATTTTCCCAAGAAGGTGTAACCTAAAGCTAAAAATATGCTACCCTCCAATAAGGTAGTTAAATCAACCAAATCTTCCATCACCAACTCTTCTACCATGCCCATACCAAAGAAGATGCAAGCAAGACCTAAGAAAACTCCACACATAAAACTAGTGGACCAATCCATTCCCCCTCCTATAAAGCCTCTTCCTCCACAATCAGCCACAGATATAACCAAACCCACTCTCACCTACTATTGCGATCCATTAGTAGGGTCCTACGCCAAAATCATGAAAAATCTCCTCAAAACCTATGTCAACACATTACCACCTATTAGACCTTGCAAACCACTAAAACCCAAACCAAAAGGGTTTGATAAAACTAAAATTTGTGCCTACCATTATGTGCCGAACACAATGTCGAGAAGCGTAAGGCTTTGAAAACCTTTCTTGTCATAATTATGTCCTCCCAATAAAAATTTTGATGACGATGATATTCTTAATGAGGACCCCATTTCACCTTCACAAATTTCCCGGATCTTCTTCCATTACCTTCTCGGTGACCAATATCTCCACCTCATGCAACTCTTTGATCCACCCCTGAGATATAAGATCAACATGATCAACATTGCTACCCGCACCTATAAATACAAAGGAAAATAAAAGGTGGCTAGCCCATCAGCCAACCTTATACCCCACATACCATCTACACCCACACCCAAATTAACCATTAAAGGTCCTGCATATCCTATTTTCGATGGGGTCACACATCTCATAATTCTAAAACAACTACACCAATCCCCCTCAAAATGTCTTTATTTGACCTCATCCAAACCTCTAAGTCGCATTGTCAAGCCCTCGTGGAGGTCCTTCAATCTCTTGAGGTTTTACCAAATGAACCCACACCCATGGCCTCCATCATTACGCCTCACCACGTAGCCTTTCTCATTATGTCATCCTTTGTCCTCTACGCTTCCACCTACTCGCCAAGTATCCACCCTCGGTTTTTAGATGAAGAGATTGCTCCCTTCGGTCGATGACCACGAGATTTCTCTTTTCATCTCCATCTTTATTGATAATATATGCATTAGACATGTTATGATCTATGGTGGTGATATTATTAACATTATCTCCTCCCATGCATACGACAAAATGTGTATACCATCCAATTACATATATGGTAACCCTATCATGCTTTGCTCCTTTAATGAAACCATGACCTCTACCCTAGGTACCATCATTATCTATGTCGTATAGTTACCCACATTGTCCCGAACTATTATACATCCTATAAGGAGAGTTATAGTATAAATTATTGCTCATCGACCTTGGATCCATGTCATGGGTTATGTCCCTTTGAATTTGCATCGATGTCTCAAATTTGAAAACTAGGGACATAATTACACCATCTCTCTTGACCCATTACTGTCAAGACCTGTAACATGCTATATTGACCCAATGATGTGTTTCTACATGTCAAGGCATCTTCCACTATCCCTACTTCACCTTCATCTACACGCCCATCCACCAAGACTACCATCAACTCTTCCTCACCTAACCATGCTATCCCTACTACCAGCTGGAGCCTCTCTTCTTTGAATCACCTTTTTCCCCATCATCTATTGAGTCACTATCCCCGCTACCCACATATTGACTATTGATTCCATATAAGGTGTTTTTCAAGGCCTCACTCTGGGTAAATACCACCTATGCAATATCGACACCTTCCTCACCCCATAAGAGTATAGTAACCTATGTTAGCACCCTAATTATGACATTCGAATAGGAAAGGTTATTCCGTATCATCCTCCCCACCTTTGCACTAATCTAACATATGGGGAATTGATATTGCCACCTATAAACCCAAACCTCCATCCCAAACCCAACAATTTTAATCCAACCTACACTTCCTCACTAATAACCACTCGCTCACACTTTCCTCCACCGGTGCACATGGAAAGGATTTGACTTTGTTTTTATGAATGAGCCGCCATACTATCATTTCTTTTACCTCTCATAAATAGAAATGACTGTAGTGGAATTGGTTTCAATGCACCACCTTCCTAGAAGGCTCGTGTCAACCTCATTTAGGATGAAACACCTTCCTCACCTCATTCACCCATGATACCATCTTCACCCACGGAGTCCATATATCTCAAATCTTTTCCGCTTAACTTTTTTTTATAAACACCATTTCCTAGGACCTCTAGCCTATCAATGCGATAGTGAGGCTCCCTTGTCTCTCCCATTCCTATATCATGTCATGATTGATGATGATATACCTTGTATTAATTTCATGTAATGTCAAGATGATGAATCCATTCTCACTTACCTAGGTGCGAGAAGATTCTTACATTCACAAGTCGTTACCTTTTGAGACACATATTATGTTGAAAGAATCAACCATCAAAATCAACATTAACACTTAGGATGACCCACAAATTCTAAAGATCGGCAATTCCTTAAACACTACTAAACAGGAAGCCTTCACCTCATTCCTTCGGGACCATAGCAACATGATTTCCTTGTCATATGCCAATATGCCCGATATTGACACAAAAATCATGGTCCACAATATCGTAACCATTCATGATGTCAAAACCATAAAAAAATATGTGTAAAATGCATCCTTGCATTGCTCTTACAGTCAAAGAAGATCTTGATGCCTCCTCTCGGTTTCCTTCATATTTCCCATTAACTATCCCCAATGGATTACTAACAAAATTCCTATCACAAAGGTGATAGGGGACTACATTTGCATAGACTTCTATGACCTCAACCTAGGTTGTCCTAAAAATGATATTCCCCTACCAAGCATTAACCAACTAGTTGATCTCATTATCAGCCATGAAATGCTATCAATCATGGATGGTTTCTCGGAGTTACAATAAAATATTACAATCTCTAGAGGATCAACACATGATCTGCCTTCATCACCCCTTGGGGTAATTTCTACTATCGAGTCATGCCTTTTGGCCTTAAGAATGCTAGTACTACATATCAGTGAGCCATGACTTACATCTTCCATGACATCATGCATCACATATTGGAAGATTACGTAGATGATCTTCTTGTCATATCTAAACATTGAACCAAACACTTGCCCATCCTTAAGGTCATATTTGACCATCTCATCAGGTATTTCTTGCGTTTACAACCAAAGAAGTACGTCTTTATGGTAATTTCTAGAAAAATCCTTGGTTTCATCATTTCTTTGGGTGGCATAGAAGTTGATCCTACTACTACAGTCAAGGCTATTCTATAAATACCTCCACCCACTAATCTCCGTCAAATCTGAAGCCTGCAAGGTAAGTTGTAATTTATTTGTTGTTTTATCTCTCAACTTTCTGACCATTGTCAACCATTCCATAATCTTTTCAAGAAAGAAGTTTCATTCAAATGGGATGATGAATGTCATAAAGCCTTTGAAGCCTTAAAACAATACCTTCTTCAATCATCGGTGATCATTCCTCCTAAGGATGACCAGCCCTTTTACCTATATATTTCAGCCACTGACCATTATTTAGGTACCATGCTCTCTCATTGCGATGAGTAACACGAGAGAAAATGTTTTATTACATAAGTTGTACCCTTATAAGAAATGAAACTAGATATACCCACGCTGAAAAAATCTTCTTAGCGTTAGTTTTTTTTGCCACCAAACTCCACCATTACCTACACAACCATAAAACCTTCATCATTACTAATATTGATCCATTACACTATATGTATGCCAAACCCTATCAACATCAATGTGCTACATGTTGGCTTATTCTTCTTGCCGACCTCAACCTCAAATTCATTCATCAAAATTTCATCAAGGGCCGGCTATCAGCGACCAACTAGTTGATGCACATATTTCTAGGAATCAAACCTATAACTTTGATTTCCCACTAGAGTCTATAGCTTCCCTCTCCTAGACGAACCCGCTTACCAAATCGGACTCTTCTTTTATGCTTCCAAGTGTTAGCGTGGGGATGGAGATGGTGTTACCCTCATTCCTCTTGATGGTGAACCTAATCCTTTATCTCTCAAACTTGATTTTGATTTTGCAAAAATATTGCTGAATACGAAGCACTTGTATTGGGTCTCCAGTACTGTTTATGCCTTAGATGTTAAGTCAATCAATATCTTTGGTGATTCTCCGCTGGTCATAAATCAAGTCAATGGTATATACCAATATCATAATGAGATACTCCAAAAGCATAATCATCACATTTAAATAATTTTGACCACATTTGACCTTTATGAAATTCAAACCACCCCACATTCTACAAATAAATTTGAGATACCATAGCTCGCTTGGCTTCTTAGATACTGATTTGCTGCGACTCTAAAATATTTATAAAAATATAAAGGCTGCAATCATCCTCTTATTTACCTCATGACGTCTACTCCATCGAAATGTTGCCCCTAACCCACGTGACCTTTGGTACAAGCAATATACAGACTATCTTTCCCTTTCCATTCTACCCATTGATCTCACTCATAATGGACAACGTGCCTTTCTTGAAAGTGTTTCCCGTTATGTCATCATGGGTGGTCTTCTTTATAAGCATGGCTTCGATGACATTCTCTTACGATGCCTTACAAGTTCTTAAATTACCTACACCATTAAGGAAGTCCACAATGGAATTTGTGGAGGTCACTTTAGTGGTTTAGCTATCGCAAAATGCATTATTTTCTTAGGCTATTATTGGCCAACTCTAAATTGTGACTATTTTGATTATGTCAAATGTTGTGTGAAATTCTAGAAACATGATAATCTCCATCATACACCTAGTCATGCCTTATAGGCCATACTAGACCTTTGGCCTTTCTCTCAATGGGGTTTAGACCTTTTCAGTGAGATCAACCCCCATTCTTCACAATGCCACCAATGGATTATAACCACTACTAAATATTACACTAAATGGGTAGATGCCATTCCCCTAATTTCTATAAAAGCTGAAAAAATATGTGAATTCATCAACCATCACATCATTTTTCACTTTGGTGTTCCTCACCACCTCATCACTGATAATGGAAAGCAATTCAAAAACAAAAACCTAAGCAAACTATGTGATGCTTTTGGCATCCAAATCAGTTTCTCATCAACTTATTACCCACAAACCAATGGCCAAGTAGAATCAACCAATAAAACCTTGAAAAAAAATGTTATGAATGTAGTCAATGATACCGAGAAGTATTGGTATATGCACATTCCTTTTGCCTTATGGGTTTATCGCACTAGTACTCGCACTTCTAATAATGCCACACCATTTTCTTTGGTCTACGGTACTAAGGCTTTCTTACCTCTTGAAGTCAAAATTACATCTCTCCACATCTCACTTTAAGACATGCTAAAAATGATGACTTCCTCCAAGACCATTTGGCGCAACTTGAGTTATTAGATGAATGTCATCTCAATGCTCTTAACCATCTCCAAATCTACCAAACACATATAAAATGTGCCTACAAAAAATGTTTTCATTAACAAACCTTTCAAGTTGGTGACCTCATCTTGAAAGAAAATCAACATGTAACCAAAGAGAAGAAAAGTAAAAGGGTAAAAATTCTTCCTAATTGGCTCAAACCCTATATCGTTACCCATGCCTATGGATCGGTGCTTATCACTTTTCTTCAATCGAAGGTAAACCTGAACTTGATCCCCTCAATACCTTACATCTTCTACCATTTTATTGTTGATATCAAGCCCTATATCACTTTTTTTCAGTTGATCGCTTGTCCCTTGAGCAGTGTTCACCTTCCATATTACCCATTTTGAGGATCCACGACTAAACAAGAATCATGTGATTACCCATCACCTTTTAGCCTTGTCTTCAATATGAGTACCATGGCTCTACTCATAGCATGATTCTCATAGATACTTTTCATCTTCTCCAAGGTGGAATCACATGGTCATTCATCACTTGAAACCATATGTTTCATAATTAACCACTTGTGTGTTATGGTCTTGTCTTCTAAACAAGAAACCTAATTTTCCTCTATAGTCTTGTCCATGAATTATTTGTCCATAAAAAAGGGATATAATTCCTTGATTTAAACTTCAAAAATGATGAATCCCTCAAAAGGGACATCTCTTCACTCTATTTCCACCACCATAAATAGACTACTCCCTTGAAGGATAGATATATAAAATCATTTCAAAAATACAATAAAAATATCCAGAAGCTTCCCACATCGATCAGCTTCACAAAGACCTCAAGGAGATAATATACTCATCCCATATAGACTTCCCACATTGATTAGTCTATTAAAAATACAAAAAGTAAGAAAAGGATAAAATTTTCATCATGAACTTGCCTATTTTGATCACGCATTTCTTTCAAGGTAAACATACTTTTGTACACTATGTTACACTAAACCACCCACTCTCACCTCATTACCTTTTTATCCTTATTTCCTCTTTATTCAATGGAATTGCCATAGCCATAACATTATCATGATTATGTGACTTTATTCACCCTTATAATGATACAATATGCAATGCCTTTAGGGTCTTACGTTCATGATCCCATCTTAGGTATAGTTGACTCATTAGGGTTCTTATCAATTAAGCAGCTCTGTTTCCACTTATTACCACTCACCTTCCTCATTACTTATTGATTATCTTACATAGGACCTGATCATCGACACCTAGATTTAAAATAAATCATCCATGCTTATAATCTACATTCAACCATGCCTAATACCTACCAACCCATTCCTCCACTTCAACATAATCTTCCCTAGCTTATGGGAGAACTAAATCAGCCTAAGGTCCTTTTTTGCTGGGACTATGTAGGTAGCACTTCAAGGGAATGTGGCCCTTGGAAGTTACCTCATCCACTCTTTACCCTAACCAATTCCCCTTTCACATTCATATTCATATTCTACCCTAGTTAGTTTCCATTCTATATCAATAACTTGAAATTAAACCAAACAAGCATCGGTTAATACACATTTTTATCACATCATCAAATCATTCGTTTATCATTTTCACATTTCCATTACAAAACACATTTGGGAATTTAAATCCATACCTTGTATATATATCACCATTTTTCCCCATGTTAACTAAAAATTAGAAAATATCTCATGCCTAAACCAACTTGACTCAATCATGCCTAAACCAACCAAACTCAACTATGCCTAAACCAACTTGACTCCATCATGCCTAAATCAACAAAACTTGATCATGCCTAAACCAACCTGATTCCACCATGCCTAAACCAACCTGACTCAATCATGCCTAAATTAACTTAACTCAATCATGCCTACACCGACCTGACTCCATCATGCCTAATCCACCTAGTTTCCATCACAAACACACATAATAACAGAAATTAAAAGAAAATACACCATCCATGCTATAAATACCATCATCTATAAATTGGAAAGTCTATGTATACATACATGTGTACATGGATACAAATAAATATAAGTATCTCAACAAATCCCATGTACATCATCTATCTTCTGCACGTAGGCCGGTATACATATCAAACATGTGTCAAAAAAATAGATACACTGATCATAAATGGTGACTAATCATCACCCCACTTGATATCCATCCCTATCTCATCAATATCTTCCACCTCCCTCTAGTGAGGTGCCCTTCCAACATCTCTCCAACTCACCTCGGTCTACCCCTGTAATGGCCCCTCACTTGGAGTTGGCCTCCATGCACTTTGGTAGCCTCACATTGGCCCTATCGTGGGGCTTGTTGTCCCCATGTACTCTCTAGATTATGCATTTCAGACCTAGTCCTCTCACTCGAGGCCTATTGTGCTTTGTAATCTGCATAGGATGGGATGTTTATCCCACATTCATAGGTGGTACCTCACCTAGACCCAACAAAACATACTATTTTCAAAACCTTCCGATACCAAACACATCCCATACCTAAAAATCTTGTCCCAAACCCTTATTACTTATCATACCCACCCTATTGATTTCCCCTTGATAAACTAGTCTATTCATGCAAAGCTTATACATATTCCTACTCATTACCCTTTGTAAACATATTATCCTTACCATTATCACTCCACTTACTTCTATCTTCAATCCCTTACCTTGATTTTCCCATCCTTTTCTACCTATTGATCCATTTTCCTCTACATCCAACAGCATTAGTTTCTTATGACCGACATTGATCCTTATGATGCGCCAATGGTCACTTGTTACATAACCGATGCCGAAGTTTCTAAGCGACATCAGCTAACCCTTGACCGATGTCGGTCCTTTGTTGTGGATTTGAGTCTGTTGGAACCCCCCACCCCCTTTTTCCAAAACTTTTCAAAACTAGCCTAATCACCCCTCCTACCCTACACTCCTCCCCACCCCTATTTATCCAACCTTAGACCTCCTCCCTCCCTCATTTCAAAAAATTTCACCACAAATTAACATATATTTCCCTACACAAAAACCATACCCATATCTCCCTTTTCTATTTAAATACAAAGATAGGTTGAGACCCTACCTCATCCTAGTTTCATCGGCATGGCGACACAACCAGATGCTACTGCTGGTAGCCCACCCCACCTCTCTCTAGACTTTATCATCACCAATATACTCCTAACCTCCACCCAATAAAATCACTCACCCCGACCTCATGGACCCATCTAACTAGCTCCTCTCATCAACTTATTCTCTCCACCTTAGCCATGTACAATGCCTTGTCTTTTTCTCATGCATCAGTACAAAAGTCCACAAGCACTTTTGTTTTCACAAAATCCAACTAGTACAAATGACTCCAAAAATATTGAAATATTTGGTTTTATAAACCCACCCCGACCAAACCGACGTCAATTAAGGTTGTGCCCTACTAAAATGATGACGGTTCTACCTAAACCAATGTTGGTTATCATCCATTTAACTTATAGCCCATTTTTACCTACAAATTATCCAATTCCACCACCATTTAACCTTACCCACCCTTATTGAAACCTACCTACAAGCCTCCATTACCTACACCTGTCCTTATTTGTGTTTAGGGCCTTGTTATTTTACCCATACCTCAGCCCTACCCATGTCATGACCTATATACCTAGACCTGAACAAATTTTTGTGACCTTTGACCATCCATGATTGTTTTACCTTGCGACATGGTTAGTCATATTTGTTTAGCCAACTGACCTTACCTTTCTTGTTTCCATGTTGTTTATCCTAACCTGACCTTTGGTGTATCAAAACATACCTAAACGTTCCTGCACCTGACCTCTATTGTGTTTCCGCACCATATCCTATACCTTGGATACTAGACTCACTTCAACCCTATTTGGATAGACCTATCAACCTTGGACGATGTAGAGTTTGCAAGCTCTTCAATCTGGTACCATGCTTGTTGTACCTTATGACATGGTTACTCGTATTTGTTTAACCTACTAAACTTACCTTTCTGTTGTCATGTTGTTTATCTTGACCTAACCTTTGGTCTATCGAACATACCTAAATGTTCTGCACTTTGACCTCTATTTTTTTCTACACATATCCTATACCTTGGATACCAAAATCACTTCAAACCTATTTGGATAGACTCACAACCTTAGAGGATGTAGAGTTTACAAGATCTTCAATTTGGTATCGTTCTCACACATTATACGTGTGCGTGTATTCGACTATCACTACCTTTGACCTGGGCCATTTCCTATTTTCCCAATTTTACCTTCACCCCATCACCCCATCTAGCCACCATCATATTCTTCACACCCACTTTTTATCAAACCACTCATTGACTTTTTCTTTTACCTCACTAGTTCCTAGTTTGAGGGGATCACCTTCACCCACACATGGGGCAACCACATCTTTTTTTCATCATCGTTGCTTACCAATACAAAGTATGCAACAAAATGGGAAAAAATGTAGACACAAAATTAGGTCACACTCCGCTTGGCCCCCATTGAATAACCAACTCAAACATATTAACCTAACCATGACTTCCACCCCATATTAATATTTATTTAATTAACTCAATTAAACCAATACCCATCCTCACAATATTCATTACTTAATTATTTTAATTAAGCTAATTTCCACCTCACCCCTCCACCTCACCTAGCCACCTCACCTAGACGTATTCTTCGAATGTTTCCATAACTAACTAAGACTTGGTCCCACTTACCTTAATGAGATAAGACTTATTTCAATCCTAAACATTAATGCCCATTATCCCTCTAACCACATTCCCGCTCATAAAAAATGCAAATTCTACGTTGCTCTGGAAGAATAGACAACTCTAGCAGAAATGATTTCGAGGATATGTTATTTTTAGTAAAGCTAGGGAATCCCACCTTAACTGATTCCAGTCACCCTAAAATCGACATCGGTCAAACCAAAACCGTCATCAGTTACCATTTATTCACCTTAACAACCTTTTTTGGGTTGTCACATTTTGAGATCGGAGGGACAAGATGAGAGTTGTATGCAAGTAGAACCGGAGCCTTTTTACACCTAGAGACATCCATAGCTAGCACCAGGATAGATATAGAGATATTGCACTCACATAAGCATTTTAGGAAGCACTACCGTGGCACCAAACACCATTCTTCTGATCAACTGCTATCACCATTCAGCCATCAAACTTGCATCATAGTAAGTGTACCTTCTACCAACATAGTCTATTTTAGTATAATAGCCTTTGTTACTTTTGTTATTAGTTTATACTTTGCATATTCATTTCCATTCTTCTACGCTTGTAAAATTAGTCATTCCTCTACTCACACTATCAAATCACCCATTCTCACTGTTGTACACCTTTAAGTATACCTAAGACCTTTATAGACCTCCCTATCCACCCTTCCGTCTCTGTTTAGCTTTAGTTAAGTCTCCACAATCATATCTCACCGAGTTCCTTTCACCTTGACCCTACGGATTGTAGTTACCAATGACCATTGTCATTCCTTTCTAAACCATCATCGGTTACACTCGATTGACATCGGTCTTTGTATTTTACACTTGTGCCAATACCATAGCCAACCTAACTTCTACCAAGTGACCCAAACAACCCAAAACTTGACCATGACCAGTTCTAAATCCACGACACCTACCTACCCTTCAAATATGACTATAACCTAGCATGTTATGATTGGATTTTCTTATTGTACTTGAATGAGATAGCTAAATCATATCAACTATAATAGGACTTCACTTATCTCTCGCATTATGTTGTTTTAAATAGTGGATTGACAACCTTTCAAGGAGTATCACACTTCTCAAATCTAGCACACGCTAGGTAATCTAATGTCATATATTATTTAAATCTTCTTGATGGTCTTGTTTTCTATTTCGTAGTTCCTCCTAGCCAAAAGGAAGCTCTCAAAGTTAGCATCAAATCGAGAAGTCAAAATTTTTGCGACAACCATCAACTGACCATCATAAACATGTATTCCTCCTCACTCCATAACCATTATTTGTTTTGTCTCAATAATGTAAAGAAAATTGTGAAACATTTTGGCACGCTTGGTGGGACCGATCTGGGGTTGATTTCATTTTTATTCATTCCTAGTTAAATATGGTGTGTTTGTTTACTTTCTAAATGTATTCACACTAAATATATTTCACCGGTAATACTCTCTTCTTTCGATTGTCTAAAACTATATTTATTTTCTGGTGCTTAAAATGAACCATTTCTTCTTTTGCGTTCACATAAGTAGCAAAAGAGCACATTGCTACTTGTTCATCATTTGCTTCATCAAACTTAATTTTTTGATTTGGGTGTAAAATTAGTTGCATTTCATCCTTGTATGTTGCATTTAGATCACTTTAAAATGAGGTAAACCTATATGTTGGAAGTCATGCCCAGTTGATGGTTGACACAAAGAATCATAGAAAAGCACTCTCTTTCTTCTTCTTCTACCAAATTGCACAAAATTGAAAAATACACATCTTTTTAAATGACATCTCACATAGAAGAAGTTGTCAAAAATCACAGGATCAATAGATTGACAGTAGGCATGCATTTGGTTGCTTTCGTCTAGTCATTACCTCAAAGGATGGCCCGGCCCTACCATAACATAACCTGAAACCTCACCTTTTAGATATCCTTCTTTGTAGGAAGCCTTACTAACCAAAAACTCTAATCTAAATTCATGAGTCAAAAGTATTTTAAATAGCACAATCTCAACACATTAAAAATCACTTGTTGGACATGTGTTTTTGGTGCTTGATTGACATGCGTTTTGAGGTGTGAGGATACGTTTCTCCATTTTCCATTATTTTGTCTTACACACTCCACAATCATAGTTGGAGTATTCTAAATTCTTCTGATTGTGTTAAGACCTGATTATATCATCTCCGAGGTTTTTGGGTTGATCATTCATTTGATCTTAGTTCAAAACAATCTATTTTCTTTCATTCTTCAAATTTTCATAGCAATCGACATCAATTTATCCATTAGCATTGGTTTGCACCTCACTATCATCAGTTCTACCTAACCACCTTTGTTGGTTCCTTATCCTTTTTGTTAAATCTCCCAAGAGACACCTTTTTCATCTTATTTACAGTTTAGAGTTTTCTTGAGTCTCTTGTGCTCTCGTATTATGATAAATGGTCATCATACAACTTATCTATCGACACTCATCAGCTTTTTACCCCTTTTGGTCAAAATGTTATTTTCCCACATTAACTAGCTTGGTTACACCTAAACCATCATTAGTCATACATAATCATCATTAGTTACCCTGTGTTGATTCTTAGCTAATAAATTACCCAAATCCACCTAAAAATACCTGCTTTTCTCATTTCTACTATAATCTATATCATCTGCAAGCTACATCATCACCGATATACATTTATTCACATAGTGTTGACTCCTAACCAAAATAACACTCTTTTATTCCATGCTAGTCATCAACCAATCCCACCTAGTCGTTCAACACCCTCTGTCCTGTCACCCATGGATCCAACCCTACCTACCACCATTTGTGAATTCAATGAGGAATTCACACAAATCCTCGATCAGAAACCCACAGCCTTACAATTCTTCCTTTCCCACTCTTCCACCTGAGACTCCTCAGGTCAATTGATATATGGCATGCCTGTATCCATCTCTCCTACCCTTATCCTCACTTTTGCATCAACCCCTACTAGTTCAACATTACCTTCACCAACTTTACCCCTAGTGGTTCGCAGTTAGGACCCATACCCACTATGACCACTATATCTACAAAGTATTACCTACACTGTAGTATTTTTGTTCCCTCATTGACCACTAAGACCATAACCCCATCCTCACCCATTGTCTCAAAGATACCAATTTCAACACAACCACCTGTGGTGTCGATGACCGCTTACTCCATTCTAGAATTATTTCATCTCCATCTTGCATTCCTTGCCCCAATCGCTACTAGAGTCTCTACGACCATCCCACCTACATATACATACTATCAAAAAAACCCTATCTCGTCTGTCACCCATTATGGATATATGCCATCTATGTAAATCCCTATTCTCAACCTTCCTATTTGGCACCGCTATAAACTAGAATACCACCCATATCACATGTTCAGGACTATCCTTCTTACGCCATAGGAGGAGCCCTTCCATTATAACCTACTAATGAACTCATAAAATTAATGATGAAAATGATGCAAACACTTGGAAGCATCAGTTTTTGGCTCACACAATTATCTCACCTACGATAAAATTTGTAATGAGCCCATTCATCCATCCATTCCTATTTTCCCATACCCCGTACATCGGGAAATGTAAACATTCAACTACTTCAATAGTAAAGAAGACCCACAACAATATTTGTGGTCTTTTAAATATGGGTGTTACCTGATCACCCATGATGACGCTTTACCCCTATGAACCTTCCTGATGTACCTCATAGGGCCTGCATTAGACTGGTATAATGGGCCACCTAGAAATTCCATCTACTCGTTTAATCAAGTAGCCCAAGACTTTTAGACCAATTCTCAATCAACGTTGTCAAGAAAGTCACCATGACTAATCTTTACTCCACATGACAAGATGACGATGAGTATATCACTTTGTTGCTAGTTTCTCGCAACCTAATTAACCAGCTCACATTTCAATTACCTCAAACTAAACTCATAGAGTTGTTTATTTAGGTTTTTGCTAGACACATCACACCAACCATGTAGGTGTACACCTTCTGCACCTTTGACAAGGCATTCACCATGGCACAAAAATAGGAGATTCATGCTATCAAAGAGAAGAAAATTGAGCTACATAACAAGAACATCACATTCGAATCAAATGATGCTTCTTCATCTTTTAAAACCCAAAACAAATATTCGAAACCCAAAGGATCTCGCCAACACCATAGTTCTCAATTATTTACCCTCTCACCGATCAAACTAAGAAAAACCTTCTTCTAATCTCTCTCTAATCCAATATTTCTAGTTCTAACGAGAATAACAAAAGTACATTCCAATAGGAGAACCTTATTCTTCTTTTTTGGAAAATATTATTAAGGCTAGTGCCATACCCTTCCACCTATACAAGCAGACACTATTTTTTATCCTAAGTGCCCCATGCTCGCATGGTATAAAGAACATGACTTTTGTAACTATCATCATGTCAAAGGCCATAGTGATGGTAATTGCATCATCTTCAAGAATATCATCCAAGAAATGTTAGACAACAGGATCTAGTATTGGATAGCCCAAATTCACCCGCTAACCAAAACCTATATATCTTCAAGAATCCATTCCTAATCATGCCCCATATTCCAACTGAAATGGTGGCACTTCAACCAATGATAGCAATGTCTATGAGGTCCGCATCATTTTTGAGGACATACCAGTTGCTTCCTAATCATCCCATTTCCTTCCATAGCTAAAATATTATCCAGAGCTACCCTACTTGCACGGAACCTCTTTCATCTAATCCTCTACCCACAGAGGAACAACCTTAATTTTCTCCTTCACCCATGGAAAAACCTATGATTATCACTCTGAAGTCATCGGTGGCACCTCTTGCACTCATAGGAGATACATGTCCACAACCTACATCATCACAAGGACATTCCACCATGTCCGGCCCATCCTCTTCTCTACCCATGAAGTATTCAAGATCCCTCGATATGCTTTCATCTCTCTTATCCATAGAGTCTAAGGCTAGCCATTTCCTATGTTTCAAACACATTTTATGGGGATTTCTACTTAATCCACATCATCCCTTCTACAATAGTACCATTTTCACACAGACGATCTCCTGGACTATGTTGATAGATTCTTATATTGGGGACATCTTCTACTTCCTTCTTTAACCCAAATGCAGTTGTCACTCACCGACACCTCCATAATCTATCAAAAAGTGTTCCAAGTGACCAAACAAAACACAAATATGACTATCACAACACCTTCCATGTCATTTCCCAAAACGTAACACACACCTCTACCCAAAACCCAAGATACACCTACAACAAAACACCTTCTCATGCCTATATCATCTCCCTTACCTAAATCCATCACTACCTTAGGGGTCATGCTGACATCGAACCTCACTCACCCACCCATCAAATTAGATTTAGCCACATCTTCCCAAACTAACACTAAACTTATTCTATCCCCTAAAAAGAATCCCTAATCTCCTAGGCCTCATACACCACTATTTCCTACCACACCATTGTAACCTTCACCCCTTTCATCCATCCTAGGACCTCGCTTCTCGACCTTGACCAAATAACCTCGATCCACTAGCAAACAAAGAATGTAGCATCCCACCTCCTCATCACAAACCTCTAATATACCCAAAAATCTACACATCCTCCGCAATCACCCGTAACCTTTTTACCACCCATACCAACACTACCTTACATAACTTCTTCACCACCCATGACACTCTCTTCTCTTCCACTCACACCTTCTACCCAACCTCTACTAACCACCTCCACAGTAACTCGTTACCCCCATGGGTAACGCATCCTCTCCCACCATCTACTTTTCCCTCTACATCTCGTACACTCATGTCACCATTTCCCAAGAAGGTGTAACCTAAAGCTAAAAATTCTCTACCCTCCAATAAGGTAGTTAAATCAACCAAATATTCCATCGTCATATCTTCTACCATGCTCGTACCCAAGTAGATGCAACCAAGACCGAAGACCACTCCACACACCAAACTAGTGGACCAACCCATTCCCCCTCTTGTAAATCCTCTTCCTCCACAATCATCCATACATGTACCCAAACCCACACTCACCTCCCATTACGATCCACTAGCAAGGTCCTATGCCAAAATGTTAACCAATCTCCTCAAAACCTCTGTCATCACATTACCACCTCTTAGACCTTATGAACCACTCAAACCAAAACAAAAAGGGTTTGACAAAATTAAATTTTTTTCCTACCATCATGTGCCAAGATACCATGTCGAGAACTGTAAGGTTTTAAAAACTTCTCTTGTCATAATTATGTCCTCCCGAAGAAAATTTTGATGATGACGATATTCTTGATGAGGACCCCATTTCATCTTCACCAATTTCCCCAGATCTTCTTCCATTACCTACTCAGTGACAATTATATCCACGCCCACAACTCTTTCATCCACCCCTGAGATTCAAGATCAACATGATCAACATTACCGCTCATGCGTAGAAAGACAAAGGAAAAGAAAAGGTTACTAGCCCATCAACCAACCTAGTACCCCACATACCATTTACACCCATACCAAAAGTCACCATTCGAGGTCATACATATCCTATTTCCAATGGCGTCACACATCACACAATGTTAAAATAAATAGAACAATCCCCTCTCAAAATGTATTTATAAAACCTTGTCCAAACCTCCAAGTCACATTGGTGCAGAGGTCCTTCAATGTATTGAGGTTTTCCAAATGACTCCACGCCCGTGGCCTCCATCATTACCCTTCACCGTGTAGCCTCTCTCACTAGTTCATCGCCTTCCTCTACGCTTTCACCTACTCACCAAGTAGCCACCCTCAACTTTTCGGATGAAGAGATCACTCCCTTTCAAAGTATGATGACCTTGACCCTTCTCTTTTCATCTCTATCTTTATCGATAATATACACATATGATGCATTACGATCGATGGTGGTGCTAGTATTAACATATTCTCCTCTCATTCATACGACCAAATGCGCATACCTACCAATCACATGCATGGTAACCCGGTCATGCTCTGCTCCTTTAATGATTCCATGATCTCTCCCTAGGTACCATCATTCTCCATGTCCGCGAAGGTCCCCACACTATCCCAAAACTATTCTACATCCTAAAAGGAGAGTTCTAATATAACTGTTGCTTAGCTAACCTTGGATCCATGCCATGGGTTGTGTCCCTTTAAGTTTACATCTCTGTCTCAAATTTGAACACGAGGGACATAATTACACCATCTTTCTTGACCCATTACCTTTCAAGACCTGTAACATGCTATATCAACCCAATGATGTGCTTGTACCAGTCAAGGCATCTACCACTACCCCTACTTCACCTTCATCTATACGCCCATCTACCAAGATTGATACCACCTCTACCGTACCTAACCTCACTATCCCGATCGCCCTATAACCTCTACCACTAAATCACTTGTTTCCCCATAGTCTAGCGAGTCATCTATCCCCACTATCCACATATTGACTACGATACCATAAAATTCCTCCTTTTAACACCTCACTCTAGGGGAATACCGATTATACAATATTGACACCTTCCTCACCCTACAAGAGTATGGGAACCTACGCCACCCCAATTATGAAATTCACATAGGTGAGGTTTTTCCTTATGGTCCTCCCCACCCTCACATTAATCTAACATATGGGATACTTGATATTGCCACCGATAAACCCGAACCTTCATCCCAAAACCCAACCATTTTCATCTAACCTACACTCCTCACTAATCGCCGCTTTGCTCACACTTTCCTCCACCGGTGCACAAGGAAAGGATTTAGCTTTGGTTTTTACAAACATGACCACCATACTATCATTTCTTGTACCTCTTGTAAACACAATGACTGCAACGGAATTGGTTTTTATGCATCACCTTCCAAGAAGGCTCACGTTAACCTCATTCAGGATGAAACACCTTCCTCACCTCATTCACCCATGATACCATCTAGACCTACGGCGTCCATGAGATCCCGAATCTATTCCCCTTAATTTTTTTTGTAAACATCATTTCCCTAGGACCTCTTCCCTATCAACGTGATGGAAACGCTACCTCTTCTCTCCCATTCCTATATCCCGACATGATCGATGACGATACACATTCTATTAATGTCGTTCAATATTAGGATGACGAATCCATTCTCACTTACTTGGGTGCAAAATATTCTTACATTCACTAGTCATTACCTTGTAAGATGCAAACCATTTTGAATGAATTGACCATCAAAATCAGCATTAACACTTAGGATGGCCCACAAATTCCAAAGATCAGCCAATCCTTAGACGCTACTAAATAGGAAGCCTTCACCTTATTCCTTCGAGACCATAGCAATGTGTTTTCCTAGTCCTATGCCGACATTCTTGCACTGACCCAAAAATCATGGTCCACAATATCATAACCATTCCTGATGCCAAACCCATCAAACAAAAGCTATAGAAAATGCATCGTTGCATTGCTATTATGGTCAAAGAAGAGCTTTAACACCTCCTCTTAGTTTCCTTCTTCTTACCCATTGACTATCCCCAATGGATTTCTAACATCATTCCTATCACAAAGGTGATAGGGGGACTCTGAATTTGCATGGAATTCTCGTGACCTCAACGTAGCTTGTCCTAAAGATGATTTTCACCTCTACGGCATTGACAAAATAGTTGATCTCACAACAAGCCATGAAATTCTATCACTCATGGATGGTTTCTCGGGTTACAATAAAATATTACGAGATCTAGAGGATCAACAAAAGAATGCATGCATCACCCCTTGGGGCAATTTCTACTATCAATTCATGCCTTTTAGCTTTATAAATCCCGGTGCTACATATTAGAGAGCCATGAATAACATCTTCCACGACATGATGCATCGCAAATTGAAAGATTACATATATGATCTTCTAGCCAAATCTAAACATCAAACCAAACACCTACCCATCCTTAAGGTCATCTTTGACCATCTCATCGTGTATTTCGCATATTCAACCAAATAAGTATGTCTTTTTGGTACTTTCGAAAAACTCCTAGGTTTCATCATTTCTTTGCATGGCATAAAATTCGATCATGGTAAAGTCAAGGCTATTCTATAAATTCCTCCACCCACTAATCTCTATAATTCCAAAGCCTGCAAGGTAAGTTACAATCTATTCATCATTTTATCTCACAAATTTCTCGACCGTTGTCAACTATTCCATTATCTTCTCAAGAAAGATGTGTCATTCAAATTGGATGATGAGTGTCATAAATCCTTTGAAGCCTTAAAAAAACCTTCTTCAACCACCGGTGTGAATTCATCCTAAGGATGACCAGCCATTTACCTATATATTTCCAGACTTGACCATTCTTTAGGTGTCATGCTCACTCATCATGATGAGAAACACAAAGAGCAAGTGTTTTATTACATAAGCCATGCCCTTCTAGGCTATAAAACTAGATATAACCACGTTGAAAAACTCTTCTTAGCCTTAGTTTTTGTTGCCACCGAATTCCACCATTACCTACTAACCACAAAACCTTCTTCATTACTAATATTGATCCATTGCACTATATGTACACCAAACCCTATCGACCTCAAATTCATTCATCAAAAGTCTACCAAGGGTTAGGCTATCACTAACCAACTAGTGACGCACCTATTTCTCGGTAATCAACCCTCTAACTTTGATTTCCCAGAGACAAGTCTATATCTACCCTCTCCTCGACGAACCCGCTTACCAAATTACCCTCTTCTTCGACGGCTCCAAGTGTAAGTGTGTGGGTGGGGATGGTATTATCCTCATTTCTCTTGATGGTGAACCTATGCCTTTGTCTTTCAAACTCGATTTTGATTGTACAAACAATATTGCTGAATATGAAGCACTCATATTGGGTCTTCAAGCTGCTTATGCCTTAGACGTTAAGTCATTCAATATCTTTGGTGATTCTTAGTTGGTCATAAACAAAGTCAATGGTATATACCAGTGTTATAATGAGATACTTAAAAATTATAATCATCAGGTCGACATACTTTTAACCGTATTTGATCATTATGCACTTCAAACCACCCCACATTCTACTAGTAAATTTTTCGATACCATGGCTTGCTTGGCTTCTTAGATACATGCTTCACTCACTGACTCTAAAATCTTTGTCACAATAAAAAGGCTATAATTACCCTCTTATTTACCTCGTGAGGTCTACTCGATTAGAACTGTTTCCCCGAGCGACATGACCTTTGGTATAAAAATATGCAGACTATCTTTCCCTTTCCATTCTACCAACCGATCTCACTCATAATGGACAATGTAACTTTCTTAAAAGTGTCTACCATAATGTCGCAGCATGGACGGTCTTCTTTATAATCGGGACTTTAACGGCATTCTCTTACGATGCCATACAAGATCTGAATTCCCTACACCATTAAGGAATTCCACGATGGAATTTATGGAGGTCACTTTAGTGGTTTACCTGTTACAAAACACATTATTCACAGGCTATTATTGGCCAACCCTAAACCATGACTATTGTGATTCTATCAAACATTGTGTGAAATTCTAGCAACATGCTAATCTCTATCACACACCAAGTCAGATCAACCCCCATTCTTCACAACGCCACTAATGGATCATAACTACTAATGAATATTACACTAAATGGGTAGAGGCCATTTCCTCATTTCTACAAAAGCCAAAAAAATATGTGAATTCATCACCATCACATCATTTGTCACTTTGGTGTTCCTCACTGCCTCATCACTGATAATGGAAAGCAATTCATTAATAAAACCCTACCTAAACTATGCGACGCTTTTGGCATCCAACTCAGTTTATCATCACCTTATTACCCACAAACCAATGGCCAATTTGAATCGACCAATTAAACCTTGAACAAAATTCTCATGAAGGTAGTCAATGATATTGGGAAGGACTGGCATATGCACATTCCTTTCACCTTGTGGGCTTATTGCACTAGTATTGAAAATTCAACTACTGCCACACCCTTTTCTCTAGTCTATGGTACCAAGGTTGTCTTACCTCTCGAAGTCTAGATTCCATATCTCCGCATCTCACTACAAGACATGCTCAATGATGATGAATTTTGCCAAGATCATTTGGTGCAGCTTGAGTTATTAGATGAATTCTATCTCAATGCTCTTGACCATCTCCAAATCTACCAAAAATGTATCAAACGTGCCTATAACAAATGTGTTCATGAAAAATCATTTCAAGTCAGTGACCTCATCCTGAAAAAAAATAAACATGTAACCAAGAGGATAAAAGTAAAAGGGAAAATTTGCTCCTAATTGCCTCGGACTCTATATCGTTACCCATGCCTATGGATCGGTGCTTATCATTTATCTTTAACAAAAGGTAAACCCGATCCTGAGCCCCTAAATTCCTTACATCTTCGACCATTTTATTGTTGATATCAAGCCCTATATCACTTTTTGTCAGTTGATCTCTTATGCCTTGAGCATTGTTCACCTTCCATATTAACCGTTTTGAGGATCCATGACTAAACAAAAATCATGTGATTACCCATCACCTTTCCTTGTCTTCAATATGAGTCCCATGGCTCTCCTCATAGCATGATTCTCATGGATAATGTTTTTCTTCTCCAAGGTGGAATCCAATGGTCGTTCAATCACTCGAAACCACCTCTTTCATAATTAACCTCTATGTGCTATGCTCTTGTCATCTAAACAAGAAACCTAATCTTCCTCTATAGTCTTTTCCATGACTTAAACATCTAAAAAAGGATACAATTCCTTAAGTCAAAATTCCAGCAAACGATGACTCCCTCAAAAGGGAAATATTTTCACTCTATTTCCACTGCCATAAATAAACTGCTCCCTTGAAGTACAACCATATAAAATCATTTCAAAAATATGATAAAAATATCCGAAGCTTCCCACATCGATTAGCTTTGCAAAAAAACTCGGGGAGATAATATATTCAAACCATATAGACATGCTTTGCATTGATAAGTCTATTAAAAATACAAAAATAAAAAGAGTCAGGGGACATGCCTATTTTGAACACGAGTTTCTTTCGGGTAAACATGTTGTCATACACTAGGTTATGTTGAACCACCCACTCTCACCTCATTGCCTTTTTAACCTAATTTCCTCTTTACTCAAAGGACTTGCCAAAAGCGCAACATTTTCATGATCATGTGACTATCCTTACCCTTAGAATCATCCATTATAAAACACCTTTAGGGTTTAACGTTCTTGAAACCATCTTAGGTATAGTCAACTCATTAGGGTTCTTATCAATTAAGCGGATCTATTGCCATTTCTTACCACTCACCTTCCTCATTAATTATTCATTATCTTACACATGACTTTATCATCAATACCTAAAATTAAAACAACTCATCTGTCCCTATAACCTACATTTAACCATTCCTAATACCTACCAACCCATTCCTCCACTTCATCATAATCTTCACTACCTTATGGGAGAACTACATCGACCTAAGGTCCCTTTTCAACGGGACTATATAGGTAGCACTTCGAGGGCATGGGACCCTTGGAGGTTATCTTGGAAACTCTTTACCCTAACTAATTCCCCTTTCACTTTCCTATTCACATTATACCCTAGTTATTTTCCATTATATATCAATAACTCAAATTAAACCAAACAAGCATCATTTAATACACATTTTTATCACATCATCAAATCATTCATTTATCATTTTCACATTTCTATTATAGCACACATTTGGGAATTTAAATCCATAGCCTATTTATACATAACCATTTTTCCCCATGTTACCTATAACTTGGGCAATACCTCATGCCTAAATCAACTTGACTCAATCATGCCTAAACTAACCTAACTCAACTATGCCTAAACCAACCTAGCTCTGTCATTCCTAAACCAACCTGACTCCATCATGCCTAAATCAACCAAACTCAATCATGCCTAAACCAACCGACTCAATCATGCCTAAATTAACTTAACTTAAACATGCCTACACCGACTTGACTCCATCATGCCTAATCCACCTAGTTTCAATCACAAACACACATAATAACATAAATTAAAAGTAAATACACCATCCATGGTATAAATACCATCATCTATAAATAAAAAATTTTATTTATAAATACATGTGTACATGGATACAAATAAATACAAGTATCTCAACAAATCCAATGTAAATCATCTATCTTTGGCATGCAAGCCGGTATATATATAAAAATGTGTAAAAACACAAGGAAACTTATCATAAAAGGTGACTAGTCATCCCCCACCTAATATCCATCATTGTCTCATCAGTCTCCTCCACTTACCCTCGAGTGGGGTGCCCTTCTAACCTCTCTCCACCTCACCTCAGCCTTCCTCTGATGGCCCCTCACCTAGAGCTAGCCTCGGTGTGTGGTAGCCTCTCCCTAACCCTTTCACGAGGCTATCCAACCCCCCGTAATCTATATACTATGCGTAAAATACTTACTCCTCTCACACAAGGCCTACTATGCTCTATACTCTACATAGGACGAACATCTATCCCACATCCGTAGCTGGTCCCTCACCGCACCCAAAAAAAAATATTGTCAAAACCTTCCCATACCCAACAAACCTTTTCCCTAACCCTTTTTACTTATCATACTCACCCTACTAATTTCCCTTGATAAACCAGTCTATTACTACAACTTATATCTATTCTCGTACTCATTACCCTTTTTAAACATATTACCCTTACCGTTATCACTCCACTTACTTTTATCTTCCATCCCTTGAGCTGCTTCTCCTAGCCTTTTCTACCTAGTGATCTATTCTCCTCTACATCCAAGGCATCGGTCCTTGTGACCGTCATCAGTCACCTATTACATAACAATGCAAAAGTTTCCAATCGTCATCGACTGACTCTTGACCAAAGTGTTGGTCACCGTCGCAGAGCCGAGTCTATTCAAAACCCCCCATTTTTTCCAAAACGTTTCAAAACTAGCCTAATCACCCATCTTACCCTACTGGAAGGTACCCTACACCCCTCCCCACCCCTATTTACCAAACCTTGGACCTCCTCCCTCCCTCATTTCACCAATTTTCACCATAAATTAACATATATTTCCCTACCAAAAACCCATACCCATATCTCCTTTTTTATTTAAATACTAAGACAGGTTGATACCCTACCCGATCTTGGTGTCATTGACATGGAGGCACGAAAATCTGTTGTGATAGTAGCCCACCCGACCTCAAGGACCCATCTCGCTAGCTCCTCTCACTAACTTATTCTCTCCACCTCAACTAGGTATAAAGTGCCTTGTATTTTTCTCCCCGCACTAGTATAAAACTCCACAATCTCTTTCATTTTCACAAAAAGCCAACATGTACAAATGAATCCATCAAATATGGAAATATTTGGTTTTATAAACCCACCCAACCTGACTAACATCGGTCAGTGGCCATGCTCGACTAAACTAATGATAGGTGTACCTAAACTGACATCGATTATTAACCATTTCACTTATAGCCCATTTTTACCCATTTTACCTACAAATTATCTAATCCCACCACCGTTTGACCTTACCCACCCTTATTGCAACCTACCTATAAGCCTTCATTACCTACACCTATCCTTATTTTTGTTTAGGTCCTTGTTTTTTACTCATACCTCGGCCCTACCAATGTCATGACCTATATACCTAGACTGAACTAGTTTTTGTGACCTTTGACCCTCTATGTTTGTTATACCTTGAGACATGTTTACCCATATTTTTTTGCCTACTAACCTTACCTTGCCCATTGCCATGTTGCTTATCCCGACCTAACCTTTGGTGTATCGAGAACATACCTAAATGTTCCCGCACTGACCTCTGTTGTGTTTCCGTGCCATATCTTATACCTTGGATACCGGACTCACTTCAACCCTATTTGGATAGACCTATCAACATTGGATGATGTAGATTTTGCAAGCTCTTAAATCTGGTACCATGTTTGTTATACCTTAAGACATGGTTACCTATATTTGGTTAGCCTACTAAACTTACCTTTCCTATTGTCATGTTGTTTATCTTGACCTAACCTTTGGTGTATCAGAACATACCTAAACATTCTTGCACCTGACCTCTATTGTGTTATTGCAGCATATCCTATACCTTGGATACATGACTCACTTCAAACCTGTTTGGATAAACCTATCGACCTTAGACGATGTAGAGTTTGCAATCTCTTCAATCCGGTACCGTGTCATAGTTTATACATCTGTGTGTGTGTTCGACTATCACTACCTTTGATCCTAGCCCATTTCCATGTTTTCTTGATTTGATCTTCACCACATTACCCCATATACCCATACAACGTATGCAACAATACAAGGTATGCAACAAAAATGGGGAAAATTTAGAAACCAAAATTAGGTCACACTCCCCCTAATCCCTCGTCAAATAACAAACTCAAACGTATAAACCTAACCATGAGACCTTCCACCCACATTAATATTAATTTAATTAACTTAATTAAATTAATACCCATCCTCATAATATTCATTACTTAATTATTTTAATTAAGCTAATTTCCACCTCACCTCTCCACCTCACCTAGCCACCTCACCCTACACCTATTCTTAAAACGTTTTCATAACTAACAAAGACAAGGTCCCGCTTACCTTAATGAGCTAAGACTTAGTTAAACCCTAAAAATTAATGCCTATTATCCCTCTAACCACATTCCCTCTCATAAAAATGCAACTTCCACTTTGATCGAAAGAATAGATAGCTCTAGTGAAATTGATTTCCAGGATCTATTTTTAGTAAACCTAGAGAATCTTGCCTTAACCGATGTCGAGCAACCTAAAACCAAATCGTCAACCCAAAAATGTCTTCGGTTACAATTTATTCATCTTAGCAACCTTGTTTTTGGGTTGACACATTATGAGATCAAAGGGACGAGAAGAGAGCTACATGCAAGAAAACCCAGAGCCTTTTTTCACCTACAAACATCCATAGCCAAAGAACAAGACAAATCCAGAGGTATTACACTCATAGAAGAATTCTAGGAAGCGCTATCATGGCACTAAACACCATTCTTTAGGTCAAATGCTATCACCATTCAGCCATCAAACTTGTATCACAATAAGTGTACCTTCTACAGCAAAGATAGTCTATTTCAAGTATAATATCCTTCGTTAGTTATGTTATCGGTTTATACTTTACATATTTAGTTCCCATCTTCTACCTACTTGTAGACTTAGCCATTGCTCTACTCAAACCATCAAATCACCCATTTTCACTGTTGTACACCTCTCGAGTATACCTAAGACCTTTACAGACCTCCCTATCCACCCTTCCATCTCTATTTAGCTTCAGTTAAATCGGCACAATCATATCTCATTGAGTTCCTTTCACCCCGACCCTACCAATGCCGGTTACCCATGACCATCGCTGGTCCTTTCTAAACTATGATCGGTTACACTTGACCGACATTGGTCTTTGTGTTTTACACTGTGTGTCAATAACAGAGCCAACCTACCTTCTACCAATCGACACAAACAACCCGAACTGGACTCCACACGGCCCAACACCCCGACACCTACCTACCCTTCGATCTCGACTACAACCTAGCTGTTATGATTGGATATTCTTATTGTACTTGAATGAGATACCTAAATCATATCAAATACATCAGACTTCGCTTATCACTCATATTAATTTTTTTAAGTAGTGGATTGACAACCTTCTAGGAGTATCAAACTTCTCGGATCTAGCACACGCTAGAAGTCCACTATCATACATTGTCTAACTCTTCTTCGGTGGTCTTATTTTCTATTTCGGGTGGTTCATCTTAACAAAAATGAAGCTCTCACGGTTGGCATTAGATTGAGAAGTTAGAATGCGTGAGAACCATCAACCGACCAACATAAATAGGTATTCCTTCTTATCCCATAACCCTTATTTGTTTTGTCTCAATAACGTAAAGAAAATAGTGAAACATTTTGGCATGCCCAGTGGGACCCATGCAGGTTCCTTGCATTTTTCTTCATTCCTAGGTAAATATGGTGTTTTTTTACTTTCTAAATGTATTCACACTAAATCTCTTTCCCTGGTAATACTCTCTTCTTCTAATTTTCTAAATCAAAATCTATTTTCCAATGCTTAAAACGAACCATTTTTCTTTTTTGCATTCTCATAAGTAGTGAAAGAGCACGTTCCTACATGTTCATCATTTTCTTCAACGAACATAATTTATCGATTTGGGTTTTAAATCATATGCATTTGATCCTTATATGTTGCATTTATCTCACATTAATATGAGGGCAACCTATATGCTTTGGAATTCATGCCTCGATTGATGGTAGACACAAAGAATCATAGAAAATCACTCTCTTTCTAAATCTTCTACCAAACTACACAAAATTGAAAAAATTAACATACTCTAAAACAACATCTCATCAAGAAGTTGTCAATGATCACATGATCAATGGATTGACAGTGGGCACTCATTTGATTACTTCTATCCAATCATTACCTCATAAGATGGCCCACTCCCGACATAACATAACCTGAAACCTCACTTTTTAGATATCCTTATTCATAGGAAGACTTCCTCACCAAAAACTCTACTCTAAATTCATGACTCAGTCTTTTAAATAGCATAAGCTCAAAACATTAAAAATCACTTGTTGGACACATGTTTTTAGCATTTGATTGAAGTAATTTTTGAGGTGTGAGGATACATTTCTCCATTGTCCATTATTTTTCCTTGCACACTCCACAATCACAGTTGGAGTATTTTGACTTCTTCTGAGTGTTTCAAAACCTCATTATATCATCTCTAGGTTTATGGGTTGATCATTCATTTGATCTTAGTTCAAAACAATATATTTTCTTACATTCTTAAAATTTTCACATTAACCAGCATCAATTTATCCACCGGAATCAATTTACACCTACCCATGATCAGTTCTACCTAACCGCCATCGGTTCTGTCCTTTTGGTTAACTTGCCTAAGGGACACCTATTTCATCTTCTTTACTATTTAGAGTTTTTTTGAGTCTCGTGATCTCTCGTATTCGATAAACGGTCATCATATAGCTTATCTATCTAACACTCTTTATTTTTACCCCTTTTGGTCTTTTTTTTTTTTTTTTCCCATAGTAACTCTGACTTGGTTACACTGAATCATCATCAGTCATAGATAACCAGCGTCAGTTACCCTATGTTGATTCGTAGCTGACACATTACCCAAATCCACCTACAAACACCTATTATTCACATTCCTACTATGTTCTATGTCATCTATAGGATACAACATCACTTGATATATATGCATTCACATGGTGTTGACTAACAACCGGGATAGTGCTCTTTTAATTCATGCTAGTTTTCAACCACTCCCATATATTCCTTCACCACCCTCTATCCTGTCACTCATGGATCCAACCCTTCCTACCACAATTGCCATAGGTGAAGAGTAATTTGCATGAATCCTTGGTCATAATGTCACGGCCTTACAATTCTACCTTTCCCACTCTTCCACTTGAGACTCCTCAGGTCAGTTGATATATGGCATGCCTGTATCCATCTCTCCTACCCTTATCCCCACTTCTACATCAGCCCCTACTAGTTCAACATTACCTTCACCTACTTTACCCCTAGTGGTTTTGCAGCTAGGCCCCATACTTGTTATGACTACTACATCTTCAGTATTAGTCACACCTATAGTATTTGTTGTTCCTCATTGACCACCCAGACCATAACCCCATCTACACCCATTATCTCACAAATACCAATTGCAACACAACCGCCCATGGTGTCGGTGACCCGTACTCCATTCCAAAATCTTATCTTCTCAATCCCACAATTCCTACCCCTAATTGCTACTGGAGTCACTGTGACCGCCCCACCTACATATACATACTATCAACAACCCCCTATCTTGTCCATCACCCATTTTGGATATATGCCCTCTATGTCAATCCACTATTCTTAATCTTCCTATTTGGCACCACCATACAATGGAATGTCACCCACATCACATGTTCAAGACCAGCCCTCTTACCCTTGAGGTAGTTCCTTCCATCATAAGCTACCAATGACTTCATAAATTAATCATGGAAAGGATACATACTTTGGAAGAATCAATTTTCGCTCATGTAATTCTGTCACCTATAATTAAATCTCTAATGAACCCATTCATCCATCCATTCCTATTCACCCATACCCTATACATTGGGAAATGCCAAAATTCAACCACTTCAATAGTAAAGAAGACACACAACAACATTTGTGGTCTTTTAAACATGGGTGTTACCTGATCGCCCATGATGATGCTTTACTCCTATGAACCTTCCCGATTTTCCTCATAGTGCTTGCATTAGATCGATACACTGGGCTACCAAAAATTCCATCTACTTGTTTAATCAAGTAGCCCAAGCCTTCTAAGACCACTTCTCAATCAGTGTTGTCAAGAAAGTCACCATGACTGATCTTTACTTTACACGATAATATGACGACGAGTCTATCACCGACTTTATTGCTAGTTGGCGCAACTCGATTAACGGATCACGTTTCAATTACCTTAAACCGAGCTCATAGAGTTGTTTACTTGGTATTGTGCTAGACACATCTCACCAACCTTGTAGGTGCATGCCTTCCACACATTTGACGAGGCATTCACCATGGCATGAAAATTGGAGATTTGTGCTATCAAAGAGAAGAAAATTCAGCTACGTAATAAGAACATCACGTTCAAATCAAATTACGCTTATTCATCTTCAAAACCCCAAAACAGCTATTCAAAACTCAAAGGATCTACCAATGTTGTGGTTCCCAAAGCTGGACCCTCTCACCCATAAAATCAAGCCAAACCTTATTCTAACCTCTCTTTCGTCCAAACTTTCTAGTTGAGATGAGAATAATGAAAGTACACTCGAGTAGGAGAATCTTATTATTTTATTTTGGAAAAACTTATTAAGGCTAGTACCATTACCCTTCCACCTATAAAACCATGTCTTTGGTTTTGACCACGAGTGCCCCATGCTCACATGGTATAAAGAAGATGAATTTTGTAACTATCATTGTGTCAAAGGCCATAGCGATGGTAACTACATCATCTTCAATAATATCATCATAGAAATTTTAGAAAATGGGGATCTAGTCTTGGATAACCCAAATGCACCCGTTAACCAAAACCTACATATCTTTAAGAAGCCATTCCCTAATCATGTCTCATCTTCCAACCAAACTGGTGACACTTCAACTAATGATAACAATGTCTCTGTGAGGTCCACACCATTTTTGAGGACATGCCACTTGCTTCCCAATTGCCTCATGTTCCTTCCATAGATGAAATTTTAACCCAAGCTATCATACCTACACTGAAACCTTTTTCATCTACTCGTCTACCCACAGATTAACCCCTTCATTTTTTCCTTCACCCATGGAAGAACCTATGATTAACACTCCACCTTTGGCCCCTTAAATTACCGAGCATCCATCGTGGCACCTCTCCTTGTCATAGGAAATACATGTACACAACCTAAACCATCACAAGGAGATTCCACCTTTTTTCTGTCCCATCCTCTCCTCTACCCATGGAGGATCTTGTCAAAATATCATTACCTTTAGATGTCCATTATCCATCAGACCTTCAAGATCCCACTAATTTTATTTCATCTCTCTTACCCATAGAGTCTGAGGCTAGCCATTTCCTTGTGTCTCAAACACATTTTACTGGGATTGCTACTTGATCCTTATCATCCCTACTTAAAACAATACCATTTTCACACCTATCTTATCACTTGAACTATGTTGATAGAGCCTTACTTTAGGGACGTCTTCTACTTCATGCTTCAACCTAAATGCAGTTGTCACTCATTGACACCTCAAAATCTATCAAAAAGTGTTTCAAGCAACCAAACCAAACACAACCATGACTATTGCAAGATCTTCCATGTCATCACCCACACCTAACACACACCTCTTCCCACAACCCAATATACACCTACACCCAA
Organism: Taxus wallichiana var. yunnanensis; assembly: GCA_018340775.1. Lineage (NCBI taxonomy): Eukaryota > Viridiplantae > Streptophyta > Pinopsida > Cupressales > Taxaceae > Taxus > Taxus wallichiana. The sequence goes on along the minus strand of CM031242.1, from coordinate 203,386,324 downwards.
ACACCTACCCATGCCTATATCATCTCCCTTACCTAAACCCATAACTACCTTAGGGGTCATGCCGACATCAAACCTCACTCACCCACACATAAAATTAGATTTAGCCGCATCTTCTCAAACCAACACTAAACTTATTCTAGCCCCAACCTCCTAGACCTCATACACCAACATCACCGACCACACCATTGTCACCTTCACTACTTTTTTCCATCCTAACACCTCACCCCTCGACCCCGGCCAAACAACCTCCTTTGACTGGTACACCAAGAATGCAATAGCCCACCTCCTCATCATGAACCTATAATATACCCAAGTGATCCACACAACCTCCACCATCACTCGTAACCTTCTTACCACCCATACCACCACTACCTTCCATAACTTCTTCACTACCCATGACACTCTCTTCTCTTCCACTCACACCTTCTACCCAACCTCTACCAACCACCTCCACCGCAAACTAGTTACCCCGTGGGTAACCTATCCTCTCCCACCATATTATTTTCCCTCTACATCTCATGCACTCGTGTCATCTTTTCCCAAGAAGTTGTAACCTAAAGCTAACAATCCTCTACCCTCTAATAAGGTAATTAAATAAACCAAATCTTTTGTCACCAGCTCTTCTACCATTCCCATACCCAAGAAGATGCAACCAAGACCTAAGATCACTCCATACACCAAACTAGTAGACTAACCCATTCCCCCATCAATAGATCCTCTTCCTCCACAATCAGCCACACCTGTACTCCAAACCCACACTCACCTCCCATTACGATCCACTAGAAGGGTCCTACACCAAAATCTTAACCAATCTCCTTGAAAAATTTATCATCAAATTACCACCTCTTAGACCTTACGACCCATGAAAAACCAAACTAAAAGGGTTTGATGAAACTAAAATTTGTACCTAGCATCGTGTACTATGACACGATGTCGAGAACTATAAGGCTTTAAAAACCTCTCTTGTCCAATTTTGTCCTCCTGGAGAAAATTTTGACAAAGACAATCTTCTTAATGAGAAGCCCATTTCACCTTCACTAATTTCCACAGATCTTCTTCCATTACCTACTAAGAGATCAATATCTCGACCGCCGTAACTCTTTGATCATCCCCTTAGATTCAAGATCAACATGATCAACATTTCCACCCATGCCTAGAAATATAAAGGAAAAGAAAAGGTGGCTAGGCCATAAACCAACCCTGTACCTCTACATACAATATGCACCCATACCCAAAGTCACCATTCGAGGTCCTACATTTCCTATTTCCAATGGGGTCACACATCACACAATGCTAAAACAAATACACCAATGCCCCCTCAAAATGTCTTTATATTACCTTTTCAAAACCTCTGAGTCACATCATCAAGCCCTCATGGAGGTCCTTCAATCTATTGAGGTTTTACCAAATGACCCCACGCCCGTGGCCTCCATCATTACCCCTCACCACGTAGCCTCTCTCACTAGGTCATCACCTTCCTCTACACCTCCACCTACTTGCCAAGTAGTCTCCTTATGTTTTAGATGAAGAGAATGCTTCCTTCTAGTTTGATGACCATGACACTAATCTTTTCATCTTTGTATTTATCGATAATATACGCATACGATGCATTATGATTGATGGTGGTGCTAGTATTAACATCATCTCCTCCCATGCATATGACCAAATGTGCATACATGCCAATTGTATGCATGGTAACCTAGTCATGCTCTGCTCCTTTAATGATGCCATGACCTCTACCCTAGGTACCATCATTCTCCATGTCCGCATAGGTCCCCGCACTATCCCAAAACTATTCTACATCCTAGAAGGAGAGTTACAGTATAACTTGTTGCTCGGCTGACCTTCAATCCACACCATAGGTGTGTCCTTCAAATTTACATCATTGTCTCAAATTTGAACATGAGGGACATAATTTACATGATCCCTACCGACCCATCACCTTTCAAGACGTGTAACATGTTATACCAACCCAATTACGTACATGTACCAATCAAGGCATCGCCTACTATCCCTACTTCACCTTTATCTATACGCCCATCCACCAAGACTACCACAACCTCTCCCATACCTAACCTCACTATCCTTACTACCACTACAGCCTCTACAATTGACTCACTTTTTTCCCCATCATCTAGCGAGTCGTTTATCCACGTTATCCACATATCGACTACCAATCCCATAGAATGTGGTTTTCAATGTCTCACTTAAGGGGAATACCACCTATAAAATATCGACACCCCACAAGAGTATGAGAATGTGCATCAACACCCCAATTATGACATTCACATAGGAAAGGTTTTTCCTTATGGTCCTCCGCACCTTCACACTAATATAATGTATGGGGACATGATATTTCAACCTATAAATCCGAATCTCCATCCCATACCCAACCATTTTCATTTTACGTAAACTCCCTCACTAACCACCGCTTCATTCACACTTTCCTCCACTAGTGTGAGTAGAAAGGATTTGGCTTCACTTTTTATGAACAAGGCTGCGATATTGTCATTTCATGTAGCTCTCATAAATACAATGATATTTGTAGCGGCATTAGTTTTGACGTACCACCTTCCAAGAAGGCTTGCGTCGACCTCATTCAAGACAAAACACCTTCCTCACCTCATTCACCCATGATACCATCTTCACCCATGGAGTTCATAGATCTTGAATCTATTCCCTTAAAAAAATCGTGAACACCATTTACTTGGGACCTCTAGCCTAACAACATGTTGGTAAGGCTCCCTCTTCTCTCCCATTCCTATATCCTAACATGATCAATGAAGATACACCTTATATTAATGTCGTTCAATATCAAGAAGATGAATCCATTATCAATTATCTGGGTGCAAAATATTCTTACATTCACCAGTCATTACCTTTTGAGATGAAAACCATGTTGAAAGAATTGACCATCAAAATCAACATTAACACTCAAGATGAACGTCAAATTCTAAATATCAACCAATCCTTAGACGCTATTGAAAAGGAATCCTTCACCTCATTTCTTCAGGACCATAGCAATGTTTTTTCCTAGTTCTATTCCAATATGCATAGTATTGACCCAAAAATGTGATCCATAATATTGTAACCATTCCCGATGCCAAACCCATAAAAAAATCTATGAAAAATACATCCTCGTGTTGCTCTTCTAAGTAAAAGAAGAGCTTCACACCTCCTCTCATTTTCTTTCATCTTACCCTTTGACTATCCCTAATGGATTTTTAACATCATTCCTATCACAAAGGTGATAGGGGGACTCCACATTTTCATGGAATTCCATGACCTCAACCTAGTTTGTCCTAAAGATAATTTTCCCCTACCAAGAATTGACCAACTAGTTGATCTCACTACCGCCATGAAATGCTATCACTCATGGATGGTTTCTAGAGTTACAATCAAATATTACTAGCTCTGGAGGAACAACACAAGACTTCCTTCATCACCCCTTATGGGAATTTCTACTATCGATTCATGCCTTTTGGCCTTAAAATCCCTAGTGCTACATATCAGTGAGCCATGACTTATATCTTCTATGACATCATGCATCACATATTGGAATATTATGTAGATGATATTCTACGCAAATCTAAACATCAAACCGAACACCTTCCCATTCTTATGGTCATCTTTTACCATCTCATTAGGTATCAGATATGCGTCTCAACCAAAGAAGTGCATCTTTGCGGTACTTTCTAAAAAAATCATGGGTTTCATCATTTCTTTTGGTGGCATTGAAGTCAATCCTAATAAAGTCAAGGCTATTCTATAAATTCCTCTACTCACTAATCTCATCAACTCCGAAGCCTCCAAGGTAAGTTGTAATCTATTCATCATTTTATCGAGAAACTTTCCAACCATTGTCAACCATGCCATCATCATCTCAAGAAAGACATGTCATTCAAATGGGATGATGAATTTCATAAAGCATTTCAAGCCTTAAAACAATACTTTCTTTAACCACTAGTGCTCATTCCTCCTAATGATGACCAGCAATTTTACCTATATATTTCTACCACTGACCATTCTTTGGGTTTCATGCTTACCCATCACAATGAGCAACACAGAGAGCAAGCGGTTTGTTACATAAGTTGTACCCTTCTAGGATATGAAACTAGATATACCCACACTAAAAATATCTCCTTATCCTTATTTTTGTCACCACCAAATCGCTCCATTACCTACTCAACCAAAAAACCTTCGTCATTACTAATATTGATCCATTACACTATATGTATGCCAAACCCTATCAACATCAACATTCCACACATTATCTTATGCTTCTTGCTGAACTTGACCTCAAAATCATTCATCAAAAATCCATCAAGGGTCAGGATATCATTGAACAACTAGCTGATGCACCTATTTCTTGAAATAAACCTTCTAATTGTAATTTCCTAGATGATTCTATAACTACCCTCTCCCTAGACAAACCCGCTTACCAAATGACACTCTTCTTCGATGGCTCCAAGTGTCGGTGTGGGGTTGGGGCTGGTGTTATCCTCATTCCCGTTTATGGTGTGAACATATGCCTTTGTCTTTCAAACTCAATTTTTATTGTACAAACAATATTGCTGAATATGAAGCACATGTATTTGGTCTCCAAGATTCTTATCTCTTAGATGTTAAGTCAATCAATATATTTGGTGATTCTCACTGGTCATAAACCAAGTCAATGGTATATACCAGTGTTTTAATGAGATACTTCAAAAGTATGATCATCACATTAGCATAATTTTTACCATCTTTGATCATTACGCACTTTAAACCATCCCATGTTCTACTAATAAATTTTTGGATATAATGGCCTTCTTGGCTATTCGGATACCTGCTTTGCTGCTAACTCTAAAATATTTGTCACAATAAAAGGCTACAATCACCCTCATATTTACCTTGTGAGGTCTACTCCATCGAAATGTTTCCCGACCCACATGACCTTCGGTATAAGAAATATGAAGACTATCTTTCCCTTTCCATGTACCCACCGATCTCACTTGTAATGGAAAAAGTGACTTTATTAAAAGTCTCTCCCGTTATGTCATCATGGATGGTCTTCTTTATAAGCATGGCCTGGATGGCATTCTCTTACGATGCCTTATAAGTTCTAAAACTCCCTACACCATTAAGGAATTCCACGATGGAAGTTGTTGAGTTCAATTTAGTGGTTTAGCTATTGAAAAACACATTCTTCACCAGGGATATTATTGGCCAACCCTAAACCATGATTTTTGTGATTATGTCAAATGTTGCATGAAATTCCAGCAACATGCTAATCTCCATCACACACCTAGCCATGCCTTACTGTGTCACACGATACCTTTGGCTTTTCTCTCAATGGGGTTTATAACTTTTCAAAGTGAGATCAACCCCCATTCTTCACAATGCCACCATTGGATCATAACCGCTACTGAATATTACACTAAATGGGTAGATTCCATTCCCCTCATTTCTACAAAATCCAAGCAAATATGTGAATTCATTAACCATCACATCATTTTTCACTTTAGTGTTCCTCTGCCTCATCCCGATAATGGAAAGAAATTAAAATACAAAACCCTATGCAAATTATGTGACAATTTTGGCATCCAACGCAGTTTCTCATCACCTTATTAACTACAAACCAATGGCCAAGCTGAATCGACCAATAAAACCTTGAACAAAATTCTTATGAAGGTAGTCAACAATACTAGGAAGGATATGTATACGTACATTCATTTCACCTTTTGGGATTATCACACTAGTATTCACACTTCAACTACTACCACACCCTTTTCTCTAGTCTACAGTACTCAAGGTTATCTTACCTCTCAAATTCTAGATTCCATCTCTCTGCATCTCACTATAAGACATGCTCAACGATGATGACTTTCACCAAGATCATTTGGCACAACTTGAGTTATTAGATGAATTTCATCTCAATGCTCTTGACCATCTCCAAATCTATAAAAAATGTATCAAATGTGCCCATGAAAAATGTGTTCACGAATGAACCTTTCAAGTCGGTGACCTTGTCCTAAAAGAAAATCAACATGTAAATAAAGAGGATAAAAGTAAAAGGTGAAAATTTTCTCCTAATTGGCTCGGACCCTATATCGTTACCTATGCTTATGGATCAAGTGTTTATCATTTATCTTCAATCAAATGTAAACTCGAACTCGAGTCCCTCAATACATTGCATCTTTGACCATTTTACTTTTGATATCAAGCCCTATATCACTTTATCTTAGTCAATATCTTGTCTCTTGAGCATTGTTCACCTTCCACATTACCCATTTTAAGGATCGATTTAATAAACAAGAATCATGTGATTACCCATCACCTTTCATCCTTGTCTTCAATATGAGTACCAAGGATCTTCTCATAACATGATTCTCATGGATAATTTTAATCTTCTCCAAGGTAGAATCCCAAAGGTCGTTCATCACTCAAAACCACCTCTTTTGTATTTAACCTTAGTGTGTTATGGTCTTGTTTTCTAAACAAGAAACCTAATATTCCTCTATAGTATTATCCATGACTTAAACATCCAAAAACAAAAAGGGATATAATTCCTTGAGTCAAACTTCCAGAAAATGATGACTTCCTCAAAGCCATCTTTTCACTCTATTTACACCACCATAAATAGATGTTACCTTGAAGGATAACCATATAAAATCATTTTTAAAATAAGATAAAAATATCCGAAGCTTCCCGTGTTGATCAACTTTACAAAGACCTCAAGGAGATAATATAATCATCCCTTATGGACATCCTACATTGATCAATCAATTAAAAATACAAATTTTTTTGAATAAAATGATGAAATTTTCATCATGGACTTGCCTATTTTGATCATAGACTTCTTCCTAGGTAAACATGTTTTTGTACACTAGGTTAGGCTGAACCACCCACTCTCACCTCATTGCCTTTTTATCCTTATTTCATCTTTACTCAAGGGACTTGCCAAATCTATAACATTTTCATGATGATGTGACTTTCTTCACCCTTAGAATGGTCCATTATGCAACACCTTTAGGGTCTTATGTTCATGAGCCCATCTTAGGTATGGTCAACTCATTAGGGTTCTTATCAATTAAGTGGCTTTGTTGTCACTTCTTATCACTCACCTTCCTCATTACTTATTTATTATCTTACATAGAACCTTATCATCAACACCTACATTTAAAATAACTCATCCATGCCTATAAACTACATTCAACCATGCCTAATACCTACCAACCCATTCCTCCACTTCATCATAATCTTCCCTAGCTTAAGGGAGAACTACATCGGCCTGATGTCCCTTTCCACTTGGACTATGTAGGAAGAACTTTGAGGGAATGGAGCCCTTAGAGGTTATCTCAGAAAATTTTTACCCTAACCAATTACCCCTTTCACTTTCCTATTCACATTCTACCCTAGTTAGTTTCCATTCTATATCAATAAGTGGAAATTAAACCAAACAAGCATCAATTTATACACATTTTTATCACATCATCAAATCATTCATTTATCATTTTCACATTTCCATTATAGCACACATTTGGGAATTTAAATCCATACCCTATATATACATCACCATTTCTACCCCCTATTACCTACAACTTGGACAATACGTCATGCATAAACCAACTTGACTCAATCATGCCTAAACCAACCTAACTCAACTATGCCTAAACCAACCTGACTCCATCATGCGTAAACCAACCTAACTCCATCATGCCTAAATCAACAAAAATTGATCATGCCTAAACCAACCCGACTCCACCATGCCTAAATCAACTCCGACTCAATCATGCCTAAATTAACTTAACTCAATCATGCCTACACCAACTTTAATACATCATGCATAATCCACCTATTTTCCATCACAAACACACATAATAACATAAATTAAAAGCAAATACACCATCCATGCTATAAATACCATCATCTATAAATCAGAAAGTTTGTGTATACATACATGTGTACATAAATAAAAATAAATACAAGTATCTCAACAAATCCATGTACATTATCTATCTTTATCATGCATGCCGATATATATATCAAAAATGTGTTAAAAACACAAATACATTGATCATAAATGGTGAGTAATTGTCACCTCATCTAATATCCATCCTTGTCTCATCGGTCTCCTCCACCTCCCCTTCAACAAGGTGCCCGCCAACCTCTCTCCACTTCACCTTGGTCTTCCCTCTAATGGCCCCTCACCTCGAGCTGGCCTCGTGTACCTGGTAGCCTTTCCTTGACACTCTCTCGGGGCTCGCCACCCCCGTAGTCTCTACACCATGCGTACAAGACCTGGGCCTCTCACTCAAGGCATGCTATGCTTTTTACTATGCATAGGATGGGAGGTCTATCCCACATCCGTAGTTGGTCCCTCACCGTATTCAACAAAACACACTATTTTCAAAACCTTCCCATACCAAACACATCATGTACCCAAATGACCTTGTTCCTAACCCTTATTACTTATCATATGCACCCTATCAATTTCCCTTGATAAACCAATCTATTCATGCAACTTATACCTATTCCCTACTCATTACACTTTGTAAACATATTACCCTTATCGTTATCACTCCACTTACTTTTATCTCCCATCCCTTACCCTTATTTTCCTAGCCTTTTCTACCTATTGATCTATTCTTCTCTACATCCAATCAATATCAATTTCTTATGGTGACATCACTCCTTGTGACCGCCATTAGTCACTTGTTACATAACTAATGTCAAAAGTTGCTAATTGGCGACGCCTCGACCCTTGACTAACATCGGCCGCCGCGAGAGATGAGTCCATTCAACCGCCCACCTTTTTTTTTTTTTCCAAAACTTTTCAAAACTAGCCTAATCACCCATCCTACCCTACCCAAAGCTATGCTACACCCCACCCTACCCCTATTTTCCCAACCTTGGACCTCCTCCCTCCCTCATTTCACCAATTTTCACCATAAATTAACATATATTTCCCTACGAAAACCCATACCCATATCTCTTGTTTATATTTAAATACGAAGATATGTTAATACCCTACCTCATCTTGGTGTCATTGGCATGGTGGCACAACTAGCCATTGTCTTTGGTAGCCCACCGATCCCTCTCCGAATCTGCCATCACTAGATCTACTCCTAACCTTCACCGGTCAAATTGCTCACCCCGACCTTGTCGACCCATCTATTTGGATCCTCTCACCCATTGATTCTCTCCACCTCATCTAGGTACAGTGCCTTGTCTTTTTCTCCCATATTATTACAAAATTCCACAAGCTTTGTCATTTTCAAAAAATCCAACATGTACAAATGAATTCATCAAATACAAAATTTTTGGTTATATAAACCCACCTCAACTTGACCAACATCGCTCATGGTTGTTCCCTAATAAACCAATGATGGTTCTACCTAAACCCATGTTGGTTATCATCCATTTCACTTATAGCCCATTTTACCTAGTTTTACCTAAAAATTATCCAATTCCACCATCATTTGACCTTACCCACCCTTATTGTAAACTACCTACAAGCCTCCATTTCCTACACCTATCCTTATTTGTGTTTAGTATTTGTTCTTTTACCTATACCTCGGCCTTACCCATGCCATGACCTATATACTGGACTGAACTAATTTTTGTGACCTTTGACCCTCTGTTCTTGTTGTACCTTGTGACATGGTTACCCGTATTTTCTTAGCCTACTGACCTTACCTTTCATATTGCCATGCTATTTATCCTGACATGACCTTTGGTGTATCAAAACATACCTAACTATTCTTGAAGATGACCTCTATTGTGTTTCTATAGCATATCTTATACCTAGTATACTAGACTCACTTCAACCATGTTTGGATAGACCTATCGACCTTGGACGATGTAGAGTTTACAAGATCTTCAATATTGTACCATGATTGTTGTACCTTGTGACATAGTTACCCATATTTGTTTAGCCTACTGACCTTACCTTGCCTATTACCGTGTTGTTTATCCTGACCTGACCTTTGGTGTATTGGAACATACCTAAACATTCTTGCACCTAACCTCTATTGTGTTTCCACACCATATCTATACCTTGGATACCAGACTCACTTCAAACTTGTTTGGTTAGACCTATCGACATTGGATGATGTAGAGTTTGCAAGCTATTCAATCGGTGCCTCTCCATAGTTTATATGTGTGCATGCATTTTACTATCACTACCTTTGACCCTAGCCCATTTCCTTGTTTTCCCAATTTGACCTTTACCCCATTACCCCATCTACCCACCTTCATCTTCCTCACACCCACTTTTTATCAAACCACTCACTAATTTTTTCTTCCACCTCATTAGTTCCTAGTTTGAGGGGGATCACCTTCACCCACACATAGAGCAACCACTCTTTTTTTGTGTCACCTTACTTACAAATATAAGCTATGCAACAAAAAAGGGAAAAATGTAGACACCAAAATTGGGTCACACTCCCCTTGGCCCCCATTCAAATAACAAATTCAAACATATTCACCTAACCATAAACCCTTCCACCTCACATTAATATTAATTTAATTAACTCAATTAACTTAATAGCCATCCTCACAATATTCATTAATTAATTATTTTAATTAAGCTAATTTCCACCTCACCCCTCCACCTCACCTAGTCACCTCACCCTAGAGCTATTCTTGGCATGTTTCCATAACTAACTAAGACTTGGTCCCACTTACCTTAATGAGCTAAGACTTAGTTCAATCCTAAAAATAATGCCTATTATCACTCTAACCTCATTCACGCTCATAAAAAAGGAAACTTCCACTTTGATCCAAAAGAATAGAAAGTCCTAGTAGAAATGATTGCCAAGATATGTTATTTTTTGTAAACATAGGGAATCCCACCTTGACCGACACTGGTCACCCTGAAAATAAAGCCGGTCAACCCAAAACCATCATCGGTTACCATTTATTCACCTTAGCAACCTTGTTTTTGGGTTGGCACATTCTAAGATCAAAGGGATGAGAAGAGAGCTACATGCAAGAAGAACTGAGCCTTTTCACACCTACAGACATCCATAGCCAGCACCAGGATGGATCTAGAGGTATTGGACTCACAGAAGCATTCCAAGAAGCACTATCATGGCACCAAACACCATTCTTCTAATCAACTGCTATCATCATTCAGCCATCAAACTGCATCATTGTTGGGCCCCTAATGTAGCTACCAAATCTTAATGGCGTGTAGGCACACATGGGTGAAGGAAGCACACAAGTGAAGGTGCATAAGGTAGAATTCAAAAGGCTTCTTAGAGAAGCAAGGACGCGTGCACCATGTGAAGAAAAATTTAGGACTTAGTCATTTTCAACCTTTTGGACAGAACACATGAAGAATGTGTTCTATTTGGATAAGGTTCCATCTTGGTGACAGGTGTCCACAAGTAATATACCTTGCGATAGGAAGATCCAAAAGGCTAATTATGACATGGAGAGGCTGTGCCAGGGTGACCCACACCTTGACACTTGGGGCAGATCTAAGGTTGCGAGAAGAGTTTGTTAGAGCTCGGATGCCTATTTATACATGCGCCCTTGGAAAAGAAAAAGACGAGAATTAAGGTAGTGAAGATTTATAGAATTACCATGAGAACTATGGGATAATTGGGTAGATGATTCTAGGAAGGATGTAATGGGGAAATGGGGAATGCAAATTTTATTTTGTAAGCATACATGTATGGATCCAGATATGGCGCATGACCGTGGTCCACCTCTCGTGATTTTTGGAGTAATACTATGAATGAATGTGATAAGGTTACCACTATGTTTATATTAAGATCTCCTTCTTCTATTATCTGCATGTTTCCACTATGATTTTGATCTTGTATAATCATGAACCTTACTTGAATGTTAGTCTATTATCAATTCTGACTTCACGGTTCTAGTTAATTTTGTTGTGTGATTTTTTTGTTATGGTGAAGGGGTGTAGAAGTTGTTACGAGCTCTATATATTTTCATGTCTGTTAAATCACAAAGTCAAGATCATGAATTATGCCTTCCACTAAACTCACATAAAAGAGAGACTCGGCTCCCTCTCGCGTGCCTCGGTGAGCACCCAGTGCTTGCTGGGTGATAGGCCGGTGCGCATGAGGTTCCCTTGTTCTTAGTGGGGTGTAAAAATGACTACATCTTGGTTCTCATTGTCGGGACCTCTTTTGAAGTTATAGTGTAATATGACATACATCATGATCTTTGTAAAAAGTTATGGTGGATCGCTTAATACTTGAAGGTGTTAAAGATTGGTTTAAGAGCACGAGAGGACAAATTCACTATGAGATTCAATCTTGGACTGGGTTTAACACACAAAGATGGTTGGAGGACACTCTTTATCATGAGTTATACGAAACCTTTTTCTTTGTGTCCCGGTAAAGAGAGTTATTTGAATGGCTCTTGGCTTATACATCTAGATTGGGGTGGTATTATAAGTCACACCCTTGGAACCAAGAAACATATAAGAACTTGCAAGATGTTGATCTAACATGGAACCGTGCTATAGATCATTGGTGGAAGGGAGTATTGACTAGCTACACTTTGGAATATGCCATTTCCACGTATTCTTGTCCAGAAGTTGCTGAGTTTGAGTTCTTGTGAGAGCCCAGAGGATCATTTCTATGTGTTATTCCCCTGGCAATCAAAATCTTGATGGTAACCATGGGTTTAGAGGCATTTCCTATGGCCAACTAAACCACTCTGAGCACTTGGCGAGGAAGCTAGGTTGGGGATATATGGCTGATATAAGGATTTGGGAAGGAAAGGGAGGAGAGATGACTCAAGTATAACGAATTTCATAAAATGGAGATCAATAGATAGCATGGGATTACAAGTGGGTTATGTAGCCATACATGGTGGAAAGGAGTTGAGCTTCACATGGAGGATGTGGAACCCAAATAGTCTGTGATACCCCATCTTGGTAAGCACGGGAGAGAAAACCTTTCGGCCCGATCGAGTCATCACGTAGAGAAAGAAGAGTCGTTGGCAAACATCCAACCCCACCTATTAACCAAACCTTTGTGCTTGGTTTGTTTGAATGAGGGAAAAGTACAGTTGATCCATTTTATATCAGTGGAAGCAACCGATCGGCACCCAGAAGGTACAAATTTTCGTTTAGGACTTCTATGGCTTCACACACTATTCCAGTATTTGGTGGAATATTTGGACAAGGCACATACCCAACTTGTTTTGGAAGCACGTTAGGAAGTGGTGGAGGAAATACAACTGGGAGTGGCACTAGTTCACAAACTTTCAGTGCATAATTTAGTGGGACAATGGGAGCATTCGACATGACAAACACAGGCCCTGTACTTAACACAAGAGGATTTGGAGGTGGAAGTGGTGGAGCTGGTGGCTCAGGATCTAGTGGATTTGGTGGAGGAGGAAACACCAAGGGAAACCAAGGGACTAGATCAGGAGGACAAGGACCTTAGCCACCTCCTCAAGCCTTTTCCAAGATGTCCCTACACTTAGCAAATTACAGCAGGATAGAAGATGTCGTAGAGCATGTGCATAAGTGTGAGTTGTTATGGCATGCAAAGGGATCACGACCCGGGATCAAAAGTATAGTAAATTTTTGATGACCTTATCGGGATGCATGCATAGTTGGTATAGAAAGTATGATCCTCATCAGAGTATTGTGGATTATACCACACCGAGAAATGCATTCTTGGAGAATTCCACATACCGATTTTGAATAGAAGATCATCGACTCTCTCAAAGAAATCCAACAAGGAATGGCGAGAGAGCGTTCGAGAGTATGATGTGGATTTTAAAACTCTATTGTATAAATTGTCTTATGATATCCACACTTCATAGCATGCTCAGTGGTTTTTCATAGGGTTGATCACACCCTTTAGGAGGGCTTTGTCTCCAAAGACATTCACAAACCCGCGTAAAGTGTTGGAAGCTGCTTTGCATGCTAAGGCAGTTGGTAGTGTTGACATTGGTGTTAGCCCATTTCTGGAGGCTCAGATCACTGTCATGGATAAGAAATTGGAGAAATTATCTGTCAACACATCTCCAGAGATTCATAGTGGGATATGGTGCATGGATTGTAATGTAGAAGGGCACAAAAAGGATAATGGTGGGATATGTACTTGGAAGGTGGTACATGCCATAGCAGTAAACTACAAAATATGTCGCGGGGACCATGATGTAAGTAGGTGCCCCCTTTTATAGCGCATGATCTATAAAATTGTATCTTGTTATTGTAAGATATATACCTCAACCACACATGTCACAAAGGATTGTAGATTGATTGACCGATTCACGAGGCAATTGATCTTGGTGTGCACAAAACTAGCATTGGCAGTGAGTTCCAAAGGATATAAACGTCAATATGAATAGTGTGGAGATGGAGGTGCATATGGAAGAGGGTTTTGTGGAGGATTTCATGGTCTTGGTAACCATGGAGGAAGAAGTGAGTTCCGTAGGAGACGTACTTTAATTGTGGAGCCCCAGACCATTATAAGTGTGAATGTCCAGATCTTCTACAATGCTCCTGGTGTGGAAAAAAACATAAGTATGAAGAGTTCCTAGAGTTATACGAACATATGAGTTAGCAATACTGGAAGGATAAGGGTGTTGCCATGGTGAGTATTAAGAAGGTTGATGCGCAATGGTTCCCACGATTAATATTTGAATCAGAACTAGAGCTTGTTATGGTAACAACAAGGGAAGAGTCCACACATGCAAGGGAAGAACCTAGGTAGAGACCTCTAGTTTCAAGGGAAGAAGTAGCACATGGGAAGTATCCAAATCTAGCTCATAAGAAAGAATTCTACCAAGAAACCATGGACGTAATTCAACGTTTACAGGGGGAGATCCAATGCTTAAAAGAGAAAACTAGAAAAGATGAGAAAATAAGACCAGTAGAAGCACCAAAGGATGAATTGGATGAGGTTGAGGTGTGTAAACTGCGAGGTAGGAGAATGTTATTCCCTCTGCTAGGAGCATGGTTGAGATAAAAGGTGTCACACATCGAGGAAGAACATGAAAGGTAGATCCTGCATGTAAACCTCCCAGCTCATAGCCTTGATTATGACAACGAGATAACCTTGAACACAGTAGTGGATGTATGGCTACTTAGCAACATCCTCATTGACACAAGTGCAGAGGTTAATGTTCTCACTCTAGATGCCTAGCATCAAATGGGAAGACCTACATTATAGCTATCTTCAAATGTGTTGTATATGGAAAATAAGACAAAGGAAATGCCCATAAGTGTCTTGAAGGATGTGGCCATTACCATTCAGGGGACTAGGTTCACTGGGCATTTTGAAGTCTTCACACTTTTTGAGGTAGATAATTTCCTAGCTTTACATGGGCACCCATGGTGCTATAAGAATAATGTAAATCTCCAATTTAACAAGGGGTACATAAGCTTTGAAAATAAGGAAGAGAGGGTGATTATACCACTTACTAATGGAAATTATGCACCCTATACTGAACCCCTTGGAGAGGAGGTCCTTGATAGAATATATGTGCACTCCATAAGAGATCCAGAGACCATCCACCCTACAAAAGGAGTCATCCAGTTTGATGATGCTCAATCTGTTAGTGATACTACCAGTATAGCATGTGATAATTGGGCACATGGGACTTATGAAATGATTAGGTGACATCTAAAAGGATTAGTGACCAAAGTAACCACGGCATGTACAGTTCGACACCTGGGAGGAAAGGTAATAACCAAGTATTCTAGGGATGCATACCCTGAGGTCTTTTTGAGAGAAATGGAATCTCACTAGGGGGAGAACGAGTGATGAGGTATGATGGGTTATGTTTTGATAGGAACAACAATAAGGTGGTGGGCCACGCATAGTGAAACCTTTTTGGAGTGGCATGAAGTTAACATTGTGCTCACTACCTGATTCTTGAAGAGAAAAATACCCACCGCTATCAAGGATTACAATGACAATGGACCCACCTCTTCCCACATCTAGGAATGTGAGAGGGTCAGGAAGAAGTTGTGAAAGATTTACCACCCTCCCTTTGGGTGCACAAGCTATATTCAACACTACAAGGTTACATTTGTACATGGTACATCCATTCCAAAACACGCCACCAAATGGGAAATTGGAAGGAGTTAGCGGTGACTTGGTTCACACATTCGAGTACCGAAGTACCATGCAACCAGTTGATGAGGTGTTGTAGACTATCAAGTGCCTCACTCTGGGGGATTATGCCATGGCGAAAGATAGATTAGTAAACTTACTTTATGGACCTAGCTTGTAAGCATGGTTCAAAGAGGAGGAACTAGAAGACCTATAATTCGAGTGCACGTGTGCTGAAAAGGAGAAATGAAATATGGTATACGTTATTGATGGAGAGGAGATGGAAAGCCTAAATGTCAACCATTCAGTTGGAGTGTGTGAAGAAGGTTGATAGTGTGGATGCATGTGCCCACACATACTTTGAACCAGTCAAAACCAAGAAGGTTAACATTGGCTTGGAGAAGGATCCCAAGGAAGCTATCATTGGGGACTACTTGTCGGACAAGGAAGCATCAAAGATCATTGATCTCTTGCATGAATTCAAGGATTTATTCCCGTGCAGGTACCATGAGTTGAAAGGCGTCCACCAATCATTAGGGGAAATGAGGATAAAGTTGAAATATGGTGTGCACCTGGTCAAGAAGAGGCCATACAGGATGAATCCCAACATGCACGTAAGGGTTAAAGAAGAGCTAGACAAAATGATAGCATCCGGTATCATTAAGGCTATGGAGGAATCAGAATGGATAATTCCAATGGTGATAAGCATAAAGAAGGATGGGAATATTAGGATATGTGTGGATTATAGGGAACTAAATGTTGTTTGTATCATAGATCCTTTTCTGACCCCCTTCACTGAAGAGATTTTGGAGGGAGTTGCTGGGTGGGAGGTCTATTCCTTTACAAATGGATTCTTAGGATATCACCAAGTAAGGATTGCCAAGGAAGACCAAGATAAGACAACTTTCACCACTGAGTGGTGAAGTTTTGGATACATGGTAATGCCCTTTGGATTGAGGAATGCGCCCATTGTATTTTCGCACATGGTGGTACAAGCATTTCGGACATCATCCACAAGTTACTTCAAGTGTATTTGGATGATTGGATAGTGTATGGATTGCTAAGGGACCATTGTGATAACTTGAGATTGATGTTTGAAAGATGTTAGCAGTTGAGGATTTCCCTCAACATCAAGAAATGTATCTTTGCAACTCCTTTTGGAATGTTGTTGGGGCATATCATATGTAAAGAGGGTTTTACGATGGATCCCACAAAAGTTTCCGTTATTGTGGGGTTAGGGAGCCTACCACCCAAAGCACCATGCATGGATTTCTTAGACACACCTGGGTACTACAAAAATTTCATTGAGGGATATGTGAAGATCACCGAACCTTTGGAAATATCGCTCGAGACACAAGAGTTCCTTTCGGTGGGGAGAGGCAAAGTGGAGGGATTTGACACTCTAAAAGAAAGGCTTATCTTTGTACCTATTCTATGATTCCCATCCTGGGATAAACCTTTCCATGTCCATGTGGATGCCTCTCGGTATAGAAATGGGAGCCGTTCTTCCTTAACTAGGAGAGGGGATTGTTGATCATCCCTTTGGTTTTGCAAGTAGGAAGTTGACACCAGCAGAATAAAATTATACAATGACTGAGGGTGAGGAATTTTCAATGATCTACATGATCCACAAATTTAGGCAATATCTGCTGGTGACTCGCTTCATATTCTACATGGACCATATGGCCTTGAAGTATATAGTAAACAAAGCTGTGTTACAAGGCGCATATGCCGTTGGGTACCATTATTTCAGGAATTTGAATTCATAGTGGCGGTAAAAATGGGAAAGAACAATTGTGGGCGGATCATTTATCAAGCATTGATTCAAGATGGGACTTACAAAGTATCGAGGAAACCATGTCAAACATGTAACTATTTAGGTTGCGGTGTGCGCCCTCAGAGTTAGAGGACATTGTTGTTTTTCTCAAAGAAGGTGTGTCACCTTAAGGGATGAATGCCTTTGGAAAGAAAAAGGTTAGCCATACATGTCACGCCATTCATGTTGATCAATGGGGATTTGTATAAAATGGGCCGTGATGAGGTTTTGTCTTTGGTGTGTATTAGAACATAAAGGCATGTCCATAATAGAAGAAGCTCATGGTGGGATTGTTGGAGGAAACTATGTGGGGAACACAACTGCGTGCAAGATCCTAGTCACTAGACTATGGTGGGAGACAATTCACCAGGATTGCATTGAGTTTTGCAAGGCCTGTGACCACTACCAGTGCCTTCAAAACTGTAAGAAGGGATGAGATGCCCTTGTGCCCCATCACCGAGGACCCTTTTGAAAAATGGGCAATAGATTTTTTCAGACCAATCTCACCAAGCTGCATGCGAACGACTAACTCACAATATATTATTACATCTTGATTATCTAATAAGGTGGGAAAAGGCCACATCCACTAAGGATTGCACCGCAGCCATAGCTACTAGATTTTTGTGGGAAAACATTATCAAGTACGTATGGGTGTCCATTAAGTTTAACATGTGATAGGGGCACTCACTTCTTAAATGAAAGCTGTCGAGGATTCTATTGGTAGAATTTATGGTAGCCCACCATAAGACTACCCCTATCACCCTCAGGAAAATGGGACTGTAGAGGCATTTAACAAAATCCTTAGTCACACATTGACTAAGATATGTGATGTGGGTAGGAAGGATTGGGATGACAAGGTGTTAGCAATTCTTTGGGCATATAGAACAACGTATAAAAGGTTGAACAAGGCCACACCATTTCAACTGGTGTTTGGTGTAGAGGCTATTTTACTAGTTGAATTTATGCTACCATTACTACGTATAGTGCACGTAGGAGGATTGGACGATGAACAAGCGCTGGAAGAAAGAATAGATGAATTGATAAAGTTGGATGAAAGGCACTCACTAGAAAGATGGAGCCAAACAACTAAAAAAGCTAAGAAAAAGGCATGGCATGACTACCACATTAAGAACAAATAGTTTAAGGTTGGCCAGATGGTATTGCTATATGACTCAAAATTTCTACACCATCTGGGAAATTTGAAGGTGCATTGGTTGGGTCCTTATGTCATTTCATACATCCTTGATTTGGGTGAATGCCGATTACAAGCATTGGATGGAACAAAATTACTGGACACTTCAATGGGGAGTAAAGTGAAGCCCTACTATAAATAATGCTTCTTGGTGTTTGTAAATAAGGCAGTTTTACTAGTTAACTTACAATTTTCTGTTATGCTTTTCCTTTCTTGTATTTCCATTTCACATTTTTGTTTATTTTTGCACCTTGGGTGTTGGTAACCTTATTACTTTTTAAACTTATGAATGCGCAGAGGACTGTGCATAATTTTAGTGTGGGGTGAGGTGACAAAGGGAAGCATGGAGTTATTCTACCAGAGGATTGGGTTAGTAGACCATTTGAATTGGCCCTATTGAAAAGATGCATTAGGAGAAAAGAAGGTAGATGGATGGCAAAATAGGGTTACATTGGAAATCCACATACAAGGAGAGAAAAAACATAAAAACATAAGGTAGGTGAAAGAAAGAATCATGAGGATGGAAGAGGTGCCTTTAGCACTGGTAACACATGTGTAAGAGTCTTCTGTTAAGATGGATTGTTTGCACACCAGAAGGTTGGAAATATTTTCGCACAAGGATTGGGCATGGGTTGAAGTAGTTTCACACAGGGGATTAGGTGTGGGTGAAAAAAATTTTGCGCAAGGATTGGGTGTGTGAGGAGAAGCACTAAAGTCATGTTTTGTTTGGAAACGCTACATTAAACATGGTCATATGGTGGTATGTAGCCTATCCTTAAATGCGTAAAATCGAGAAAATATGTAAATATAAGAATGTGCATTTCATTATTTTACTTTGCAAAAACAAGAAGAGATATTTTCCTTCAAGAGATAGGGTTTTGAATACAAACTCGTGTGAAGGAAAATCCCAAAACTTAAGTGCAATGGTCCATTGGATCTACAAACTAGTGCAAATGTAATTCACGGGTGTGAGGAACATTGTGAAGAAGTCTTTGTGATCAAAGGAGAAAAGTCCGAGATTAGGGTTTTTATTTTTAGGGCACAAGGTGTGCAAGGAAAAGATTCAAACAAAATCACAAGTTGACCTAGGTATGAAACCAAGGGGTAAAATGATGGCCATAAAACCGGTTGATAAACTTGCAATACAATCCAAGAGGGGAAAGGGTAAGGGAAAAGGAAAGAAGAAAGAAGAAGATATCCCCTTAGACACCAATGAAGACTGGTACTAAAAATGCAATACCCAGATGGGGTTTTGCTATTGCAAGAGTGGGAGTCCCACATCAGATATATGTTTTTGATTGAATATAATCACCGATCAAGCATAATTGCAAAGGAAATGGCACTGGAGCTAGTGCACCCAACAAATAAACAAACACCTGACGGGATGCCAATCTATAGTGATGTAGTCAAGGTGAAAATGGAGAAGGTAGGGCTTCTCAGCTTTACGAGCTGCCATATTTTAGGAATCATGAATTCTTGTACCAGTGGCTGATGACACATGTGCACGAAGACTTATTTTGCTTCACAGGGTGTAAAATGCACATAACCCCCCAGTTAATTTCACAATTTACATGCCTAAGATGTAAAGGGGACACGCTCCTAGATAACCTCCAAGATGAGGAGGCAATTAAAGAAACCATTGCATCCCAGGAATATAAGAAGGGATCAAGGTACTACAACATTGTGGATATCAGCAATCCGGTGATGAAGATGGCCATGCACCTTGTTTCCAAGTTGAATGGACAAGAGAGGTGGACCCAGGTGAACAAGCCCTAGGTGAATAATTACAAGAAGGTCGTGGAAGGCACCGAATACAACATCTCCCAGTACATAGCAGATGAAATCATAAGCAGCGTGGAGAATGGGGGAAATATTCTTTTTGGAAACATCCTGTTAACCATTGTGTTCTCAGAAATTGGGGTGTTGGATGCATCTGAAAAATTTGTGTGGAAGTACCCTATGAAGACCCTTCACCCGTAGATAGATTCTAGAAATACACATGTGAATCAATGATAGGGGTACACAAGGTGCACTTAGAAAAATGGTACACGTGCCTTAGGAACACATTCAGGGCTGAATGGCGGATTCCTGAGCAACTCCTCGAAGAAGGCGAAGGAGAAGCGAGTTCACGATATAAAGCACTTCTACATTGGTAGATTCATCTTGGTGGATGGTAGTTGGAGTCCCTGGTGCAAACTCCCCTTCTCATTTACTACCTAATTTTTCCGGTGGGAGTAAACAGGTACAAGGAGTCGAAGAAATTAAATCTAGAGTTTTCCACCCTTGATAGTGAACACAGGGAAATGAGAAAGAAGTTGATCTACCTAGGGAAGCACACGTACATTGAGAGATACGTATCACAAGGTGTGCACATTATAAGGCCCATGACCTTACCTATTGTTGAGAGCGGTCTTTGCGCATGGATCTACCTCTCCATAATTCTAAAGTTTGAGAAGGGCACATATGTGGAGAATGAAATATCCATCCTGGACGACCCCATGGGAAGAAAGAAGCCAGCACCAAAGTGCAAGGAGAGGGAAGAAGAGGAAGAACAAGGGGTGGTGGAGAGGTAGAATGTAGGTACCACAAGGCCAAGTACCTATGTCCAAAAGAATAGGAGAATGCTGGTCAAGGAGAAGACCCTGGAGGCGTACGAAGCCACCATCCCCTGAAGAACCCTCGGATGAAGAAAGGACAACATCCCCAACTCTAGAATTTTCAGCAAAGGAAGAAGAACAAGGAATGGAGGAACAAGAGTCTGAAGATATAGATGACCTGAATGCCTATATAGGTGAGAAGGATGATGATGAAGGGGAATATTTGGAAGTAAATCAGGAACCAGTCGATGTCCATGATTCAAAGGAAGAAGGAGCAGAGGACACAAATGATGCTTTCATCTTTGTAAGGAGGAAAGGTTCCCAAGGGGAGGAAGGTGCATGGAGTGAAGAAAGGAGTGAAGGGGCAAGTACTAAGGGGCCAGATATGCCCAAGCTCACTTAGGAGGAAGTAAATGAGAAAGCAACAAGGGAGGTAGAGAAGATAATCAATACCTTGGTCAAAGAGGAGTTGGAGCGCGATGCAGAGCTTGTACTCAAAAAGTTCAAAGAAGAGTAGAGGGAGAAGAGTGTGGGTAGCACAAAAGGCCCAACTCTTTCAGTAACTATTCCCAAGGGCATGCACATGGGAAGTAAATGCACGGAAGGGGGAAGAACCATGATGGGATACATTGATGACCCCAACAAATTTTTGCGTGTGTGTTTCTAGAGTACCATGCCCACCAAGGAGCTCACCGCCATGGAGTCCTTTGACCCTGAGGGTGGGTACCACACACAAGGAAGATGCTATCATGGGCGTTCGACTCCCACCTCGACGAGCCTGAGTTCAAGGTCAACCAAGGAGTGGTATTAGTGTTGTCTGAAGGAAAGGGGGACAACCCCATTGTAAACATGCAACAAATATCAGATGAAATTGAGGCTAGGCTCTTCTATAGGAGTGACAGGGTAAAAGTCTTGGAGGACCTATTGGAGAAGAGAAAGGAAGAAGTAGTGAAGCTAACGAAGGACCTCAGCCTTGAGAAATTAATTAGCACTCAACTACAGAGGGAACTTCAGGAGGAAAAGGCCAAGGTACATGAAGTTTCTAAGAAGGTGGAGCTCATCTCCCAAGATATTATCATGAAGCACCCGGACCTTAACCCTCCCACGCAAAAGTATGGATCCTCCCTGGAATGCCTAGAGGACTTGACTCGAGATCCTCACCATGGAAAGGTAGCCTTTGGCCTTGGAGTTAGTAGAGGAGGTAGTTGTGTGCTTGGAGAAGGAGGAAAAGTTGAAGGTCGTCGCACTCATGGTTGAATACAACAAGGTGCTTGCTGATGTGAAAATAGTTTCACAAGCCATGGGGGTCACCTACGAACATTGCGTAGATCAAGACAAGGTGACAAGAATGTTGCTAGCTAGTGAGGTGAGTGAAAGACTTCGGGGAGAAGAATAAGGGCAATAGGGCCGAGTGAGAAAAGATCATAGCCAAAGTGGAAAAGAAGTCTGAAGCTATTGAGAACTAGTGGGTCTTAATCAAAACATGGCTAAAAGAGCTTTATAAGGTCATCATGAGGAAGATGGATGCCCTAGAGGATCACGCCAATAAACTGGAGATTGTCATGGAGACCATTAGCACGAAGGGGGAAGGGTTAACCTTTGACGAGGTGAGCACCTTGGTTGGTGATATCTACACTAGAGCACAGGATGAAGTCAGCACTGGAGTACACTAGAGGCTAACCTATGGAAAAATTTTCCCCTTCTTCTTCTTTAAGAAGTTTTCCTTCTATTCTTTCTCTCCCCCATTTCTTTATTCTTTCCCCCATTCTTTTCTAAGGCAAGGCCTTGCATTTTTGTATTGCATTCTTTGAAAAGGTTCCCGAGGGTGGAGAACAGGTGAAGTGTGGGGTAATGTTGGGCCCCTAATGTAGCTACCAAATCTTAAGGGTGCATAGGCACACACACCGGAGGAAGCACACAAGTGAAGGCGTGTAAGGAAGAATTCAAAAGGCTTCTTGGAGAACCAAGGATGTGCATGCCACGTGAAGAACAATTCAAGACTTAGCCATTTTCAGCCTTTTGGACAAAACACATGAAGAACATGTTCCGTTTGGCTAAGGTTCTAGCTTTGGTGACAGGTGTGTCTGAAAGGAATATACCTTGCGATAGGAAGATCCAAAAAGCTAATCATGACATGGAGAGGCATGCGCTTGGGGTGACCCACACCTTGACACTTGGGGGCAGATATAAGGTTGTAGAAGAGTTTTTAGAGCTCAGATGCCTATTTATACATGCGCCCTTGGAAAAGAATAGAGACATAAGTAAGGTAGCGAAGCTCTACAGAATTACCATGAGAACTATGGGATAATTGGGTAGATGATTCTAGGAAGGATGTAATGGGGAAATGGGGAATGTAAATTTTATTTTGTAAGCATACATGTATGGATCCAGATATGGTGCATGACTATGGTCTACCTCTCTGTGATGTTTTGGAGTAATACTATGAATGAATGTGATAAGGTTACCACTATGTTTATGTTAAGATCTCCTTCCTATATTATTTGCATGTTTCCACTATGCTTTTGATCTTTTATAATCATGAACCTTACTTGAATGTTAGTCTATTATGGATTTACAACTTCCCAGTTCTAGTTAATTTTGTTGCGCGCTTTGTTTCTGTTATGACTGAAGGGGTGTAGAAGCCATTCTAAGCTCTATATATTTTCATGTTTGCTAAATGAGTAAGTCAAGATCATGAATTATTCCTTCCACTAAACTCACATAAAAGATAGACTCAGCTCCCTCTCGTGCCCCTTGAGTGAGCGCCAAGTGCTCACTTTGGGTGATAAGTGGCATGTATGAGGTTCCCTTGTTCTTAGTGGGGTGAAAAATGACTACAATAATAGTATGTGTGCCTTCTACCAACATAGTCTATTTCAGTATAATAGCCTTTATTACTTCTATTATCAGTTTATACTTTGCATATTCATTTCCCATCTTCTACCTACTT
Organism: Taxus wallichiana var. yunnanensis; assembly: GCA_018340775.1. NCBI lineage: Eukaryota > Viridiplantae > Streptophyta > Pinopsida > Cupressales > Taxaceae > Taxus > Taxus wallichiana. The sequence goes on along the minus strand of CM031242.1, from coordinate 203,361,732 downwards.
GTAGACTCAACCATTCCTCTACCCACACCATCAAATCACCCATTCTCACCTGTTGTACACCTCTGAGTATACCTAAGACCTTTATAGACCTCCCTATCCACCCTTCCATCTCTTTTTAGCTTCAGTTCAATCCCCATAATCAGATCTCATTGAGTTCCTTTCACCCAAACCCTACAAACGTCAGTTACCCATGATCGTTGTCGGTCCTTTCTAAACCATCATCGGTTACACTTGACTGACATCGGTCTCTATGTTTTACATCTATAACAATAATGAGCTAACCTACCTTTTACCAAGTGACCCAAATAACCCATAACCCGACCACGACCGGTTCAACACCCGAAACCTACCTACCCTTCAAATCGACTATAGCCTAGCCTATTATGATTGGATTTTTTTATACTTGAATGAGATACCTACATTATATCAAATACAATATGAATTCAATTATCTCTCATATTAATTAGTTTTAAATAGTGGATTGAAAACCTTCCGGGAGTATCACACTTCTTGGTTCTAGCACACACTAGTTAGTCCACTATCATATATTTTTAAACTCTTCTTTGTTGGTCTTGTTTTCTCTTTCAGGTAGTTCCTCCCATCCAAAAGGAACCTCTCACAATCAATAACAGATTGAGAAGTCAAAACACACGCAACAACCATCAATCGACTAGCATAAATAGGTATTCTTCCTCAACCCATAACCCTTATTTGTTTCATCTCAATAATGCAAAGAAAATGGTGAAACATTTTGGCACACTTGGTGGGACCCATCCGGGGTTCCTTACATTTTTCTTCATTCCCCTGGTAATACTCTTTTATTCTAATTATCTAAAATAATATCTATTTTTTGGTTCTTAAAATGAACCATTTCTTCTTTTTTGCATTCGTATAAGTAGTGAAAGAGCACGTTCCTACTTGTTCATCATTTTCTTCATCGAATGTAATTTTTAATTTGGGTTTAAAATCAGTTGTATTTCATCATTGTATGCCGCATTTAGCTCATATTAAAATGATGGCAACCTATATGCTAGAAGTCATGCCCAGCTGATGGTTGACACAAAGAATCATAGAAAAGCACTCTCTTTCTTCTTCTTCTACCAAACTACACAAAATTAAAAAATACACATCTTCTTAAAAAAACATCTCACCCAAACAAAGTTATCAATGATCACATGATCAATGGATTGACAGTAGGCACCCAATTGTTTACTTATGTCCAGTCATTACCTCAAAGGATGGCCCGCCCCCACCATAACATAACCTGAAACCTCTCCTTTTAGATATCCTTCTTCGTAGGAAGCCTTCCTCACCAAAAACTCTACTCTAAATTATGATTCAATCTATTAATTAACATAAGCTCAAAACATTAAAAATCACTTATTAGACACATGTTTTTATTTTTTTATTGATGTACATTTTGAGGTGTGAGGATACGTTTCTCCATTTTCCATTCTTTTCCCTTGCACACTCCACAATCACAGTTGGAGTATTCTAACTTCTTTTGAGTGTTTAAGGACATCATTATATCATTTCCAAGTTTTTGGGTTGATCATTCATCTGATCTCAATTCAAAACAATCTATTTTCTTGCATTCTTCAAATTTTGATAGTAACCAACATCAGTTTATCCACTTTGACATTCGTTTATACCTCACCGTCATCAGTTCTACCTAACTATCGTCAGTTCCTTTTCATTTTAGTTAACTTACCCAAGGGACACCTATTTCATCTTCTTTACAGTTTAGAATTTTTATGAGTCTCTATGCTCTCTGTATTTTGATAAATGGTCATCATACAACTTATCTATCTAACACTCATAAGTTTTTACCCCTTTTAGTAAAACTGTTCTTGTTACACTCGAACCGTCATTGGTCATACATAACCGAGTGTTCGGCTACCATGTGCTGATTCTCAGCTGATACATTACCCAAATCCACCTACAAACACATGGTTTTCTCATTCCTACTGTGTTTTTTGTCATCTGAAGGCTATAACATCACCTTATATACATTCATTCACATGGTGTTGAATTGTAACCAAGCTAACACTCTTTTATTTCATGCTAGTCATCAACCACTCCCACCTAGTCCTTCACCACCCCTCTGTCTAGTCACCCATGGATCCAACCCTACCTACCACCATTATTGTAGGCAAAGAGGAATTCAAACGAATCCTCGGATCAGAATCCCATAGCCTTACAATTCTACCTTTCCCACTCTTCCACTTGGGACTCCTCAAGTCAGTTGATAAATGACATGCATGTGTCCATCTCTCCTACCCTTATGCCCAATTCTACATCAGCCATTACTAGTTTAGCATTACCTTCACCGACTTTACCCCCAAAGTGGTTTCGCAGCTGGGCCCCATACCCACTATGACCATTACATTTGTAGTATCAGTCACACCTATAGTATCTATTTTTCCCTCATTGACCACCTAGATCATAACCCCATCCGCACCCATTATCTCAAAGATACTGATTGCAACACAACCGACCATAGTGTCGGTGACCCCTAATCCATTCCGAATCTTGTCCTCTTCATCACACATTCTCTCGCCCATAATAACTACTAGAGTCACTGCGATTGTCCCACCTACATATACATACTATCAAAACCCCCTATCTCTTTCATCACCCACTCTAGATATATGCCCCCTATGTCAATCCCCTATTCTCAACCTTCCTATTCAGCACCGCCATACACTGGAATGCCACCCACATCACATGTTCAAGTACCATCCCTCTTACGCCATAGGAGGAGCCCTTCCATCACAACCTACCAATGACCTCATCAAATTAATGATGGAAAGGATGCGAACACTCGAACCATTAGTTTTCAGCTCACATAATTCTCTCACCTACAATGAAATATGTAATGAGCCCATTCATCCATCCATTCCTATTCACCCATACCTTGTACATTGGGAAATGCCAAAATTCAATTGCTTCAATAGTAAAGAAGACTCTTAGCAACATTTGTAGTATTTTAAACATGGGTGTTACTTGATCGCCCATGATGATGCTTTAATTCCTAAAAACCTTCCGATGTTCCTCACACGACCTACATTAGAATGGTATTGTGGGCTACCTATACATTCCATCTACTCATTTAATCAAGTAGCCCAAGCCTTCTTAGAACACTTCTCAATCAAAGTTGTCAAGAAAGTCACCATGAATGATCTTTACTCCACATTACGGTATGATGACGATGAGTATATCACCGGCTTTGTCACTCATTGGGACAACTTAATTAACTAGCTCACATTTCAATTACCTCGGACTAAACTCATAAATTTATTTACTCAGCTTGCGCTAGACACATCTCACAAACCCTCCAGTGCAAACCTTCCACCCCTTTGACAAGGCATTCACCATGGCACGAAATTGGAAATTCATGCTATCGAAGAGAAGAAAATTCAGCTATGTAACAAGAACGTCATGTTTAAATACAATTATGCTTCTTCATCTTTGAAAACCCAAAACTACTATTCAAAACCCAAAAGATCTTCCAACACTATAATTCTCAATGCTGGACCCTCTCACCCATCAAACCAAGCCAAACCTTCTTCTAATCTCTCTCCCATCCATGATTTCCGAGTCTAGTATTATCCTCTCACGTTATAACTAGAACTTCAAAATTCATTCCATCGAAATAGTTGATTTTCCATCTTGAAACCTTCCACCATCTTTTACCTTGGCCAAAGTTGGTGAGACATTTATTTAATTCCACATTAAAACCTTTCCATGCATTTGGAATGGTGCCACCGCCATCCAAATCAAATTGCTAACAATGTCCACCCCCTCCTCCTTAGGTTAGGTCAATGTCCATAGGTTAGGTTTCCCCAACATTAGTTTAAGACCATAGTTTAGGATCTTAGGCATAGTCCAATAGCTTAGGATTAATTAGTGTCAAAACTTAGGATGGTTCTCCCATTATCCTACTTAGGAATTAATGAATAAATCACCTTAGAATAAGTTTAGGATAAGATAAATAATAAAACACTTAGATTAATTAGGTCCTAATTAATCAAATAACATTACCTCTCATAGTTCTTAAAAATGATGAATCAAATCACCTTGAATGGTGATATCCAAAGATGTTATAGGATGCCCATGTGACCCCAATGCAAGTCTAGGTTTAGAAATCAGATTTTCTAACCGACTTGATCAAGATGATCAAAACACCAAAAATCCTAAACATGCCTTGGATCACTATAATTGATCCAAGGTGTGATTAATCCTATACTTTGCAATCATCAGACTGAAAAACAAGTTCAGTATTGCAAACTAGGAAATGAACAATTTAGACTGAATTTACTTCCTTCATCCATATGCAGAATACATAAAAAGGTTCATCATAAAAAGTATATGAAATACTTCATTAATAAATTCAGAATTGTCATGACATGACGTTATCCAATTTTAGAAGATAAAACATATCATCTACAACAACATGATTAATTAGTTAAAAATAGTACACTTTGTCTTCAAAAAAAGAATCACCTATCAACATTACTACTTCATTAACAAAAGTGATCAAATATAACAGCCCGGAAGAGGCATTACAAAATATTTTCTCAAGATACTACCAACAAAAACATAACATGTTTCAAAATTATCTCCTAATAACAAAGTAGTAGATTGTTTTCTTTAGTTTTTTTATTATACATATTTTTGGTTGCATTACTTCTTCATTGTTGTGTGTTGTAAATTGGATTCATTTGCTTACTTAGATTAATTCTTAATTTAATCTATTTTTCATTGCATTGAGTTCATTTTATCTTGCATACATGTATATAGTTGTGTTGCTTTGATTAGATTGATTAAATTTTGCTTGTTGTTTTCTTTTACATTTTTATCATCTCATCATCATATCATCAATCATCACATCTATACATTGTATATACATAAATGTTAATCTTCATCATCATACAAATGAAAATAAAAACACGTATGCTAAGCTAACATCATATGATATCACCAAGAGGGGAAAAAGGGATCACCTTCTATCCCCACCTCAAATATAAACCCTAATAAAAATTTGGATTAAACATGCTATCTCATAAACACAAAAATGTGATAAGTAAAAAAAATCCATCATCATCATATATAATCAAAATACAAGTTTCCATGTATAAAAAAATGTGTCTTGATATATGTATCAGATACAATAAGCCATCATGGGCATGAGTCAAAAATGTTCTTTCATATCGAGGCATAATTAAAAATAATACATAATACATCAGTACAAAAATGTGCCTTCATATCAAGGCATACATAAAAAATATACATCTAGTACAATACAAACGAGCCACCGAAACTCTCACCCATTTCGGGGCTTCCTTTCATGGGGCCTTGAGGTGGTGGTATCTTTGCGTAGAAGCTACATGATGAGTTGATGGCTATTATACTAATCTTGTAGATGGTGATGGCCTCTAGGACCTACATATGGACCTATTTTCAGCTAACTGATTATAATCCATGACCCTCTACTTAATTGGAATATCCTAATGGTATATCATCATGTATTAAGTAGCCTCACATACAATAGAAGCATGCTAAAACACTAAGTCATTTACCCCTAATGATGACCCTACCTATAGAAGTGCATCATGCTCCAGTCTCACACTGGTCAAATCGGTGTGTAACTAGACCCTCTATGCTACTAATTGACCCCTCTCGAAGTGACCTAAATTTTTGTGATACTACCTTCATAATGTTTTCCCAAGGTAGCTAGATTACTCGAACCGTGTAACACCTATCTAGGTCGAGATCCCTGCAGAAACTTGAAGTCCACTCTCCATCCTCCCCCATTAGACTATTTGGTGGGGTCCCCATCCATATTAACCATCTCCATCTCTATCTCCATCAACCCAATCTTCTCCGTCCCATCCATCCCCATAAGGTGTGAGGTAGACTTCATGCATGAAAAGGTGATAAGGACACCTTTGGAATATAAATATGTCCCCTGTGGACCCTATACCAGGGGAAAAAATGTTATATAGGTTATTATAAAGGAATACCTGCAATGGTACCTAAAAAGGACCCTACTATAAAGGCACTTATAATGGAACATGGGGCATCCGTCCCTACACCCGTATGTTAACACCCAATCTTCCCCGGCCCCATGCCTTAGAATTTTCTCGTGCCCCTACATGTTCTTGTGCTCTAAGAACCTGACCTTGTAGGCCCTACTATACTATTGTAATCTCGGTCTATATATCTTTCGTGATATAGGAAGGAATCATGGTAACATTGTCACATACCATGCTATATAGTCTCTAGTCTACCCAGGATCAACTATCTAAGGTTGTGGAACCCAAGGCTATGGGAAAAATTGATGGAAATTGTAAGGAACTCGTCATGGTATGATCCATGGGCCAATGTTAAATGTCTCCCTATATTTCTGCCCGTACTACATCTCATCTCCGGGAATCCCTGGATATGGCCAAACTAATGGTAGACCCCTGTCCACTCTGTGTCACTCAATGATATAATCCTAGATTCCAATGATAAAATGATCAACCTCTATTGTACTAAGATCTGTCACATCCTCAAGCTACCGATACAATCTATAAGGCCACCATATAACCATTCAAATCTAAATATCATCAAATGCTCGCTATTAGTATGGTGTGTATCTAATGTGGCTTTGAATATCATCACCAACTAGTACACAACCCATAATAGATGTATCATTAGGAGCCCTGGCTTGTAAAAATCCTAGTGGGCATCCCATGGTAATATGATCTTAGGCCCATATCTTCAATAATATCACTTGACCCACAATCTTCTTACCGTGCTATGTTATCAAATGTAAATTTGTATATAAATAGGCAAGTAAACACTTCCCCCAACAATAAACCTCTCCACTAATGAGACCATGAATATCTCAAATAATACCAAGATAAAATCATGCACCCGTATCTTTAGGTAGAAGGATTCCACTGACAAGATCCATCAAGTACACTAGAACCCAAGAATGCTGATGATTAACAAGACATCTAGCTATGTCAACTGTCATGACCTAGTGAGGTATGTCTGCTATGATAGACATCTCCATGATACTTTTTAGAATATGGTCATGGTTACTATCATATGTAACTAAATTTCCCTTGATCAGAACTCACAATATGTGCCACACATCCTCCAAGGTGATGCTCATCTCACTAGTCTCAAACCTAAAAGTATGACTCTTACTCCATCATCTTTCGAGTTAAGGTTATAAGAAGGATGTGGTCTAGAGTAATCTGTGGCATGCAAGTGACATGAGAAAGACATGTCACATCTAGTGTCATCTCCAAAAAGACATGATTGCGTTGTGAAAACGTGGTCTCATAGGTCCACATTCATCTATTTCCCTCCCGTATCTCAAATCTAGGTAAGCTAACCTATAAATCAAGAAAAAAACTTGTTAACATCATTTCATTCTAGAAAAATCATATAAGTTAGTCTATTCATGATTAACTTCTTCTATTCATGACTAACTTCTTCTAACAATCTCTTTTAAAATATTCGAAGGCCATAGAAAATGGCCCATTCACGCCAACACACCCATTATAGCACCAACATGCCCATGTTAGTGTCGGTGTGCCCTAACACTCACACCCCCTTCGCACATCGGTGCCTACATTTTCACACATCTCGCACCCCAACCATCCCCCATTTCCCACTCAATGGCGGTGTGCCCATCCCCACCCCAACGTGCTCATTTGGATACATATGCATCATCTCTTGTGTTATTTACACATACCAATTTGTGTTGGTGTTTTTCTTACATATGTGGTTGTGTGAATGTGGATTTTCACATATGTATGCCTCTAACCATGCTTAGGAGCCCCAACGGCTTCATTGGCATTTCCACACAACTTTATAGGCCTAATAAATGTTATTAAATGAGCTTAAATTCAAAACTTTTGCTTTATGTACCTACGGGACATCCTGGGAAGACTCATGTAGTCTTGGAAGTGATCTCGCATGATGTTTTTTCTTCGAATCTGGACATTCCTCTTGTACATCGAGAAAAAAAAAAATTATGTGGTAAAGGTGAGTAGCAAATAACTAGCCTTGATGGTTTTTACCCCCCGTGACTTGTTGTATATACCCATTTTGACACCTCGCATCATTTTTCATGCCCCGATAGGCTAAGTGAGCATTATGATTATTCTAAATTATTCTATCACTCACCGTGATGACTATTTTTAATAAATATTCATATTCACCTTTTTCACTACCTTGGGGTTATTTTTACTCCCGATAATCCTTTCTCGCTACTTGGGAATATTTTTGTTTACCAAAATTATTTTGTGATGTCCCATGATATTTTCATTCTTCTAAATCATTTTCTTCTTGGAAACTTACAAAAATTTAAAAAAATCATCAAAAATCCAAAAAATTTAAAATTTAAAAAATTTCAAAAATTGGTAAACAACATGCACACAGATAAAGTCAATATCAAATGCATTTTCCTCAAACATATAAATTTTTCCTATAAAAATATTTCTTAGGTTCTCACTTGTTCTTACAGAATGAATCATGATTGATTTTGACCTACCTCCATTAACAAAGTTGGTTTGCTTGTTATGTCTGTACTCAGCTAGAAACAACGGGTTGTTTGGTACTATTTCATATTGCACAAATGATTTTTTGTAAGACTACTTGTGTCCTCCATTATTCCCCTTGCATGTATCTTTTCTTGGGGCACCATTTTAACCCTTTTCGTTAAACACAAAAATTTGATAACTGAAGCTTTATAATAAAAATATTAGTGTAATTGTCTTTAACATTGTTTGTTTATGTGTGTTCGTACTTATTTCCCTGTTAGTTTAGCTTGTTTACTTTCTCGTATTTCATTGCATTATGTATGTTGCATGGAGTTAAGCATTTTTAGCAATGAAAAAATGTTACTATTATAATTTTTCATGTTATTTTACACATTTTTGTATGTATACATTTTAATAAGGGCTGATGATGTAGATCATACGAGAAAAGTGATGAATTTTTTTATTGAACAAGTTGGATGAAAAGGCTATTTCCATATTCTTCGTTATCATTTCTTTTCACTATCAAAGTTTCTTTCACTGGATTCTTTTATTCGTTTACTTCTTATTTTTAGATCGTCGGTTGAACTCTTCTATTACCCCATCGAAACTCAAGGGGTATCCTACATTATACTAATTTTTCTTTCAAATAATCACCTTTTTATCCTTGTTTACTTTCTTTGCAGTGGCATCACTTATTCCACCCTAAATGGGAGAAAACATAGACACCTAAAATCCACTTCTACATTTTTAATGCTAAAGTGGTACTAATAATCCTCTATTTCATCATTTCCATTATAATTAGCTATTTATACTAATTAACTAATGTTTCCCTCTATTTTGGTCAATTAAAGACACTTCATTAATTAACTAGCTTCTATCACATTCTGGATGCCAATTAATGACACTTTGTTAGTTATAATCCTCTTCGAATCAATTAATTAACTATTATTAGCTAATTAAGACTTTTAACATGTATTTAATCAATAAACCCTCTTATTGGATAAATCCAACTTTCAAATTCTTATAATCTTATTAAATACCTCCTCAATCACCTCAAAATATCCTAAAATCTTATTATAGCATATTAATTAATCATAATTGATTAATTAAAGCACCCCTAACTCCCATGAGTTGTTAACTCACTAGTTAAATTATTTAATCATGGTTAGTTAGCCCAAAGTTACTTTATCATTTGTCCCACATTCATTATGATTCAATATTTCCCCAAATAGAAATATATAAAAAGGACCAATCTCCTTACTTTCACACCTTATACCATACTTTTACTAGTATCTCATATAAAACATATGATTTAAGAGATTTCTCCATTAATTCGGCATAGCTGTTCCGCATCAATTCTACCATTTTTAGTAGTAGTAAGAAGACCCAAGCTTGTCCTTGTAGTCATTATTAGGTGATATCTTCTCCCTCTCTTTAGAGAACAACATAATTTGATTTCTCATATATCTAATTAGGTTCATTTTAACTAGAAATAATTTGACTTAGTAAGAATGCTTATAGATTAGATGAGTAAATTCATGTAATTTTCATTATGCGTTCTCATAAGCTATGATCTTGATGGTTCATTGATAAATTTAATATTAGCTCTAGAATACTAGGTGTTTGTCTTTTTAGTTAGCTATTGCAAAATTTTAGCATGATCACAAGTTTCTTAGTGATAAATCCTCCTTTAATTTTCAATAAAACGAGACTTTGAAGTGTAAGCTTCATCAACAACACAACTAGTGAAGGAGGGAAATACATGGAAACGTTAGTCCAAATACACAAGAAGGAAAACCCCAAGAATGACATAAAAATGAAAACACTAAGGGTATCCATAATTCCGGAAAAATATGGAAAATAAAAACACAAAAAGAGAATGGCTACTACCAAGTTTTGATTACACAAGAATATAAGGAAAAAAAAGTGATATTATTCTTTAAGGATCAATATATAATCCCATGCACATCAATGAGGTTGCACTCCAATGAGTGACGTGAACGTCCAAGTAATTGGCAAGAAATCGAATAAACAAGGAAAATTATACATAAATTAAAACATGTCTACTCATGCTCATGGATCGAAATAAGAGGGTATATATGAGAGTGTTGTGTAACTCTTGTGCATGGAAAATCATTCCCTCTATAAGGGAAAGAGGAGTTATAATTCCAAAATGGAATATAAATACTATAATGTCATTAACACATGAAAATGACAGATTCTATGATAGAATCTTCCGGGTTTCATAGAACTCGTAAGACCTATGATCTCACCTAAGTGAGAAGACTCTTCATGTGAGGTGGAAAAATAATTGAGTGATAATAAGGAAATTCACACACACCAACACCCCTATTCATTGAAGATGAGATAGAGGTCACGGAAATTCATAACAAAAAGAGAACTCCCTTAGAAAATTAAGGAAGATGTGTCAATGGGGCTTAGAAACTAAATTCCTAATAAGGTACCCATTTACAAACAACATCCTCTAGAAAATAAGAAGATGAGAAGAACGAATAGAAATCCCAAAGAAGATGGGTGGCTACAGAGGACCTCACCCCAAGAAGAGGCCATAAGTGAATAAACTTCACCTCGGTGGAAGGCTTGGTGAAAATATTTGGAAAATGATAAGAATTCTTACAATACTGCAAGTTGATGATGTATTCATGTATCAACTCCCATATGAAGTGCACGTGGATCTTAATGTTCTTCGCCCAATGATGTTGAACCAATTTTTTGAAAATCAAGATGTTGCTCATATTCTCACAATAAATAATGGTAGGATGTCGAAATTGAATACCAAACTATGTCAAAATATCCTCCAACCAAACACCTTTTGTGGTAGTGTTAACTACTCCTCTCTGTACTCTCCCTCTATAGATGATATGGAGATTGCATTCTCCCTATTGTTAGACCAACTAACAAGACCCTAACCAAGAGAGAAAGCGTAGCCTAAGGTAGTTTTCGATGATTTAGATCATCATCCCAATCAGAGTTTTTAAATCCAACCATGCCAATCTTTGTCCCTTAAAAATAGTGAATATCATTAGTGTGACTACCATGAACATAGTGAAGGATCCACTTCACTTATTTTAAATAAAAATCATGAGGCTCCTACATAAATCTATACATGATCCCAACATCATATGAAATATTTGACTAAGTGTGATTTAGGAAAATCAATCTCACCACTAAGTGTTGATATATTTGTTGTCTAAAATACCCCTAAGGCTATTTTTTTCAACACACAACTTCAATTCTAGACATCGAAATTTTTCAATTGATTGGAGTTGAGGAATTAATTTTTTTAGTATGTTATGTTTTCACAGTCTTCATGCATCTTGACATGTTCCATGCTCCTTATTCTCTACCCCCAAAAATAAAATTTTAGAATTCTTGAAAAAATGCTGAAGTGAACTTCCAAAGTGAATTTCGGGGTTCAGTTCCGATTTGCAATTTACATGTAAATTACAAATCGAACCGTGATTCGTAAAATGCAAAGAAAATAATGCATTTTGGGTTTTGGGTTCTCAATTACAATTTACATGTAAATTGTAACTTGATTCCCGAAATCCAAAACCAAACAAGCTGCAAAAGCATGGTCAACTAACGACGTAGTGTATTTCAGGTTTCTCAACATGTATTGCAAGGTTAGACTTCCACCAAATGTATATCGGAAGTGGTGGTTGTAAAACAAGTACCAAGTTACGCCCTTATATTTCACAAGTTAACATGTACAAATAAAGGTCAAACTTCTAAAATTCTTCTTCATTTTGGTTTTTTGGTACTCACTTGCATCGGAACATCGCATCTCAAATGCATGTTTGATGCAACGTGTTTTCCACTTTTGAAACTAGGCGATCTGTAATGTTTTGGGTTTTCAGGATTCTTATATGTCGGAACATCAAAGATAAAATGCATGTTATTTTTGCATGTATTCCACTTTAAAAACCTAATGGTCCTTTGTATCAGGTTTATGAGGGTGTTTTTCAAGGTTATGAACCTAATAGATTCATAATTTAACAACTCAACCACACACATTTATTGTTTTATGGCACCCTAAACTTCAAATGGCCATAACTTTTTCCCCTGTAACTTGGATTTTCACAAAATTTGTATTTTTGGAAAGGTATCGGCATGTATTACACCATTAAAAGAATATTTCTAGGTAGATAAAGCACCAAATATGATGAGGTACAGTTCCCATTCTTTCTCTTATAAGAAAATTACTCTTATCACAAAAAAAAACACCCTCTGGTTTTGATCATGAATATGTGAATGAGAAACCAATGTTTTTGGGTAACATGGGATTGTCTCTCGGCTAGGGGACTACTAATAGAGAAAAACCTCTAGAGATGGGATCCCCTACCTTATCTTACTACTAAACTTCTACTACAAGGAATCTCCTATTGTATACTTACGTCCTCACGCTTCCAAGGGACTAGAGAGAGAAATATTGCATGAAAATGGAAATCCTAAGCTACAAAGGTGATTGCACCAAGAAAGGAATGGGAAAACATCTAGATGAGTGAAAATGAGATGAATAATGGGAAAGAGAGAGGTTAGACACAAGTGACACAATCCCTAACTACATTTTTCAACATCTTTTCATGGAGTATAACATATATAAACCCGCGAGAATAACATAGAATGCACAAAACCTAGAATATGTAATGAAAGGAAATGAAAGGAAAATGAAATAAAACACATATAGGGAAAATAAATTCCAAAAAACATGGATTTATTGATTAAATGGATGCACAAATCATTACAATTGCAAAATAAGGGAATCATCTTCTTAGAATACTGGACTGACCAGAGGCGTGCAACTTGTTAACTTTACAAGTTACCTTGTTAGGAGGGCCATTTTAAAATTTTCAAAAATTCTCTTCCTTTCCATTCCAAATTTTTACTTTAATAAATTTTCCTTATCATACAAATTCAATTTTTGGTTTTAATTATGTTTTATCCACAAAATTGATAAAGTTTCGAACTCCAAAGTCTGAAATTCAGACTTTGGAGGTTCTTAATTTAAGAAATTTATAGTTTATTGTTTTCTTGTGAAATTACTTTGGAGAAACTCTGAAGTCCAAAAGTCTGAAATTCTAAAATTTTGGAATTTGGGTTTTTGGGTTTTGGAGTTTTAGCTTACATTTTCGGATATTTCGAGCTAGGAGTTTTGAAGTCGAAAGTCTAAAATTCTAAAATTTCATAACTCGGGTTTTTGGGTTTCTAAATTTGGGAGTCTATAACAAGGTAGAATGGTTGCATGCAAAATTTTGGTTTAGAATTCTGAATTATTAATGGTTCAATGACCCCACACATGTCATCCTTTGAGCATTTTATTTTTGGTTTACCTATATAAATCCAGATTTTCACCCATCATTTTCACCTAGAAATTTACTCTGACATTTTGATTTTTACTGAAACCCTATTCATACTACCAAGGCATATTTTTAAGGTACTTTTTGTGTTTTCTTAATTATTGTGTTAGGCTTGATAGTTTAGATCTTATTTTTATTTTTTCCTATTTTCCTTTTTTATTTATTTCCTTCATGTTTCATCCTAATGTTATCTCAATCATGGCTTCTACTATTTTGTTTTACTCATTCTCAACTCTCCTCGAACTAGAAATTATGATTTTTAATCAACATCACGAGCTGCATACTTTGTAGAAATCATATTCCTATGTACCTCAAAGCATTGAAGAAATCATCATTTTGTGGGAGTTATATATTATTGGATATCATCTTACAGGTTTCAAAACTCAGCGTTTTTGGGGCTTATCAAATTCGGAACATCAAAATCATAAATATTCAAAGTTTTAGAGATAAACCCTTTAGAAGTTTTCTATTTGGGTTTTGAAAACTGTACTCTTCGAATTTTTCAAAAGTGAAAGAGTTCAGGTTTCAGAAATTCTCAACTTCATATTTCAGAGATAAAACTTTTGGAATTCATTACTTTTCACCTTCAGACCATGTTTGGCTTTGAATTTAAGAGGTATGAGCTTTCAATATTTTAAATCCTCAAGTTTTAGACATTCAGCCCATTTGGATTACTAAAGTCTATTTTTTTAGACGTTCAAAGGTTTTGGAGTTTGGATATTTCATATTTTTGGACTTGAGACTTTCAAAAGTCCAAGAGGTTTTCATAGGTTTCTTAGGGCTTTCACTCAGATTCGAAATCAAAATTTCTTGTGAAATAATTTTTTCTTCTTCTTCGAAGGGAAAATATAAGATGAAATATACTTATTTGGGATTATCTCCTCCCACTTTTTATCTTTAGATGTTGAAAACATCGGGGACACTAATCTTGGGCACATACATATGTTTAAATTCTAGGAGAGAGTGGAAGATCTTGATAAGAAGCCATGGATGCAAGCTATTTACAATAGTGGTTTTCCTCTTTCTACTACTTTTCCTGCATCCGTGAAGTGTCAAGAATTTGTTCTAACTATAGCTTCACACTTTGATAAAGCTACTCGAATGGTGAAGGATGATGATGGTAAGGTCATGATTAGGTTCGAAAATGATTTTTTAAAATATTTTTTTATGCTTCCTGATGTGGAAGAGTGTTTTATAATTTCCATTGAGTCTGCGATTGAACATTGGGATAAATAATATGATATTTTCACAAACTTCATGATCAATAGTTAGTTAGGCAATGCTAAAGGTACCACAACCAAACTTCTTAAGGAAATTACCCACTCGGACTTTATCGGGAAGTCAATGATATCATTGTCCTATTGAGTATGGTTTAGGTCTTGTCTCAGCAATAGAGTTTCAAGATTGAATGTTTCTTTACATAGCCACCATTAAGAAAAATAAGGAATTTATCCGGTGGGGTTAACATATCAGTAGTTTAATATATTTTCAATCTGGGAGATGTATTTACCTCAAAGAAATTTTTCATGACCTCTTTTCTTTTCTATGTAGCAGTTTCTCGAGGGATTATATAGGTTTGAATCCAAAAGGGCTTAGGAGCACCTTCCGGATATATGAATTCTATCCTTAAATCACCACATAAGAAGGAATCAAGCATTTTAGGAGAGTAAATGATGTTTTCTTTGTTGTTATTTTTCATCATTTTCATAATGACTTGCATAATCGAAGGGTTTTTGATGAGGATTTTAGAGAATTATGAGAATGGGGTAATTTATCTATAATTTATAACATTCAATTATATCGGGATACGGATTCCTAGGTACTCCAAAATAGTTACCAAGATGTCCAAGTGACAAGTGGGTATTATTAGAGCTAGTTAATCAATTGTTGGATTATCAAAAATCCAAAATAAGTGGCACAAGGTAGGTGTTTAATTTTCTAGGAGTATAGGGAGATATACTTGTGCGAGTATTTACAAAGATGAAAATGTAGATGTAGAAATGTATCAAGTCAATCTAAATACTTTTCATCCAAGAACTAACTTTGATTATTGGGGTAATTTTAGTGAGATGGGGTTGACCAACACACATGTTCCTCAATTAGAGGATATTTGAATTCATTTTAGAGATGAAATCATTATAAGGAAGAGAGAGTTTTAACATTTAACATAAAATGAAGTAGTTCAATTTGACATTACAGATATTCCTGAAGGGAGAGAGGATGATTAAAAGGTACTTGATCCTACCTAAAAAAGGGATGACATTTATAATTATCCTCTTCCTTTGATTGATTAGTACAAGGAAAATGTAGCAATACAAAAGAAAGGGCGGGGACCATTTTATGGAGAACATATGAATGGATCGAAACTTTGGGAATCTCACCCAAAGTGTTAGATCAACCTACAGAAATAGTTCAAGGCCAGTCAATGATAGGTCAGCCTATACCCTCAAGTAGTAAAATTTCAACCCAAAGGGCCACTATAAATCCTAAGCTAAGGAAGGTGATAGTGCTTTAGGAAAATTTTGATCTCTCACCACGAGTGGTGATGGAAATAGAGGGATGTAGGAGAAGATTTGGATGACACATGCCATAGATCAACATGCATTTTAGGCTCTCTAACATGTGATAACACATGAACATGGGGACTGTAAGTGGGAAATACACATAACATTCCAAAAACACAAACAGGAGGTGAGAATGTAATGAAAATGATAAAGGGAAGACAAGAGTTCCACAAAACACAATTTTATTGCTTAAGGAGGCATGATCATTTACATTCACACCGGGAGGTAGGAATACATTGCAAATACCATGTCAAGGTCTGAAACCCATGGGAAGTTGGCAGAATTTTCACATGGTGCCATTAAAATAGAGAGGCATATTTTTTTACAAAGCAAAACTTTATTATTTATAGAAGAAGAAAGAGATAAAATAAGGAGAAAGAGAGGGAAACTCGAATTTAAATCTTCAACCACCAATAAAAAGTGATAAATTACTACAAAACCACATACGGAATGTCATATGTGCCTCCCAATATTTTTTAGCATGTAGAAGAAGGAAGAAGGCAAGATTTGAAGAAGTCTAGGTGGTTGGGTGGATTATATGTGTGTATTGACGACCGAATGACGTTTCCTTGTTTTTTTCCTAACAAATCCCACCTAAATATGATTTTGAAAAGTCCAATGTGTAGTTGATGTCAAAAAATTTCAAATGATACTAGGCACATAGGAATTTGAGTCTTTGCAGTGACAGTTATGGTTGTCATAAATCTAGAGGTTAGTTTGACACGTAATGACATGTGGCACACTTCGATTAACTAAGGAAATAGGCCAATTTTTCACCTAATTTTTCATTTCATCCATGTTTCACACACCGGTTGCTTATCTAGATTCATAACCTTATTGGTGCACTATGATAGGTTACGTGTGGCACAATCAAGTTTGACAGTGATGATGTGGCACATAATGATGTAAAGGAAGGTGCAAAGGCATGAGGCGAGAAGAAGAAGGTGTTAAAGGGAAACAAATGGAAGGAATGTGTAAGGGTATCACACATGGGAGAAATGTGAGGAATAATTATAGGAGAAAGGTATGAAAAGGGCACAAGAATTCAATTTAGGAAGGGAAACCGTGAGAAGAAAGAAAAGAGGGTGCGTGAAGGAGCTAAGTGTATATAAGTGTGCGGGAGGAAGTCGGGGACTTATCCATTACGGAAGACAATTCTTTAGAGGATCATGTAACAAATGAATTATAATAAAGGAAATAATGTGAGTAAAAAGGAGAATGACATAAGAGAAAATGGAAAGAGATAGAAGAATGCATAGAGAAGAGGAATAAACTTGAGTACGCGCGTGACCGAAATGTGAAACATTAGAGTCAGAATAAAATATAAGTTATCCAAATAACTAGGAGATTTATTTAAATAATAGATTTGGAAACTTTAGGGGCCCATATGCCTACTATATGAAGATACATGTAGCCTTAGAAGCATCTATTGGGCATGGAGTCAAACCGAAATTTGAAGAACTTTCTAGAGTCACTCAAAGCTTTTCGAACACTGAACTGAACTGCTACTCTCATGTGAAGATGTTCTAATTTAGATTATGAGAGTAGAAAGCTTCACATATTATTGGAACTTCCTCCCCAAAACTGAACTATGATCCCGGATGTAGCAAAAATGGGTGCACAAAGGAGCAGAAAAGGAAAAGGGTGCGAAAGGGAGCGTTTCGAACAAAAAATATGTACGAAGATGAAAATCATACATGTCCCAAGGGGAACATGCAGAGTGTGAAAAAGAACATTTTTTGTTGAAATCAAACCTAAACTACCTTTTACTCACCGGAGGAAAAGGGTGATCAAGTAAAAATTTCACTAGGCAGGAGAAGTAGTTTCCCTTTCTCACAAATTGTGACCATGTAGTTGATTTGGTGCTAGACATGATGCATGTAGCAAGTGAGAAACTAATTTGTAGCTAGTTTCTCACCCCTCTCTTCAAAGTATCAAAAAACAAACCATATACCTCCTAAATTTTATTTGCACCTACATTTGGGAGGCATTATTGTTGAAATTTTTCATGTTGAAGCTCTTCCTCATGTTTTGAAGTGACCATGACCAATGGAAACTTTGTCTTTGGCTCCAGACTAGCCAAATATCCGATCAGAATGACACGATCCTTGTGATTTTCGCACTACTTTGAAGCTCAATCCCACATATGTGATTATCATGCAAACTGACCGCCTAAAGTTGATTGCTTGTAGGTTGGGTCACATAAAAGCCCGGGGTGCGTGTGGTTCTACCTCTATAACTAAATCGGTCTCCTCCAAAATTGTTCCCTTTGGAACTAACTGATTTTCTTTTGAAATAGGCACCTTGATGATTTCATCATCCCAATCAGATTCACACCATTTTTCAACCATTTTTTAGTCACCTTGAACATGATGACATTAGTTAGAGATGGCATGTATATAAGGGGTTGTTCATATTTGGAACAACTAGATAGAGGGTACTTGGAAGAAGGTGGAGGAATGGGAATGGAAGGGATGGAGGTGCACGTAATAGGAAAAGGATTACACATGGAATAAGTGATAGAAGAGAATTGAAGGTGAGAGGATGGAATGAGGGAAGTGTGGAGAAATATGGGAACATGGGAAATACGATGAGATGATGTATGTTATCATGAAGGGTTGGGAATGATATAAGATGGTAGTGCATGGTCCCCCTATTTATAGGGTTTTACGTGCACTAGAGTTGCGATCCTCCATTACTTCCACCCACTCTATAATTTGGGGCAGCATCTCAATGATAAACTATAGATTCTATTGGGTACTAAACCATCTTGGTACAGGGCTGACCCATAGACAAGGGACCTTTTAGGTAACTTTAGCTTCCTTTATGGAGCACTTGAATTTGAGATGCATCTTATCCATCTCCATCTTTTGTACTTGCTTCTCAAAATTATCTTCCGCCATGAATTTTTTTCCATCATCTTTATAAAACTATTCTTTATAAACATTTAGGTTAGAAAAAGGTGGGTTATATGATTTTTTAGGATAATGGAGCTTATAAAACTGATTTGGAGGAGGATTTTGAACTTGTGGTGATGGAGGGAAATAGATCTGCTGCTGTAAATGGGAATTCCATGAAGGGAAATAATTCATGATTACACAAATTTAAAAGAAGAGGGTGGAACGATGGGAAAAAGGAGAAATGAATGAAAGAAGGAGGAGAGACTTGTCTGTGAATGAAATAATGGGTACATTTGGATCAGTGGAGTCACCAAATGCGTTGAAATATGCCTCCAAAGGCTAGATTTCAATAGAAACACATCAAACCTACTAAGATGAAGATGTATAGCTCTTCACTCTTGTCCCACTGGGCATGCCAAAAACATTTGGTCATTGAAATATACACCCACATCTCAGATCTAGGAGAATTATGCAACCTTGCACGCCTAAGATGGATCTTGCAACAATGGAGCTGTCTCTAAGTTGCGGGACCTTACACACCGAGACGGATCTTTGAAGAAGGATGATTTCTCTACCTACCTATAACACTACTACTACTCTTAATGCTGAAAGTAAATCATAGACTAAACATGTCAAGGGACCAAGGATAGAAGGATGTGCTAAAAGTGGAAATCCTAAGCTAAGGAAGGCAATAACATCAAGGAAAAGGTTGATCTCTCTCCACGAGCAACAACAAAAATAGAGGGGCACAAAATAAGAGGGAAAATGATGTGTGCCATGATCAACACACATAATAGGCTCTTTGGCACATGACAACACATAAACATGGGGAATGCAAGTGGGAAATACACACAACACAAGAAATGTAAACAAAGATGAAATAATACAAAAAAATGAGAAAGGGAATACAAGAGTTCCAAAAACATGATTTTATTGCTTAAGGGATACACAATCATTTACATTCATGGTAGGAGGTAAGAATACATTATAGAGACCATGTCAAGGTTTGAAACCCGTAGGAATTCAACCACCATTTTGGCATGGTGATGTTAAAATAGAGAGGGATCCATTTTAACAAAGTAGAACCATGTTATTTATATAAGAAGAAGGAGAGAAGAGAAATTGAAGAGAGGGAAACTCATATTCAAATCTTCAACCACCAACAACCAAAGTGATGAATTCATAAAAACTACTTGTAGGGCTATTAGATGCACCTCCCATGTATTTTTAGCATGAAAATCAAGGAAGAAGGAAATATCTAAATAAATATAGGTGGTTGGGTGGATTAGATGTGTGCATTGATGACAAGAATGTCATTTCCTATTTTACGCCTAAAATATCCCACCTAAATCTAATTTTGAAAATTTCAACGTGTAGTTGATGTTATAAAATTTCAAACGAGACTAGGTACACGGGGAATCTCGAGCACTATAGCAGAATTTATGGTTTTTAGAAGAATATGGGTCACTCGACACACAATGACACATGGTGCATACCGATTGACTAAGGAAATCAGCCAACCGTTCACGTAATTTTTCAATTCTACCACATTTCACACACTGATTGGTTATCTAGATTCGGTCCCTTGTTGGTGTGTTATAATAGGTTACATGTGGCACACTCAAGTTTGACATGTGATGATGTGTCATATAATGACATAGAGGAAGGCACAAAGACATGCACGTGGAAGAAAAAGGTGTGAAAGGGAAATAGAGGGAAGGCGTGCACACATGTATTACATGTGGAAGAAATGGGAGGAATACTTGTAGGAGACAAGTATGAGGAAGGGTGCAATAATTCGATTGAAGAGCGACATGTGGGAGAAGAAAGAAAAGAGGGCACATTAAGGAGCTTAGTGTATGTAAGTGAGTGGGAGGAAGCTAGAGAATTATCCATTCTAGAAGGTAAGTCAGCAGAGATGTGTATTAGGAATACTTGACAATATAAGAAAGATGGTAGGTGTAGAGGAGAAAGGAAAAAGAGAAAATGCAAGGAGATAGGAGAATGCGAAAGAAGTGGAATAAAATTAAGTGTGTGCAACACGAAATGTGAAACATCAAAGTCGAATAAAATATAAGTTATCCAAATAATTAGAATATTTATTTGGATAACAATTTCTCTCGAGGAAAACAATAATTTGGATCTAAATTTGAGAAAGAGATTAGAAATGTTAATTAAAATTTTCTCCTACAATAAGGAATTGTGGATGATGTTTCTAAGTTATTTGAGTTTCGAGAAAGCCATGGAGTTCATAGCACAAGTGTGGCGAGGATCGATAAAGAAATTGAATGAGAAACTAGATGAATTAATTTATGGACTGAATGACATTTCATAAGAGTTTGATAATATCAATTTTAAATTTATCAATGAGACTATTGATTCCCTTCTTGTCAATGAAATTTTGGAAAATTCCAAAATTTTGGTTAAATAAGATGATTATGTAACAAATACCTTTAGCATTGAATCCATTTATAATTTGGTTTCATAATTTTTTTTTGAAATATAGTTGAAGAAAGTTGTGAAAAAAGGTGAAGAGATTACCAGCTAAAGTTTCCAGGGAATTCGGGACTATAGATGTGTTGAACCAGTATACATGTTAATCAAAGGAAGATGAGGTCCAAGGAATTATCAAGTGCTTCATTAAGTACAAGCTCATGATGGAAACGTGGGAAAAGAATGAAGAAGAACTTGAACAAGGAAAGGATGTTGCAAGTCCTAGTTAGGCTTGAAAGATATATATAGTCATCCCCAAGCTTAGGATCAGTCAAAGTTGTAGGGTTGACTTAGTCAAACCTGAGTAACTTATTTTTCTATTTTTTGGAGGGTGTTCCCTAAGAATTTAATGCACTCTATTTTTAATAATGAATTAGTGAGGGGTAGAGTTATAATGGCTCAACCTCCTTTATCTATAAATATTTAGATGCATTATGTTATTAAGGGGACTTTTGGATTTTTTTATTCTTTAATCTTAGAAGAGTCTTAAAACAACTTTAAACCTTTCATTTATATTCAGAACAACTCTTTGTCATCTAATATTTGGTATATTGTACTATTCATTGATTCATCTATTACTCATGAATGTTAATTTCCTTAGATATGATGAATTAATTTTCCTTTAGATCAGTTATATTGATTTAATCTTTATGGAATTTGATATAAATTATTTTCATTTCAGTTATGGAAAACTTTGTTTCCATTTTTTTTTTTCAGAGCAATATATTCAGTTGCATTAGAGGTTGAAAAGATTATATGAGATGTGCATGTCATACATTGTTTTGAGATATTTATTATGAAAAAGGCTAATATTTTTGTTCATTTCATGTTTGGTTCATCACCATTTCAAATTGTTGTTTGTCTAAATTCTCTCACCTTTATCTCAAGAAAACAATAGATTATTTTATTTCAAGTGTTGTAGCCTTGCACATTGATCCTAAATCAAGTACACCAAGTGTTCAAAGGAATTCGGCCTTCTCTGGAGGTTCATTCCAAGGTAAAAGTTTCCCACACCTTGGGGATGTTCCAATGTTGCATGGGATCACTAAGAGATTTAATAGGTGCATGATACGTGTGAAAATAGTTTTGGCATGCCCAAAGTGGGATAGAGTTGGTAGTTCTCTTTGTACTGCATAAATAAAAGTACCTAGTGACTCCATATCTTTGAGCTTCAAGTATTAGTGTGTTAAATTATACAAAGGATTCAGATAAGATCTTATTTAAGGAAAGGAAATTATCAGCACATTGATTTATCCTTGTCCCCTCCAAGAAGAAGGAGAAGAGGCATTTTAGTATCACCTATTGTAGTATCAACTTATAGAGGTCATTTGACCCCCTTATAGAAGGTTTCCTCCACCTAGAAATAATCAACCTTTCATTGTTATGGTAGCCCTTGCTTAAAACAAAACTTTCCCTCATTTCAATGCAAGCATTCCTCTCCAATTGGATCGACTTGATCCTATACCATTGAGAACTCAAAATTTTACACTTTTACACAGTGGGAAATCCATATTACTCATGTGGAACATATTATTGATGTGGCTAGTATTTGCACAGTACATAATATTACAGAATATAATGTTACAGTCAAACTCCTTGCTACTTCCTATAAAGGAAAATCACTTTAGTGGTTTTTTGGACTAGATGCTAGTACTATAACCACTTGGGAAGAATTAGGAGAAAATATCTGTAAACAATTCAAGAAAAGAGTGATCACCTATTACTCATGGAACAACTCAATACTATAAAAAGATATCTTTTAGAGTATATGAGTGATTTCAACTTCTGATTCCAGAAGACTTGGAATAGGATTCCAGAACTTATAAATCTTTCTCCTAATAATGCATTCTTGTACTATTTAAGAGTTAAATAGTTATGTAGCGATTATGATATATTCTATGGGAGGGGCTGAATTTCCTTATGCTTACGAATTTTCTATAAGATCAAAAAATTCCTTGGTTCATGATGGAAATATAGCTATAAGGATGCTAATGTTGTTGCATCTAGATATCCAAAATAACCAACCTATCATTTATCCTCTTCTTGTAGCCTCTATGCACCCAACTCAACCTACACCAACCCCTTCAAATGATCTCTTTGAAGTCAATTCACTACTGAAAATATTTGGGAACAAAATTTTGGCCCTCAAAAGGAAAAAAATATTAGTATGCTCATCCTTATCAGCCTCAAAATCAGTAGTAGAAACCCTTCAACCCCTCAAGGTAATAACCAATCTCAAGTTACAAATGTTAAGCCTTTGAACTTTAGGAATCCTCTTACTGGTAGCTCTTCTAGAGCCCTTGTACCTATCCAGAACAATCTAGTTCAAGATTATGAGTGGTGTTATCCTTTTTCCCATCCTCACAATAAAAATATTTGTCCCAATGGGGTTCTTAGTCAAGATCTTATGGTTCAAAGCATATTTGTTCCTCTTGAGCCAACAAAGGATGTATCTACATAAGGAGGAATAGAGCAGTCAAAGGCATCCGAGGAAATCACTTTATTGAATTAGCGGGAGGAATATTTTTATGCGTTGAATATAGTTTTTAATTGGTAGTAGCAAATAATCATTTCAAAAAGAGTGAAATCAAATCCCAACCTTCCAAATCTGATCAAACATCTGCTTCTTAGCCTTTGCCACAAGTGGTGGTTGATAAATATGCATGAAATAAGTTTCGAGAAACACAACCTAGTCAAGCCATAATGAAATAATTTTCTCCAAGCATCACAAGTACCCAATAAAAAATTTCCAAAAGAGGGTCTTAACATACGAAGAATTTTAGAAAGGTAGGCGATATTCCTTTTGAATTGTTCAAAAAATGAAAAATACAAACCTGAAAAAAATACTATGTGGGAAGCCCTTATGATTACCTCTTAGAGGAATTTGTTTCAAGAATTACAATTTGGATGGTCACCTGCTATAAGTTTGATCCAACTTGAAGGAAGGTTTACTCCTAAAAATAATAAAACCCCACCATTTTATATATATTTAACTATCGTCAAGCATTTGGTACATAACTATATGATTAATTATGGTGCAAGCAGTTTGGTCACGCCTAAGAAAATCGCAGATGTATTAGGAATACCATACATACCATTTTTAGAGGAGTTGTCTAATTTGATGGAACAAAGCAGTTCATATTGTTGGGATCATCAAAGGACTTCAACTTTCTATCCACGCATCTCCTAGTTTATCATTTAGTAAATCTATATCAGTTATTGATCTTCCCCCTCTTTTGTTATATGCTTGTCATAAGATTTCACCACCAAAATGGGTAGTTATCTATTAGCCGAGTGGTCAAACATGATCCTTAGGACTCAAAGTATGGAGATAAAGTTACTATAAGGTCAGATCCAATTTTTGAAACCATGTGGATCCTTATCTTGGAAGTCCTATAAATGGAAATTACACCATTTTTTATCAATAAGAATAGGTTGTCGATCATGAGTTAACTACTCTTGTGGAGGAATTTCCCAATCTTTGCACTAGAAGAGGTAAGTATAGATAATCAATTTGACCCTTATGTTTAAGAATTGGTTAGAAAGGAAGTTGATTTGCTTCTTTTGGAGGAAACAAGGTTGGGTACGTATTGCATTCACGAAGAAGGTATAGTTATACTATAACTCACCAAAACCCAAAATAGTCCGGAAGGACTTTGGCAACTATTATTTGATGGTTTAAGGAGTAAAAAGAGGGAGGTTCGGTGTTATATTAGTTTCTCCGGAGGGAAATAAGTATTTTTCATATTTTTACTATAATTTAGTTGCACAAACAATGTCACCAAATATGAAGCTCTTGTACAAGGAAGTCAATTGGCTATAAAGAAAGGAATTAAATCCTTAACCATTTTTAGGGACAAAGTGAATTAGTTATACATCAAGTAATAGCCTAGAGTGCATTGAAAAATGATATGTTAAGGTATTATAAGAACATGGTCTGAAATTTAATCAAATATTTTGAAGCTTTTAGAATCTATGTGGTTCCTAGAAATCAAAACCAAGATGTAGATCAACTCAGAATCGTTGACTCACAATATGATGTCCCTATGATATTATGAAAGAAGAGTGAAAACCTATCAAAATATTTTTTCTTCCCCATAGTTCCTAATGATTCTCAAGTTGGTAAGTTGGGTAGTTGGTGAGTTTTTATAGTGACAAATAAATCATTCTCTTTTTGCAAGAAGAAGCAGAATTTGTTGTGAAAAAACAAGCTAAGTTGTAGGAAGCATATGGCGAATAGATTATACGATTGAAAAGAAATAAGATGCTGAAAGGCTTTGTTACTCTAGAGTCGATATTTAATTGGATGATCGGGCTAAAAGGAAAAGAGCTAACATGGTAATCAAAGAATATGATTTTGAAGAAGTTGAAGTAGTAAATAAAAGACTTTAAAGATTGGTAAAGCATGTGTACGTCGAAGAGAAAAAATATTTTTTAAACTTTGTCAATAATTTAATTTTGTATTCACGTCAAGTTATAAGGATCTACGTGTTTTTGACCCATGTTTGACATAACATACCATCGAGCTCGACCCAAATGCTTAGCCATCTCAACAGATACAGAGACTAGTGAACCCCAAGATTGAGTGAATGATGAGAAAGGGGATCTTAAAGCTTATTGAAGATTGTATTATTTTTCTAATTAGTAATTCCTCTTGGGTAGCTAATTTAGTTCTTGTTAGGAAGATAAATGGAGAAATATGATTGTGTGTTGATTTCAGGGACCTAAATTGGGCTTCATTAAAGGAACATTATCCTCTCTTGTCTATAGAGAAAATCCTCCAAAAATAGTAGAAGAAAAAATATTTTCATTTCTTGATGGAAATTTGGGTTATAATTAGATTCTCGATCAAATAATCCATTCATTTCAAAATGGATTTCACTACCAAGTGCGGCACATACACCTACAAAAAAAATTCATCTAGATTATCTAATGCGAAGCTACTTTCCAATGATCTATGGATATGACCTTTAAAGGATTGATTAATGACATAATTCTAGTGTATCTTGATGATATAATTGTGTACTCCAAACATGCAGAGGATCACATTTCCCATCTAAGAAATGTTTTTAGGAGGTATAGGGAGTTTGGGGTTTTATTGAATCCTAAGAAATATATTTTCATTGTATATGAAGGAAAATATCTTGGGGCACATGATTTCAAGAGAAGGGATTTCTATCGACATGAATAGGATTCGTTTAATTTTGTCCCTATCTCTTCCAAGTCACAAGAAAGGTCTTCAAAGTTTTTTAGGAACAATAATTTTTTTGCGGAGATTCATTCCTTAGTTTGTAGTGTTGGCTAAACTATTAATATCCACGTTAAAGAAAAATATGTTTTTTTTTTCATAGACTAAGGAAGGAAAGGAGATATTTGAAGCCATTAAAACAACTATATTTCAAACACCTACATTAGTAGATCAAAGTTTTGATAAGGATTTTATCCTTTATTCTTTTATAGGTTAGGAAATTATTTTGGTATCCTCGCTCAGAAGAATGATGATTTTATGGAACAACTAATTGATTTCTTCATCCAATCTCTAAAATACTATAAGCTCCAATATTCATTTGTTGAAAAGAAAGTTTTTGCTTTCATTCAAGCTTTGAATAAGTTCAGGCACATGTTGTCCAATAATAGAATACATTTGATGGTGTCTCATCCAGATGTCAAGTGTATTTTTCTAAATAAATATATGAACAATAAACGTGCCAAATGCATTACCAAGGTGATGGAGTATGATGTACACATCAAGGTTACTAAGATAGTTCGTGGTAAAGGCTTGTGTTAATAGCTTGCTAAAAATTTGGAATAAAAAAGTTAAGATGATGTGATGCTTATGAATAATGATATAGGAGATGATCAGGTTGACTGGTTATCAAATATGAAGGCCTTCCTTCTCTCAAGAACATATCCTATTGACATGGATAGGAAAAAAATATGAAAATTTTGTCTTGAGTCTATTCCTTATGTTCTGGTAGATAATTTTCTCTTTTGTAGGGATTTCAATTGTGTTCTCCTTCGATGTATAGGGCTAGAGTAGGCAGATAAGATATTGTAATAGTTTCATAATGTTCTATTGGGAGGGCATTAATCGCACAAAAAAATTAGCAAATATCATGTGAACTGGATAACTTTTCCTAGATTTGTTCAAAGATACATATATCTGGGTAAAGAAATGTAAGGAGTGTGCCTTTTTCACTGGGAAACAGATGTTGATGACTCCTACCCTTCATATAATACAATTTGATCAACCTTTTTTCCAATGGGGGTTATATTTCATTGGAATGATTAATCCTCCATCCAACGATGGACATAAATGGGTCCTTACTGTAATATATTACTTCACTCATTGGACAGAGGTCGTGGCATTAAAGAAATGAAATGAAAAGGTTGTTCTTGATTTTCTAGAAGGTATAATGAAAAGGTTTGGTGTCCCATTTATAGTTATTTAACACAATGCAATGGCCTTTCTTGTTTTGAAATTGAGTGAATGGGACGTCAAAAATGGGGTTTATCTCAAGAACTCATCTAATTAATATTTGCAAGGAAATGGATTGGTTGATTCTAGTAATAAGAACCTCATACATGATTGTAATTCCTCTATCATGGTTGTTATTGTTGATCACTACATTAATGAAGTAGCAACGTTGATAGGTGATTTTCATTTTGAATATGGTGTACTCTTTAAAACTAATAAATCATGTTGTTGTAGATGATATGTTTTATTTTCTAAATTGAGTAACGTTATACCATGACAATTATGAATTTATTAATGAAGTATTCATATAATTTTTATGTTGAACTTTTAATGTATTTTACATGTGGATGAAGGAAATAAATTCAGTTTAAATTGTTCATTTCCTAGTTTGCAATATTGAACTTGTTTCTTGATCGATGATTGGAAAGTCCAGGATTAATCAGCTTGGATCAATTACAGTGATCCAAGAAATGTTCAGGATTTTTGATGTGTTGAAAATCTTGATTAGTTAGAATATTTTATTTCTACACCTAGGCTTGCATTGGGGTCACAGGGGCATCCTATAGCATCTTTTGGATTTCACCCTTCAAGGTGATATGTTCATCATTTTGATGAACTGTGGAAGGTAATGTTCTTTGATTAATTAATTAGGACCTAATTAATCTAAGTGTTTTATTATTGATATATCCTAAACTTATGATAAGTTTATTTATTCATTATAATGATTAAATCCTAAAAATAATAATGGGGAACTATCCTACGTCTGACACTAATTAATCCTAAGCCATTTGGAAATATTCCTAACGTTGTGAGCTATGGTTTCTAAACTATTCTTATTGGGACCTAATCAATTTTACATCGACCTAACCTATGGTATTGGGGTTTTCTTTGGTAGAAAATGTATTTGGATGGTGGTGGTACCATTCAAAATGCATCACCAATTTTAAATGTTCCATTTAATTTTTAGTACCGTGAACTTGGTCAAGGTTTGGGGAATGTAGAAAGTTGTCAATTTGTGCAATATTGTTATTTTAAATCGATTAAAGTTTTTGAACTGTTAGTTATGAATAAAAGAGGATAAGGTTGGGTGGGAGTTTTTAGAGGGGACTTTTTCAGTCATGTTGCATTCATGATCCTCGAACAAAGTGAAAACCACCTACTGAGAATAGTAAGGAGGTTGGAGGAAAAATAAACGATTTTGTTTTTATTATTTCATTTGGAATTTTCAAGCTTTTAAGCTCTGCATGTTGTTTTCCATTTTTCAAACCTCCAGTTTGAATCTGTTGCATGTATGATTTCACCTTGCATGGCAAAAATAATGGAAAAATATGATCAAGGAAGATATAAGAATAAATTGCAAAGATTTTCAGAAGATTATTTTGGCATTTTTATTGGAAATATTTATGTAGAAGCTCATTTTGAAGGATTAAAGCAATGAAGAGAAGGTAGGAGCACTACCATGCATGATAAACCCTATCTCATTAAAATATCCTTCTTTTATTTAAATATTTTATTTAAAAGAACATTTCTCTTCATGAAAATGTTTCTGAGAATTTATTATGGAATGGTTGATTATTTCTTTTGCTTCTGTGTGTGTTTTTGGACATGGTTTCTTGGATAAGAATATTTTTAAGAAATAGAATATTTTAATGAATCGGGTTTGAATGGATTTTTAAAAAATGTTTCTTATTTGGAAAATAGGGTATGGACTCTCAAGTGATTTTACGCTTGATAAAAGGTCACTTTTTTGTATCTTTTGGTGTTTGTGAATTTTTATAGGAATTCAGTTTTAAGTTTCTTGGTATATGGAAATCACCCGATCATTGTTAAACTGGGGTTGGTTTAACAATTGTTAGGTCAATTTTTTTCATAGAAAGAAATGATGCCTATTTTTATAACCTATTTTTGGTTTAAATATTTTACATTTTTGTTTTACTATCCATATGATAGTCAACTTGTTCTTGTAGGCCTGTTTTGGGATTTGGTTTCGGTTTATTGACCTTCATTTCAGCTTAAGATGTATTCATATCTTTTGATATTTTATTTTAAAAGGATCATGCTCAACCCTAAATGGGTATTTTCGAAGGTGGTTTTGAGCATTGTAAGTGCATGTTGTTAGGTCAGCAATGAGCTTCCTATTTCTATCTTCTTAAGTTTCATTTTGATGTTTTAGTACCCTCCTTGGGTTGGATTATTTTTTTGGAACTTGGTAGATTTTATAAGAGATCCAGTTTGTGTTGATCTTGAACTAGGTTCATTTCCTTTTTATCCTACAAAGAGCAGTTGAGCTTCAAGCATCGTGTTTGGGTATTATGATTGATTTCAGTTCTTGTTCAACTCTGTGATTCTTGTGATTTTTTTCGTCATTGTCTCCTTGATAATGACTACATGTTTTGTTGAATATTTGATCCTATAAACCGTCTCCTTGAGATTGTACTCACATGTTTGTGATAGTTCTATGGTCTGAGTGAAGTTTCTTGTTCAATTTTGGGTCATTTAAAATAATTCGGATGATGAGAGGTCTGCCTTGACCTTAGGTAAGGAATTTTTCATTCCTTAAACTTGGATCTTAGTCCTTTTGGGTAGGATTGTGCTCTACGGTTTGGTTTCTTGTAACCATTTTGAATACATTCTCCTTATATTTTAATGGGAGATATGGAGCATCCAATTATTGATTGTTTACTAGAATGCATGATTGTGATGGTTATGTTTTGTTCAAATAGGTTTGAACTCTAATGAGGAATAAAAATATCCTTCTGGAAATATGTTTCATATGTTTGATTAGACTTGTGAAGGCTTGAGAAATCCTCCTTTAGAACATACAATGTTTATATTATGTATTATTGAGTTGTTCAATGCTATGGTATCCTCTTGGTTAGAGGTAGGAATTTTGATGGTAGAGTTGTTTAGACAGTTGATGTCCATGCTAGATCATTAGTGTTTGTGTCAAACCTTTTATATTTTGATATGAAGTTGATTTTAATAGGATTGACATTTTATTCTTATCAAATCATTGTGTTTTCAGATCAATTCATTTTTAATTGATAGATTGGGATCTGATTGTGTTATAGTGGAACTTTGCTTGGTGAATTAAATTGAAGTCAATTTGGATAGATCATGATTTGAATTAATTCCTTTCTTAATTGGTTGCATAGGTTGACTGCTATCATGTTGAAATGATTGCTAATGTTGTGACATAGATAGAATTAGATCATGATGAATTGTTAACTTCTTATTTGGCAAATTATACTTAAATTGAATTAGTGTCTCTTCTCTACTTTTGATTTTGTGACCTTTTGGGCAGTCCTTCTTATTAATATTAATTTATTGTACTTGTAACCTTTTCATAAATAACAAAGTTCCTTTTATGAAATAGTTAGATTAAAGCATATTGTTTTAAGATTATATCTCGTATCATGCTCAGTTCTTGTGAACTGACTCATGACAACAATTTTGCAGATGGAATTCGTGAAAAGTGAAAGGAGAAAGACTTACAAAAAGTTGCATTTGTTTTATTAATGAAATCATCTTCTTCATTCAAATGTTTATGTATTGAAAATTCTCTTGAAATGAACTTATTGTAGAATCATGAGGATGTAATAAACTTGGTTTTGTAATGATGAAATATGTTTCTTATGAACTTATGGAATATTAATTAAGTTGAGAGTAAAGTAAACTCTCTCTTTTTATAAGTAAATTTTTGCAAAGGTAGTTAATTTCTAATTTTTTCTAAAGTCTTATATGACTTAGATTTTCTTAATATTCCTAAAATATTAATATGAATGCATGTATTTTATTGATATACTTAAAGATTAACAAGCTTAGCTTAATGGATTTTAAGGTATAGATTAATACTTGTAAAGGAGTTGTGTGTGTGTGTGTGTGTGTGTGCAACGCGTGGGCATGTGTGTGTGTGTGTGTGTGTGTGTGTGTGCGCGCGCATGTGTGTGCCCATGTGTGTGCATGCGCACACTCTTCCGATTTATCACAAATTAGAAATGATATAACTTAGATGATTATGAATGTTCTATCCTCTTTCAAGAAAAGAGGGAATATGGATTGTTATATAAATTAATGTGGAATTATTTTATGAATCTAAACCTTATGTTTTTGATTTCATTAATAGGACTATAGTCCTTAATAAGAAAGAAAAATGATACTTCCTTTTATCATTGAATCAGAATAATGTATGTTATCTAGTTGTGACTTTAAGTTTAAATCATATTAGATGATTGGTTGCATGCTCTTTATATGTAAACAATAAATGGAAAAAGGGAAGCTTAAATGAATTAATAGGAAGATTTTGACATTTGATAACACTAAGTCTAATGTATAAGATTTCAATCAAGATTGTTTACAATATTAACTATAGTATGAAAACATAATGATCTTACTTACTTATTATCGAATTTAGATATATCGATAAATGGAAATAATGGTTAAGATTAAAATGTTCATATGCATGAACACAAATTTTATCTACATACCTTCAATTGGTGTAAAATTACATTTCGAATCCTTCTTTGGAACAATCATACTTAGTGAACCTTTAGGTGCATTGTTTAATGATAAATTAAACAAGATAATAAATTGATGGGTTAATAAGATAATGTTCTTAAGTATGTTATTTTAATTAAAGGAATTTAATAGGTTGTTATGAAATAGGGGTTGCAATAGAGTACCCTTGTTTTTAAGTCATTATAATTGGATGTAACATTTTTGTATCGAGTTGAAAGGTTGCAAATCTTATATTTATTGATTCCATATCTAATAAAAATTAATTTCTTGTTAACATAAAATGGTTAGAACAATGGGGAGGTGCTACAAATAATCTACCTCTAGGTGGAAAGGGATCTATCACACAAAAACTTGATGAGATTCTTGCTTCCCTGTTGAAACAAGAGTTCTTCTTGTTGTACTTAAACAAGTAATGAGTAATGAAGAGGAGGAAGATAATGATAATAATAACAATCAACAACCTCTAGGAAAAACGTCGATGCTAGAAATATGGGCATTGTTAATGAGAATCCAAAAATAAAAATGTTGCAAATGATAATAATAATGCTGCAAATGCACCTAATCCACATGATAATAAAAAGGTAAGATTACAAACTAATCTTACTAATGACATAAAGAGGGTAAGTCCACAAAAGTTTCATGACTTTACACTAGGGGATGGGGCTGATAATTTTCTTAACGATATAGAGAAGTAATTTACAATAAGGAACTTCTCGGAAAAACAAAAGCAATATGAGGAGCTTACCGTGTTTCCCATGAGGCATCTTCCTGGTGGGACATTCGTAAGGCTGAACTAAACCTTCATGAAACCAACATTACATAGGATCAGTTTAAGGGATACTTTAGGCAATGCGTTGGCTATCACAGCTCTATTATGATCAGAAAATGATAGAATTTCATAATTTAGTCCAAGGAAAGTTAACTATAACTGAGTATTGGGAGAGGTTTACCAAACTTCTTAAGTACATTCCACAATATCAAACTGACAATAATTTCAACATATAGAAGTGTATTATGGGATTAAATCTTGTCATAGTAGGATAGGTAGATGTGTATAGCCCAACCACTATGGAAGGGGTTATAGAAAAATCCATAAGGAAAGAACATAAATTGAAGGAAATTTATGCTCATAAAGAAGAGAATCGAAAGAAAATTTCCAATTCTTCTTCATCACTTTCACCCAAGAAGGTGGCATGGAAAATGTTTAGAGCTAAAAACAAGTTTGTGACTGATAGCTATAAGAAAAAAACAAAAATAAACCTTCTATGAAATTTAGAAACAATTTTTTGAAGAACAATAATAACGGGAAGAAACCTTTTGGAGGTCAAAAGAATAATTTCAAGACCAGAAATAAGTTTCAACCAAAATGAGGACCTGTAGGGGTTGTTTCAACTTTGGAAAGGATCACTATGTAAACTAGTTCCCTTTAAAGAAAGATGACAACAACCAATGACATAAGATACATGCATGCAAAAGAGGTGATAAACAAGCTAAAAAGAAAGTTATGCCCATATAAGTGTCTAGTAAATTATTTGGTACACTTATTACTATACTTTTTAATACTAGAGTTACATAATGTTTTATTTCTAATAAATTAGCTACAACATTAAAAATAAAAGAAGGAATAATGGAAAAATCTTTGGTTGTACATTACGGTAATAATGTTGTGCATACTGTTAGTAAATGTCTTTTTGGAGCAGTCTTAGAATTACCAAGTTTTTCCACTAAAGCGAGATATTTATGTTGCTCCTATGGGGTCATATGATGTCATAATTGGAGTTAACTAGATTTTTGATTATAAATCAAAAGTTGATTGTTTTGAAAAATACATTAAATGCCTTAACGATCTACAAAAAAATAGTAGACATTCAAGGGATAAAATGAAAAATTTTAGTTAGGAAGTTATGCATGTAGCTTAAGAAGGCACAAAAAGGTTGCACCTTGTATTTAGTAACAATTTCTGAAATAAAAGATAATGATAGTGATTTCTTGGAAAATTATTCACTGTTGAGAGATTTCAATGATGTTTTTCCGTAAGAACTATGTAGTCTTTCTCCTAAATGAGAATTTGACTTCACAATAGAAACTAAAATAGGAACCGAACCTATTTCCAAGGCACCTTATCAGATGACTACAATTTAACTAGTAGAACTTAAGGAACAGTTATAAGAACTATTGTCTAAGGGTTTGATAAGACCGAGTGTCTCACCTTGGGGAGCACCAAAGAATTTGTGAAAAGAAGGATGGAACACTTAGACTTTGTATTGATTACAAAATATTGAAAAAAGTAACAATTAAAAAAACATCCACTTCCTAGAATTGATGATCTATTTGATCAGATGCATGGTGCATCAGTATATTCCAAGATAGATCTTTGTTCTAGATACCATCAAATGAGAATTAAGTATGAGGATATTCATAAAAACAACTTTAAGAAAAAGGTTTGGAAATTATGAATTCACGCTTTACCTTTTGGTTTGACAAATGCACCTAAATTTTTATGAATCTAATGAATAATATTTTTCAAGAATACTTGGAAAATATTTTACTTGTATTGTTGGATGGTATTCTTATCTATTCTAAAAGTGTTGATGAGCACCATGATCATTTGAAAATTATACTTGAAATATTGAGAAAGAAAAAACTATATGGTAAGTTGTCCAAATATTCTTTTAATAAGAAAAAGTGCATTATTTATGACATGTTATAAGTAAAGATGGAATAACAGTTGATCCATCAAATATTGTTTCCATAGCTAAATAACATACACCTAAAAATTTACATGAAGTCGAAGCTTCATGGGGCATGTCGATTATTATAGAAATTGTTTTTAGGACTTTTCAAAAGTCGTTGCCCCAATTACTTCATTACAAAAGAAAGAAAAAGTTTTTATGGAGTGATAAATGTGAATCAACATTTAAAACTCTAAAAGAATAGCTAACTTATGCACCTATTTTGGCTATATTGGATCCAAATGGAAGCTTTATGGTAGTTACAGATGCTTTCAGTGAGGGACTAGGAGGTATATTATTGCAAGATGATCATGTTATAGCATATGAGAGCAGGAAACTCAAGTTACATGAGTTGAATTATGTTCCTCGTGACCTAGAGCTTGTTGTCATAGTTCATGCAATTCAAGTATGGAGACATTATCTCTTAGGAATACCTTTTGAGTTAAAAATTGACCACCTTGGGATGAAGTATATTTTCACTTAGCCAAATCTTAATGAAAGACATAGAAGATGGTTAGAGTTTTTGTCACAATATTATTTTGAGATAAGTTACATTAAAGGTAAAGAAAATAGAGTGGAAGATGCACTAAGTCATAGGAAACATATTTCTGCACTTGTAAGTTTGAGAACTCATTTTAAGGATGAAGTAAAGCGTATCATGGATTCTAATTTTTATTTTCACCAAGTAAAAACAACACTTGCTACATATTCCAATGATGCAAATCAAAAAGGTTTTAAATTTGATCATGAAGGAATTTTAAGGTATGAAAATTGAGTGTATGTACCTTTGGAAAATGAGTTAAGAAAAATTTAGTGATGGAATTCCATAATTCAACTTAACCAGGACATCTCAATGTTACAAAAATGCATGTTGATGTAAAACAACAATATTTTTGGAAAGGGATGAAGAGAGACATAACTAATTTTGTTTCACATTTCCTAGAATGTTAGCATGTTAAAGTTGAGCATATGCACCCAACTAGTTTACTGTATCCTCATAGCATACTGCAATACAAGTGGCAAGTAATAAGTATGGATTTTATTCAGGGGTTTCCTATGTCTAAAAATAAACATGATGTTATTTTAGTTTTGGTTAAAATTTAACAAAATTAACACATTTTATTGTTGGTAATCTTAAATATGATTCACTTGTTTTAGCAAAAATATTTTTGCATGAAATTTTTAGATTACATGGAGTACTTGAATTGATTATATCTGATAGAGACCCTAGAATGACATCTCATTTCTAGAAAATGTTGAATGCAACCTTAGGAACAAAACTAAATTTCAGTTCCGCATACCATCCAGAAATAGATGGTCAAACTGAGAGAGTAAATCAGGTTTTGGAGGATATGTTAAGAATGTAATGTATGGATCATCAGTACAAGAGGGAAGAATAGGTTACTTTAGTTATATTTTCTTAAAATAATACTTATCATTCCTCTTTGAAAATGGCACCTTTTGAAGCATTGTATGGAAGGAAATGCATAACTTTAGTTAGATGGGATAGCATTGAAGATAGAGATGTGATTAGACCTAAAATTCTTATTAAAATGGAATAGAAAGTAAAAATTATTTGTGAATGATTAAAAAAGTCGCGTTGATAGACATAAAAGTTATGCATATCTGAAAATGATCGATAAGAAATATGAACTTAGTGAAAAACTATTTTTACGTGTTAATCCTAACAATATATCTATTACCTTTGACAAGGAAGCAAAATTATCACCTCATTTTGTGGGACCCTTTAATATTGTTGAAGTGATTAGCCCTTTAGCTTATCACTTAGCATAAGCCCCACTTTATCATGAATGCATGATGTTTTCCATATTTACTTTCTTAAGAAATACATTTTAGATTTATCACATGTATTAAACTAGAATATCTTGTAGGTCCAAGACCTAGGAATAATCATCGTTACACCCATAAAAGTGCTATAAAATTATTGGTTGCACTTTCGAAATCATGAAATCAGTCAATGCAAGGTTCAATGGACTCGTTTAATGAAGAAAGTGCAACATGGAAAAACCTAGAGGAAATGAAAACTGCTTTTCCTCATTTTTTTAACATAATTAATTCTAATGTTTAAGACAATTAAAGATTTTGTTTGAAAACTATCTTTAATTTATGTTATTTTTGGGAAAGTACTATAATGTTTAAGTACCATGATAGAAAATATGATGATGTAATAAGTTATGAAAAACTTAAAATTTCTATAAATCTAGTTTCTATTGAACAATTTTGTGGATTGAAGAATTATAATTATAATTATTTTTCTTGTTTATGAATATGGATTAAGTTAATCATCGGGGACGATGATGATTTTTAGAGGGGAGGTATGTAATACCTCTACCATGGTTTTTATCTTTGATCACTTCTGTTAATGAAGTAACAATGTTGATAGGTGATTTTTCATTTTGAAGATGGTGTACTCTTTAAAACTGATAAATCATGTTGTTGTAGATGATATGTTTTATCTTCTAAATTGAGTAACGTTATACCATGAAAATTCTGAATTTATTAATGAAGTATTCATATACTTTTTATGCTGAAATTTTAATGTATTTTGCATGTGGATGAAGGAAATAAATTTGGTTTAAATTGTTCATTTCCTAGTTTGCAATATTGAACTTGTTTTTTAGTCTGATGATTGCAAAGTCCAAGATTAATCACCTTGGATCAATTACAGTGATCCAAGGCATGTTTGATATTTTTTTATGTGTTGAACATCTTGATCAGTCATTCATAATATCTAATTTTGCACCCAAGATTGCACTGGGGTCACAGGGGCCTCTCTTAGAACAATTGGATTTCACCCTTCAAGGTGATTTGTTCATCATTTTGATGAACTGTGGAAGGTAACATTATTTGATTAATTAATTAGGACCTAATTAATCTAAGTGTTTGATTATTGATCTATCCTAAACTTATGCTAAGTTTATTTATTCATTATATTGATTAAATCCTAAAAAGGATAATGGGGAACTATCCTAAGTTGGACACTAATTAATCCTAAGCTATTTGGAACTATTCCTAAGGTCCTAAGATATGGTTTCTAAACTATTATTATTGGGACCTAATATATTGGACATTGACCTAACCTATGGCATTGGGGTTGGCTTTGTTAGAAAATGGATTTGGATGGTGGTGACACCATTCCAAACGCATCACTATTTTTAAATGTTCCATTTAATTTTTTGTACCGCCAAACTTGGCCAAGGTTTGGGGAAGGTAGAAATTTTCCGAGATGGAAAAAATGCCATTTTTAGGTATTGAAGTTTTTGAATTGTTAGTTATGACTAATAAAGGATAAGGTTGGGTTGGAGTTTTTAGAGGGGACTCTATCAGTCCTGTTGCATTTATGATCCTTAACCAGAGTGAAAACTACCTAGGGAATAGTAAGGAGGTTGGAGGAAAAATAAACGGTTTTGTTTTTATTGTTTCATTTGGAATTTTCAATCCTTTGAGATCTGTAAGTTGTTTTCCATTTTTCAAACCTCCAATTTGAATCTATTGCATGTATGATTTTTCCTTGCATGGTGGAAATAATGGAAAAATCTTATCAAGGAAGCTATAAGAAGAAATTGGGAAGAGTTTCAGAGGATTGTTTTTGCATTTTTGTTGGAAATATTTCGTGGAAGCTCAATTTGAAGGATTAAAACAAGGAAGAGAAGGTAGGAGAACTACCAAACATGATATTCCCTATCTCATTAAAATCTCTTCCTTTTATTTAAACTCTTTCATTAAAATAATGTTGTTATTCATGAAAACGTCTCTGAGATTGTTTTCTAGAATGGTTGATTTTTTCTTTTCCTTTGTGTGTGTTTCTTTTGGACATGGTTTCTTGGATAAGAATAGTTTTGTGAAATAGAATATTTTAATGAATTTGGGTTTTGAATGGAGTTGGAAAAAAATGTGTTGCTTATTTGGAAAACTGGGTATGAACTCTCAAGGGATTCTACGCTTGATAAAATGTCACTTTGTTGTATCCTTTGGTGTTTGTGCATTTTTGCAGGATTCGGTTTTAAGTTTCTTGATATATGGAACTCACCCAGTCGTTGTAAAACTGGGGTTGGTTTAACAATTGTTAGGTCAACTTTGTTCATAGAATAAATGATGCCTATTTTTGGAACCTTTGTTGGGTTTGAAGGTTTTCCATTTTGGTTGTATTATCCATATGATGGTTGACTTGTTCTTGTAGGCCTATTTTGGGATTTGGTTTTGGTTTATTGACCTTCGTTTCAGCTTAAGATGTATTTGATCTTTTGATATTTTTTTAAAAGGATCATGCTCAACCCTGAATGGGTATTTTCAAAGGTGGTTTTGAGCACTGTAAGTGTATGTTGTTATTTTAGCAATAAGCTTACTATTTCTATCTTCTTAATTTTTCATTTCGATATTTTAGTACCCTCTTTGGGTCCACTCAAGTTTTTGGAACTTGGTATATTTTATAAGAGATCCAGGTTTGTGTTGATCTTGAAGTGGGTTCATTTCCTTTTTTTCTTAGAAAGAGTGGTTGAGATTTGAGTGTCGTGTTAGGGGTATTATGATTGATTTTAGTTCTTGTTCAACTCTATGATTCTTGTGATTTTTTTCATCATTGTCTCCTTGATAACGAATGCATGTTTTTTTGAATATTTGATCCTACAAACTGTCTCCTTGAGACTGTACTTGCATATTTGTGATAGTTCTATGGTCTGAGAGAAGTTTCTTGTTTGATTTTGGGTCATTTAAAATAATCAAGAAGATGAGAGGTCTACCTTGACCTTAGGTAAGGAATTTTTCATTCCTTAAACTTGGATCTTAGTCCTTCTAGGTAGGACTATGCTCATGTTTGGTTTCTTGTAACCATTCTGAATGTATTCTCCTTAGCTTGTCATGGGAGATATGGAGCATTTAATTGTTGATTGTTTACTAGAATGCATGATTGTGATGGTTATGTTTTATTCAAATAGGTTTTAAATCTGATGAGGAATACAAAATATCCTTTTGGAACTCTGTTTCATATGTTTGATTAGACTTGTGAAGGCTTGAGCAATCCTCCTTTAGAACATACAATGTTTATATTTTGTATTGTCAAGTTGTTCAATGCTATGGTATCCTCTTGGTTAGAGGTAGGAATTTTGATGGCAGATTTGTTTGCATAGTTGTTTTCCATGCTAGATAATTAGTGTTTGTGTCAAACCTTTTTTATATATGAAGTTGATTTTAATAGGATTGACATTTTATTCTTATTCAATCACTGTGTTTTTGGATCAATTCATTTTAATTGATAGATTGTGTTATAGTGGAACTTTTCTTGGTGAATTAAATTGAAGTCAATTTGGATAGATCATGGTTTGAATTAATTCCTTCTTAATTGATTGTAGTTGACTACTATCATGTTGAAATGATTGCTAATGATGTGACATAGATAAAATTATATCACGATGAATTGTTAACTTCTTATTTAACAAGAACACGAGTGATGGAGGTACTATCAAGACACGGTTTCGTAGTTCCGCCGCAAAATGTCTACACACTAAGCCAAGAATAGCTAAGGAGAGGTTGCTTTCTAGCCAAAATTAGACGG
The DNA here is from genome assembly GCA_018340775.1 of Taxus wallichiana var. yunnanensis. Classification (NCBI taxonomy): domain Eukaryota; kingdom Viridiplantae; phylum Streptophyta; class Pinopsida; order Cupressales; family Taxaceae; genus Taxus; species Taxus wallichiana. Next base: position 203,320,548 of record CM031242.1, on the reverse strand, counting down.
CTGAAAAGCTGCAAATTGAAAAAGTGGAAGTGTTGGGATCCACACCTTTGGCCTGGAATAAGATTCTTCAAAACCCTATCATAAAAGTGGGTCCGCATTCTCCTGAAAGAGGTCAGTTCATGTGGGAAAAGGACAGTGAAGGTGCCACCTACCTGATGGTCCCAGATGGTTGCGTTGATAGGGATTTGAGCAAAGCGAATCTTTCCCTTGTTGGTAAGTTTCTTGGCCCTAGACCTAATATTGATTTTATTAGAAAATGGGCTCTGAGAAAGTGGAAACCTAAGGGGGATCTGAGTATTACCATCATGCCATGGGGTTTTTTTCTAGAAAAATTTAATCAGCAAGATGATTTGGAATCGGTGCTTCTGGGAGGACCATGGTGGCTGGGTAATATGGGCCTCTTTTTGAAAAAATGGTATCCTGGATTTGACCCTAACATTGAAAATATAAACACCATTCCAATCTGGTGTAGACTCCCTAGGCTACCGTTGCATTTTTGGGATGATGAAATTCTACTAAACATTGCTAAGTCCTTAGGTGCTCCGATCGGGCTGGATGGGCCCATGAGAAACAGATCCAGACTTACTTTTGCTCGATTCTGCATTTCTTCTGAAATGGAGTAGGAATTACAGAGCACATCATCTTGAAATCTAGGTATGGGGTGTGGATTCAAAAATTTAATTTGAAACTTTTCATTTAAGGTGTAAGCATTATCATCGCATAGGGCACTTCACCAAAAACTGTCCCAAAAAGGAGATCCCTACAGTGGAGGACAAACACAAAATGAATGAACAACCTATGGATGGCTTAGTTTTGAGAAAGGAACACAGGGTTCTTGACACTCGATAGTCGAGAGAAGAAAATCCCCAGCTGATCGAAATGGACTACAATAGAAAGGAAAAAATGGGTTTTGAACTCAAATAAGGAAACATTTGTCCAGCATCCTAAAACCCTCGTGGCGCTTTTTTCTTACAACACCTATCAAAGAGGACTTGGAAAATCCTATAAAGGTGACCATGGAGGTGAACGAACAAGAAGGATTTGTAAACATAAGTATCATCCCTAATGATCAATATCAGTCTTTGAACAATAAGGAAAATAAGATAGATAAACCTCTGTGCATCATTGAGGAAATATTAGACATGGATAGCATGGGTTTTCAAGAAACTTTACAGAAAAACACTCCTAGGGGCGATGGTAAATTATCTACAGATATACCTCCTTGCTTCAAAGAATGATCGTGGTTTCACCTACTTGCTACAACATCATAACAGTAAATCCACACTCAATTGATATGAATCAGAAAGAGCGTGAAGAGGGAGAAGTAACACTGTCAAAGAAGATATGGAACTAACTTCTAGATTGATAAAGGTCATTTCAAAAAATAGAAAGAGAATGAAAGGATTTGAAATGATCCCAGAATTGCTCTATAGTGATAAGAAAAAGAAAATGGACAACTGGGATACCTCAACATCCAGAACTACTAGATCTTCTGCAAGAAGACTAGTAGATTTTGGAGGTAGTTCTAAAAGTGGAAGGCCCTCAAAAAAGGCTCTTAGATCTAAGAGAACAGAGAGAGACATTGCAGATGGAATTCAACGTCAACTAAGCCATCAGACAATCCCAAATCCCTATCCTTCCAAATGAAGATTATTTCTTGGAACATACAAGGTCTAAATGGAAACTCCAATCAGAGAATCATCAAGGAGTTACGTGATTCTAGTAGTCCTAGTATTTTGATTTTGCAGGAAATTAAGATGAAAGATAAGATCCTTGAAACTAATAAAAATAATTTTTGGGAAAACTTTGAAATGGCAGTGGTGGAATCTCAGGGAGCCTTTCAAGATCTGGCTACTCTTTGGGATAAAAGGAACTGTATTGGTATGGTTCTTAATGCTAGCACTAATCATCTTGCTATCAAATTTCATGCCATTGAGAACAATGGTGAATGGATCATTTCTAACATCTATGCCCCTAATACGGTTAGTGGGAAACAAAAAATTTGGACTGATCTTAAGATCTTTAGAAACCAATATAGCACAACTAACTGGCTTATTATGGGTGATTTTAACTCTCCTCTAAACCTAGGTGAAAAATATGGAGGAATCTCCAGCTTTTCTACAGGTATGGAGGATTTTGCTGATTTTATTGCTGAGCTTAATCTCTTAGATGTGGATCTCCATGGGAATAAATACACTTGGAGTAATACAAGGTTGGGAAAAGATCTTATCCAGGTTAGATTAGATAGAGCCCTAATTTTTGCTAGTTGGATTCTCAGTTAAGTCTCCCACCTCTCTTCCTTGCCCAGAATTGGATCGGACCACAATCCGATTGCTTTAAATCTTCTCAATTGGAATAAACCCATCAGAAGCTCATTCAAATTTGAAAAGATGTGGATGGAGCATGAAAAAATCTATGACAAAATCAAAGAATGGTGGGTTTGGAATGGTGAAGGCACTGCTCAATTTAGATTGATTCAAAAGCTCAAAAATGTTAAAAAACAAGTTAAAATTTGGAATAAAAGTGTTTTTGGCAATGTGTTTGATAGTAAAAAGAAGTTAAAATAAAAGCTCCAGGATTTGGAAATCAAAATGAATACAATGGGGAGATCTGTTGAAGACCAAACTAATGAAAAGAATATTCTTTCAGAGCTACATTCGATTTGCATCAAAGAAGAGTCCTTATGGAGACTAAAATCTAGAGCTATCTGGCTTAAAGAAGGAGATAGGAATACGAAGTTTTTTCATATGACCACTTTGAAGCACAGAGCTTGTAATAGGATCATGGAAGTGGCTAAAAGTAATGGAAATACTATAAAAGATCCCAAATTAGCATCAAGGAAGAAGCACTAGATTTCTATAAAAAACTTCTTAATGAGAGGAATATCATCAATATTGAGGCTAATTATTTTATGTTGGAGGCTATTCCCCAAGATAAAATTGAGGAGCAGAGATTTAAAAATATCACCAAAGATGTCATGCTTGAAGTGCTGTAAAAAGTTGTGTTTACTTTAGAAGGCGACAAGGCTCTAGGCCCGGATGGTTTCTCCATTAATTTTTTCTAGAAATTTTGGGAAATTTGTTCGGAGGATCTTCTTAGAGTGGTGAATGAATTCTATAGAATTGGAAATATTTTGAAAGAGCTGAATAACACCCACATTGTGCTGGCCCAAAAAAAAATAGATGCTAAAGACTTCAAAGACTTTAGACCCATCAACCTAGTGAATGCTATCTATAGAATTTTTACCAAAATTATTGCTACCAGGATTCAACTCATTTTGAATGATTTAATCTCAAGGCAGCAGAGTGGATTCATTACAGGAAGGATTATTCAAGATGGAGTGATTATGGTTCATGAGACCATACATTCTATGGAGAATAATAAAAAAGCTAATATGGTGCTTAAGCTCGATATGAATAAAGCCTTTGACAAGGTTTCTTGGGTTTTTCTTGACAAAGTATTAGCTAAATTTGGTTTTCAATCAGATTTTCAGTGGTGGTTAATGGTGAGCCAAAGTGGGTTTTTTCACTAGCAAGAGAGGACTAAGGCAAGGGGACCCCATCTCCCCCCGCTCTTCATTCTTATGGTGACAAAGATTAGTAGAAAAATTGGTAAATAAGTCAATGATGGTCTTTTCAAAGGCTCAAAACCCACTTCCATCAAGCTGTTTCCCATCAACAATTTATGGATGATACAATTCTCCTTCTATTGGCTTCCGTCATTAAAGCTAAGGCTACCAAGGCAATTCTACACTCTACGAATATGCTTTTGGGCAAGATATAAATTATAATAAAAGCTCCATTTTCTTCTTCAACACTCTTGAAGAAAGACAAACTTAAAATTGCTAAAATTGGTCAAAATAAGTGCACTTCTAGCCACTTACTTGGGTATTCCTTTCAAAGCACTAAAAAGTCTCTAACAAGGTGTGGGATGATTTATTGAGAGATTTCAAAAAAATGGCTGGATGGAAAGGATCCATTTTATCTAGTGTTGGTAAGTGCCTTTCAAAATAGTACTCTTCAAAATCTTCCCATTTATATCATGTTGCTTTACAAGATCCCTTCTTCCTTCAGAGAAAAGTTTGAGAGGATTCAGAAAAAATTATTATGGTAGGGCATGGAGGAGAAGTTTAAATTTCACTTAGTTGCTTGGGATAAGGTTTGTACTCCGAAGTCTATAGGAGGACTAGGTATAAAAGACATCAAGAAAATGAATGAGGCTCTCATTGTGAAAATGGGCTGGAGAATGCTTTCAGAGAATTAACTCTGGATAGATTTAATTAAGGCTAAATACCTAAATCAAAAAACTGTCTTTTCTTTCCTGCAAGATGAGCACCTTCCCTATGGTTCCATTTTTTGGAACAATCTAGTAAAGAGCAGAAATTTCATTAAACAGGGTAGTAAATGGAAAGTGGGAGATGGTTGTGATATAAATTTATGGGATGATAACTGGTTTAATGACAGTCTTATGGACAGATTTGGGATGGTCAAAAAAAGTCTTGTAAACAAGTATGGTACTAAAATTAAGGATTATATTGAGAGAAATGGCAATAGAAATAAATGGAAAAAAACTTTCTATGGAGAGAGATGATCTGAACCAAAATATTTCCTCCCTTTAAGATCAGTTAGATCTTATTCCCTTAAGTCAGCTAGATATTAAGGATGAATTGGTCTGGAATAACTCTATTGATGGGGAATACTCTGTCAAAATTGGGTATAATACTTTCTTCAACAATAGTCAAACTGAGTTCAAATGGAGTAGGATTTGGATGGCTGAGTTAACTCCTAAAATAAATTTCTTCCTTTGGCTGGCTCTCAGAGGCAGGATTCTTACCATTGACAACCTGATGAGAAAAGGTTTCATAATGCCTAATAGATGTCATCTATGTAAAAAAGACTCTGAGGATATCAGTCATTTATTTATCCATTGTGATTATACTACCGAATATAGAGTTTTTCCTCTCTAAATTTGAAGCTTTCGGGTGGTTCCAAAGGATTTCAATCAACTATGGACTCAATGGAACCCACCCTATAAACATTGTGTTGTCGAAGGATCCGGAAGATGGTTATTTCTCATATTATTTGGAGGATATGGAAAGAGAGAAATGATATTATCTTTAGAAATAAAAATCAAAATTATAAGCTCAGTATTGGTAAAATTTCTAATGATATTAAAGAGAATATTGCTAGATTTAAACCCCCAAGAACAAGAGTTATCTAGAAAATGAAGAACATGTCTTATCCCACTGGCAGATAGGAGCTGACAATAGCCGTAGTAATTCCGGTAATAGTATTGATAGATCTTTGATTCAATGGCATCCTCCTAATTTTAACTGGTATAAGTTGAACTTTGATGGGGCCTCTAAGGGTAACCCTAGGATTGCGGCTAGGGGAGGAGTGATCCGGGATCATAAAGGCAGTCTGATTGTTGTGTATGCTAGAAAAATGGGAATTCAAACCAATCATTTTGTTAAAGCATTATCTACTTTATGGGGCCTGAGAATTGCTCAGACTCATAATAACCAAAACATCATTCTTGAAGGGGACTCAATATCATTAATCATCTTAATCGTGCTCACCTCCAAGTTGGAACATCAAGGATTTCATCTTGGAATCCATAAGTATTTTCCAGACCTTCAATAACATTGGGATCATGCATACTTACCGGGAGGGTAACAAGGTGGCAGATGCATTGGCTAATTATGGCATAAATGTTAACCACATTGTTTGGGATAATAATAACATCCCTGAACAACTTCAAAGCAGCATTCAAGCGGATATTTATGAACATGCAAATTCAAGATATGGGATATGAGCATTGGGAGTGGATTTGTATTAATAAAAATCCCACACGTGTTGACTTTAAAATAACACTCATACAAATCTTGACGGACAATCAAGACTATATGAAGTATAATGGGAACTTCAAGTGGATTTATATGGAGATGAAAGATGCGCATGTGGGCAATATAGAGCTCTCAACAGCTTGTATACAAGGCTTTACAGATTCCCAAGTCAAAAATAAATATAATGATGATCTGGAGTGGGATTTTAAAAGGACTGTAGTTCCCACAGATTCTAAAATTTCTACTTGCAAGTAGTTAACCATGGTGATAATGGGAGGAGCCCACTTGCAGATTGAGCCCAACACGATCTAGAATGGAAGAATAATGAGAAACTTTGGAATTTTCTCAACCAGGAGGCATCACCAAATTTATTGAGAAGATTCAAGGCCACGACAAAAGTATTTTGATTCATTTTGTGAAGGATTGGAAGGATAGAACCGTGGATTATGGAGGGCGAAGATTTCGATCAACGAGGAGTTAATTGCTAAGCAATGGCCTTGGCATGGAGGGGTACCGCTTTTTTAATAAAAGAATCGGTGACAGAGATGCTGAGGAGAGAAAAATTGTTGAGGGTAATGAGAAGCTGGTCTTTGTCATGGCGGGCCTGCAAGTTAGTTCGATCCCTTCACCTTTTGACGAGGTTACCCGTATGATGGTGCGTTTCATTTCTTTGGAGGGGAGGTTCGTCACTGTGCCCTCTAAGCATCTTGTGTTCCTCAATCACTTCCGTAGGAGTCACATGGTATGTTTCCCCCACTATCTGCTTAACTCTCTTGAGTGCTCCATTTTGGAGTTTCAAAAGCATGCACGTGCGGTTCCATTGCACCAAGGTCTCATTTTCTTGTTACATAAACTGTGTCTTCTTAGGTCTCCCAATATCCCTTCCACCCCTTTCTCTGTTTCCTCTCGCCTAGCACTATAGCCGCTAGCCCCATCTCTCCACCTTCTGTCCCAGCCACTATTGCTATCACCCTCTGCCAGGCCTTCTCGGCTCCATCTTCCATTCCCCCCACCTCTGCTCCCACCCCCTTCACTTCCACTTCAGCCGGATCTTTACCAAGTTGTCTAGAAGATTGAACCTTAATACCCCTACTGTGGGGAAGGTCACTCAGGAGATTGAAATTTCCCATAACCTCCTACATATGAGTAGTGCTAGTTCTTAGGAAGCACACATTGAGAGCTCCACAAAAGGCTGGAAGCCTTAGAAGCTGACATGAAGCTGTTGAAGGAAGAGGTTAAAAACTTGGCAAAGCAAAAAGGTAAGAGGAAGAAGGAGGAGGAGGTGGTTATTGATAATAATTAGGTTGAAGATATATACAAGAAGTTGAACTCCTTAGACACCCATTTAGGGAAGGCCAAGACTCACCATGATTATAATATGGCCATTTTTAATGCAATTGAAGAGTTTATTGAATAACATGTCTGCAGCATCTCTAATCTCAACAGAATTCTAGAAACCCTTTGGGGCACAGAAAAGGAAAGCAAAAGGACCATTGAACAACTAGATGTTACTGACTCTACCCACATGATGACATTGGCTATGTTCACCTCTTGGCAGAATATCAAATCCAAAGCATCGAAAAAGCTGCCAAGAAGTAATTGTGGGTGCTTTTGCTACACTTCTTTGTAATTATTGTTGTTTTTTTGTTGCTTTCCTGTAGTGTTCGTACTAGTTTTGTTTTGTTGGGGTAGCTGCTCTTGGGATACTTTGGGTTTCTTTGTCCTATTTGGATCTTGATCCTTTTGTTCTGGTTCTCATTCCTATTTTGGCTTCTAGGCCCTCTTTTGTTCTCAAGGGTATAGTCCCTTTCAAAAACTATTGGCCAAAATTTTTTTAAAAAAATCTTATTTAGAAAATTATACTTAAATTGAATTAGTGTCTCTTCTCTACTTCTGATTTTGTGACCTTTTGGGAAGTCATGCTTATTAATCTTAGTTTGGTGTACTTAGAACCTTTTCATAAATAACAAGGTTCTTTATATGAAACAGATTAGATTAAAGCATATTTTTTTAACGTTATAGCTCTTATCATGCTCATTTCTTGTGAACTTACTCATGCCAACAATTTTATAGATGGAATTCATAAAATTGAAAGGAGAAAGACTTAAAAAAGTTGAATTTGTTTCATTTATGAAATCATCTTATTCATTCAGATGCTTATGTATTGAAAATTCTCTTGAAATGAACTTATTATAGAATCATGAGGATGTAATAAACTTGGTTTTGTAATGATGAAAGATGTTTCTTATGAACTTATGGAATATTAATTAAGTTGAGAGTAAAGTGAACTCTCTCTTTTGATAAGTAAATTGTTGTGAAGGTAGTTAATTTCTGATTTATTCTAAAGTCTTATATGACTTAGATTTGCTTAATATTCCTAAAATATTAATATGCATGCATGTATTTTATTGATATACTTAAAGATTAACAAGATTATCTTAATGGATTTTAAGGTATAGATTAATACTTGTAAAGGAGTTGTATATATATATATATATTTCGATTTATCTCAAATGGGAAATGATATAACTAAGATGATTATGAATGTTATATCCTCTTTTGGGAAAAGAGGGAATAAGGATAGTTATATAGATGAATGTGGCATTATTTTATGAATCTACACCTTATGTTTCTTATTTCATTAATAGGACTATAGTCCTTAATAAGAAAGAAAAAGGATACTTCCTTTTATCATTAAATCAGAACAATGTATGTTATCTAGTTGTGACTTTAAGTTTAAATCATATTAGATGATTGGTTACATGATATTTATATGTAAACAATAAATGGAAAAAGGGGAAGCTTAAATGAATTAATAAGAAGATTTTGACATTTGATAACACTAAGTCTAATGTATAATATTTCAATTAAGATTGTTTATAATATTAACTATAGTAAGAAAACATAATGATCTTACTTATTATCAAATTTAGATATATCGATAAATGGAAATAATGGTTAAGATTAAAATTTTCATATGCATGAACACGATTTTATCTGCATACCTTCAATTGGTGTAAAAGTACATTTCAAATCCTTCTTTGGAATAATCATACTTAGTGAACCTTTAGATGCGTTGTTCAATGATATACTAAACAAGATAATAAAATGATGGGTTAATAATCTAATGTTATTAAGTATGTTAGTTTAATTGAAGGAACTTAGTAGGTTGTTGTGAAATAGGGGCTATAACAGAGTACCCTCTTAATGACGAGAGTCATTATGAGGATAGTGTGATGCATCCAACTATGCTTCAACACCCCACTTAGTTCAATTAACTTGATTAACATAAGTGGAAATTTGGTTCATAGTTCTACTCTAAAAAGAGATAGACACATGGAATAATGTACCAGTTAACTCATGTTGACTTAGGGTATCTAAACACACCCAATCAATAGAATTCGATTACATATGTCTATGTATCCTTAGTCAACATAAGTAGTTTACCACACTACCGTAGGTAAGTTGCCATTGTTTAGTGTTAAAATTTTTCTCGGGTTTGGTTGATTAGTCAAGGAAGACCAATCTAGATAATAGTATGAGTGTGGTGAAGGACATATTCCTATTGATGAGTATGTCATCTTAGAATGTAAACATGGTAAACATGTTTAAAATTTTGACCAAAGTATCACAAGCTTATGGTTGCGTTGTTTTATGTCACCTAGTCTAAGTTTCTGGATTTTAGATGAGTATCGGTAACAAATATTCAAATAGGCTTCTTAGAAAAACAATTGTGTGACCCTTGAAGGGTAAAAGAACCAAAGTATACATGGTATACACTTGAACTAGTTAAACATGAGAGATCAATTAAATACCAAGTCATAAAATGAGAGATCTATGATTCACCGAGTCATTACAGTTGACATGGTTTTATGTTATGAGATGGACTGAAATGGATTGTGTGTTCTGAATTCTATAAATTTAGAACAGAGAACATTATGTAAAAAAAATTCCCTTGTTTCTAAGTCATTATAAGTGGATTCTACAATAATCATCAAGCTTAATAATGGAAACAATAGGAGGAATTGATACACACATTTTAAAACTACTTTTAAAGTGAATCAAATCACACCTAAGAGAGCTATTAAAAATTCTCCTTTCATGCTAGTGTATAGGAGAGAAGAATTTTTTTGTTATCTCTAGAATTACCTTCTTTGGAGTTGGCACACCAACTGGAAGTTATGGAGAATGATCCTATGATAGTCATATTTTCCGAATTGATGGAGTTAGAAGAAATTATGAACAAGGAAATGAAGACTTTGGAGAAACATCAAACTCAAGTCAAAAATACATTGACATGAAGGATTCCAATATAAATTTCCAAGAGGGAGATTTATTCCTCAAATGGGATGTTGATAGGGCCATGCCTAGTATGCATGCTAAGTTTGACGACCTCAGAGTGGGCCATATATTATCACAAGTTGCGAGGAATATTTTTTTTTTTTTATCTAGACTCAATGGAGAAGAATTACTCATTCATGTGAATGGGATACATCTCAAAACTTGTTTTTGAGCGGTTTTCACCCTGTATAGTTTAGTCTAGGTTTTTTTCCTCCAAGTGCTTTACACATTGTTGTCATTTATTAATTGTTATTTTCCTTCTTTCATTTTTTTTTCTCTATGTGTTCAGAGTATTTCTAGGTTAAGGAATCATTTTCCCAATGGATTGATTAAGGCTACTAGGATAGGGCTTAGTAGGCAAGCATCCGTGAGAGGTCACTAAAATTTTTAGCTTTACAAGTTACCTTGTAAGGAGGTTCATTTTAAAATTTTCACAAATTCTCTGTCTTTCCATTCCAAATTTTTACTTTAAGAATTTTTCCTTATCATTAAAATCCAATTTCAGGTTTTAATTATATTTTATCCACAAAATTGAGAAATTTTTTGAACTCCGAAGTCCGAAATTTGGACTTTGAAGGTTCTTAGTTTCAGAAATTTGGAGTTTATTGTTTTCTTGTAAAAATACTTTGCAGAAGTTTTGAAGTCCACAAGTCCAAAGTTATGAAAATTTGGAACTTCGTGTTTTTGGGTTTTGGAGTTTCGTCTTGCATTTTTGGATATTTTGAGCCAGGAGTTCTAAAGCACAAAATTCTGAAGTTCCAAAATTTTAGAACATTGGGTTTTGGGTTTTAGACTTCAAGAGTCTATTTCTGTTAAAATGGTTACGTGTAAAATTTCTATTCATAATTCGAATCATTAATGGTTCAACGACCCCACATGTGTCAACCTTTGAGCATTAAATATTTGGTTTACCTATATAAATTCAAATTTTCACCCACCATTTTCACATAGCAAGTTACTCTAAAATTCGATTCTTCATTTGAAACCCTAGTCATATTTCTAAGGCATCTTTTTAAGGTGATTTTTTTGTGTTTTCTTTTGTTTTTTGTTAAGCTTGATATCCGGGGTCTTGTTTTTTTATTTTCTCCTATTTTCCTTTTATCTCTCTTTCCTTCATTGTTTCATCCTTTTTTATCTCAATCATGGCTTATGTCATTGTGTTTTACTCATTCTCAACTCTCCTCGACCTAGGAAGTGTGGTTTTAATCAACATCACGAGGTTCATACTTTGCACGCATCATATTACTCTGTACCTAGAAGCATTGAAGAAATAATCATTTTTTGGGAGTTGAAGATTTTTGGAGTTCATGTTATAGGTTTCAAAACTCGATATTTTTGGGGTTTATCAAATTCGGAACATCAAAATACAAAAGCTTCACAGCTTTTAGAGATAAGCACTTTAGAAGTGTTCTCTTTGGGTTTTCAAAAATTTCTCTTCGGGTTTTGTACTCATTTTTATACCCTTCATAGAATAGTAAAATCCCATGCACATCGGCCTATCACCTAGCAGCACTGGGCGCTCACCCGAGGCACGTGCAGGCACCGAGTCTCTCTTTTATGTGAGTTTTGTGAGAATGCATCATTTTAGAACAGATAATCAAATGCAGGACAGAAAAGAACTAACCACATTCTTATGAACTTAGGAGTTATCATCTTATTGTATGCATGCGATACAAATAATAAGCAGACACATAGAGATGTTTCATACAAAAAGAAAATGCATAAGTATTGAACACAAATGATTTATAACGGAGCATCATATTTATATTAATAGATTCAATAACCACATTACAATCCCTTGAGGTCATAACAAACCCTCATATAAGAATGCAGAGCCAATTCATGCATCACGACTATACCATAATCATCATATTACAAAGAAAAATGAGAACCCATCCCCTTTTATATTCTATTTCTCACAGAGCTCTCCTAATCCCTAACCATAACATCCTCCATTATATTTCCTAAGGTGGCTTCACCTCTCTTCCACCTAATCTATAATATGTATCTCTCTAGGTATTTATCCTTGGTGTAGACACCAAAATTAGGTCACACTCCCTTTGGTCCCTCAATAAATAAACACCTTGAACACATCCACCTAGCCATGGCCCCCTTCACCTCACTATAATATTAATTTAATTAATTAAATTAAATTAATTCATTATCCTCACCATATTTATTATTTAAATATCCTAATTTAGATAATTCCCACATATCCACCTCACCTAGACACCTCATCAAGCCACCTCACCCTAAGACCTATTCTTAGTAAGTTTCCATAACTAACTAAGACTTACCCAAACCCTAAAAATCAATGCCTACATTCCCTCTAACCACATTCTCACATGCTTAAAAGAAGCTTCCAGTCTAATCCATGAGTGAATGACATGAGATCCTAGAAAATCAAGGGGATCTACCTAGTTTAGTAAACCTAGGAAATCCTACCCTAACAGAAACCGGTTACCCTTAAGCACCACTTGTTAAGCCAAACTACCGTTGATCACCTTTTAATCCCAAAAAAACCTTATTTTTGAGGTTGGAAAAAGGTTGGTAGATTCTGAGAGATAACACATATTTTGAGAACAAGTTTTCCATGAGAACACACATGCAAGGAAGGAGATCAAGAATTTTCTCTTGCACAGACATCCTACATTCATCCAGTAACCACCCAGCACATATTTGATCCAACCAAGCAAAAATGAGTGCACATACAGCCCATGCAGAAGCTCTCTAAAATTTGGTGATCCTCCATAGCATTCAACCTCTTACCAGCACCTTCATTCATCACTCACGTGCATTCAAAACCAGATTTCAAGTAAGTAGAACATTTTACTCCTCCTCAGGTTCATTAATTTAATCATTTTATCTTCATCCTTTGTTCTCTTAGCCACCCATTGACCTCATTTAATACTCACCCCTTCACATCCCCATTAAAACATCACCAAATCCCATCCAAACTACGTACTACCTCATTTAGACCAGCCTAGTCCTTTGTGAAATCATAATGGAGATCTAAAGATCATTCTGGGACATTCCCAATATTCCACAAGAACCGCCACCGGTCCTCCCCAACCGGAATCGGTCACCCTTAACCCACACTGGTCTCCCATTTACCAATACAACCTAGAATAGTAATCTACCTACCTATTCCCACATCAACCTTACTCACATGTGACCTACCTAAGTCCTCTATTAGATCTCTAGAGACCCAAAACTAGTAACTTGACCTTCGGATCTTATCTTTACCTAACCTATAAGATTAGATCTTTCTTATTGTGTTTTGAATGAGATACCTAAATCATTTCAATTACAATAAGATTTAATTTATTACCAGCATTAATTTTTTTTAAAAAGTGGATTGACAACCTTCTAGGAAGTATCACACTTCCTTGATCTAGACACGCTGTTAGGAAGTCCACTATATATACTATTTAACTCTTTATGGTGGTCCTGTGTTCCATTTCAGGGTAGTTCCTCCTAGCCAAAAGGAAGCTCTCATAATCAGCTATGGATTCAGGAGGTGTAAACACGCGCACAACAACTTATCAACCATCATTTCAATAGGTATTCCTCCTCGCTGCTTTTCCTATCTGTTTCGTCACTTTCAAAGAAACGTATAAGAATCAAGTGAAACATTTTGGCACACCTGGTGGGACCCATTTAGGGTTCCTTAAATTTTATTCATTCATAGGAAAAGTTGTGTTTGTTTCCCTTCTGAAAAGTTTACACATTAATTTTATTCCTTGGTAACCTTATTTTTCTTTCTATTTTCTCTTAAAGAAACCTTTCTTTTGGTGTACTTAAAAAGAACCATTTCTTCTTGTTTTCTACATTTTAGTGAAAGAGAATCCCTCTTTCTCTTCATCTATTTGTGTCATCAAACTTCATATTTCGATTTGGGCTTAAAAATCATTGCATTTCATTCTGATTTATCACATTAGCTCACATTAATTGAGGGCAACCTATACGCTGGAAGTCATTCCTAGCTAATGGTTGACAAATGAATCATAGAAAGCACATCTCTCTCTCGAGTCTTACCAAATTGCATAAATTCAAAAGAAATACATATTCTTAAATAAAATATTTCTTAGGAACACATCAATGATTGAAATGATCTCGAGGATTGGTAGGTACCCCCATCTCACTGCTCTGTCGATTCATACTTCAGAGCAAAGCCCGCTCCCACCGTAACATACTTGAAACCTCACCTTTTAGATATCCTTCTTTGTAGGAATCCATCCTCACCAAAAAATTATATTCTACAGTTCATGAGTCATTCCTTAAATAGCATAAGATAAACAAACATAATAGAAAAGGCACTCTTAGGATCACATTTTTCTTAGTGTTTCTGCTTGGCTTACGTTTTGAGGTGAGAGGTCATGTTCTTCATTCTTCTTATTTCTCCTTGTATGCTCCTCATCATAGTTGGTGTATTTTAGATTCTTCTAAGTGTGCCTAGACCACATTCTCATCATTCTCAGAATTTTGGGTTTGATTCCACATCAAATTTTAATTCACAACCACTTTTCTTTCATCACTATTTTAATTTCATAGTGATCGGTGTCGGTCTAGTGACCATCGTTGGTTACCCCCTGACCATCATCGGTTATACCGGTGACATTAGTTCACTGTAATTTTGGTTAACTTGCCCAAAAGGAAATTTATTCACCTTCTTCAACTATTCAGAGTCCCTGTCACTATTATCATTCCCATTGACCTTGTAAAACTCATCAGATTTGGCATACCTGTCAAATTTGGCCTTATACCTTGTTTTTGACCAATTGTCCATTTCCCACAGTGGATGAAAAATGGTTACCCCTAAGCGACGTTAGTTTTCCCTAACCAGTATCGGTTATCCTGTGCCACTTTCTAACTAACATTTGGTACCTAATCCACTTATTATTTCTGTTCTTCCTATTCCTATTGTATTTTTGTGTCATTTACGTAAAGGAGCCCAAACCGATTAGTGTTTTTTCACATGGTATTGACGCATTGAAAAGCTAAAACCCTCGTATTCCATGCCGTTTGCCAACCGCTCCCACCTATCCCTTTGTTTCCTTCCATTTTATCACCCGCCATGGATCCTATCAAACCTATCACTATTCTTTACTACGAGAGATGAGGAGTTCACACAACTCCTTGACAAAACCCTGTCGCCTTATAGTTTTACCTTTTCCACTCATCCACTCAAGATGCCTCAAGTCAATTGATATACAACATGCCCATATCTATCCCCCCCAACCTTTGCTCCCACTCCCTGCATCAGCCCCATCTCGGCTCGTGCTTTGCCCGCATCTACCTTACCCCTAGTCATTTTGCGGTTAGGTCTTATACCCGCTATGACTACATTGTCTAATACATCATTACACCTGCCACATCCACCATACCTTTGACAACCACTCAAAACACAACCTCATCCACCCCTATTGTCTCACATATACCCATATCTACACAACCACCTCCCATGTCGGTGACCCCCACCCCCTTTCAAAATGTGGCCCTTTCTATTTCACAATCGTTAGCCCCCATAGCTACTAGGGTCACCATGACCATTCCACCTCCATATACGTACTATTAGTAGCCTCCTGTTTCATCTATTATTCACTCTGGGTACGTACTCCCTACTTCACTACCTCCTTCTCAATCTACCTACACGTCTACACCATATATTGGAATGCCACCCTTGTTACATACCCAACACCAACCCTTTTATGCTACAGGGGCACCGACCATCGCAACCTATCAACAACCTAATCAAATTAATGATGGACAAGATGCAGACATTAGAGGCATCAGTTTCTGGATCCCACAACACTCTCACCTACTATAAAATTTGCAATGATCCTATCCACCCATCCATCCCTATCCGCCCATACCCCATACATTGGGAGATGCCTAAATTCAGCCTTTTAATAGAAAGGAAGACCTGTAATAACATTTATGGTCATTCAAACATGGGTGCTACCTAATCACCCATGATGATGCTTTTCTCTTACGGACCTTTCCCATGTCTCTGACTAGACCTACATTAGATTGGTATAGTGGGTTACCTAGACACTCTATATTTTCATTTAATCAGGTAGCGCAAGCATTCTTGGATCACTTCTCCATCAATATGTTAAGAAAGTTACCATGACTGACCTATACTCCACGTGTCAGTATGATGATGAATCTATCATAGATTTCATTGCTTTTGGTGTAACCTGATTAATAAACTCACATTCCAACTACCGTAAACCAAACTCATCAAGCTCTTCACGTGGGCTTGTGCTAGAAACATCTCACTGACCCTGTAGGTTCAAACTTTCTAAACATTTGATGAAGCATTCACCATGTAATGAAAGTTAGAGATTCGGGCCATCAAAGAGAAGAAAATCTAATTACGCAATAAGAATTTGGCATTCAAGTTGAATGATACCTCTTGTGCTTCCAAACCACAGAGCAATTATTCAAAATCTAAGGGCACCACTAATGCAGTGGTACTCAAATTTGGTCCAGCTCATCCATCAAATCAGGCTACCCCCTCATCTAATCTCTCACCCATCTATACTTTTCAATTCAGACGAGAACAATAGAAATACACCCAATTGGGGAGCCTTACTCTTCTATCTAAGAAAAGCTCATCAAATATGGGGCCATCACCCTTCTCGCATATAAAACCACACGCTAGTTTTGACTGCTGCTCGCCCCATGCCTATATGGTATAAAGAGCATGAATTTTGTAACTATCATCAAGTAAAGGGTCATAGTGATGGCAATTGCATCAATTTCAAAAAATATTGTCCAAGAAATGCTCAAGAAAGGAAAGTTAAGCTGTGGATAATCCTAATGTACCTACCAATCAAAACCTACACATATTCAATAAACCCTTTCCTAATCATGCCCCTTTCACAAATCAAACCAGTGAGACCTCAACTCATGATATCCTTACTCACGAGGTCTAGGCTATTTTCAGTGATGCACCCATTGCTTCCCAATTACCTCATATTCCTTCTATAGAGGAAATTCTAGCTCAAAATCCTCCTTTTGCATTGGAACCTACCTCACCTATTCCTCCACCCATAGAAGAACACATTTCACCTCCTTCTTCACATGTAGATGATTCCTTTGCTAATATCGATACCATTTCACCTTTTTCTTCTCCACCTAGGGAACCGTCACCTATAATACTTCTTTAGTCCATGGAGGATACTTGTTTATCTCCTCCACCCATAGAGGGGAACCCATCATCTTCTCCACCTATAGAGGAACACCCATTTTCTCCTCCACCTATCAAAGATCTAATAGAGATACCTTTGCATCTAGGTGAACATTCTCCATCAGCTACCCAAAATCCCGTAGACCTACTTTAGGTTCTCTTGCCCACGAAAGCCGAGGCCAACAAATTCCCTATTTCTAAGACACATTTTACGGGAATTTCCCTTAAGTCCTCATCAACATCACCTACGGATGTACCACTCTCACGCTTGGATGATCACTTCGATTATGTGGTCGAGCCTTATTGTGGGGGCATATTTTGCTTTCGGTCTCAACATAGATGTAGATGTCACTTGCTGATACTTCCACTATCTACCCAAAAATATTTCAACCAATCGAACCAAGCACAACCACCTCAATCAAAAAAATTCCATGACACCCATCATAACTCAACACATACCCTTACCCATAACCCAACCTACATCTAAACCCAAACCCACACCTACAACATCTTCCTCGACTAAACCTATTACCACCTTAGGGGTCACCCCAACCACCAGCCTTACTCATCCACCTATCAAACTAGATTTAGCTACATCCTCAAAATTCAACACCAAACCTACTTTGGAACCCAAATAGAAGAACCAAACCCATAGAATTCAAACCATGGCTATGAAAATCATGCCCGCATCACCTTCACCCTTTCCATACATTTTAGGACTTCAACCTTCCAACACCATGAATAAACTTCCACCCATCAATAAACCAAAAACACAACAGCCCACTCCTTCCTCACAAACCTCTAACCTACCCAAGCACCCAAAATGACTTACACCTACACTTGCAGTATCTTTACCACCCATACCTCCAATACCCTCAACAACTTCTTCATTACCCACTACACTTTAGTCTCTATCTCTCACACCCCCTGCTCGACCCGCATCATCTACCTTCACAGCACCTCTATTATCCCCGTGGGTAACTTTCCCTCTTCCCCATCCAATTTTCCCTCTAGATCTCGTACAACCATATCACCTTTACCCAAGAAGGTGCAACCCAAAAACAAAACTCTGCAACCCTCCAAAGTAAGGTAGTCAAAACAACCATACACCCTCCTGCCCATTCATCTACCATACCCATACCCAAAAAAACATGACAAACACCCAAGACCACTCCAGCACCCAAAACCATGGCTCAACCCACTCCCCCTCCTACAAGGACCATTCCTCAACAATCAGATGCACCTACACCCAAACCCACTTTCACTTCCCATTGCAATCCACTAGTAAGGTCCTATGCCAAAATATTAATCAACCTCCTTGAGAATTCTATTATCACATTACCACCACTCAGACCTTATGAACCCCTCAAACCCAAGCCAAAAGGGTTTGATGACACTAAAACTTACGCCTACCATCATGTGTTAGGGCATG
Organism: Taxus wallichiana var. yunnanensis; assembly: GCA_018340775.1. NCBI lineage: Eukaryota > Viridiplantae > Streptophyta > Pinopsida > Cupressales > Taxaceae > Taxus > Taxus wallichiana. Next base: position 203,301,732 of record CM031242.1, on the reverse strand, counting down.
ATGTGGAGAAGCTGTAAGGATTTAAAACCATCCTTATCTAGTTATGTCCTCTCGGAAGCTAACTTTGATGATGATAACCTTCTCAATGAGGACCCTGCTTCCTCAACAACCATTCCCATAGTCCTCCCCTCACTTCCCACTCAACAACCACGACCTCCACCCCCATAGCTCCTAGCGCCACCTCCAAGATTTGAAATTGACATGGTTCACATTAGAGAACTTGCTACACCATTACCTAAATGATGTTGCACCAGACTCACTTCACAAGGATTTTCTCCCCCAGTAGGTTATTGTCTGTCATGTCATTATACCACTCACCCTACACCTTCTCCATTTTCCAAATCCCCTCAGATCAACATGATCCACGTTACTACGCATGCTCAGAAGGATAAAGGTAAGGAAAAGGAAACCGACCAACCAACCAACCCTATACCCAACATATCATCTGCACCCACACCTAAGATTACTATTTGCAGCCCCACATACCCTATTTCTAATGGGGTCACACATCACACCATGCTCAAACAATTACACCAATCTCCCCTCAAAATGTCCTCATTAGAATCTCACAATTGAACTCATCTAAACCTCGAGAATCTCATCATCAAGCTCTCATGGAGGTTCTTCAATCTATTGAGGTTTTACCAAATGAACCTACACCCGTAGCCTCCATTATCACACCCCGTCATGTAGCCTCTCTCACCAAATTTCCACCTTTATCCACACCTCACCCTACTCACCAAATAGCCTCCTTTAGCTTCTCAAAGGAAGAGATCACACCGCACCAAACCGATGACTCAGACCCATCCCTCTTCATCTTTGTTTACATTGATGATATATGTGTACAACATGTAATGATTGATGGGGGCACTAGCATTAATATAATTTCATCCCATGCATTCACTCAAATGTGCATTCCTGATAATTGCATGCATAAACATCCTATCATGTTGCGTTCATTCAATGATGTTATCACCTCTACACTAGGCACCATCATTCTCCACAATCGCTTTGGACCCCGCACTGTTCCAGAGCTATTTTACATCTTGGAGGGGGAATTTCAATATAACTTGTTGCTTGATGACCTTAGATTTATGCCATGGCTTGTGTTCCTTCCACTTTGCATCGCTATGTAAAGTTTGAACAAGAAAGACACACCTATACCGTTCCATCGATCCATCACCTTTCAAAACATACAACATGCTCTACCAACCCAATGACGTACTCATACCCATTAAGGAATCTTCCTCCATGACCACTACCACTTCACTATACCTCCACTTACTAGTACAATCACTACCTCAACCGTAAACACCTCCTCCATTCCTATCACTATCACAACCTCCACGGACAACCCATCAGCCTACCAATCCATTAACTCCACCTCTGTATTAACCTCCAACACATCATCTATTCCAGCTACCCACATACCAACCACTGATCCCTTTGAAGGAATTTTTCAACACCTCACTCTGGGTGAGTACTCGCCTATATAGTGTCAACACATTCCTTACTCCACAAGAGTACGGAAGCCTTCACCAACATACTTGTTAGAAGCACCAGATAGGTGAGCACCTCCTTTAAGGTCCTCCTCACCTTTATACCGGTCTCACCTATGGGGGTCTTATTACTACCACCTACACACCGAACCACCGTAACAAACCCACCCATTTTCCAGGTGACTTCTAGTCTCTCACCAATAATTATTTTTCTCACACCTTCCTACACATGATGTGCGTGGAAGGGTTTTGGTTTTGGATTTTATGAACAAGGCCGCCATATTGTCATTTCATGTACCACCCATAAACATAATGACCATATTGGTATTGGCTTTCTTGAACCACCTACTAAGCAAGCCCGCATTAAACCCATTGAGAATGTCAACCCTTCTCCACCTTCTTCACCCACTCCACCTTCATCACCACCTTCACCGACAGAGTTGATGGATCCAAAATCTATCCCTCCTAACTTTTTTTTTTCATAAACACCGTTTCCTTGGGGCCTTTGACTTATCAACATGAGGGTGAGGCCCCTTCCTCTCTTCCCTTCCTATACCCTAAAATGATCGATGACGATACACCTTCCATTAACATCATTTAATGTCAGGATGATGAATCTATACTCACCTACCTTGGTGCTAGAAGACTCATATATTCATTAGTTGTTACCTTCTGAGATGTAAACCATGTTGAATGAATTTACTATCGAGATCAACATCCATACTCAGGATGACCCATACATCCTAAAGATTGGTCAATATTTATATGCTGTTGAACAAGAATGCATCACTTCTTTTCTCAAAGATCATAACCATGCTTTCACTTGGTCTTATGCAAACATGCCTAGTATTGACCCCACCATAGTGGTCTACAATATTGTAACCATTCCCGATGCCAAACCCATAAAACAAAAGATGAGGAAAATGCACTCTCACATTTCCCTTCTCGTCAAAGAATAATTTCAATGCCTTCTTTTCATTTCCTTCATATTACCTATTGATTACCCTCGTTGGATTTCTAATATTGTCCCTTTGACTAAGGCAAAAGGGGGACTCCGCATTTACATGGACTTCCATGACCTCAACCTCACCTACCCAAAAGATGACTTCCCTCTACCCGGCATTAACCAACTGGTTGACCTTACTGCTGGTCATGAGATGCTATCACTCATGGATGGCTTCTCAGGTTATAACCAAATCTTACTTTCCCTAGAGGATCAACACAAAACCACGTTCATCACCCCTTGGGGGACCTTCTGCTACCAAGTCATGCCTCTTGGCCTTAAAAATGTTGGTGCCATATATCGTGGGCTACGACTTATATCTTCCATGATATCATGCATCATATATTGGAAGATTACGTGGATGATATCCTAGCCAAATCTAAATGCCACTCCGAGCACCTTGCCGTCCTCAAAACCGTTTTTGACCGCCTCATTAAATATTGCATTATCTTTCAGCCAAAGAAGTGAATCTTTGTAGTTATCTCAAGAAATCTCACGGGATTTATTATTTCCTTACATGGTATAGAAGTTGACCTTGTCAAAGTCAATGTCATTCTCGAAATTCCTCCACCCATTAACCTTAGACAACTCTATAGCCTACAAGGTAAGTTGCAGTCTATTTTCCATTTCATTTCACAATTGGCTGATTGATGTCAACCATTTCATCATCTGCTCAAGAAGGATGTCTCCTGTAAATTTGATGATGACTACCAAAAAGATTTTGAGGCCTTTTAAACAATACCTTCTCCAACCACTCGTACTCATTCCACATAAAGACGATCAACCTTTCTACTTATATATCTCAGCCTACCGATCACTCCTTGGGAGCCATGCTCACTCATCATGATGAATAACACAAGGAGAATGTAGTTTATTACATAAGTTGTACTCTTTTGGACTATGAAATCTGATACACCCATCTCAAAAAGCTTTGCTTAGCCTTAGTTTTCATTGCCACAAAACTCTACAATTGCCTACTCAACCACAAAACCTATGTTGTGACCAACATCAACCCCTTATACTTTATGTATGCCAAACCTTATCAAAATCAGTGTGCCACATGATGTCTTATGGTTTTATCTGTCCTTGACCTCAAATTAATTCATCAAAAATCCATCAAGGCCAAGCTATCGAGACCAATTTTTCGATGCACATATTTCTAGGGATCAACCCTCTAATTTTGACTTTCCAGATGAGTCCATTGCTACCCTTTCCTTAGATGAATCCCCTTACCAAATGACACTCTTCTTCAATGGTTCTAAGTGTCAGCATGGAGGTGGGGCTGGTGTTATCATCATTCTGCTTGATGGTGAACCCATGCCTTTGTCTTTCAAACTATATTTTGATTATACAAACAATATTTCTGAATACGAAGCACTCATACGAGATATCTAAGCCACTTATGCCCTTGATGTTAAATCAATCAACATCTTTGGTGATTCTCAATTGTTATAAACCAAGTCAATGGTATATGCCAATGTCATAATGAGATACTTCAAAAGTATAAACATCGTGTCAACATACTTTTGACCACCATTGACTATTATGACCTCCAAACCGTCCTGCATTCAACCAACAAATTTACAGATACCATGGCTTGCTTGGCTTCTCAGATACTCGCTTCACCTATCGATCTAAAATATTTGTCATAATAAAATAGTTACAATCACCCTCTTATTTACCTTGTGAGGTCTACTCCGTCAAAACTGTTTCCCCGATCCACGTGACCTTTGGTATACACAATATTACGACTATCTTTCTCTCTCCATCTTAACTCTTCATCTCACCTATAATGGACACTTCGCCTTCCTTAAAAAGGTCTCTCATTATGTCATCATGAGGGGCATCCTCTATAAGCGTGGCTTTAATGCTATTCTCTTACAATAACTCACGAGTTCTAAAATTCCTTATACAATTAAGGAAGTTCATGATGGCATATGTGGAGGTCACTTTAGTGGCCTTGTTATGGCTAAGTGTATTCTTCACTGGGTCATTCTATCGACCGAACCTTATCCATGATTGTTGTGAGTACGTTAAACATTGTGTAAAATGCCGACAACATGCTAACCTTTTTCATACCCCCAATCATGCCTTATAGGTCTCACTTGACATTTGGCCCTTCTCTCAATGGGGTTTGCATCTTATTGGAGAGATCAACCCTCATTCTTCCCAATGAAATCAATGGATCATCGCCACTACCAAATACTACACAAATTGGGTTGAGGCCATACCACTCATCTCCATGAAAGCCAAGAAAATATGTGAGTTCATCAATCATCACATCATTTGTCACTTTGGTGTTCCTCATCACCTCATCATTGATAATGGAAAAAAATTTAAAAACAAAACATTGTGAAAACTTTGTGACGCCTTCAACATTCAGCTAAGTTTCTCATCACCTTATTACCCACAAACCAACGGAAAATCCAAATCCACTAATAAAACCCAAAACAAAATTCTCATGAAAGTGGTTAAAGATATTGGGAAGGACTGCCATAAGCACATTCCTTTTGTCATTTGGGCATAACACACTAGTATCCACACTTCCACTTCTGCTGCCACACCATTTTCTTTGGTCTATGGTATAGAAGTTGTTCTTCCTATCAAAGTCCAGATCCCCTCACTCCACATTTCTCTCCATGACATGCTCAATGATGATCACTTTTGCCAAGACCATTTAGCCCGACTTGAGTTATTAGATGAATGTCATCTTAATGCTCTTGACCACCTTTAAGTTTACCAAAAATGTATCAAACGTGCCTACAAAAATGTGTCCATGAACATACCTTCCAAGTCGGTGACCTTTTCCTCAAATAAAATTAACATGTAACCAAAGTAGAAAAAAGTAAACGGGAAAATTTTCTCCTAATTATCTTGGACCATACATCGTGACTCATACCTATGGATCGGTGCTTATCGTTTATCTTCCCTTGATGGTAAACTTGAACCTGAGCCCCTTAATGCCTTACATCTTCAACCATTCTATTATTAAATTTTAGTCCTACATCACTTTTTGCCTCCTTCCATGCTCATCCCTTGAGCGCTCTCCATTTCTTACACCTCACCAATGAGTAAACAAGAATCATGTGTGTACCCATCACTTGTTATCTTTGCTTGAATATGTGTACCACGAGTTGTACATACAATGATTCTCATGGATACTTTTCATCTACCTTTAGATGAGATCCCATGGTCGTTTCACCCTACTTTATGAACAAGAATCCTTTTCCTCACCTTGGTCTTGTCCATGAGTTTAAAGCCCTCACATGGGACCTAACTCCTTAAGTCAAACTTCTAATAAAAATATGACTACCTCAAAAGGACATCTTCTCTCTCTACAATCATTCCTATAAATAGATCGCTCCTCGAAGGACATATATGTAAAGCTCTTTCAAAAAAAAAAAAAAATGAGAGAAATTGAAGCTTCCCGCATCAATTAGCTTCACAAATACCTCAAGGAGTTCATTTCCACATCCCATATAGACTTCCTGCATCAATCAATCTATCTACAATATAAGTCAAAAAAGACAACTTTTTAGTCATGGACTTGCCCATTGTGACCTTGGATTTCTTGTCCAAAGAGCATGCCACCTCATATCATATAAAATTACCCACCTTTCACCCTTCTCACCATTTGCACCCCCATTTTCCTACTGCCTCAAGGGACCTCTTGGAACCATGACATTTGGTGATCATGTGACCCCTTTTCACCTTTAGAATAATCAATCATGCAATGTCTTTAGGGTCTTACATTCATCACCTTCTCCAAGGTATGACCTACTCAGTCTGATCCTAACCAATCAGGTGGCTTTATTGCCCCCTCTTATCTTTTAACCATCTTTATTTACGTTTTGATTACCTTATATAGGACTTGGTCCTCGATGCTTACCTTTGGGGTAATCTTCTTATTTTTCCACAATCGACATCACCTATACCAATTTTCCTATAACCCACCCACACCTAATAGACCTAAACCCAAATCATGCCTAAAACTTACCAACTCATTTTCCTACATCCTCATATTCTTCCCTAGCTCATGGGAGAACTACATCGGCCTGAGGTCCCTTTTCATCGGGACTATGTAGGTAGCACTCCGAGGGCATGGGGCCCTTAGAGGTTAGCTCGGCCACTCTCTACCCTAACCAATTCATCTTTCATTTTCCTCAAATTACATTCTACCCTACTTAGTTTCCTTTTTATATCTAAAACTTGGAAATTAAACCAAACAAATAACAAGTTGCTTAACATTTTTATCATCACCACAACATACATTTATTATGACTACCATCATCATCCATATATTATAAAGCATCTTTAAAATATCCCATATTATCATTCATTATATAAATTAATGAATCACAACCCTAACCAATTTAAAATCAATCACACCTAGACCACAAACCTGACTCAACCATGCCTAAGACCTGACTCGATCCATGCCTAAACCAACCTGACTCGATCCATTCCTAAACCGACCTAACTCAACCATGCCTAAGACCTAGCTCGATCCATGCCTAAACCAACCTGACTCAATCCATGCCTAAACCAACCTGACTCGATCCATGCCTAAAACCAACCTGACTCCATCATGCCTAACTCACCTAGTTTTCATCCATATCACAACAAAAAATTAAAAGTCTCATAAAACACCGACAAAATCAAGCATCTCATGTATCTCATCATACAAATAAATATGTGTGTCTCAATACAATATACAAGGATATCCCATCATGTCTATCTCAAACAAATCATCGGCACGCAGGCCGGTCTCATATATAATAAAATAATAAACCAATATAAAATCTCTTGGCAAGCAGCCGATATATGCTCAAAATATAAAAAAAATCTCGTACATCCTCACTATCTTTAGCACGTATGCTGGTATGTATCAATAAATTACTACAATACATAAAAATTAGGAGTCATATATCGGGCATCTCTCAGCGGACATCCTCCATATTTGTGTCACTTGTACCCTTTGCCTCCTCGGCCCTAGTATGACTCTGCTAACATCTCCCCACACATCATAGGTGCTGGTTGGGTCCCTACCGACGCATCATCTAGAGCTAGTCTCTGTCGGCTAGTGGCCTCTCCCGATCCTATCTAAGAGCTCAATGGCCCCCTATGCTTTCTCTGCATTGTGAGTGTAGGATCTTGTCCTCTCACTCAAGGCCCTTTGTGCCCTCTGTACTCTCCATAGGATAGAAAGTCTATCTCGATCAGCATCAATCTGGTCTTAGTAGTATCTAGCCTCACCTATGACATCTCGTAACCTAGATATAGGCATGGTCTGTGGCATCCTCATAGGCTTCAGCCCCTATACCTATCCTACGGGACCTTGTCCTGGTGCTCGTGGTGGTGCCCTCGGCCCCTTGCCCTATCCATGTATCTCGGGCTGTAAAGCTCCAATGCATTTCTGTGTTGTGGTCGGGCCTAGCCTTGCAACTCTGTCACATGTGCCTATAGGGAAGCCACCTGACCATTATCCCCATCTCTGTCTCCATCCCCACCTTGGGCCATCTGGGCCTAAAGATTGGCCACCTATACATGTAACCCCGCTACCTCCACCTCTGAGCTGGCCAGCTGTGTCTACACCATACCCAATTGGGTAATCAAAGTCACCACCTACCCCTGTAGGGTGTCCCTCTACACCATGATGGTGGTTAGATTAATCTTCCCCGACGACTGGGTGGTATCACTCGTAAATGATCCACCCACCACTGTCTATATCTGTCTGTGACCCTGACATCATCAATCCATCAATCCACTTCTTACTCCTCCTACCCTATTGGAGCTGTCAATTGTGGTAGAGGTAAGGGCCTCTGAATGTCATCTCTCTTGTAATATGGGAAGGGTAGAGGTATGTCCTATAACAACCCAAATTTCCACCTAACTCTGTCAATAGGGATCATCTCATGCTCCCTGTCATGGCAACCCTGAATCCATCTCAGTAGTTGTAGCTCAACTAACTCATCACACATCTACCTATATGATGGGAAGTCCACATATGACCTCCATATGATGTCCACTCTGGACAACCCCTCCAATAGTCACTGAAATAGGCCACATCATGTGTGGGCCTATCTAATCTCTACTCTCTAATAATAGGCACCCATCGCCTATACCCCACTCATACATAGCCTAGCAGAAAGGCATCAGCCCAAGGCATGCCCACTGGACACACACAAATAATGTGCTCATATGCCCAGTAGTGAAGTAAAAAGGTATAGCACAGGCTGAACCTACGTAGCCATCCATATGCCCACAACTCCTTATATAACTACACTAGGAATGTTGGCACCTAGGAAAAGTGTCTGGTCTATCATCATCATGTGTAGTACCCCCATCAATGAGCAGGGAAATCTACCTCCCTCTACATCTGGCAAGTGCAAAGTAGCACACTACCTCCATCAATAGAACTACTAGCCTTGTCTCCTCTAGATGGGCTAGGTACATCTCTCCATAATGCACGATTTCACTATGGAATGTCACTTGGCCATCCCTCTCCAAACACCATTAGCATCAACTCCTCCGAGGCCTCGGAGGAGATTGAATAGACCTAGTGTACCCAATATGGGTAGCCACAGAATCCTAAACACATCCTCCAGGGTGACTGTCATCTCACCCGTTAGTAGGTGGAACATGTTGGTCACAGAATCCCATCTATCGATGAGCGCGACCATTAGACTAGGCTGTCGTCATACTACATGTCAAGCAGCATCGAAACCACTCGGGCCCACCACCTCCACATACCGTAACTCCTTAGGGGTTGTTCCACCATGAAATCTCACGACCTGGGTGGAACCCTGTTCTACATGCATTTTTATCTCTCCCCTGCATCAAAGAAAAATAACACATTAATCTATATTTCTCATACCCATACTTGCCCACTATCATTTTCCCACACCCTATTTTACCCCTACCCATCTCAACCCACCCAACCTGTGGCACTTTTGGCCCCTTGTGCTCCAAATCCCAACCAATGCCGGTTACCTCTAACCGACCCTGGTCACCCCTAGACCGACATCGGTCACCTATTTCATGACCAATACCAGTTTATCCCTCTACCGACGCTATTTACACACTTACCGACACCGGCCACTATTACGGTGAAACCCGCGACCCCCAAACCCTCCCTTCTCAAAAATTTTACTACCCTGACACTTCTACCCACCTAAAATCACCTACACCTCCCCCTCCACCTCATCCCTTCCCCTCTTCTCCAACTTATCTCTCTCCCCACTCCTATTTTACCCAATTTACCCTCCCATTTTGCAAATTTTATTTTCCCCACCCACAAAAAAAAAACCTAATTTGAAAAATCACCTAATCTATCTAACAAAATACAACAAGGGTTGGATGCTTACCTCATCATGTTGCCGTCATCATGGTGGCACATCTGGCCGCTACACCGGTGGCCCACCCAATCCCTCTCCGGCCTCTGGCATCACCAAATTGCTACCCTCATGCTCCACCCAATCAAATCACACCCAATGATCTTGTAGACCTGCCTCTCACAAACCAATCACCCACTGTTTAGATCACCAACTCAACCCTCCGTTCACACCTGGACACTTTTTCCCTTTTCTCTCTCTTTTGTGTCATTTTATCAATTCACTAGGAGACAAATGAATAACAAAAAACATAATTTTTTTGTTTTTATAACAAACCCGACCTAACCAATAATAGTTTTACCTTCACCGGCATCGGTCATGTGCCCTACCGTATCATGATTGGTTACCATATCTGGAATCGATTAGCCTTGACCAAAATCATTCACTATCTCTTCCACATTGCCTAAAATTCACCCTATTTATTTACCTGTCACTCTTTTTTTCCCCTCACCCCATGCTTACTCTGGCATTCACTTCACCCTCCTGACCTCATAATTTACTTCCTAACCTCATTCTCATTTGGGGAATCATTATTTTACCCATACCTCGGCCCTACCCATGTCGTGACCAATATTCTTGGACCTAGAACATCGCTAGTGACCTTTGACCTCATGTGTTTTCTATACCTCGTGGCACTATTACCTATGTTGATTGACCTAATGAACTTACCTTTCCTCTTTCGAGACCATTTATCCCGACCCTACCTTTGGTGTCTTTGAAACACACCTAAACATTCCTACACTGACCTGTGATGTATTTCCGACCATATCCTATACCTTAGATACCATAATAACTTCAACCTTGTTTGGATAAACCTATCGACCTTAGACAATGTAGAGTTTTCCTCCTCTTCAACCTAGTAGCATGCTGCTAGTATATACGTGTGCATGTGTTTAACTGTTACTACCTTTGACCCTAACCCATTACCTAGATAACCCTAGTAGACCTTGCTCCTTTTTCCCTAGTTACCCACCTTCCTTTTCATCACATTTATCTTTTATCAAACCACTCACCGCTTTTTGCCTTCTACCTCTTCGAGTTCTGGTTTGAGGGGATCACCTCCACACACACATGGGGCAGCCACATCTTATTTTTGTCAATATCACTTACCAATACAAGCTATACAACAAAAAGGGGAAAAATATAGACACCAAAATTAGGTCACACTCCCCTTTGGTCCCTTGACAAATAAACACCTTGAACACATCCACCTAGCCATGGCCCCCTTCACCTCACTATAATATTAATTTAATTATTTAAATTAAATTAATTCATTATCCTCACCATATTTATTATTTAAATCTCCTAATTTAGATAATGCCCACATATCCACCTCACCTAGACACCTCATCAAGCCACCTCACCCTAAGACCTATTCTTAGTAAGTTGTCATAACTAACTAAGACTTACCCAAACCCTAAAAATCAATGCCTACATTCCCTCTAACCACATTCTTGCATGCTTAAAAGAAGCTTCTAGTCTAATCCATGAGTGAACGACACAAGATCCCAAAAATCAAGGGGATCTACCTAGTTTAGTAAACCTAGAAAATCCCACCCTAACCGACGTAGGTTACCCTTAACCGTCACCGATTAAGCGGAACATTGACGGTCACCTTTTAATCCCCAAAACAACCTTATTTTTGAGGTTGGAAAATCTTAAGCGAGATTCCGTGAGATAACACATCTTTTGAGAACATGTTTTCTGTGAGAACACACATGCAAGGAAGGAGATCAAGCATTTTCTCTTACATATAAATCCAACATTCATCCAAAGAACCACCCAACATAGATTTGATCCAACCAAGAAAAAAGGAGTGCACATGTAGCCCATGCAGGATCTCTCTAATGTTTGGTGATCCTCTCGCAGCATTCAACCTCTTACCAGCACCTTCATTCATCACTCACATGCATCCATAACTAGATTTCAAGTAAGTAGAACATTTTACTCCTCTAGTTCATTCATTTAATCATTATATCTTCATCATTTGTTCTCCTAGCCACCCATTGACCTCCTTAAATACTCACCCCTCCACATCCCCATTAAAACCTTACCAAATCCCATCCAAACTACTTAATACCTCATTTCAACCAACCTAGTCCTTTGTGTAATCATAAGGAAGATCTAAACCTCATTCAGGACATTCCCGGTATTCCACGAGATCCACCAAGCACTAGTTCTCCCCAACCAAGCGTCGATCACCTTTAACTAGCATCGGTCTCTATATTTACCAATGCAACCTGAACAAGAATCTACCTACCTATTCCCACATCACCCTTACTCACCTGTGACCTACCTAAGACCTCTATCGGACACTGTAGAGACCCAAAACCAGATTATTTAAACATCAGATCTTATCTTAACCTAGCCCGTTAGATTAGATATTTCTTATTGTGTTTTAAATGAGATACATAAATCATTTTAATTACAATAAGATTTACTTTATTACTAGCATTAAATTGTTTTAAATAGTGGATTGACAACCATCTAGGAAGTATCACACTTCCCAGATCTAGCACATACTTAGGCAGTCCACTTTGCATATACTATTTAACTCTCTCTAGTGGTATTGTGTTCCTCCTAACCAAAAGGAATATCTCATGATCGGTTGTGGATTCAGAGTCAACATGTGCACAACAACCTATCAACCATCATTTCAACAGGTATTCCTCCTATGCCCGTTACCCTATCTATTTCGTCACTTTCAAAGAAGCGTATAAGAATCAGGTGAAACACTCGGTATATCTCTCTTTTTCTTCTACTATGTGCTTGTATATTTAAGCTTAGCACCCACAGAAATTCCTTCTAGAAGATACAGATTGGTTATAAAGTATCAAAGTGGTCCTCTGTGGAAGCATGCATTTCTAGATCTGAGATCTCCATTCCTTGTAATGATTTCTTCTAGAAACTTCTATCGCATGCCTAGAATATTCACTTTTTGATCCACAATTGCGTGGTGACACCTTATTCGGAAGGGTTATGCTTTTCTCGTGTGCTACTAGGGATGACGAATGTGGCTAAGTACAAAACCTATTTTTCATCATACACACATGTCACGTGTTCTACAAAACCCTTCTAGAACCATTTCCTTGCATGATTTCAACCCACACATCCTTCTTTAACTAGGTCCCACATGCCCACGTGCCTTTTGGTACTTAGCTGATATTTTGGGGCCCAACATCACCCCCGCACTACACTTGTTCTTCATCCCTAGAAATGGTGGATCCTTACAAATGGTTGAAATGGAAGAATGAAGGAATGAAGAATTGGGGAAAAGAATGAATGAATGGAGAAATTGATTTAATTCTAGAGAAGGAGAGGGAAATCCTTCCTTAAATTAGCTTCTAATTTCCCCCAAGTGTTGACCTTTTTTGCGCTTCTTGTCGTCGAGGTCACCAACCAGGTGATTACTTCTTCAAAACTAATCTCTTCTCCCTTAACACTCATTATCTCCATACTATCCTCTAGCTTTTATTCCAAATCCTCAAGTACATCCATCATTCGAGTGATTTGAGGTTATAATTCCTTTATCTAGTTCTTGATTGAGCCTGCAATGTCTCAATGGCCTCGATTTATTTTCTACCTCGGATATGATCTTATCTTACTCCACTCTGTTCCCCTTGTTCTTTTCCTAGAATTCCTTGACTTCGATTCATGGGGAAAACTAAGATACTGGAAACTCTATCTCTATCTACAAAGTTATCATAGGAAGCCCCAATAGTTTATGCCACATATTTTACATTGGCAGGATCTTGTTATCCGAGAAAAATCTCCACAACCTTCATCTCGATTTTCTTTCTCTGGTGCACCAAAACCTCCTCTGTTGATTCTAGGGTAAGTGGTCTCCTCTCGCATGGTGAGTATGTGGGTCAAGTCATCTAGACATTACAAAGATGACCCATAATTTTGTATGGGTGGTGTTAAGTCTGGATGCTTTAGGATAATGGAATCCATGATCATCTCTATCTTCTTGTATTCCTCGCTTACCCTTGCCTTTTCATCTTTAAACTCATGCCTTAACTTAGTGCTGATTACCTCTTTTTGCTTCAAGTCCTTGTCTTTCTCAAAATCTCTTCTTCCTTTTTCTCCATCTCTCGCCTCTAGGAATTTTACCCTGTCATTTCTCTCGAAGATCCTGGCTTTAACCTCAATTGAGACTTTGTTGAGCACGTTGCAAATTTTCTCATCTAAAAGCCTCTAAGCATTCACCAAGGGGCCATCCCTTTTTTATTACTTGCATCAATCTCCTTGGCTTACCTCAAATTATGGCTCATCAATGTGGGACTCAAATTCCCATGATAGCATTTCCTCATCTCGAGGGTATAAACCTTCCTCATAAAATGAAGTCATGAATAGAATTTGTTCCATTGGCACAATGATGCTGGAAGCGTACACCCAAAACCTTGTTTAGATCATAAATGTAACCCATCCCTTGAAATTGTGATTCTTTTGTACTCTTTCTCCTTGTGCATTTATCCCTTGGAAAGCATACATCCAAACTGGGATCTCCTCCCATGACGCCATATTATTTTTCTACCCTCTCCTCCTAAGCTTCCTTCATCACCGCATCCATGTTGCATTCCATTTCTTTCTCTATTAGGTCCTTGATGATTTTTTCTACTTCTTTCTCCATGGTCTCATCTACCTATTCCTTTGTGAGGCTTGGGGTCCTTTTTTCTTTAGTAAATTTCTCCCCACCTAACCCCTTGCCATGGGTCTCGGCCTCTTCATTGTCCTCCTTCTCCTCATCTACTTCATTATACTCCTCATCCCCTTCTTCTTCAGGATAATGTATCTCATAGATGGGATGGTCTTCACCTCCTGGTTCATCTTCACCATCATCCTTGTTGCTGATGTAGGCATCTAGGTCTTCTATTTCTTCTGAATCGGCCTCATCCATCACCTTTTTCTTCTTCCTTACTAGGGATTCCAGTACAAGGGATTCTTCTCTTTCTTTTTCTTTGACAAGTGATGTCCTCCTTAACTATTCCTCCCTGAGTGAGGTGCTCTTCATGCTCTGAAATTTATTCTTCTAGAGTCTTTACTTTGAATAGAAACTTCTTCCTTCGTGCGTAAGTATTAGGCTTAGCACTTGTCTTCATCATGCTCACCATTTTTGTGGTTTGAACACTTGGTGCCTTCTGCACCTCTTCTCTCTCTATTTTTCTAAGCGCATCCTTCTTCCTTCCTGTAGGATATTTAGGGATAGAGACATCATTCTCCAAGTAAGCACCATTTTCAAATTTAGGCCTTATGTGCAGATACACCATTGGTACAAAGTCCTTCCTACAATTGACAATATCAAAGGCTTCATCACATGTATCTTGTGGGAGAAAATCTCTCCATGTACGTGTTTTTCTTTGGGTAGAATAGCTTTGGGAATGACTCACGGTGGTCTATATCTACCTCACTAAGGTCAAACCTTAGTCTCTTGGCCTCCTTGGACCAATTTACTCCATCTTGGAAGTATAACGGTGGAGGAGAAGGGTAATTTTCACCATGGACTCATGTTCCCATCTGTCATCATAAATTTTCTAATGCAAAAGTATTTATATACTACAAAATATGCCTCTCCACTTATGAGAATGGAAAAATACTATGGGATCCTTCATTAGCCATGAATGTGTCATGCATTCACTTATACCACTTCTCCAGATGCGCTTTGTGAGTAGTAGTCATGGTTTCACAAGTATACTTTGCAAACCTCTTAGAGGGAAATGGATCCTCTTCGGATATTCCCAAATACATTTTTCTAGCCCATCAAGCACTCCAATCTCTAAGAAAAAAATTATGAGGATTTTAGTGAAGAGTATCTTCTCTCCCTCCTGCATGTTGCTTATAATTTCATCCGTGATGAAAGTGGACAAGTTGTAGATGGTTCCTTCTTATATCTTCGGCATACGTTTAGCCATGCCTTATTTACTTGTGTCCACCATTCTTGGTCATTGAGTTTGGTGACTAAGCACATTACCATCCTCAATACTAGGTCTGGTATTTCTGAGATGTCAAAGTATCTCAAACCCTTCTTGTAGTCATACATGGCTACAGTCTCCTTAATAGCCTCCTTTTTTCTCAGATCATCATCAATGATATCTCCTTCACAATTGAGGCCTCGAACATAGAAATAAGCTATCGTGTGATGCACATCTTGTGCCCCAAAATTTAAAAATGATCCTCATGCATGCATGACATCAGCCATTCATAAAGGTGCTCAAGTTTACCAAAGCAGGGAGACTCATACAATCGCAACAACCCGGCCTTTTCTAGTTTGACCTTCATGTCATCATTATAAATGGGCATTTTTCTAGCGTCCTACTTTTAGTTAGTTGGACCAACTTCAGTGCCATTTCCTTCTCCATTGTGCTCGTCACGATGATTATAATCACTTATAGCCATATTCTATAGGTGTGACTCCCATTCTTTTCCTAGCAATACCCCATCTAGGTCTGCATTTCTATGTACCATTCTTCATTGATGCTCACAACAATTTAGTGAGACACTTGGTTTCCTTGGTGCCATTCTTTTGTTCGGTGATAACACTTAAATATTCTTCCCCTTTCTCTTCTCTACTACTCTATCTAATCCCAAAGCTCGACCTCCCAAAGAAACCCTTCTAACTTCATACCCTAGTTCTTTAAACCCTAAGCTGGAAAAATCATTCCACAAGATGATGTTTCTTCAAAAACTTCCCCATTACCATGTACTCTTTCCACAATGGTTTGGAGATCTACCATAGTCACACACTTTAGATTTCTTGTATTTTCCTTTCTTAGCACAAATTTCATTGGATGCCCTAGTTAGCAAAAGATTTTTCTTCTTCATAAACATAAGGTAAAATAATGAATTACGACTTCTTATTTATATTTTTTCTCACTTCCAAAATTAAATTCTATACCACCTACGATGTAATTTAACATTAAATACAATTTTTTTCACTAAGCCATCTTCAAGCGCTTTTATCCATGCACCACATCCTACGTGAAAAACCCTTTACAACCTTCAGTGCGTGCGCAAAAATTGAACCCACCGAAGACTCTTACGTGTGTTTCTATAGCACCGAAGGCACTTCTTTTATCTGTTACATGATTTTTACATCACCTACCACATTTTGTTCTGTGCTCTTCATCCTTTTTGTACATGGTTTTCATACATGACCTTTTTTTGACACCAACCATTCTCATCCACCTCTCTTCTACGTGCTTCTTACCCTTATGCACTTTTTATCCTTCAACTCGGGCCATTCACCGTAACTTCTACTACCAGTTCAAATTTGTATTATAGGTCTATACTTTATATCACTCCACCCCACACTAAAATAGATGTGTGGTCCTCTACGCATACACAACTTTAGAAAAATAATGTGGTTACGGTGCACAAGGTACAAATGAAATAGAAAGAAAGGAACAAGCAATGAGAAAGGGAAACACAAGAAAAGAAAAATCATAAAGGAAAATTCTAAGATAATTGGAAATACTGCCCTATTACAAAAACCAAAAAGACTTATTTATAGTAGGGCTTCAGCCTACTCCCATTGAAGTGACTTGGTAACCTCATCCCATCGAAGTTTGTAACTAGAAATAACTCAAATCAAGAATGTACGAGATGATGTAAGGTCCTAACCAATGGAATTATAACTTCCCAAGATGGCACGAGATACTTGGAATCATACAACAAAACCAAGCTGCCCAACCTCAAACTTCTTATCCTTGATATGACAATCATGTCATGCCTTTTGTCTTATTTTTTTCTGTCTTCGACTCCATCTAGAAAGTGATTTCCTTATGTTCAACTATATCAACTTATCAATTATTTCTTTCAGCACTTGTGCATCGGTTAACCCTCCTACGCACTATATGTAGTGAAGGTAACATGAATTCCACTGGTAAAATAGCCTCCACAACAAAAACCTATGAAACAATGTGGCCTTGTTCAACCTTTTCTAGGTTATCTTATATGCCCATAGATCGGATGATACCTGATCATCCCAATCTTGTCTTCCAACGTCATAGATCTTAGTTAACATATGACTTAATATCTTGTTAAATGCCTTAGAACTTCCATTTTCTTGAGGGTGATATGGGGTAGTTTTATGATGGGCCACCATAAATTATCTTGAAAGAATCCCGACTATTTTGTTGAGAAAGTGTGTACCCCTATCACTTGTTAAACTTAAAGGGAAATCATACATGTTGATTATGTTCTGCCATAAAAATGTAGTAGTTGTCACTGTGGTGCAATCCTTTGTAGGCACTACCTCTTCCCACCATGTCAAGTAATTTGTAAAAGTGATGATATATTATGAACCAATCCTTCATATGGATGGCATAATTGTTCCTAAAAATTTGATTGCCCATTTTTCAAATGGTTTAGTGTTGGCTATTGGTCATAAAGGAATTTTATCACTCTTTCCAGGTTTCCTAAGGCATTGGCAATGGTAATATGTATTACAAAACTCAATACAATCTTTGTAGATGGTTTCTCACCAAATACCTACTAATAAAATCTTCTACGTGGTAGCATTTCCTACATAGTGTCCTCCTGTAATCCGACCATGCTCTTCTTCCATAATGTCTATGAACTCATTTTCTAATATGCATCGGCATAGAACCTCATCATGACCTAAATTATATAGGTCCCCACTAATCAACATCTAAGTTGTGGCATGTATTGCTAACTACTTTCTTTCCAGGGCCTTCATCCTTTCCAACACCACACCTATTTTTAAGAATACTACTATATCTTCCAAGTTTGAGGGAATGTGCCGCAACCTAAATAGTTGCGTATCTTGCAGGTATCCTCATTGCTTTACACATCCTCTCCTTATTTAATCCTTGATAAATGGTATAGACCTAAATTACTCTTTCTGGCTTGACCACTACCATGAAATCAAATTCTTGAAATAGAAGGAACCACTAACATATGCGCCCTTATAGAACGGGTTTGTTGACCAAGTAATTCAATGCCATGTCATCCGTATAGAATATAAATGGTGTCACCAACAAATACTACCTAAACTTATGCGGTGCATAGATCATAGACAATTCTTCACACTTAGTAGTTGTGTAATTCTTCTCTCTCTTTGTCAACTTTCTAGTTGTAAAGCACAAGGGATGATCAACGATTTCCTCTCTAGGTTGTGCTACTACGTATCCCATAGTTGTTCTGAGGCATAAAATGCACATGGAAAGGATTATCCCAAGAAGAAAAAACATAGTATGGTTGTGGTGACAAGCTTATCCTTTAAAGTGTCAAATTCCTTACATTGCGCCTCTCCTCAAAGAAAGGTACTCTTGTGCTTCAAAAAATCCTCTAAGGGTTTGGAAATCTTGGCATATTCCTTGATGAACTTATTATAATACCCCGTATGCCCAAGGAATCCATGCACTGTGCTTTGACTAGTAGGCTCCCTAATCCTACAATAACTACAACTTTAGTGGGATCTACTAGCAAACCTTCTTTGCATATAATGTGTCCTAACAGGGTTCCAAATGGAGTAGCAAAGACACATTTCTTAATGTTGAGGGATATCCTCAATTTCTAACATCTCTCAAACATCAGCCTTAAGTTGTCACAATGGTCTTTCACCAATCCATACATAGTTTAGTCATCCTAATAAACTTGAAGAAACTTAAAGATGAAGTCCTGAAATTTTTGTACCAAAACGTGCGAGAACACATCAGGCACATTCTTTAATCTAAAAGGAATAACCATGTAGGAAAAACTTCCCCATTAAGTGGAAAAATTTGTCTTTCTCTAGTCTTCCTTTGTAATCCTGACTTGGTGGTATCTGATTTACCCATCCATGAAAGAGTAGACTCTACACTTAGCTACACTCTCCGATAGTTATTCACTAATGGGGGTTGGAAAAGGCTCATTAACACACTTTGCATTCAAGTCCCTGTAATCAACACATATCCTTTCCTTATTGATACTAATGACTATTGGGATTATCCTCTCGACTCTTCTACTTCCTTAATGATACCAGATGTTATCATCTTGTTTATTTCTTCCTTGACCCATACTAGAAAGTTTGGATTCATCCGATAAGGCCTCTTACGAATCAAGCGTACATCTTCCTTAAAATTAATCTTCATCTCCCCAAGGAATGGTGAATTCCTTTGATTTCATGGTACCCGTGAGGTAAAAATCTTGGAACTTGTGCAATAGATCAATGATCTTTAAAACCTCCATTTCTGACCAATAGTCACCAATGGTAGCTTCCTTAGGTTTTACCTCCACTCCAATATTAACCTTGTTTGTTTTTAAGGGATCATGGTAGGTACATGATTGTTCATCATAATTTTTTATGACTTCATGGATATCCTCTGAATGTTTAATATCCAAAGTCTCTATCTCTTCTCTATCTATTACATAGACCATTTTTCCTTTTTCTTTTTCCATGCACACGTAATGAAGTTGTACCTCCTCTAATTCTTCTTCATTGAGGTGCATCTCCAAAGAAGGCTCACCTAGAAATTATAGTAGCCTATCCTCTACCAGAGCACTAACCCCCATCATAATGCGCTTGATCACCTACAATGCCTTATCCACTAATGGTTTGGTACTCCTATACTCGAAATCTTGAATGAGATCAAACACCAACTCTTTCCAATTACCTGTCTAATGAAGCATCTCCGAATGATCATATCAAGTGTGCGCATAACCTTGTAAAGTGGAATAGAACTTATGCACCCATAAAAAGGTGGCAATGCTTCTTTGCTTCCCATATAGGCCTTCTCACACACTTGGATATGAAATTAAGTGGCCTCTTTACCATGGTAGTCTTGTATGACCATGGGCGTGTCGGTCTTTGAAAATGTTACGGGAAATGTGATCCTTACCTCACGCCACTCTAGGAGCTTCTCTTGATGTGTATCCCACTAGCGTGGCATAGTCCGAGTAGGTTATAACTGATAATTACTCTTATCTCATCCTCATTTTTCCACTAAGATTCCATGTCCCATAAGAAAAATTTAGTTTATGTCCCTCCAAAGTAACTTGGAAAATTATTTCCTCCCGGGTTCTTGGTGAGCGTGCCTTTATAACCTTTGTCACATATAATCTTAACTATCACCCAATTAACTCATAAGTCCCATGCACCCAATTGTTGCATGCTACACTAGTGGTATCACTCACGGACTGGGCATCTTCAAATTGGATAACTCCCTCCATGGGGTGAATTATCTCAGGATATTTGATGGAGCACACATAGATTCTATCAAGGACTTATTCTCCTAAGGGCTTGGTATAGGTAATCAACATCCCATCTATTAAAGGAATGACCACCCTTTCCTCCTTATTCTCAAAACTGATATAACCTTTGTTAAATTGTAGGTTAGCATTGTTCTTGTAGTACCATGGGCACCAAAACAATCTTTGGAAAGTTGTTTGCCTTGACGAGAGCTAAGAATTCTAAGTCTCTAGTGAACTTGGCCCCTTGAGTGGTGATAACTACATATTTTAGGAATCAATGGGCATTGCCTTAGCATTGTTTTCCATATAAAACACATTCAAAGATGGCTATAATGTAGGCCTTCCCTTTTGATGCTAGGCATCTAAAGTAAGAACATTGACCTCTGCTCCCGCGTTGATGAGAATATTACTCAGAAGCCACCCATCAACAACCACATTCAAAGTAATCTTCTTCTCATATTCAAGGTTGTGAGGGGGAAGGTTTTCGTGTAAAACCTACCTTTCACACTCTATCCCAACACACGGTACCTTCTATCTTAACCATTCTCCTAGAAAGGGCATAATATTCCCTTTCCTTAACATTTTACACACTTCCTTGATTTCATCCATTTCCCTCTACAGAGGCTCAATATCCCTTCTTTACTCTTGCTACCTAGAATGCTCCTTTAGACACTAGATCTCTCCTTGTAAACTTTGAATGAAATCCATAGTATCCTGATATACTTCTTTGTGATGAGCATTGTCTGGATACTTTCCATGTACAACTTCCTCTCTTTAAACTAGTTTCCTTGGTCTTGGCATCTCCCTGATGTACGCAACCTCTTCCCGCATCATCACCAACATAGGTTCTAGCCATGACTCATGTCCCACTCATGGCATCCATTGTGAATAGACCTTCTTGATTATTATCATCCCAGTGCCCTTGTCCTTCTAATGCTACTAGTTCATATCATCATATAGTTTTGGACACTCTTCATACTTATGATTTTTTCCACACCATGAGCATTGTAATAGATTAGGACACTCACATTTATAATGTCCTATAGATCCATAATTATAACATGTTCCTCATGGGAACTCACTCCGTCCTCCACCATGGTTACTGTGACCATGAAATCCTTTTTAGAAACCTCTTCCACATGCCCCTCCATCTATGCCCTTTATAACAACGGTCATCATCCTTAGAACTACTTGCAAGGCTAGTCTGATGCACACTTAGATAAATAACATCATGGATTTGATAAATCAATCCATAATCCTTGGTATCATGGTTTCTAAAGGTGTATTTCTTACTATAGAACGAAACATTCTTGCAAATTACATCTTTGGAGTAGAGGGCATCTACTTGCGTCATGATCCCCATGGAAAATCTCACAGTCTACCGCCATAGCACACACTAATTTTTGAGGGTAATTATCCTTTGCATGTCCCTCCACTTCCCATTTTGTACACCAAATCCCACTACAAACCACATGCACCTAGTTTCCAGATAGATTTTTCAACTGATTTTCCATTGCAGTAATTTGAGCCTCCAGAAAAGGGATAACACTAGTGTCAACACTCCCAATAGCTTCAGTGCGTAGGGAAGCTTTCAATGCCTCACACGGGTCTATGAAAGTCTTGTGTGACAGAGCCCTTCTAAATGGTGTTATCAATCCTCCAAAAAACCATTGAGCATGTTGAGAAGGATGAATGTCATAGGATAAATTTGACAAGAGAGTTTTGACACATGCTTCATACTCCCGTACACTCTCCACCATTCCCTAATGGATATCATTTAGAGAATTGATTCTCTTCTTCTCAAAATCTGGAATATGGAACTCTACTAGGAAGGCATTCTTCAACATGGTGTAGTATACCACTATCTGATAGGGGTCATACTTCCTATACCAGCTATGCACATGCCCTTAAAATGTTTTTACAAACTCACTTTCCTTCCTCTCTCGGGGTAGTGATCCCATTCACGTGCCATAGTAACTCACATTTGTGCACATGCTCTATAGTATCTTCAATACAACTATAGTCTTGTAGGTGCAAAGACATCTCAAAAAAACTTGGGGAAGTGGGGTGGGTCCTTGTCCTTCCAATATAAAGCATTAGTTCCCTCAGGTGTTTCCTCCTAACCCACTATATCCACTAGATCCACTATGTCTTGTTCCTCCTGAACCACAAGATCCACCTCTTGCAGTCGGCAAAGGACCAGAAGTGGTCATGCCTAGTGTTACTATCATCCCCACCGAACTACAAAGTGATGGTTTGTGGTATTTTCCCTCTACCAATTATATGTCCTGCACCACTCCAAGATGTGATACCCAAATCTTACATACTTGCATCTTGTCCAAAGATTCCTCCAAAAACAAGAATGGATTGCATAACCATGGATGTTCCAAATGAAGAATTATATCTCCTAGGCACCGATCAGTCACTCCCATCAATACCAATTGGGTTAACAATAATTCTCCCTTGATTTGGAAAACCAAGCACCAGGGGTTGGTTACTAGGTGGGTTGAGATGTGCACTGACAACTATTTTTTCTTCATGTGATGAAATCTCATTAGAATTTGAAGGGGCCTCTCTCCTACACTTGCCAAGATGGGGTAGCACAAACTTCTCAGGCTCCACATCCTCTACATGAACCTTAACTCCTTCCCATAACATCTACCTCCACGGATCCATCACACTTACAACCTCAATTTTTCTAGTCATATCCTTTTCACGATATTCTCTATACTTAAGTCATCTCTCATCCCTTTCCTTTTCATCCATAATGTATTCCATTTTCCTTCACCTTAGCTTCCTCTCCTAGCGCTTAGATAATGCTTCTAAAATTAAAGTAATGACCAATATCTTTATAGCCAAGGGAATAACACGTAAGAATGATCCTCTAAGCTCCCTCACAAACTCAAACTCAACAAATTATGGGAAATAATACGTCGAAACAGTGTATTCTAGAGTATAACTAGCCGACTCCCTTCTACTAGTGATTAATAACATGTGTACAAGTCGATCCACATTCCGTAGCCTCGATAGTTTTCTTGGGTCCACTGGATGTGATCTATAATACTAGCTTGATCTAGATGCGTATGATGAAATACATTCTTATATTTCGACTAGGAAGTAGTAAAATAATGTCTCATGAAGCTCCTTGTATAGGTTCTCTTCTACCCATCTATGTGTATCGAACTTAGGTCTAGTGCCAAATCTTTGAGAAAACTCATCCTCTATTCTCTTGAACCATGTTTCAACACTTTCTAAGGTTAGGCGCTCTGTTATCATGCATCACTAGGAAAATATGTATGCCATTTTTCACAACAACTTTGAAAAAGGTCCCAAAAATGGAACCAAGATGTAATCATTTTTATACTCTTCATAGAATAGGAAAATCCCATGTGCATCGTCCTATCACCCAATGGTATGCTGCTCACCCGAGGAATGCGCGGGCGTTGAGTTTCTATTTTATGTGAGTTTTGTGAGAATGCATCATTTTAGAATAGATAATCAAATACAAGGCACAAAAGAACTAACCACATTCTTGTGAACTTAGGAGTTATCATCTCATTGTATGTAGGTGACAGAAATAACAAGAAGCACATGGAGATGATTCATACATAAAAAAATGCATAAGTATTGAACATAGATGATTTATAATATAGCATCATATTTATATTAATAGATTCAATAACCACATTACAATCCCTTGAGGTAATAAAAGAACCTCATATAATAATGGAGAGTCAAGTCATGCATCGGGACTATACCACGTTCATCATATTACAAAGAAAAATGATAACCCATCCCATTCTATATGTTATTACTCATAGAGATCTCCTAATCCCTAACCATAACATCCTCCATTTTATTTCCTATAGGGATTTTTCCTCTCTTCCATTGAATCTAGCATATGTATCTCTCTAGGTATATATCCCTTGGTATCTCTCTCTTTTTCTTCTATCGTGTTCTTGTATATATAGCCTTGGCACCCACCGCCATGCCTTCTAGAAGGTATAGATTGGTTGCCAAGTGTTGAAGTGGTCATCCATGGGATCATGTCTTTCCAGATCTGAGCTCTCCATTCCTTGTAATGATGTATTCTAGAAACTTCTATCGCATGCCTAGAATATTCCCTTTTTGATCCATAGTCACCAGGCTGACACCTTATACACAAGGGTCATGTTTTTCTTGTGTGTTTCCTGGGATGTCGAATGTAGCTAGGTACAAAACCCATTTTCCCTTACGCATGCATGCCATGTGTTCTACAAAACCCTACAAGTACCCTTTCCTATGCACTTTGAACCCACACTCCCTTCTTCAACTAGGTTTTGCACGCCCACATGCCTTTTTGTACTTAGCTGATATTTTGGGGCCCAAACGGGTTTTAGAAGTGAAAGAGTTTGGGTAATAGAAATTCAAACCTTTGATTTCAAAGATATAAATTATAAACATCATAAATTTTAACCTTCAAAAAAATTTTGGATTCACATTTTGAAGGTATGTGCTTTCAGGATTTTTAATCCTCATGTTTCAGACATTCAGCCCATCAGATTTCAAAAGTATCTTTTTCTGACATTCGGTGATTTCAAAGTTCGGATATTTTGGATATTTTATATATTCAAAATTTGGACTTTGGAACTCAAGTGGTTTTCATAGGTTTCTTCAGGCTTTCACTCAGATTCTGAAATCCAAATTTATAGTGAACCAATTTCTGCTTCTTCTTGAAGGAAAAGATAAGATGAAATATACTTATTTAGGAGTATCACCTCCCACCTATTTATCTTTAGATGTTGAAAATATTTGGAACATCGATCTTGGGAAAATAGAAAGGGCCAAATTATGGGAGAGAGTTAAAGCTACTCGAATAGTGATGGATGATGATGATAAGGTTGTGATTAGGTTAGACAAGGAATTTTTGAAGATCTCTTTAGGCTTCCTTATGTGGAAGAGTATGCTACAATTTCCCCGATTCTACAATTGAACATTGGGATAAAGAATATGAAGTTTACAAAAAGGTCATGATCAAGAGTTACTTATCCAAGGCTAAAGGTACCACAAGCAAGCTTCCTAAGGCAATTCCTGTTCAGATTTTTTTCAACAATTCAATTATATCATCATCTTGTTGAGTATAGTTTTAGGTCTTGCCTTAACAAGACAATTTCAGGATTGGATGTTTCTTTACATAGCCACCATTAAGAAAAATAATGAATTTATCTGGTGGGGTAAACATAGCATTAGTTCAATATGTTTCTAAGCTCGGGAGATGTCTTGACACTGAAAGAACTTGTTCAAGACATATTTTCTCTTCTACGTAGCATATGAAATGAGGGATTATATGGTTTTGAATCCAAAATGTGTTAGGAGAACCTTCTAGATATATAAATTCTATCCTCAAATCACCATGGAAGAAGGAATCAAGCATATCGGGATAGTAAATGACACTTTATTTGTTATTAATTTATATCATTTCTTTAAGGACTTGTATAATCAAATGGTTTCTTATGAGTTTTTAGAGAAGTACGAGAATGGGGGAATTTATCAATAATTTTTGACATTCACTTATATCAAGATACCCAGATTCTCAGGTGCTCCAAACAAGTTTCCAAGATGTCCAAGTGACAAGTGGGTATTACTAGAGCTAGTTCGTCAATTGCTAGATTATCACAAAATCCAAAATAAGTGGCACAAGGAAGGTGTTCAATTTCCCATTACTATAGGGAGATATACTTGTGCGAGTATTTACAAAGCTAAAAATGTAGAAGGAGAAATGTCTCAAGTCACTTTGAAGACTTTTCATCCAAGAACTAACTTTGATTATTGGGGTAAGTTTAGTGAGATAGGGTTGGCTAGCACACATATTCCTCAATTAGAGGATATTTGGATTCATTGTAGAGATGAAATCATTATAAGGAAGAGAGATTTTGAACATTTAACTTTGATTGAAGTAGTACAATTTGGCATTATAGATATTCCTAAAGGGTTAGAGGATGATGAAGAGGTACTTGATCCTTCCTACAAGAGGGATGATATTTTTAATCAACCTATGCCTTGGATTGACTGGTACAAGGAAAAATTTAGCAATACAAAAGAAAGGGCGGAGCCCATTTTAAGGAGAACATAATACTAACTAGAAACTTTAGGAATCTAACCCAAAGTATCGATCAACCTACGAAACAATTGATCGGTCAATGATAGGTCATCCTACACCCTCAAGTGGTACAAGGTCAACATAAAGGGCCACTATAAATCCACAAAATATTTTATTTTTGTAGGAGGTTCATCTTCCATAAAGGCTTCCACTACCAAGATTACATCTCCTAGGTTGCACATTTTTGAAGTAGTCAATTTGAGCACTTCTTTGGTTATATCTCAAGTATTTTCACTTTCTCTTCCTCCCTCTCTACCATCTTCACCACCTTCGAATCCACTTCCTCCAATATTATCCTCCATTTCTTCCTTTCATGTATCTTCCTTTCCATCTCCATCCATGGCACAAGTGTTTTCCTCTCTCCCTGCACTCTCAGCAAGAGAGGTGATAGGATCTCTTTTTTCCACTCCACTTCTTTAGCAATTCCCTCCTATTTCCACTTCCATATCATCTACCCCCGAGGCCATTTTTACCACTATCACCTCCATTATCACTATGTCACTTCCTCTCTCCATAAGTGCTACCAGTGCCATTGTAGTTTCAAGTACACCAATTTCTACTATAACCATGCCATTCATGTCATCCGCATTGTCTTCTTCTATACCTGAATGGTTATATCATCAAATTCTGAAGTAGAAGAAAAATATTTCCTATTGTTAATGTGATTTAATTAATTATTTTAGATGTTATTCCCAAGAGGAAATCCAAATGGACAAGATTTTTCTCCAATCTATCATTTGATTGATCAGGGGAGAGATTTGTAGAAATAGCTACCCCTACCACAACGAAGACAAAATAAACTATAACATGGTGGTGGATTATCAAATCTCAAAGTTTGCAATGGGAAAGGCTGCTCACGAAGGATCCAAAAAGGACGTACAGGTGGCTCTTGGGAATTTTATAGAAAAGTATGATAAAGACAAGGAAACCAAAGATGAGTTGAAAGGGAAAGTCAAACATCTCTCTTCTTATCTCACAAAAATCACATGCCCGGTGCAAACTATAACCGGTATTTCCGTTTCCTCAAGCTTAAATTATACATCCTACCATATAGTGGAGAAGATAAGAAAGAATATAAGATCAGTTGATGTATGGATGGAATGTATACTTCAGGAATTCTATCAACATATCAACACAATGGTAGAGTTATACAACGATTTATATGTTGAGATAACTTCCATCACGAAATTGGATTATATTATTTCTGAGGATAATAATAATTTGGATCTCAATTTGATAACTCAAAAATATATTAGAATTATTAATTCAGATTTGATCCTATAATAAGTTGTGGTTTATTGTTTTCCAACTTATTCGAGTTTCAGAAACCCATGGAGTTCATAGAACAAGTGTTGCAGGATCTGATAAATAAATTGGATTAGAAACTAGTTGAAGTAATGGATGAATTGAATGAAATTTCAAAAGAGTTCGATAATGTCCATTGTAAATTTATCAATGAGACTTTTGATGCCCTTCATGTCAATCAAAATTTGGAAAATTTCAAGAGTTTTGTTAAAGAATATGATGATGTAACAAATAAATTTAGCATTGAATCCATTTATAAGTTGGTTTCATACCAAAATTTCATAAGTCAGTTAAAGAAAGTCGTGAACAAGGTGAAGATATTACCACTAAAGTTGTCGGGAAGTCAATATTATAGGCATGGTGAACCAATATGCATTCTAACTAGAGGAAGATGAGGTCTAGGGAATTGAAAATCACTTCATTGAATACAAGCATGGGATGTCCATGTGGGAAAAGAATGAAGAAGAACTGAACTAGGAAAGGATCTGTTAGTCCCAGTTAGGCTTAAGCAACCATTGATCGATAGCTCCCAAGCTCGGGATTGTTCAAAGTTGTAAGGTTGACTTAGTCAAACCGGTGCAAATTATTTTTATATTTTTGTGTGAGGGTGTTCCCTAAGAATTTAATGCATTCTATTTTTAGTAATTAATTAGTTAGGGGTATAGTTGTAATGGCTCAACTACCTTTAGCTATAAATAGTTAAATGCATTATGTTATTAAGGGACTTTTGGATATTTTGTTGATTATTCTTCAATCTTAGAAGAGTCCGAAAACAAATTTAAACCTTTTAGATATGTTTAGAATAACACTTTTGCATCTTATATCTGGTATATTGTGCTATTCATCAATTCATCTATTTCTTGTGAATGTTTAATTCCTTGGATATGATGAATTAATTTTCCTTTAGATCAGTTATATTGATTTAATCTCTGTGGAATGTGATATAAATTCTCTACATTTCAGTTCTAGAAAACTTCATTTGCTTTATATTTTTTTGGATCAGTATATTAAGTTGTATTAGAGGTTGAAAAGATTATATGAGATGTGCATGCCATACATTGTTTTGAGATATTGATTGTGAAAAAATAAAAATATTTCTATTTGTTTCATGCTTGGTGCATCACCATTTCAAATTATTGTTTATCTAAATTCTCTCACCTTTATCTCAAGAAAACAATAGATTAGTTTATTTCAAGCGTTGTATCCTTACACATTGATCCTAAATCAAGTACACCAAGTGTTCAAAGGAATCCATCCTTCTCTAGAGGTTCATCCCAAGGAAAAAGGTCCCACACATTGGGGATGTTCCAACATTTCATAGGATCAATTAGAGATTTAATGGGTGCATGATCGTGTGACAACACAACTCGAGAACTTCTCTAGAAAATTTTTAATAGAGTTCCATTACATGAACATTCCCTCTAAAAATGTGTCTTAACACTTACATTTATTGATTTTAGAGAGAGAAAGGAGAGATAGGTCTTACAGAGCATGTTTTTAATGGTCCCAACCATCCAAAATATCAAAATGATTTCTTTGCATAGGATGATTGACATTTTTAGCTTCGATACATTAATGAAGCTTGGAGCCCAAGAAAACATGTTGCTTCTATGATTAAATGATCCCACCTACAATTATACATATCCCAAACCATTTTCCTCCTTTTTCACCCATTTAGACCCACCAAAATTTGATTCTCATGATACTAAATCAAAGTGCTTGAGGAGAGATTTCAAACGAGACCAATTTTTTGTAATTTGGAGTAGGGGATCAAAAGATATCATCATTTGAATATTTTACATGTTAGGATGCAAAGGAATGTGACAATTGATAGCATTTTATTAGTTAGGAAGTTTCCCTCTACCCACATGTGCATTGTTTTGTACTTTTCCATGTGTCCATCTCTCATTGGGTTGTGGGATCGGGCCTTGCTTCCTTTTACTTTTCTTTTCTTTCATTTTCCTTAGTGAATGGGTCTGTCTTTATGAAGTATGGGCCAATAATACAACACCACATTTCTCACAGCAATTAGACTATCATTTTATCTTATCTAACTCTTAAATTTTTTGAGATAATAAAATATTTCCATGTACCTTTGGAATTTAATTATTCAAATCCTTTGATTGACCATTTTTGAATTATGATCCAATGAGTGGGCTCCACATACTTTGCATGATAGTATTTTTATTTCCTACCTCTGAAACCCATGAAACATCAGCCAATGAGATAATTCCACACTTCTTTACATGTCAGTTCCCTTGAAATCCCCTACTAACAACTATAAATCTTTGACCAATGAGGAAACTCCATGCCTTAATGCATTGTCATACTTTTTATAGTCTCATCTGATAATTTTAAAAGATTGGCCAATGAGACAACTCCACATAGCATAGGCTTGTCAGACTTGTACAACTTTCTTAACCCTTTGTATTTTTCATAATTTGAAATGAGAACCAATGAAATAGCTCCATGTGTTTATGAAC
This sequence comes from Taxus wallichiana var. yunnanensis, assembly GCA_018340775.1. Classification (NCBI taxonomy): domain Eukaryota; kingdom Viridiplantae; phylum Streptophyta; class Pinopsida; order Cupressales; family Taxaceae; genus Taxus; species Taxus wallichiana. The sequence continues at coordinate 203,270,716 of CM031242.1, read as the reverse complement.
TTTGTATTTGTTAATGTTTGATGAATTCATATCGCAACTTTGAACCTTAACGAGACTTATAAAATTTTGGATTTGAATTGCTACCACTTAACTCCTTTGACCATTTCGACTTGAGGGACCCAAAGAAGTATGAATTGTGTCTAACTCGGTGGGATTTGACTCAGCAGATTTGATCACCTAAGGAATTTTTTCAGAATGTTTTCACGCAGACCTACTTTTTGTGATTGATCCACCACCTTTGCATGGCCCTTGGGCTAAGACCACCGACTTCTACCATGTGTCGGTGTTAATGTTGATGTTGAAATTAAAATTCAAATGAACTTTAGTTAGATTTTTAACAATCTTCCTATGTTTTTTAGCTACACTCCCGTGGGTTTTTTAATACCAATGCTCAATATGTTTGGGAAGTGCAATTTTACAGCCATTTAACTGTCACAAAATTGTAAAAAAATTGGATAAGTCCATTTTTAAAGCTTGTTAAGGCCAAAATAACCTGAGGGGTAATTTTGGATAGTAATTTGGTGACCTCTTAGGGTAATCTACCTACTATATTAAATAGGTGGCATTATGCATCCATTTGGCATGGGTTTAAGCCCAATTTTTTTTATAAACTGATCAAAAACATTAAAATCCTTTCCCTAAGGTCATATAAATCTTATATAGACTTAGAGAGGTCCATAAGCTGGAATTTGATCCATGGAATCTGAATGAAGCTTTGAAATTACTCCAAACTATATGATTTGTCATTAAAACTTGTTCAAGCTCGAGGTTAACTCGAAATCGACCATCTCATTATAAAAAAATTCTGAATTTGATTAAATCGGGATGGAAAATTGTTAAAATCTCAAGACTTCACTCTGTTTTCTCTACATTTGGTCTACTAAGAAAAATAAAGCATCTGAAGTTGCCTCAAATCTGATTTTTTGCCAAGTTTTGAAGAAAACTAAACTGAATCAAGAAAAATAATGAAGACATTACGAGAGTTTTGGATTAGATGATTATTCGAAATGAAGTGCATGTAATTAGTACCATCCAAAAACTAAAATTTTACCAAGGAAAGGAAGAACAAGATCTTGAATGGAACTAATCTTTTAAGACTAGGAATTACACTTTAAAAGCTTCCCCAAAATCTGATTTGGCCAAGAATTTTTCTCTTTGAAATGGTCATGTAAACATGTAGAGTGTGCAAAAACACTTAGGAGAATAGAAATTGTTAGTGCTCAATTTGTCCTCACCATTTTATCCAATGTGTACCTTTAAAATTTTCCTTTGACTAGTTTTTCCATTTTTAAAAAATGTATGCTTAAAAATGTAATCATGTTGAATGCAAATTAAAATCTTGTATGGAGGGTGTGAATCCTCTTTTTCGGTAAAGGAATGTGTTAATCATGTCATCCCTAAAAATCCTTATGAAATAATTGATTAAGGATGGTGATTATCTTCAAAAATTCATCATGTATAGTTCTTGTGATATCCAGTGTAGATTGCACTATTCCTCCGATTCCCAAGTATACGTGGCATAATATAACCGGTGGCACTACGGTGGGTCATGTCCGGAAAATTCCACAATTTTCATGACAAATGCAAAATGTAGGCCTAGCTCTAAAACCCATCGAGAATATTTAAGTTGCAAGTGTAAAACGCAAAGAAGGTTTTGCTTCCCAAAGATAATACATTCCTACATATGGTTGGAGTGGGGAAGTGGATCATTGGTGTAGTTATGCACTAAAGGAAACTTATAGTGCAAAGTATGATTATGCATACAAAGCATGATGGAAGACATATGTCAATTTTCTAGGAAAATTCAACATGTGGATGCTCGAGTCAATAATAAAGTCTTTCACTTATGTGAAAGATTAATAAAAATAAAAATGAGCTTCATAGCTCCGCCACCTTTTATATTGAAACACGTGAAACCCCTCATAAAAAATAAAGAGGCTGAGGTTAGGGTCAAGGTTGTAAACTTGCCCTCATTTGAAAGACAATGCAAATGTGTAAAAATACTCCCTATCCTGCAAAAAAAAATAGATTAATCCACGTGGACGGTCCATGTTCAAATAAATAATGAAATATTTATGGCTAAGATGTAACACATTTATGGTTTCGGCCATTAATGAATTTTTGCATGAATCAAGGTAGAATTCTTAAAAGCTTCTAATAATTTTGAATTCCTACCATTATATACAAATATCTAGGTGCCCTAGCTACATGAATTGGCAAAAGAAAACGAGAAAAATCAATTGAGAAGCAGAAAATTTGAGCTAAAGAAATGGGAAGTGAGAAATTAGAAGGAATGTTCATAGAGTTTGTAAAAAAATTGGGTAACTCTTAGCTCTACCATTATTGATCCTTAATACATAAGTTGAAAATTAAAAGAAAATATCCACAAGATGAGGACCCTAGCATTGGGTTTCCACAGGTTTTGGCATTACCAGTGATTTATATAAGGTCAGGGACACAAATTTGTTAAATGTTGACTTAAATTATTTTTGGAAAATTTTGAATGATCCAAATAAAAGTAAGTGGATTGCAGTCATCGATGTCAATGACATTTCACTAGCAACTATTTTCCCACCATCCTTACACACTCCTAATCTCATATGGTTATGTGCTAACACCTACAATCCAAAAATGAAAGAAGTATTGGATGGAAGTGGAGAAAGGGTTATAAAATTGACATCAAGGGATTTTAGGGAAATTCTAGGGTTACCAAATTTGGATCAACTGATAATTACTACAGTTGATTCTGCACATATTGATTATGAGGAAAGGCATGATGAGTATGCTATAATGCTAAATTCCAAATGGTTGAAGGATAAAACCATCTGTCAAGAGAATCCCAAAGAGACTGACTAGGTCCATGTTTGTCAATGAAGTTGAGGACCTTATTCATTCATATGAGCGGAATGGTAGGGTTAGAGGAAGATACTTGATTTTCAAGAATAGATGTGCCCTTTTATAATGATTATCTTAGAAGAATAAGGAAAATTTTGTTGGGCAAGCTTCATATCAGCATCCATTCATGCTACATTTTTGACAATATTTGTAATGGTTGGTGAGGGTAATCCAGTTGAAATTAATTTTTATATGATGTCTTATTTTATCTATAACATTTCTTGTTTCAAGTCATTTCCTAGTCTCTCATTACAATCAAGTTTTAAATATCATAGAGTGTACAATGTGTACCCATAATTGAGGTTGGATAATTGGAAAGGGAATGTCAGGTTGATAAATGATGCCTTCATTGCCCCTGTGAATTGTCTTTTCAAACTAGAGTGGGAACAATTTAGACTATCTACCACTATCAAGACTACAATTCTTGAATATGGTTATATCTTTATAAAATAAAAGTTCTTTACATACTTTATGGTAAGTGAATTTGAGGGAAAACCTTGTAAACTACCCAAATAGGTGAATGACAAGTGGGACTTAATGAAATTGTCAAGATAGTTGACTTTTTGCTTAAAAATATTGTAAAAAAGCATTAAAAAAATTATCAAGTTCCCCATCCAGTTGAAAGATATTCATGCCAAAGTACACAAAAGGAAATATTTATGGAGGAATAAATGGAAAGACTCCAAATGGAAAAATTCACACCAAGACCTAAATTGTAACATTCTCATTTTAAGACTTTAGAAACAAGGGATTTTTTTAATCTTACATAATGTTCTCTATTCTAAATTAATACAATTTAGAACACACATTCTAATGCCAATCCATATCATAATAGAAAACCATATGCAATTGTAAATGACTCGGTGAAACATTGATCTCTCATTTCATGACTTGGTATTAAACCGATCTCTCATGTTAACTCAATAATGTGTATACTAGGTATACTTGGTTCCTTTACCTTTTTGTGGCACCCAAGTGTTATATATAGGAGGCCTATCTGAATATTTGTTACTCATATTCATCTAAAATATTGTATCTTAGAATAGGTGATATAGGACAACGTAACCAACAACTTGCAATAATTTTGCCAAAGTTTATAAACATGTTCAACATGTTTACATTCCTAGATGGCATACTCTTCGAACATAATATGTCCATCATCACACTTATTTTTTTATCTAGAGTGTTATTTCCTTACTCATGTTAGTTCAATCCGAGTCAAGGTTTCACACTAGACAAGGGAAACAACATGCACCAGTTTGGAATAATACTCATGGTAATTAAGGATACATAGACATAATCAATCGACTTACATCGATTGGGTGTGTCTAGTTATCCTAAGTCAACATGAGTTTCTTTGTAACACTAGGTCATGTTTTTATCCCTTTTAGGATGGAACCATGATCCATTCTTATAATTATGTCAGTCAAGTTAAAAAAACTAAGTGGGGTGTTGAAAAATAACATTTTCATCATAGTATCCTCGTAATGACTCCTTTCATTATGAAGGTACTATGTTGCATTTTATGTGTTCCAACATCCAACTGAGTTTCCTCAACTAGACTAACATACTTAAGATTACAAGTTTATTAATCCATTTAATGGTTGTATTAAAGATTAAATATTACACCGCTTTAAGACTCAACTAAGAATCTTTTAACCCAAAAAGGTTACAAGGTGTAATTACACAAGATGTACTGAGTTATGTACATAAAATTTTATTTCCTAACAATTCAAATTACATGTTAAGTATGTCTTTACACAAAACAATATATATCATATAGCGACATGATTAATCTCAATATTATGAAGTTGTGCTCATTAAACCTTTTCTTATTTCAGCCTTATCTTAAAACAAGTTTACTAAATATCTTTATTTTAGACTTCATAAAGATGAATACTAAATCTTGTTTAGTTCCCTTTTAAGCATTTTCATTTGATTAAGAAATCTACCTAGGAAATAACTAAATCAATCATTCTCATTTAACACTTTAACATGATCTTCAAATAATTTTCCATGATTGATTCAAGGAGAATATCCTTTTCCTTTATCAAGTACTGATGTCCAATTATGAAAACATATTACATATGTTTTAAATACAATAAAAATTCATACATATATACCTATATAATTCATTCATATTTCCTTTCCATTATTTAAAGATATATTCAATAGTATCAACTATTAGTTGTATATCTTTTATGAGTAAAGAACCATCTAGTATTATAGATAGTTAAACCAAAAATCTTATAAATATAAGAAATATTAAGTTTCCAAGTCCCTTAACACTTAAATACATATCTACCCCTTCATTAAAGATATTACATAATAATAATACATCCCAATTTATGCCATTGCAGGTACCACAATAAAGTAGAAATCAACAATCATCAAACCATTTATTTATCAAAAATGGATTGATCCACTTACTACTAACAAAAGTATTTTAGGGATTACAAAGTGTCATTAAAACAATATCAAACTATTTTTATTACATTTTCCTTTTCTGATAAAAGTACATCTCAAGTAATGATGATACATAATCATCATGATAAAGAGACAATTTGTTTATTAAAACAAATGTAACTTTTTATATGTCTTTTTCCTTTCATCTTTTATGAAATCCATCTACAAAATTGTTAGCACGAGTTAGTTCATTTGAACTGAGCATGCTAGGCAAGATACAACCTCAAAAGATTGTGCTTTTATCTAACTTTTCTTAAAAATAACCATGTTGTTTATGAAAGATCTCTTAAATCACAAAATAAGATAAAAAATAGACCCTTTCCAAAAGATTGCAAACCAAGGGGAGAGAAGGATTATGAAATTTGTATGTAATGTATAAGAAAGAACTAATTACATCAACATAATTAATTCTATATCTCAATCCATATGAACTCATCTCAACATGCTAGAAATCAAAACAACAGTAATAAAGAAGGGAGAAATTCATATTTCCCAATCTAAATATTATCTTCTAGTCAATTTCCAAATTAATTCCTTAACTCAATCTATTCTGAATTTTTAATAAGATGAAGAAGTACAAGGATATGCAAAACTACCTTTCTATAATAAGTATCCTATTTTGTTATTCAAAGTTAACACCTTAATAGAAACTGAAAGATCAACCAAAAATAAAAATACATTCCATCAAACAATCATGAATATAATCAGGCTCATCAAAAAGTCTAAAATTAGTTTGGTCAAGAATAAGACTCAACATTCCAGGTAAGGATGGTTTATTCAACTAAGGATTAAAACAATTCCAACATAACTCATTGCAAAGTTTTTGGAAAACCAAAACTCATTTCAGATTTGGATCCTAAGTAATCATTACAAAAAAATATTCAGGCTTACAAAAACATCTATATTAGAAAGGTTTCTTTAAAGGCCTTCAATCCAACCCAAAATAGAACTCAATACTGTAGTTTCAGATAAGCTAAGTAGTCCCATTATATTATTATAGTATAATATATTCTAATGATAATGTCAAAGACTTACTATCCATTCTAAACTTTATAAAAATCCCAATCTTATCCAAGCGATGGGAATCATCATAATCGGGATCCAGGATACGAATGTAACAAAAAATAACACATGTGGTGTGATAGATTACTTAATATCTTGTTTTTCAAGATTTCTGCTAGTGTGAAAGAAGGTCTTTTTTTGAATTTTAGTAGCAAACAGAAGAAGCTCGGTCTGGTGAAAATGGGGGTGATAGGATTAGAGTTGAACCTACTAGCCAAAGCATTGAAGCTTTTAATCAACCTCTGTGGAATAGGCTTAGGATTGGGGGTTTCAATAATTTCATTGCCAAATTACATGGTCACGACCCCTCCTATCTAAGGATTTTGGAAAAGCTTGGAAAGAGGATAAATTTTTTTGTCAGAGGGATGGAAATTGAGGTTTCTGAGTCAACCATCTCCCTGGCCACAAACATGAAAATGGACGGGCTTAAAAATTTTAAGGATATAACCTGAAAATAATAGGAAATTGAGTTGTTCTTTGTTGGCAAGCAAAGATGTATTTTCTTTATGGATGGTATTGCCAGGTCATGTATTCCAGGTATGTGGAGAGAGGTGTGCCTTAAAATCATGAAGTACATCACTCTGGAAGGAAAATACAGAAAAATCTATACTCGACATTTGACCCTTTTGAACATGTTCCGCTATAAGGTCATGGTGAGCATCCCTTTCTTTCTGTTTATGTCTATGACTAAATCTTTGATGGATTTCTAGCAAGAGAAAGTGGATATGTCTCTACATGAAGGGCTCATTCTTTTGATGTTTGAAAATGGGAAACCTACTCTGTCTTCTTCCCTGAAAGAGCATGTGGATGAGGATGACCTCACTCTTGTAGATTGCCTTACTAAGATGAAGGCTGGCAAATGAAAAATTTTGGGGGAGGATTATGGTAAAGAAATGGGTGAGGATGGTCATGGGGAAGTGAGCACTTTGAGAAAAAGAAACCGGGATGGTAATTTAAAGGGTTTTGAGGATTTGAGTAGAAAGGTCCAATACTTAGAAGGGGTGCTTCAAGCAATGGAAGAAACCAATGTTGGTCAAAGGGAAACAATGATGGATGTCATCAACGCTTCCAAGAAAATTTTCACTGCACAAGTGAAGTCCAAGTAGAAATTTCTAGAGCTAGAGGACCAGGTCAAAAAGCTAAGTGACAAGCTAGAAGGGATGGAGGAGGGCACTATAAGAAGGAAGCTTAACTTGTGCATCAGTAGCTCGAGGATGAGATTGAGGAAGATATTAATGAAAAAGGTGTTGAGGGTGACGTGATCAAAGATAGCCATGATGGTAGTAGTGGGGGATCCCCAAAAATTAACTTATGGTTCAGTTGATTAGCGAGAATTTTGGAGAACTTTTATTGTTTTGTTGTTTTGGAGATTGTTTCTCCTTCTCTCGGGTTTTCTCACCTTATTAGAAATTATAGTTCTTAATTGTAAGATTTAACCATTTTTAACTCCTTTCTTGGAATTTTTGTTTCCTTCTTGCTTGTTTTTTGTTCATCGTCTTGTAATGGCCCCTGAGTCGATCCTATTTCTTACCGTATATAATAAAAAACAATAAATAACACACAACACAAAGGAATGTCCTATAAGAGGCTCATCAGAGTCACAATATCAAATACATCATAGTAAATCAATATTCAAGATAGTATAACTATTACATAAAAAGGAATGCAAATATACACCCATGCATGCCCAATTTCCCCAACTCACGAAAAAGGACAAGAGTAATATTGTAGTCTCATCAACCAACCAGATTTATCTAAGGAAGAGTTATCACTACCCTATGAAAATATGGAAGAAAAATGAATCAAAACAGACTCCCTCAAGAGAAATGGAATTCAAGTGCTTAAACAACATGAAATTCCCACATAAGATCAATAAACTCTTACCTGAAGCACCATTGTATCCTAGAATTGAGTAATCATTAACAAATCGGTCAAAAAGAACAGAAATTAAGACATTCAACAATTTTACCTATCTATTCTTCCTCCAAAAATATATTATCTCCATACACGGATAAACCAATTAAACAAATGCTTCGATTCAATTCTATGTAAACTCAATGACAAAAAGAAAGGAGAACCTAGACAGAGTTCAAAGCTAGTCTCTAAAAGAACTAATAATTGTCAAAACAAGATGGAAGATAAATCATTCAAAAACCTCCTTTTGAAAAGAGTTCATTACATTCAATAATCTTTACTAACTTTCTAAGATCAAAATATTTTGCAAGGAAACAAAAATCCCATAGTTGGTTTACGAAATAAGAAATAAATGCAATAGTACAAAACCCAAAACATTCCACGGACATACATCCATGTTCAACTTCCATCGAAAAATAATTCCCTTCTTGTAAATTTCAAAAAGGAGAAAATTTGATATAGCTTCAAGCTAAAAATTAATATTCTTATACCCATATCCCGAATGGTACAACATAACAATTCAAGGAGTACAACCTTGAATTTTTGACAACCAAATTATTAGCTTCAACTATTATCAAAAAGGAAGTCAACCCACACGAAGAACTCAAATATTCTCTTGATACGAAAGGTGTAAATCATAAACCACCAACACGAATTCTCCTACATTGTTAAACTTCTATCACACTGATAAAGAAGAATTCAAATCAAGATTCTATAGTTATCAACCAAAGACAAGACTATTTAAGGTTTCACAATACCGAGAATTTTTTTTTCCTCAAATACAGACATATTTACTGAGTCATGTCTCAAGCCAAGGAAGTTCATAAGAAAATAAGATATTATTAAAGTAAGTAAATCAAAGAAAACAAATTCCATTTTTCACACAACTACACAAAAATCATATTGCATTTGAAGAACAATCAAAACACCATTGAAGTTAGAAAATAAACACAAACCCAGATTTAAAAGTTTCTAAGAGAGTAGAGTTATTTTAATGAATCCTTTAAATAAAAGTAGAAGACTTAAGAGATATGGCCTATCACGCATCTCATATCCTTTATTACTTGTTAAAAATATTCCAGCAGAGCCTCGAAAAAATTCTTTCCAAAAAAATTCCAACAACAAGCTCATAACCCTTATTCTCCTTCTTCTTATAACTTCAAAATGAAATTTTCTTAACCATCACCATCATGCAAGGTGAAATACCATGCATGGATTCTACCCTGAAGGTTTGAAATGAAAACCACATGCAGAGCTAGAAGCTCACAAAAACCAAATGAACAATGTAAAACTGAAAACCCTTCTTCCTTCCAACTTCCCCTACTTCCTAGGTGGTTTTCACTATTGCCAAGAATATTAAATGCCAAATAGGAGTGACATTCCTTCCATATCTCTCCCGCCACCACCAACTCAAGTTTGGCCATTACCAAATTTAAATTTACATGCATCTAAAAATTTAGTAGAGATGTCAACTAACCTTCCTCCAAACCTTCATGCACTTGCCAAATTTGGCTAAAATAGTATGGTTTTAATGCCCAATAAATCCTCATAAATACATTGATGTTGGTGCCACCAACTTGCCTTTGCATTTCATCCCATCCTTCTATTGGTGTGTGGGATCCTATATGTCCTCCACACACATATGGAGGGTCATCTCACATGGGTTAGGTTTAGGGTTTACTTGTGTGTCATGCACTAGGGTTACTCAACACCCTATATGTATCCCTTTATTTGACATTTATGAGTATGCCAAGACACTCCATTGTCTTTCTCTATGTGTAAGCTTTGTTCTATTATATAAGTTATTCCATTGATTAATCGATTCCTCCTATTGATTATGCTAGAGATTTTACATTTCCTTTGGAGTGCAACTTCATCATGGTGCACATTTTTGATACGATTCTCACAAACTCTTTCATGGTATCAGAGCTGAGATCGGGTAAATGTGCATTCGTCATCTGAGTTGCGTAATCACTCTTGGTTTCATTATTGTTTTTCTCCTCATGCAAGTTTTTTCAATCATTATATTTTGGAATTTTATTGCTAATGTCTTAACAAATTGTTCTTGGAAAATTCAAGCTTTTTGTTGTGTTCTTCATGCATGTGCAGATCTCCTTGAGTTTTTTAGGGGTTTTGCAACTACACTTAGCTAGCTGTAGCTAAATCTAGCAGATCAGCTAAAATAGAGGTTCTTTATTTTGGTTTTTTTAATCATTTATTAAAACTAGAAATTATTTTTAGATCTTTATTCTTTGTTTTTGTGTTTGCATGGTGTTTTTTTGTAGATTCAGGTCAAAAATTCAATGATTGGTGTTTCTGTGCTCAACCCCGAGCTCTCCTCAATAATCCATCTCCTCTCTGCCAAGTTCCCCTTTCATTTTCTTGGATTTTTAGAGTCTACAAAGCCATGGTTTTTCAACTACATGGTTGTGGTCTTCTGTGATTTTTCCACCCTTCTCTACTCATGGTCTACGAGGTGTGAGTTTCCTTGTGTGGTCGGGATCTGTGAGGCCGTGACTCGATGTCCGTAGTTTGCATTTGTGTTTTTTTGGATGTGAGTCTCTTTCATCTACGAATGGCTTCTCCCTCCCAATGAAAGTCTCCCCTCTACCACTCGTCAAGCCCCCAACCTAGCCATTACCACATCTCTCCCACCATGTGATCCTCCCTCCATAAAGCACGTTATGACTACACTCAAACCACATCTTAAACTATTTTTTTGGTAAGTTTCCCTCCACGAACAATTCATTTCGTGAGTTCTTTTTTTTCCATCACGGTGATTTTTAAAAATATATTTCTATTAATATATATTAATAGAAATTAGTTTCTTTTAAATTTAATAGATTTTAATAGATCTTAACCAAAAAATTCTAAATTGTAAGTGGAAACAATTTAAATTTGATTTCTTTAAAAAGGAAAGTATTTAAAATATTTAATTAGGATTTAATTAGATCTTAATTAGTTTCTAATTAGTTGAAATTAATTAGATTTAATTATATTAAATCTAGTTTTATTAATTTCAAATTGACCTTCATTTATGATTAGTATTATTTTAAAATTGTCCTTTAAATTAACATTAATTATCATTTTTTAACTCCCATAGCTTTAAAATTAGCTAAATTAGGTGTTTCCAAATGATAATTTTTTAAGCATTATTGTCAATTTTTTTTACTAATCATGTGCTCAAGTGTGCAGTAACACTCTGAGCTCCTATTTGTCTTCCGCGTGCTTTTCCGGCATTCTAAAGATCTCATCAGGACTCATCTTGAGTTCGTTTAAAACATTGTATTTTACCCTTATTATTTCTTGCGACTAGTGAGTACATCCACCACAATTTGCAAAAAGGGGTATCCTTTGTGACATGAGACACTTTTTCTCACAACCAGGATTTGATTTCACCTCCTTCCTAGTTTTTGTAATTGTGCTTGTGTACGGTGTCACTTTTCTGCACTCCACGAAACACGATTGTGGTCTCCTCTCTTGCACATTATTATGATGATTGTAAGCCAAGTTACCAAGTGTTTCAATATGCATGCTTGGACCTGATTTTATTCAACACACTAAACTATAAAGTGCCGAAAGTAGGGGGTTATTATATTATCCTAGGTGGTTGTGATTCTTGTGTTTCTTTTCTACATTATTTCTCTCTCTTCACTATGGATGCACTTTTAATTCATTTGCTTATGCCATTCAACTTCTTCGAATGGAGATCAAAAATAATTATGAAACTAAGGGGTAAAGGGTTATTCCACATCACCATGGGAACTGAGACTGAACCAGATGATGACTTTGAAAAATTTAAGTGGTTAAACCATAGTGATGAAGCTTTATGTCTTCTTTGCATGTCCATTTCTCTGAATTGATCTTCCACATTGAGTCATATGGAATGTTTGGACAACAAGATGACATGAGAGTGCATGAGCTGGAAAACGAACTACTAGGGTTAAATCCTAGTGATTTTGAAAACCTACAAGAATTCTTCTCTAAGTTTGTCCACACTAGATTCTTGTTAAAGTAATGTCAAGTAGAGAAGAAATATTATCAACTGATCTTGTTGATTCTCTCTAAGTTATGTCCTCAATATTCTATCTTTGTGTCAACTTTTTATGCTATAAAAACTACCTTGGGAAAGGATTAGAATATGCCCTCCTTTGAATTTTTTTCATCCCAACTCATTCGAGAACAGGACAAACTTATTCAAATGGGGTATCTCAAGTCCAAGTCACATGCCCTTGTAACAAGTAATAGTAAGGAAAAGAATCCTAAAAAGAAGAAAGAAAAAAAGGATCAACCTAAGAAGGAAACCAAGACCAAAACTAAACTTATCATGAACACTTCAAATTTTGAGCCTAGAGCACATAAAGAAAAGTATTTTTGTTCCTATTGCAAGAAGCCTAGTCATAAAGACCATATGTGTATGAGAAAAAAAATTGATCACCTTACTAATTTACTTGAGAAAAATCAAATAGGTGTTCCTGAGTCTATCAAATAAAATGCTCTGAAGGTTGAGTCTTCTACTGCAAAAGGTTCTAAATCGAAAGAAGAAAAGAAAGGCCCTTATAGCCAAAGTTTCTAATTCATCGACGTGGATTATAAATTATGGTGCCTCGCACCATATGGCTTCTCCTCATGTTGATTTCTCCAACATCAAGCCTTGTGGTAAGTCCCTAATCATGATGGGCAATGAAACGATAGTGTTAGTTTCAGTAGTGGATCAAGTAGAGATGGATGGGGGAAAATTTAACCAAGTGTTGAGTGTTCATGATCTCTCTACCAATCTCCTATCAGTTTACCAAATTACTCAACTTGGTGAAGGAATATGAGTGGAATTTGGTCCTAACTTAGTGATTATTTGTGAGTTTAATGATGACACTACAGTGGTTGAGGGAAAGGAAGATCACTGTTCATGGTTATATATAGTTTCCCACTTTACTTCTGATTTTACGTCCAGTGCCTTGCTCACTCATGAAAATGAGGTTAGTAAGCTATGACATGAGCATTCCAGACATCTAAATTATCACTACCTTAAAAAATTGATACAAAATGAAATGGTCAATGGGTTACCCTGCATCAAGTTTTCTAAGGGTCTTTATGAGGGTTGTACCCTTGGAAAGTAGCTTGAAAAGAACATTGACAAAGGAAAATCCTTTAGATCTACTCGTCCTTTGTATGTTGTTCACGGCGTTATTTCTGGTCCATTTATGTCTCCTTCATTTACTAGAGCTCTTTATGTGCTGACCTTCATTGATGACTATTCGTGATATACTTGGGTATATTTTCTTAAGCTTAAGTCTGAAGTATTTGAACATTTTAAGGACTTTAAGGCTTTTCTTTGAGAAATAGGTAGAAACGGTTTATTAAGGTTCTTCAAACCAATAATGGAGGTGAATATGTAAATAATAGGTTCATGGATTTTTGTACTTCTGAAGGGATCTCCTTGTAGCATATAGTTGCTTATAGCCCTTCGCATAATGGAGTAGCAGAAAGAAAGAATCGTACTCTTATAGAGATGGCCACTTGTATGATTCACTCGAAGTCTCTTCCTCTATAGTATTGGGTTGAAGCAGTGAATTGTTCTAATTACATTCAAAACCATGTTCCACATAAGGTAGTAAGAGGGATGACACCCTTTGAATCCTAGTTTGGATGTAATCCTAATGTTGAGCACTTTCAAGTCTTCAAATCCAAGGCTATGGCTTGGATTCCCAAGAAGAAACATAAGGCATTGGAATCACAATCAAAACCTTGTATCTTTGTAGGGTATCTTGATGGCTTGAATGGATATAGATTGTTGAATCCTACTTCTCATGAGCTTTATATTAAGAGAAGTGTTAAGTTTGATGAGTCTTGTTCGAATTCCACTTCTCTACCTATTGAGGTTCTTCAACTTGCTAATTTAAATTCTGACTCTTTAGATGATGATGTTGTTGAGCATGCTCATCTTCTTGATCCTCCCATCCATCAGGCCCTTGAGTCTTCTGATTCTGATAGTAGTGATGATGAGGACTATGTCCCTTCTCACTCGAGTGATGAATCTTTTGACTCAGAGTCTGATCCTCCTAGTCCTCTTTGGGATAGGAAAACTTTGCAAAGTGTTGGAGATTTAGTTGGAGATACTTTGGATATGATATGTACTCACTCATATTTCATTGGACCCCACTCTTTCTTCACCTCTACTTCTAATCCATAGTCTTTCCAGGAGGTTTCTGGTATTCTGAGTGGGATTCTACCATGGATGAGGAGTATTCTTCTCTCATGAAGAACGATACTTGGGATCTCACCCCTCTTCCGAAAGGAAGAAAAATCATTCGGTGTAAGTGGGTGTTCCAAACAAAGTATGGAGTAGATGGAGATGTCAAAAAGTTTAAAGTGTGATTAGTAGCTAAGGGTTTCTCACAGATAGCTTGGGTTGACTATACTGAAACCTTTACTACAGTTGTGAAGATGACTTCTATTTATCTGATCCTAGCCATTGACACAACAAACAGATGGAAAGTCCATCAAATGGACATTAAGAGTGCCTTCCTTCATGGTGACCTAGAGGAAGAGATCTACATGGAACAACCTATAGGTTATGTCCATGATCCCTCCCTCATTTTTAAGTTAAAGAAGTCTCTTTATGGCCTTAAGCAAGCCCCTCGAGCTTGGTATGCCAAGATGGACTCCTTTTTACTTACATCATGGTTTTATAGGTGTCATTTTAATCCAAATGTTTATATTCTATGGCAAGATGACTCCATACTCATTCTTGTTCTCTATGTTGATGACTTGTTGATCACAGGAAGCTCTTCCTCTATAATTGATTCTATGAAGATCACCTTGGCCAAAAAGTTTTCCATGACTAAGTTAGGTTTGCTTCATTACTTTCTTGGGTTCCAGATTTCACAATCTAACTCAAGAAATTTTATTTCACAACCTAAGTATGCTCTTGAATTTCTTGTTCATTTTCAGATGTCTAATTGCAAGTATTTTCCTACTCTTCTTTCTGGGGTTAAGTTGGTTTTTGATTTCTCTACTCCCTTGGTTGTGGTAACCTTTACTGATGACGGTTGGTGGGGAGCTTGATTTACTTGACTCACACTCAAACAAATTTATCTTATGTTGTTAGGATCATGTCTAGATTCATGCAGGATCCACATGAGCTACATTAGAAAGTAGCTAAGTGGATCCTTCATTATGTTTTTGGCACCTATATTGATGGCATTCACTATTATGGATGGGTAGATATTGACTTGATTGGGTTCACAGATTTTGATTGGGCCAGTGACTTAGATCATCAAAAATATACCTCTAGCTACAATTTATTTCTTGGTTCAGTCCTATAAGTTGGTCTAGTAATCTGGTAGAATGGAATTGTGATATCTTCTACTGAGAGGAGTAGTTAACACTTCCACAGAGGATATTTGGCTATAGGGTATTCGACAAAGTTTGGTATCCATTTTCGGAAACCTACCATTATCTATTATGATAACACAAGCATAATCTCAATTTATAAAAATCCAGTTCAACATCGGTAGATGAAGCACATTGAGATCCATATGCACTTCATACGATAGATTATTCATGATGGTATCATCAAAATTCAATACATTCGAGATAATCGATCGATTGTAGATATATTCACCAATCGCTTCACCGAAGTGAAGTTTCTTCACTTGTAATCTCTTCTTGGGGTGAGGTCTTATGCAGCTTCTCATATTATTTAGCTATCTTCTTCTTCTTCTTCTTCTTCTTCTTCTTCTAGGAAGATATTATTTGTATGTGGGCACCTTATCGGGCCTTTAGTAGATGGGTCCCATTGACACATCTTTCTTATTTGTTTCAAAGTGTCTTCTTGTTCTATCTGACTCATCATAGCCACTACCCCAGCTTTGATGAAGGGGGTGTTGGTGTGTGGGATCCTATATGTCCTCCACACACATATGGAGGGTCATCTCACATGGGTTAGGTTTAGGGTTTTCTTGTGTGTCATGCACTAGGGTTACTCAACACCCTATATGTATCCCTTCATTTGACATTTATGAGTATGCCAAGACACTCCGTTGTCTTTCTCTATGTGCAAGCTTTGTTCTGTTATGCAAGTTCTTCCATTGATTGATTGATTCCTCCTTGTGATTACACTAGAGCTATTACATTTCCTTTGGAGTGCAACTTCATTGTGGTGCATAGTTTTCGATACGATTCTGAAAACTCTTTCACCCTCCCCTTAGGTTAGCCCAAGTCTAGGTTAGGTTCAAAACATTAGTTTAGTAATTAACATAGGTCCTTAGGTTAAAGTATAATAATTTAGTCTTAGGTTTTCCCCCTTTTAATAAACATTCCACATTAATAAAGAACTTAATAACTTAGTATAGGCTTAAAACTTAGGAACATATATTAATTAGGTTCTTTTAGTAATAGCTAAGAATTGTAACATAAAACTTACCAAAATTAGAATCGAATGGCATTCAAAGATCACATCCGAAACATGTGAGTAGAAGAGTTTACCCATGACACCAAGACAACCAGAGTTCGAGAGGTCCCATATTATGCCCAACTCAATCAAGATGACCATAATACCATGAAATCGAAAGCATTCCTTGGATCACTTAAATTGAACCAAGGTATCACTATCTCACATTAGAGATTATGGACATTGAAGCACAAGTTCAAGTGCAAAAAGACTTATGCACTAGTCTAAAATCGACTCAATTTCTTATTCGAAAAATAGTGTATTATTCAAAGCATAAGAAGGATTGAAATACTTATTCATTTTTAAATAAACATAAACATGGAAGAATGGTATCTATTTCCAACATATAACATATTATCTACAGCAAACATTATTTCTTTGTTCATAATAATACACCATCTTCATACAAGAATCACATATCAATGTTTGCAACTTGTAGTACAAAAGGTATCACAGATGTCAACCACGTTAGGGCATTACATTCCTCCCCCATAAAAAGAATCATCATCCCAATGACTAAATTAATCCATATTTAAATAAGAATAATAATTATAGTTCTTTTATCCATAAGTTTACAAACAAAAACTAGATTTGAGAAATTCAAACTTTCATAATTTATTACAACATTAAAATAGTTGTTTCAGTACTAATATTATAGTACCTACCCAAAAATGGCATAATTATTGATAGGTTAAAAAAATTCTTTAATTGTTATCAATCATCAGAACTAATTCTGTTCAAATAAATGAGGAAAATCAATTTTCATGTCCTCAATGTTTTCCCATGTTGCACTTTCTTCATTAAACTGGTCCCACTGAACCTTGCATTAACTAATTTCATGATTTCACAAGTGCAATTGGAAATTTTCCATAACTCTTATGGGTTCAACCATGATTATTCATGGGTCTTGGATGTACAAGGAATCCCAATTTAACACATGTGATAAATCTAAAATATATTTCTTAAGCAAAGAAATATCGAAGCCATCATGCATTCATGAAAAAGTAGGGGTAATCCTAAACGATAAGCTAAAGGATTTATTACTTGAAAAATATTGAAAGGTCCCACATAATGAGGTGATAGTTTAGTTGTTTTTCCAAAATGTATAGAGCTCTTTTTAGGCTTAACACATAAAAATACCTTTTCACCAAGTTTAAATTTCTTATCAACCCTTTTCAGATCTACATAACTTTTCTTCCTATATGTAGCTTCTTTTAATTGTTCACGAATCATTTTAAATTTTTGTTCCATTTTAGTAAGGATTTCAAGTCCAATTACCTCTCTACATTCAATGCTATCCCAACTAACTGGAGTTATGCATTTCTTCGTACAATGCTTCAAAAGGTGCCATTTTCAAAGAGGTATGATATGTATTATTGTAAGAAAATTCAACTAAAGGAATTTATTCTTCCCATTTTTATTGTTGATCCATGTAGTAAATTTGTAACATATCTTCCAAAACCTGATTAACTCTCTCAGAAACTTGACCATCTATTTATGGATGGAATACGAAACTAAAATTTAGTTTTATTCCTAAGGTTGCATT
Source organism: Taxus wallichiana var. yunnanensis (assembly GCA_018340775.1). Taxonomy (NCBI): domain Eukaryota; kingdom Viridiplantae; phylum Streptophyta; class Pinopsida; order Cupressales; family Taxaceae; genus Taxus; species Taxus wallichiana. Next base: position 203,252,381 of record CM031242.1, on the reverse strand, counting down.
TAGCGTTTTTCAAAACTGAAATGTCATTGTAGGGTCCCTATCAGATATAATCAATTTAGGTACTCCATGTAATCTGAAAATTTTATGAAAAATATTTTTGCTAAAAGAACTTAATCATCCTTAAGATTACCAACGATAAAATGTGCTACTTTTGTGAGTTTATCATAAAAACTAAAATAATATCATGTTTATTTCTTTACATAGGCATCCCCGACAAAAATCCATGCTAATTACCTGTCACTTATATGGTGTATGATATGAGGATATAATAAACTAGTTGGGTGCATATGCTTAGCCTTGACAAGTGACATTCCAAGTAGTGGAAAACAAAATCAGTTATGTCTTTCTTCATCCCTTTCTAAATATATTGTTGTTTTACATTAGCAAGCATTTTTGTAATACCAGGATGTCCCGAGTAAGGTTAATTATGATATTACATCATTAACTTGTTCCTTAACTCATTTCCCAAAGGTACATACACTGATTTTCATATCTCAAATTTCCTTTGTTATCAAAGTTAAAACCTTTATATCTTATGTTATTTGAATCTTCAAAAGTTTTTTTAATTGCTAAAAGTAAAAATAAGATTCCATGATAATTTTTATCTCATCTTTAACCTATGTTCTCAAAATTCTAAGTGCGAAATATGTTTCCTAAGACTTAGCGGTTATACCACTGTTTTCTTTTCCTTTTATGTAACTTATGTCAAAATCATATTGTGACAAAAAATCTAACCATCTTCATTGTCTTGCATTCAGATTTGGCTGAGTGAAAATATAATTCAGCCCAAGATGACTAGTATTTAATTCAAAAGGTCTTCCTAAAAGATAATATTTCCATACTTGAAGTGCATATGGATGTAAGCTCTATGTCATGTGGAGCATTATTCAACACATGTAACGTGATTTTTCTACTCTCATATGTTATAACATGATCATTTTATAATAGAATACCTCTCGAGTCCCTCATCGGAAGCATATGTAACTACCGTAAAGTTTCCATTTGGATGCAGTACAGCCAAAATAGGTGTAAATCTAAATTGATCCTTAAGATTTTTAAATGATGATTCACATTTATCACTCCATACAAAATTATTGTCTTTATTTTGTCACGAAGTTATGGGTGCAACAACTTTTGAAAAGTCCGTAACAAATTTTCTATAGTAACCAACAAGCCCCATAAATATTATGACTTCATGTACATTCTTAGGTACGTGCCACTCGATTATGGCAATAATATTTTATGGATCAACTGTTATTCCATCCTTACTTATGACGTGTCCTAAATAGTTCACTTATGTTTAATAAAAAAACATTTTGACAACTTACCATATAATATCATTTTTCTTGGGATTTGAGAGCTATTTTCAAATGCTCATCATGCTCATCAATACTTTTAAAATTTATGAGAATATCATCCAAGAATACAAGAAGAAATTTTCCAAGTATTCTTGAAATATATTATTCATTAAATTCATAAAAGTTGTAGGTGCATTTATCAAACTAAAAGGTAGAAATGTAAATTCATAATGTCTATACCTTGTTCTAAAGGTTGTTTTATGAATGTCTTCATATTTAATTCTTAACTAGTGATACCGGAAAAATATCTATCTTAGAATATACTAATGCACCACACATTTGATCAAATAGATCATCAATTCTAGGAAGTGGATATTTGCTTTTAATTGTTGCTTTTTTAACATCCTATAATCAATACATAGTCTAAGTGTTCCATCTTTCTTTTTCACAAAAATTACTTGGTGCTCCCCAAGGTGAGACACTCGGTCTTATCAAACCCTTAGACAATAGTTCTTGTAAATGTTCCTTAAGCTCTACCAATTCAATAGTAGTCATTCAATAAGGTGCCTTGGAAATAGGCTCAGTTCCTAGTTTGATTTCAATTGTGAAGTAAAAATCTCATTTGGGTGGAAGACCGAGTAGTTCTTCTAGAAACACATCACTGAAATATCTTAACAATGGAAATTTTTCCAAGAAATCACTATCCCCTTCAGCTGTTTTAGAATTTTTTACTGCATACAAAATGCATCCTTTGTTTTTGGCCTTTTTAAGTTACATAGCTGACAATTTTCTAACTGAAATTTCTCATTTTATCCCTTAGATGTCTGTTGTTTTCTACAGATCATCAAGACAACTAATGTGTTTTTCAAAACAATCAACTTTTTCTTTATGATTAGCAAGCCAATTAACACCTATTATGACATCATATGACCCCAAAGGAGCAACATAAAGATCAACTTTAGTGGAAAAACTAGGTAATTCTAGGACTGCTCCAAAAATACATTTACTAACTAGTATGGAAAACATTATTTCCATAATGTACAGTCCAATATTTTTCCATTATTCCATCTTTTATTTTTAGTTTTGTAGCTAATTTACTAGAAATAAAGCATTAAGTATCTCAATATAAAAATTATAGTAATGGGCATATCAAATAATTTACTCCGGCACTTTAATAGGTGTAACTTTTTTATTCGAATCTTTGTAGCATGTATCTTATGTTGTTGATTATTGTCATCTTTCCTTAAAGGGAATTAATTTGCATAGTGATCCTTACCACATTTGTAGCATCCCCTACAAATCCTCTATTAGGTTCAAATTTATTTCCAGCCCTGAAATTATTGTTCTGTCCTCCATAGGACTTCTATCCATTGTTATTGTTCTTAACGAAGTTATTTTGAACATTTACATTAGGTTTATTTGTTGTTGTTTTCTTTTTGTTATCAAAAAATAATTTATTTTTAGCACCAAATTTTTTCAATGCTCCCTTTTTAGGTGCAAGAGATGAAGACCAATTAGGAATTTTCTTCCTATTCTCTTCCTCATGAGAAGAAATTGCTTTTAATTTATTTTCTTCTTGAATGGATTTTTATATAACCCCTTCCATGCTGGTTGGGATATGAACATCTACTTCACCTCCTATGATAGGGATCAATCCCAAAATAAAATTATATATCTTGAACTTATTGTCAATTTTATACAAAGGCACGTACATAGGAAGTATAGTAAACTCTCTCGGTAATCTATTATAGTTAACTTCCCCCAAATTAAATTCTAAAATTTAATCATCTGCTGATCATAATAGAGTTGTGGTAGCCATCTTTGCCTAAAGTAACTCTTAAATTGATCCCAAGTGATGTTTGATTCATCAATGTTCAATTCAGCCTTAAGATTGTCCCATTAGGAGGATTCCTCGTGGGAAAGTTGATAATCTTCCTATATTTCTTTAGTTTCTTCTGAGAAGTTCCTTATTTTGAAGTACTTCTCCAATTCATTGAGCCGATTCTCGAGTTCTATTCCCTAGTGTAGTGTTAGGTGCACTTATCATTTTTATGTCATTTGTGAGTTCAAATGCTAATCTTTCCTTTTTATTTTCAAACTGATTGGGTACATTTGCATTTACATTCACAACATTTTTATTGTCAATGCCCAAATTTAAAATATTGGTGTTGTCCCTAAGAGGTGGGTGATTATTATTACTAGCATCTTCCTCCTCCTCCTCATTACCCATAACTTGATGTTGAAGTACATCTAGATGATCTCTTGTGTCCAATAAGGAAGAAATAATCTCATTAAGATATTGAAGGAGTGTAGGACGAAGACCTGGAAGGGATTCATGCTCATCGAATAGTTACACTTCACCAAAGTGTAGGAGTTACGAGATTAAAGCAAGCAAGCTTTGTAAAGCAATGTGCATGTATATGAGAGCTCAAGATTTGAAAAGTGGAGTGGAATGGAAGCCTTAACTTAGCTTGTATTGACTTATCATAGATCAAAAGAGGTGGTGTACATATAGGGGAGTGAATGTGTAACTCCCATGTAAGAGAAGATTCCTCCATAATGGAGAAGAGGAGTTACTTTCCCAAATGGGAATGTAACTCCTATGACACATTTACACATATGATAGATTCTATAAGAGAATTTGTCATAACTAAGATGACACCTAGATCCATGTCCACCTAAGTGAGATGACTCACTGGTGAGGTGGAATAACACTAAATAAGTGAATAAATATACCACCTACACCAACACCCCCCCTTCATCGTAACTTAGGATGAGGTGGAAAGTCAAAAATGAGAAATGGGTCCCAACACAAAGCCTGATGAGGTACCCATGTACAAAAAGAAGATCCCAAGTAGTGAAGGAAAACCCAGTGGGAAAAACATCCACCACAAGAGAACAACACACTCTAATCTAAGAAAGATGCCAAATATGGGTCCCGGCCATAGACGAGCCTGAAAGGTTACCCATGTACAAAGAGGTAATCTCTCGGAAAGAAGAAGAAGACAAGAAGAAGAGGGACAAGCGGAATGCGAGAAGATGTCATGGACGGATATAAACTCTGCAGCTCTAGGAGGTCTCCCAGAAGAATGTCGATGACGAGATCCTCTGCCTCTGGACTGAAGATGAGCCACCCACAATGAACTATGTGCTTGCCCTTAGGAAGGATAGAAATGACATGCTGGAAGTCCGCCCACTCCACAAAGGAAACTGAAGGCAACATGAAGAACTCTGAGTCTGGTGCACTGAAGTGTGACATAGGTCTAGCGAGTGAGTGCCAAGGAACTGAAGGTAATGCCACATGTGTAGAACTATCGAGTGTGAAGAGTGAACACACTGTAGAGAGGATGTCCATGTGAAGTGAAGGCAACAAAACATTCCCCACAATAGAAAAGGGATCCACACGGTGAGGGTGGATCAATGAAGGTCTCACGGAAAAGTGGAAGTGGTATGAGTCCCAGAATGGGCACTCCCAACAATGGAGATAATGAACTCCTATAAAAACTGTAGATGGATGAGGAACCTGTAGAGCTTCATAAGCTGGAATCTTTGAAAAGATGACTAAGGTCAGGTAGATACTCATCCCAATGAGGGGACTCAACAAACAGAAGAGTGATGTCAGATAGGTATGAGTCATCCAATGAAGGCAGAGGAGTGAAGTGGGCCTCACACACTGGAAGTGGAAAGGAGGCTAGTGTAATGATGGTGTGAGATTGAGTATGAGATTGATCGATATATGATGAGATGTGGGGAGTGATAACAATGTCTGGAATAGTGAGAGAAAGAGGAGAAGTGTCCTTTGTAGTACTCTTGACATCAAAACTGGATGCACAATCCTCATCATCAGAAGTAGAACCAAGCGAGCCTGTGTCAGTGGAACTGTCATCACATGAAGAAATGGAGGAGACAACTGAATCAGCAGTAGCAATAATGGCGACAGTATGTGAAGGGTCTCCATACAAGGACTAAAGAATGCTCTAGACAAAATGAGGTGGATCTGAGTCTGCCACGTGAAACCAGAGAGAATGAGAGACATGCATCATCATGTGACCAAAAACATGGTCACAAGTTTTGAGGAAGTCCTCTAGATGACAATGATCAGCGGGTGCAGGAACTGGCCCAAGCAAGAAGGGTAAAAGACCCTCGTGGGCGAAGTAACATTCCATGGAAGCATGCCAAGCTGAATAGGTCTCTCTCCTGGTGAGAAGTGGCAGAGGCTATAAGGTGATCCTACAACACTCATGTCTAAAATAACACTCTCCATGATGAAAAAATGCAAGATGCAAGGTGCAAGACGTCGGACTCGGCCAATAATGCATCTGCATGTGTAGGCCCAAGAGTACAAGCAACCCCCCTAGAATGCAGCACTTTATAAAAGTAGTTAGTTTATAAAATTGGAAATCCCATCACGTAGAGTGTGAGAAATCATGCAGCTTTGACCAAGGAAGTGCTCAAAAACGAGCTACGAGTCAAAAGTTATGGCATTATTATGATTCCCGCAACTAATGAAAAAATACACTAGACACTGCAAACACATTAAAAAAATGCCTGAAATGGGTGCAAATGGTGTTGTGTGACTACTCATTAGAAACGGAATCAAATTTTAGCAAGGGTTTGTTTTTCTTACGAGGGGGGATTAGCCTCCTGCCAACCCCGGACCTCGCCCTCCGTCTTCGACATGCGTAGGAAAGGCATAATACAAGCAAAAATAGTGCCTTGAAATAATTTACAATGCCATGAAATTGTTTTTAATCCTTAAAACATTAAAAAGGTGATTGTTTTAACCTCCAAATAGTACTAAAAGGAAAGTGGGGCCAGAGATGAGAAATTTGTTTGGAGCGTTTGAAGGCTTAGTCCACGTGCGATTGTAACCATTTGTTGCGTTTGAAGGTGAGCACCACGTTTGAGAGCTAAGTGTGTTGGATATGCACCTAGGTCAGGATCTGAATGAGGGGTCAAATGCCACATGTGGCTGGCTGCACAAATAGGTGAAGACCCAAAACGCCCCAAAAAACACCTAAAAACGCCAATAAACGTTGAGTAAAGTCTTGTAATACATGCCAATGCTGTAGAAAAACGTCCAAAGCGCAGGAAAAATGGCCACTGTGTTTGAACACAGGTGTTGAAGCTGAGGGGGTATGCCAGAAGGTACGTAGGAAACAATGAGCCACACCACTAAACAGTAAGCCAGATGAGCCCACACCAGTTGTTTGACCAGGATGAGCGGCAGAGTGGAATGAACTAGGGCACGAGCCACGAGCCAAAGGTGGACGAGCAAAAGAACGTAGATGTTTGAGCCACAGTAAATGCAAGAGGCATGAACCAATACCATGGATCGGTGCAGAGTGCCGAGCAATTAAGTGATTGAATGCAAACACGCCCACATAGAGAGGACAAACCCGAGCTGCAGCACAAGTAGAGGATCCTGAAACACCAGTGCAAAACATCCACTTTCAAAGGAGCCAATGTTCCAAACAAAACACAAGCCCACGAGATCAAGAAAAGGCCCAAAAACATGTACAGGAACCCAATCAGCAAGTCAAAGCATGCACAAAGCAGCTTATAGACCAATGCAGAGGCTGGACCAACACGTAGCATGAGCAAGATGTAGCCGAACGGCAGGGAATACATGCTCATAAAAAACACCTACAAATGTGCATGCAAACACGAAGAATCGAGTGGTCAAATACACTAAACTCGAACACCTGAAGAGCACAAACACCCGAAAAATACACCCACAGAATCTCAAAATATGCAAGTAGAGCACATGCAAAAGTGAGAGCTTGAACAAGCAACTACATGGTGGAGCAATGATGGTGAGCAACACAATTCTAGTGCCCACACTCTGATACCATGAAGGAGTGTAGGATAAATACCTAGAAGGAATTCACGAGCATCAAATAGTTGCACTTCACCAAAGTGTAGGAGTTGCGATATTAAAGCAAGAAAGCTTTGTAAAGCAATGTGCATGCATATGAGAGCTCAAGATTCGAAAAGTGGAGTGGAATGAAATCCTTAACTTAGCTTGTATTGACTTATCATAGATGAAAATAGGTGGTGTACATATAGGGGAGTGAATGTGTAACTCCCATGTAAGAGAAGATTTCTCCATAATGGAGAAGAGGAGTTACTTTCCCAAATGGGAATGTAAATCCTATGACACACTTACACATATGATAGATTTTGTAAGATAATCTATCATAACTAAGATGACACCTAGATCCATGTCCACCTAAGTGAGATGACTCACTTGGTGAGGTGGAATAACACTAAATAAGTGAATAAATATACCACCTACACCGACAGATATTGTGTGCTAGCTACCTCTCATCTTGGAGATGGATTATTTGTAGAAAATCCCCTTGTTCTAACCATTTTCTGTTAACAAGAAATTTAAGTTTTTATCAGATATGGACTCAATAGGTCCAAGAGATACAACCTTCATCTCTGATACCAAGATGTAACATTCCTATTTTAAGACTTTAGAAACAAGGGAATTTTTGTATCTTACATAATGTTCTCTATTCTAAATTAATACAATTTAGAACAAACATTCCAATGTCAATCCTCTCATAATAGAAAATCATATGTAGTTGTAAATGAATTTGTGAAACACTGATATCTCATTTCATGACTCAGTGATAAACCAATCGCTCATGTTAAATCAATATTGTGTATACTATGTATACTTGGTTCCTTTACCTTTTCAGGGGCACCCCAGTGTTCTATATAAGAGGCCTATCTAAATATTTGTTACTGATATTCATCTAAAATCTTGCATCTTATACTAGGTAACATAGGACAATGCAACCAATAGCTTGCGATACTTTGGCCAAAGTTTATAAACATGTTTAACATGTTTACATTCCTAGATGATATACTCTTCAAATGGAATGCATTCCTTACAACACTTGTTTTGTTATGTAGAGTTGTATTTCACGACTCATGTCAGTTCAATCTGATTCAATGTTTCACACTAGACAAGGCAGAACATGCACTAGTGTGGAAGAATACGACAGTGACTAAGGATACATAGACATAATAAATCAACTTACATCGATTGGGCATGTCTATTTATCCTAAGTCAACATGAGTTGACCCAATGTAGGTCATGTTTCTATCCCTGTTTAGGATGGAACCATGATCCATTCTTATGCTTATGTCAGTCAATTTAAACAAACTAAGTGGGGTGTTGAAACATAATATTTTCATCATAGTATCCTTGTAATGACTCCTATAATTATGAAGGTACTATGGTGTAGTTGATGTGTTCCAACATCCAATTGAGTTTCCTCTTGACAGGACTAACATACTTAAGATTATAAGTTTATTAACCAATTTCATGGTTGTCTTAAAGATTAAATATTACACCGCTTTAAGATTCAACTAAGCCACTTTTAACCTTAAAATGTTACAAGGTGTAATTACACGAGAGGTAGGTATGTAGGTAAAATATGCTTTCCTAACCATTCAAATTACATGTTAATTTTGTCTTTAAATGAAACATTTTATATCATATAACGACATGATTAATCTCAATGTTATGAAGGTGTGCTCATTAAATATTTTCTTATTTCAGCCTTATCTTAAAACAATTTTATTAAATATCTTTATTTTAGACTTCATAAAGATGAATTCTAAATCCCCTTTAGTTCCCTTTTAAGTATTTGTATTTTATTAAGAAACCTACCTCAAAAATAACTAAATCAATCAGCCTCATATAACACTTTAACAAGATCTTCAAATAAGTTTTCATGATTGATTCAAGGAAAATATCCTTTTTCCTTTATTAAGGACTAATGTCCAATTATGAAAACATATTACATATGTTTTAGGTATAATCAAGAATTCATACATATATACCTATATAATTCATTCATATTCCCTTTCCATTATTTAAGGATCTATTCAAGAGTATCAACTATTAGTTGTATCTCTTTTATGAGTAAAGAACCATCTAATATTATAGATCCTTAAACCAAAAGTCTTATAAATATAAGAAATATTAAATTTCCAAGTCCCATAACACATAAATATCTATCCACCCCTTCATTAAAAATAATAATACATCCCAATTTATTCCATTACAGGTACCACAATAAATTAGAAATCAACAATCATCAAACCATTTATTTATCAAAACGGTAGTGATCCACTCACCGATTACATAAGTATTTTAGGGATTACAAAGTGTCATTAAAAAATATCAATCTGGTTTTATTAAATTTTCCTTTTTCGACAAAAGTACATCTCAAGTAATGATGCTATATAATCATCATGACAAAGAGACATTTTCTTTAGTAAAACAAATGTAACTTTTTGTCTTTCTCCTTTCATATTTTAGGAAATACATAAGATTTTTTTTTAGGATGTGTCAGTTCATTTGAACTTATCATGATAAACAATATAACCTCAAAACAATGTTCTTTTATCTAACTATTTCATAAAAAACCCCGTTGTTTATGAAATAGTTCTTAAATCACAAAATAAAATAAATAGATAGACCCTTTCGAAAATATTACAAACCAAGGGGAGATAAATATTATGAAATATATAAGTAATGTATAAGCAATAAATAATTACATTAGCATAATTAATTCTATTTCAAAATCCATATGAACTCATCTCAACATGCTAGAAATCAAAACAACAATAATAAAGAAGGGGAAATTCATCTTTACCAATCTAAATCTTATCTTCTAGTCAAGTTCCAAATTTATTCCTTAACTCAACCTATTCTAATTTTTCAAGAAGATGAAGAAGTACAAGGATATGCAAAAATACCTTTTTGTAATAAATATCTTATTTTGATATTCAAATTTAACACCTTAACACCTTAATAGAAACTAAACGATCAACCAAAAATCAAAATACATGCCATTAAATAATCATGACTATAATTAGGCTCATCACAGAGTCTAAAATTAGTTGGTATTACCTGAAATATCAACCAAAAAAAAAAAAAGCATCCCATAAAACAACATAGAATGCGCACATAAGATTAAGAAGCTCTTACCTGAAGCACCAATGTAGCCCAAAATTGGGTAATCATTAACAAATCGGTCAAAAAGAATAAAAATCAAGACTTTCAACAATTTTACTTTTCTATTCTTCCTCCTTGAAATATATTATCTCCATACATAGATAAACCACTTAAAAAATGCTTTGATTCAGTTTCAAGTAAACTTAGCAACAAAAACAAAGGAGAACAACCCAAACCAAGTTCAAAGCTAGTCTCTCAAAGAACTAAAAATCGTCAAAACAATAAGCCAAATAGATCGTTCGAACAACATCCTTTCAACAAGAGTTCATCATGGTCAATAATCTTTAAAAACTTTCCAAGATTACGAGATCTCGCTAAGGAAACTAAAATCCTAAAGTGGGTTTATGAAATAAGAAGTAAATGCAATAAAAGCAACCCAAAACATTACACGAGACATACTTCCCTATTCAACTTCCATTGAAAAATTCTTCCCTTCTTGTAAAGTTCAAAAAGGAGCAAATTTGATACAACTTCAAGCTCAAAATGCATATTCATATACCCTTATCCCGAATTTTACAATAGTATGATTCAAGGAGTACAAACTCAAAATTTTAACAACCAAATCTTTGGGTTTAACTATTATCAAAAAGGAATTCGACCCAACATGAAGAACACAAAGATTATCTTGATACAAAAGGCATAAATCATAAACCGCTAATATGAATTCTCCTACACGTTAGACTTCTATCACACTTATAAGGAAGCATTCAAATCAATAGTCTGCTCCCAACCAAAAACCAGACTATTTAAGGTTTCACAATACCCAGATAAGGTTTTTCCCCAAACAGAGACATAGTTACAGTCACATCTCAAGCCAAGGAAGTTCATAAGAAAATAAGCTATTATTATAGTAAGTAAATAAAAGAAGACAAATTCCATTTTTCACACAACTACAAAAATATCACATTTCATTCAAAGAACAATTAAAACAACATTGAAGTCGAGAAAAGAAACACAAACCTATATTCAAATTTTTTAAAAGAGCCGAGTTCTTTTAATGAATCATTTAAATAAAATAAGAAGACTTAAGAGATAGGGCCTATCATGCCTGATAGAGCTCTTGTCCTTTATTCCTTGTTGCAAATCTTCTAACAGAGCCTTGATAGAATTATTTCCACGAAAACGCCAACAACCAGCTCATAAACCTTATTCTCCTTCTTCTTATAACTTCTCAGTGATATTTCCTTAACCATCACCACCATGTAAGGAGAAATAACATGCAAGGATTCAAACTGAAGGTTTGAAATGAAAACCACATGCAGAGCTAGAAGCTCACAAAAACCAAATGAACAATGTAAAACCTAAAACCATTCTTCCTTCAAACTTCTCCTACTTCCTATGTGGTTTTTCACTATTGCCAGGAATATTAAATGCCGAACCAAAGTGAAATTCCTTCCATATCTCTCCTACCACCACCAACTCAAGTTTGTCCATTACGAAATTTAAATTCACATGCATCTAAAACTTTAGTCGAGATGCCAAATAACCTTCATGAACTCACCAAATTTGGCTTAAATAGTGAGTTTTTAATGCCCAATAAATCCACATAAATACATTAATTTTGGTGCTACCGATCCGCCTTTGCATGTCATCCCATCCCTCCCCTTAGGTTAGCCCAAGTCTAGGTTAGGTTCATAACATTAGTTTAGGAACTAACTTAGGTCCTTAGGTTAAAGTCTAATAATTTACTCTTAGGTTTTCCCCTTTTAATAAACATTCCACATTAATAAAAGAACTTAGTAACTTATGATAGGCTTATAACTTAGGAACATAGATTAATTAGGTTCATTTAGCAATAGATAAGAACTGTAACTTAAATCTTACTAAAAGAAGAATCATAATATCACTCAAAGATCACATCCAAAGCACATGAGCAGCAGAGTTTACCTGTGACTCCAAGATAGCCGAGTTCGAGGTTCCATATTCTACCCAACTCGGTTAAGATGCCCACAACGCAATTAAACTAAAATCATACCTTGGATCACTAAAATTTATCCAAGGTATCCCTATCCCACATCATATATTATGGAAATCTGAAGCACAAGTTCAAGTGCAACAAAAACTTATGCATAATTTAAAACTGAATCAATTTCTTATTTCCACATGCAAAGTGCATTATTTAACATAATAAGTAATGAAATACTTCTTCCTTTTTAATCATCATAAACATGGTCGAATGGTATATATTTTCAATAGGTAATATATTATCTACAACAAACATTATTTCTTAGTTCACAAGAGTACATTGTCTTCAAACAAGAATCACATATCAAGGTTTGTAACTTCAAATACATAATCCATCATAGATATTAACCATGTTAGGGGAATTACATAAATATTTCATTCAATGGGTTGTCATCACATAATAACGTGAACCTCACTTTGAGGAATATTGGATGAAATGTATAGATGAAGAATAAATGAGATTAAGAGATTTTTCCATTATGAACTTGAGTTGGATTATTGATTTCAAGATTATTGTAGTCCCACAAAGAATTGTAGATGATAAGGATGTGGTGGGACAATATTACCATGACCAGAAGATTGAATAAAAATAATCAGCTCTATTGATTGGAAGGAGAAGGAATCAGATATCCCTCATATGAGGATTTCTAATGTATTTAGAATAACATTAACTTGGTTAACAATCAAATATCCCTCATATGAGGATTTCTAATGTATTTAGAATAAAATTAACTTGGTTGACTGGAAAGGGATTGGATTTATCCTTACAAAATACAAAGGTATTGAAGGAGTTCTCGGGATTTTAAATTTTTGGAAGGAGATCTCCCCACTAAAGGAGGGAGAAGATAAAATGGATCCCTTAAATGGAAAAGCTCCTCAATTACCTAGTAACAAGCCTACCATATAGACTATAGATGAATGGACATCAGCAACCAACAAGACTGGGAATTCAAGAATTATTTTGATTCAAAAAGTTGAGGGAATAATTTTGAAGGCCATGCAAGATTCCCCTATCACCGAAGCAAAGTACCAATCCAAGCAAAAGAGAAAAACTTGATTACACAAAAATCCCTCAAAGGTGTTTCCAGGATTATTTGGCATTAGATAGATGATGATGGGAACGCTATCGTGAGTGACATCCAATCCAAATCATGTAGTACTAAAGAAAGAGAGGGGCCAGATGTCATGAATTTTTAAAGAATTAATAAGAAATTTAAATTGGTATTTGAAAAAATGGCAAGAGATGTTGGTATTTCAGTTAAAGAAAGTGTCCATACAGTAAAAATATCACAAACATAGAGAGCTTAATTTGTTGAAGACCAAAAAAGGGTTATTGCTTCATTAGCCCATCAAGTGTTTCCATCCCAGACTCATGAGAGTGTGCATTCTACTCCAAGTGTGATATTGCATAGTGTAGCTACATTTTCAGTCCCTACTAAAACTATTCCTAGAATAATTAACGAGTGCTCATATATCTAGTCAATCAGTTGGAGTTAAGGAAAAACAAGTGTAAAACAAACTAGTGATTGAACAACTTGAAAAGTAGTCAAAAATAGCTGATATATAGTAGAATTTCTTAAATAAATGCTTGAATTGGAAATGGTTGATAAAAACATTGAGATTCATACAACTAAGAGTGTAAATATCTCTGAACAATAAGTTCATGTTCAAGATCTACATCATGAATCAATTACAAGTGTGGGGTTCAACCCAACAATATTTAGAGTGAAGATATAACCTATGTCATGAATGTTTAAAAGATAGTTCAAACAAGTTTAAGTGAAAAACTTGTAATAGATGTTGTTTATACTGAAATTCAACCATCAAAGGATTCAAATATAGTCAAAGAAGGTGAGGTTTCTCAAGAAACAAATACCATGAAAGAAGGTATAGTTGAGGTGTTAAAAGAAATAAGTAAACTTGTTGAGATTCCTCTTGAAGAAAGTACAATCAATAATAAGAAATCACATCTAGAAGCCCAACCAACAAAGCATGAAGTAAATGAAGAGAAACCCCAAGAGGATTTATCCACTAAACAACCACTGATAGGGGTGAGGACATTAAAAATATAAGGAACCAATTAAAACCCTAGACTTGGATAAGGATGCTCCAAAATAAATTACAAATGTGACAATCACTTCAATAGAGAATATAAATACTAGTACAATGGCTCCTCCTACCAAAGATCCAAAGGAAATAGTGAATGAACCTATAATCTCTACACAAAATAAAAGTCAAGATGAAAAGGTAGTGGGTTAAAAATGATTTGAATGTATCACTCAACCATGATTCAAGGACAAGATAAAGGGAAATCAGGGGCTGTGACATTGGGAGGTGAGAAACAAATGGTAGAAGTTGGAGAAACATCAAAAGAATTGGTATTGTATTCTAAGACCCCACATAAAGAGAATATAGGGAATGCCCCCATGGATGGATGGTTAGGAGGAATCATTCAACAAGGGGATAAGGAAATCACTCAGAAATAGGATTTAAGTATCACCATAATTTCAATTCCATAGCCCCAACAATCTTAGAATAAAGCAAAGATCCTTACCATGACATGAGTAGACTAGCATGAGTTTAGGACTTTAAAAGTGATGACTCCTTACCAGGGCAAGAAAAAGTTTGATATTACATAAAGTTAATATGATGTACAACATATCCAATTAGGGAGGCATACTAGAGAATCATTGAAGAAAGGTGTTATAAAGGCAGTTGAATTTCTACTACAAAAGGTAGATAAGGATAAAATATCAAATAATCTGTTGAAAGAGAAGATAGCAACACTAGCTTCATGCCTGAAAAAATTGATAGAGACTATAGAAGGGGATCAAGAAGTTGCTACTAATGTCACCCCTGAATTACTAGATAAAATAGAAAAGGCCAGTAAGAAAGTTGAAGTAGTAGACAATTGGGTGAAGGAATTGTCACAAAAGGGTAGGAAGGTCATTGAAAAGGCAACATATAAGTATACATAATTTTCTAAAATCCTCAATGAAATTATTGAGTAGTGTGAGAATGAATTGTTTTCTTGGGAAGGGATGTTTCCTAAACTTGAAAGAATAACAAAACTTGATGAGAATTTTCTAAAAGAAGAGGGGATAGTGCAACTCGCATAAAAGCACACTCATAATGTGATGGAAGATCTGGCTAGAATTAGGGTGGAAACTGTAAATCAAGTTAAAGAGAAGTTGGAAATTTAGAAGGATTGGGTAGAAAAGACCATTAATAATAGAGACAACATACTGGAGAATATTGTATTTGATAAACATAAAATGGTTTATGGGAATTGGGAATTTGATACCTTGACTCAATCATTTGACAAGAACATCAAGGAGGAACCATGTTCTCATGATATTATCAAAAGACTCATCTTAGTGGAGAATAAGATTGCTGAGATGAACAAGAGGTTGAGGGAATATAGGCCAAGAATGTCCAAATGTAGTGATATATTAAATAAGCATCACTTGATATACAAGTATCACTCGGGACAGATGAAGATGAGATAATGCAACTATTTTAAAGGTACAATGCATACATATAAATAAAACCAAAAGAGGAGGAAGACAATGAAAATGACGATATAACCATGCCAATTATTGAGGAAGCCAAGGCTATTGAGTATGCTAATGCTAGTTCTTCTTAATATGGTATTTCTTTTCATTTGATACTCCTATTTTCTAAATTGTTTTAAGGATACTTTCAAGTAGTTAATTTTGAATATGATGTATTGAAAATCAATAAATTTCCATTACATTTTGATTAAATTGTAAACTTACTATGAAGCATGTTATTTTGTTATAACAATTTGAAGTTTACTATACTTTTTTAAAATCAAAAGGGGGATCTATAGGGGCCCTTTCCCATGAAAAGATACATACATTTTTGAACATTACATCAAAAAAGGGGAAATTTTGAGAAGTGGGACATTTAGTCATCTTCTATTACTACTTTGAGATCCTCTCAAAATGGGGAAATTTGTTTAGCAACCTGTTTTTCCTTGGTAGAAAATTTTTTGAGCCTTGAGTTGTTTGAGAAAACACAACTACCCCAAAAAAAGTACGAGACATCCCCATATCTATCAATGTGTCAATGGTCATTCTAGGACCATCCATGATATTCCTTAACTTTATCTTCTTATAATAATAAGATACCTAGTCCAAAAGGTATAAACCACCTGTAGGAAATTCCTTCCTCCCTTTTTATTTGTAAGGAGTTGGTTGAAAAAGATCATTTCAAGTAGCTAGAAGAGCAGGAATTGTGGTCCTTAGATCTATCGGAATAGGAGATTTATAACTAGATTCACCCTTGTATTTCCTTGTGAAAGGTGGATGTTCTCTTGGAAGGGGAACATGAAAGGGTTATAATAAATTTTCTCCATCAAAGGAATATGTTTCTCTTAATGAATAGAAAGTTGGAAAGTGGACTTGATAGCACTTTCCTTGATGGTAGAGAATGATGCCTTAGGACATTGAGGAGATGAAGGCCTTGCTTCTTCCTCATCCAAAATTATAATTGGGGGTTGAGAGATTAATTCCCCTTCTTCCTTCTTGTTGATGATGTTGGTACTATAGGTTGTTGAGGTGGCATAGGTCCTGTTGGACCTTTTCTAGAGAGAAGAGTCATTTCTCCAATTCATCTACTTTGCGAGCAATGATAGGCACAATATCAATTGATATATATCCATAAAGTACATAGGACTCCTAGGGAATCTATTTCAGAAAAAATTCTTCATTACATAGAAAGGGAGACTCGTATTTAGTCATCCCCATCACAGTAGGTCTCCTTTCAATCCAAAATTTCTTTAGTTCCTCTATATTTTTATAATTCTCTCACCGAAAGAGATGATAATACATGGTTTGAAAGGAAAAGAAAACATGATTGATTTTAATCAATATTAAAAGGAGATAAAGATGAACCTATCAGTATGTCAAAGGCCCTTTTCTATCCCCTGAGTCTGCAATCTCAAATAATTCCCTAACAAATTACTTAGCCAGCCCTGTTAAATCGAATATTTGATTCAACTCTTCTAATGATATCTATTTAAGACTAGGAGCTACATCTACCTTCGCCATTACACCAAAAAATAACTTCACAATAACTTTTTACACTTAATAATGGAAAGAGGATGCATACTAATGAAGAAATGGAGCTGAATTTATGGTGAAAATGGTGCAGACAAGCTAAATTGGATAGAATCACCACCATTTAATGAATAAAGATCTTATGCTCAACTTGCATGAAGGAAATAAGTTTGGAGGAAACTGATATTATCCAAAAGAGATTGGTTGGCTTGATATGACATAATCCATGCAAAAACACTCAGCCTAGAAAGACATGAAAATGAGTGTGTGTTGTTTGAGATGGATTCTAAAAAGGTGAAAGGGATTACACATCAAATAAAACCATCTGGAGGCGCTCAAAAATCATTGAAAAGTATCTTTACTCACCTAAAAAGAAATGATTAAACAAGTAATATTATAAAGGTGATGTGGCATCCTAGTCATTCTAAGAGAATGAAATAATGTGAATCACTCACAATTCCTCCACATGGCAACATGAAAATAGAATATTTTCAAAAGAATAATAATGGATCAGATTGTGTACCGTAAAGGGGAATATTATTTTGAATATTCACACTTTTGGGGAGAAAAGATAAATATGAGAGGAAATAAATTGTATACATACAAGAGGAATGTTCTTGTATCAAGGGGTTAAATTTTTCTAAGATTATAGAGAAAACATAACAAACTGACTGTACTTTTCCTAGAAAATTTGAGTTGAACCGAGAAACCATTTAGATGTTTTGATTTGTCTAAATATTCTCATGACAAGATGATTGTAAGTTTACAGTCATTAGAAATCATTGACAACATGCAATTTATGGCCCTTTGTTGAGAAATTTACATTCCTTAAAATCAACTATGTGTTGTCTCCTGAGCAATGATGTCTTTATTCTTAAGGTAGAATAATTTGAAATAGTTATTTGTCTCCCTATTGTAATATTAGATCAATAGTTCTTTTCAATTACACTAGAACTTGTATGTATTTGAAGCATTTTTCCAACTACAATTACATTATAAATGGATATTTATGTATGTAATGTGATAAATAGTTTTAAATCCATGATGTTGTTGTTCATTTGAGAATATTTCTATAAGATTTTGAGTGTATCTTGAGCATAGTTGATCAAGTATCTGTAATTTTTTTGTTGAGGATTTAACATGATAATTTTTGTTTAAATTCTCAAAGATTGTGTGAAATCTTGTACTCTTGGGCCTCCATTAGTGCATACCTTCTGGTTAAATGGTTGATGTTAGCTATGTGATGTTTTTTTCTTTCCTTGAGGAAATTTGCAAGCATTTGTAAAGTTTTCTTGTGAAATATGTATAATCAAATTTATCTTTCTTTAATCTCCCATTCAAATACACACAAATTACAACCTACAATTGTCAAATCCTTTTGAATTATCCATGTTTTCTCTACTTATAACCATTTGCTAAGGGATTTTACCATTTCTACCTTCCCTTTCACAAAAACATAGAATCAAGCTAAGACTCGCGCTATCTAAACTGACTTGAAGTCCTATTTTGAAAGATATCTGCATTATTTAAAGTGAAAACTTGTGAGAGTTAAATAGTTCTTACAATGACCATGTTATTACAGGATTACCTTTGATATCTCAAAAGAACATTTAGAAACTAAAATTTCATCTATTATTCTCATAATTATAGGTCACAAATTGGGTCCTCTCACCCTTGCTAAAGGTAGAACCTAAATTAGTAGGGAAGATCATCCCCTTTTCTGAGTGTAGCCTAATATTTCCAAAAGTTAAGTTCAAAAGAGTTAATCAAACATATCCCCAACTACAAAATCACCATGTCTTTGGTTTGATTTACTCTAAGCATCCGATTGATTGAAAATTCTACTTGGTTCTAAAGGTGGTGTAGATTTGGCCACCAAAACTCTTCTAGCTTCATTATAAAGGGTTATTTTTAAAAATACAAAGATATATCAACTTATGGTAACGTATTTAGTATGTTTATATAAAAATACATGATCTAGACTTAAACCTTTTTCAAGATTTATAGAAAATGAGCTTAATTAGAAGTCATTTTCTTTACATTTTCATAGTTAAGAAAGATTTCCATTAAATTTGAATTTTCTAGGGGTTAATATTTATAAAGGATATTGAGATTTTCCAGGTTTTGATGAAATTGATTATGAATTTTTAGTTGGCAAGTTGTTTATAGTTATGTATAGTTATAAGGTGCCAAATTTTAGTGATGACTACCCATTATTTAGAAAATATGGTAAATACCAAGTACCTAAAGTTTCAAATACCGTGATCTCGTCAAGTAAAATTTGTAGAGATGGAAGAAAGAAGATCTTTCTTCAAGACAGATCCTGGTAGAAAGTTGTTTCTAGAGTTAGGAAGGACAAATCCAATGAAGAAACAAGTTTGGAGAGCTTTGGGTGATCAAAGGTTAGAAGAAGAAGTGGTTCTGTTGTTGAGGGTGATCAACCTTTGATAGAATATTATTCTATCTCTTTAGACATTTATGGATCAAGTACTCCTTGCACAAATTTATACACACCAGCTCGAGAGCGTCATTCATTCACAACTCAAGGTATTCCTCATTTACCTACTCTGTTACTTAGAAATAATAGTGTTTTTTGAAACTGAATCATTGAAGGATCAATATTTTTAATATCATACCCCATTATCTGAAATACCTCCTATCCCCTACCATTTTAACCCTCATGTTGGGACACCTCCTTAAAAAAAAATGGGCCAGCCTCTACCTAGACGCCCCTTTGTTATAAATGTTTTTGGACCTATAGATTTCTAGGGTATGGTGGGTTATCCTAATGCAGTTCCATAAGAGGTGAGAAATAAATTGCCTAAGTTTCAAGGAAATAATGATATCAATGGTGACCAACACCTCAAGCTCTTTGTTAATATTATGGAATATTTTGAGATTTAGCATGAGGACATATATGTGTAACGACTCTAGCATGGTGGTACCTACGATGAATTTTTCCATAGAAGGTTCAAATGTTGACAGGTAATTTTGTCTTAAGATGGTGTACTCCTATGACTTGTGTAATCATGTTTTTAGTAGATAATAAGTTATCTGTTGAAACAGGTACATCATGTCATATTTTTAATTAATTTAAAATCGAGCAATTCATCTCTTTTTATGTAGAATAAATTCACTACTTTAGATTGAGAACAATAATACCTTAGATCAATTCCATTGATCCAAGGTATGCTTTTAATTCATGAGTTTGTGGTCATAACAACCAATTCAGATAGATCAGGTGACCTCTTGATTCTGATTGTTGTAATTCAAGAATGAAATCTTCATACCCCTACTTCATATTTAAATTTTGATGATTAGTCTAGTTATTATTTTGTTAGTAAAATGCAATACTTACTATCAACATGGAACCTAATATAACTATGTTCTAAAATTAGTGACTATAGCCTTAAGTTTAATCTAACCTATGTCACTATGATCTTTTGTTAATATTGGATGTTAATGAAAAAAAGGACCTAAGACTAAAATTGTTGACTAAGACCTAAGGACCTATGTTATTTCCTAAACTAATGTTTAAACCTAACCTGATGTGTGTGTGGATAACCTAAAAGGGGCCTATGAAATGACATGGGGACGAGGTAATTAGGAGTGAGAAAATACAAGGAATTAATGGTGAGTTATTAATTCCTTATCTCTTATAATGATACCAAATTTGACAAAGGAATTAGATAAATAAGTTGGCATTTTTGCCAAAGTTTTGGATGCATGTTTTTAATTGAAATAATCCTTCACCAAAATTGGAGATGGAGGTGATGGGAACACATGGAGGACTGATAGTCCTACTCTTCATTTAATATTTTGAAATTGGTGAAACCACCTAGGAAGAAGATATAGGGTTTGGTTTTTTTGATTCATTTGGTTTGGAGCTTGAGATTTGCATGTGGTTTTTTTGTTCTTTGAACCTCTAGTTTGAATCTTGCATGCAATGTAGCTGCGCATGAGTTTTTCTTCCTTACATGGCATGGAGGGAAAGAGTTGGTAATGGGAAGCTAGAAAGAGAAGTTAGAGGAAGTTTTTTTGTTGGTTACATTTTGAAAGAAGGATTGAAGCTCTTTTGGATATCTCTATGAATTAGTAAAGGTAAAGTGCTATCAGGCATGATAGGCTCTATCCATTAAGTTTTATGCTTTTACTTAAATGCTCATAAAAATAACTCTACTCTTAGGGAATAATTTGGTTTTTGTTTTGTTGATTAGATTTTTCTGCTTCTAGTTTTTTTGTTGGTTATCGGAATGTTTTATTGACCGTTTTTGGAATATGGAAAGTGTATTTTGGGTTGAGAGTTTCATACTCTCAAATAGATAGT
This sequence comes from Taxus wallichiana var. yunnanensis, assembly GCA_018340775.1. Lineage (NCBI taxonomy): Eukaryota > Viridiplantae > Streptophyta > Pinopsida > Cupressales > Taxaceae > Taxus > Taxus wallichiana. The sequence goes on along the minus strand of CM031242.1, from coordinate 203,230,664 downwards.
TTTTCTTACTCTTCCTATAGAAGCTTGAGAATAAAGCCCAAATATATGAATCTACATAGTTAAAAGCATTCTAATCTTGTAGGTAACTTGTTTTGATTAAATTTTAGGATCTTGTTATAAATGATCTTGTTTCATCTCTGTTGGAAAAATTCAGTTAATAATTTTTTTAGAATATCTTGAATTTTTTGGATCTTAGATGATTCATTTGGGAAGATAATATTTCTTTGACTCTAGCTTAAACATATTCTTTTAGGTACAAATAGAAGGCTCAAAATTGGAGAACTTGTATGAGTTCTTATCGTTGTCTACGATTTTGTGATTCTCGGGTTATTGTGAGTGATTCTTCCTATTTCCATTTTTTTACCCTTGTGGTTATTACAAAAGGATAAATTTATTGAGGGTTTACTTGGAAATTGATGGTACGACTGTTAGGAATTGCATGAATTCTTTTGGTCATTATTTGAAGATCTACAAAGTGAGTCTTGTGTTAACCTCTTATAATTGAATAATTTTTTTTATGGAAGTCTATTTTTTGGGAATCAAGAGGGTACAAAATACTATTTCTCCTCTTTTGGGTCTATAGGTAACAAAAAAATTTGTGTCTCTTGATGATAAAAGGGGAAAAATCTCTTGAGCATTGGTTAACTATAACTTATTTATTATTGTTACCCTTAACATCTTGACTACTTTTTCGACCTTGATTTGATGTTTTGTTTTGGCATGATTCTTAGACCCCTTGGGTCAATAATCACAGTTTCATTTATTTTATGAACTAAGGAAAATGTATCTCCATGAAAATGGAACATTGGCTCATGTCTTAGTTATATCATAATGCATACTTCTTTTCCTTCTAGGATTTTAGTTTTAGGAAGTATTTCTCAAAATCATCCTTCTGTTCACTCTCTTTTTCCTCTCCGAGTCTTTGGAAAATGGAATACATGTTATCTTGGAGGTAATTTAGGCTATTAAACCCATCTCCTTGATTGATGATAGGTAAAGGAATGATGTTGCTCTTGTTTATCTTTCTTTCTCCTTGACTTTTGGGTTCTTATAATTCAAACCCTAGGTAATCCTCTCTGTTTGGTTTGGTTTAAGTCATTAGTAAATTAAGATTTTGAAATTTGGTAAGGTTATTGTCCATTCTCGGATCTGTTACATTTATACAACTCTTTGAATATTTGATAAAATGAATGCAAACTATTCTTAGAGCAGTATAGCTGAAGTTGAAAAATATTTCTATAGATTATTGTGTATGGTATGAAAATATTTAAATGGATTATTGAGTTAGATCTGAATTATAAAATTTTCCATTCTATTCAATTAATGTAATGATATAAATGGTGTGTCTTTTTGGGATCAAGTGTTAACTCATTACTTGTTAAAATAATCTTACCCTTTTGATAAGGTCTGATTTAGCTTGTTTGACTTTTAACTTGATTTGGTTCCTAGTTATGAGTTTGAGTATTAGGATACTCTAATCAGGGACACCTTAAATGTTATGATGATTATGATTATCCTAACTTATTTTGTATGATCTTTAAGTTCGGTTCTTAGCATCTCGGACATTAGCATGAATTTTAGTTAATGAAATATTTGGATGGAAAGTGATATGTATAAATGTTCTACTATTGAGCTATACCTAAAAGATAGTTAGGATAGTTTCCTTATTCTTTTAAAGAGGTTTAACTGAGTAAGGAAACATGAAAATAAATGTAGGAAAGTATCAGTGAGGTTAAGATGAAATGTGTATTTCTCTTAGCTTACTGTTAAAAGCATTTGATAAAAGGAAAATAGGATGGAGGGATAAAGTGGTTTGATTTCGTGACATAACTTTTCTTTTGATTGAAGATTATCTTTTCCCTTTATATTTTCTTTGGGATTGTATATTTTTTTTGGCTGAGTCTTTCGAGTTGATTCAGGACTGTTTCATAACAACATAGTAATCTTAATGAAATACTTATCTAAAATCACATTGTTTTAATGATTTAGTGCTTATCATGCTCAATTTAATGAACTGACCCATAATAGAAATTTTGCAGATGGAATTCGAAGAAACTTAAAGGAGAAATTCCTTTAGAATTTTACATTTGTTTGACAAAGAGACTAAATATTTATTTGATGAGACATGGTTTCATTATTGTAATGTACTTGATGGAAAATAAAGTTGTATTAGAATTGATTATGTATTGTTGTTTGACATTTGTAACGTCTAGAATGTTTGTACTTGTAAATGTATAGCTTGTAAATGTAACTTCTAAGTATGTTAGTACTTGATGTAATTCCTTTTGGCATATAGTAAGTGGAAATGTTAAGTATTAATATATTCAAGTGAAGCAACATACTTAAATGGTATGGAATGGATTAGATAGGATCCGAGGTGCTATTTGTAATACCTCCTCTAGTGGAGATGCAACTTATCAAGTTGACATTCTTATGTATTTATTCAACCATATCATTAGGACTATATTTTAAATCAATGGTTGTATGAGAATTAAACTATAAATATAAATTATAATGTCTAATGGGATTATAAATAGAAATTAACTCTTAAAAAAGGAAAGGGAAGACAACATCCGTGAAATGAATCATAAACTTGACTTAAGAATTTTTGGAAAAAAATATTGATTATTATATGTAGTTAGTTGAAGGTATGTTTCCTCATGTAGACTTCCTTAAAAAAATAGGGATGTCGGGAATGAAAACAAAAAGGGGGATTCGACTTCATTTCCATGAGGTATAGTATGGAAAAGTACTTTCTCAGAACTTATATAAGCTAAGGTTGTATTAAGTGAGTAAATAAATAACACTTTCATGTGTGTTGGGAATTTTATGTAAAAATGATTCATGATGTTAATAACATAAAACATAACATGTGAATTGGATAAGAAGTAGATTCATTTGTATACCTACCTCTATTGCAATTTAACTTGGAACCCTAATGGTTAAGGAACCTAGTTGCTCAATAGGGTAGCTACAATTAATTTATAACAAGGAGATTAATAACATAATAAAAATTTATATAAGGTATGTTCATTGAGATGAGAAAAACTCGGTTAGATGTTGACACATGTGAACAAGCAACGATGTAGTACCTTCATGATGAAATGGGTCTTTATGAGGATACTAAGTTGTGGTTGACATGTTTCAACACCCCTCGAGTTTGTTTAACTCAACTAACATAAATTTTGGCTTGATCACGTTCTTCTTCCTAGGTAGATATAGGGGCATGATCTACTATTAGGGTCAACTCATCTTGAATTATGATAACTAGACACACCCAATCGACTTAAGTCTCTTGAATGTGTCTATGTACCCTTAGTCACCACAAGTAGTCCTCCACATTAGGCCATGTTGTTAACCTTGTCTATGATTAAACTTTGAAATGAGTGGACTGACAGAAGTCAATGAAGACTACATTCTAGATAATAGACCAAGTATGGTGAAAGAATTATTTCATTCGATGAGTATGTTGTCTAGGAATATAAACATGAACGGTATGTTTAAAATACTTTGGACAAAGTTTCACAAGATGCTAGTTGCATTTTCTTATGTCACCTAGTTTAAGAAGTAGGATTTAAGATGAATATCAGTAACAAATATTCAAATAGGCCTCTTAAACATAACACTTGATACCCCTAAAAGGGTAACAAAACCAAGTATACATAGTATACACATTATAAAGTTAACATGAGAGATTGATATGATACTGAGTCATGAAATGAGAGATTGGTGTTTCACCAAGTCATTTATAGCTATATATGGTTTTCTATTATGAGATAGATTGGCTTTGGAATGTGTGTTCTAAATTATGTTAATTTAGAATAGAGAACATTATGAAAAAAAAAAATTCCCTTGTTTCTAAAGTCTTAAAATGGTAATGTTACATCTTGGTATCAGAGTTGAAGGTTGTAGTTCTTGGACCTACTATGTCCATAATAGGATAAAAATTTAAGTTTTCTTGTTAACATAAAATGGTTAAAACAAGAGGAAATGCTACAAACAACCCACCCTGGGGGTAGAGGAAGCTATCTGCAAAAACTCGATGAGATCCTTACTACCTTATTAGACACAAAGAGATCGTCTATTTGTACTTAAAAACAAGTAATGTGAAATGAGGGGAAGAAGATGGTGGTAATAAGAATCAGCCACCTCTGTGGATAACACCAATATTGTGAATTTAGGTGTTGATAACAATAATGTTGCCAATAGTAATGGAAATGCACCCAATCATCGTAAAAATAAAAAGGTGAGATTGGCAGGTGAACTCACAAATGATATAAAAAGGATAAGTCTACCCAAGTTTGATGACACTACACTAGGAGATGGATCTCAGAACTAGATCAACGAAATGGAGAAGTACTTCGTGATAAGGAACTTCTCTGAGAAAACTATAGAAATATGGGGAGCATATCAGTTTTCCTATGAGGCATCTTCTTGGTAGGATAGTCGTAAGGCTGAATTAAACATTAACAAAAAAAATCACTTGGGATCAATTTAAAAATTATTTTAGGCAACGATGGCTGCCACAAATCTACTATGATTAGAAGATGACTGAATTTCAAAACTTAACTCAAGGAAAGTTAAGCTGTAATAGAGTAATTGGAGAAGTTAAAAAGATTCTCAAGTATGTACCAAGTATTAAACCGATGAGAAGTTTAGATATAGAAATTCATTATGGGCTTAAATCCAATCATAAGGGGTGAGGTATATGTTCACAATCTAACCACTATGGAAGGGGTTGTTGAAAACTTTATAAGGTAGGAGCATAAGTTAAAATCAATCTCTTCCCATAAGGAGGAAATCAAATAGAAAGTTCCTAATTATTCTTCATCTCTACACACCCAAAAAGGACCATGAAAGAAGTTTGGAGATAAAAATATTTTTTTATAACACGAAAAATGCAACAAATAAACATGTTGCTAATATTTGAAACAATTTTGTTAAGAACAATAATAATGGACATAAGTCTTATAGAGGACAAAATGATAGTTTTAAAGATGGAAATAAATTCGACCCTAAGAGAGGAAATGTAGGAGGCTACTGCAATTTTGGAAAATATCATTATGCAAATTAGTGTCCTCTAAGGAACGATGAGTGCAATCAAAAACATAAGATACATGTTGCAATAACTGATAAACAAGATGAAAACAAAGTTACGCCTATAGAAGTGCTAAGTTATTTGGTATAATTTTTACTATACTTTTGATATTAGATCTATTGAATGCTTTATTTCTACTAAATTAGCTTCAAAACTAAAAAAAAACATGGAAAAATGGATAAATATTGGGTTGTATATTATGGAAATATTTTTTCCACATAGTTAGTGTCTTTTGGAGCAAAGTCCTAGACTTTTCTAGTTTTTCCACACTTGAAGTTGATATTTACATTGCTCCTTTGGGGTCTTAATGTAGTTATAGGTGTTAATTGGCTTGCAGAGCATAAGGAAAAGATTAATTGTTTTGAAAAACATATTAGTTGTCTTGATGATCTATAGAAAACAACAGACATCCAGGGAGTAAAATATAAGATTTCAGTTAGAAAATTGTCAGCTATATAACTTAAAAAGGCCAAAAATAAAGGTTGAACCTTGTATGTAGTAAAAATTTCTAAAACAAATTGAAGGGGATAGTGATTTCTTTGAAAAATATCCATTGTTATGAAATTTCAGCGATGTGTTTCTAGAAGAACTACGGTATTCCACCCAAATGGGAGTTTGATTTCAAAATTGAGATCAATCCATGAACCGAACTTATTTCCAAGAAACCATATCGAATGACTACCATTGAACTAGTAGAGCTTAAGGCATGGTTACAAGAATTGTTGTCTAAAGGTTTGATAAGACCAAGTGTCTCGCCTTAGGGAGCACCAGTAATTTTTGTGAAAAAGAAAGATGGAACACTTAGATTGTGCATTGATTATAGGATGTTAAAAAAAACAATCAAAAATAGATATCCACTTCTTAGAATTGATGATCTATTTGATCAGATGCATGGTGCACCAGTATATTCTAATATATATCTTTGATCTAGATATCATCAGCTAAGAATCAAAGATGAATATATTCATAAAACAACCTTTTGGAAAAGGTACAAACATTATGAATTTAGAGTTTTACATTTTGGTTTGACAAATGCACCTGCAGCTTTTATGAATTTAATGAATAATATCTTTCAAGAATACTTGGAAAAAAAATTGTTTGTATTCTTGGACGATATTCTCATATATTCTAAAATTTTTGATGAGCATCATGAGAATTTAAAGATAGTTCTCAAAATCATAGAAAAAGAAGACTATATGACAATTTGTCCAAATGTTTTTTCCACGAGAAAAAAGTAAATTGTCTAGGACATGTTATACTGAGAATAACTATATATCCATAAAAATTGTCACTATAACTCCGACTAGCCTACACTTAATAATGTAAAAGAAGTCATAAGCTCTATGGGTCTTTCTAGTTATTATAGAAAAATTGTTAAGGACTTTTCAAAGGTTGTTCCACCAATAACTTCATTACAAAAGTAAGATAAGAAATTTGAGTGGAGTGTAAAATGTGAATATGCATTTAAAACTCTTAAGAATCAATTAACATCTACACCTATTCGGATGTACCGATCCAAACTCCTTCATTCTTCCCTCTCTTGTGCCTCAGTCATAATTTTTTTCTTTTCAGGCACTCAAGGCCTTCTGAAAATGGCACCATTGGATAGAGATTTTTCTCAGCTTTCCAGAAAGGTAAAGTTTTCCTCCTAACTCCATGTATTTTTGAAGTTATGGCTCGGTGGAGTTTTTGTGGGAAATTTTCCCTGGAAGGCCTTGCGACCAATAATAATATCATGCCATGTGTCTCAAGGAAGATGGTGGAGGTAAACTTGGAAATTTTACCAAGTGATTTGGCAAGTTTTCAAAGGGAATAATTTCCCCCAGGCCCACCGGCGAATTGGATCGTGCCACGTGTCCAAGGGGGAAAAATTGAAAAAATGACTAAGTGTTGGCGCCATGAAAAATATTTGGGAAAGGCCCATGCCCAACCACATTGTGCCATGTGTCCTCAGTCCCTGGAATGGTAGAGTGTGGAGGTGAAGTTAAAATTTTGGTGAAAATATTTGTGAAGGCACAAAGTCAAATTTTTCCCGCAAAATCGCATCCAATGGCCTCATGCCACGTGTCTGAAGAATAGCGGGCCACGGAGAGAAACTTAAAATTTTGGTGAAGTGTTTGGGTGGGAGGAAAGGAGAAATATTGGCCCGTCAACCCACCAACCAAGTCAGATTGTGCCACGTGTGTCCCGGGGCTGGAACGGTGGAGCACGGGGAGATTGGGATTTTTCCCAAAGGCTAAAATGAAAAGAAAAATGTTTTCCCCAAGGGCCCGCGTCGAATGAGATGCTGCCACGTGTCTCGGACCGGTGGAAGGTGGGGAAAATTTGGGAAATTTTCCCAAAGCAAAATGAAGGAAATTTCAAAAGGAAAAGTCTCCGTCCCCTAAGCGCGAGCCAATGAGATCGTGCCACGTGTCCATGTGGCGGAAAAAAATTCAAGACAAGCCCGCAAGAAAAATTTAAAGGAAAATCCCACATCCAATGGGGTTTTGCCACATGTCCAATGAGGAAAAATGGTCAAACAAGTGATGGAAAATTTAAAAGGAGATGCCCGCAGCTAATCATAACGTGCCACGTGTCCTCAACTCATCGGCGGTGGAGAATTTTGGAAAATTTTCCAATGGCCAAAACGGTGGAAAATAAAGTGCAGAAGGCCCACGCCAATCAGCATGTGCCACGTGGCACCTAGAATGGTGGAGTGTGGGGATTTTTTGGGAAATTTTCCCAAATGAAAAAAGTGGAAAATTTCAAAATTTTCACCTGCCAATCCGTTTGGCCCTGTTTTGCCCTAAATTTTCAAATGGCCATATCTTTCGATCCAGAGCTCAGTTTTTCATGTTCTTTATATCAATGGAAAGTTGGTGAAATTATCTACAAGATTCTAGGCTCATTTTTGTATTTTGATGGAGTTTGGAGAGAAAATTGAAAAACACCTTTGGCACATGGTAATGAGCAGAAATGACGTTTCAACCACCATTTTTAATGAAGAATGGCTCGCATTCTCTCCCAGCATGGTGAAAAATGTCAAGGGATGGACCTGTAAGGATGCCCATGCTATTTTATTGCATTTTTGGTTGGTGGTTGAAGCTCTCCCATGTTTCCCGTTTTCTCTCTCTGGGGTCGTTTTTGGCATTGTAAAAGCCAGATTTGGCTCATTTTTAAAAGGTTGAACATTTTTCATGTATTGCAGGCTCCCTCTTTCACCTTAAAAGTGATTTTGTGGAATATCAGACCTTTTCCAAGACTGCAACCTATTTTTTCCTCTCAGATGTTGTAATGCATGTGTTTTGGTAATGGAAATGACAATGCAGGCTCTGTGAATGAGTTTTAATCCTTTGTTTGTGTTGTTTGATTCATTTCTGACCTTCCATTACAGTTTATTAGTTTTTGCATGAAGTTTTGTTGCATTTCCATGATTTGTGTCAATCTATAGAAGTAAAAAATGCTCACCACTCCTTTGGTGCATCACCTTATTAGCATTAGTTTCAGTTTTTGCATTCTCTATCTCTGTCCCTTTGGAATTTAGAGTAGGATTTTGAATTGAAACCCCTGTATAACTTGCAAGTAATACACTTGATCAGAGGAGTTGAGGAACCAACCTCTAAATGGAGATTCTTTTCCCATTTTTACAAGTCCCACACTTGGGGAAAAGATTTAATGTTGTTGTGCAATCACACTTTGGATGTCCAAAGTGTCAAACTAGAAATCGATCAACATCCGGGGTGCTTTGTTGATTTGCAACAATAGTTTTGGCACGCCGGTGGGACCTTAGAGGTCTTCATCTTCATTGTAACAAAATTGATGTGCATTTTTTGCAAGTTTCTTTCTTAAAAGAGCCTAAATTACACATCTGGTGACTCCAAGGAAGAAGAATCAGCTGGTTTTAGCAGTGCAGACCTGAAAACTCATGAGAAGAATCACCACAAGGTCAAGAGTTGGAGAAGAAGAGGTGTTGTTTGAGTATCTGTAATTATCTCCAAGAAGAAGGAAAAGAGGGAGGAGAATTCAAAGGTCTCCATCTCCACCAAACAGAACTCTATCAACTCCTCCACCTAGTAGGCCTTTCATTCAATCAACAAGGGTTCTAAGGCCAATCAGAATGGCACAACACAACCCCTATGTCAATTTCACTGGCAGCAGCCCACTTTCTCTCAATGCACAAAATCCAATCCCAGTTGCAGCATTGAAGAACATTCCATACTTTACTGGAGAGAATCAGACCACTCCTGGTGATCATGTTAAGGATATTGCTAATATTTGTGTAATCCATGAGATTAATGAGATGCAAGTTCTTTGTCAGCTGCTTTGGCATCTTCATTCAAAGGGAAAGCTTTGCAATGGTTCAAGAGTCTTGCCTCAGGTTCTATCCAAAATTGGAACCAACTATGTATAGCCCTCCATGAGTAGTTTGGAGAAAAGGGAGATAACTTGTCCCTTTTGGAACAGTTGACAACCATCAAGAGAGCTCCCAATGAGCAGCTAACTGACTTCAACTTCAGGTTTCAAATGACTTGGGAGAGAATTCCAGTGGCAGTAAGGCTAGCAGCAGAAGGTGCTTTTCTATATTACCTTAAAGCTTTAAATTTTGATATTTCTATGTTAATTCAATCCATGGGAGGCACAACTATCCTGTTGCTTATAGCATTGCCATTAGAGCTGAAAATTGTTTGATTCAAGCTGGCAAGCTAGCTCCTAGGCCTCCAATGCCATTGTTTCCAAGTTTAGAGAGCCCAAATACTAGTCAAGTGCCTATTTTAGCCCCTATTCCCACTCCTAGAAATCAGAATTCAAGTGAAGCTTCTACTTCATCTCTAGTGCCTCAAATGAACTTCAAGAAGTCATGAAGCAATTACAAAATTTAGGTAATGAGCTGGTTACACTCAAGAGGTAGCAAGCCCAAGGTTTTAGACCTCCTTTCTAGCCTCAAGCTCAGCCTAACAGGCAGCCATACCAACCTCAAAGACCACCCAATCTAGTTGCAAATCAAAATCAAACAAGACCTCCTGCCAATAGACCATTTCAGCCCTATAATCCCAATGCTATATCTGCCTCTAAGGCATTAGTGCCAGTGCAAAACAACATAGCTCAAGAGTATGATTGGTGTTTCCCATGTAATGAACCTCACAACTAGTCTATGTGTTTCAATGGTGCCTTAAATCAAGCATTAATGGTGACTACAACTGGTGTGGAGGGTGAAGGTAGTCAAGGAAATAACCAACAACAAGACACATTCAGCAGCAATCAGCTCCAAATGATACCACACTTGTAAACTGGCAGGAAGAAGATTTTTGTGGCATGAATCAAATGATTCCCCAAAGTGTTGCAGCCAACACAAGGTCAAAAAGGAGAAATTTGGGTGAAGAACAGCCATTGGCTCCAAGTAATCCACAATCTTCTATCACTCCACAAATTATTGGCAAACAAAATTCAGTTCCAAACACACAAGGGCTGCCTAAAACAGCTCCTAGGCCAACTCAAATGCTAGTTGTTGCTGCCCATATGCAAGGAATGAATGTGTAGGCCAAGGGATAGAAAAGAGATGCTTCATCTCCATTCAACATCATTGATCAGATGAAGAAGACAAATGTAAACATATCAATGTGGGAATCACTATCTATCCCAGGCCAAAGAGATTTGCTACAAGCTGCCATGAAGGACTAGTCAACTTCAAATCAGCAAGTCCAAATGCAAGAGAAGGTGCTCACAAATGTTGCCCAGCCTGAAGGGAATCATGGAGGACAGCAAGGTAAAATGTTGAAGCCCCCTCCATTCTATGTTTCATTGATCATTGGAAACCATTTAGTACACAACTGCATGATTGATTCGGAGCAAGTAGTTCAGTAATGCCCAAGCAAATAGCTGATCAGTTGGGAATTCAATATGAGGTCATATCCAAAGGGGTAGTGTAATTGGATGGGACAGTAGTAACAATAGTTGGAGTGATAAAAACTTGAGTCTTACTTTGCATGCATGCCCCAACGTTGTTGTTTTGCAAGATGTCTCAGTAATAGATCTTCCACCACTCTTTGCCCTATGTTTGTCAAGGGATTTCACAGCCAAGATTGGAGGTTACTTATCTACTGATTGGTCACACATGTTGTTTAGAACAAGATATGGAACTAAAGCCACAATCAGATCTGAGCCTATTGCAAACTTTCACATTGAGCCTTACACTCCAAGCCAAATCAATACCAATTGTTCAGCGTTTGATCAAGAAGATTATCCAAGCACTGATGAAGCTGACACCAAGGTTGGAAGTATCCCTAGATCTGACTCTTGATGAATGGGAAAACAAGGTGCATGCTTTTGATCCTTATCAAGAAATAGAAGAATCTGAGCTAGGAGTCTATTGCATGCATGAAGAAAATCAGCCTATTCCTAGCATCACCAAGCCAAACCACAAGGATGACAATGAGGTATGGTAGTTGTTTTTGATGGATCAAGGAGTAGACAAGGTGCAGGAGGGGAGCTATGCTTGTTTCACCTCAAGGAGTTAAGTATTATTCAACTTTTAGATTTCAGTTTGCATGCTCTAATAACACTGTTGAATATGAAGCTTTGATACAAGGATTGCATTGGTCAATCAAGAGAGGAATAAAGAACTTGCAAGTCTTTGGTGATAGTGAGTTGATTGTCAACCAAGTTAAGGGGCAGCATGTTATCAAGAATGATCTACTCAAGTGCTACAAAAATAGGGTGTGGGACCTCATTGAAGATTTTGAGGGCTTTGGCATCAAATCCATTCCTAGAAAAGAGAACCAAGCTGCTGACAGGCTTGCAGCAGTTGGGGCAGCCTTTGACGTTGTTGAAAGCATCCAAAAAGACAAGGTACAACCAAACATCCATGTGATTGTAAGGCCTTCAGTGCCAGACAACAATGTAAGTTGGCAAGTGTTTGAAAATGATCAACAAATCATCCATTTCTTGCAAGAAGAGGCTGAGTTCTCAGCTAAAAATCAGGAAAAGTTGGAGCAGCAATATGGTGACCAAGTGGTACAGCTGAGAACCAACAAACTACCAAAGGGACTTATTACTTTGGAGTCCATTTTCAATCCTAATGATCAGTTTAGGAAGGAGAAAGCAAACATCCAAGTCAAGGGAGAAGATTCAGTGTCCATCTTGGTGGAAGAAGGAAAATCACTCCAAATTGGTAAGATGACAACTGAACAAGAAAGGTATGAGTTCATACAACTTTGTCAAGAATTCCCTGATGTGTTTTCTTGGAGCTATGAAGATTTGAAAGGTTTCAATCCCGAGTTAGCTCAACACACCATTGAATTGGATCCAAGTACTAAACCCATCAGGAAAAAACAAAGGCCAGTCAATCCACACATGGAGCCTCTCATGAGAAAAGAATTGAATAAGTTGATAGAGTCAAGAATCATATTCCCTATCAAGCATTCTAGTTGGGTGGCCAACTTGGTTCTAGTTAGAAAGAAGAGTGGGGAAATCAGATTGTGTGTTGACTTCAGAGATTTGAATAGAGCATCTCTCAAGGATCATTATCCACTTCCTTCCATGGAGCAGATTTTACAAGTTGTTTTCCGGCTCTGAGAGGTTTTCATTACTTGATGGCTATTGGGGTACAATCAGAGATTATGGTGAAAGAAGAGGATCAGTTCAAGACAGCCTTTACAACCAAATGGGAACTTATGCATATAGGAAAATGCCATTTGGGCTGTCAATGCTGGAGCTACTTTCAAAGAGCAATGGACATGGCGTTCAAGGATTTGATTAACAACATGGTGCTGATATATCTTGATGATATCACTATTTTTTCAAAAAATGCAGCAGACCATCTCTTTCATTTGAGACAAGTGTTCCAAAGGTGCAGAAGATTTGGAGTATCCTTGAATCCTAAAAAGTGTATTTTCTAGCCCATGAAGGAAAGCTCCTTGGCCACATTGTCTCAAAGAAGGATTAGCAATTGATCCAGAAAGAGTTGAAGCCATAAAAGCACTACCATTTCCAAGCCATAAGAAGGCCCTTCAAAGTTTCTTGGGGAGAATAAATTTTTTCGGAGGTTTGTCCCAAATTTTGCAGCCCTAGTCAAGCCTATCACCAAGATGTTAAAGAAAAGCATGGCTTTCAAATGGACAGTAGAAGGCAAGGAAAGTTTTGAAGCAATCAAAGAAGCCATCTCTCAAGCCCCAACTCTCATTAACCTGGATTTCTCCAAGGATTTCATCCTCTATGCATTTGGGGGTGATGATACTATTTTTGTAATTTTGGTACAACAGAACAAAGACAATGAGCAGCCAATTGCTTTCTTCAGCCAAAGCCTGGAGGACTATGAGGTGAGATATTCTTTCATTGAGAAGCATGTTCTTACAGTAATCAGGAGCTTGAAGAAATTCAAGCATCTAGTTTCAAACAACAAGGTTCAATTGTTGGTTTCTCATGTGGGAGTTAAAGACTTCCTCCTCAACAAAGACTTGAATGAAAAGAGAGTAGGTTGGATTACTCATGTCATGGAGTATGACATTGAGATCAAAGTCACCAAGTTGGTCAGAGGAAAAGGATTGTGTGAGTAGCTGGTTTTGAACAAACAAAGGAAGCATGCAATGAGAAGGAGGCTGTTTTGGCGTGCAAGACAGCCATGAGCAAGGAAGCACTCAAAAGGAAAATGATGGTGTCCTCACTCCTTGCTGGACCCAAGACATAATGCACTTCCTAAGCATAGGTCTATGCCCTCCAGAGATGAACAAGACCAAAAGAAGACACTTCAGATTGTAGGTTGTCCCATATGCCCTTGTTGATGGTGTTTTGTTCAGAAAGGATGTGAATGGAGTGCTGTTGAGATGCATTGGTACAAATCAGATTCATAGGGTGTTGGAAGAGTTCCATGGTGGATCAGTTGGTGGTCATTTTGCACCAAGAGTGATAGCTCTAAAGATCATGAGGGCTGGCTATTATTGGCCCAAGATTTTCAGTGATTGTTATGCATGGATCAAGAGGTGCAAGAATTGTGCATTCTTCACAGGTAAAGAGAGGCTAGCTGCCCTTCCATTGCATCCAATTTTAGTTGACCAGCCATTCATGCAATGGGGTTTGGACTTCATTGGAGTCATTAATCCCAATTCAAGCCAAGGGCACAAATGGATTTTAACAGCAACAGATTACTTCACCAAGTGGACTGAAGTAGTAGCACTCAAGGAAGCAAATGAATCTAGCATCCTAGATTTCTATGAGGGAATAGCAACCAGATTTGGCATACCTGCTACAATAATATTAGATAATGCATTGGCATTCATTGGGTCCAAGGTAACTGAATGGGCTGTCAAGAATGGGATCTACCTAAGCACTTCATCAAATTATTACCCTCAGGGTAATGGCCAAGCTGAATCTACAAACAAGAACTTGTTAAGGATCATTAGGAGGACTCTTGATGAAAATCAGAGGTCTTGGCATACTAAGTTGAAATCAGCCTTATGGGCTGATAGGATAACTCCCAAGAGATCTATAGGTAACTCTCCATTCAAGCTTGTTTATGGAAGAGAGGCAATTTTTCCCATGTCACTTGAGTTGCCAACATTGGAACTCATGAAATAGTTGGAGTTGTTGGAGTTTGAGCCCATGGAGGTTAGATATGTAGAATTGATGGAGCTCCAAGAAATCAGAAATCAGGCATCCCAAGCAATGGAGAAGGATCAAGCTTTGATAAAGAAGACCTTTGATAGGAAGGCCAAGGATAGATCTTTCCAAGTTGGAGATCTAGTGTTAAAATGGGATGCAGATAGAGAAAAACCGGGAAGGCATTCAAAATTTGATGCCATTTGGAGTGGCCCATACATGGTCACAAAGTGTAAGGACAACAATGCTTTCCAATTGTCTTCATTGGATGGTGAAGAATTATAGATTCAGTCAATGGAATCCATCTAAAGCATTGCTACTGAAGGAATTCTCCACCTTGTACATATTAGCTTAGGTTTTCATTCCTCCAAGTGCTTGTGCACATTTTTTTGTTGTAGATTAGCTTTGCTTTCCCTAAGTGCTTTGGCACAAGCTTGTTATTCCTAGAAATGTGTTTTGCAGGCCTTGCCCAATCAGATGATGTTCCACCCTCCATCTTCCTCCTTGTAGTGTTCTAATGCCAGTTGGGGTACCAAGTAGAGAATTTAATGACTCCATGCCCAATGGATTGCTTTAGGAAACTGGTAACTTCATCCAGCAGGTAGATGACCCCTCTGAGTCACCAAAATTGTTATCCAAAATGTTCCCCTTGCTCATTTTGTGGCTAACTCCCTTCATTCTTCCCTCTCTTGTGCCTCAGTCATATTTTTTTCTTTTAGGCACTCAAGGCCTTCTGGAAATGGCACCATTGGATAGATCTTTTCTCAGCTTTCCAGAAAGGTAAATTTTTCCTCCTAACTCCATGTATTTTTGAAGTTATGGCTCGGTGGAGTTTTTGTGGGAAATTTTCCCTGAAGGCCCACAGCCAGTAATATCATGCCACGTGTCCAAGGACTGGCGGGGGTGGAGGTAAACTTGGAAATTTTACCAAGTGATTTGGAAAAGTTTTCAAAGGGAATAATTTGACCCGCAGGCCCGTGAATTGGATCGTGCCACGTGTCCAAGGGGGAAAAATTTGAAAAAATGACTAAGTGTTGGTGCCATGAAAAAATCTCCAGGAAAGCCCATGCCCAACCACATTGCACCATGTGTCCTCAGTCCCCAAAATGGTGGAGCACGGAGGTGAAGTTAAAATTTTGGTGAAATATTTTGCGAAGGTGCAAAGTCAAAGTTTTCCCGCAAAGTCCGCATCCAATGGCCTCATGCCACGTGTCTCAAGAACAACGGGCCATAGAGAGAAACTTAAAATTTTGGTGAAGTGTTTGGGTGGGAGAAAGGAGAAATATTGGCCCGTCAACCTGCCAACCAGTCAGATTGTGCCACGTGTCCCCAGGGGGCCGGAACGGCGGAGCGTAGGGGGAGATTGGGATTTTTTCCCAAAGGCTAAAATGAAAAGAAAAATGTTTTCCCCAAGGGCCACATCTGAATGAGATTGCCATGCCATGTGTCTCGGCCGGGAAAGGCGGGGAAAATTTGGGAAATTTTCCCAAAGGAAAAATGAAAGGAAATTTCAAAAGAAAAGTCCGCCCCTAAGCGTGAGCTAATGAGATCGTGCCACGTGTCCATGTGGCGGAAAAAAATTCAAGACAAGCCCACAGGAAAAATTTGAAGGGAAAATCCCACATCCAATGGGGTTTGCCACATGTCCAATGAGGAAAAATGGTCAAAAAATGATGGAAAATTTAAAAGGAATGCCCTGCAGCCTAATCATAACGTGCCACGTGTCCTCAACTCATCGGTTGGTGAGAAATTTTGGAAAATTTTCCAATGGCCAAAATGGTGGAAAATAAAAGCGAAGGCCCGGCCAATCAGCATGTGCCACGTGGCACCTAGAATGGTGGAGTGTGGGGATTTTTGGGAAATTTTCCCAAATGCAAAAAGTGGAAAATTTCAAAATTTTCGCCACCAATCCGTTTTGGCCCTGTTTTGCCCTAAATTTTCAAATGGCCATATCTTTCGATCCAGAGCTCGGTTTTCACGTTCTTTATATCAATGGAAAGATGGTGAAATTATCTACAAGATTCTAGGCTCATTTTTGTATTTTGATGGAGTTTGGAGAGATAAAATTGAAAAAACCTCTGGCACGTGGTAATGGATAGAAATGACATTTCAACCACCATTTTTAATGAAGAATGGCTCGCATTCTCTCCCAGCATGGTGAAAAATGTCAGAGGATGGACTGTAAGGATGCCCATGTTGTTTTATTGCATTTTGGTTAGTGGTTGAAGCTCTCCCATGTTTTCCCATGTTTCTCTCTCCTGGGGTCGTTTCTGGCATTGTAAAAGCTAGATTTGGCTCATTTTGAAAGGTTGAACATTTTTCATGTATTACAGGCTCCCTCTTTCACCTTGAAAAGTGATTTTGTGGAATATCAGACCTTTCCAAGACTGTAACCTATTTTTTCCTCTCAGATGTTGTAATGCATGTGTTTTGGTAATGGAAATGACAATGCAGGCTCTGTGAATGAGTTTTAATCCTCTGTTTGTGTTGTTTGATTCATTTCTGACCTTCCATTATAGTTTATCAGTTTGTGCATGAAGTTTTGTTGCATTTCCATGATTTGTGTCAATCTGCAGAAGTAAAAATGCTCACCACTCCTTTGGTGCATCACCTTATTAGCACTAGTTTTAGTTTTTGCATTCTCTATCTCTGTCCCTTTGGAATTTAGAGTAGGATTTTGAATTCAAACCTCTGTATAACTTACAAGTAATACACCGATTGATCGAGAGGAGTTGAGGAACAATGTTGTGCAATCCTCTAAAGTGTCAAATTAGAGATTCTTTTCCCATTTTACAAGTCCCACACTTGGGAAATTGTTGATAAACTAACAAAGGTAACACATTTTATTTACGGTAATAATTTAGGATGATTCACATGTTTTAGCAAAAATATTTTTGAATTAAATTTTAAGGTTGTATGGTGTACCCGAATTGATAATATCGTTAGAGATCCAAGAATGACATCTAGATTTTGGAAAACCCTCAATGTAGGGTGAGGAAGTAAACTGAATTTTAGTTTAGCATACCATCCAAAAATGGATGGGAAAACTAAAAGATTTAATCAAATTTTGGAAGATATGTTACAAATTTATTGCATGGATTAGCAGTAAAAATGGGAAGAGTACCTTCCATTAGTTGAATTTTCTTATAATAACATGTATCACGCCTCTCTAAAAATGGCACCTTTCAAAGCATTATACGGAAGGAAATGCATAACTCCAGTTAGCTGAGATAGAATAGAAGAAAAAGAGGTAATTGGACTTGAGATCCTTACTGAAATGGAACAACAAGTTAAAATGATTCATGAGCATTTGAAAGAAGCATCTAATAGGAAAAAAAATTATGCAGACCTAAAAAGGGATGATAAGAAATTTTAACTTGGTGAGAAAGTCTTTTGTGGGTTAATTAGAAAATGAGTTCTATAACCTTTTGAAAGGCTTCCAAATTATCACCTCATTATGTGGGACCCTTTAAAATTTTTGAAGTAATCAATCTTGAAGCTTATCATTTAGCTTTACCACCTACTTTAACACAAATGCATGATGTTTTCCATATTTCTCTACTTAAGAAATATGTTTCAAATTTATCACATGTGTTAAATTAGAATTCCTTATAGGCCACGACCTCAGAATAATTGTGGTTAAACCCATTTGAGTGCTGGAAACTTGGTAGATGCACTTTAGAAATTGTGAAATAAGTTAATGCAAGGTCTAATGGGACCAGTGTAATGAATAAAGTGCAACATGAGAAAACCTTGAGGGCATGAAAATTTATTTTCCACATTTATTTGAATAAAATTGATTATGTTATTGATAATAATTGAAGATTTTGTTCTTATTATATCAATAAATATGCCAGTTTTGGGCAGATACTAAATTCATTAGTAAGGAAACAACTATTTTAATGTTGAATAATTATGAAAAATTTGAAACTCTCAAATCGGTTCTGTTATGAACTTATGAATGAAATAATTATAATTTGGGTTATATTTCTTGATTAAATTTATTGGACTAATTTAATCATTGGGATGATGATTATTTTTAGGAGGGAGGTATGTAACACCTCTAGCATGACCGGTACCTATGATGAATTTTTCCATAGAAGGTTCAAATGTTGACAGTAATTTTTCTTAAGACGGTGTACTCTTATGACTTGTGAAAACATCTTTTCACTAGATAATAATAATAAGTTATCTTTTGAAATAGGTACATCCTATTGTGTTTTTGCTTAATTTAAAATGGAGAAATTCATCTCTTTTTATGTAGAATAAATTCACTGCTTTGAATTGAGAAATTTAGTTTCCGTTTTCATAAATTTTGTATTCAGAATAACAATACCTTGGATCAATTCCATTGATCCAAGGTATGATTTTATTGATGACTTTGTGGTCATAATGACCGAGTCAAATAGATTATGTGATCTTTGGATTCTAACTATGCTAAGTCAAGAATGAACTTTTCAGACCCTTGCTTCATATTTGAATTTTGACGATTAGTCTAGTTCTTAATTTGTTAGTAGAATGTGATATTTACTATGAACATGGAACCTAATATAACTATGTTCTAAAATTAATGACTATAGCCTTAAGTTAAATCCAACCTATGTCACTATGATCTTTTGTTAATATGGGATGTTAATGACAAAAAAGACCTAAGACTAAAACTATTGAATAAGACCTAAGGACCTATGTTGTTTCTTGAACTAATGTTTAAACCTAACCTAATGTGTGTGCGGATAAACTCAAAAGGATGTATGAAATGACATGGGGAAGGGGTAAGTGGGAGGCAATGAAACCAAGGAATTAATGGTGAGTTATTAAGTCCTTATCTCTTCTAACAAACAAATTTGGAAAAGGCATTAGATAAATGAGTTGGCATTTTTGCCAAAGTTTTGGATGCATGTTTTTTATTGAAATAATCCTATGTCAAAATATGAGATGGTGGTGGCGGGAAGATAGGGAGGAATGACAGTCCTACTCTGCATTTAATATTTTATTAAATTGGAGAATTTTCCTAGGAAAAAGATATAGGTTTTGGATTTTTGGATTCATTTAGTTTGGAGCTTGAGCTCTGCATGTGGTTATTTTGTTCTTCGAACCTCCAGTTCGATTCTTTCATGAAATGTAGTTCTGCATGATATTTTATTCCTTGCATGGCATGGAGGGAAAGAGTTGGCAATGAGAAGTTGTAAGGAGGAGTTAGAGGAAGTTTGTGTGTTGATTTTATTTCAAAAGAAGGATTGAATCTCTGCTTAGATATCTCTCTCGAATCGGAAAAGGTGAAGTGCTATCAAGCATGATAGGCTCTATCCATTAATTTTTATGCTTTTACTTAAATACTCATAAAAATAACTCTACTCTTAGGGAACAATCTAGTTTTTGTTTTGTTCATTAGATTTTTCTTCTTCTAGTGTTTTTGTTGGTTATGGGAATTATTTATCAACCTTGTTTTGAATATGGAAAGTGTATTATGGCTTGAGAGTTTCATACTCTTGAATAGCTAGTTTTTCTTACTCTTCATGTAGAAGCTTGAGAATAAAGCCCAGATCTGTGAATGTTCATAGTTCAAAGTACTCTAACCTTGTAGGTAGCTTGTTTTTCTTAAATTTGAGGATCTTGTTCTAGATGATATTATATCATCTATGTTGGAAAAATTCATTTAATAAAATTGTTTTGAATATCTTGAATGTTGTTGGATCTTACATGATTCATTTGGGAAGATAAAATTTCTTTGACTTTGGCTTGAATAGATTCTTACTGAGTACGGATGGAAGGCTCAAAATTGGAGAACTTGTATGAATTCTTATCGTTGTCTATGATTTTTTCATTCTGGTTATTACGAGTGATTATTCCTATTTCAAATTTTTCGACCCTGTGGCTATGTACGAAGGCTAAATTTATTATGGGTTTTCTTGGAAATTGATGGTATGACTATTAGGACTTACATGAATTCTTTCAGTTATTATTTGAATATTTTCAAAGGTACTCTTGTGTTAACCTCTTATGATTGAATAAATATTCTTATGGAAGTCTTATTTTTGGAATCAAGTAAGAGGGTACGAAATACTATTTCTCCTCTTGTGGGTCTATAGGTAACCAACGAATTTGTGGCTCTTGATGGTAAAAGGGGGAAAAATCTCTTGATCATTGATTAACTGTAGCTTGTTTATTATTTTTACCCTTAACGTATCGATTGATCTGTGGACCTTGATTTGATGTTTTGCTTTGGTATGATTCTTAGATCCCTTGGGTCAATAATCACATTTTTAGTTATTTTCTAAACTAAGGAAAATGTATCTCGTGAAAATGGAATGTTGGCTTGTCTTAGTTATATCATAGTGCATAATTATTTTCCTTCCAGGATTTGAGTTTTAGGAATTTTCTCTAAGACTCATCCTTCCGTTCATTTCTTTCTTCCTCTCTCGAGTCTTTCTAAAATGGAATACATGTTATCTTGGAGGGAATTTAGGTCATTAAACCCATCTCCTTGATTGATGACTGGTAAAGGAATGATGTTTCTCTTGTTTATCTTCCTTTTTCTTGTACTTTTGGGTTCTTATAATTTGAACCCTGGTTAATCTTCTATGTCTTACCCTTTTGATAAGGTCTGATTTAGCTTATTTGACTTTTAACTTGATCTAGTTCCTAGTTCGAGTTTGAGTATTAGGATACTCTAATCAGGGACACCTTAAATATTATGATGATTTGGATTATCCTAACTTATTTCTTATGATCTTTAAGTTTGGTTGTTGGCATCTCAGACCTTAGGATGAATTTTTGTTAATGAAATATTTGGATGGAAAGTGATATCTATAAATGTTCTACTGTTGAGCTATGCCTAAAAGATAGTTAGGACCATTTCCTTCTTTTGTTAAACAAGTTTAACTGAGTAAGGAAACATGAAAATAAATGTAGGAAAGTATCAGTGAGGTTCAAATGAAATGTTTATTTCTCTTAGCTTACTATTAAAACCATTTGATAAAATGAAACTAGGATGGAGAGATAAAATGGTTTGATTTCATGACATAACCTTCCTTTTGATTGAAGATTATCTTTTCCCTTTATCTTTTCTTTGGGATTGTATCTCTTTTTGGTTGAGTTTTTCTGAGTTGATTGAGGATTATTTCATAACAAAAAGTTCTTTTTATGAAACAGTTAGCTAAAATCACATCATTTTAATGATTTAGTGCTTATCATGCTAAGTTCAATGAATTGACCCATGATAGCAATTTTGCAGATAGACTTGAAAAATATGAAAGGAGAAAGACATGTAGAAAGTTACATTTGTTTGACAAAGAGACTAAATCTTTATTTCATGAGATATGGTTTCATTACTGTAATGTACTTGATGGAAAATAAAGTTGTATAAGAATTGATTATGTATTGTTGTTTGACATTTTGTAACATCTGAAATGTTTGGACTTGTAAATGTATAACTTCTCCTTGATGAATAAAAGATGTGTGAAATTGTTAGTACTTGATGTAATTCCTTTTGGCATATAGTAAGTGGAAATGTTAAGTATTACTATATTTAAGGGTAGAAACATACTTAAATAGTATGGAATGGATTAGATAGGGATCTGAGGTGTTAGTTGTAATACCTCCTCTAGTAGAGATGTAACTTATAAAGTTGACATTCTTATGTAGTTATTCAACCATATCATTAGGACTATATTTTAAATCAATGATTGTATGAGAATTAAACTATGATTATAATTTATAATGTACAATGGGATTATAAATGGACATTAACCCTTAACAAAGGAAAGGGAAGACAACATCCATGAAATGAATCATAGACTTGACTTAAGACTTTTTGGAAAAGAATCTTGATTATTGTCTGTAGTTAGTTGAAGGTATGTTTCCTCATGTAGACTTCCTTAACCAAAATAGGGATGTCGGGAATGTAGTTAAAAAAAAAAAAAGGGGGATTAGACTTCATTTCCATGAAGTATAATATGGAAAAGGACTTTCTCAGAACTTATATAAGCTAGGGTTGTTTTAAGTGAGTAAATAAATAACACTTTCATGTGTGTTGGGCCTTTTATGTAAAACATGATTCAAGATGTTAATAATATAAAACATAACATGTGAATTGGATAGGAAGAATATTCATCTGCATACCTACCTCTATTGCAGTTTAACTTGGAACCCTAATGGTTAAGGAACCTAGTTGTTTAGTAGGGTAGCTGTAATTAATTTGTAACAAGGAGATTAATAAGATAATAACCTTCTATCTAAGGTATGTTCATCTAGATGAGAAAAACTCAGTTGGATGTTGACACATGCCAACAACAATGTAGTACCTTCATGATGACAAGGTATTTACGAGGATACTAAGTTGCGGTTGACATGTCTCAACACCCCTCAAAGTTTTTTCAACTAGACTAACAAAAATTATGGCTTCATCACGTTATAGCCTAGGTAGAGTTAGGGGTATCATCTAGTTTTAGGGTCAACTCATGTTGAATTAGGATAACTAGACACGCCCAATTGAATTAATTCAATTGAGTGTGTCTATATACCCTTAGTCACAGCAAGTATTCCTCCACACTAGGCCATGTTGCAAACCTTGTCTAGGGTTAAACTTTGAAACAAGTGGGTGATTGAAGTCAATGAAGACCATTCTAGATAATAGACTAGGTATGGTGAAGGACTTATTCCATTCAACGAGTATGACATCTAGGAATATAAACATTAACAATATGTTTAAAATATTTTTCTAGAGTATCACAAGATGATGGTTGTGTTGTCCTATGTCACCTAGTTTAAGAAGCGGGGTTTCGAGATGAATATCATTAATGAGATATTGAGATAGGCATCTTAAATAAAACATTGTATACCCATAAAAGGGTAGAAGAACCAAGTATATATAGTATACACATTATAAAGTTAACATGAGAGATCAATATGATACCATGTCATGAAATGAGAGATAGATGTTTCACTGATTTATTTAACATTGTATATGGTTTTTCTGTTATGAGATAGATTGGCTTTGAAATTTTTGTTCTAAATTATGTTAATTTAGAATAGTGAACATTATGAAAAAAAAAAATCCCTTGTTTCTAAAGTCTTAAAGTGAGAATGTTATAGTATGTGAAATTGTTTATTGAGACCTTACAAGAGGATACATGTGATTGGTATAAATCCTCACTAGATAATTCTATTTATTCATGGACTGAAATGAAAAATGCATTTAGATCACAATAAGGGGACAAGACTGATCCTATATTTCTCCTCTCATAATTTGAAAATAGAAAGATGAACCACAATGAACCTATCCAAGATATCAATACCATATTCAACATGAACTTGACTATATTTCCTATACTTTTAAGGTGAGTGATGAATCTGTATGATAAAATATTTTGATGATTTTGATAGGAAAGATGCATATTATTTTAGGGATAAAAACCATAGGAATTTGAGACAATATTTCTCTATGGTAATAAAAATTTAGAACTATATTAAGGCAATAGGAAACCCTCTTAAAAGGGAGGGTGTCAAGTTGGTTAATTTTGAAAAGTGTCGGAAAGTAAGGGATTTTATCTCGGAAGAAGTGATTAAGACTCTAACATGAGTAGTGAAGATAATTTATTACAAAATTGCTAGAGTAGAAAAAGGGATAGGTCAGAATTCTCAGGCCCAACACCAACCTCAAGGTCAAAATAGATTTGGAAACCATCCTAGAGGTGACCATAGATCAGATGATAGAGGAAAAGGGCCCATGGGATCAGGAAATAAGCAACAACCACCAAGAGAAAATAAATTTGTCCTTGATCCATTAACTGCTAGGGTGTCCTTGGTTGAATAAGATCATGTGATTAACTAGTGTGATAAGTGTTTCCTCCCACATTCCCCATGTGACCCTACTAAGGAAAATGAAGAGGTTGATGAAAATGCTACTTATGGTGATGTTTTTATGATGGAATGTACTAATAGCTCACAATAAGGAGCTAATTCCACTAAGTTTCTAAGTGCAAGGACTGTGGAAGGATTTTGGGACTGTAGATAATAGGTAATTTCTATCCCTTGCACTACTAACATTTATGTTGATATGATTTAGGATTTAGAGTTTCCCAATCATGAGTTCAAATACTTGAGGACATTAATGATTGAGAAATATGTTGGTGGAATTCCTTCGTAGGAGGACATGCAAATATTAATGAATTCATTGGTTTCCCAAGCAAAATATTATAATATAAGAAACAAAACTATCAAATGGGCAGGTCCATAGCCAAAACCAAATACTTCTCTCATCACAAATATACCGAATGATCCCCCTAAAAATATGTGCCAAACAAAGGTCCGATTACTACTAGTAAATCTAGTACCCATGTTCCTACCCAAGACATTAAGAACCTCATACCACAAGAAAAGGAAAATAACTTACCTCTCAATACAACATTACCTAAGTATATTTCCTATGATATGACTCAAATTTTTGGTTAGATCAAGGTTATTGTTACCATTTTTGAGTTTCTTAGGACCCTTGAGCACATAAGAAGAGCATTCAAGTACTTGGGTTTCAAGGAAGAGGTAGTGGCCCTGGGAAAGTATGTTAAGTGTTGATCATCCCTTTGTCATTACAGAATTAGAAATTCCATAAGCATTGGAAAATTTGGGGAAATCCCTAAATTATATTTAGGTGAGTCCCAACTTGATGTTTATCCCTTCTACACTACTTTGATTATTAAAGATAGACTTGAGCACAATGACATGTTTGATTCAGCAGATTTTGGTAATGTGATGCCTCTTGAAGTGATGAATGAATTCAAATTTAAGGTAACATCAGCCTTTGGAAAGTACATTTCTATCGATTCAAGAGAGGTACCATTAATTTGTTATGTCAAATGTTTGGTGGTGTAATTAGCAACTTACCCTGGTAAGTATTTAATGATAAATGTGGTCATTGTTGACTGCCATGTGAAATGGGGTATGTTGCTATCAAGGAAGTGGGCTACTAGTCTTGGGAGAAGTGTGCAAGTTTATATGTCATATGCCACTATACCTATGGAAGTAGATATTTTCAAGATGTATGGGGAAAATAAGATGTTGCATCTAATTGAAGATCCCTACAATGCTTCTTATGAAGTATTGTATACAGATGTGGATGTTAAAAAATTTGTTGGTTATGAAGATTTCAAGGAGCATAGTATCAATGTGATTAAGTTATTTGAACAAGTAATTTCCCCTTATACCTTGATGTTTGATGGGTATTTCTCTAATATGGGAAATGGAGCTGGATTTACACTTATATCTTCAAGCCAAGAGAATTGTAATGTTTCTTTCAAACTAAAATTTGAGTGCACAAACAACATTGCATAATATGAGGGAAAAATTTTGGATTTAAGGATTTCTTTGAGATATGGTATAAAACTTATAATTATTAAGGGAGATTCAAAGCTTGTGGTGAAATAAGCGAGGAAATTATATGCTACAAAAATAAAAGAATGAAGTAATACAAGCATGTAGTATGGGAATTTGTTGAATTTTTAATTCTTTCAACATCTTATATCATGACATAGATAAAAATGTTGTAGTTGACAAGTTAGATGTCCTTGTATCAGTTTTGGTAATTGTAAAGTTTCTCCACTACAATTATGATGTTGAAATATTGTCTAGACCATCTCGTGCAGATAATGTGAAACATTAGCAAGTATATGATGATGATGCCTATGTATAGAGGTTTTTACTAAATGAAGGATAATTCAAAAATAAGTGAATGGAATGGGAACCGATGGCCTCTAATTTTGACGGTAAAGAAACCTTTTTGGAAGAGATATCATTTATTTAAATTCTAACACCATTCCTAGGGGGTTGGTTGCTTTAGAATCAAACTTTGATAATGCAGATTTGGTGCTTCGCAGAAACATCTCTACTTCAAGGGATGTTGAAGAATATAATTTGGGAACTAAGGAAAGGCCTAGGAAATTTTAGATAGGGAGCAATTTAAGCAAGGAAGAAAAAAATCTTATGTTGAATTGTTGACAAAGTATCAAGACTACTTAGCATGGTCTTACTTAGAATTAAAAGCATATAGGGAATATTTATTTCAACATGAAATACCCTTGGAAACAAATGCTAAACCATTTAGGAAAAAATAGAGGCCTATTAACCCACTTCTCTCACTTAAGATGCAAGAAGAATTAACAAAGTTGAGGGATGGAGGGATAATACATCCCACAAGGTATTCTTCATGGGTGGAAAATCTTGTTCTGTTAGAAATAAAAATGGAGATATAAGGTTGTGTGTGGATTTCAAGAATCTAAATAAGGCTTCATCAAGGATAAATATCCATTTCCTAACATGGATAATATGTTACAACTGGTCACTGGATCTAAATTTCTCTCTACATTATATGGATTCTCAAGATATAATCAAGTGGTTGTGAAGAAATAAGAAAGAATTAAAACTACTTTCACCACTCCATGGGGTATGTATGTATATGTGAGAATTCCATTTGGCTTAATGAATGTTGGGGCTACCTTCCAAAGAGCTATGGATGTTGCCTTTATAGGTTACATTAATGACTTTATTGTAGTATATCAGGATGATGTAATTGTATTCTCTAGGAAGATAAATGACCACCTTAGCCATGTGGAAAAGATGCTAATTAGATGCAAAGAGTATGAAATTTCATTAAATCCTAAAAATGTCATTTTGGAGTTCAAAAGGAAAAATTATTGGGGCACATTGTGTCAAAGGAAGGGGTCATGATAGATCCTAAGAGAGTGGAAGCAATTGGTAAAGTTCCTATCCCTAAAACTAAAAAGGGGATTCAATCCTTTTTTGGTCAAATTAATTTTATCAAGAGGTTTATTTCTAATTTTGTTGAGATAACCATTCCTATAACAAGCATGTTGAAAAAGGACCAAATCATCAAATGGGAAGAAGGAGCCATCCAAGATTTCAATGGAATAAAAGAAGCATTGAAGAATTCCCCAATACTGGAAAGTCTTGATTATAAAAAGGTTTTTAGATATTCCCTTTTGCATCTGAGAATATTGTTGCATCAGTTTTATTACAAAAGGATGGTGAAGGAAATGAAAGACCTATTTCTTTTTTAGTAAAGCCTTGCAAACTGCAAAGTTGAAGTACACTATCATGGAAAAAAATATTCTTATTTGGTGATAGATACCAAAATTTTAGGCCTTACATCTTGAGTTCCAATATTGTAGCGTATGTTCCCCATATAATGGTTAAGGATATTTTATCATAAATGAAAATTTCTAGAAAAATATGTCATTGGGTGAACAAACTATAAGAATATGATATGGATATACAGACCACCAAATTTGTTAGGGGTTTGGGTCTTACAAATTTGATGGCAGAAAGCAACTTGCAAGTAATGGAGATAAATGAAGTTGAAAAAGGACATATGGATGTTCAAGAGAAGCTAATAAATTCCACATGGTACAAAGATATAATATTTTACCTCAGAAATTTGGAGTGTCTAGGTTATTTAGACAAAAATAAGAGAAGGACACTGAAATTGGCCTCCCAAAAATATGTTATAATTGAATATGGGTTAGCTTTATGGGGGAGTATGTGGAGGTCACTTTTCTGGAAGAGTGACTACTCATAATATTTTGAGAGCAAGTTACTTGTGGCCATTTTTTTTTTTAAATGTAGCTTTTAGTTCAAAAGTGTGAAAGTTATCAAAGGTTCTTTGGGAGAATGAAAGCTTCAGTGCTTTACCCTTGCAACCAGTATCAATAGAAGCTCCTTTCAAATAGTGGGGGATGGATTTCATTGGAGAAATATCATATTCCTCTAGTTGTGGGAAAAGGTGGATCTTGGTGTTTTAGCTCAAATTATGTGATAAAATAGATAAAGATAATAGGAATAGAAGGAATACTTGTGAATAGATGGGAGAAGGTTGTGCGCGTTGTAGAATTTTGATCAGACTGAATGTGAGAGCTTCCTTTTGGCTAGGAGGAACTACCTGTAAAGAAAAAAATACCACAATAGAGAGTTAAACATTATATGACAGTGGACTTCCTAGAAAATGCTAGTTCTAAGAAGTATGATACTTCCTAGATGGTTTTCAATCTATTATTTTGTCAAATTAATGAAATTAAATGTGAGAACTAAAGGTCTTATTTTTAACATTTTGATTAGGGTGTCTCAAAATGTTATCAATAAACTATATTAAGAAAAGTACTGAAAATACAAACTAATCTACTACTAAGCAAGGTATTGTTATAGTTGAGAAAGGTCACCGAGGTGTTAAGCAAGAGGTGCTGGGCAAGGTTTTGGGTGATTTTGGGTTATTTGGTGAAATTTATGAGCTCGATGTTCTAGGTAAAATCGAAAGTCATAGAGCGGTATTGATTAGGTTACGATATCGGTACCTAAAAATGACCGACGTCACTTGGGTGACCAGTACTAGTAGGGGAAATATAGTGGAAATATTAAAATTGGGTGTTTTTGGTCCCTCTGTGATTACAAAGAGAGTTGAGGGGGCTTGGGGAAGTATGATATGATTTTTGTTAAGGATTAGCAAGGGGGTGTAGAGGTGATAGGATGTGTGAAATGGTTCGGAGTTGATGGAATAGGTGGTAAACAGGTGAAAGGTGGTATTTGGGATAGAGAAGGATCGGATGAAAGACGTAAATGAAAGACTTAAGATCAAAACAAAAGATTAACAAATAAGAATGAATTACTTATCTAGTAACCTATAGATCTGAAGGTGGTTGTTAATTGAAAAACATTCATGGAAGATAAAAGAATATGTCCATTCTATAGTAATGGAGATTGTGTTCTCTTCTATGAAAATATGAATTTATGGATGAGATGACTAGATGTTGGTGAAGATCTAATGGGCTTTGGTTCATCATCGGGTAGCTTGAGTGCTTGAGAGTTATAATGCCAAAGCTTGAGTGAATGAATGAATTAGAGAACTGTGTAAAGAGTTATAAAATAATATTTAAGGTAACCAATAGTGGTTAGGGAACCAATATTGGCGAGGATAATTGGCGTTGATTAAGGAGAATTTGTCTAACTTGCAAAAGATATGATTTTTGTTCCAAATTGGGCATGGCCTTTGGCTTAGTCCAGTGCAGAGTGTTGAATGGCATAAATTAGAGTTTGGAATTTGTTAGAGGATTAATAGGTCATGAATAGTTAGGGTTGGAAAGATTCCTAGTTGGTTAGGATAAGTGGGGACTTGGTCTAAGGCAATTAATAGGTTTAGAATGGGTCTAGGGTGAGGTGGCTAGGTGAGTTAGATAATTAACTTAATTGTGATAATTAAATTAATTAAAATGTGTGCAAGTGGGCATGGTGGGGGAATAATATTAAATTAATTAATTGAAGGTGGTTTAGAGGGTTGTGACCCAATTTTGTGTGTCTACACTCAGTTGCCACTAACTACTTCACCAAGTGGGTTCAAGATATCCCTACTAGGAAAGAAACTCACCAAGTAGTCATGGATTTCATTTTGAATAATATAATTTATAGTTTGGAGTACCTACAAAAATAGTTACTGATAATGTTATGATCTTTAGGGATAAACCATTAGTACTTTTATGGCAAGAGTATGGAAACATTCGACACATGCATCCAATTACAATCTTGAGGAAAATGGTCAAGCTGAATCAAGTAATTAAAATTTTCTCAAGATAATTAGGAGGACATTGGAAGTAAATAAAATAAAATGGGGTGAGAAGATAAAATTTTCTTTGTGGGAAGATAGGATCACTACTAAAAAGATGCTGGAAAAAGTTCCTTTGAATTAGTTTATGGTATTCAAGATATTTTACCCTTACATATGCAATTGTCTTCCTATCAGTTCATGTAACAACTTGAAGATGAAGAATTAAACCCCTACTAAGAAAGTATTAATCAAATAGTGGAATGGGATGAAGAAATAAGGGAATATCACCAAAGACACCTCAATTTTACAAAGAAGCTTAAGAAAATATTTGATAAAAAGCCGACTCCTAGAATTTTTAATGTTGGGGACCTTGTTTTTTGTGGGAAATAATGCATGAAGACAAAGGAAAACATGGAAACTTTGATTCCTTGTGGATGGGTAATTATTTTATTGATATAAGAATTGGTGAGAACATCTTCTTGTTGAAATATTTGGAAGGATAGTTTTAGTAGTTTTCGTTAATGAATGGCACCTAAAACACTTTATGGATTGAACACATATAATCAAGGTAATAAATTTTGTGCAGTATATGGTTTTGTTTGTTTTTGTTATTTGTTATGTTTTTGTTTCCTTTTTCATTTTCCTGGTCTATAGTGACCAGTTGCCTTAGTGTCTCGGTATGTTTTTGTGAAGTATGTTCACTCTGTTTGACCTTGTGCATGTTTTAAAATGACTTCGTTGCCCAATGGACTAAGGCACTTGGTCCTGTGAAAGTTTTTTTTTTTTGGTTCTTGTGGCACCCATAGGGGTGCCCATCCCCAAGTCAAAGCTGGTGTTAGTGCTCAATTCTATCTCACCCTTTTATCCAATGTGTGCCTTAAAAAATTTCCTTTGATTGGTTTTCCCATGTTTAAAAACATATGCTTGAAAATGTAATCATGTTGAATGCAAATGAAAAATATTGTATTTAGGGTGTGAATCCTCTTTTTCAGTCAAGGAATGTGGTAATCATGTCATCCTTGAAAATACTTATGAAATAATTAATTAAATATCGTGATTATCCTAAAAAATTCATCCTGTATAGTTCTTGTGATATCCAGTGTAAATTGCACTTAGTCCTCTGACGCCCGAGGATACGTGGCATAATATAACTAGTGACCTCCTTTATGTGGATCATTTAGGGTGATATGATGTTATAACTATTGTAAACTAGATTAGTGATCATAATTCCAAAGCTGATTTTTATGAAAAACACATTAAATGTCTTGATGATCTGCAGAAAACAATAGACATACAAGGGGTAAAAAGAGATATTTCAATCAGGAAATTGACATCTATGCAGCTTAATAAATTCAAAAATAAAGGTTACATGTTATAAGAAGTAAAAATATTTGAATCACCAGATGAAAATAATGATTTTATGGAAAGATATCCATTGTTACAAGAGTATAGTGATGTGTTTATGAAAGAACTACCTAGTCTTCCACCAAAATGGGAATTCGAATTCACTATAGAGATCAAACCTAGGATGGAGCCTATTTCTAAGGCACCTTACTATATGACTACAACTAAATTAGTGGAACTTAAGGCACAATTACAAGAAATTTTGTCTAAGGAGTGATAATACCTTAAGTGTCTCGCCTTAGGGAGCATCGGTAAATTTTTTTGAAAAGAAGTATAGAACACTTAGAATTTGCATAGATTATCGACTATTAAACAAAATAAAAATCATAAAAATGTATCCTCTTCTTAGGATTGATGATCTGCTTGATCAGATGTGTGGTGTATTAGTTTATTTAAAGATAGATCTTCGATCTAGGTATCATCAATTTAGAATTAAGGATGAGGATATTCATAAAACATCTTTTATAATCAGGTATGGACATTATGAATTCACTATTTTACCTTTTGGCTTGACAAATGCACCTACATATTTCATCAATTTGATGAACAATATATTTTAGGAATACTTGGATAAATTTGTGCTTGTATTCCTGGACGATATTCTTATCTATTCTAAAAGCATAGAAGAACACAACGAGCATTTATGGATTGCATTTGAGATTTTGACGAAGAGAAAATTATATGGTAAATTGTCAAAATGTTCCTTTTATGAAACAAAAAGACATTATTTGGGACATTTTATAAGTAAATATGGAATATATGTGGACTCATCAAAGATTGCAACCATAATTGAATGGTCAACACCTAGGTAAGTTGATGAAGTTAGAAGCTTTATGGGGCTTGCAGGATATTACAAAAAAATTGTTAAGGACTTTTCAAAAGTCATTGCCCCAATTACTTCATTACAAAAGAAAGATAAAAAGTTTGTGTGGAGTGATAAATGCGAAGAAAAATTTAAAAATATAAAGGAACAACTAACTACAACACCTATTATGACTGTTCCGAATCCAAATGGAAGCTTTACAATAGTTACATATGCTTTTAGAGAAGGTTTGGGAGGTATATTACTTCAAAATGATCACATTATAGCTTATGAAAGTAGAAAAATCAAGTTACACGAGTTGAATTATGCTCCCCATGATTTAGAGCTTGTTGTCATAGTTCATGCACTTCAAGTATGGAGACATTATCTCTTAGGTAGACCTTTTGAGTTAAAAACTGACCACCTTGGGATGATGTATATTGTCACGTAGCCAAATATGAATACAAGATAACAAAGATAGTTAGAATTTTTGTTAAAATATGATTTTGACATAAGTCACATTAAAGGTAAAGAAAATAGAGTGGCAGATGCACAAAGTCATAGGAAACATATTTCCATACTTGTAACTTTGAAAAATTGGTTTAAGGATGTATTAAATAATGAAATGAATTTTGATTTGTATTTTATGAAAGTTAAAATAATGCTTTTCAGATACTAATGATGCTATATACAAAGGTTTCAGTTTTGATAATGAAGGAATCTTAAGGTATAAACATCAAGTGTTTGTATCCTTAGAAAATGAGTTAAGAAATAAATTGATGATTGAATTTCATAACTCTCCTTACTCAAGACATCTCAAAGCTACAAAAATTATTGTTGATGTAAAAAAAAAGGGAAAGGGATGAAGAAAGACATAACCTAATTTGTCTCACATTTTTTTGGAATGTTAGGGAGTTAAGGCTGAACATATACATTCAATTGGTTTATTGTAACCGCATCGTATATTGAAGTATAAGTGGTAAGTAATTAGTATGGATTTTTTTTAGGGACTACCTATGTCTAAGAATAAGCATGATGTTATTTTAGTTGTGGTTGACAAGTTAACAAAGTTAGCTCATTTCATTGTTGGAAATTTAAAAGATGATTCACCTATTCTTGCAAAAATATTTGTTCATGAAATTTTCAGATTACATGGTGTACCTGAATTGATTATTTCCAATAGAGATCCAAGAATGACCTCACATTTTTGGAAAATTCTTAATGTAGCCTGAAGAAAGAAACTAAATTTTAGATCCACATATCATCCAGAAATAGATGGGAATATAGAAAGAGTAAATCAAAGTTATGGAAGATATGATGTGAATGTATTGTATGGACCGACAAAGTATAAATGGGAAGAATATTTTCCATTAGTTGAGTTTTTTTACAATAAAACTTACCATTCCTCTCTTAAGATGACACCTTTTAAATAATTATATGGATGAAAAAGTAGAACACCAATTAGTTGGGATAACATCGAAGATAGAGAGGTAATTGGGCACGAAATGCTTATCGAAATGGAACAAAAATTAAAATTAATCGGTTAACATTTAAAGGAAGTTACTAATAAAGGAAAAGCTATGTAGATCTGAAAAGGGTCGATAGGAAATTTGAACTTGGTGAAAAGGTCTATTTACTTGTTAAACTGTCGGTGCTCAATTTTAATCTTGCCCCTTTTTGTTTAAAACTTTTCATTCCATCTAGCTTGATGTAATTTTTTTCTTCTTGTGTGGATGTGCTTACATTTTTTTCCTTCACTAAGGTGTCATTGTCAGTATTTTCCTTGGGTCATCAATCACATTTGAATCTTGGTATTATTTATATTTTTCTACCGATGGTGAAACTTTTGTATTTAGGAGTGTTCCATGATCATGTCTACTTTGTGTGGATCTATTTCAAAAAGGAGTAAACTTGTAGAAGTAATCTGCTACCCCACCAACACCAGGTAAAGCTGCATGTTGAGATAGCATCAAAAGTGGATGTGAAACTTTCTCAGACCCTTGACACGTGGAGATCCTGTGCTTGTTTCGGGACTTTTCCCTAAATTTTACTTTTGAATTTGCGTCGAAGAGACACTGGAGGGTTATGTTGGCCCTTCCCGAGGCTTATACTTTTCAACGGCTAGTGCAACTCTCTCGGGTTCTGACCATGTGGAGGGCCCGTGCTCATTTGGGAGTCATTATTTTAAGATTCATACCAAAAGTGTGCCAAAGAGAGACATGGAGGCTTTCACTAGCCTTTTTTATACTTAGTTGATTCAGGCCTTGAGTGAACAAATCAAAATTATAAGGGAAAGTTTCAAATGACTTGCCAAAAGTGAATACTAGATCTCCTAATCAAACACAGATGCAATACATTGAAAAGACTCACATTTCATACCATATGGGATGATGTTTGTAAGTATCACAAGATAGAGCACATGATCAATAGTTAGGAAAAGAGTGGAGGGAAAATATCAAAGGGACAAGATGGTTTTAGACCCAAACACTCAACCATTGATCATTGTGTCACACTTAGACATCTAGTGGAAAATCGGTGGAATCAAAAGAAGGATCCTTCCTGTTGTCTCTTGGACTTCAAAAAAGATTTTGACACGGTTCCAAGGAACAAAATGGAGTATTTATGGGATGACATTACAGTGGATGTTGTTCATAGGCTGTATGAGCAAGTGAAAGCTAAAATAAAAATGCATAAAAGGTTATCTAAAGGTTTTGGGAGTGATATAGGGTTTAAGCAGGATTCCCTCTCTCTCTAATCTTATTTGGACTAAACATAAACAAATTGGAAGAGTGGATAAAAAAAATTGGAGGTAATGGAGTGCCCCTGGCTAAGTATGTGGTGAAACTCATGTTATATGTAGTTGATCTAATTCTAATGGAAAAAATAATCCAAGACCTGAAGATCCACCTTTTCTCTTAAGATATTTTTGTAAAGAGGTAGGAATGTAGGTAAACATTGGAAAAACCAAAATTGTGATTTTTTCTGTAAAGAAGACAAGCCAACAACCTGAATTTCAGTTTAAAGGTGACCCTTTGGAGATAGTTTCAGAATATAAATATCTAGGCCTTGATTTTCATAGCAAGCTCAAGAGGGACATATGCAAGATGAAACGAATATAAGGTGGATGGAAATCCTCTTTGCACTCCAAAATAGGTGTAGAAACACTGAATTATGGGATTGGAAGACCACTAAGGTTCTATTTGGGTTGCTTGTCATTCCAGTGTTGTTGTATGGCTGCAAGGTATGGGCTAGTGGAATGACAAATATAAATTGGAGACAACTAGAGAGAATCCAAAAAGGATTATAACACACCAGTTTAGAATCAAGGCTACAAGTTCCTATAAAATCATCTTGGCTAAAATAGGTTCTTTCCCTGGAGGAAACATCCATGACCAAGCTCATAGGTTACCTGAAAAAATTTGGAAACACGCAAGCAGGAAGATGGCCTACGGCTGCAATGGATGAAGAGTTACAGGAAAGAGATAACTTGTGTATAGAGCAGTACAGGGGAAATTGAGACAAAAGCAAACTTTATTATCCAATGTCCTAAGTTCATTGGTATTTGATCCAAATACCAAAAATCCTAGCCAGTTGGGTCCATGGTAGAACTATTCGACGAAAACATAATAAAGAGGTTGGGGGAAATATTGCCACGATCGGTCGGTAGAGGAGTATCCTCCTAAAAGAGGTCAAAAAACCACGTGTTGAGCCAACATCAAAAGTAGATGAGAAGACCAAAGTGTATAAAATTAAATATCCCCTGGTCCGCTTCAGTTATAATATGTTCCATGTGGAGGGCCTACACTTGTTTGGGGACCCGCCTCTAGATTTTACTGTAAAAGTGCGCCAAAGAGACACATGGAGGGTTCCATTTGGCTCTTCCTGTGGTTATAATTTTCAATGCTTGGAGTAAATTTGTTGAACCCTAGACACATGGAAAGCTCGCACTCATTTGGGAGTCTTTATTTTAAGCTTCATACGAAAATAGCAATGAAGAGACATGTGGAGGCTTCCACTGGCTCTGCCCATGCTTAGAATTTTCAACAGCTGGTGCAACTCTCTCAAGTTAACCATGTGGAGGGCTTATGCTCATTTGGGGACCTACCTCTAAATTTCACATTTGAAGTTGTGCCGAAGAGACATGTGGAGGATTTTGCTAGCACTGTCCATGCTTAGAATTTTCAATGGCGGTCTGCAACTCTCTCGAGTTCCTACCACGTGAAGGTCCTACACTCATTTGGGGACCTGCCTCTTGATTTTACATTTGAAGTTGCACCAAAGAGACACATGGAGGCTTCCACTGGCCTTTTTTACACTTAGCCAATTTAGGCCTTGAGTGAATAAAGTATTCCTTGGGGGGAAAATATTTGAAGTAAAGTGAGTGATATAAAAGTATGAAAAGGCCATGAAAGAAATGGGGGTTAATTTTTCTGAAATTTAGTCAGAGAGGAAAAAAAGGAGAGAAGAGCCGAGAGAAGCCATTTTTTCCGGAATTTTTTTGATAAACCAGTTATTTCTTATGTACCTTTCAAAATTGATCATGTCAAGTTAGTTGGAGATGTATAGCCATTGAAAAAAATTTGAGATTGTAAACAAACTTTCCCTTGTTGATCGAATTTGAGAAACCTTGAGTAATTCATGTAGATCAATGAACTGTGTTATGTCCATTTTCATCTTGAGATATTTTCAAATAGTTATCTATGTGCCTGTTATAGTCTTACATTAGAAATCCTTTGAAATCACACAAAATCTCATCCTCATGACAAGTATTGTGGCATTTGCAATTACATTATGAAGAGAGCTTTCATTTCATAATGCGATAAGCGATTTAAATTCACTTTACTGTCATTTTAGTGATATAGATTGTTTTTAGTTCATGAGTGTATCATGAGCATGATATAGCAGGGGTCTTCTAAATTTTAATTGAGTCTTTAACATGAGTTATTATGTTAAAACCTTGAAAAATGTGTGAAGCCGCATGTCTTTGAGCTTTCATAGATGCACAATTTTCTAGTTGAAGGTTCATCTTTAATATTTGAAGCTATTCCTCTTTTTTACATTTTGGATTTGTTAAGATTTGTTTAAAAGTTATTAGATATTTGGTATAATCAACTTTATCTTGCTTAACTTCCCCACCACAAAATACATATCCAGAAAATGAACCATACATGAACTACCCCTGATTGCACTACTGTTCATAAATGCTAAGGGAATTTGTTGATTTACCCATCCCTTACCTCAATATGCATGAGCAATCAGTTTTTACCACTGCCTTTAGTAACCTGGATCTTGTTCAAAAGGTTTCTTCATCCTCTAAAGTGACAACTCGTGAGAGTTAGATTATGTTGTATTGACCATACCTTCGAAGATCTCATATCAATTTTGTGAAAGGAAAGAAAATACTATAAATTTGCATACATTATCCACCAATATGGGTTACAAAATGGGTCCTCTCACCCTGGTTGAAGGCACAACCTAAAGTAGTTAGGGTAGGTCAAACCTTATTCACGGTGTTATCCATTTCTTCCATGCTTGAGTGAATGAAGAGTTAGATAAATCCTTCCCGGCTACAAAATGACTCACACTCTGATTTATCTGTCTCCAAGCATCTTGTTCAAACTATGGTGTTGCTCAGTCGCAAATGGAGAATCAATTTGGGTACCAACAAATCCTAACAAGAGTTTGATTACTTTTGGAAAAGAATACAAGTTATCACCTCTTTTTCGGGACATTTTGATATTGTAGAATTGATTATCCATGTAGCTTATCATTAAGAATTACCTCCCACATTGTCATGAATACATGATGTTTTTCATATTTCTTTGCTTAAGAAATACATTTCACACTTGTCACATGTATTAAATTAGAATTCCTTACAGGTCCAAGACCTAGGAATAATTGTGGTTGAATCCATTAGAGTGTTGGAAGCACGCAAGTTTCACTTTTGAAATCATGAAATAAGCCAATGTAAGGTCAAGTGGGACCATTTTAGTAAAGAGAGTGCAACTTGGGCAAATATTGAGGATATTAAAACTACTTTTCCTCATATTTTTTAACGAATTACCTCCGATTTTTTGTGTGATATCCGATTATTAAGATTGAAAAAATATTTATGATTCCGTCATTTTGGGGGAAATACTTATGTTTGTATGAACTAAGACAACAAATTGATTTTGTAATAAGTTTAATGAAAATTGGAATTTCTACAAATTTGATATTTTTTTAAGGATTTTTATGGATGAATATGTTATATTTATTCCTGTGTTCTTAAAATGTGTGTGGCCCAAGTTAATCACATGGATGACGATTATTTTTAGGGGAGGTGTGTAATGCCTCTTCGTGAATGATAAGTTAACCGAATTCTTTAATTAAAATTTGTAAATGTTGATATATGACTTTTGTTATAAGATAGTTTACTCTCTTGACTAATTGATCATGTTTGTTGTTGATTAAATAGTTTACCTTCTAACTCGCTAAAATCATATTGTATCAGAATTATACTAATGTTGGATTTTATCCATATGCTCATTATGCTATGTTAGGCGTATAATACTTAAGTTACATTAATTAATGTGAACCTTAGTTTATTCATTTCCAATGAAGGGATAGTCATACCTTGGATCAATTTCAGTGATCCAAGGCATGCCTATGATTGATAAGTGGTACGATCATTTGATTAAGTCCAATTGGCCTTACCTTAATT
This sequence comes from Taxus wallichiana var. yunnanensis, assembly GCA_018340775.1. Classification (NCBI taxonomy): domain Eukaryota; kingdom Viridiplantae; phylum Streptophyta; class Pinopsida; order Cupressales; family Taxaceae; genus Taxus; species Taxus wallichiana. The sequence goes on along the minus strand of CM031242.1, from coordinate 203,191,483 downwards.
GCAAACATGTCATCTCGGTAGGATCGAAGGAAATGATGTCATGGGAGGACCTTTTAATATCTAGTACATATCTCTTTCAGTAAGATCTGATTACTCTATGATGTTTGCATATATTAGTAATGATCTTGGTTAATGTTTTAGTTAATATGTATGTTGGTAGTATTATAATAGAAATCTTACTATGGTGATAATTATTCTTGATGTAAACCTAACTATCTTAGATGCATATTATTCTAAGATAAGTTGGGATGTATTATTTGTAATGGGATTCTAATTCCTAAAATACCTAGAGGAATTCATTAATATCCTAATCTAGACTAATATTAGCACTATTTTAAAATGGACTTAAACCTATGTGGTACATAAACCTAACCTAGACTATGAATCGAGTTACTTAACCCTAAGGATTCGAGCGTGGTTATGAATGCCAACCCATTGCATGGTGGAAATAGTGGAATAAATTTAATCTAGAGTCTATAAAAATGAAGGAAGAAGAAATGATGAGGTTCTAGTTGGGTCTATGAAGACATTTTCAAGGAATCTATTCAAATGCTTAAAAGAAGAGTTTGAAAACTTGGAGAAGAATTTTGTGAGCACTATGTTATATTTATTCCTATGTTCTTAAAATGTGTGTGGCCTAAGTTAATCACATGGATGATGATTATTTTTAGGGGGAGGTGCGTAATGCCTCTTCTATGAATGATAAGTTAACCGAATTCTTTAATTAAAATTTACAAATGTTGATATATGACTTTTGTTCTGAGACAATTTACTCTCTTGACTGATTGGTTATGTTTGTTGTTGATTAAATAGTTTACCTTTTACTCTACTAAAATCATATTGTATTAGAATTATACTAATGTTGGATTTTATCCATATGCTCATTATGCTATGTTAGACGTATAATACTTAAGTTACATTAATTAATGTGAACCTTATTTTATTCATTTCAATGAAGGGATAGTCATACCTTGGATCAATTTCAGTGATCGAAGGCATGCCTATGATTGATAAGTGGTATGATCATTCGATTAAGTCCAATTGGCCTTACCTTAATTGCAAACATGTCATCTCAGTAGGATCAAAGGAAATGATGCCATGGGAGGACCTTTTAATATCTGGTACATATCTCTTCCAATAAGATCTGATTTCTCTATGATGTTTGCATACATTAGTAATGATCTTGGTTAATGTTTTAAGTTAATATGTATGTTGGTAGTATTATAATAGAAATCTCACTATGGTGATAATTATTCTTGGCGTAAACCTAACTATCCTAGATGCATATTATTCTAAGATAATATTGGATGTATTCTTTGTAATGGGATTCTAATTCCTAAACTACCTAGAGGAATTCATTAATATCCTAATCTAGACTAAGGTTGGCACTATTTAAAAATGGACCTAAACCTATGTGGGACTTAAACCTAACCTAGACTATGAATCAAGTTACATTAACCCTAAGGGTTTGAGTGTGGTTATGAATGCCAACCCACACTGTACTAAGGAATTGAATTACATTCAATGCAATCCTATGCCATTCTTGGAGGGAGCCAAGACAGACTTGACGGGAACTTAACTACAGTTGGTTAGTTAAGATATTATGCATGGTTATCAATTATTAGTCATTGCTAGAGTTATCTGGTGGTTGATGGATCTTTAGGAGGACTATCAAACCATATTAACATTAATTAATCTTGAACCAAGTATGAATGCTTCCTTGGAAGTAGCAAGGTGGTTTGGGGTAAAAATGAAATAATGGGTTTTGTTTTTCATTTCAATTTTTTGAGCTATATGTCTATGCATATGGTTTTTCCATCTTTCAAATTGTTAGTTCACCTTCATTGTATTTACAAAATTGCCATTGCATGGTGGAAATAGTGGAATAAATTTAATGTAGAGGCTATAAAAATGAAGGAAGAAGAAATGATGAGGTTCTAGTTGGGTCTATTAAGAAATTTTCAAGGAATCTATTGCAAATTATTACAAGAAGAGTTTGAAAACTTGGAGAAGGATTTTGTGAGCACTACCAAGCATGATAGGCTCTAACCCATTATGATATTTGTTGTGTTTATCAATCTCATAAAAATAACTCTTCTCATTTTCTGATATTTCTTCGGGTTAATATTTGTGGTTGGAAAACATGGTTATTGTATATCACTAATTTTTCTTTCAAAATATTTTGGAAACTAGGTTTAGGTTATGTGGAACCATTTTGTTTCTTAACCTGTAATTGTTATTTTAAGAACATATAAAATTTGGTTGTGGAAAATTATGTTTACAAGAGTTGATCTCGTGAATATGTTGGTTATGCAACCTTGTATTTATTTTGCTTCTTAATGAGTTAAATATAGGTTCGCGTCATCTCTTTACTTTATACGATTAAGGTCATTTCAATGACTTTATGGCATTAACGATTTATGTTGGTTACTTAGCATTTATCGGGACTATTGAAACGCTTTTCATTTTTGGAAAGGATTTGATCTTTGGATCAATACCCTTTTGGTTATAAAAATCAATAAACATTGTGACTTGTTGTCTTTCCTTGACATTATCTTATTGCAAGTCTCTTGTTCGAGTCTTCTTGATTGTATTTCGTAGTCTCAATTCAAAGCTAAGGAGGTAAAAATCTTGTATAAATTCTTCATGGGCGTTCTTAGTCAATTTATGTTTCTTTCTTGAGGTAACCCTGGTGAGGGATGGTGCTAAATGAGAATTTTTATTTTAGGGAGTATAACACTCATTATTATTATTGTGGTTTCCCTTTTGGTAAATTATGTCTCACAAAATTTGTTGAGTTGGGTGGCCTCTAGTCGGAAAACTAAGTTTGAGTCTTTGTATTCTTGGAATTTTTTTAGCATTTTTGACCTATGATTTTGTATTAACTCGTGATTGAGTTTTTGTAATGAACTTTAAAAGGGATGGATTAGTCGGTAATTTGAGAACTATAGGTTTATCACTTACCTCTTGAAGAGGTTGACTATCCTAGATTAAATCATCTTCTATAACTTAAATATCTTTTGTATTGTCTTGATTTTGTGGTCGACGTGGTCAAGGAATTTTAAGAAAATTACTTGGATGATATCCACTATAATTTAGTGATGTACCAAGTATGGACTTGGTCATAATTCAGTTTTAGTCGATGAACATTCACTTGATAGTTTATTGGTTTCTTGTGGACAAATATTGATTCGTATTCGGTTTGTTTGATTATATTGATTGACTAGATAATAATCATTAATCTCTATTAAAATAACTTGTTTGATAGGAAAGAAATGAAAATACCTTGACTATTATTGAAAAATACATAGAATTGTTAATCTAACATTTGACTATGTGATAGTTAATGATTGGATAATTTTGGTATTTATTTCAGTCCCGTTTCAGATGGAAATGTTTCATGGGTATATCAGGTAGCTCGACCATTAGGAAATGTTTTTTTCTACTTAAAATATTTTCAATATCATTATCTTAAAGTATGAAGTTAAGTGATGGTAGAATAAATTATTGTAAGGTAGATGGAGTTTTGAATTTCAATCATGTAATATTTATGATTACCTAATTGAAATCCCAAAAAAATTGTCATTCTGTTTGACTATGGGACCAAGTTTTTAACTCAAATGAATTCTAAATTTTGTCATATTTGGGAAAAAGGTTCATAAAAAGGGTACATTGACTTCTTTTCCTAAATTGGCATTGTGGAATTTTTGCATGCTTTCTTTATGTTACTAGAAATAGGGAACTTAGAACAATTTCATTAAATAGAAGGATTCTTTTCATGAAATTGATAGATAGTAACATGTTGTTCTAATGTGTTAGATCTTATCATGTTCAGTTCTTGTGAACTGACACATGTTAACAATGTGTAGATGGATTGTGTAAAAGTGAAAGGAGAAAGAATTATAGGAAATTACATTTATTTTACTAATGATGTTCAATTATTTGGATATTTGAAATTGTTAAAGTTATGAAATGATTTTTTTATGAGTCATGAAGGCCTAGTTCCATTGTACACTGTAATGGTTGAAAATGATATTATTTTTTGATTGAAATGTTTATGAAATACTTATAGCTATTTGAGTAATTGAATTTTGCCTTGTCAAATTGACTTGTTGTTTGGTTAAGAGTTGTATGATAAATGTCTTAGTTTTATTCTATGATGATTTGATATATAAATCTATGTCAAAGTACATATGACATAGTAGATAACTTGGGGTTATGAGTGGAATAAATGGGGGACTATTTAACGGAGTCTTATTCTAAAGCTATCATAGTAAACTACTTCAATTATAATTATGATATAGTTACTTACTAAGACTGAAAGGATAATATATTGTAGGTAGTACAGTAAGTAGTGTATTCCTTATCAGAATTGAACCAATGTGTTTAAAACTAGTAAATGAATCTATAGGATCCTAAGTGGATAAAGAAGGAATTTACTTATCTTATTTATAATGGAAAAGGATATGGCCTTTATCATATGTGGATGATTAAATCAACACCTTATTGGGTATTAAATCTATTTACTTATGAATCAACACTTGACATTGTGAAAGATTAATAAGGATATAGTTATGATCCTAACTTATATTGATAAGTTGAATTTATAATGTTGAAAAAGAAAGTGATTTATTTCATGCATGAACCAATAAATGGAAAAGAGAGAAGATAATTAGAATATGATAAGAAAGGGAAATTAATGATAATAAAATCATTAATTCAATCCTTTGAATTATCTAATGTTCGTATTATTAGAAAACTTATAAAAGAATACTTGATGATAATATTATTACTTAAAACTGATTGAGTTATGGGAATAAAATGAATGAACGGTCAATTAATTATGAGTTAATAACATGAATGCAAAATTGATCTGCATACACTCAATTGTTGAAAGGGTACATTACAATACCCTTACTAAAGGAAATATATTTTCAAACTTAGTTGACCCCTTAACTACATGCGTAATGTAAATTAAATTAATTTACAAGATTAAGTTGATTAAACAATTGCTTCTTTAAGTATGAAAGTCATGTTATAGGAAACTTAGTGGGAAACTCTAGTATAGTCTATGCGGAGTATCCAATTAATGAAAAAATTCATTAGGTGGATACTTGTTAAGTAGCCATTATGCCTCATTATCACACTCATATCCTATAACTCGATTGTCATAACTACAATTTCAGTTCATAGTTTTACTCTAAACTGAGATAGGCATATAGTCCAGTGTAGCGATCAACTCTTGTTGACCCGGGGTGAATAATCACACCTAAATCAAAATAATTCGATTAGATTATGTCTACTTACACTTAGTCACCACAAGTATACTACACACACTAGTGTATCCGAGCTATCGTATTTAGTGTACAAACTTTGATTTAGAATTGGTTGTGAAATTCAAGGAAGGCTAATCTAGATAACATATAAAGTGGGGTGAAATACATATTCCTTTTGACAAGTATGTCATCTAGTATTCTAAGCATGTTAAACATGTTTAATACTTTTAACAAAGTATCATAAGCTGCTAGTTATGTTTTCTTATGTCACCTAGTCTAAGGTTGTGAGATTTTAGATGGGTATTAGTAATAGATACTCATATAGGAGTATTAGAGAGTAAAAATTGAATGGCCCATAAAAGGGAAAAGAAACCCAAGTATACTTCATATACACAAGAACAAGTAAATATGAGATATTGGTTTTTAACCAAGTCATGAAATGAGAGATCGATATAATAACAAGTCATTACGTTTGCATATGGTTTTTTGTTTTGTGATGGATTAGAAAAGGAATGTATGTTCTAAATTATGTGAATTTAGAACAGAGACCATTATGTGTAAAAACAATTCCCTTGTTTTCTAAGTCATTAATGAGGATGTTACAGTCCATTCATGCTAAATTTTTAACAATAGTTGTAAAGGTTGGTGAGGGTAATCCAATTGACATCAATTTCTATATGATGTCTTATTTCATCTATAACATTGTTTGTTTTAACTCATTTCCTGCTCTCTAATTACAAGCAATTTTTAAAGATCATAGAGTGTATGATGTGTACCCACAATTGAGGTTGGATAATTGGAAAGGGAATGTTAGGTTGATAAATGATGCCTTCATTTCCCCTATGACTTGTCTTTTCAAACTAGAGTGGGAACAATTTAGACTATCTACCACTGCTAGGACTATAATTCTAGAATATGGTTACATCTTTATACAATATAGGTTCTTTACATACTTTAGGGTAATTTTATTTGAGGGAAAACCTTTTAAAATACATAAATATGTGAAATACTAGTGGGCCTTAATGGAATTGTCAAGATAGTTGACTTTTGTGCATAAGAAGATTGTAAAAAAGCACAAAACAAATATCAAGTTCCCCATCCAAATTGGTAGATATTCATGCCAAAGTATACTGAAGGCCGATTGATGGAGGAAGAAATGGAGAGATTCCAAATGGAAAAATTCACACCAAGACCTAACTATGACATTTGATGGGTTATCAACATAGAATAACATGAGCCTCACTTTGAGGATTACTGGATGAATTATATAGATGAAGAAGAAATTAGGTTAAGATATTTTTCCAAAATGACCTTGAGTCAAATTATTGATTTCAAGATTGTTGTAGTCCCATAGGGAATTGTAGATGACAAGGATGTGGTGGGAAAATATTACCATGACCAAAAGATTAAATAAAAAATAATCAGTTCTATTGATTGGAAGAAGAAAAAATCAAATCTCCCTCAGATGAGGATTTCCAATATATTAAGAAGAAAATTAACTTGGTTTATTGGTAAGGGCCTCGATTTATCCTTACAAAATACAAAGATATTGAAGGAATTATGAGATTTGAAAGTGTTGGAAGGAGATATCCCCCCACTGAAGGAGTGAGAAGATAAAATGGATCCCTTAAATGGACATGCTCCTCAATTACCTAGTAGTAATCTTACCATAAATACTATAGATGAATGGACATCACTAACTAAGAATAATAGGAATTCATGAACTGGTTTGATTCAAAAAGCTAAGGGAATAATTTTGAAGGCCATGAAAGATGCCCCCATGAAGTAGTACCAATCCAAGAGAAAGGGAAATACTTAATTACACAAAAATTCCCTCAGAGGTGTTACCAAGATTATCTAGCATTGGAAAGATGATGAGGGGAACCCTATCAGGTGTTGATATCCAATCCAAATCACGTAGTACCAAATAAAGAGAGGCACTAGATGTTAGGAATTTTGAAATAACTAAGAAGAAATTTAAATTGATATTTAAAAATCATTTGGCAAGAGATGTTAGTATTTTAGTGAAATAAAGTGGCCATGCATAAAAAAATCACAAACATAGAGAGCCTGAGGTAATTGATCCTCCTACTTTGACTAAAGACCAACAGAGGGTTGTTGCTTCATTATCCCATCAAGTGCTACCATCCCAGACTCATGAGAGTGTGCATTTTACTCCAAGTGTGATATTGCCCGGTTTATCTCGCATTTCTAGTCCCTACTAAAACTATTCCAAGAATAATTGGTGGTGCTCATATGTCTAGCCAATCATTTGAAGTTAATAAAAATGAGTGTAAAATAAGCAAGTGATTGAATAACTTGAAAAGTAATAAAAAATAGCTGATGAGATAGTTGAATTACTTAAAGAAATTCCTGAATTGGAAATGGTTGATGTAAACATTGAGACTTATACAACGAGAGTGTAAATGTCCTTGAACAAGAAGTGCATGTTCAAGATCTCCATCAGGAATCAAGTGCAAGTGTGGGGGATCAACCCCAAAATATTCAAAGTGAAGGTATAACCTTTGTCATGAATGTTGAAAAGATAGTTCAAACAATTTTGAGTGAAACACTTGTAATAGATGTTGTTCATATTAAAATTCAACCATCAAAGGATTCAAAGACAGTAAAAGAAGGTGAGGTTTCTCAAGAAACAAATACCATGAAATAAGGTGTAGCTGAGGTGTTAAAAGAAATAAGTAAACTTATTGAGATTCCTCTTGAATAAAGTACAAGCAAGAATCATAAATCACATCTAGAAGCCTAGCCAACAAAGCATGAAGTAAATGAAGAGCATCCCTAAGAGGATTTATCCATTAAACAACCACTGATAAGGGGTGAGGACATTGCAAAAGCCAAGGAACTAGTTAAAACCCCAGGCTTGGATAAGAATGATCCAAAAGAAAGTACAAATGTGACAATCACTTTAATAGAGAATGTATATACTAGTAAAATGGATCCTCTTACCAAAGATCCAAAGGAAAAATTTAATGAAACTATAATCTCTACACAAAATAAAAGTCAAGATGAAAAGGAAGTGGGTGACGATAAATTTAAAAGTATCATTAAACCATAGATTTAGGGACATGATAAAGGGAAATCAGGGGTTGTAACATTGGGAGGTGAGTAAAAAATGGTGAAAGTTGGAGAAACATCAAAAGAACTGGTATTGTATTCTGAGACCCCATAGAAAGAGAAGAAGGGGAATACCCCCATGGTTGGATGGTTAGGAGGAATCCTTCAACAAGGAGAGAAGGAAATCACTCAGAAGGAGGATTTAAGTATCACTAGCATTTCAATTCCAAATCCCTAACAATATTTGAAGAAATCAAAGATCCTTACCAGGACACGAGTAGACCAACATGGGTTTAGGACTTTAGAAGTGACAACTCCTCACTAGGGAAAGACAAAGTATGATATTACAAAAAGTGACTATGATTTCCAACACATCCAATTAGGGAGGAATACTAGAGAATCATTGAAGCAAGGTGTTATAGAGGTAGCTAAAGCTCTACCTGAAAAATGTAGATAAGGATAAAATAACAAAGAAGTTGCTAAAAGAGTAGATAAGAGCATTGAATTCATGCTTAAATAAATTGATAGAGCCTGTAGAAGGGGATTAAGAAGTTACTACTACTGTCACCCCTAAATTACTAGATAAAATAGAAAAGGCTAGTAAGAAATTTGAATCAGTAGATAATTGGGTGAAGGACTTGTCACAAAAGGGAATGCAAGTAATTGAAAAAGAAACAGATAAGTAAACAAAAATTACTAAAATCCTCAATGAAATTATTTAGCAGTATGAAAATGAATTGTTCTATTGGGAAGGGATATTTCCTAAACTTGAAAGAATAAACCAACTTGATGAGGATTTTCTAGAAAAAGAGGGAATAGTGCCACCAAATGAAAAGAAAACTCAATATTTGTTGGAAGATTTGGCTAGAATCAATGTTTTTACTATAAATCAAGTTAAGGATAAGTTGGAAATTGAGAAGGATTGGGTAGAAAAGACCATTGATAACATAGACAACATACTAGAGTAGATGGTATTTGATAAGCATAAAATGATTTATGGGAATTGGGAATTTTATACCTTAACTCAATCATTTGACAAGAACATCAAGGAGGAACCATGTTCTCACGATGTTATCAAAATACTCATCTTAGTGGAGAATAAGATTACTGAGTTGAACAAGAGGTTGAGGGAATATAGGCGAAGAATGTCGAAATGTAGTGATATATTAAATAAGCATCACTTGATATACAAGTATCACTCGGGACCTAATGAAGATGAGATAATGAAACTATTTGAAAGGTACTGTGCATACATAGAAAGATAACCAAAAGAGGAGGAAGAAAATGAAAATGATGATCTCACCATGCTCACTACTGAGGAAGCCAAGGATGTTATGGAAGCCAAGGCTATTGAGGATGTTAAGGCTAGTTCTTCTTAATATGGCATTTCTTTTCATTTGATACTCTTATTTTCTAAACTATTTTAAGGATACTTTGAAGTAGTTAATTTTGAATATGATGTATTGAAAAACAATAAATGTCCATTACATTTTGATTAAATTGTAAACTTATTATGAAGCTTGTTATTTTGTTATAAAAATTTGAAGTTTACTATACTTTTTTAAAAGAAAAAGGGGGATCTATAGGGTCATTTCCATTCAAAATTTACATACATGTTTTTAAAATTACATCAAAAAAGGGGAAATTTATAGAATTGGGACATTAATTCATCTTATTTTACTACTTTGAGATCCTCTCCAAATGGGGAAACTTTGTTTAGCAACCTATTTTCCTTGGTACAAATTCTTCGAGGCACGAGCTATTTTAACAAACACAATCGCCCCAAAGAATGAAAGACAAGACATCCCCATATTCGTTAATGTGTCAATGGTCATTCTAGGACAATCCATGATATTACTTAAATCCATATTCTTTTGATAATAAAATACCTAGTACAAAAGATACAAACCATGTGTAGGAAATGCCTTCCTTTTGTTTTGGAAGGAGTAGGTTGAACATGAGAATTTGAAGTGTTGGAAGAGAAAGTCTTGTAGTCCTTGTACCTAGAAAAATAGGAGATTTAGAAATGGACTCACCCTCATATTTTTTTGTGGAATGTGGATGTTATCTTGGAAGGGGAACATGAAATGTTACTTATAATTTTTATCTATCAAAGGAATATGCTGCTCCAAATGAATGGAAGCTTGGAAAGAAGACTTGTAACAACTTTATTTGATGGTAGAGAATAATGCCTTAGGATATTGAGGAGATGAAGGCCTTACTTATTCTTCATAAAAATGATGATTTGGGATTGAGATATTTTTCCCCCTTCTTATTTCTTGCTAATGAGGCTTGTACTATAGGTTGTTTAGGTGGCACGAGGTCCTTTTGGACCTTTTTATTTAGAGAATATTTGTTGCTCCAATTCATCTACTTTGTGATAAGTGGCAGTCACAATATCAATTGAACTCCCACCATAAAGTACATATGAATCTTGGGCAATATCTTTCATAAAAAAATCTTCATTTCACAGAAAGGGAGACTCGTATTCAGTCATCCCCGTCACAGTAGGCCTCCTTTCAATCTAAAATTTCTTCATTTCTTCTAGATTTTTCTGATGTTCCCACTAGAAGAGATGATAATACATGGTTTGAAAGGCCAAGAAAACATGATTAATTTTAATAAATCTTAAAATGAGGGAAATATGAACCTCTTGGTATGTCAAGGGCCCTTTTTTTTCCCCGAGTTTGTAATCTCAAATAAAGCCCAGAAAAATACCTCCACCAAGCCAATTAAATTGAAGATTTGATTCAAATCTTTTGATGATATCTCTTTCAGACTAGTTTCTACAACTACCTTTTCCATTGCACCAACAAAGAAATTCACAATAGATTTTCACATTTAAGAATGGAAAGAGGATGCATACTAATGAAGAAATGGAGTTGAATTTATAGTGAAAATGGTGCAAATGAGCTGAATTGGATGTATAGTCTAAATATTATCATGTCAAGATGATTGAAAGTGTACGGTCATTAGAAAGTATTGAGTCCATAAGATTTATTGTCCCTTGCTGAGAAATTTTCATTCCTTAAAATCAACTATCTATTGTTTTCGAGAAATGGTGTCTTTGTTTTTAAGGTAGAATACTTTGAAATAGTTATTTGTCTCCCCTGTTGCAATCTTAGATCAATAGTTCCTTTCAATTACACTAGATATTATCTATATTTGAAGCATTTTGGAAACTGAAATTGCATTATAAATGGAGCTTTCTTTATGTAATGTGATAAACAATTTTAAATCCATGTTGTTGTTATTCATTTGAGAAGATTTCTGTAAGCTTTTGAGTGTATCTTAAGCGTAGTTAATCATGATCTATAAATGTTTTGTTGAGAATTTAGCATGAGATTTTATGTTTAAATTTTCAAATATTGTGTGAAATCTTGTACTCCTGGGCCTCCATTGTGCATACCTTCTGGTTAAAGGGTTGATACTAGTTGTGTGATGTGTTTTTCTTTCCTTGAGGTAATTTTCAAGCATTTGTAAGTTTTTCTTGTGAAATCTATATAATCAACTTTATCCTGCTTTAATCTCCCATTCAAATACACACAAATTACAACCTACAATTGTCAAATCCTTTTGAATTATCATGTTTTCTATGCTTATAACCATTTTCTAAGGTATTTTACCATTTGTACCCTCCCTTTCATAAATATGGAGAAGTAAGATAAGATCCATACTGTCTAAAGTGACTGAAGTCCTATTTTGAAATATATCTACATTATTTAAAGTGACAACTCATGAGAGTTAAATAGTGCTTACATTGACCATGTCTTTCTAGGATTACCTTTCATATCTCAAAGAGAATGTTTAGAAACTGTAATTTCATCCATTATTCTCATAATTATAGGTCATAAATTGGGTCCTCTCACCCTGGTTAAAGGTAGAACCTAAAGTAGTAGGGAAGGTCATCCCCTTTTGTGAGTGCAACCTAATATTTCCCAAATTCAAGTTCAAAAGAGTTAATCAGACTTATCTCGGCTACAAAATGACCATATCTTTGGTTTAATTTACTCTAAGCATTCAATTCAGATTTCAAATGTTGTTTGGCTCTGAAGGTGGTGTACATTTGGAAACAGAAACTACCCTAAGAACAAGAAAATGTCCTAACAAGCACCTGGAGGAATGAAAACTATTCTAATATGTATAATGGAGGAATCTTTACTTCAGTAGTAATGCTTCAAATAGATCTCTTTAATTGGAATTTACAACTCTTCTCCATATAATCTTGATAACTAGAAATAATTACTTGACTTGTATCCTAAAATGATGTAAGGACCACTCTATATTGCATCAAACTTTAAGTGGTTACTTGCTTCGGCTCTCTTTGCATCCCCTTTTGAGACTAAGTATCCTTCTTGGAATTTTCTAGGCTTGGCCTTTTTATCAAATGTGTTTTTAATATGATCTTGATCTTTCTCCATTTTTTTCATTTCTTGATTCCTTATTTTATCTAGCTCCATGATCTCTGTATATATGATCTCACTAGCTTCAAATTCAAACAATTATAGCCGTAGCTCTAATGTTGGAAACTTAAGGGATAATAGAATTTTTGCTTCTTTTCCATAGGATAACTTGTAAAGAGAGTTACTAGTTGATATTTTGGGAGTAATCCTATCTTCCCACAAGGATGATTTCAATATTTTATTCTAACTCCATTGATTTTCATCCAAAGTTCTCTTGATGATCCTTAACAGCTTTTTTGTTTTTGCACTCAACTTTCCCATTTCCCGAGGGCAATAGTTATATATTTTTCGTATCCCACTTGTATATATTGGTACTAAGAAATTCCAATGCATTATGAGAGATAATAGTGGAAGGAACACCAAATATCATGATAATACCTTCATAAAAAACTAGGATGTTGGTTTCATTGGCTTCCTTAAGTGTAACTTCTTTTGTCCACTTGGTGAAATAGAATATGGCTATGAGAATCCACTTGTGGCCTAGGATTAAATTTGGATTGATCACTCCAATGAAATCCAACCACCATTATATGAATGGTTGATTAATAAATATGGAGTGGAATGAAAGGGATGTTAATATTTCCTTTCCTAAGAAAAGGGCACACTTTTTTCATTTCTTAACCCATGAAAAACAATCATTGAAAATATTAGGCCAGTAATACCCAACCTTCATGATCTTGAGAGCTGTTACTCTTAGAGCAAAGGGTCCTCCTTCTTCTCCATCATAGAATTTATGCATTATCCTCACAATATGATATGTCTTAATGCACCTTAAGAGAACACCATTCACATCTATTTTGAATAAAATTCCATCTATAAGCACATATGGAATAGCTTGAAGTCTGAAATATCTTCTCTTAGCCTTACTTAATCCTGGAGGGCACTGAATTGTTTGGAGGAAGTGCACCATATCTTGAGTCCAATAATGAATAGGTAAAGCATCAGCTGGCTGTTCTAGATCATTCTAAAGCACTAAAATGGATTCTTCATCAATTTGTTGACTTGAAACAAGTTGTTCACATAACCCCTTGCCCCTAACTAGATTGGTTACTTTAATATCAATGTCATACTCCATTACTTTTTTTATCCACCCATCTCTCTTCTCATTCATATATTTTTCCAATAGGAAGTATTTTATACCAGCATGTGAAACTAACAAATGAATCTTGTTATTTGACACTAGATGCCTGAAATTTTTCAAACTTCTTATAATAGCTAGCACATGTTTTTCAATGAATGAGTATTTTACCTCATAATCTTCAAGATTCTGACTGATGAAGGAAATAGGTTGTTCTAAATCATATTTGTTTAGGTGCATCAATATGGTAGATGTTAGGAAATAAGGGATAAAATATGTGGAATAATCCCTAACAGAATCACAACAGTAGAAACTAATATGCAGAAAATATTACAGATCTCAAATAAAAGTGTAGAATAAAATAACATAACACAAAGAGACAGTATTTAATGTGGGTCACCCAATTTGGGCTATGTCCACTAAGAATAACTTGCTCATATTTTATTACAAACCACCTCTCTCTCAATACAGTACCCAAATCTGTTTGGAGCTATGCTCAATAAACTCTACAAAATTCACACCCAAATTCAAAACACATCTGCAATTGTTACATCTTTCTACCATATGCACAGAGCCATATAAATAGACAACTGCTTAAGCAGTTTTACAAAACCATGGGTATCAAAACAATGGGCCAAAAACCATCCCATAAACCTATGGGTCAAAATCCCGCCCATATGAGAAAATCACATTTCCCGGTATATCGGGCATGTTTTAAGGCCCAAACTTTTTTTCTTGGGGGTTACGCCCCCGAACCCTGACAAGACAACTATGGAAAGTGTATGGTATTCAAAATTTTCTCACATAAAAATAGGCTCCACAATTTAACAACATATTTGGTTTCAGCACCTATAGAAGCATATAAGATGAAATCATTAGAGAAATATGGATTTATGGTGGTCATTGCTTGTGCTGATGGCCAGCTTTATAGCTTCAAAACTTTCTCTTCCTTCAGAAATTGACTTGAAATTTTTCTTTTCTTCAACATCAACATTAGTGGCTTGAAAAGATTAGCAAAATTAGGGATGAATCTTCTAACAAAGTTAATTCTTCCTAAGAAACTCTGAAGATATTTTTATGGCTAGTAAAAGAAAAAGCAAGAATGACCTCAATTCTTTCTAGATCAATAGTCAATCCTATATTATAGATAATATGTCCTAGGATTTTACTTGAATGGGACAATAAAATGCATTTTTTTGGGTTAAGGGAAAATCCAAACTCTTTAAATCTCTCAAATACTTTCATGAGATGAAAAATATGTTCAACTATATTTTTGGATAACAATGTTATGTCATCAAGGTAGATAAGAGCCATCTTATTGATCAGCCCTCTGAAATCCATATCCATGACTCTTTGGAACATTGCTCCAATGTTTGACAAGACAAATGACATTTTTCTATAAACAAAAGTTACCCATTTTTTGGTAAAGGATATTTTAAATTGATCTTCTTCCTTTACCATGATTTGGTTGTATACTAAGTATCCATCCAGAGGGGAAACCTCTCATATCCTTTCACCATTTGTATTATGTATTCCATGGAGGGTAGTGGATTATTGTATTTTAAGGAAGATTTATTTATATCTCTAAAATCAACACATAGCCGATCTCTCCAAAGTATTTTTGTACTAGAAGCGGGTTTGAAACCGATGAAGAGTGCTTAATCGAAACATTATGTTTTCCTTTATCAATTTATTTAGCTCCTTCTTAATCAAAGATTCAATACGTGGATTGAGAAGCCTCTGTTTCTTCCTAACCTATTTTTCATTTGGATCCAGTTCTATTGTATGTTGAGCTAAAGTAGGGATGAATCCTGTAAAATATTCATAGCTCCATGCAAAGATATAAGAAAACTCTTAACAAAGTTATATGAAATCATGCTTTTCTTTTGAAGTACTTATTTTACCAATTTGAAGGAACTTGTATCCACCAACTACAGTAGGATCTAAATCTTCACCTTTAACTATTATATTTGCTTTCTCATTTCTGAACTGATCATTTAGGTTGAATATGAATTCCAAATTTACTAGACCCTTAGGAGTTTTGTTTGATCTGAGTTGGATAATATGATCACCATATCTTGCCTTTACAAATTATCCTAGTTTTTTAAAGAGAATTAAACTTCTTATTAAAGGAAATTTATAATTTTCATATCATTCTTAAACACCTACCAACTTGTGACATTGTCTAGTATGGCAGGCCTTACTACCACCTTGA
Organism: Taxus wallichiana var. yunnanensis; assembly: GCA_018340775.1. Taxonomy (NCBI): domain Eukaryota; kingdom Viridiplantae; phylum Streptophyta; class Pinopsida; order Cupressales; family Taxaceae; genus Taxus; species Taxus wallichiana. The sequence goes on along the minus strand of CM031242.1, from coordinate 203,175,376 downwards.
CATATGGTTTTACCTTGTCTCTTCGATATTTTCAACAAAATTGAACCTTGGTCCAATGGTAGAAAGTCTATTAGAAACTTTGTTCTGTTTCCCTGGGATGAACTGAATATTAAAAGCTCCAAAATCCTCTAATAAATCAAAAAATATATACTTGTAGGCTTTGAGTATATCATGTTTTGCCACATTTACTCCTATGATCTGGTTCACAATCAGTTCACTATTTCCAAAGGTCTACAATTCCTTGATATTCTTATTCCTTTCCCATTAAAATCCATGAATAAAATATTCATACTCTTTTTCATTGTTGGATAAACTAAATTAGAACTTGAAAGATGAGTAATACTTGATACCTTTGGGATATATAAGTACTATACATCTTGTTGCACCTTGTTTACATCTTGATCCATAAAATTTTTTTTGCTAAATGCCATAATCATCTTCATTAACTGGTTTGGCAATATTGGGAGGAGTTCATTTGCTTCATGCAGGTAATAAAAACAATGACCAACTTCTTCAATCTCTTCCATTTATCTATATGGATTAAATTTATAATTCTTATGTGTTCATTCATCAAGTAGAAGATCAAGAATTCCCCCAATCTGAGTGTCTGCTTCTTTAGTACTTGGAAAATCTTCTTGATCTAATATTATGCAGTTGGCATTGATAGGACTAGGCACATAAGGTTCTATGTGGTAAGTAGAAATTGGTTGATATTTAATAGTAGATTTAGCACCATACCTTGTCCTAAAGAGCATATGAGACTAGTCTATTGTAAATAACCTCCAATTTTAGTAGTGAAATCCCTAGACAGACATAGAGCAAAAAGTGGAGGTAGATTGATTATGGATATATATTGAACAAATAAAACATAAGGACATGCATGTAATGTGAGGATTATACCTCTTATAACTCCAACATTCCCCATGTTTGTCCCATCTAATTGTACCAAACCTTTTGAGAGAGGCTCATACTTAAGTCCTAGTTGGTCATGTAATCTGTTTTGGTGTCATCAAGTGCTTAGTCCGAGTTAATCATACATTTTTGTGAAAAGTTGTTACTTATGATTAAATACACATAGAAGGATGGGGGTTTATTTTTTTTCTTGGTTATACCTCCCCTTATTGTAATGCATTGGTAATAAATTTATATTTCTCTTTAAATAACTCATTTATATTAGGTAACTTAGCCATAACTTCTTGCAGGGATATCCCTCTATCTTGGAATCACCAATGATTCCCACATAGATATATTCACATTGGTTTTCTTCATTTTCTTGAGTATATTGAAATGATTTGAATGATATTTTTTCACTTTACTCACAACAATTATCTCTTGCAATTTAGTTGGAATGGAAGGCTTTTGGGATGATTTTGTCCATTTGGATTTTTTTTTTTGAATCGCCACTCTAATGGAATTTATAGGAAGGTTTAGGAGAGATTGTATTTACATTTTTTTTTCCTCAATAGCTCTCTTCTTAGACCTATTTTTACTACCACACCTTTTGGAATAGTCTTATTCATTCCATAGAATTCTTCCACTTGTCAATTCAGGCTGAAGTGAAATTTTATGGTGTTTCTTGATTGACAATATGTTGTTGATTTTCTTCTACATGTGTTTATTAAAAGGAAAATTCACTTTGCACTATCATAGATTGGTTCAAGATGCCATTTGGGCATGTTAATTTTTTACGAGGATGATTATAAGGGGAAAAAAACTCATAATCTTGTGAAATATTATTTTTGACAAGAACTATAGCTTGAGATGAAGAGGTTGCATTTGGATTATATGGTCGAAAAGTACTAGCAGGGGGAAAATGGATTTGATTCTTATTTACATCGTGGGAAGGAGGCATATTCGATTGATATGGAGGATTCTATGGTTTATATTTCTAGTATTGTTTCCTCTTAAGTGATACCAACTCATTCCCAAAACTTTGCAGTTGTTTCATTACCTCTTGTAGTTCAGTTGAGGTTTTAGAAGAAGTGGAGGCTTCATTAGAGCTATGATTTCATGGGGTAGGGATAGGTGCTAACTTAGGTGTCTGATGAGAGTTGGGATTATCAATTTTAGGGTATAAAGGCATTAGAGGCCTAGGAGAAAGTTTCCCATCCTAGATTATACTATTCTCAACTCTAATGACAATATTGTATATAGGTGGTAATGTCCTACCCCCATGGATTGAATCATGGCTGAAATATCACTATTCAAGGCCTTTAGATGATAAATAAAACCATGATGAGGTGTATGCCTTACAAATTTAGGAATGTGATCCCAGGTCATTTGAAATCTTGTGTTGAAATCAATCATCTACTCATTAGGTGATCTTTTAGTTCTTATAAGTTGCTCCACTAGGGATAGGTGACCTGATTTTTCTTCAAATTGATTTCACAACATTGTTCCAAGTCCATCCCAACTAGGAATGGATCCAGGTCTTAGGATCCTATATCCCTAAAGTGCTTTACCCTTGAATGAAGATGTTAGTATCCTAACTGCTACATCATCATGTGTAACTAGATGGACAACACACACATTTGCAATGTCTTGGATATACTAAGTAGGGGTGACTTTATTTTCACCAATGAAATATGCAATTCTCTTGAGTATAGCCATTGGAATTTCCTATTGTACATTGAAAACAAGTGGGCTACCACCCATAAAATTGGAAAATGGTAGATTTATCTGTTGTGTTGCCATGAGGGGTCTCATAATTTTGGTAGATTACAAGAAGGGTTTGGCAAGAGGTGGAGTAGAGAGAATCCTCTTCGGTGGTGAAGGTGATCTCTAAAATGTTCTACCCCTTCTTCCCCTCTCAAGAGATAGCTTTATAAATTTAGAAACTCTTTCTTCTCTTGATTTTGACCTTTTCTAGATCCTTCTCATGAAATTTAGGCTCTTAGATTGCTAAACCAGTAAATAGAATTCTTGGAGTCACCAGATGTGTTGATACAAATATTTTCAAGGTTGAAATTCACCAAGATACACACCTAATCCTAGAAAAATTGAGCTAAAAACAAGGAGGTGTAATGGACACCTTCAAAATGAACTTGGTTACACACCTATGAAATATAATCTTTCAATATTGTCCCACCAAGCGTGCTAGAAACTGTTATCACCAAAAAATAACACCCTCTAGTTTTGATCATGAATCTTTGAATGAGAAACCAATGTTTTTAGGTAACATGGGATTGTCTCTCAGCTATGGGACTGCTAACTAAGAGAAACCTCCAGAGAAGGCCGATTCCTATACCTCATCTTACCACTAAAATACTCTTAGAAGGGAAACCCTACTATCTAATTTTATCCTAAGATTTTAAATTTGGATATATATATATATATATATATATATATATATATTTTATATATATATATATATATATATATATATATATATATTTCATGAAAATGGGAATCCTAAGCTATAAAGATGATTGCACCAAGAAAAAAATGGGAAAACATCTAGATGAGTGAAAATGAGATAAAGGATTGGAAATAGAGGTCAAACACAAGTGAAAAATTCCATAACTACATTTATCAACATCATTCCCATAGAGCACAATGATTTGAACTTGTAAGAAGAACATAGAATGCACAAAACATGTAATGTGCAATGAAAGGAAAGGAAAATTCAATAAAACATAGTTAGAGAAAATAATAGCCAAAAAAATATATTTATTGATTAAATGAATGCATAATTCATTAAAATTGAAAAATAAATCCAAAGATATTCTTCCAAAATAATTATACTAGAGGCCTGCGTAAATCAATATTTCTTAGGAATAAATTTGACAAAGTTCTATTACATAAACACCCCCGAAAATGTGCCTTAACACTTACATTTATTAAGTTTAGAGAGAGGATAGAGAGTTAGGTCTTACAGAGAACATTTTTAATGGTCTCAACCATCAAAACATCAAAATGATTACTTTGTATATGATGATTGACATTTAGCTCGATTTGATATGATAATGAAGCTTGGAGCCCAAGAAAATGTTTTTCTTTTATGATTAAATGATCGTGCCTATAATTATACATAGCATGAACCATTTTCTTCTTTTTTCACCCACTTAGACCCACTAAAATATGATTCTTGTGATAAAAGATAAAAGTGCTTGAGGAGAGATTTTGAATGAGACAATTTGTTTACAATTTGAAGTAGGGGATCAAAAGATATCATCATTTGGATATTTTACATGCCAGGATGTACATGAATGTGACAAATGGAAGCATTTGATTAGCTCATTAATTTCCCTCTACCCACGTGTGCATCATTTTTTAATTTTCCATGTGTCCATATCTCATTGGGTTATGGGATTGGGCCTTACTTCCTTTTACTTTTCTCTTCTTTCCTTTTCCGTAGATAACATGATTTGTCTTTATGAAGTATGGGCCAATAAGATAAAGCCACTTTTCCAATAGTTGTCGACTGTCCTTTACTCTTGTATGTATCTTTTAAACTTTTATCCAATAACATATTGCCATGCACCTTCACAATTTACCTTTTCAAAAACTCCTGATTGACCATTTATGAAGTATGATCCAATGAGGGGGCTCCAAGTACTTTGCATGCCAATATTTTTATTTTTCACCTCTAACACCTATGAACTATTAGCTAATGATATAATTCCATGCCCCTTTTCTTGTTAGTTCCCTTGAAATCCATAGTTGAAAATTGTGAATCTTTGCCCAATGAGGAAGCTCCATGCCTTGATGTGTTGTCATACTTTTGACAGTCTCGTATGACAATTGTGAAAGATTGGCCAATGAGATAGCTCCACGTAGCTTGGGCTTGCCATACTTTTCGAGAATTTCTTAATCCTTCACATTTTTCAGAATTTAAAATGAGAAGTAATGAAATGTATCCATGTGTCTATGTACTTTGCATTGTTTAAGGTTTAATGATTTTGCATTGCAAATTTGAACCTTAAGGGACTTATAAACTTTTGGATTTCAATTATTTCCATGCAACCCCTTTGACCATGTCGACTTCACGGACCCAAAGAAATATGAACTTTGTCTTACTCTAACGACTTAGAGTCTGAAAGATTCAATCACCTAAGGAATCATTGGAATGCTAAAACATATCTTGGCTCGTGTAATTGATCGCCACCTCGTGGCCCTTAGGCCTAAACCACTAAATTCTACCATGTATCCCTGCTAATGTTGACACTAAAATTGATGGTCAAATGAACGTCAATCAACTTTTTAACAAAATTCCTATGTTTTTGAAATGCACTCCCATGCATTTTTTATTACTAATGGTCAATGCATTTGGAAAGTGCAATTTGAAATTCATTTAACCGTTACAAACTTGTAAAGAAATAGCTAAGTTAATTTTTTAAGATTGTTAAGGCCAAAATAACGTGTGGTAATTTTGCATAAAAATTTAGTGACTTCTCAGGGAAATCTTCCTACTAGGTTAGCTAAGTGTTCTTATGTATCCATCGAGCATGGGGTCAATCCAAAACAAATTATAAAATTATCAAAAACATTAAAATCCTTTCCCTAGGGTTGTATGAAGCTCGAATGTACTTAGAGAGGTCTAAAATCTTGAATTTGATCAAGTGGAATCTTAATGAAGATATGAAACTACTCCAAACTATCTAATTTACTATTAAAATTGCCTAAATTGCCTAAGCTCAAGGTGAAGCCAGAATTAACCATCTCATTATAAAAAAATTCTGAATTTGATTTTATGAGAATGGAAAATTGTTAAAAGTCTAAGACTTCACTCTATTTTCTCTCGCATTTGGTCTACTTATACAAAGAAATATTCTAAAGTTTCTTTAAATCTAATTTTTGTAAAATTTTGAAGAAAACTAAATTGAATCATGAAAAATAACAAAGCTATTGTAGAGTTTTGGATCACATGCTAATTTGGAAATGAATTACATGTAATTAGAACTATCCCAAGAACTTAAATTTTACCAAGGAAAAGGAAACGTGGGATCTTCACTGGAACTGATCTTTTGAGACTCGAATTACATTTTAAAAGCTATCCCAAAATATGATTTGGCCAAGAATATTGCTCGATTGAAATGGATTGTGAAAATAGAAACTACTCTACCAACAAGAAAACGTGTTGACAACCACTTGGAGGAATGGAAACTACTATAATATGTACAAAGGAGGAAACTTTACTTTAGTAGAAATGTTTTAAATAGATCCCATTAATTGGAATCTACAACTCTTCTCCATCCAATATTAATAATTGGAAAGCATTATTTCACTTAAAACCTGAAATGATGTAAAAACCACTCCATATTACATAAAAATTGAGTGTTTACTGGTTTTCTCTTTCTACATCCCATTTTAAAGCTAAGTCTCCTTCTTGGAAGTTTCTAGCCTTGGCCTTTTTATCAAATGTGTTTTTAATCTGATCTTGATCTTTCTCCATTGCTTGCATTTCTTGGTTCCTTATTTCCTCTAGATCCATGAGCTTTGCATATCTAACCTCCATGGCTTCAAATTCAAACAATTATTGTTTCTTGATGAGCTCTAATATTGAAAACTAAAGGGATACTAACATTTTTTCTTCTCTTCCATAGACTAACTTGTAAGGAGAGTTACCAATTGATATTTTGGGAGTAATCATATCTTCCCACAAGGCTGATTTCAATCTTGTATGCCAAGTCCTTTGATTTTCATCCAAAGTTCTCCTGATGATCCTTAACAAGTTTTTGTTTGTGGACTCATCTTTCCCATTTCCTTGGGGGTAATAGTTTGAAGATGTGCTTAGATATATCCCATTTTTCACAGCCCACTTGAAGATCTTAGTGCCAATAAATTCCAATGCATTATCAAAGATAATCATGGAAGGGACATAAAATCTAACCACAATACCTTTATAAATATCAAGGATGTTGGTTTCATTTGCTTCCTTAAGTGAAAGTGCTTCTATTCACTTGGTGAAATAGTTATTGGTTGTGAGAATCCACATGTGGCCTAGGCTTGAATTTAGAATGATCACTATGATGAATTTTAACTCCCATTGCATGAATGTTTGATCAACAGATATGGGTTAGAGTGGAAGGGTTTTTAATCTTTCCTTTCCTAAAAAGAAGGCAATTTAGTGCATTTCTTAACCCATTAAAATCACTCATTAAAAATATTAGGCAATAATACCCATCCTTCCCGACCTTGAGATCTATTACCCTTGGATAAAACTAGCCTCCTATTTATCCATCATGGATTTCATGCATTATCCTCTCAATCTAATATGTCTTGATGTACCTTAAGAGAACACCATTCACATCTATTTTGAATAAAATGCCATCTATAAGCACATATGGAATAGATTGAAGTTTGAAATATCTTCTCTTAGCCTTACTTAATCCTAGAGGGTATTGATTTGTTTAGATGAAGTGCACCAAATATTGAGTCTATAAATGAATAGGTACAACATCATCTGGCTATTCTGGATCATTTTGAAGCACTAAAATGGATTCTTCATCAGTTTTCTAACTTGAAACAAGTTGTTCACATAACCCCTTTCCCCTAACCAGCTTGGTTACTTTAATATCAATGTTATACTCCATTACTTTTTTTATCCACCCAGCTCTCTTCTCATTTAGATATTTTTCCAATAGGAAGTATTTTATACCAACATGTGAAACTAACAAATGAATTTTGTTATTTGACACTAGATACCTAAAAATTTTCAAACTTCTTATAATAGCTAGCACATGTTTTTCAATGAATGAGTATTTTACCTCATAATCTTCAAGATTATAAATGAAGAAGGAAATAGGTTATTCTAAATCATCTTTGTTTAGCTGCATCAATATGGCAGATATGGTTTTAGCACCTCCAAAATAATATAAGATGAAATCCTTAGAGAAATCTAGATTTATGAGGGTCGGTGCTTGTGCAATGGCTTGCTTTATAGATTCAAAATTTCTCTTCCTTCAGTAGTCCACTTGAAATCCATGTTTTTCTTTAACATCAACGTCAGTGGCTTGAAAAGATTAGAAAAATCAGGGACAAATCTTCTAACAAAGTTAATTCTTCCCAAGAAACTCTAAAGAGATTTTTATGGCTAGGTAATGACAAAGAAAGAATGGCCTCAATTCTTTCTAGATCAATAGTCAATCATTTATTAGAGACAATATGACCAAGTACTTTTCCTTCATGGGCCAATAAAATTTTTTTCACCTTAAGACAAACTCCAAACTCTCGAAATATCTCAAATACTTGCGTGATATGAAAAAGATGTTCAAATGCATTTTTGGAGAACATTATTATGTCATCAAGGTAGATAAGAACCATCCTATTGATCAACCCTCTGAATTCCATATCCATGGCTCTTTGGAATGTTTCTCCAGTGTTTGACAGGCCAAATGGAATTTTTATATAAGAAAAAGTTCCCCATTTTATGGTAAAGGATGTTTTAAATTGATCTTCTTCCTTTACCATGATTTGGTTGTATCCTGAGTATCCATCCAATAGCAAAACAATCTCATATCTTGCTACCATATGTAGTATTTTTTCCATAGAGGGAAGTGGATAATGGCCTTTTAAATAATCTTTCGTAAATCTCTAAAATCAACACATAGCCTGATCTCTCCATTCTTTTTCCGTACTAGAACTAGGTTGGCAACCCATGATGAGTGCTTGATTGGAAAAATTATGTTTGCCTCTATCAATTTTTTTAGCTCCTTCATCATAGGTTTAATACATGGATTGACATGCCTATGTTTATGCCTAACAAGCTTTGAATTTTGATCAAGTTCTATGGTATGTTAAGATAAACTAGGGTATGTTGAGATAAATTAGGGTTGAATCCTCTAAGATATTCATAGCTCCATGCAAAGATATTAGAAAAATATTGACAAAGTTCTATGAAATCATGATTTTCTTGTGAAGTACTTACTTTTCCAATTTGAAGGAACTTGTCTCCACCAACTGCAATAGGCTCGAATCTTCACCTTTGATTGTTATATTTTCTTTCTCCTTTCTGAACTAGTCATTTGGGTTGAAGATGGATTCCAAAGTTACTAGACCCTTAGGCATCTTGTTTGATCTAAGCTGGATAATCTAATCACCATATTGTCTTTCCAACTTATCCTAGTTTCTTGAAGAGAATTCAGCTTCTTCTTAAAGGAAATTTACAATTTTCTAATCATTCTCAAACACCTACCAACTTGTGTCATTTTCTCGTATGGCAGGGATTACTACCACCTTTACAAGTGGTTGCACCTTGTCTCTTCTAATATTTTCAACAACATCAAACCTTTCTCCAATGGCAGAAAGTCTATCAGTAGCTTCATTCTCTTTCCTTGGGATGGCTTGAATATTAAAAGCTCCAAAATCCTCCAATAAATCCCACATTCTATGATTTTAGGCTTTTATTAGATCATTTTGGCCACATTTACTCCTCTAATCTGGTTCACAATTAGTTCATTGTCTCCAAAGGTCTGCAATTCCTTGATATTCTTCTTCCTTTCCCATTGCAAGCCATGAACAAGAGATTCATTCTTTTTGTGTTGTTGGAGAAACTAAATTGGAACCTAGAAGATGAGTAATACTTGATAACTTTGGGAGATATAAGTAATACACCTCCTCCTACAATTTTTTTATATCTTGAAAAATCAAAAACATCTTCTAAATGCCATCATCATCTTCAATAATTGGTTTGGCAACATTAACCAGGAGTTCATTTTCCTCATGTATAAAATAGACACTAAGACCAGCTTCTTCAATCTCTTCCATTTCTCTATATGGATCAAATTTGTAACACCTATGTGTCCATTCATCAAGTAGAAGATCAGGAATTCCCCCAATTTGAGTGTCTTCTTCTTTAGTACTTTGAAAACCTTTTGTATCTAAGATTATATGGTTGGCATTAATAGGACTAGGCACATAAGGCTCTATGTGGTAAGTAGAAATTGGTTGAGATTTGATAGTATCTTTAGCACCATACCTTTTCCTAAAGATCATATGAGAGTAGTCTACTAAAAAATATCTTCCAATTTTAGAAGTGAAATCCCTAGACATACATAGAGAAAAATTTTGAGGTAAATCAATTATGGATATATCTTGAAGAACTGAAACATTAAGACATACATGCAATATAAGGATTATACCTATGATAAATCCAAAAGCCCCACTATTGTCCCATCTAACTATACCACACCTTTTGAGAGAGGCTCATACTTAATTCCTAGCTAGTCTATAATTTGTTTTGGCATCACCGATTTGTTTAATCTAGAGTCAACCATGTATTGTGTACCAAAATATTACCTATGATCAAAGACACATAGAAGGGTGGAGGTTTATTTTTTTCTTGGTTAGAACTCCCCTTTTTGTATTGAATTGGTATCAAATTTATCTTTCCCTTTATATAACTCATTTGGATTAGAAAAATTATCCATAGTTGCTTGCAAGAGATCCCTCTGACCTGGAATTTCCAATGATTCCCACATAGATATATTCACATTGGTTTTCTTCATTTTCTTGAGTATATTGAAAGGATTTGAAGGATAATTTTTTTGCACTTTACTCACAACAATTTTCTCTTGCACTTGAGTTGGAATGGAAGGATTTACGAGCTGATCTTGTCCATTTGGAGTTGTTATTAAACTACCACCTTGTCATTGAGTGTCATGGAAGGTTGAGGAGACATTGCATTTACTGAGATAGTTTTTCCTCAATAGCTCTCTTCTTATACCTAGTGTTTTTTTCCACACCTTATGGAAGAGTCTGATTCATTCCACATAAGTCTTCCACTTGCCAATTCACAAGTGAAGTGTCATTTTGAGGTGTTTCTTGACATACATTGTGTTTATAATTTTCTTCTATAGGTGTTTCTTGAGAAGAAAATGCACTTTGCACCATCAGATCTTGGTTTAGGATGCCATTTGGGCATGTTGCTTGGTTATGAGGATGATTACAAGGGAAACACCACTCATAATCTTGTGCAAGATTGTTTTGGATAGGAACCAAAGCTTGAGATGAAGAGGTTGCATTTGGATTATATGGTTGAAAAGGCCTGACAAAAGGAAATTAGATTTGATTCTGATTTACATCTTGGGAAGGAGGTCTATTTGGTCAATATAGAGGCTTGTAAGGTCTAGAATTCTAGGCTTTTTTCCTTTTAATTAATGTCAACTCATTCCCAAAACTATGTAGTTGTGTCATTACCTCTTTTAGTTTAGTAGAGGTTTTAGAAGAAGTGGAGGCTTCATTAGAGATGTGATTTCATGGGGTAGGGATATGTGCTAACTCGGGGTCTGATGAGAGTTGGGATTCTCAATTTTAGGGTATAAAGGCATTGGAGGCCTAGGAGAAAGTTTCCCAACCTAGATTAGACTATTCTTGGCTCTAATGGAAATATTATATGAAACTAGTAGTATCCTATACCCCATGTATTCAATCATGGATGAAATATCACTATTCAAGGCCTTTAGATAATAAAGAAAAGCATGTTGAGGTGTAGGTCTTATAACTTGAGGAATGTGATCCTAGGTCCTTTAAAATATTTTTTTGAAATCAATCATCTTCTCATTAGGTGCTCTCTTAGTTGTTGTAAGCTACTCCACCAGGGACATGTGATCTAATTTTTCTTCAAAATAATTACACAAGGTTGTGCCAAGTTCATCCCAATCAGGAATGGATCCAGGTCTTAGGATCCTATACCACTAAATTTCCTTACCCTTGAATGAAGATGTTAGTATCCTAATTGCTACATCATCATGTATAACTAGATGGAGAGCACATACATTTGCAACATCCTGGATATGATCAGTAGGGGTGACTTTATTTTTACCAGTTAAATCTAGAATGCTCTTGAATAAAGCCATTCTAATCTCATGTTGTGCATTGAGAACAAGTCGGTTGCCACCAGTAAAATTTGTAAATGGTATATTTCTCTATGGTGCTACCATGAGAGGTCTCATAATTCTAGTAGATTACAAGAAGGGTATGTCAAGAGGTAGAGTAGAGAGAGTCCTATTTGGTTGTGAATGTGACCTATAAAATTTTCTACCTGTTATTCCTCTCCAATTTGATAGTTGTATAAATTAAGAAACTCCTCTTGATCTTTACCTTGTCTAGATCCTTCTCATGAAATTCATGCTCTTAGACTACTAAACCAGTAAATAGATTTCTTGGAGTCGCCAGATGTGTTGATGCAAAGCTTTTCAAGGTTGAAATTCACCAAGATACGAGACCTTGTCCTTGAAAAATAGATCTAAAATCAAGGAGATGTAATGGAACACCTTAAAAATGAACTCGTTTCAAACCTATGAAATATAAGCTTTTAATATTGTCCCACCTAGCATGCATGAAGCTATTATCACAAAAAAACACCCTTCTATTTTGATCATGAATCTATGAATGAGCAACCAGTATTTCGGGAAACATGGGATTGTTTCTCATTTGTGGGATTGTTAACTTAGATAAACCCTCGGAGAAGGAAATTTTCCTCTACACCGATCTTACCGCTAAACTACTTTGAGAAGGGAAATCTTGTTATCTACTTCTATCCTAAGCTTCCAAGGGACTAGAGAGAGAGAGATTACATGAAAATGGGAATCCTAAGCTATAGAGGTGATTGAAACAAGAAAGGAATGTGAAAACATCCATATGAGTGAAAAATAAATGAAGAATGGGAAAGAGAGAGGTCAAACACAAGTGAGACAGTTCTAACTACATTTTCCAACATCATTTCCATGAAGCAAAACATATATGAAATGGTAAGAAGAACATAGAATGTAAAAACATGGAATATGTGATGAAAGGAAAGCAAAATGCAATAAAACACAGATATGGCATGAGAGAATAGACACAAAACATGGATTTATTTGTTAAATTAATGCACAATTCATTACAATTGTAAAAAGAAAGGTAAGGATTTTCTTCCGAATACTCAAACTAGAGGCTGCAACTCAACATTTCTCTAGAACAATTTTGAAAAAGTTCCATTACATGATCATTCCCTCTAAAATTTTTATTTAGAACTTATATTTATTTATTTTAAATAGAGGAGGGAGAGGGAGGTATTGTAGAGCACATATTTAATGGTCTCAACCATCCAAAAGATCAAAATGATTGCTCTACATAGGATGATTGACACTTGGTTGGATTTGATAACTTAACAGAAGCTTGGAGCCCTAGAAAACACGTTGCTTTTATGATTAAATGATACCCCCTACAATTATACATAGTCTGAACTATTTTCCTCATTTTTCACCCATTTAGACCCAAAAAAATATGATTCTCCTACTACAAAATCAAAGTGCTTGTGGAGAGCTTTCAAAGGAGACCAATCTTTTTCAATTTGGAGTAGGGGATTGAAATATATTATCATTTGGATATTTTACATGCCAGGATGCACTAGAATGTGAAAAATGGTAGAATTTGATTAGCTTGTAAATTTTCCTCTACCCATGTGTGTATCATTTCATACTTTTCCATCTACCTACCTCTCATTGGGTCATGGGATTGAGCCTTTCTTACTTTTACTTTTCTCTTCTTTTCTTTTCCTTGGTGAACTATTCTCTCTTTATGAATTATGGTCCAATAAAAAAATTCCATGTTTCCCACAATCGTTAGATTTTCCTTTGCTCTTATCTACCTATTTAAAATTGCAAGCCAATAAAATATTGTCATGCACTTTTGCAATTTACTTTTCAAATCCCCTAATCTGACCATTTGTGAAGTATGAGCCAATGAGGGGGCTCTACATACTTCACATTCTAGTATTTTTATTTCATTACTCTAACACCCATGAAGCATTAGCCAATGAGATCATTCCACACCCCTTCACATGTCAGTCCACTAGAAATCCCCGATTGAAAAATACGAAGCATTGACCAATGAGCAAGGTCCACGCCTTGATGTCTTTGTCGAGAATTTTGACAATCTCATCGAAAATTGTGAAAGATTGGCCAATGAGACCGCTCCACATATCTTAGGCTTTCCATACTTATGAAACTTTATTAAGCCTTTGTGTTTGTCGTAATTAGAAATGATAACTAATGAAATGGCTTCATGTGTCTATGAATTTTACATTTTTCAAGGTTTGATGGCTTCATATTGCAACTTTGAACCTTAAGGGAATTCAAAACTTTTAAATTTGAATTTTTTCCACCTAACCCCTTTAACCATTTATGACTTGATGGACCCAAAAAAATATGAACTATGTCTTTTTCTAGCGACTTCGTGTCCGAAAGAGACAATCACCTAAGGAATTTCCAGAATACCAACATGTAGCCCACCTATGATCATTGGTCCACTACCACATGGCCCTTGGGTCGGGACAACTTACTTCTACCATGTGTCCCCACTAATGTTGATGCTAAAGTTGACGGTCAAATGAATGTCAGTTGACTTTTTAACAATCTGCATATGTTTTTGAATTGCACTGCCCTGGATTTGCAAATACCAACGATCAGTGTATTTGGGAAGTGTAATTTGATAGCCGATTAACTGCCACATAATTGTAACAAATTTTTAAGTCCATTTTTGAAGATTATTAAGGCCAAAATAACTCGGGTGGTAATTTTTGGTAACAAATACCATCATGTGGCCTTGGTAGGGTACCTATACACACCCAAAATTACATGTGCTACATTTTCAGGAAAACGGTTATAAAGGTCCCCAGTGATGATTCAAAATCCTTTCAAGAAGGTGTTTGAGCTCAAAAACCCATTCACAGTATATATTTATAGCCTAGATAGCCTTACTTATCTTTTCCTTGCATTTTTCTAGCTTCCCCCTTCTTTCTGTGCTTGTTTTGGCCTTCACTGCTAGGAGCACCGCCCTACCTGGGGTGGCGGTCTAGAAACCACCACCCTATGCAAGGTAGTAGTCTTTTTTTATTTTTCCATGATCTTCATGTGATGATTCACTTAAGTTTACTTTTTAAGTGCATCTGTGAGCCAAATTTGCTAAAAATAGCTTCGTTTTCTTGGTTCTCCTTGTTCCTTCTATTTTAAATAGATTTAATGAGTGGAACTACCTCTTCAATTCCTTGTGCATGAAGTAACCTTCTATCCTCCATTCCTATATATTCCATGCTTGTATTCAAGAAAAGGGCTTGAGAATTTTGTGTATCTTGCATTTTTGTGCTGTCATAATCTTGCTAGGAATTACATAGCCAAGTTTAGATCTTTTGTGTTGTCTTTCTTCTACCTAAATTACATATATATTGCTTCCAAGCTTCCATCGCTCGAGTTCCATCCTCTTTCTTTTGTTATTTGCAGTCCTAATCCTTGGAGTCACATGAACACTTAGAGAAAGAAAGGAAAGAACTAAGGGGACAAATACTCATACTACTAGATTTACCAAAGCTCTTGTTATTCCAGTTGTAGTTGTGTATTTGTTTTTTTGGTTTTGTCAAACTGTCAATTACATATCAGATAGAGTAGAGAAACAATTCATTTCAATTAATCAGATAGTTGTAAGTAGATCAAATCAATAGGAAGTTTTCTCTTCAATATTACCAGGGAAGTTGTGGGTGAAAAATAGCTCTGTTAGAGTCATGATTTGTTCTTCACTTCTGAGGTAGGGTTGGAGAGATTTTATTTGAATTAGAATAGATCTTAGATTTAGATTCTAAGATCTACATAGATAGCTAGCTACATCCAGCTAGATATTTGTTTTAAATTGTTGATTAGATTAGATGCATTGTCTGAAAAGCTAGAAAATAACAAAAATATTTATTTCCATAGATTAGTTTGTTTTATTTCTTTGTTGTGATATATTGAGAAAACACCAAAAATATAGTTTATATTTCCTTTGATAGATAGCTCATCTGCCGAAAACAAATCAATTCATTTACATGACCATCAACGGTCTACAACAGGAAAAGACCTACAGTTTCGATCCTTTGGTCCCACAACCCAATGGGCCAAAGTTAATAATTGACATTGACACAAGTTTGCACTTAAAAATCTTACACACATCCACCACATACATAGAGAAAATAAGATAGTTAGAGACCTTGAACATAGCTGTTAATTAGGCCTATGACTTTTGGACTACTCTTGGAAATAGGATTTGATTGTATGCATGACCATACAAGGGCCTCAACCTCAACGAGTCTTTAGATATCTACACCCAATGGGCCTGCTAGTCAGTTAGATATCGACACTAGCTTACACACACATGTATTCATATCTTCACCGCTTCCACTTGATATTATCACACAACTTTCGTTGTTGAATATGAAAATCGATAAAGCTAAGAATTTTGGGAAATGACCAAAGAATCTCCCTTAGTTCCTACAACTACACTACATCTCTTGTCTCAATTTCCATGACCTTGTCTGGAAACCCATACGAGGCACCTGTAGGTTACTTTCCATGTATTCCACAACCAATCAATAGAATCTTGGCTGAACTAGACATTAATTGGAGTCTCCGAGTAGCTATCATATCAGACCCTACCATCACACCCCTTCAGGTTAGGAGAGCATTCTTTTCCTTAGATTCATAGATTCCGTTATTATGTGTTGAAGACATAAGGTTTCCCAATTAGCTTGGTCATCACCATCACTTTCACTCCCATTTCAATTCCACATTGGTTGTCTCGGCACGACCTCGAGAGGTTGGGTGTGAAGAAGGTCACGTGTTGATTTTATGTCATAAAAATTGGTGAACCCGACATGAAGAGCTAGTCTCTAAGTGTTTCCTCTTTCTTCCATCCTTTATCCTTTAGGTATTCTTATACCACCTGAATATTTCAGATATGATGAGTATAGTCAACCCATCCTAGGTTTAGACATGTACCAAAGTATCAAGCAAAGATACCACAACAGTCACCTTTTCTTTCAACATGGGAAGACAAATTCTCATCCACTCAAAACCCTTTGCTTCAGGGACCCAATGTTGGTTATTTTGTATGCATAAAAGAATTGGATCAAGTCACTCAGACTTATCCTCTTAAAACATCAAGTTCAAATAACATGAAATTCACTGGTGAAGCTAGTTCACCTCCTTGGGCATTATTTTGATAGCCCATTATTATACAATCGATCAACTCCCCCATCTCAATGAGGAGTATTTAGCATGGTATGCTAGGAGTGAGCAATAATTCCAACAAATGAACCAATATTTTGACAAGTTGCAATGACAAGGTGATTTATTTCTTCATAACAACAATACTACCCTCTACCAACTGAAAATATAATCAATGAGGGGTCGCAACATCACGAAAAATTCATAGTGGGATACCATACTCCTATAACAACCTCTCGAGTGTTCAACCAAAGGTATCTAAGCAAGGTATCACCCCATCAATGGGTGATGTCATTTCAGATTTGGTTGATAAAGTTAAGGAGTTAGAGCTTGCCCAAAATACATAGAATTCATATGTCAAGCAAGCATGGGCTCCTTCCTACCCACAGAACTATGGGCAAGTGCCGACTGCACAGAATCTACCAGTATACATGAATACTCCAAATCATGGGGACTTGTTAACTGGGACGGGTACCTTGGGTATGCCTCCTCAAGCTACATATGGATATCTACAATAGGCACCAACTGAAGTGCATTCTCGAATGCTATACTAGCCGGAAAAGTGACATTCCCTGGCTTTGTGCCTTCAGCTCCATATCAAAGTAATCAACCCCCTTATATGCACATGTATTCTAAATATCCATAGGGGACATGTACTCATACCCAGGTCCATATGGACAATAGCAAGGATGTCATACACCTCGCCAAATGTCTATGCTGTCCCATTTTAGTATCTAATACAACCCCCACCTCCCCAACGAGGGTCTTTAATGGTGGAAACGTATGCAAAGGGGAGTTATATGAATATCTCAAACAACCCCCTATATTTCTCCATTTGGGCATTCATGTTCCCGAGACCTTTACGATCTCCTAAAGTTCAAAGGGGAGGGCGATCTAAATGCTCACACCAAGGCTTATGTAATGACAATTTGAGAGCTACTCCCATGGGATGCACTCATTGCAAAAGATTTTCCGTAAGACACTTGAAGGTATTTATCTTGACTGGTATTATAGGATATTGTAGGCTTCAATACACTCGTTCAAACAACTTGTGTTAGAATTTATCAAAGCTTTTGATATGAATAAGCTACTGTGAATAGGAATATGAGAATTTATTCATATCAAACAAGAACATAACGAATCTGCAGTGCACTTCATTCAGAGGTGGCAACATGTTCTCTACTCTTTCATAAGTGCTCCAAACATGGATCAAACAAAACTTTTTGATTTGTTCCTTCACTCCCTCAACAAGGAGATGAAGGAAGAGGTTCAAAAGTTCTTGTTAAGGAGCTATGAAGAGGTGCTATAAGGTGCTCTTAGGATCTACCAAACAACCATTGATAGTGGTCATAAGACCTTCGAGAATAAATGGGAAGTTAGTTAACCCTGATCAAAACACTTCTGGTTACTCCAAAAATACAAACAACAATCAAGGACCAAAGATCCTTAACAATAATCATGGAGTCACGATCGACGGGGTAACTGATCAACCTAAAAATCCTAACATATTCAATCCCACTGGTATATGTGCTATGAATAACAACAACAATGGAAACAATTAGAGTAACAAAAATTTCTCACCCTCAGTAAATGTTGTGGATTTTAATCATCCCCAAAAATATAAACAACAACAACCTTAGCCACAAAGACAAATTCCAACCCCAAGCCCTAAAAAATACCCCAAACAATTCTAGAACTAGGGGAAAGGGTTCCAAAGTGTTAATTATAACAATTAACAACCAAACAACAACCATGGAATCAAAAAACAACAACATATGAAATAAAGGCCTCGGGATTACGATCCTAACATATATTGCAGTTTCCATAGGGTCTGCGGGCATGATGTAAGAACCTTTCACGATTGTAAAAAGTTTTTGCAGTAGTTTCTAGAAGAACAAAGACATTTGTTTTTTGACATGTTTCTGGCCAGCCCAACTACACCCAAAACGAACACCTATATGGTACCAAAGTGTCTCTAAAAAATACGCCATTAGGAATCTTCAACAATCCTCTCCCCACGTGTCCAAAGGATGGTAGAATAGATCCTAATGGTTCAAATAAAGGAATTGTAATAGGGACTCATGATCATGAAGCCTCAACTTCGTCAAACCCACAGGTGGCACTTCCTTCTGATGGTCGTCAATAAACAAAGATTTTAGGTTTTGTTGAGTTAGACGTTGAACCCCAAATTAATGCCGCAACAAGATCCAGAGACTATTCATCACAACCAATCTAGATTTATCTAGTTATGTCGAGATAGTGTTTATGACATGCTAAGAAATCCAAGAGGGCTTATGACTTGATCATCAATCTAACTAAGACCTTTTCACACATTTCATTTTTAGATCTATTGAAGAATTCGCCCTCTCATTGAGCCACTCTCTTGGAAGCACTTGGTCTTGGCCATTTGGATAATGTTACGTTGCTGCTAGAGGCACAAATAAACCATATAGACTTTGACATTTGCCCCTAGGGTAGCTTGAAAGCGATATTGGGTTTTTATTTGACATAAGAAAAATCCTACGGATGCTAAAATAGCCCGTGGAGGTGATCGACCTTGTTTTTGCAGATTTGGACCTACAACAACTATGTGAAGCACACAATGATTGAAGATGGGGTAGTAATTGATATAGTCCCCTTCTCTTTTCTTCTTCGAAGTTAGGATATGGGGAGACTAATTTCTCCTCGACACGAAACACATTGAGGGGCTATAATAGTCTCAAGGAAACATTGATCAAAATGATAGTATTACCCAGTCACTCTTGGGCCCAAAATGGTGCTTACTAAGTTTTATATTATAGATTGGGAAACCAACTTTAATATGATCCTTGGTTTCCCTTGGATCCACCACATGAAAGAAATCCCATCCACCCTATTCCAAGAAGTCAAATTCCTACATTTAGGGAAAAATTTATCACCCAAGGTGATCCAAAACCCTTTGATATACATCTGGCCAACTTAAGGAAAAAGCTAGGGGTCCACTATGAATTTGAGCTTCCCACTAACCAGTTAAACAAACCGGAAAGCATGTTACCAAAAAAAAAGTTGGTTCCCATGATGGTATTAGAGGTTATAGGTTTTATCGATGGTATTTTGGCAGTCAAGGATGAGAGTGTTGTTGTAGAGACAGTATCGTTAGGAACTACAACAAAGATTGTTGAACTATTAGAAAAGGATTTGTCTATCCTTCTCCCTTTTGATTCCATGGGTATGGGACATGCTTTAGGGCTTGGTTCCCTTCTAGCAGATGAGGTTTGTATGGTAGATGTAACTCGGATAAAATGAAAACTCACAAAGGATGACTCAACATCTATCTTTCGAGTAATTATTGGACACTCCATTTTGATGGGGCCGGTGTTGCTTTGGCATTGGGGCAGGTGTAATCCTTCCTTCACCCAAAGGAAGGGTTTTACCTTTTGATTTCAAATTTAATTTCGAATGCACAAACAATGAGGAAAAATATGAGGCTCTCTTACTAGGTCTCATTGTAGCTAAGAGAATGGGCATCCTCACATTAGGGTGTTGGGAGATTCACAGCTAGTCATAAATCAGGTATCCAAGGTATACAAGACTAGGGATGAACACCTACAACTTTACAAAACTGTCATGCTAGGCCTAACTAAGGAGTTTTATTTTATATCAATCGAGGAAATTCCACGTGAAAAAACCTTCGGAAGACTCTATAGTGACTTCTACCTCACGCTTCACCCCAAGTAGTGATTTACAGGACACCAACTTCACAGTTTCACTCGTGCTGAATCATTGATTCGCAAAGTGCCAGTAACATCAATGTTGACATATGTGGAAGCTAAAGACCAACTTGACTCTTCACCCTATTGATAGGGATGAGTCAACCTTAAGTTACTTAAACACTCTGAAAGAGTTACATCTTACTTATTAAGAGGTAGAATTTTCCCTAATCCCACATTCCTCCTCTTATTTTGGCAATCTAATGATTGAGTCCTCTCTGGGAAAATATATTGAGATTTATGATGTAGAAGAAGAAGGGGATTTGGAGTTTCCTCTAGCCCTACCTGATTTTGAGGAGGGTAATGCCTCCTTAATCGAGGGAATGATTGATATAAACATTGGAACGAAGGAGGAACCAAAAATATTAAAACTAGGGTCCTCTCTAACTCTAGAGGAAATAGAAATTCATACCCAAATCCTCAAGGAACATCAAAAATCCTTCACATTTAGTTACAAAGAAATGATGGGAATTACACCACACATCACAGTTCACAATCTCGTCACTAATCCGGATGCCAAACTAATTAAGCAAAAGTCAAGACCTATGAAGCCAAAGGTGGCCCTTATGGTAAAAGAAGAGGTAATGAAGCTTCTCCAGGTAGGATTTATCAAGCTTGTTGATTATTCACAATGGGTATCTAACATTTTCCCCATCCTAAAAAAGAATGGAAAGATTCGTATTTGCATAGAATTTTGGGACATTAACAAGGATTTTCCCAAGGATGATTTTCCACTACCATCCATTGATCTTATCATTGATATAATAAGCGGGTTTAAGTTGTTATCTCTTATGGATGGGTTTCCAAGATATAATCAAATCAAAATCTCTACCGAGGATCAAGATAAAACTAAATTTATAACTCCTTGGGGAACCTATTATTATGTTGTCATGCCATTTTGTCTTAAGAATGCTGGTGCCACATATCAATGAGCAATGACCTACATATTCCATGATCTTATTCATAAAATTGTGGAATCCTATGTAGATGACCTGCTGGTCAAGGCCAGAAGCACTGCAATCACCTAGAGGTGCTTTGTATCATTCTCTCATGCTTGATTGAGTATGGTGTCACATTAAATCTAGAAAAATGTGTATTTGGTGTAATAGGTGGTAAGATCCTAGGTTACATTATATCTTCACGGGGAATTGATGTTGACCCGGCCAAAATATGAGTTGTGTTAGAAATGGTTCGCCATCAGATGAGTTTGGTATTAGATCTTTTCTTGGGAAACTCAGTGCAATCCGAAGGTTCATCCCTAACTTAACCTTCACCATTCATCCAATCAACAATTTGTTGAAGAAATATTATAACATTGATTGGATGGAGGAATACGATGAGGCCTTCGAGGAAGTTAAATGATTTTTTTATCTCCTCCCATGCTAATGCCACCAAGGTCAGATCACCCTTTGATCTTATATTCTTGGGCTACAGACATTTCACTAGCTTGTATGTTAGCTCAAGAGGATGATGACAAGTGGGAATGGGTTGTTTATTTTATCAGTCAAACGTTACTCGATTATGAGACATGCTACACGTAGGTAGAAAAAGAATGCCTTGCCATAGTTTTTACAACCAAGCGCTTAAGACATTATATGTTCAATCAACAAAAAGGGTCATCTGTCAAGTCAGACCACTTACATACATTCCTCATGCAAGGATCCTTGTTTAAAAAGGTGGGCATTTCATTACATTAATGGGTGAATTCGAGTTAACATTTGTAAATCAAAAATTCGTTAAGGGTCAAATCATTGCAGATTGGTTGGCTAATAATCCATTAGACGGGGTGATTTGGTAGATTTGGACTTTTCGACGAGTGTGTATATTTCGTTGAAACTAGGCCCCTATCTATATGTGCCCTTAGTACATAGACATTATAAATTTCATCATGGACCACACATACCCAGAAGGGGAAATGTCACAACAAATAAGATGGTTATGCATAATTTCCACTAAGTATGTTATCTTGGAACAAGTGCTTTATCACATAGCCTTTGACGGAATGCTATTGAGATGTGTTGATGCTGAAGAGTCTAAAAAGATTCTTTATGAGTCACACAGTGGGGTATGTGGTGGCCACTTTGTGGCCATGCCACTTCCTAGAAGATACATCGGATGGGATATTTCTGGCCCACCCTAGAGCATGACACGGTATAGTTTGTGCATAGATGCCACAAGTGTCAAGAGTTTTCCCACAAGATCCACATACCAACACAATCTTTACAACCAATCGCAACTCCATGGCCTTTCTCCACATGGGGCCTAGATCTGATAGGGAAATTCTCTCTCTCATCAACAGATGGCCATAATTTCATAATCACGGCCATAGAGTAATTCTCTAAGTGGGTAGAGGCCATTCCCCTTACCATTTTCCTTAGCACTGTAATTGCTAAGTTCATCCTGAATCGAGATCATTTTTAGGTATGGAGTGTCACAGTCGTTATTTCTTATAATGACATGTCTTTTAAAAATGACAAGATGCGTGAGTTGTGTAAAAAGTTCAAAATAAGTCATCACACAACTTCTCTCTACTACCCTCGGGCTAATGGACAAAATGAGGCTACCAATAAGAATTTAATGTACATTCTTCTAAAAACCGTTAAGGAGAATAAACAAGATTGGCATCTAAAGCTTTTTTTGGCCTTGTAGGCCTACTGAATGTTGGTTAGAACACTAATGGGGAAACCCCTTTTCCTTAGTATTTGAAGTGAGGTAGTTCCGCCACTTGAAGTTGAAATACCTAGCCTCCACATTTCGCTACATGGGATCCTGGGAGAGGAGGGTTATCGAGAAGCTTGTCTCTCCCAATTAGAAAGCCTCAATGAAGCTAGACTGAATGCTGAGCAATGGCACAATGTGTACGTTGACCATATGGCTCGGAAATATAATAAAAAGGTGTATGAACGTGATATATATAAAGGAGATTTGGTATTAAGACTCGATAGCCAAATAGATAAGAAGACCAGTGAGGGAAGAAAGTTCAAACCTAGGTGGTTAGGTCTGTATCGAGTGGTGGAAGAATATAAAAATGGTGTATTCTACTTGTGTACTCTGGAAGGTGAGGAGTTTAGTGAATCTGTGAACTCCCTTCACCTAAAGAGATACTACGCATGATCCATCAACATTCTCATATGTACATCATTGCATTTACATTACATTTTCATGTGTCTGTTCATTTTGTAAAAAGTGTGATCAATGAGCTTATTCTTATAGCAATTCCTAAAAACTTCTGAATAACTGGAAAAACATTCAAATCATATATCTTCAAATCTTCATCGTATCATAAACTATTTTTTTATCACTCATCAATCCAAACAAGATAAGACAAAGTTTTGATAAAGAACCATACCAAGGCTTACATAATTGGTTCTATTTTTGGTCTCTTCTTAGGATAGGTGTATTTTGTTCATGGCATGTTCTAGAAGATTCATGGTGTCACATCTATCCCGCATACATCTCCTTAGAAATAAGAGCATTCTAAACATTTTTTTCCAAATAAGTAAGTCAAGTGCAAATCAACAAAAAAAAATTATTTTACACATTTATTTTCCCTACCAACCTTTGGTGTTGAGATTTTGTCTCTTACTAGTGATGTAGGGATGGAAAAGGAATGAAATGCCCTTACTCGCCTATGCTTTGTCCATGGTTATAAGCCTGTGCTTCCTACTGGTAGCATGGGGCAAGGTATAGGGGGTCTCTTTGAAAAACCTAAAATTCATGAACAATTAAATCAATTACTATGAAATATTAAGTCAAAACAAAGTGAATTAGATGTTCAAAATTCCAAGAAGAATTCAAAACCCTAAAACCCGATTTTTTCAACCAAGTGGCCATCTACGGATATAAGTTGAGATAAAATGCAAAGCAATTCACATTCTAAACTATGAGGTATCATGAGTAGGTTAAGGTTATAGTGTCCCAATTTGGTTCGCCAAACCTCCATCTTTCTCTCATCACTTCCATTCAGCATGTTTCATGGCTTGTGCCCTTTCTAACTCTTGGTGTTGAGCCCTTGCATCTTACTAGTTGTGTAAGGTTTGTAGTGGGGCAAGCATATCTATTCATCATATCATTATATCATCACGTTTCGTTAGAACAAATACGAAGTACCAAAGATTGCAAAACAAACCAAGTTTAAAATCAAATTGTGTTTACATCATCATATATCAGCATTATGAAATAAAATAAATAAATCATTCTATTATCATTTCACATCCATTGCATACATTTTGAAAAGCATAGAAAAGTGGAAATTATGAACATCTAGAGTACACATGAGAGATAAGAAAAAGAGAGTCAACTTAGATACAATAGAATTCCATACCGGAAAAAGAGTTTGTATAAATCATAGTGGATCAAGTCTATATACATTGTCATCGTGTGCTAGGAATTTTCAAAAACACTCATAACCAACCTGAAACACAAAAAAAAATCATATAATGTCAAAAAATAGTATCAAAGCAATAAAGGCTCAACGACCTGTCAATCCCTATGGGATCCCTTAGATGGCGCGTAGCCATTCCTAGGGCTCCTACCGTGGCTACAATGATGCTAAGAATGGTCTAAATGGTGTGAGTTCTCATGGTGGCACTGCTTCCTATAGCCTCACTATGAGAATCAATTCACCTCTTCAGGTGCTCAATGGTCTCATATCCAGCCAATGTGGTATAAAGGGAATACACTTTCTCTGTAACCTTCTAAATGGGGGCGAACATGTCAGTATGTTGACCGAATGCTAAGGGATTCCATGAATAAGCAATCAACTTGGTCTAGGTCTTCCCAAAGGGATCAACAAGGTATCTACACATACCCGATGAATGAGCTCTCACCACTCATGTGTGGATGCTGCAAAGGAAGAAAAGAAGAGATAGTGAGCTAAGAGAAAATCATGAACGCAAGTTAGAAGAGAATGCTAAACTAAACCTACGAAAATCAATAAGCAAAAATAGAGAAGGGAGTATTGAACATACTTGGGTCTCTCGGGCATCCATGTGGGATCAATGGCTATTGCGGCAGGTGCTACTAGTGGCTATGGAGCCTCCCAAATCCAAAGGCATGGTGTTGTCCCATCACGAACTCATCATCTCCTCCAAGTGTCTCCTATGAGACTAGAGTCTCTCTCTCAGTGTTCACCTCCTCGCGCACTGCTATGAGGATCTCCTGAGTGTCATGCCACTTAGGGTGGCTATTAGCTCCCTCTAAAGGTCCTGCCCCATCATCCTCATCTCCACTCAACTCCCCCTCAGTATCATCTCCTACCTCCTCCTCAGATTCAGAGTCCAAATACATCTGATCATCCTCCTCCCCAATCTAAAGTAAAGGTTCTTGAGGAGCACCAGCTACTCACCGAACCCGAACTATTTGCCTAAGCTGTAATAGGCACACCAGAGTAAAAATATCCAAAAAATCCCCTCTAGGACATCTATGTGCCTCATGAATAGTCATATAAACAAGCATCACTAGAGGAAACATGACAGGTATGGAAGACCGAATTGTGGGGTACTGATCAAAGGGGTGAATATCTAGTCTCCTAGCCCTATCAACTATCTCGACTCGTGGAAGAGAAAACTACCATCATCATAGTATCCTAACACCATATCTCATCCATGTCCGATAGAGTGTAGGCATCATGTCAGCCATAGTCGAGAGAGGCCACTAAATGATGTGGAGTCTAGAGCACTAACATGTGTGTCCATCTAGCTACCCAGACGACCTCTCTGGATCTAATACTTGTACACCCCTTACCATATGGGATGAAGCGGTCATAGACCCAACTCATGATCGGGGTAGGGTGGCTCAAGGACTATCCCCCGCAATCTAACGAATCAGTATAAATCATCAGACGTGGTCTCTAGAATATATACTCCCTGGCATACTTATGGCCATGATCCTTGATCTATGAAATGATGGGGGCCTAATAGTACAAAAGTGTATCTCCTCTATTGTCCCCAATCAATCTCAAGGACAAGATACCAATGATGGCTCTCAGGAGGATAGGAATGGAAGCAGTAGTAATAGACCAAACCTTCATTGCATTTTTTGAGCTAGAAGAGAAAATAACATCTCCCATGTATGTAGCCTAATGTGCCATCACAACTCTGGACCCAACTTTCGTCAATGTTAGTCTCCTACCAAGTACCAGGAGACTAAGAATGTGGTAGACATCCTCCAAAGTGATGTTTTTCTCCCCTATGACACCTAAGAACCGGAAAGTGTTCTGGTCCACATCCCAATAAGAAAATAAGTCACATAGAATGTGACTGGAAGGAGAAACATGGGGCTCTTGCCTATCCTCCAGATACCTACCCACTGCAAAAGATCTATCTTAGCCTAGGTTAGCTGATCTAAAATCCCAGGGACCCAATCATACTCTCTCTCTCTCTACTCCAACATATGTACTCCACCTTCTTCTGCATCCACAAAAACATGAGAAATGAGAAAGTTAGTAAAGAACATCACATAATAAGCTCATCAAAGACATGGTAAACTCTCAAAAATCTAAAAAAGTTATGTTTTGAGCATGTTTTGACATTTTGTCCAGAACCGCATTTGCCTAGTACGGGGTGGTGGTTCCAAGACCACCACCTTGCCTTGGGCGGTAGTCCAATGACTGCCGCTCCGCTTTGGGTGGTGGTCCTGTGACCACCGCCCTGCTTTGGGTGGTGGTCCTAAACCAATTTTAAAAATGCACCCTTAACCCTAATAAAAACCAAAAGCTTTAAAATTGACCATTTTTGACAAAATAAAAGCATGCCCTATGGGCACCCCCTAAAGACCTAATCAAGACAAGAAATTTTTAAAATCTCCCCCCTAGGTGAAGTTTTCAACGTTTAAAATTTTAGTGTGCAAAAAGAAAAAGAAGGAAATAACTAACCGAGAGAGCATGTCGGCTAATCTCCGCTTTCGTGGAGGCATGATCACAATCTCAACACAAATGTATCAACCGTATTCTCATAGAAAATGGTCACCATGAATCCATAGCTCCAAATCAATTAAAAATCCATATCAATAATGCACAAATGAATTGGGAAATGAATTTGTTTTGATATATATATGATATTTCTAACTTCGTTTTGAGTGTATGTGTTTATAGGGATGGAACATTGGTGCAGGTATATTTATGCATCCCCACACAAATGGTAAGTCCTCTTGTCATTTTAATTTAGTGTTTATTTTTGATATTTTATCTATCTACACTTGAGTATTCCTTTTCATTTTTAGGTAGTGGGATTTTGGATGGTGAGATTTCTACACTCGGGTGTGTCAGGTATAGCTTCTAACTCCCCATTTTGGGAATGCCATACTCGAGACTCTACATTTTACGCCTCTTTCATGGCTAAGATGCTTCTCCGAGGGGGAAATATGTACGCACCCAAAATTTATTACACTACATTATTGGGGAAATGGTTATAAAGGTCTCCAGTGATGATTCAAAATCCTTTTAAGAAAGTGTTCAAGCTCCAAAATATCATTCGGAGTATATATTTGTATCCTAGATAGCCATACTTATCTTTTCCTTACATTTTTCTAGCTTCTCCATTCATTTTGTTCTTGTTTTAGCCTTCATTGCCAGGATCGTCACCCTACCTGGGTTGGCGGTCTTGAAACTGCCACCCTACGCAAAGCATCGATCCTGATCGATTTTTCCATAATCCTCATGCGATAAATTGCATGTGAAAATTCACTTAAGTTTACTTTTTGAGCACATCCATGAGCCAAATTTGCTAAAAATAGCTTCTTTTTTTCTTTGTTATCCTTGTTCCTTCTATTTTAAATAGATTTAATGAGTGGAACTGCCTCTTCAATTCCTTGTGCATGAATTAACCTTCTATCCTCCATTCCTATACATTTCATGCTTGTATTCAAGCAAATGGCCTAAGAATTTTTGTATCTTGCATTGTTGTGCTGCCATAATCTTGCTAGGAATTACGTAGCCAAGTTTAGATATCTTTTGTTATCTTTCTTGTTTTCGCATTATGGCCAAATTACTTCCAAGATGCCATTGCTTAAGCACCATCCTCATGTTATTGTTCTTTGCATTCCCAATCCTTAGACTCACATGAACACTCAGAGAAAGAAAGGAAAGAATCGAGGGGACAAATACTCATACTACTAGATTTTCCAAAGCTCTTGCTCTTCTAGGTTAGAGTTGTGTATTTGTTTTCTTTGTTTTGTCAAATTTTCAATTGCATATCAAATAGAGTAGAGATAAAATCAATAGGAAGTTTTCTCTTTAATATTACCAGGGAAGTTATGGATGAACAATAACTCTATTAGGGTCATGATTTGTTCTTCACTTCTGAGGTAGGGTTGGAGAGATTTTATTTGAATTAGAATAGATCTTAAATTTAGATTCATCTCCATAGATAGCTAGCTACATTTGTCTAGTTATTTGTTTTAAATTGTTTATTAGATTAGATGCATTGTCTGAAAAGCTAGAAAAACAGAAAAATATTTATTTCCATATATTAGTTTGTTTTATTGCTTTTCTTTGATATATTGAGAAAACACCAAAAATATAGTTTATATTTCCTTTGATAGATAGTTCATTTACCAAAAATAAATCAATTCATTTTTATGACCACCAATGGTCTACAACAGAAAAGACCTACGGTTGTGATCCTATGGTCCCACAACCCAACATGCTAGAGTTACTAATCGACATTGACACAAATTTGTACTTAAAAATATTATGCACACCGACACATTCATAGAGAAAATAAGATAGTTAGAGACCTTGAAGATAGCTACTAATCAGGCCTATGACTTTTGGACTGCTCCTAGAAATAGTATTTGATTGCATCCATGACCATACATGGGTCTAAGCCTCAACGAGACTTTGGTTGTGACCCACAGTCCCATAACCTAATTAGCCTGCTAGTTAGTTAGATATCGACACTATCTTACACACACATGTATTCATATCTTCACCGCTTCCACCTAATATTATTACACAACTTTCATTGTTGAATATAACAGCTGATTAGGATAAGACTTTCTAGAAAAGACCAGAGAATCATCCTTAGTTCCTGTAACTCCACTACATCTCTTGTCTCAATTTCCATGACCTTGTTTGGAAACCCATACGAGGCACCTGTAGGTTAATTTCCATGTATTCCACAACCAATCAATAGAATCTCAGCTGAACTAGACATCAATTGGAGTCTCCGAGTAGCTATCATATTAGACCCTACCATCACACCCCTTCAGGTTAGGAGAGCATTCTTTTCCTTAGATTCATAGATTTTATTATTACGTGTTGAAGACATAAGGTTTCCCAATTAGCTTGGTCATCACCATCACTTTCACTCCCATTTCAATTCCACACTAGTTGTCTCAAAGACAACCTCGGGAGGTCGATACGAAGAAGGTCACATGTTGATTTTCTATCGTACATTACCCATTCCTATCTTCAAGCATTTGATGGATCTTTTTGGTAGTTCAAGGTGTAAATCTTGATACCCTCTCTTTACCTCATCTCTTTTTCATTTTCTGATGTATAATGTAAAATCACTAATTAGAAAAGGGAGGATGTTCTACAATGTAAAAGGGAACTATGTAAAATTTATCCTTGAGAAGTATTTAGTTATATACCTCCATTTGAACGTTGCAATGTTTTCTTGTGCCTTTTGCTTCACATGTAATGGTCGATGCATACTTTGAAATAGATAAATTATTTTTCTTGTGGTGTTCCTCAACCCTAAACAAATAAGTCTCATTGGAAGTGAACAAAACAACTTTGTCAAGAATAATAATAATGGATGAAGTCCTATGGAGGTCAGAATGATAACTCTAAGGATGGAAATAAATCTGAGCCTAGAAAGGGACCTATAGGAGGTTGTTATAACCATGGGAAATATCATTACACAAATCGATTTCCTTTGAAAACAAATGATCATAATCGAAACAAAAGATACATGCTTTGTAGTAGCTGACAAGTAAGTTGAAAAATAGGCCACACCCATAGAAGTTTCGGGTAAGTTATTTGGCATACCTATAACTATTATTTTTGATACGGAGTTACTGAATGTTTTATTTCTAGTAAATTAGCATCAAAACTAAAAATAAAAGCTGGAAAAATAGATAAAACATGGACTATACATTATGGAAACAATGTTGTTCATATAGTTAGTATGTGTCTTTTTGGAGCATTCCTTGATTTACCTAGTTTTTCCGCTGAAGTTGATCTTTATGTTGTACCTTTGGGGTCTTATGATGTAATCATAGGTGTTAATTGGTTAGCTGAACATAAAGCAAAAGTGGATTGTTTTAAAAAACATATTAGTTGTTTAGATGACCTACAGAAAATAGTAGAGATTCAGGGTGTGAAACGTGAGATTTTGTTAGGAAACTGTCAGCTATGCAACTTAAAAAAGCCAAAAATAAAGGTTGTACCTTATATGTAGTAAATATTTCAGAAATTTCTGAGGAGAATAGGGATGTCATGGAACAATATCCACTATTATGAAACTACAGTGATGTGTTTTGGAAGAGTTACTAGGTCTTCCACCAAAAAGGGAATTTGAATTCACTATTGAAATCAAGCCTGGAACCGAGCCTATTTCTAAGGCACCATATCGAATGACTACTATAGAATTAGTAGAGCTTAAGGAACAATTACAAGAATTTTTTTCTAAAGGTTTGATTAGACCGAGTGTTTCACCTTGGGGTGCACCAAGTAATTTTTGTGAAAAAGAAGGATGGAACACTTAGATTGTGCATTGATTACGTAATGTTAAAAAAGCAAAAATCAAGAGTAAATATCCACTCCCTATAATTGATGATCTATTTGATTAGATGCATGGAGAATCAGAATATTCTAAGATAGATATTTGATCCGGATATCATCAATTAATGATTAAGGATGAGGATATTCATAAAACAACTTTTAGAACAAGGTATGGACATTATGAGTTCATAGTTTTACCTTTTGGATTAACAAATGCACTTGCAACTTTTATGAATTTAATGAATAATATCTTTTAAGAATACTTGCAAAAATTTGTGCTTGTATTCTGGACTACATTCTCATATATTCTAAAAGTATTGATGAACAACATGAGCATTTGAAGATAGTTTTGGAAATTTTTAGAAAGAGACGGTTATATGGTAAGCTATCTAAATGTTCTTTGTATGACACAAAAGTGCACTATTTGGGACATGTAATAAGTAATAATGGAATTATTGCAGATCCTTCTAAAATTGTAGATAAAAATGAGTGGCCTGCACCAAAGAATGTACATGAAGTTAGAAGATTCATGGGTCTTGCTGGTTACTATAGAAATTTTTTAAAAGACTTTTCTAAAGTGGCTACACCAATAACTTCATTACAGAAAAAGCATAAGAAGTTTTTTTAGAATGAGAAATGTGAATCTTCATTCATAAATTTGAAGGATCAGTTAACATCAACACCTATTCTAATGGTACTAGACCCTAATGGAGGCTTTATTGTCGTAACGGATGCATCTAGGGAAGTTCTAGGAGGTATTTTGTTATAAAATGATCATGTCATAGATTAAGAAATGCAAAAACTAAAGTTACATGAGTTGAATTATGCTCCACATGATTTAGAGCTTTTTGCCATTGTTCATGCACTACATGTTTGGAGGCATTATCTTCTTGGTAAAACTTTTGAATTAAAAACTGATCATCTTGGGCTGAAGTATATTTTCACTCAGCCAAATCTAAATGCAAGACAACGAAGATGGTTAGAGTTTTTGTCTCAATATGATTTTGACATAAATTACATTAAAGGTAAGGAAAACAGAGTAGTTGATGCTCTAAGTCATAGGAAGCACATTTCTACTCTTATAACATTGAGAACTCAGTTTAAGGATGAAGTAAAAAGTGTTATGGAATCTGATTCTTACTTTCAGCAAGTAAAAATAGTGCTTGTTGTAGATCCAAATGATGTGAGATATAAAGGTTTTCACTTTGATAATGAAGGAATCTTAAGATTTGAAAACAAAGTATACATACCTTCGTTAAATGATTTAAGAAATAAATTGTTAGCAGAATTTCACAATTCACCTTTCTCTTGACACCTAGGTATTTCAAAGATGCTTGCTAATATAAAACAACAATATTTCTAGAAAGGGATGAAAAAGGGCGTTATTGATTTTGTGACACATTGCTTGGAATGTGAATGTGTTAAAGCTGAACATATGCATACAACTAGTTTATTGTATCCTCATAGTATACCACAGTAAAAATGACAAGTAATAAGAAAGGATTTTGTACAAAGGTTACCTATGTCAAGAAATAAACATGATTTTTTTTTGGTAGTTTTTGATAAATTAAC
The DNA here is from genome assembly GCA_018340775.1 of Taxus wallichiana var. yunnanensis. NCBI lineage: Eukaryota > Viridiplantae > Streptophyta > Pinopsida > Cupressales > Taxaceae > Taxus > Taxus wallichiana. Next base: position 203,142,368 of record CM031242.1, on the reverse strand, counting down.
AAAAGTAGCACATTTTATTGCTAGTAATCGAAGGATGATTCTCTTGTTTTGGCAAAGATATTTTTACATAAAATTTTTAGATTACATGGAGTACCTAAATTAATCATATATGATAGAGATCCTAAGAAATCATAAAATAAGTAAATGCAAGGTCCAGTGGGATTAGTTTAACGAAGACAAGGCAACACTGGGAAAATTTGGAAGATAGGAAAAATACTTTTCCATATTTCTTTGAATGAATTGATTCTCGATGGTGATTAAAATTTGATATTTTATCTTTATATGACACTAAGCCTTCTAGTTTTGGGAAGATAACTATGTTTTCTAAATAAAAAGCTATGTGAATTCTGATTTCTAGAACTTTAAAATTTTGATATTTTTGCAAACATATGAAAGGAAAGTGAATAAATTTATTGTCCTTAATCAAATGATCAAAATATGATAATTATCGGGATGATGAATATTTTAAGGAGGGAAGTATGTAACACCTTTGACAAATTGTTATATTTATATTTTCCATTGCAAGCATTGACATGTGATTTTCTTGAATGAGGTGTGTTCCTTTTATTGTTGAAGATCATGCTTACCATGGATAAATAATTTCTTCTCTTGGATTCATTAGACTGAAATGATATGGTTTTGCAAAGAATATATTTTCACTTCAAATAGGTGAGTTTTAATTTGGTTATGATGGTTACAAACTTATCTTTATTAAATGACTCATCCTTAAATCAATGGGAATGTTTTATATCTCCTTACCTAGTCGAATAGTAAACTAACATTCGAGAGGTTGAGAGACATAAATGACTGAACCTTTGTATGTTTACAAATTCTTTATTGTCTTGTAAGATCATGCCTGCATTATAATGTATGTTTTGTGATTGGATATTCTTGATTGATCTCAGTGGGATGCTTATGGAATTAAGTGAAATGAGGCTTACTTCAGGACTATTGAGGAACAATCTAAGTTTTAGACATAAGAGATATATCCTAACGGGATTCTAAACTAAGGTAGATGTACCTATTTTTCTAGCTCTGTCTATTGTATTCATGACACCATCCTTTCCTAAGTTACATGTTCTAAATTGAGGGAACCACCTAAGGTAATCTTTGGGCTATTTCTAATTCTAATACCTAATGCTATATGGTTGTGAGATATGACCTAGCCTAAGGTGGTAATTTCTTATCGAAATGATCTTAAACCTAAGGTTATTATTTCTAAACTAGCCTAAGGTATTTTCCTAAGCTAATGGTACATATCCTAAACTAATGAAGTCTGCAAAGGGGACCTAAGGGTCATATGGAAAATGGGAGGCTAGGTGCGGTTGAGAAGCTATTTATGAGATTTGATTTTTGTATTAAATTATAGTGAATTTCCAAATTAGGCGAAGCATAAAAGTTAGCAGAACCTACGTGGATTCTTCAATAAAGTTATCAATGCATGCAAAAGTCGAATTACGAATCACCAATTTTGAATGACAAGTGGCATGGAAAGATAGGCGGGAATGTGAGAGTAAATGGAATTAATGAATCTCGATTTTTGTGAGAAAACCATCTTGGAAACAATGTGGGTGGATTTGTTGGAGGTTGTTTGGTCTTGCATGCTTTGTGATTTTTGCTCTGCATGGAGCTATCTAGTTCTTCGAACCAGCAGTTCGATTTTCACTTTGTGGCTATTTTTGGTTTCCCGGTCTATTTTTGATTCAAGGAAAGTATATGAGGCATTGGGGAAAGAGATGTTTTGTTGTTGATCTTTCTTAGAGGAGAAGAAGAGTTGGAAGCTCGGCTGGAAGTCTCCTTTGAATTGGCAGAAGCACTATCAGGCATGATAGGCTCTACCCATTAAGATTTCTTGCTTTTCTCTAAATGTTTCATTAAAATAACTCTTCTCTCATGAGATAAATGGTTACCTAGTTTGTTTGGTTATTTTCTTTCATGTTAAAGGAATCTCTGTAATTTTTATATGAATCCATTACATGATAATGTTATTTTTTGGATGTTTTTCTTTGAGTAAGTTTAATGGTGAAATGCATATGGAACTTTCGAGGCTTTTGTGTTTTGTTTAGAACTTGCATTCGAGACTATCTTCTCGAGAAAAGAGCTTGAGTAAATGGTTTTTTATTTTATTTTGAACTAGTAGTCTCTTTAGAAATCTTCTCTTTGATGCATCTTTGAGTTTGAAAAAGTTGTAGTACTTCTATCTCAGACTGTACTATTTACTTTGAACACGAATTGATGTGAAAACGTGTAAGGATATTCTGTTTTCCTCTATTTTGGGTAACCCGTGTCATTTTTTAACTAAAATTCTTTGATTTTTTTGAAAGATGGGTGCATGACCTTTTATAAAAGCGCATCTTATTTGTGAGGATGTAATACCTCCGGTTTGAGATTGTATTGTTTACTTATCCTTCCGTATGAATTTGAATTCTTTTGAAAGAAATCGATAATGGGTTTTTAAAGTATTTGGAAGTGTTGTGTTCTCAGTACTTCAACTTGTGTTAAATCGATGGAATAATTACCCTTCTCTACACTAAACTTCTCTATCTTGATCTTGATGTGCTAAGATGGAGTGTGAAAGTTATTATAGTTGGGATTTGTTATAGTTCAAATTCGTGAGATTGTAGAATTTTTTTGACTTACTACTTTGTGTTGGGTTTTTTTATTATCTTTCTTAACTTTTTGAATGGATTTCTTGGTGATACAAAAAGGAGTTGAACATTATTGTAAACTATGTCTTGTTTTATAAAGACTTGGTACTTCTATTTCGGTATCTATTGTATACTTTACTCTACAATATGAATGGATGAATGTGGATTATGGAATTGTAAGTGTCCTAAATTTCTACTTCTATTTGAATCTGGGTTAGTATTGGTATTTGATGTTATTTATATGGTTTGAGCTCGTAAGGAAAAATAGAAGTAATGTTTTCTTTAATCTTCACATTTGGTATGTGTTCTCTTTTGGAACTTGTGGAAGAAATTCTGGATTTTAAATGGGATTTGAAATTCAATTGATAATACAATGGTGAATGAATTCTAGGTTTGAATCCTTTCTATTGAGTTTCCCTTAACTTTTGGGAAGTTAAGTTTTGTTTTCTCAAACTACTCTATAGATCGACTCTCTTCCATTTTGTAGAGTGTTTATCATCCTAGGCATGTTTGAATTCTTGAGTTAAACTTTTTGCCCCTTTTGATCTTGGATGAAGTAATGTGAACTCACTCTTACAAACTAGAAACTTCCTTGTGATTGTTTAATTTATCTTGTTACTAGTTGATTGTGGAAAGTAAATGGAATAGTAGTATGTTTAGGAAACTTTTGGTATTGTCACTTTCTACAGTACGAGAAAACCAAACCATCCCCATTTGACTTTTCTTGATCTCAGCTAATTTGTATAGAATCAATTTTCATGTCAATTCAAGAAGTGCACAACTAAGCCTAACTGTAGAAGGGAAAAGGTAATCAATTCTTGTCTCGATTGTTTTGATTGGTGAGTTATGCATTATTAGGAAAAAAAAATTTGAGGGACTCCTCTCTCGTGCACTCAATAGTAAGTATGATCCATTTCGGATGGACACAAGTAAGAAATAATCCATTCATAAGGCTTACCTTGTTTAATGGAACATATGGAAAATGACTGATATCTCCTATAATGTAGAATATTACATAACGATTGCAAGTAAGATGATAATTGTTTTGTTTCTCTCCTTCTTAAATGGTTTGGGATTCTTGTTAATGGTTTTTGTCTCTTACATGGTGAATCATTTTATTAGTTCTCTTAACGATATAATTATGTAGGTACTCAATTATGTACTTTCTGAACCTGATTTCTATCTCTTAGATGAATGGTGAATCGTGGATAGTCCATATCAATTCTTCTTCTTATTTATTTAAGTTTTAGGATGAATCATCCTAATTATGTACTATGTTGAAATGAATTTGTCTGCACATGATTCTAGAAACTTGGTAAAATGACAATAAGGTCTTGATTTTAAAAGTAATTCTTTTTGTTACATAGTAAATTTAAATTCGTATTTCAAATTCAGAAAGAATTATGAAATGATTAAAATACAAGGGCTATTATTTGATATAAATAAGTAATTGTTTGGGACAATACTTACTTGGTATAATGCAGTAGTTGCTGATTATATTATGATCTTTTCTTAAAAGTGAATTTTGATTTATTATTTGTACTTCTTTTATGATTGTTATTACTTATGCTTATTTGTATGATACATTAATTGTTTCATTAAAGCAGAGTTGTTTTAATGGAACAATTAGTGGAATACATTTCATTTTAATTCTTAGTGCTTATCATGCTCAGTTCAATAAACTGACCCGTGCTAGCAATTTTTGTAGATGGACTTCGTAAGTGATAAAAGAAGAATTTTTTTTATGATGTATTGACTGATTTAAAGTTTGGCTCTTTTGTAAGTAATTCGATTCATTCACGAGTTGTACTAAAAAATAAAAGTTGTATTCTTATATGATCTTAATGTTTTTTGACATGCAGTATGCCTGAAATGCATAGTATTGTAAAGTGTATACTTTTATCATGATGAATTGAAAGGTTTGGAGACTAAATCTAAATTGTAGTGTGAATTCTTTTATACTTTTTATGAAGGAAATTGAAATTTATCTTGTAGGTATTCTTCGTAACTAGTTGTATACTTACTCATTGTTATCATTTAATAAGTTGCATTAAGGGAATAGTTCAATCTCCCTTACTAAGATGCAACTTGCTAAGTTACATAAGATGACATTCTCTATCTAAACAACTATAGTATAACAATGGAATGTGTATTGGACATAAAATCAAACTATATAATTTGTGAAAGATAAAAAGGGTATGATAACCCTAACATTTAATCCTGTAGAGGAAGACTCTTCCTCTTTTAGAAGAATGTAAAATAAAAGGAATTGTGTTAATGATCATTAATCATTGTACTTCATTTACAAGAAGTCTACTATAGTAGAACCTATGTGGATGCTACACCATCTTGAAAAGTAAACATATATAATAAACCGACCTTATGATGTTTTCTACCCTATTTTTGGATAACTACTTGTTATGCCGAGTTAATAAACTTAAAAGAAATCTTAAGATTAATGAAGTTCTTAATATTAATCAGATTAATTATGGAAGAAGAACTTAATGAAGGTTGGAAATACGGTTTTACAAGGTTGCTGCAATCTAAATCCTAATCCAAATTTAATGATAAATTAAGTACCACTAAGGGGTATGTACATCATGATGAAGTAGTTCTAACAGATGTTGGAACATGCCAATGTGGATCTGTACCTTCAAGAAGACTAAGGTCTTCTCGAGGATATTGTGTTGTATTTGACATGTGGAAACACCCTTCTGTAATTGTTCATCTAGATCTACACACATCTGGACTTGAACTTACTTTCTCTCTAGGTCAAGTTAGTAGCATGATTGGAATAGGAAGTAAATTTTAATGAGTCGGGTACCTTGGCACATTTGGTTGACTTAGGTGGGTCGAGTATGCCCATATACCCTAAGTCATCATGAGCATATACCTATAAAAAATTATGTCGCTAACTTGGGTTAGGGTCAAACCTTGGGCAAGTAGGTGACAAAAGTCAGTAAAGACCATTCTAGATAATAGTAGAGTGAGGTGAAGGATGTATTCTAAATTGATGAGAATGTCATCTAGGGATAGTAACATGAACAGTATGTTGGAAATCTTTGGCCAAAGTATCGTAAGCTACTGGTTGTGTTGTCCTATGTAACCTAGTTTAAAGAAACATGATGTCAAATGAATATTAGTAACAAATATTCAGATATGTTCTTTAAAAGATAACTCGATCAGGAATAAGGTAGGAAAACCAAGTATACATAGTATATATAAATTATTGTATACTTAAAGATGAAAATAAGAGATCGGTTAGAAACCGAGTCATGGAATAAGAGATCGGTATTTTACCGAGTCGTTTACAACCGCATATGGTTATTTGTTATGAGATTGATTGGCATGGAATGTGTGTTCTAAATGATGTTTTATTTAGAACAGATAACATTGTGTAAAAAATTCCCTTATTTCTAAATTCTTAAAATGGGAATGTTACATCTTGGTATCGTGAGTCAAGGTTACTGACTCTTGGACCTATTGTCCATAATCGATAAAAGTTAAATTTTCTTGTTAATAGAAAATGATTAGAACAAGAGGAAATTTTTCAAATAATCCTCCACCGAGGAAGGAGCAACAATCGCGCCAAAAACTCGATGAGATCCTTGCTGCCCTGTTGGACAAAATGGATCATTTGGTTGTACTTGAACAACAACAAGTAATGGGCATTGAGGAGGAAGAACATGCTGGTAATAATAATCAGCCACCTCTTGAGGACCACCAATTTAGGTGTTGATAATAACAATGTGAACAAACCTGATCAACCTGAAAACAAAAAGGCTAGGTTGGAAGCTGAACTCACTAATGATATAAAAAGGATAAGTCCACCCAAGTTTGATGGCAACACATTAGGAGATGAAACTAAGAATTGGCTCAGCGAAATGGAGAAATACTTTGCAATAAGGAATTTCTCATAAGAAACAAAGGCAATTTGGGGAGCATATAAGCTTTCCCATGAGGCATCTTCATGGTGGGACAAGCGTAAGCCTAAGTTGAATATTGATGAAACTAATATCACTTGGGATCAATTTAAAGGTTACTTTAGGCAACGTTGGCTACCACAACTTTATTATGATCAAAATATGATTAAATTCCAAAATTTAGCTCAAGGAAAGCTAATTGTAACTCAATATTAGGAGCAGTTTACTAAACTCCTTAAGAATGTACCTTAGTATCAAACTGATGAGAAGTTCAAGATACGGAAATTCATCATGGGAGTGAATCCCTTTGTAGGAGGAGAGGTGTATTTTCATAGTGTAACCATGATGGAAGGGGTTGTTGAAAAATGCATAAGGCAGAAAATAAATTAAAGGCAATTTATGCTCATAAAGAGGAAGTAAGGAAGAAAGTACCCAACTCCTCTTCATCATATCTTGCACCTAAGAAAGGACCATGGAAGAAATTCATAATGAAAAATAATTTTTTAGCTAATAATAATAAGAAAATAACAACAAATAAGTCTGCTAGAAATGCACGAAACAACTTTGTCAATAATAATAATAGACAGAAGTCCTATAGAGGTTAGAATGATAAATCTAGGGATGAAAATAAATCTAAGCCTAGAAAGGGACCTATAGGAGGCTATTATAACTATGGCAAATATCATTACGAAAATCAATGTCATTTGAAAAAGGATGATCGTAATCAACAACACAAGATACATGTTGCGGTAGCTGACAAGCAGGTTAAAAAACATGACATGACCATAGAAGTTTTGGGTAAGTTATTTGGCATACTTATAAGTATTATTTTTGATCTTGGAGCTACTTTGAATGTTTTATTTCTAGTAAATTAGCATAAAAAATAAAAAGAAAAGATGGAAACATGGATAAAACAGGGACTATACATTATGGAAATAATGTTGTTCATACAGTTAGTATATGTCTTTTTGGAGTAGTCCTTGACTTTCCTAGTTTTTCTATTGAACTTGATCTTTATGTTACACCTTTGGGGTCTTTTGATGTAATCATAGGTGTTAATTGCTTAGCTAAACATAAAGCAAAAGTGGATTGTTTTGAAAAACATATTAGTTATTTAGATGACTGAAGAAAACACCAAAGATTCGGGATGTGGAATGTGAGATTTCGTTAGGAAACTATTAGCTATGCAAATTTAAAAGGCCAAAAATAAAGGTTGTATATTATATGCAGTAAATATTTTAGAAACTACTGAGTAGAACAACGATGTAATGGAACGATATCCACTATTACAAAACTACAATGATATGTTTCTAGAAGAGTTACCAGGTCTTCCACCCAAAAGGGAATTTGACTTCACTATTGAAATCAAGCCTGGAACTGAGCCTATTTATAATGCACCATATCGAATGACTACTATAGAATTAGAAGAGCTTAAGGCACAATTACAAGAAATTTTTTCCAAAGGTTTGATTAGACTGAGTGTTTCACCTTGGGGAGCACTGGTAGTTTTTGTGAAAAATAAGGATGAAACACTTAGATTGTGCATTGATTAAAGAATATTAAAAAAGCAACAATTAAGAATAGATATCCAATCCCTAGAATAGATGATCTATTTGATCAGATGTGTGGAGTATTGGTATATTATAAGATATATCTTCAATCTAGATATCATCAATTATGGATTAAGGATGAGGATATTTATAAAACAACTTTTAGAACAAGGTATGGACATTATGAGTTCACGGTTTTACCTTTTGGATTAACAAATGCATTTGCAGCTTTTATGAATTTAATGAATAATATCTTTCAAGAATACTTGGACAAATTTGTGCTTGTATTCCTAGATGACATTCTCATATATTATAAAAGTATTCAGAACACCATGAGGATTTGAAAATAGTTTTATAAATTTTGAGAAATATATGGTTATATGGTACGCTATCTAAATGTTCTTTCTATGACACAAAAGTGCACTATTTGGAACATATAATAAGTAAGAATGGAATTGTTGTAGATCCTTCTAAAATTGTAGCTATAACTAAGTGGCCTGCACCAAAAAATGTACATGAAGTTAGAAGATTCATGGGTCTTGCTGGTTACTATAGAAAATTTGTAAAATACTTTTCTAAAGTGGTTGTACCAATAACTTCATTGCTGAAAAAAGATAAGAAGTTTGTTTGGAATGAGAAATGTGAATTTGGATTCAAAACTTTGAAGGATGAGTTAACATCAACACCTATTATAATGGTAACAGATCCTAATGGAGGCTTTATTGTTGTAACTGATGCATCTGGGGAAGGTCTAGGAGGTATTTTGTTACAAAATGATCATGTCATAGCTTATGAAAGTAGAAAACTAAAGTTACATGAGTTGAATTATGCTCCATAAGATTTAGAGCATGATGCCATTGTTCATGCACTTCAAGTTTGGAGGCATTATCTTCTTGGTAAACCTTTTGAATTAAAAATGATCATCTTGGGCTAAAGTATATTTTCACTCAGCCAAATATAAATGCAAGACAGTGAAGATGGTTAAAGTTTTTGTCTCAATATGAGTTTTACATAAATTACATTAAAGGTAAGGAAAATAGAGTAATTTGATGCTCTAAGTCGTAGGAAGCATATTTCGCTCTTATAACATAGAGAACTCGGTTTAAGGATGAAGTAAAAGTTTTATGGAATTTGATTCTTAATTTCAACAAGTAAAAACAACACTTTCTACAGATCCAAATGATGTGAGATAGAAAGGTTTTCACTTTGACAATGAAGGAATCTTAAGATTTGAAAACTAAGTATACATACCTTTCTTAAATGATTTAAGAAAGAAATTATCGGTAGAATTTACATTCACCTTTCTCTTGACACCTGTGTATTTCAAATATGTTTATTGATATAAAACAATAATATTTCTGGAAAGGGATGAAAAAGGACGTTATTGATTTTGTGACACATTTCTTGGAATGTCAACATGTTAAAGTTGAACATATGCATCCAATTGGTTTATTGTATCCTCATAGCATATTGTGGTAAAAATGGCAAGTAATAAGCATGGATTTTTACAAAGGTTTCCTATGTCAAGAAATAAACATGATGTTTATTTGGAAGTTGTCTATAAACTAAAAAAAGTAGCACATTTTATTGTTGGTAATCTGAAGGATGATTCTCCTATTTTTGCAAAGAGATTTGTACATAAAAATTTTAGATTACATGGAGTACCTGAATTAATCATATCTGATAGAGATCCTAGAATGACTTCAATGTTTTGGCAAACTCTTAATGCAACTCTAGGAACTAAGATGAATTTTAGTTCTACGTATCATCTAGAAATGGATGGACAGACTGAAAGAGTTAATCAAGTTTTAGAGGATATGTTACGAATGTATTGTATGGATCAGTAGTATAAGTGGGAAGATTACCTTCCACTATTTGAGTTTGATAACAATAACATATATCATGCCTCTCTTAAGATGGTACCTTTTGAAGCACTATACGGAAGAAAATGCAGAACCGCCGTTAGTTGGGACAACATTGAGGATAGAGAGGTAATTGGACCTAAAATCCTTACGGAAATGGAACAACAAGTTAAAATGATTTGTGAATGCTTGAAGGAGGCAGAAAATAGACAAAAGAGTTATATTGATTTAAAGTGGGTTGATAAGAAATTTGAACTTGGTGAGAAGGTCTTTCTTCGAGTTAAACCAAAAAGAGTTCTATAACTTTCGGAAAGGTGCCAAGTTATCACCTTGTTACGTGGGGCCTTTTGAAATAGTTGAAGTAATCAACCCTATAGCTTACCATTTAGCATTACCTCCTACTTAGTTATGAATGCATGATGTTTTCCATATTTCTTTACTTAAGAAATATTTTTCAAATTTATCACATGTGTTAAATTGGAATTCCTTGCAGTCAAGACCCGAAATAATCGTGGTTAAACCCATACAAGTGCTTTGGAAAATCACAAGTTACATTTAAGAAATCATGAAATAAGTCAATGTAAGGTCCAAAGTGGGATGATTTTAATGAAGAAAGTGCAACTGGGAAAATATAGAAGATAGGAACACTAATTTTCCATATTTATTTGAACAAAATTGATTCTCGATGGTGATAAAAATTTGAGATTTTATCTTTATATGACATTAATCCAACTTGAGTTTTGGGTAGATAACTATTTTTAAAAATAAAAATCTATGTGAATGCTGATTTCTAGAACTTTACAATTATATTATTGTTGCAAAAATATGAAAATAAAGTGAATAAATTGATTTTCCTTAATGCAAATGGTCAAAATAAGATAATCATCGAGATGATGATTCTTTTTAGGAGGGAATTATGTAACACCTTTGATAAATTGTTATATTTCTCTTTTGCATTGCAAGCATTGACATGTGATTTTCTTGAATGAGGTGTGTTCCTTTGATTGTTGAAGATCATGCTTGCCATGGATAAATCATTTCTGCTCTTGGATTCATTAGACTGAAATGATATGGTTTGCAAAGAATCCATTTTCACTTCAGATAGGTGAGTTGTAATCTGGTTATGATGGTTACAAACTTATCTCTATTAACTGACTCATCCTTGGATCAATTCCATTGATCCAAGGAATGTTTTAAATCTCCTTACCTAGTTTGAATGGTAAACTGACATTCATAGGTTGAGAGACATAACAAACTAAAATTTTGTATGTTTACAAATTCTTTATTATCTTGTAAGATCATGCCTACATTATGTTGTATGTTTTGTGCTTGGATCTTCTTGATTGATCTCAGTAGGATGCTTATGGCATTAAGTGAAATGAGGCCTACTTCAAGACTATTGAGGAATAATCTAAGTCATAGACCTAAGAGATATATCCTAACGGGATTCTAAACTAAGGTAGATGTACCTATTTTTCTAGCTTTGTCTACTGTATTCAGGAAAACATCCTTTCCTAAGTTGCATGTTCTAAATTGAGGGAACCAGCTAAGGTAATGCTAGGCTATTTCTAATTCTAATACCTAATGTTATATGGTTGTGATCTATGACCTAACCTAAGGTGGAAATTTATTATCGAAATGATTTTAAACCTAAGGTTATTATTTCTAAACTAGCCTAAGGTCTTGTCCTAAGTTAATGGTACCTATCCCAAACTAATGAAGTGTGGAAATGGGGCCTAAGGGCGGTGGTTCCTAAGATATTTATGAGATGTTATTTTTGTATTAAATTCCAGTGAACTGTTAGATTAGGTGAAAGCATGAAAAGTTGGTAGAACCTATGTAGAGTCTTCACTAAAGTTATCAATGCCTGTAAAATTCAAATTAGGATTCACCAATTCTAGATGGCAGTGGCATGGAGAGATAGGCATGAATGTGAGAGTAAATGGCATTATTGAATCTCGATTTTCATGAGCAAACCATCTTGGAAACAATGTGGGAAGATTTGTTCGAGGTTATTTGGTCTTGCATGCTTTGCGATTTTTACTATGCATGGAGCTATCTAGTTCTTCGAACCAGCAGTTCCATTTTCACTTTGTCACTATTTTTTGTTTCCCTGGTCTATTTTCAAGGCAAGGAAAGTATATGAGGCATTAAGGTAAGAGATTTTTGTTGTTGATCTTTCTTGGAGGATAAGAAGAGTTGGAAGCTCAGCTGGAAGTTTCTTTTGAATTGGCAGAAGCACTATCACGCATGATAGGCTCTACCCATTAAGATTTCTTTCTTTTCTCTAAATGTTTCATTAAAATAAATCTACTTTCATGAGATAAATGGTTACCTATTTTTTTAGTTATTTTCTTTCATGTTGAAGGAATCTTTATGATTATTGGATATGAATCCATTGCATAATAATGTTAGTTTTTGATGTTTTTCTCGAGTAAGTTCAATGGTGAAATGCGTATGGAACTTTCGATGCTTTTGTTTTCTTTAGAACTCACATTCGGGACTGTCTACTCAAAAAAGAGCTTGAGTAAATGGTTTTGGTTTGAGTTTGAACTAGTAGTCTCTTTAGAAATATTCTCTTTGATGCATCTTTGAGTTTGAAAAAGTTGTAGTACTTATGTCTCGGACTGTACTATTTACTTTGAACATGAATTGGTGTGAAAATGTGTAAGGATATTTTATTTTCCTCTATTCTCAGGTAACCGTGTCTTTTTAAACTAAAAGTCTTTGATTGTTTTGAAAGATGGGTGCATGACCTTTTATGAAATTGTATCTTGTTTGTGAGGATATAGTACCTCTAGTTCGAGACTGTATTGTTTACTTATCCTTCGGTATGAATTTGAACTCTTTTGAAAGTAATCGATAATGGGTTTTTGAAGTATTTGGAAGTGTTGTGTTTTGTACTTCAACTTGTGTTAAATCTGACTGGAACAATTATCCTTCTCTGCACTGAAATTATCTACCTCGATGTTTATGTGCTAAGATGGAGATATGAAAGTTATTATAGTTGGGATTTCTATTACAGTTCGAATTTTTGGAGATTGTAGAAACTTTTTTTGACTTAATACTTCGTGTTGTATAACATCCAATTTTTTTTGCTTCAATCTTAGAGAATTATTTTTATCTTAACTTATGTAGCTGATTTAAATACCCATATATTTAAATCCAACATAATTCTTAATGCAATCCATTTCGATAACTATCATGAACCATGTGCAGTTGTATGAGAGAATACTGAACTTACTCATTCTCCCTCAATGCTCTTATGAGCCATACATAAAATGTATCCCTTTGGTTCTCCTTTAACAGGATATGATATATAAGTGATAACCCCTAAGTGTGTACCTAGGTTCCACCTATGAAATCCACAAGCATCTCACAGCTTAGATAATGGAAAAATCTCAACAGTATAATCAACAGTTACACTACCTTGTGTAAGGTTTCTAAGTCATGTATACCATGCTCAATTCCATGACGGCACACTTATCATTAGGAAATTTTCATTTCACCTTAATCACTTGTTCAGTTATAAGGATTTGCAGTCAATGATGTTGTAAATAGCTACAAGTATTGTACATCGTATAAGCTTGGATTAACCTATATGAAGTCATACCTTGATGTCGTCATATGATGCCTATGGGAAAGCAAGTTTCTTTGTAATGATTCACATCATTAATATACTTATTCACTTCTTGTATCCATCATATGTTGGCATCGGGGTACCATCCGTGGGGTTCCATCCGCCCTTATAACTTTAACAAGCTTGTACTTAAGCAATACCATGCTACATTTTAAGGTCTTGAAAAGGGAACTCAATATAGCTATTATGTGGCAGTATTCAAATAATGACAAATGTCATTAAACGGATACAACCACGTAATGGTGGTAGTGAGTTGACCTGTCAAGAGTCCTAAAATGAAACACGGTATCCTAATAAATTAAACATGACAGATTGTTCTAGTTCCCATGTATTCATCACTTAGTGAAGAGTATCTAGAGTCCTGTCCCATAGTATCATGATAGGTTAAATGTAGTTCCAAAATACTCATTTCTTCCTATCTATTTCAGATATAAGATAGATCAATCTTTAGACCTAAATTCCCAATCTTACTATTTATTAATGATTCAATTTCTATCGAATCAAAATAATGCCTTACATTATCAAGGAGTAATAACCACTAATGTTATTCTTACTCCCATAAGCAATCATGCAAGCTACATAATCACTCATCATTGGGGACATACAGAGTCGTTCCTATTACCCTCTTTTCAATAACACTTATGCTATATTATTAGAATCATGTTATTCAGTTTTACTTCAACATTTATACTAGCCAGGTCTGATTTATCTATATATATAAATCTCATTCATTTTAAGGTTCTTGTTTAAGTAGAATTCCCAATTCTCTGAAGGACCTTTATAACAATAACCAAATATGACTTAGGTTTATTTGCATGGTTACTATTGCATTGGCAGTATAATCATTTTTCTTGGATCCTTATACCAATTTCCTTGGCATCCTAAAATACATTCCATTAATTCCAGCTTTCAGATCGTTGTTATCCTTTATATGAATACACTATCATATCTTAATCATGGTTGATTTCAACTCACAAATTTAAGGAGCATAGACACCAAAATTCCATAGTGAATATGATGGAAAGTACTCAAATTGAGCACAATCTACATGTTGCCATCAACAATCTCATCATTTGCATTGGGCATCATACCCATGGTTTCATAGAGGTTTACTATTCTAGGATTTAATCATCTCCCATACAATTCTATGCCAACTATATCCCATATCATATGGGTCCTTTTAGAATTTATGTTCAACCTGATTATTAATGAATTATCTTCATTACATCTTGTTAGTTAGAGTAACTCCATCATAAACATTCATCACATCATATTTCAAATGATGGTAATCTGATAGATCTTATACTTTATTTACCCATTTTATGGAAAGACAGTTTGCTTAAGTATCAAAGAACATCCATGTTATATTGTCATTATTATTTCGCCTTGAAGCATTATGTTGAATGCCCCATCATGTTACAAGAGTTGGGTTACTTTTAGAAAGTATTTCAACTTAATTTCCTTAAAGGTTTAAGTGCTTCCAAAAGGAACATCAACAAGTTTAAAGACATAACCCTTATATGTTGAACTTTATCTTATCATCCAGAAGGTTCATCATATTAATTTATCTCTAGTATAGTTACTCAAACTTTACTAAAAGAATATTCCTTAAGTATGTATACATAAGCATATACATCAAGATTCATACCTAGATGATTTCTCATCTACCAAGCATTTAACCTTTAATTGGTCTTGTGAGGAATCACAACCTCTTGCTAACAATAATATTAATTTCCCATAAGTTAATCAATTTAGATTAAAGAATTCATCAACACTACTCCATAGTGTATTTCATTAACCTATCCATTATATTACTGATTTATAACTTCACAACTCATCCATTGAACTTACTAGGTTCACCTAGTCCATAAGATAGTTGTTATATTTCTAAAATAGAGAGTTACAATAGCCCTCCATTACAATCGTCCAATGATCCAATTTTCATAAAATATCATAAGTATAAATCCATTCTTATACTGACACTACTACAACATAGTAGAATTTATTACAGAGATTGCAGAGAGGCATCAACATTCTTCAACAATATGAAGCAGGTATTTATTGACCAAAAATATGGAATCTTTACCATGTCACAATATATCATAATTGTACCTGGTAGATTTTTACAATAAAATATTTTGTCAAAGGTAAAAATAACTTCCTTAAGATATTAAAGAATGTCTTAATTCAACAAATTTGACTACCACTTTATCCTTTAAAAGTAAGCATACTGTTCAATTAGACAATCAAGGCGTTTCTTTACTTTACGCTGTTATCTTTGCTCACTTTCCTGCAATGGTTAGGCAAGATCAGTTCGACTGAACTGAGAAAGAAAATTCCTTTATCCCATTTATCAATTTATGTCATTAAATGTTAGAATGAATATATACTGCAATAATAATCTCATTCTTACAATTTAACCATGTAATGCAACAAACATCATATTTAATTAACTTGCTTTGCAAACATTAAGTACAACTCTTTTTACCTTTTTAAGTATTCCTCCATGAAAAAGTCTCATCAACACTTCACTTATTTAAATTGAAGTAATGCCTGGTAAATATGTTAATGTCAAACAATGACCATCAACTAATTAATACCACATGTTATTATAATTACAACCGAATTCCACAAAGGTTATATAGAGTATCAAACTCTTACAAATCGTGGTAAGTATCTATACCATCCCATTCATAACTAGAAATTGTTGCAACTATTGTTGCTGCTCAAGCAATTCAAACAAGTATTAACCTTGGACACACAAGGTAATCCAAGCTACGGAAATGAAACCAACCAGTTTCATCAATACCAACATATCCATCAAATAGATCCGGTTAATACACATGATGTTTATATGTCATAACTACATAAAACAACATATTCTACATTATCCATTAATATCCTAAGAAGGAATGATATCTATACATCTCAAGTTACATATCGTAGTAACTTAAAGGAGTTAAGGCAATATAGACTTTGTTTCCTATTTATACTGTATTATACCTTCTTTAATAAAACACATCATCTTGAATTATGTCTTACTATATTCAGTTGTAATAAGAATCCAAAGGCACAACCATTCCAAAGCTTATTTATGCATACGTAAAGAGTCTAAACTCCCGAATTTGTCTCAATGACTAGCACATATTACTCCTCAATAATGGAGATATGTTACACTTGATTTAATTTTCCTATAGAGATTTAATCAGTTACATAAACTTCACATAATATTAATATTAAAATTTGTAGTAAAGGTTGGTTTAAAGAAATGGGAACAAAAATAAGTTTTAGTTCCACCTTTGCACCATATAAATGGAGCAAAAATACTTAAGACATGCATTTGAGGTGCCAACCAACCAAGACCCTTTGGTTTCAATAAGGCTTTTCAACCTTCCTTATAAAAATTATACAATCCATCATTTTTTCAATCTTTATCCATCAAGACTTCTTGGAGGAGGAAGAATTGGTGTGCCATACCGGCGTAAGATAAATTAGGCTCAGTCCTTGAAACCTAATTCCCAATTTCATTTGTTGTTCTCTAGTGTCAATTTGAACTAGTTTAGACAACCACTTAAGAGAAAATAATTGAATTCTTAAAACTTGGATTGAGTGAAGGTTCCAAAAAATCAACATTCAATTATATCAAAAAAAGGCAATTCCTATATCCTAAGGAAAGGAACATTCCTGTTGAGATTACAACCTTCACGAGGCTAAACGATGAAAACATGAGATACTTCTGCAACTCAACCATCTATTATTGTCAAATACTACTATGAAACCAATAGTAACCCCAATTGTTTCCCAATAAAATTTCCTAGGAGTTACAAGTATCCATGTATTAGACAAGGATAATAAGAAGTGTTGACAGTTTATTAACACGTCATTCGAATCGAGCCTTTTGTAGACACCAAATTTGGGTCTTACGACACCTTGTACCTCATATCTCATCCCGTAACCTAACCCTACCTCACCACCTAAACCTTACACACCTAATGATTTATTAATTACCTTATAATTAGTAAATCCACATCTCCAACCCTGCCACCTCATCTCGCCACCTCACCGTGACGTAGCCGTAACCATAAACCAACCTAATTAAGACCTATGACTTGGTCCAGACCCACACCCATGACTCATTACCCCTCACCCGCATCAAAACGAGCCTAATAATGACTTGACCAAGCCCACAACTGATCCCTTGGGAGAAAAGGAGGGAAAGATGGCTATTTTAATAAAAATATCCACTTTGACCTAACCAACATCAGTTCCTACTCAACCACCGTCAGTTACGTAACCACCATCGGTTCCCTATTAATGACCTCCCCCAACCAAAAAGAAAGGATCCGAAATTCATTTGGCAGGAGAAAGAGAAGTGAAACAAGTAGAAGAGGTTGCAGAGAAGAGGATGGAGCCGAAGACTATAACTGAGCAACTGGATCACTGTCACACTCGTCCAAGCATTGGAAAAGACTGAGGATAGCCTCATCAGCTCGCTTTCCAATACCGGATCATCCCAACTAAGCCTTACTATCACCACCACATTCCTTGGACCTGTATCTTCATCAGGAACTAGTAAGTAGTATCTTGTAGTTCTTTGTTATCATTTTCTTTAATTCGTATTAAAAGGGGAACTGACCACCTTCGAAAGGAAGTCTAATATTTCCTGGGCCTAAGGCAGTTCCCTCACTTATTGTCTAACTAAGATCTGGTGGTCTTGTATTCTTACTTACAGGTAGTCCTTCCTAGACAAAAAGGAGTTCTTCACAATCGATCTGATCTCTCTACGGTACGCGCACACCTTCCCAACACTCAACAGGTATTCCTCCTATCCCTAACCCTTATCTATTTCTCAAGAGAATGAAAGGATAGAAGAAACTCTATTCGGAACCAAATTCTATGTGAAACATTTTGGCATGCCCGGTGGGACCCTTTTTGGGTTTCTTTCTTTCTTGCTTGCTTTCATATAGGGAGCACACTTGTTGTTTCTTTCTTCTAAATATTCACAAAATATTTTGTCATTTTGGTAAAAGAATTTGTTTTTCTTTCACATCTTTGCATTAGTGAAAGTCATCTTCTTTGCTTCATCGAATATCACTTTTGATTTGGGTTTAAAACACATGCATCACATTCTTGCTTGCTGTTTTTAATTCTAGTGAACGTAGATTAAGTAACATGTCGTACACGTGGGGGTGATATCCATGGTATTGATAAGAAATTAATCTTACTCTCACTGCACAACACATACCAAATCACATCATAATCAACACAACAGCTCAAACATCCCCCCTTCCCGCGGTATTCCTCCACCCGATTGAGGTAGCCTTATGAGCCAAAACAAACTTGACATCTCCCTTAGGTCTCTTGTTTAGGATTGACATCATCTGGTGTCTAAGGCATAAGCCCAAAGTGATTAAAACTAATCCTAGGGTTAGTCTATTGATTTGCTTGTGCATCTTGCTTGTTTTTAGTTCTATTTCTCTGTCATACATTGTTTCAGTGATCACTTCAAGATAGTTTGGTAGGTATATTAAGCATTGTTATCCCCAAACCAAGTAGCTTCTTACATCCTCTCTTTGCTTTCACAGTGACCGACACCGGTCCTATACTACCGACATCGGTTAACTGACCGACGCCGGCTACATTCTGACCGACATCGGTTATCTGACCGATATCGGTTACTGTGTTTAACAGTTCTTGACAAACCAGCAACCTATCAATTCCAACATTTTGTTGTTGTTTTTGTTCGGATTGATTAAATCCCTGATGTGTCCTCTTGTCCATGGTTGTTATCACCCGGAAACAAGTCTGAGCCATGGTTTCACATGCTTGTTATGTGCCTTTTCTGAGTCACCCCCTTCACATCCTATGGGGAATCCTACGGATACCAGTAATTTTCCCAAGATCCCTGTAGGAGATAAGGAATTTGCCAAATTTTTGGATGCTAATCCTAGCGCCGTACAATATTATTTGTCTCATACCCCTGACCGTACACCCGATGGTCAGCTCCTCATTGGTATGCCTATTAGTATCGCCGCTCACTTAGCCCCTTCCCCACCTAATAACTCCGCTTCACCGTCTTCATCCTTAGCCCCGTCTCCCAGCTCAGTAGCTTCGGTGGTTCATACTGCACCAATTGGCTTTCCTTTCATTAATCTGGGGCCCCACATATCACTACCATCCACTAAACCTACCTCATCTCTCTCACAGACTGTCTCTTTTATAACTTTCTCTCTACTACCTATACACATGAGCTTTCCCTCACAACCTCCACCCACCTTTTCATTTCCGCAAATTCATCTGGTGGCCTCAACCTCTTATATAGGACACCCTTATTCGGCTGCCCCAACACATTCATCACCATTATCTTATCAACATTCAATCCCACCATTGTCTAGTAGCAGCTCTTGGACCAATCCTCCTCTGTTTACAATGACAACACCATCATCTAACCCAACCAATGATTTAATCAAACAGATGATGGACAAGATGCAAAATCTTGAGGCTTCTATTTCAGGAAGTCGTAACACCCTGACATACGAGCAAGTTTGTCGAGAGCCTATTCATCCTTCTTTCCCCCTTCATACATATCCTCCTCAATGGGAATTACCAAAATTTACTCACTTTAATAGTAAGGAGGACCCTCAACAACACTTGCGATTGTTCAGACATGCCTACTATCTGATTGCTCATGATGATGCCTTACTACTCCGTACCTTTCCCATTTCCTTATCAGGACGTACTTTGGAGTGGTACAGTGCTTTAGCCCAGCACTCAATCTTCTCTTTTAACCAATTAGCCATATTTCTTAGATCACTTCTCCATCAATATTGCCAAGAAATTATCCATTACCGACCTCTATGCCATCCGACAATTTGAAGACAAGTCTATCACAAATTTCGTTGGACAATGGCGGGGCCTCATCAACCAACTTACTTATGCCTTACCTCAGCCGAGCTCATCAAACTCTTTACGCGGGCGTACGCTAAACACATTTCTCCCACCCTTAAAATTCAAACTTTCTGCACCTTTGATGAGGCCTTTACTATGGCTCGAAACTAGAGATTCGGGCCTTAGAGGAGGAGAAATTAAAGTTGCACAACAAAACTCAAATTTCTAAACCCGGGACTCCACTAACAAACCCAACACCACCAAATCTCACGCATCACCTGCTTCAAGTCAAAAGGCTATACACATGGTAACGGTCAAATCTCAAGCACCGTCTTATACCCACCAAAATCCACCTATAAGTATAAAGCTAAGCCCATCAAGTACACTCCCTTGGGAGAAACTTGTGATGTGATCTTGGAAAATTGCTTAAAGTAGGAGCTATTACCTTGCCTCCTATTAAACCTCACTCGGGTTTGATTCCACCCACGCTATACCTTCTTGGTATAAGGAAAATGACTTCTGAACTTCCATCGCATGAAGGACACAACCATGACAAGCTGCGCAAGATGTTAAAAACATAGTGCAGAAATGGTTTATGTAGGGATATAACCCTCGATAATCCTAATGCCCCGCTAATTGAAATTTAAAAATCTTCAACAAACCATTTCCAAACCATTTCTCTAAACACAAACCAAGAAACCTTAGCCGAGGAGAAGACTATGCATGAGATCCATGTGGTTTTCAACTCCCAACCAAGGGCTTCCATCAAGGAAATTCTGAATCGAGCCTCTACACCGACATAGGAGTCCTTGCCCCCTTCTCCTTCATCAAGACAAGAGGAAAGCCCTGCTATTCCTTTACCCATAAAGGAATCAACCACCGAGTTCTCTTCTCATAGAAGATCCTTCTTACACCACATCCCTGTAACTCGTGGAGGTTGTTATCCAACTTATCTATTTCCAAAACATCTCCTTCTACCACTCTTGCTGCAAAAGAAGAAGGATCATCACTTTTTCTGTCATCCTTAGAAGAGAAACGCCTTGAGCCTACATCACCAACAAAAGCTCAAATTTCCAGACCCAAGACTCTACCACCAAACCCAACACCACCAACTCTCACGCATCGGCTGCTTGAAATCAAAGCGCACGATACGCGCTTGACGGTCAAATCTCAAGCAACCTTTGCCTAATACCCACCAAAGCCACCTATAAGTATAAAGTCGACCCCATCAACTACACTCCCTTGGGAGAAACTTATGGTGTGATCTTAGAAAAATTGCTTACAGTAGGAGCTATCACCATGCCTCCTATTAAACCTCACTCGAGTCCGATTCCACCCACGCTATACCTTCTTAGTATAAAGAAAATGAATTCAGTAACTTCCATCATGTGAAGGAACATAGTCATGAAAACTACAAGATGTTGAAAAACATAGTGCAGGAAATGGTTGATGTAGGGGATATAACTCTCGATAATCCTAATGCCCCCACTAATCAAAATTTAAAAATCTTCAACAAACCATTTCCAAACCATGCATCTAATAGTAACACAAACCAAGACACCTCAGCCGAGGAGAAGAGTGTGCATGAGATCCATGCGATTTTCAACTCCCAACCCAGGGCTTCCATTGAGGAAATTCTGAATCAAGCTTCTTCACCAACACAGGGATTCTCACCCTTCTCCTTCATCAGGACAAGAGGACAGTCCCGCTATTCCTTTACCCATAAAGGAATTAACCACCCAGAGTTCTCTTCTCACAAATGAACCTTCTTACACCACATCCCTACAAGATTGTGAGTGGATGTTATCTAACTTATCTATTTCCCAAACATCTCCTTCCACCACTCTTGCTGCAACAGAAGAAGGCTTGCCACTTTTTCTGTCATCCTTAGAGGAGAAACCCCTTGAGCCTACATCACCAAACTCCTTAATCATGACGGATCCCCTTGAGCATGCCCTCCTACCTATTAGTTCTTCATCACCTAAATCTTTCTAGTGACCAGTTGACCTCTTAACACCCATTGATACAGTGCCTCATTTACCCCCTGTATCACACCCACAGTGGACCGGAATCACAACCCACCTCTCTTCCATACCAAAGTTCTTGTTCACACGTGAATATTTTCATCCCTCAGAAGATAGACGAGTCTTATGGGAGCACTTGATTACACCATACTCTACTCAAATGCAGATGACTAATCTAGACACCTCTACCATATACCCGAGGTGTTTACAAAAGCTCAAAATGCCTATGTCCTCACCTTCACCCCCCTCATCTCTATCGAATCCCTCAGCCACCTCTATCAACCTAACCAAACCTTCCCTTACACTTGGAACTTCACCAATTCCCAGCCTGACACACCCACCTAAACGGTTAGATTTATCCAAAAATACTGTCGTCAATCCACCTAGGAGACAGACCCAATCTCCTCGAGTCCAATCTATGCCTCTGCCACAACTAAAACCCTCACCCCGATCACACCAATACAAGTAGGCATGGCTTCAGCCTTCACCATCACACCTACCTTCTATATTAGGGCCTCACCCCTCCACCTTGCCTCAATACACCTTGCCTCCCACATCTTCTTTAACACGACCTATACCTTTTGCACCCCTACAGACACTCACGGGCGTCTCAACACCATCACCCCAAGTATCTTACCACCGCCAACCCTAAGCAAAATCGATCATCAAAGGACTTATTTTTTTCCTGTCAGCTCCTCTCTCCCCATGGTTGTTTCCTACCACCACGTCAGCTGGGGCCTCATCATCTAACCAGCTAAACATAACTTCTACGTAGAAGAAACCACGCCTCATTAAAACCAATCATCAAAGTCCCTTGCCTAAATCACCACCCATACAAACCACTCGTACCCAACCATTACCAAAACAATCAAAAATCTCACCTACTCAATCAATAGCCTCATCTTCATCTAAATTTGACCCGCTCAAAGGATCTTACTCCAAGATCCTTGATATGCTATAAGGGGAAGTGACCATTTCCTACCCCGCTCAGACTCTATAATCCATCTAAACCTTGACCTATAGGTTATGATGAATCTAAAATTTGTGCTTACCATCACACACCAGGACACGATGTAGAAGGATGCAAAGCTTTGAAAGCCATCCTTCGCCAGTCACCTATCTCGGATAGATATACAGCCTAAGAAAGATAATTTATGGAGAGAGAAGCCCTTAGCTTCGATCCCTTCTCCTATACCACCTGTCCCCACCTCGCCAAAATCTATCATCATTGCAACCCCACCTCTCGAGAGCAATGACTTATCCCCGCCATCTTCCTCCTCTCATATTCACGAGATCAACATGATTAACATTGCTACTCGAGGTCAGAAAAACAATGGAAAAGCTAAAGAAAGCACACCTGTGGCCTCTCTTTCTCCTTCTGCCATCCCAATCACACCACCACCTAAAGTGGTCATTCATGGACCTACCTATCCCGTCTCTGATGGAGTTGCCCACCGCACCATGATCAAACAACTTCACCAATCTCCTGTCAAAATGACACTCTATGATCTCATTCAAACATCTGAATCACATCGACAAGCTTTAATTGAGATCCTTCAAGGGATAGAGGTCCTACCTAACGAAACCTTTCCGTTGCCTCCATTTTAACACCCAACCACATCACTTCTCTCACCAAACAACCTACCTCCACAACCACTTCTGTCCCTGTACAACAAGCCGCTGCTGTCAGTTTTTCCGAAGAAGAAATTGTCGTCTTTGGTGCAGAAGATCCTGATCCAGCTCTTTTCATCTCACTTACGTCCGGGACATCCGGGTACATCGTGTTATGATCAACGAGGGTGCTAGCCTAAACATCATCTCTTCCAAAGCCTTCCAACAGATGAATATCCCTCCTAGCTGCATGTGTGCCAACCCCACCATGTTGCGTTCATTCAACGATGCTATTACTTCTACCTTAGGCACCATGATCCTTAACATTTGTGTAGGGCCATGTACCTTACCTGAAATCTTTTATGTCCTTAAGGGAGAATTCCAATACAACATATTGTTAGGCCGCCCTTGGATCCAGGGCTATGGGATGCGTTCCCTCCACCTTACATAGATGCATCAAATTCGAGTATGAGGGGAAGTCATACACCGTCAAAGCTGACGCTTCCCCTTTCAAAACCTATAATATGTTATATTGCCCTAATGATGTGCTTGTACTAGTCAAGGCACCCATTGATCCAGCCCAACCATCTACTTCAACCACGCCTCAACCATCCACCTTAACCACACTCACACCTTCGACCAATGAATCCACCACTGTGAATACCACTTCCTTCCCCACGGATAACATCCCAACTTCAGATCCCTTGGTAGATGTTTTTCAACACCTTACACTAGGGGAATACCACCTATACAACGTTATCACCTTCCATACCCCACAGGAGTACAAATGGCGATTACATGTACATCCTACCTACGACCGTCATGTGGGGGAGGTGATCTCCTATGGACCACCTAATTGCCACACCAACCTAATGTATGGGGGTGTCGACACATCCTCTGTCACCCATGAACATCCCCTTGGTGTGGTTCCCTGCTAATCTGATTTTCAATATCTAACCAACCGTCATTTTTCCCTCACCTTCTGATGCGCTTTATGCTTGGAAGGGTTTTGGTTTCGGTCTTTATGAACAAGGATGACATATGATCATTCCCGTAACTACCCGCAAACACAAAGATCGTCGTGGTCTTGGATTTTTTGAACCACCTACACCGAAGAAACCTCATGTCAATTGTATCCAGGAAAACAACAAAGTCACCCCTTCCGAACCATCATCGCCCATTTTTCCATCTTCACCCACAGAATCAATAGACCCGGAATCTATCCCTCCTAACTTTTTTTTTTTCATGAATGTTATCTTCCTGGGTCCTCTCACTTATCAACGTGATAGTGAGGACCCATCTTCTCTCCCCCTTTTGTATCCAGATATGATCGAAGAAGATTTACCTTCAATTAATGTTGTGGAGTGCCAGGATGATGACTCCATCCTCACCTACCTTAGTGTAGATGACTCTTATATTCAATGTGCCTTACCATCTGACACCCAAACTATGTTGAATGAATCAACTATAGAAATCAACATCCACACGGAGGACGATCCTCACATTTTAAAGATCGGACAATCTCTCGACACATTAGAACAAGATGCCTTCACTACCTTCCTCCGTGCCCGTAATCAAGCTTTTGCTTGGTCCTACGCCGACATGCCAGGAATCGATCCTGACATTGCTGTCCATAACATCACTCTGAAACCAGACTCTAAACTAGTTAAACAAAAACTAAGAAAAATGCATCCACGCATTGCCCTCTTGGTGAAAGAAGAGCTTCAACACCTCCTTTATGTTTCTTTCATCTTACCTATTGACTATCCGCATAATGGATTTCTAATGTCGTACCTATCACTAAAGTGATGGGGGGACTTTGGATATGCATAGATTTTCAAGACCTTAACCTCGCTTTCCTAAAGGATGACTTCCCCTTACCTAGCATTGATCAACTTGTTGATCTCACTGCAGGCCATGAGATGCTTTCTCTCATGGATGGCTTCTCGGGATACAATCAAATTTTGGTAGCCCCGGCCGATCAACATAAAACCGCCTTCATTACCCCTTGGGGACCTTCTACTATCGTGTCATGCCATTTGGCCTTAAGAATGCTGGTGCGACCTATTAGCAAGCTATGAATTATATTTTTCATGACATTATGCACACTATCCTTGAGGATTATGTCGATGATCTTCTTGGAAAATCCAAACATCGCAGTGAACATCTCGATGTTTTAACCATTATTTTCGATCACCTGTTACAATACTGTGTTCTTCTTCAACCAAAGAAATGTGTCTTTGGTGTCCTTTGAGGAAAACTCCTTGGCTTTATCATCTCTTTACGTGGCATTGAGGTCGACCAACTAAAGTCAAAGCTATCCTAGAAATACCCCACCCATTAACCTCAAATAATTACGTAGTTTGCAACGAAAACTCCAATCTATCGGCATTTCATTTCACAACTCTCGGATTGATGTCAACCTTTCCATCATCTCCTTAAAAAGGACATTGTCTTTCAATGGAGCGAGGAGTGCCAGCAAGCCTTTGAGGCTCTTAAAGCTTATCTCTTGTAGCCACTTGTGCTTGTCCCACCTCGGGACGATCGCCCTTTCTACCTTTACTTTTCTGCCACCAACCATGTTGTAGGAGCCGTTCTCGCACATTGTGACTCGAGCATCGAGAGCAAGTAGTTTATTACATAATCCATACTCTTATGGATTACAAGACTAGGTATACACACGTAGAAAGTTTTTCCTATCCCTATCATTTGTGGCCACCAAACTCCGACATTACCTCCTGAATCACAAAACTTTTGTCATCACCAATGCCAACGCCATACATTATATGTACGCCAAACCTCATCTAAACCAACGCATCGCCCGATGGCTTATGCTCCTGCCGACCTCGACCTTGAGTTTGTACACCAAAAATTAGTCAAAGGACAAACTATCGCAAACCAACTCGCAGAAGCCCCTTTACCTGGGGAACAATTAACCAATTTTACTTTCCCTGATGAGCTCATCGCAACTCTTTCACTCAGTGATGTGTCGTATCCAATGACCCTCTTCTTCGATGGATCTAAATGCCAGCATAGTGGAGGGGTAGGCGTTGTTCTCATTCCTCTTGAAGGTGAACCTATGCCTCTTTCATTCAGGCTCAATTTCCCTGCACTAACAACACGGTGGAATATGAGGCCCTTGTTTTGGGTCTCCATGTTGCGTTACACTTAGGTATGAAGTCTATTAATATTTTTGGTGACTCTTAATTGGTAGTAAATCAAGTTACTGACATCTACCAATGTAAAAATGAGGAACTTCAAAAGTACAAACATTACGTGGATTCACTTTTGACCTTATTTTCTCATTATTCTATCCAAACCATTCCCGCTCAACTAATAAATTTGTTGATACTATGGCTTGCTTGGTCTCGCAAATTCCAGCCTCACCAACTGACTTAGACATATTTTTCTTGGTCCAACAACTCTTTGCCCCATCTTACTTAGTTCCAGATGTTTGTATGGTAAATAATGTATCTGCTGATTCGCAGGATACCTGGTATCACCAATTTCATGACTACCTTACAAGTAATGGAAAATGTGTTTTTCTTAAAAGTGTTTCTCGTTTTGTCGTCATGGGGGGACTCCTCTATAAACATGGCTTTGATGGTATCCTCCTTTGCTGTCTAACCGGCGCTGAAGTCGCTCATACCACCCAACAAATCCATGACGGAATTTGTGGTGGGCACTTTAGTGGCCTCGCCATGGCCAAGCGGATCCTTCACCTAGGATATTATTGGCCTACTATCAATAAAGACTACTGCGAATATGTTAAGCGTTGTGTTATGTGTCAACAACATGCCAACCTTCAACATACTCCTAGCCACCCGTTAC
Source organism: Taxus wallichiana var. yunnanensis (assembly GCA_018340775.1). Classification (NCBI taxonomy): domain Eukaryota; kingdom Viridiplantae; phylum Streptophyta; class Pinopsida; order Cupressales; family Taxaceae; genus Taxus; species Taxus wallichiana. The sequence continues at coordinate 203,114,391 of CM031242.1, read as the reverse complement.
AGGTCGCACAAGATCTTTGGCCTTTCTCACAATGGGGTTTAGACCTTATTGGCGAGATTCACCCGCCTTCTTCGCAGCATCACCATTGGATCATCATGGCAACCAAATATTACACTAAATGGGTGGAGGCCATTCCACTCATTTCAACCAAAAAATAAAAAATCGTTGAGTTCATCAATCATCACATTATCTGTCGTTTTGGTGTTCCTCATCACCTGATAATAGATAATGGAAAATCTTTCAAAAATAAGTTGTTACAAGACCTTTGTGACAACTTTGGTATCAAACTTAGCTTCTCGTCACCCTACTATCCACAAGCAAATGGACAAGCTGAATCTTCTAACAAAACCTTAATCAAAATTCTCATGAAAGTCATTAACAATTCTAGGAAAAATTGGCATGATCACATCCCCTTTGCCCTTTGGGCTTATCGTACCAGCATTCGTACTTCTACTAATGCCACACCATTCTCTCTGGTGTATGGTACCGAGGCTGTCTTACCTCTCGAAATACAAATCCCTTCTCTTAGAATATCTCTTCAGGATATTCTCGCCAATGATGACTTCCACCAAGAGTGGTTAGCCCAATTAGAGCTTCTTGACGAGCGTCATCTTACAGCTCTTGACCACCTGCAAATTTATCAAAAGCGCATTAAGTGTGCTTATGATAAGCTAATTCATGAGCATACCTTTAAGATTGGTGATCTTGTCCTCAAAGAGAATCAACATGTAACCAAACTAGAAAAGAGTAAACATAGAAAATTTACTCCTAATTGGATTGGGCCTTACATTATCACTCACACCTATAGATCAGGTACTTATCATTTAGCTTCGCTTAATGGTAAACCCGAGCTCGAACCCCTTAATGCATTGAATCTCGATCATTCTCTTGTTGAATTTAGTGTTACATCACTTATTATCTACCTTGCACTCGTCCCTTGAGCTCATTTACCACCTCATACACCTTGTTTCGTGCATCTCAAAATGGAATCAAGCTCACATGGTTTGATCATCACCTCCTCTTAAAGATGCCTTCCCCTTTTTAGTCTAGTCCATGACTTAAAAGTATCAAAATAACAAGTTCTCAATTATATGATTCTGGGATATTCTTGAGTCAAACTTCCTGTAAAACTAGATGCTTCATGCCAAATGGACATCTAGACCGCTACGCTCTAAACTAGACTGCTCCCTCGAAGGATAGCTATGTGCAAAGCCGCATCATGCTACTATAAGTAGACTGCTCCCTTGAAGGACAGCTATACAAAGTCAGCCTCTATCAGAAGCTTCTCGCATTGATCAACTTCATGAAGACCTCAAGAAACAACAAAATGCATATCCCATATAGACTTCCCACATCGATCAGTCTATATCCAGAAAAATAAAAGCAGTATTCAAAAGCACTTTTGAGTCATGGACTCGTCTATTTAGGTTTGGATCTATTTCATCAGAATAATCACCTTATAACAAGTCCTCTACGCCCCAGCTATACCATCCACCTCACCTCACCATTCTTCACAACAACAAAACTCAAGGGACGTGACGTATATCCGATATATTGTGATTATACAACTCTTTTCACCTATCGACTTCTCGCCTATGCAAGGTACCTAGGGATTCAAGCTCATCCTATGATAATACATGGTTTGTTTAGCTCTTTCCAACTATGGGACATTTTTTCCTCTTTTACCCGAATCTGGGATTATGTGTTGACCTTAATTAGGACACGGTTCCCTAATGCTTGGGTAAGCTAACCCTCGCTTCACCTATACCTTACCAACTCCAACAACCTTACCCTACCAATATCAAAAATTTTACCAACCAACAAATTGCCTAACCACAACCAAATTGCCTGAATTCACCTCTCCATGGTTCTAAGGAGAACTACATCGATCTGAGGCCCCTCCTTGCTTTTTGTGTAATGGGCTATGTAGGCAAAGCACTTAGGAGACATGGGGTATCCCAAGGTTAGCTTGACAATCCCCTACCATAACCTATCATGTGTGGTGTTTTGCTTAAAAATATAAATGTTTTCGCATATTTATATTGATAACAATCACCTTTTTCCTTTACCAATCCAAACATTCAAAACACAAAAATTTCTTATTATTATCATAACCTCAAAATCAACATACATATTCAGTTTTATTTAGATGTTAAACAAATACATCTTCTCTATCATCGACATGTAGGTTGGCATCCTTATTTATTCTTCTACCCCTATGAAATTCACGTAGGCCCCCACGCCTCATCCTGAACCAGGTAGTGATGGTGATCGTCGACGCCGCTCACCTGGCCTCTCCATCCTCAAAGGGGCCACTGCTATTGGTTCCTCCCACTGATCCACCAATCTCTCCTGTAACATATGAATACACCCTCTCGCGTGGAGGAATCTTGCCTCTAGTCTCTCCACTCATGACTGTGAAACCTCTAACAATCCCGTTGTCTCATTCACCTGTGTTTGAAGCTGGTGAACTAAACCCTGTGGTGGTCTCTCTCCACTGTAATCATAGCTATGTCAGGACGATCGGCCCTCTCACGTGCACCTCGTAGCTCTGCTACCCACCATAATCTATAAGACTTTGTCACTCCTGCATCCATTACCCTGCGATCAGCTGTTGTCTCCTCTGGTCCTTCTGGAAGTGTCGGTCGTGGCGGTGAGAAGGGTGCCTCGGCGTCGATCCTCCTGTATGGTCTATGAGCCATGGGTATATCTTGAACAAATCCAAATTGTTTCGCACGTGATCTAGAGGAATCCTCTCGTACTCACCTAGCCTGTGTCCGCGATCCACCTTAATCACTCTACACCCCTCAAATCCTCGGCTATGTTCGCTGTCACCATGTAGTTCCCGTACGGCCTCCAATGGATATCCGCAATCGTCACCATCTCCCACATTTGCCTATAATACTCGGCATCATCTATCATCATTTCGGATCTTGCCTCTTGCTCTGTCTGGACCCATTTTCTGAATCCCAACCTCTGCACTCCTGTCTCTCCTCCCTGGATTGGTCAGCCTATTGGTCACACACACATAATGTGCTCATAGGCCCAACAATGTAATAAGTATGCACAATCTAGTGTAGTCCTGTGATTTTACCTGCATGCCCATAAACCCCTGTATAGCTCTGTAAGATATGTAGGTGCCCATGCGAAAGTAACGCTACCTTCTATCATCTCATGAATAATACACATCAATGATTTCAGAAATCTTCCCCCGTCTGCTCTAGGTAATGCATAATACCCCACCACTATCATTAATACCACTGCCAACCTTGTTGCCTCAGGGTGTGCCACAAACATTATACCATAAGTGAATGTCAAACCTCATTGTGTCAAATCTCATGCGGCTGGACCAAATACTACCATTATCGCTACCCATGCCGCATTAGGCCCTGCCTGATACACTAGTCTTCCTATAATTGGGAGTCTCAAAATTTGGAACACATCTTCTAACGTCACTGTCATCTCCCCTATTGGCAGATAAAAGGTATTTTTTAGGATTCCATCTCTCAATCATCACTGCTGACATAGCATGATTGTGTGCGATCCGTGAATAATAGCAGATTCCGCTTAACCCCACATGGTTTATTAATGCCCACTCAGTTGGTGTTACATCTACTCGGACCCGTGACAACAAAGTTGGCACCCTATCATTCATCCTCAACCCTGCCTGTGCCTGCACACATTAAACCAACAAACAACAAATCAACAAATAACTTCCAACGTGTTTTTTATCGCAATCCGCAAATTTACACAGTAACCGATATCGGTTATAGACAACCGATACCGGTTACCTAACCGATACCGGTTATTCTTAAATGATATCGGTCACTGTCAATTCCAACCACCCCGCTAAAAAAACACCACCTATAATAACTTTTGTACTCGTTTTCCCCTCTCTGTACCTACGCACATATCTCCAACACCTGATTACCTACCTTACAACACTCACCCCATCCCAAACCTTTTGCCTATCACCTTTCTTTTTCATCTCTACCCACTTACCTTCCCACATCCTATTCATATGCATGCAAAAATTTTAACTCCAACCAAAAATCATATATACCTCCTGGGATGCAGCAGTTTGAGGTGGAACCTGTCTTCCCTCTCCTCTCTGCCCGTTGGATGCTTCTCCTTGTTCAGCCATGTTCACCACCCTCTTCACTATTACTTGCCTTTACGCCTTCTTACTCCAAGCTCACGATCACTTTACCTATCTCTTTCCTCCTTATCACTCAATTCTCCCATGCAACTACCCTGTATGGACAATGACAATGACCTCGCATCCTCATATTTAACATGTTGCATGGCTCTAAAAATAAGAATCTAAAATTGCCTCCCCACTTTTCTATTTTTAGAAAAGCTTGTTTCTTTAACATAACCGATGTCGGTTATGTAACGGTATCGGTCAATAGTGTGACATCGGTTATCTAACCGATATCGGTCAACCTATACCTATTTTGATTATATCCAGGCCTTCTCTTTGTTTTTGCAAAATTTTGGCTACGCGCCGCCTCTTTTCCCTGCATAATGACATCACTATCAACATCCATCATCATAATAAACATCAATATTTCAAAACATATGCATATCATTAAAACATCATCAACATCATTTATATATACATCACAAACATTCCAATACCATCGACAACAAAAACATAAAACATTATAATATATGCACCAAATCCACAATTATACACACCATATGGATCAACCTCATCATCTATATATATCATCAAAACAATGTTACAATATACAAATTGCCCTGCATGGGGCCTCTATCATACAAACAAAAAATACAAAGTCGGCACGCAGGCCACTGTCTCTGTCAAAATCTTGACTCGGCTCGCAGGCCGGCCTCTCATGTCAAAAATATACTCGGCTCGCAGGCTGGTATCAACTATACAACATGTACTTGGCTCATGAGGTGGTATATATAACAAACATGAATACATAAATCCTATGAGGGCACGCAGGCCTCTATATACACACTCGGTTTGTAGACCGGTGTCTCTATCAATCAAAAAAACCCATCTCTGCTCCTGGGGTGACTCAGCTCTCTCCCCCTCCCTCGGCTCATCTCTCAGCTGGCCCCTATGCCGGATCTCGCCTCCTACCCATCACTGACCCACCGGCTGTGGCTGCGGCCCCCTGTGACCTGTGACTCGGGACGTCTCGGCTCTGTGAGCTGCATATGGCTGATAGTCGGCCCCGGTACCATCTAGTACGTCCTGATAATATCGGGCCTCCGCTCTCGCCTCCATATATCGGGCCCGTGCCACCATGGCTGGTGGGGCTGGTCCCCGACTCCTAATAGAAGTGGACCCACGACCTACTGTATGCCCTGTGTGTGCTGTACTGCATGTGCTCGAGGCTATACCGTACTGTGCTGTGCTGAGACTATACCTATGCTATGTACACATGCTGTATGCTATCACTGTGCTTGGGCAACTTGCCCCGTAGTGCCCCAATCATGCTGCCATGCGTGCAGCGATTGCCCCTGTAATAACTGCACCTGGCTCAAGAGACGGTCCCTCTCACTTATATGTACCAATTGCCGAAATCTGTTATGTGGGTTTGTGCTCTCATGGCTGCCCTCTGCCCTGCCCACCAAACCAAAAATGCACCTGTAACACTGGCGTCATCCACCGTATCATCAGTCGGTCTCTCCGTGACCCAGACTGGGTCCAATGGCTATGGAAGAGGTAGTGGTGCCTCTACATCCTCCCTCGATACTGTGGGAAGGGAGGTGGCTCATCCTACCGTAGGCCCAACTATCGGCGTACCCTCTCTAGGGGAATCCACTCATGCTCCCGGGTCTCCGTCCAGCTATCCAGAAGATGTACTGGATCCATCATAGCTGTGCTTAGGCTCCTCCACGGGGTGATGGCCTCTGTATGGCCTCCATATAATATCTAGTGTGGTCAAGCCCTCTAACATATGCCTGTAGTATGTGACATCTCACCCTGCGATAACCGCTCGTGGCTGGCCCACGACCCCCAACCACCTCTGAAACCCATACCTATACACTACTGTGGCCCTGGCTAGCTGGGGCAGCCCTACAGGTCGTAAACACATGATATGCTCATAGGCCCAGCAGTGTAGCAAGAATGTCGAGCATATCCCGAATCACCTCATACGGCGATAGCCCCAGAGCTCTCTGTATAGCTGCACCAAATACACCGGTGCCCATGCATAGCAGGTGTGCTCCTCCACCATCTCATGTAATACTCCCATCAGAGCCCATGGGAAGCGACCTCCCTCTGAGTCCGGGAGGGTGAAGCAGGTGATACCAATCATCATCAGCATGGCAAGCCGTGTCTCCTGTCGATGTGCATGATACATATCGCCGTAGCAGATGCTCGCACTATGGTACGTAATCAATGGGGCTGCATCCCCGAATACCTGCAGGATGTTATCCATCATTGTCTCAACATCCACCTGGAACACTGCCTCCCCTATGATCGGTAGTCTCAGGATGCGATACACATCCTCTAGTGTGACTGTCATCTCTCCAGTCGGGAGATGGAAGACATTGGTTGCGGATCCCATCTCTCGATGAGCAACCATCGGTGTGGTCCCTATCCACAGCCCTATATCTCTGGACTCGCCGAGTCAACCTCCCGCATGATGTTCGCCCACTTGCTGCTGTAGTCACATGTGGATGCATCCCCTAGTAGAGGCGGCATCGATCCCGCATCGTCATTTCTTGCATGCTGCAAAACAACCCACTCCATCAGGCCTACCCTTTCCAAACAACTACCCAATAACCCCAATATCACTAACCCCACCCAACAAAACACCCTACAATATCCCTTTACCTATCCCCCTGACCTACCACCTACCCCTCATACACCACCAATTACCCCCACCCCGATAACCTTTCCTAGCAACTCTACCTTTTCCCCTTCACCCCACAAATCTATCTACCCGCCTATAAAAACCAACACAAAAAATTTCACACCCTTTCCTCCTACCCATGGTGACCGGTACTGGTCACCCTCGACCGCCATCGGTCCCCCACCCCTTATCTATACCCTACTTTTATGCACCGATGTCGGTCGACACATGACCGACACCGGTCTCTGAACCCACAAATCTAAACAGCTTGCATGGTGACCGATGCCGGTCACTTAGTGACCGACATCGGTCACTATGGAATTTTGGGGCCGGATCAAAAACGGCCCCCAAATCCCCTTTCTTCCTATTTCTACCCATCTACCCAGCCCAATTACCTAAAAACTCACCCACCCCTGTTTTGACTTACCTAACATATCTACCCACTCCATTTTATGCTTTACCTTCATTTATTCATTATTTTCTCAAATTTTAGATTCCTACCCCAAAACCCACATCCTAGTTAAATTCATCAACTTCACATAAAGAGAGATTTAGAGTCTACAGGTATGACTACACGTCATCATGGTGGGATAGGTGGTGGTGGTCCAGCTCCTCCAGCACCTCCTGCTCCTCCAGGTTGTGCCATAGCTCCAAATCTCCTCAACAGGGTCCTCAACCAATCAAACTCTGCCTCCTGATCTGGGGCCTACCAATAACTCACTCCCCCACTCAACTAGTGCCAACTCATCCCAAATACCCAACCGAATCAATTCAAAACTCAGACAAGGAACATGTTGGCACTCAAATTCACAATGTGAAAATGACACGCCGTATTTTTTTCTTTTTATAGGTTTTGACCTCTAACCGATATCGGTTAGCGTCTCTAGGAAACCCTATATCGGTCTTCTAAGCGGTCATAACTAACCAATATCGGTTACTGCCTAGTTTACCCTAACTCCTTCTCTTCTCCACTTTGAACTCTATTTTTCACCACATCGCCTACCCCCGGCCTTTGCTTAATATCCTTATTTTAAATTCATTGGCCCGACCCGAGGCGCATGCAACCAACCAATCGGATCGACCCGAGGCCACAACTAACCAATCGACCGACCCAGGAGCGCACCTAACCAATCAATCGGCCCGACGAGGCGAAACCAACCAATCGCCCAACCCAAGGCGCAACCAACCAATTGGCCCAACCCAAGGCGCGCAACCAACCAATCGGCCGACCCGAGGGCACCCGACCAATCAGCCCGACCTAAGGCCTCACCTAACCAATTGGCCCAACCCAAGGCCGCAACCAACCAATTGACCCAACCCAAGGCTACACCTAAGCAATCATCCCGACCCAAGGCCGTAACCAACCAATCAGCCTGACCCAAGGCCTCACCAAACCAATCGGCCCGACCCAAGGCCGCAACCAACCACTTGGCCCAACCCAAGGCCGCAACCAAACAATTAGCCTGATCAACGGCCGCACCATTTAAGTACCTCGACTGAAGCCCACAAATTATGATTCTATCCACCCATAATGTAGCTGTTTGTTTAATTGAGCTCACCTGTTCGTGTTTTAGCATGACTAGGATACTTGAATTGATCCGCCACCTAGCTTTACTTAGACCGAGAACGTGACGTTTATCTCAACCAAACCAACCATTTGGTACTTCCGAACATGCCTAAACGTTCGGTACCTTCCCCGTTATATTCCCTGGAGATACTTCCTATGCCTTGGATACTAGGATTATATCAGCCTTGTTTGGATAAACTATCGACCTTTTCCTATGAATTGCTTGTTGGCTCTTCAAACCATGTACCCTGGTTGCACTACTACATTTTAACATGCATCGGCTTCCTTGTACTTACCCCACCATCTTACCAGCATCTCACCATCATTTACCCTTTATCAACCCTATCCCTGATTTCATGTCACCTCCATCTGTGATAGACTTGAGGGGGATTACCTATACCCTTAATTGGGGCAACCACTTTTTATTATTGTCAGTGCAGCTTTAAAATACAAGCCACATGACAACAAGGGGAAAATGTAGACACCAAATTTGGGTCTTACGACGCCCTGTACCCGTATCTCATCCCACAACCTAACCCTACCTCACCACCTAAACCTTACACACCTAATGATTTATTAATTACCTTATAATTAATAAATCCACATCTCCAACCCCACCACCTCATCTCGCCACCTCACCGTGACCTAGCCCTAACCCTAAACCAACCTAATTAAGACCTATGACTTGGTCCAGACCCACACCCATGACTCATTACCCCTCACCCGCACCAAAACGAGCCTAATAATGACTTGACCAAGCCCACAACTGATCCCTTGGGAGAAAAGGAGGGAAAGATGGCTATTTTACTAAAAATAGCCACTTTGACCTAACCAACATCGGTTCCTACTCGACCACCGTCGGTTACGTAACCGCCATCGGTTCCCTATTAATGACCTCCCCAACCAAAAAGAAAGGATCGGAATTCATTTGGAGGAGAGAGAGAAGTGAAACAAGTAGAAGAGGTTGCAGAGAAGAGGAGGAGCCGAAGACTGTAATTGAACAACTGGATCGCTGTCACACTCATCCAAGCATTGGAAAATACTGAGGATAGCCTCATCAGCTCACTTTCCAATACCGGATCATCCCAACTAAGCCTTACTATCGCCACCACATTCCTTGGACCTGTATCTTCATCAGGAACTAGTAAGTAGTATCTTGTAGTTCTTTGTTATCATTTTCTTTAATTCGTATTAAAAGGGGAACTGACCACCTTTGAAAGGAAGTCTAATATTTCCTGGGCCTAAGGCAGTTCCCTCACTTATTGTCTAACTAAGATCTGGTGGTCTTGTATTCTTACTTATAGGTAGTCCTTCCTAGACAAAAAGGAGTTCTTCACAATCGATCTGATCTCTCTACGGTACATGCACACCTTCCCAACACTCAACAAGTATTCCTCCTAGCCCTAACCCTTATTTGTTTCTCAAGAGAATGAAAGGATAGAAGCAACTCTATTCCGGAACCAAATTATGTGCGAAACACCTTGCTAGAAAGGTTTATCCCTAGATTTATTTTATAAGGAGGGAGTTGTGAATGTTATTTTATCATGACCCACTAATAGTAAAAGATTACGATGGGTGACTAGAAAATCCTTTGCCCCAAAGGCAATCTTGTTCCTCTCTCATTCCAATCGATGGAAGAAGTCTATAAATTATCATACGCATGAGATAGAAATACCAATAGGATATCACCGGATCTTCCTAGCTCATGCAAAAATATACCCCCTTTTCTATGGTTGTTATGCACGAACATTAGTGAAATTAATAAACACCAATATCTAGAATATTTTTAATTACTAGATCCATATACCTAGATTTCAGTTAGGTAAAAGGAACCCATACACCCAAATTTGATTTTTGCATAACATTATATTATTTTCACAAAAACCCATTATTATTTGGGTCAACCTCCTTGGCGAAATGCAACCAAAATTGCTCTTTCTGGGTCTTAATAAGTAAACATGATTTGAGAAATCTAAAAGATAACAACAATATTAAATACGCAGGTTTAACAGTCATATTGTTTACCATTTCTTTTCACAGAAAAATAGAGTATAAAAACAACAACCTCCAACCATCACATACCCAATTAATCTTAACTCAAATAGAATTACAATATGTATTTGTTCTAGCATATGATAAAATAAAAAGATAAAAGGGATAAGGAATGATTCTTTCCTGTGAATTTGCTTCCTACATCCTTCGAAATCTTTCCTAGCAAGTGTTACAACAATAGAGAGCTTATGGCTTCAAGACTATCCACCTTGAACCAGCCAACAATTCCAACCTTCTTTGTAGTCATAAAAATGGTGTCTCCCAATTTATAAATTTTCCCATAAAAAAACTTCCTCTTCTTAAAATAGCGATATGAACCCATATTTTACTCGGGCGTGCTGAGATACTGAAGTGGAGTTTTCCCACCAATTTCATCAACAAAACCAAATGAAGAAGTTGCATGCAATTTTCTTCCTTATGGAGCTTTACGGATTTCCTTAAATATTAAATGCACAATTTAATGGTGTTAAAAGTTGGATTACCACACCAGTGACTCAACCAACTACCGCCACCCTTCAACTCTCCTCCAAAATTGGCGGGATTTCTACAGTTTAAAGCCTCATTTACCTTTTCCATGAAATTTGCTAAATATCATTCACTTAATTACTTTCTATAACCTAGGTTGATTAACCTTTGGTGAGAATGAAATACAATATAATATAAAACCAACGTTATAACACATGCATAGCCTTAATGTTATTATCTAAATGCCCCATAACTCCCATAGAGATACATATTAAAATGTGAAATCAGCTATGATAATTTCATAATCCAATATAAGTATCATGGCCTAGGATTCATAAGCCGAGTCTACTGATCATAGTGGTTGATTGTTAATAGGTTTGTTAGATAAATCCATAAACTATGTTCCCCTGTTTAAAACATATTACCTTCTAGGAATGGAACAATGAAATATACTATTTCACAGGTATCATATTATCCTTAGAAAACTTTAACCCGGCCCATTGTGAGATCATGAACCAATGCCACTGGTATGATATATTAAATCATCCATCCTTTTGCAACCAATTGTTAGGAGTCTAACATCTTAATCTTTCCTTTAGCTTTCATGTCACTTCCATTCTAACATTAATTCATATCGTCGATGGCTTATTACACATATTTTAATCATAACTAATTATACATGTTTTCAATAATTCAAAGGTCCCAAAATTAACACCTCGACCTAGAATTTACAAGCCCAAGTCAACTAATTTGCAAAATGATTAATCATTAATATGGGTTAAGTGAATCTCTCCCTTCAACTACAATGTTTAAAACTCATTATCTTCTTAAGATGTCACAGTGACACATTATCTCACAACATGTACATTAGTTTTAGAAATATATATATATATATACTAGGCCTAATGTGATATAATGGCCCAAGATTAATTTGTAGAAATGTAGATCATGGAGCAGATACTTTTTCCCTAAGTCATTCACTATATGTTGGAAGACTTATTGACTTAGTGCCTACAAGCTTAAGCCAATGGCTATAATACTGTTCTCAGGAATTAATTATCAATAACCCCTTAGTTTAGATAATCTCAAGATCAATATCAGTTTTTATAACCCTATCATTCCCTTTGTCTTATTTTCTCATCCTTAATTGAAAAAACTTGTTTCTCTTTTGCTTGGGGTCAAGATCAGTTGAAGATGATGATCTTGTTAAATTATTGACTACACTGTTGGGGTATTACATGTTGGGTTTTTATATTCTCTATCTAAACCATTTTGAATGGATTTCTTGGTTATACAAAAAGGAGTTGGACATTCTTGTAAATTGTGTATTGTTTTGTGAATACTTGGTACTTATATTTTGGGTTTGTACTATATACTTTACTCTACAAAGTATGAACGTGAACTTGTGTTAAAATAAGGATGAATGGAAAAATTTGGATTATTGCATTGTAAGTATCCTAAATTTCTACTTGTATTTGAACCGGGTTAGTATTGGTATTTGATGCTATTTATACTGATTGATCTCATAAGGAAAAATAGAAGTAATGTTTTCTTTAATATTATCGTTTGGTTTGTGTTCTCTTTTAGAACTTTTGAAAGAACTTCTAGGTTTTAAATGGGATTTGTAATTCAATTGATAATACAATGGTGAATGAATTCTAGGTTCAGATCTTTTCCATTGAGTTTTCTTTAAGCTGTTGGGAAGTTATGTTTTGTTTTCTTGAACCACTTCGTAGATCGACTCTATTCCATGTTGTAGAGTGTTTATCATCCTAGGCATGTTCGAATTCTTGAGTTTGGATTTCTAAACCTTTCGATCTTGGATGAAGTAATGTGAACTCACTCTTCATAATCAAAAACTTCCTTCTCATTGTTTAATTTAACTTGTTACTAGTTGTCATGAAATGTTCATGGGAATAGTAGTATGTTCAGAAACTTTTGGGAATGTCACTTTTTGGTACAAGAGAAAACCAACCCGTCCCCATTTTATCTTTCTTGGTCTCAGCTAATTTGTATAGAATCAATTTTCATGTCGATTCAGAATTTTATAGTTGACCCTATCCCTGTAGAAGGGAAAATGTAATCAATTCTTGTCTTACTTGTTTTGATTCTCGATTCATGAATTATTAGGAAATTATTTTCAGAGGGATTCCTCTCCGTGCACTCAATAGTAAGTATGATCCATTCCTAAATGGAAATGAGTAAGAAATAATTCTTTCATAAGGCATACCTTGTTTTATGGAACATATGGCCACTGAATAATATCTCCTATAATGTAGAATATTACATAAGAGTTACAAGTAAGATGATGACTATTTTGTTTCTCTCCCTTCTCGATTGGTTTGGGATTCTTGTTAACGGTTGTTGTCTCTTGCATGGTGAATCATTTTATTAGTTCCCTTGACTGATACAGTTATGTAGGTACTCAATTATGTACTTTTTGAACTTGATTTCTATCTCTTAGATGAATGGTGAATTGTGGATAGTCCGTATTGATTCTTCTTCTTATTTATTTAAGTTGTAGGATGAATCATCCTAATTATGTAGTATGCTGAAATCAATTTGGTTATACATGATTCTAGAAATTTGGTAAAATGACTATAAGGTCTTGATTTTAAAAGTAATTTTTTTACATAGTAAAGTTAAATTATGTATTTCAAATTCGAAAGAATTATGACATGATTAAATGACAAGGGCTGTTATTTGATATAAATAAGTAATTGTTTGGGACAATACTTACCTGGTATAATGCAGTAGTTTCTGATTATATTATGATCTTTTCTTAAAAATAAATTTTGATTTATTATTTGTACTTCTTTTATGATTGTTATTACTTATTCTTATTTGTATGATACATTAATTGTTTCATTAAATTAGAGTTGTTTTAATGGAACAATTAGTGGAATGCATTTCATTTTAATGCTTAGTGCTTATCATGCTCGGCCAATGAACTGACCGTGCTAGCAATTTTACGAGATGGACTTCGTAAGTGATAAAAGAATGAAAAATAATTTATGATGTATTGACTAATGTAAAGTCTGGCTCTTTTGTAAAGAACTCTGATTCATTCATGACTTGTAATGAAAAATAAAAGTTGTATTCTTCTATGATATTAATGATGTTTGACATGTAGTATGCCTAAAATGCATAGTATTGTAAAGTGTATACTTTTATCATGATGAATTGAAAGGTTTTGAGACTGACTCCAAATTGTAGTGTGAATTCTCTTGTACTTTTTATGAAGGAAATTAGAATTTATCTTGTAGATATTCTTCATAACTAGTTGTATACTTATTACTGTTATCATTTAATAAGTTGGATTAAGGGAATAGTTCAATCTCCCTTACTAAGTTGCAACTTGCTAAGTTGCATAAGATGTTGTTCTCTATCTAAAAAATTATAGTATAACCATATAATGTGTATTGGACATAAAATTAAAGTATATAAATTGTGAAAGATAAAAAGGGTATGATAACCCTAACATTTAATCATGTAGAGGAAGACTCTTCCTCTTTTATAAGAATCTAAAACAAAAGAAATGGTGTTTATGATCATTAATGATTATACTTCATTTACATGAAGTCTACTCTAGCAGAACCTATGTGGACACTACACCATCTTGAATAGTAAAGATATATAATAAACCAACATTATGATGTTTGCTTCTGTTTTTTGATAACTACTTTTATGCCGAGTTAGTAAAAATAAAAGCAATCATGAGAGTAATGAAGTTCTTAATATTAATCATATTAATTATGGAAGAAGAACTTAATGAAGGTTAGAATTAGGGTTTTTCAAGGTTGATGTAATCTGAATCCTAATCCAAATTTAATTATAAATTAATGACCACCAAGGGGTATGTACATCGTGATGAAGCATTTCTAACAAATTTTGGCACACGCAAACTACAGGACTATACCTTTGAGAAGACTAAGGGCTTCTCAAGGATACAGTGTTGTAGTTGACATGTGGCAACACCCTTCCTTAATTGTTCATCTAGATCTACACACATCTGGACTTGAACTTAGTTTATCTCTAGGTGAAGTTAGTAGCATGATTATAATATGAAATAACTTTCAATGAATCAAGGTACCGAGGCACATTCGGTCCACTTAGGTTAGTCGAGTATGCCCATATACCCTAAGTCATCGTGAGCATCTACCTATAACAAATTATGTCGCTAACTTGGGTTAGGGTCAAACCTTGGGCAAGTGGACTGACAGAAGTCAGTAAAGACCATTCTAGATAACAATAGAGTGAGGTGAAGGACATATTTTGAATTGATGAGTATGCTAGTCTAGGAATAGTAACATGAATAGTATGTTGGAAATCTTTGGCCAAAGTATCGCAAGTGCTTGGTTGTGTTTTCCTATGTCACCTAGTTTAAAGAAACATGATGTCAGATGAATATTGGTAACAAATATTTAGATAGGTTCTTTAAATAGATCACTCAGTACCTGGAATAGGGTAGGAAAACCAAGTATACATAGTATACATAAAGTATTCTATACTTAAATATAAACATGAGAGATTGGTTAGAAACTGAGTCATGGAATGAGAGATCAATAATTTTGATTTTTTTATAGCTGCATATGGTTATCTATTATGAGATTGATTGGCATGGAATGTGTGTTCTAAATGATGTTTTATTTAGAATGGATAACATTGTGTATAAAAAATTCCCTTGTTTCTAAATTCTTAAAATGGGAATGTTACATTTATTCCGATTATTGTTATGTTTTGGTGTGATACATATAATTTTTAACCTTTTGAGGCTTATTTCTACACATATGGCTACTCCAATATACATATCAACCAGTTTCAATAGTTAAAGTTTGTGTTTAATGAGAAGAATAAAGAAAAGATAAAGGATACCATCTAGAGATCCCTTTGACAACTTATAATTGTCATTAAGGAGAAGAATAAGAGACATATCAATTCAAAGATCACCATCTCTAAAAAATAAATTCCTCTATACTCTTCATCCTGGTAGTCCCTTATTTTTGTCTTATAGAGCCTTAAGACCCATTCCATTCAAGGGTCTTCAAAGGAATTTTCCTTTTGATATTTTCAACGGTGGTATTCGTTTATCTCTCAATGCACAACATGATAAACTAGTTTCGACCTTAAAATAATTCCCTTTTCACTAGTTAAAATCATACTACCCTAGCTAACCATATCCAATATGTAAAAAATTTATGTTCATTCCATTTTATTACTAAAGATGATGTAGCATTTAGACTCTTGGCTTCATCATTTAAAGGTAAATCCCTTTAATGGTACAAGATTTTGAGACCAGACACAATTCATAATGGGAATGAACTCGATGCATCTCTTCATAACCATTTTGAAGATAAGTCAAATGACCTATCTTTGGTAGAGCAATTGATAACATTAAAGAGGGCCCCTAATGAGCATATGAATAATTTTAACATCATATTTCAAAGGATTTGGGACCGAATTTCTCAATTAATAAGACCTACACCCCAAAATGTATTTATCTATTATCTAAATGCTTTAAATAGTGATATTTTAGTCATGATTCATTCTATGGGTGTAAAAATTACTAGTGCTTATGCCATTGCTATTAGGGCTACAAATAACCTTATTTATGCTAGGAAACTTGATCCTATATCTTCAATGCTTATATTTTGTGGAGATTGAGACATCTAATCGCCATGATAATCTTGAATTATCCTCTATTCCTTGTTCAAGAAACCAAAGCTATGATCAAGAATCTACTTCCTCAAGTACCTCAACTGAGTTACAAGAAGTGATGAAATAATTGAAATTTTTGGGAATGATTTGGTATCCATTAGGAGGAAACAAACTCAAAGTTTTAAATCTTATCAAGCATCCATACCAACTTAACAAGTCCCTTTATCAACCAAAGAAACCTTTCCAAGATGTTCCTCCAAATCAAAATCAGTTTCCTCTTGGAAGATCATTTCAACCATATAACCCAAATTTTGCCATTTCATCTCAAGCTTTAGTTCATGTTCAAAATAATGTTTTGTAGTATTACAAGTGGTGTTTCCCTTTTCATCTTCCACACAACCAATAAACATGCCCCAATGGAATTCTAAGCCAATATTTAATGGTGAAAAGTGCATCGCTCTCAAAAATTACCCTTAGAGGAAAATCAACAAGAATTAGTAAATCAAGATACACCATCAAGTGAAACTTCACTCATAAATTGGAAACTAGATGAATTTTGTGGGATAAATTACATCTTTCCTCAAGGTGTAGCTGCAAATACTATATGTAATAATTGGGATATATAATAGGGATAGGTAGTAAGTGTGGGTCCTTCCTAACCTTCTTTAAGACTCCAAGGAGGTGACACTTCCAACGTGGCTGAAAATGTGTAGATTCAACCTAAAGGTCCTTCCATATCAACTCAAGTACAAGAGAAGGTTTTTGTAAGTAAGATATACCAAAGGTATAATTCATATACTTTCAATATCCTTGAACAAATGAATAATCGTAACGTCCTCATTTTTATACATTAGAACAAGTAATTTTTTTTTGATAAATGCTTCCTGGTTCTAAATACATAATTTAGAACTCACAAATAAAAAACAACCATTCTCATAACAGATAACCATATGCAGCTGTAATGACTCGGAGTACCTCCGATCTATTCATTCCATGACTCGATAATCTACCGATCTATTCATGAGTATTAAGAGTTGGCGTTTTTATTTAACACATCACTCTTGCGGTTATCTTCCCTAATCTAGGATTGTAATGCTCTGTCAAGGAACCTATCGAATAATTGTTACCATTATTCATTGGCATCTCATCCCTTAGACTAGGTGACTTAGGACAACGCAATCATCAGCTTGCAATACTTTGGCCAAAGATTTGAAACATACTGCTTATGTCTTGTATTCCTTGATGGCATACTCGTCAATCTGGAATACGTCCTTCACCCCATTCCTATGTTATGTAGAATGTCTTATACTGACTTCTATCAGACTCTCCTGTCCCAAGTTATTCACTTAGGAACGTATTAGTAAGATGACAACATTATAGGGATGCTCCCGAGGACTAGGGATACGCTGACATACTGGGTCAACCCTAGTTAATCCAGTGTGTCAAGATACCCCGAGTCTCCTAGGGCAGCCTTATAACATGACCACATTCCTAATCAGTCCCAGAGTAACTTGTTCGAGTTTAAGGTGTAAATCTTAATGATCAATGCAAAAGGTGTCATCATAAGTCACCGGCATTGTTGTATCTTCGAGAAGATCCTAATCTTCTCGAAGGTACAACCCTGCAGTTGACTTGTGTTGTCAACCTTTAAATCCACCTCGAAAAGATCTACTTATTAATAAGTGTTACATACGTTGAGTTAAAATTATACTATAAGATGCTCCCTTAAGGTTAGTCTTTCCCAATCCCTGGGTTCCTCACCTTAGAATTACCTTTCTTAATAAAACCCATTACACAAGAGAAGTTATTAAGACTAGAGGTCCCATCAAGGAGTTCATAGAATATACATAATTCTAAATCAACGAAACTGGACACTAACCCTCAATCTTCACATGAGATTGCTAACCAAACCCTTTTTAGGTTTATATCAGTTCTCATAACTGAATTTATATCTTACTTGTTAGTATCGAGATATAGTGATTAAGAATCCAATTAAACGTTGTCTTGACTTAGATCAAGACTAGGAAGTAATGATTTATTCAGCTCGTTTAGCTCCTGCTCAGTTTATTTTAACCTTAGCTTCCCAAAAGACAGTGATCTAGAATTCCAATTTAGCTTTAGATAGAACATAATAGAACTACTAAACAATCATAAGTATTCAGTCACATAACCTTGCAAGCTTACTTAGATAATCACAAAAGTCTCCAAGTTATACAATAATAACAATGCTCTTAAGATCATTCGAACCGAAGAAGATCAAACCATCAAGATACGAATGCAAACACATAAGTAACAAATACCTCTTTTCATTCCTTTCAAAGCTAATCAAATACATTTTATGCATTCAGCATATTTGATACAATACTCAACAGAAAAAGAACATCTTTCTTCAAGTAGTACATTTAGAGAATCAAGCTGTAATTCATCATAAGACCAAATTAAACAATCTGAACATCATATCAGATCTACGTGCCTTTACCACTTACAGCAATCATCTGCAAAAATTGTCAACATGGGTCAGTTCGGTGAACTGAGCATGATAAGCACTAATTCTTAAAACAATTGCAATCCACCAATTGTTTTCATTAAACAACCTGTTTAAATGAAATCATTTCACCAAACATGTAAACATATTTCAGACTATGCTCTTTTGTAATTCAAACATGACTATAAATGCGTAACTCATATTATAGTTACTAAATAGTCCTAGATACTTTTCAGATATTTCTTCATAAATATTAGTGACCAAGAAGAACAAATGTATCCAAAACAACTATCCATCTGAATCCCAAGGACAACAAACATCCGACAGACCATTACATTCAACAAAAATGAATATCCTAACAATTCATGAATCCATCAGTATGTATTAACAATTCCAACAATTAAATATAAATATATCAACATATACTTTACAGCAGAAGAGAAAGAAACCGAGACATTCAGATGTCCCTTCCAATCATGCTCATGACTGTACCGTCCACTCAAGAGTAATGCATTCACATTATATGCTGCTGACTAAGCCAGTCGAGACCACAGGAAGAATTACAGTCCGTCAAAATACAAATATAAAAATTGCCTGTAACTTACTAAACAACACAGTAGCTCTCGTGACAAGGCAGTGATGAATAATCCATCAAATAGACTCCACATAACCTTCCATATTATTCAACAAACGAGAAAATATCCAACGCCATCACTTGTCAAGGTACAGTTAATAGCTCTTTACTTCAGTCAAGCACACGACTAGATATTCACGATAACAGAAGACATAATCATGCACAAACACAAGAACAATCCCACTGAGTCGAAACACTCATCAACATACAGCTCAATCTAATCCCTACTAAAACACAACAAGGACTTAAATCAAAAGCCGAAATCAAAAGAATAACCTCTTTATCACAGTCAAACAAGAGGCTAGATAGCATTAAAACAAATGACGTTTCCATATGCATACTTAGTGACATTCTCACTGAATCTAACACAAACATGCACAGCTTCATTCAACTGAAACATATCCTTATGATAATACAGCCATGACTTATATTGGAAGCCGTTTTCAAGAAAAATAATCACAACAAGGTCTTCACAGAAGCCGAATTCCATATCAGTATTTTCCTCAAAGTTTCATTCTAAGCCAAGCTACTACGGATACAACAGGGTCTCAAACCGAGTAAGGTTTGTAAAGAAAACCCTTCCTTTAATTTCCACAGAAGTGAACAGACAGGAACACAAGAATGCTAAGAAGGAGTCAGAATGATATGCATACACAGCGAGGGTTTAAATCGAGATTCGCGCCAACTCGCAACATATCGAGATCTCCAACAGTATCACATACAACTAGTGCTCATAACAAGGCTTCGATTAAAGTTGATTTCATGCGACAACAGTTCAAGAATCCCAATAGTACTCACAGCAAAACTTATACAAAAGTCGTAATTCAAGATACATATCAAGGATTCCAACTGAGTCTGTACCAGTGATATTCACTGCTAAGCAACAGTATTCAAAACAAAACAACAGAAATAGATATACCAGTTTCTTTTCACGGACTCCAACTGAGTCTAAACTAACAAGTATTCTCATTCATAACTTCTACAGAAGTCAAAAATACTATCTACTCAAGGATTCCAGCGGAATTTAATAACAAATAGTATTCACGGCTGTACTTCTACAGAAGCCAAAACATATTTTCATTTCAAGAAGTCCAACAGCAACAATAACATATATTACTCACGACAAAACTTATAAAGAATTCGGAATATACTGTACATTCAAGAAATCCAACAGTATCATTTTCAACAAGTGAAAACAGCAAGGTATCGACTGAAGTCTGAATCAAACAAGAAAACAATTCATGGACTCCTCTGTAACTGAATTCACATATTTTCCTTGCAAGCATTTCTACAAAATCTAACCGAAATGCAAAACACAGCAAGATAGTACAACCTTTCGAAACACAATGCACACCCATCAAGGGTTCACTTGAAAAATCGAGCCAGTAAGAAGATACAGCAAACTAATTCATACAAAGCTACCATAAAAACCAACTGAACCCAAAAATCATCTAAACAAAGTTGTTCTAATGAAATCATTTGAAGGAAAGCAAGATTTTTAAAATTTAGGGCCTAACATGCCTGGTAATGTTGCTTAAAAATCTAAAGAAGACCACTGAAAGAGCTCAAGCCTTCTCCTCTTTTTCCACGTTAGATTCAACAACAATAATTTGTTATTTTCATGCCTTATAAACTTTCCTCGAAAGAGAAAAGAGCTAGTCATTCTCATAGTTGCCATACAACACCAAGTAGACTGGTTCGAAGAACCAGTGATCAAACAAAGAGAAAACCGGAGCGCATGAAAACCCAAACAAACAACCAGTTTTCCATTTTGCATGTCTTCCCAAGAAATCTGAGCTCGGAGACCGAGTTCATTAATTGCATTAACTCCAAAATTCCTGCTCAATCTCCATTGCCACCGACCGCCATAGTTGGCAATGGATAAAAACAAATCAAAGACCATTTCTAGATTTGGCGACTCTGCCACGTCGGATTTCACTAGCCATTTGAAACTTCCACCAAATCCCTCGTCCTTCATACTTATCCATCCCATTTAATGCCATAGAAACTACCGCCCATGGCTCACACCCCTTCATAGGTCCCTTTCCTCCATGTTCATTAGTTAGGTTAGAAACATAGGTTAGAATTTAAGGTGATACTTAGTCTAACCTCCTTAGCGCTAGGTCACTAACCTTAGAACATTTAGTTTATAGTTTAGGCCTAGGTTAGATTAGCACTAATCTAACCCATAGGTTATAGTTTAGGTTTAGGTTATTAACCTTAATAAATCCAGCTTAGGTCTTAACAATTAAAATCGTTCAGTATAAGAACCAACAAATATACATTCATGAAAAGGATTCATTCCAGCACTGCTAATAAGCTAGTAGTATAAATGTATCTGAATTTATTACCTGGCTCAAGATCAAGACCTTCCTGATTTTACGATATCGGGAACCAATTCATTTAACAAGATCAGCCTGAGTTAACTCCAGAATTGCTTATTCCACACATTCGGACCTTGCAACCTTTGTAAGGTCTATAATTTTTGTTCATCCAGAATAAACTTAAAACATCTCTTGGATCAATGCCACTGATCCAAGGCTGAGTCATATAGACGGGTAAATCCACAATTTATTCCAAAATCAGATTAAACTCAGGTGCAAAAATGAAAGAAATAAAAGAGTCCAAGCATATCCTGGCTCAGTCAAAGATCTTCAAATGAAAGAAAATACAATCTATATCAAGCATGACTTTACAATCAAAGGAACACATTCTTTTACGAGAAGAAATCATATATCAACACTTGAATGCTCGGGAGGAAGTAACAACAATTCAGAGTGTTACATTCTTCCTCTTAAAAGATTCATCGTCCGATGATTACATATTATATTAACCTTGAGACAACCAATTTATTAGTTCACAAAACAATGTGACTATTTTCCAACTTGAATAGTTCCAGAAATCAATGTCACGATACATTTTATTCAGCCTGAATAATGTTTGCCTCAATCTAGCTTTTATATAAACTTCAAAAAGATAAGTTCATGTAAAAAAATTGTCAACTGATTTCATCATGTTGAAAAAGAAAAGGAAAAGCAATTTTCATCTCTTCCAGATTTTCCCAAGTTGCACTTTCTTCGTTAAACTGGTCCCACTGGACCTTACATTGCTGTATTTCACGATTTCTCAAATGCAATTGTCGAGTTTCCAGCACTCGTGTGGGTTTAACCACGATTATTCCTGGGTCTTGGACCTGCAAGGAATTCCAATTTAAAACATGTGACAGATCTGAAACATATTTCTTAAGCAAAGAAATATGGAAAACATCATGCATGTGAGATAAAGCAGGTGGTAATGCTAATCGATAAGCTACAGGATTGATTTTTTTTGACAATTTCGAAAGGTCCCATGAAACGAGGTGATAACTTGGCAGCCTTACCAAAAGTTATAGAACTCTTTCTGGGTTTAACTCGAAGAAAAACCTTCTCACCCAGCTCAAACCTTCGACCAACTCGCTTAAGGTCAGCATAGCTCTTCTGCCTATCTGTTGCTTCCTTTAATCGTTCATGAATCAGCTTAACTTGCTGTTCCATTTCAGTGAGGATCTCTGGTCCAATTACCACTCTATCCTCAACACTATCCCACTAATGGGGTTACGCACTTTCTTCCATAAAGTGCTTCAAATGGTGCCATTTTAAGAGATAAGTGATAAGTGTTGTTGTATGAAAATTCAACTAATGGAAGATACTCTTCCCATTTATACTGTTGATCCATGTAATACATTCGCAACATGTCTTCCAACACCTGATTTACTCTCTCAGTTTGTCCATCCATTTCGGATGATATGCAGAACTGAAGTTTAGTTTCATTCCAAGAGCTGTATTAAGCGTTTGCCAAAACCTTGACGTCATTCTAGGATCCCTGTCAGATATATTCAATTCTGGTACACCATGCAATCTGAAAATTTTGTGTACGAATCTTTTGGCCAGCCTTTGGTGAATCATCCTTTAGATTTCCAGCAAGGAAATGAGCTACCTTAGTTAGTTTATCTACAACTACCAGGATAACATCATGTTTATTCTGGACATAGGTAACCCTTGTACAAAGTCCATGCTTATTACTTGCCATTTGTACTTTGCGGTATGCTATGAGGATATAACTCTTGATCCAATAGGTGCATGTGTTCGCCTTAACCCGCGACATTCTAGGCAATGAGTCACAAAATCAATGACATCCTTTTTCATACATTTCCAAAAGTATTGTTGTTTGAGATCGGTAAGCATTTTTGTGATACCGGTGTCAGAGAAAGGCGAATTATGAAATTCAACTAACAACTTCTTTCTCAAATCATTCAAAGCATAGAGTACGTATACCCTGTTTTCATAATGTAAGATTCCTTCATTATCAAAATGAAAACCCTTATACCTTTCATCATTAGGTTCTGCGCAAGTAAGCTTTTGCTTACTTTTGAAAGTATATATCAGATTACGAGGCACTTTTTACCTCATCCTTAAACCGAGTTCTTAATGTTATAAGAGTAGAAATGTGCTTCCTACGACTTAGAGCATCTGTTACTCTATTCTCTTTCCTTTGATGTAGATAATATCAAAATCATATTGTGATAAAAATTCTAACCACCTTTCTCATCGGCATTCGAGATTAGGTAAGTGATCAGTTTTTAACTCAAAAGGTTTCCCAAGTAAATAGTGTCTCTAGACTTGAAGCACATGAACAATGACAACAAGCTCCAAATCATGAGGAGCATAATTCAGCTCATGTAACTTAAGTTTTCTACTTTCATATGCTATGACTTGATCATTTTGTAACAAAACACCTCCAAGGCCTTCCCGTGAAGCATCTGTTACAACAAGATAAATCTCCCATTAGTGGTCGGGGTACAACTAATATAGGTGTGGAAGTCAATTGGCTTTTCAGGACTTTGAAAGTAGTTTTGCACTTATCATTCCAAATAAATTTCTTATCCTTCTTCTGCAATGAAGTTATCGGTGCATGACTACTTTAGAAAAATCCCTAACAAATTTTCTATAATAACCAAAAGACCCATGAAGCTTCTTACTTCGTCACATTCTTTGGTGTAGGCCACTCAACTATTGCCACTATTTTTGAAGGATCTACAACAATTCCTTATTTACTAATGACATGACCCAAATATTGAACTTCGAATCAAAGAAAGAACATTTGGATAACTTACCATACAACTTTATTTTCTCAAAATTCCCAAAACTATCTTCAAATGCTCATTGTGCTCCTCAACACTTTTAGAATAAATGAGAATATCATCCAAGAATAAAAGTACAAACTTGTCCAAATATTGTTGAAAGATATTATTCATTAAGTTCATAAAAGTTGTGGGTGCATTAGTTAATCCAAAGGGTAGAACCGTGAATTCATAATGTCCGTACCTTGTTCGAAAAGCTGTTTTATGAATATCTTCTTCTCTAATCCTTAACTGATGATAACCAGATCGAAGATCTATCTTAGAATAGACCGCTTCCCTATGCATCGATCAAATAGATCGTCGATCCTTGGAAGTGGGTATCTATTCTTGATTGTTGCTTTATTCAACATCCGATAATCAATACATAGCCTAAGTGTTCCATCCTTCTTTTTCACAAATATTACAGGCGCTCCCCAAGGTGAAACACTTGGTCTAATCAAACCTTTAGACAAAATTTCTTGCAATTGTGCCTTAAGCTCAACTAACTCTATAGTAGTCATCGATAAGGTGCTTTGGAAATAGGTTCCGTTCCTGGTTTGATTTCGATGGTGAAGTCAAATTCCCTCTTGGGTGGTAACCCTGGTAATTCCTCCGGAAAAACATCCCTGAAACTTTGTAGCAGAGGAAATCATTTCATGGAATCACCATCTTCTTCTGAAAATTCAGATATCTTTACTGCATAAAGGGTACATCCTTTGTTTTTAGCCTTTTTAAGCTGCATAGCTGACAGTTTTCTAACTGAAATTTCCCGTTTCACCCCTTGAATCTCTGTTGTTTCCAGCTGATCATCCAAACATCTTATATTCTTTTCATAGCAGTCTACTTTTTCTTTATGTTCAGCTAACCAATTGACACCAATGACAATGTCGTAAGACCCCAAAGGTGTAACATAGAGGTCAACTTCCGTGGAAAAGTTAGGTAAGTCAAGGACTGCCCCAAAAAGACACATACTCACTGTATGAACAGAGTTATTACCATACTGTACAGTCCAAGATTTATCCATTTTTCCAGCTTTTCTCTTAAGTTTAGAAGCAAGTTTATTAGAAATAAAACATTCAGTAGCTCCTGTGTCAAAAAGAATAGTGACAGGTATGCCAAATAACTTACCCGGAACTTCTATAGGTGTCACTTGCTTTTCAACTTGCTTTCGCTCTTTGCCGCAGCATGTATCTTATGCTACTGATTACGATCATCCTTCTTCAAAGGGCACTAATTTGTGTAGTGGTCTTTGCCACAATTGTAGCAGCCTCCTATAGGTCCCTTTTTAGGCTCAAAATTTCCTTTAGCCTTTTATTATCACATTGTCCTCCATAGGACTTCGCCCATTGTTATAATTTTTTTGGCAAAACTATCCCTTACATTTCCAAAGAGCTTATTTGCTACTCTTTGCTTTCTTACTATTATCCCTGAAACTTACTTTTGTTTCTAAACATTTTCCAAGGTCCCCTTTTGGGTGCAAGAGAGGTTGAAGAAGGGTTTGCAATCTTCTTCCGCACTTCCTCTTTATGAGCGGAAATAGCCTTTAATTTCTATTCTTGTCTTACGGCCTTTTCAACAACTCCTTTCATAGTGGTGGAATTTGTGAACATCGACCTCTCCCCTATCATGGGATTCAATCCCATGATGAATTTCCATATTCTGAACTTCTCGTCAGTTTGATACTGCGGTACATACTTGAGGAGTTTTGTAAACCGCTCCCAGTATTCAGTTACCGTTAGCTTCCCTTGAGCTAAGTTCTAGAATTCTGTCATTTTCTGATCATAGAAAAGTTGTGGCAGCCATCGTTGCCTAAAATAGCCCTTAAATTGATCCCAAGTAATATTGGTCTCATCAATATTTAGCTCTACTTTACGGCTATCCCACCACGAAGATGCTTCGTGGGAAAGCTGATAGGCTCCCCAAATAGCTTTGGTTTCCTCTGAGAATTTTCTTATTGCAAAGTACTTCTCCATTTCACTGAGCTAGTTCTCAGCTCCATCACCTAATGTGGTGCCATCATATTTAGGTGGGCTTATCCTTTTTATATCATTAGTGAGTTCTGCTGCTAACCTAGCCTTTTTGTTTTCTAGTTGTGCAGGTACATTTCCAGCATTAATATCAACACCCATATCGGGGTTGTCCTCAGGAGGTTGCTGATTGTTATTACCAGCTTCATCATCCTCCTCATTTCCCATCACCTGCTGTTCAAGTACAGCTAAATGATCTCTTGTGTCCAACAGGGAAGCAAGGATCTCATCAAGTTTTTGGGTTGTTGCCACCCCTCCTTCAGATGGATCATTATTCGCAACGTTCCCCCTTGTTCTAACCATTTTCTGTTACAAGAAAATTTAGGTTTTTATTAGATTATGGACACAATAGGCCCAAGAGCTGCAACCTTCAGCTCTGATACCAAGATGTAACGTCCTCATTTTTATACATTAGAACAAGTAAATTTTTTTTTTGATAAATGCTTCCTGATTCTAAATACATAATTTAGAACTCACAAATAAAAAACAACCATTCTCATAACAGATAACCATATGTAGTTGTAATGACTCGGAGTACCTCAGATCTATTCATTCCATGACTCGGTAATCTACCGATCTATTCATGAGTATTAAGAGTTGGTGTTTTTATTTAACACATCACTCTTGCGGTTCTCTTCCCTAATCTGAGATTTAGAATGCTCTGTCTAAGGAACCTATCTGAATAATTGTTACCATTATTCATTGGCATCTCATCCCTTAGTCTAGGTGACTTAGGACAACACAATCAGTAGCTTGTGATACTTTGTCCAAAGATTTGAAACATACTGCTTATGTCTCGTATTCCTTGACGGCATACTCGTCAATCTGGAATACGTCCTTCACCCCATTCCTATGTTATGTAGAATGTCTTATACTGACTTCTGTCAGACTCTCCTGTCCCAAGTTATTCACTCAGGAATGAATTAGTAAGATGACAATGTTATAGGGATGCTCCCGAGGACTAGAGATACGCTGACATATTGGGTCAACCCTAGTTAATCCAGTGTGTCAAGATACCCCGAGTCTCCTAGGGCAGCCTTATAACTTGACCACATTCCTAATCAGTCCCAGAGTAACTTGTTCGAGTTTAAAGTGTAAATCTTAACGATCAATGCAAAGGGTGTCATCATAAGTCACCGGAATTGTTGTATCTTCGAGAAGATCCTAATCTTCTCGAAGGTACAACCTCGCAGATTGACTTGTCCGTCAACCTTTAAATCCGCCTCGAAAAGATCTACTTATTAATAAGTGTTACATACGTTGAGTTAAAATTATACTATAAGATGCTCCCTTAAGGTTAGTCTTTCCCAATCCCTGGGTTCCTCATCTTAGAATTACCTTTCTTAATAAAACCCATTACACAAGAGAAGTTATTAAGACTAGAGGTCCCATCAAGGAGTTCATAGAATATACATAATTCTAAATCAACGAAACTAGACACTAACCCTCAATCTTCACATGAGATTGCTAACCAAACCCTTTTTTAGGTTTATATCAGTTCTCATAACTGAATTTATATCTTACTTGTTAGTATCGAGATATAGTGATTAAGAATCCAATTAAACGTTTTCTTGACTTAGATCAAGACTAGAAAGTAATGATTTATTCAGCTCATTTAGCTCCTGCTCAAGTTTATTTTAATCTTAGCTTCCCAAAAGACAGTGATCTAGAATTCCAATTTAGCTTTAGATAGAACATAATAGAACTACTAAACAATCATAAGTATTCAGTCACATAACCTTGCAAGCTTACTTAGATAATCACAAAAGTCTCCAAGTTATACAATAATAACAATGCTCTTAAGATCATTTGAACCGAAGAAGATCAAACCATCAAGATACGAATGCAAACACATAAGTAACAAATACCTCTTTTCATTCCTTTCAAAGCTAATCAAATACATTTTATGCATTCAACATATTTGATACAATACTCAACAGAAAAAGAACATCTTTCTTCAAGTAGTACATTTAGAGAATCAAGCTGTAATTCATCATAAGACCAAATTAAACAATCTGAACATCATATCAGATCTGCATGCCTTTACCACTTACAGCAATCATCTCTGCAAAAATTGTCAACATGGGTCGATTCGGTGAACCGAGGCATGATAAGCACTAATTCTTAAAACAATTGCAATCCACCAATTTTTTTCATTAAACAACCTGTTTAAATGAAATCATTTCACCAAACATGTAAACATATTTCAGACTATGCTCTTTTGTAATTCAAACATGACTATAAACGCGTAACTCATATTATAGTTACTAAATAGTCCTACTTTTGAGATATTTCTTCATAAATATTAGTGACCAAGAAGAACAAATGTATCCAAAACAACTATCCATCTGAATCCCAAGGACAAAAACATCCGACTGACCATTACATTCAACAAAAATGAATATCCTAACAATTCATGAATCCATCAGTATGTATTAACAATTCCAACAATTAAATATAAATATATCAACATATACTTTACAGTCAGAAGAGAAACAAACCGAGACATTCGGATGTCCCTTCCAATCATGCTCATGACTATACCATCCTCTCAAGAGTAATGCATTCACATTATACGCCTGCGACTAAGCCAGTTGAGACCACAGGAAGAATTACAGTCCGTCAAAATACAAATATAAAAATTTCTGTAACTTCTTGAACAATACAAATATAAAACGCTTCTCCGAGGGGGCAATATGTACGTACCCAAAATTGTAAGGTACTGTACTGCGGAACGGTGTAACAAGTGCCCCAATGATGATACAGGTCTCCTCGAAAGGTGTTCGGGATCCAGAAAGAGCTCTTCGGATATGCGTTAACATCCCGCATGCCCCGCTTAGCCCCCGCGTGCTTTGTTTTCCCTTTCTTTCCTCTTTCTTTGGCTTCTTGGCCTTCAGTGACGAAACCGCCGCCCTTCAGGGCGGCGGTCTCGTGACCGCCGCCCTGAACAGGGCGGCGGTCCTGCAACCGCCGCCCTGCTCAGAGCGGCGGTCCTGTGCGCGTTTTCCAGAACGCTCTTTTGACGCGACCCGCGTGAAATATCACGACTCACCAGCTTTTCTTGCCGACTTGGGCATGCATTAATGTTTTTGGTCCCCTGGAACAGTGTTTTTCCTTTGTTTATTGTTTAGGAGTTCAATTTGATTTTGGTTTTTGAGTGTTGGAATTCCTATAAATGCATGGTTTGTGCACATGCAAATGGCCACCATTTTTCACTCCAACTTTCTTATTTTTCAGTGCTGTGGTCTTTTTAGTTTGCTTAGGATTGGTAGCATAGTTTGTTGCAGGTTTGTTTCAGTTTTGTGTTGCAGCTGGTAAGCCACATATCCAACTTGTGCAAGTGCAAACATTACTTTGGCCTCTGAGTTTTGCTCCAAAGTTTGCTTTTGAATTTCTTGTTACAGCAGATTTAGTTTTCCTTTGCTTAGAATTCTTAGTTTTCTCATTGAATGCTTTGGTTAGTATTGTGTTGCTGTTGGTAAGCCACAGATCCAACTTGTGCAAACAGTATCATTGTTTTTGGA
This sequence comes from Taxus wallichiana var. yunnanensis, assembly GCA_018340775.1. Lineage (NCBI taxonomy): Eukaryota > Viridiplantae > Streptophyta > Pinopsida > Cupressales > Taxaceae > Taxus > Taxus wallichiana. Next base: position 203,083,982 of record CM031242.1, on the reverse strand, counting down.
GTAGAATAGTTTAGGCAGCCATTAAAGTTGCAGGTTTTGCTCTTCATACAGACTAGTTTCAGGTTCTGGACGCTTTTGTTGCATGATTGAAGTAGACCCTGCTAGGAATTGCATAGGCCAAGCTCTGTACTCTTGCGCTATCCCTCTCCTATCCGCATTCTATTTTGTCTGCATTCTGAAGGCTGTCCATTGATCCAAATATCTATTCCTATTGATGCAAGCATTCCACGCTTTTTTGGATTCACGTGAGCACAAAGAACGAAGAGATCATCATGCGGGGACAAGAACATACACCTTTGTCGGATTCGCCCGCTCTACGAAATCCGGGTTCCATCTTTCAAAGTTTTAGTTAGAACTTATCAAATAAAGTAGTCAATCACTTTATTTCAGTTATTTCCATTCTCGATATTGCCAGGGAGGTTGTGGGGATTGATAGTTTCTGAGAAACTATGATTCATTCCTCACTTCTGAGGTAGGATCGAGAATCTGCATAAATAGATTAGTCATTTCGTTGTTTAGAATAGATATACAAAATTACATGACAAATAGCTACACTCGGCTATTTTGTTTGTTTTACGTTATTAGTTTAGTTGTCAATTCTAAATATTTTAAATATTTTGCTTTGTTATAAATTGCCGGAAAATACAAAAAGAAATTACATATGCTAGAAGTGTACTTAGATTTTACTTTATTATAGTTTGTTTCATTCTTGCTTTTGCATGACAATAATGGGACCTAGGAGCCCAGGGAATACATTTTCGAGCCAAGCGTGCCCTGAGGCCAATACCGTAGTGGAAATAAGCGACATTGACCAAAACCTTAGGATACAAGTCTTCCAAACAACAACAGACTTCCAACAGATCAGGTCACAGTTGAGAGGGTTAAACATCGAAGACGACCAAGCACACACATTTTGGTCAAATCAGCCAAACTATAGGTTATCCTAGAAAACATCCATGTATGACTGTAGAAGGATTTGAAAGAGAACAAATATTCGGGTGTGATCCTTTAGTTCCACAGCCAGACGTTGGAGACACCCTCATAGATATAGATACCAGCTTAAGAATTCAAGTTGCTAGAACACCTGTAAGGTATTCTGAGAAAATCACACAATTGCTGGTTCTAAACGTAGAGGCCGAGAAAGCATACGATTACTGGATACTAGGGATTAGAACTTGATCTCGCGTATGACCATAACAGGACCACAACAACCAAGAGTCTACGGTTGTGATCCACAAATCCCACAGCCCAACGAATCCACAAGTCAGTTAGATATAGACACTGGCCTACGCACATTAGTATTTCAGTCTACTCCGATTCCGCCTATCATCATTCAACAGTTGTCCCTACTAGACACAACAGCTAACAAAGCTAGAGAATTTTGGACTAGGCCAGAGAATCGTCCATAGAGTTGAATATATTCGCCATATGACCCTATCAGGAGAAATACACGAAACCATCCCGGGTCATTTTCCACGCATCCCACAACCCATAGATCGAATCACGCCAGAGCTCGATATTGATTGGAGCCTTCGAGCAGTCATCCTCGCTGATCGATCTATCACACCAGTCCAAGTTAGAAGGGCCTTCTTTGCCTTAGATTCGCAAATACCATTAGTGCGTGTCGAAGACATTAGACTCCCTAACTAGTTTTTCTGCATATTCTACCCCCACCGGCTGTCTCGGCACGACCTCGGGAGGTCGGGTACGTGGAAGAGTCACTTGTTGATTCTCACGCTCGCCTGTTGCTTTTCCGACGTACAAAATTGGTGAACCCGACGTGAATCAAACGAAATTAGTAAAGCTGACGTAAAACTTCCTACCTTCTCGTTCGGAGTCATAAATATCACGTTTCCCTTCACAAATCACCTTCGCTCCTTCCCATTATTCTGCGGGTATTCATATACCCCCCGAATATGTCGGGATTCGATGCATATGGCAGACCCCTCCTGGGTCTTGAGGCATACTATGCCCAACAGAATAGGGAGTCATCACCCTCACTCTCAATGTGGGGCGACAACTATTCAACTAATCAGTTGTCAACACAAACGCCAAGGATTAGATATAGTTCGTCCTTCCAAGCAGAGGGGTTGGAGCAACAACTCGCTCAAACACAAACAGAGCCTTTAGGCTCAAAAATATGACATTATTTGGAGAATCACTTCATCTCCTCAAAGTGCTACTTAGACCACATATTAGCAGACAATCAGATCCATACTCAGTTCTAGATGACGAGTACTCAATACGTTATCCTAGGAATGAACAACGCTCTCAAGGCATGTATCCACCTGTAGGAATTTTACAAATACAGCTCGAGTTCTCTCCTCAAGAAAATACCTCTATGCCATCACGTATAGAAAATACTCTCAGAGAAACTTGGCAAGATAGCAATCAGTTCATGACAGGCTATCACATGCCTATACAACACCAGGATATACAACAAACGCCACCAAGGCACGATATCGTGACTTCACCAAACGAAGTCATTTCAACGCTAATAGAAAAGGTTAGAGGATTAGAACTTGCCCAAGCAAATCAAAATTTGAAATTCATACAAACAGGGAGTTCCAATCCTCCGCACCATCCTAGCCAAGTAGATCTCCTCACAGGAGTAGGCACGTTAGGTATGACTCCTCAGTATTCACAACAAGTGCCAACTAGACCCACTATCGCTAGCACAGTTCCTCCTGGTCCGGTACAGAGCAATCCATTCCTGGATAGTACCCCTTCATACTTAAACATGTATTCCAAATCACCACAAGGGGATATGTACTCATCCCCCAGCATGTTTACTCAAATGCAGGGACTGCCTTATGCCCCTGCCAACGCGTACGTTACGCCATATCAACAACCCGTTCCGCCACCGCCTCCTCAACAGGCACCATCAATGGTGGAGACGTATGCAATAGGGACTTATTCAGAATATTTAAAGGAGCCCTTAGATTTCGCCATAAGAAGCGTTATGCTTCCAAGGCCTCTTCCCGATTTGCCCAAATACAAAGGAGAAGGAGATCCGAATGCGCATATCAAAGCTTACGCTACAGCCATTCGAGAATTACTCCCATGGGATGGGGTCGTTGCTAAAATATTCCCCAAAACGCTGGAAGGCATCGCTCTCGATTGGTATTATAGAATACCTGAAGCTTCCATACATTCATTCAAACAACTCGTGTCGGAGTTCATCAAAGCCTTCGACATGAACAAACTATTAAGGACAGGAATCAGGGAGTTCTTGCACATCAAGCAAGAACATAACGAGTCTGTCGCCCATTTCATCCAAAGGTGGCGCACAGTCCTTTATTCCTCGGCAAGCGCTCCAAACATGGATCAGATGGAGCTATGCGATTTATTCCTTCATTCTCTTAGCAAAGAAGTGAAGGAAGAAGTCCAGAAGTTCCCACTAAGGACTTATGATGAAGTACTTGAGAGCGCTCTGCGAATTGATCAAGCAGCAATAGATAGTGGCCGTAAGACGTATGGAGCAAACGGGAGGTTAGTCACCTCTACTCAAAATACTACAACCACCACAAGCGTCAATCAAGGACCCAAAATCCTTAACAAAAATCATGGGGTAACAACAGATGGGGTAACTGACCAGCCCAAGAGGGTAAATGTCATTAATACTCCGTCACAAACAAACAACCAAAGAAACAACAATTTTACCCCGACGGTCAATACGGTGGATTTTAATAATCCACAGCAACAACAACGGTGAAATCCCATGCAAGGCCAAGCCAAAACTCATTTGGTTACCAAAACCAAAGTCAAAACCAAAAACAACAATTTCAAAACTTTGGTCCTAATAGGCAACAGTTTGATCGGAATTTTAGGCCACAATACACACCAAACCAACAAAACGGGAATTATAATCCCAATTCTTATTGTGGTTTCCATAAAATTCGGGGTCATGACACTAGAACGTGTCGTGACTACAACAAATTCATGCAACGCTTGCCAAATGAGCAAAAACAATTTTTTATGGATATGTTCCTAGCAAATCCTACGTCACCAACGGCAAGTACCTTCGCAGGGGTAGTTTCCCCTCAGAATGCCCCTCTCAAGATCTTTAATGATCCACTCCCAAATCATGATAACAATGGGTTGAAACCAACTGGAACAAACAAAGGCGCAATGACAGGAAACAACGATCACGAGGCCTCAACTTCGCTAAATCCGTTAGTCGCGCCACAACTAGGAAGTCAGCCGCGACCTAAGGTAGTTGGATTAGTAGAGTTAGACTCCGAATTACCCATTGAAGCAATTACGAGGACACGAGAGTATTTCTCTCAACCAAGTCCAAGCCATCTACCGGAAACAGATAACATCCAGCAAACCGTAGCAAAACCTATGGGTGCTTACGATCTAATTAATGATCTAACAAAAACCTTCTCGCATATTTCATTCCTTGATTTACTAAAGAATTCCCCTGCTCACAGGGCTGCTCTTTTAGAGGCGTTAGGTTTGGGTCATTTAATTAGTATCACTCCACCACCAGAAGCACAAGTAAATCATATAGACTTTGATGTTTATCCTCCGGGACAGGCGGATAGGGATGTCGAATTCATATTCGAGATAAGTAAAATGCCTACGGATGCCGAGATCACACGCCGAGGCGATCCAGCCCTACACTTGCAAGTACAGGTTTATAATAATTATGTAAAATGGGAAATGGTTGATGATGGAGCTGCGGTTAACATAGTCCCTTTCTCTTTTCTCCAAAAATTGGGATATGGAGAAACGAACTGTTCTACTACACGAAATACCTTGAGGGGCTACGATAGCCTTAAAGCCACATCGATAGGAACCATAATACTACCGGTCACCTTGGGACCTAAAACAATCCTGACTGAGTTTTATATTATAGATCGGGAAACCAATTATAATATGATCCTCGGCCGACCATGGATACACCGCATGAAGGCAATCCCTTCCACTCTATTTCAAGAAGTAAGATTCCTACATCTGGGAAAGGTATTTGTAGCCAAAGGTGATCCAAAGCCATTTGACGTACACCTAGCTGATTTAAAGAAGAGACCAGGTGTACACTCAGTCGAACTTCCAACAAACCAACTTAACAAACCCTCTGACCCAAAGCCAGAGGAAAAGTTGATACCTACGACGGATCTTGAAACTACCAACATAGCCCAAACAATTCCAACCCCTAAAGGTAAAACTAAAGAAATAGTATCATTAGGGACTACTGCGAAGATCATTGAGTTGATAGAACAAGATTCACCAATGTTCTTACCATTCGATTCAGTAGGCATAGGATTTTCCCTAGGTGTTGGTTCCTTGCCAGCAGAAGATCTCTATATGGTAGAAGTAGAGTGTGCAAACACAGCAGATACACCTACATCCATACTCCCGGCTAAGTATTGGACTCTCCATTTCGATGGAGCTAAATGCCGCTATGGAGCGGGGGCAGGTATAATTCTTACCTCGCCCGAGGAAAAGGTCCTCCCATTCTCTTTTAAGTTGAACTTTGAATGCACAAACAACGGCGCTGAGTACGAAGCCCTCCTCCTTGGCCTTACCTTAGCCAAAAGAATTGGTATTGATAATATCAGAGTTTTAGGAGACTCGCAATTAGTGGCAAACCAAGTTTCAGAGGTATATGAAACTAAAGCCGAACACTTGCAACTTTACAAAAACGTTGTATTAGATTTAAGCAAGGCGTTCAACTTCATATCCATTGAAGCAATTCCGCGAGAGAAAAATCTTCTCGCCGATTCAATAGCAACTTCGGCATCACGCTTCACTCCAAGCAATGAGCTAGAAGATACTCATTTCACAATATCCATTCGAAATGAACCATTGATAAAAACAATGATAAATCCTCTTTCAAGCGGAAGTGAATCTACCATCCTAGACCATGTTGGAAATGATGCGGCTACTTTGGATTACTTAAATGCCTATGCAGCACTACATCTCTCCTATCACACGCTAGATTTATCTCTGATCCCGCATTCATCTTCCTACTTCGGAAATCCTGTAACGGATCTTCCCTCACAAAAAGAACCTAATATATACGCGGTGGAAAACGGGGATGATTTGGATTTACCCCCAGCACCGCCTGAGTTCGAAGAGGGTAACGCCTCTTTAATTGAAGAAACAATCGATGTCAATATCGGAACGGAAGATGAGCCAAGAATCTTGAAACTAGGATCTTCGTTAACCCCAGAAGAAGTGGAAATACATACTCAAGTTCTCAAAGAACATCAGAAGGCATTTGCATTTAATTACAAAGAGATGACAGGAGTCGCACCCCACATTGCGGTGCACAACCTCGTCACTAGATCAGATGCAAAGCCAATTAAACAGAAATCAAGACCCATGAAGCCCAAGGTAGCCCTTATGGTAAAAGAGGAGGTAATAAAACTCCTTCAGGTAGGATTCATCAAGCCAGTTGACTACTCCCAATGGGTATCAAACATCGTTCCCGTTCTCAAGAAGAATGGAAAGATACGCATCTGCATAGATTTCGGGACATTAACAAAGCATGTCCTAAGGATGACTTCCCATTGCCATCTATCGATGTCATTGTTGATGCAATAGCTGGGTTTGAACTCTTGTCTCTCATGGATGGATTCTCGGGATACAATCAAATCAGAATATCCGAGCAAGATCAAGCTAAAACCACCTTTATAACTCCTTGGGGAACCTATTGCTACGCTGTTATGCCATTCGGTCTCAAGAACGCCGGTGCTACGTATCAGCGGGCCATGACATACATATTTCACGATCTAATTCATAAAATCGTGGAATCTTACGTGGATGACTTATTGGCTAAGGCCAAAAAGCGCTGTGACCACCCTGAAGTACTCCGCATCATTCTTTCACGTCTAATAGAATACGGAGTCACGCTAAATCCAGAGAAATGCGTATTTGGTGTAACAGGAGGAAAGCTCCTAGGATACATCATATCGTCACGAGGGATCGATGTTGATCCAACCAAAATTCGGGCTGTCCTCGAAATGGTCCCGCCCTCGAGTGAATCTGGAATCAGATCATTTCTTGGAAAGCTGGGTGCAATCCGGAGGTTTATCCCGGATCTAAGCTTCGCCGTCCATCCAATCAACAATTTACTCAAGAAGGACTATAGCATTGATTGGACTGAAGATTGCAATGAAGCTTTTGATGCAGTCAAGCGTTTCCTGCTATCACCGCCTACGCTAATGCCACCTAAGTTAGATCACCCATTAATTCTATACTCACGGGCTACCGATGTCTTGCTGGCCTGTATGTTGGCCCAAGAAGACGATGACAAGAGAGAGCGTGTGATTTATTTCATTAGCCAAACACTGCTCAACTATGAAACACGCTATACACAAGCAGAGCGAGAATGTCTTTGCTACTAAACGCCTAAGACACTACATGCTAAATCAAGAGACAAGGGTCATGGTAAAAACTGACCACTTACGAACCTTCCTCACACAAGGGTCCCTGTCTAAAAAGGCGGGACGCTTTATAACCTTAATGGGAGAGTTCGAATTAACTTTTGTAAACCAAAAGTCAGTTAAAGGGCAAATCATCACAGATTGGTTAGCTGATAACCCGCTAGACGGAGGTGACTTAGTAGACTTAGACTTTCCAGATGAATGCGTGTACTACGTCGAAACCCGACCTGCTATATCTGAGTGCCCTTGGTACGCTGATATCATTAGTTATATCATGGACCATAGGTACCCAGAAGGAGCTACACCTCAACAAAGAAGACGGTTACGCATTATCGTAGCTAAATACGTCATTATAGAGCAGGTGCTCTATCGGAAAGCATTCGATGGAATGCTCTTAAGGTGTATTGACACAGAAGAGTCCAAGAAGATTCTCCATGAATCCCATAGCGGTATATGTGGAGGCCACTTCGGTGGCCATGCCACTGCTCGAAAAATACATCGAATGGGCTATTTCTGGCCCACTCTAGAACATGACGCAATAGAGTTTGTACGCAGGTGTCATAAATGTCAGGAGTTCTCTCATGAGATCCACATGCCGGCACAAGCTTTGCAACCGATCGCTACTCGTGGCCCTTTTCTACATGGGGCCGGACTTGATAGGAAGTTCTCTCCCTCGTCCACGAGATGGCCAAAATTTTATAATCATGGCCCTTTGAATATTTCACTAAATGGGTAGAGGCCATGCCTCTTACGACTGTACCTGGTTCCGTAATCGCTAAGTTCATTTTGAACCAAATCATTTGCAGGTACGGTATCCCGCAAATCATTATCTCAGATAATGGAACTTCTTTCAAGAATGAAGAAGTTCGTGAGCTATGCAACAAATTTAAAATCAGCCATCATACGGCTTCCTTGTACTATCCCCAAGCCAATGGGCAGGCTGAAGCAACGAACAAAACACTGAAAGCCATTCTCCTTAAAACGGTGAAAGAAAACAAGCGGGATTGGCATTTAAAGTTATATCCGGCCTTGTGGGCCCACCGAACCTCAATAAGAACACCAACGGGAGCAACTCCTTTCTCGCTAGTATTTGGGGCAGAAGCAGTTCTCCCACTTGAGGTCGAAATACCCAGTCTCCGTATTTCGCTACAAGGGATTCTGGATGAGGACGCTTACAGAGAAGCACGTCTTTCTCAATTAGAAAGCCTGGATGAAGCTAGGTTAGATGCTGAACAACGACATAGAGTCTATGCCGACCGAATGTGCCGGCAGTATAACAAGAAAGTCTATGAACGTGACATATACGAAGGTGACCTAGTTCTGAGGTTAGACAGCCGGATCGACAAGAAGACCGGTGAAGGAAGGAAATTCCGGCCCAAATGGTTGGGCCCATACCGAGTCATGAAGGACTACGGAAATGGTGCATACCTCTTATGCACGCTAGAAGGTGAGGAGTTTGGTGAAACAGTCAATTCTCTCCACCTCAAACGTTTCTACGCGTAAGTAGCTAGCGCTGCCTATATAACTATCTACATCGCATTTTCATATAAATTAGGATCATTTTGTCCACTTGTTCTTACACAAATTGTGATCAAGGAATCTATTCTCAAAGCAATTTATTACAAACTCGTGATGTTTCTGGCATAAAGTTCTTTAATCATACTTCTCCGTCTTCGATATCATCAATCAACTCAGAATCTTTTATCAAACAAAATCAGACATGACGAAGTCCTAACGGTAACCATACCAAGATCTGCAAGTTCGTTCTCGCTTTGATTTCTTCTTAGGATAGGTGTCTTGCCTATGGTCTGTTCTAGAAGCTTCATGGTGTCACATCTATCCCATATACACATCTCTTTGGAAAATAAGCATATACTGACATTTTACTCAAATAGACAAGTCAAGAAGTGATTAAACAGAAAATTTTATTTTACACATTTCCTTGCCCCACCAACCTTCGGTGATGAGCTTGCGTCTCTTACTAGTGACGTAGGGTTGGGAAAGGATGGAAATGCCCTTACTCGCCTATGCCTTGCCCACGGTGATAAGCCCATGCTTCTTACAGGTAGCACGGGGCAAAGTGTAGGGGGTCCTCTAAACAAAGTAAATGTTGAAAGGTCATAAACAATCAATTCAAACTTTGAGTCAATAACGAATGAATCAGATATTCAAAATTCCAAAAAGAGTTAAAAATCCTAAAAACCCAGATTTTGTCTGCTATGTGGCCATCTACGGGTCTAAGTCTGGATAAACCGCAAAGCAAGTTGCATCCAAAACTATGAAGTCATTCAGGTAGAATAAACTTGTAGTTTTCATTTGGTTCCACCAAAACTTCGTCTGTCTTTCATCACTATCACTTCATCACATTTCATAACTTGCGCCCTTCTTGGCTCTTGGTGATGAGCCCTCGCATCTTACTAGTTGCGTGGAGTTAGGAGTGGGGCAAAGAGTGTCATTCATCATCTTGGTTGTTCTCATCACTTTGCCAAAACAAATCATGAGGTATCCAAATTGCTAAATAAAAGTTAAGATTCAAGATCACAATATATCTACAATATCATGTATCAGCATCATGAAACACAAAAAGAAAGAAAACATTTGCATCATCTGTTTTCCATTGCATACATTCTAGAAAGCATATAAAACATACATCGTAGTATACACGAATAAGCTGGAAACAGAAAGGGAAAACACAAGTGACAAAGTTTTGATCCAAAATCGATGCATATATATAAATAATCAATATTTGTATACAATGCCATCATGCACTAGGCATGGTCAAAACGCTCAAAGAGCCCGTAATACACAAAAGAATCTATAACACAAAAGGTGCATAGGAGCCAAGTGGCCTCTCAACCCCTACGTGATCCCGCTGAAGGTGCGCGCCCTCGCCTAGGACTCGGCTGGCCGGCGCTCTGAATGGATGGAGGGCTCAGGGTCTCGAGGAGCGGTCGTGGTCTCGCCATGAGAACGGCTCCTCATAAGGTGCTCAGCTATCCTATAGCCTGCCAACTCTGTACGGAGAGTTGACACCATCTTGGCCACATGCCAAACGGGAGCGAAGATGTCGGGTGTGCTGCCAGTGGCGAGGGCTCCAAAGCATCTATAGATAGCTCTGCATGGGTCTTATCCATAGGGATCATCAGAGAATCAGTACATACCCTACGGATTAGATCTCGCCACTCACAACTCGTCAACGGTCTCTGCAAAACAAAGAGGAAAGACGAATTAGAAATTAGGCAAGAGGCTAAAATGTACAAGATACAAATATAAGGAGAGATAGCAGTTAAAACAAGTCCTAAATCAAATTAACACTGAAAGGGAGAAAGGATAACTTACTCGGGTCACCGGGCCTCCAAGATGGGTCACTAGGGCCAGCACCCGCTGCAGATGCCGCCGCCGACTGAGGAGCTGCTCCTGTAGTTGGGGCAACATGACGCCCCGCAACGGACTCATCATCTCCACCATGGCCCCGGGAGAGTGGCTCCTCGGAAACCAGAGTCTCTCTCTCTGCGCTCTGCTCCGCCCTCTCCGCCTGCATGATATCCTGAGTATCATGCCACTCAGGATCACTCTCGTCTATCTGCTCCTCCGCCCTCCCTCCGTGGACTCCTCGAATCGAAGTCAATATCTAGGGTCATCGCTACTATGAGCGGGACCCGCGGTAATCCAGTAAAGGTGCCCAAGGTGCACCGGCTCTCCCTACGGCCCGAACTATCCCCCGGCTACAATAGGAATGCTAGGGGTAACCACTTTGCCCAACCATGCCCTCTAGGCCCCCTCTAGCCTCCCGAACTGATCTGTAAACTGGTGCTACTGGAGGAAGCATACCCACATATGGGAGGCCGAACTGCTGAGGAACCCTGCCAAAAGGATGTACCTCCACCCGTCCCACACGGTCAATAAGCTGCCCTGTGGTGGAGCAAGAGATCAATGTAAGAGCCTCCTCTCCCCAAATGCCGGCCATGAGCAGTGCAGTGTATGGCCTCCATATCTGCTGTAGTGAGGGAAGCTACTGGCTGGTGAGGTGCTCTAAGCACCGACATATCTGACCACCTGGCTGCCCTCACAGCCCCAGGATCTGCCACCTCCACGCCTCTGCCATAGGGAATGAAGCGCTCATACACCCAACTCATAACTAGAGTAGGGTGACTCAAAGACTGTCCCTGTAAATGGACCACCCTGTATAAGTCATGATAGGTGGTCCCCAAAATGTCTGCGCCCCAGGCGTATATCCGGCCATGCCCCTCTATCTGTGTAATGATGGGGGCCCAACAGTATAAAAAGTGTCCCCTCCCTTGTCCCCGATCAGTCTCGAGGCAAGGATCCCCATGATGGCCTGTCGAAATATGGGGATGGGCAAAGAAGGAATGGATCTGACTCTCACTCCCTTCTTCGGCCCCGTGGAGATAGCTGCATCCCCCATGTAGCCTGCCCACTGTACAATCTGTGCTCTGGACCCAGCTGTCTCCAGTGTGAGTCTCCTCCCGATGATCGGGACCCCCAGGATACGGTAAACATCCTCTAGAGTAATAGTCCACTCACCGCGGACCCCTGGCAATCGGAAAGTGTTCCGATCTGCATCCCAGTAGGAGAATAAGTCACAGAGTATGTGACTAGACGGAGCAACGTGAGGCACACGCGATATCCGTAGTATGCCGGCCCTCTGCAATGTGTCCTCCTCATCTGTTGAGAGGGCATCCAATACCCCGGGCAGCCAATCACACTCTCTCTCCCAGCTCCATCTAATGTACTCCTCCCTCACTGCATACACCCAAAAACACACAAAACAGAGCAAGTTAGTATCTAAACAATGTCAAGAGAGTCATAAAAACATACACAAATGCTAAAAAATACAAGTGAAAGTTTTTAAGTGAGGTTCTTTTGCATTCTGTGCAAAACCGCCGCCCTGGGCAGAGGGGCGGTTTTGTAACCGCCGCCTTGAAGGCGGCGGTCTCGTAACCGCCGCCCTAGGGGACAGGCGGCGGTCATGTAACCGCCGCCCTGGCCAGGGCGGCGGTCGCGGTCCGAAAACCCGCGCGGGTTTTTAACCCTAAAAAGTCCAAAAAACGCAAAAATAGATCATTTTAGCTAAAAAAAGAGCCTACCCAGTAGGCGCCCCCCCTAGGTGGACCTTTTGAACCTAGCATTTTCAAAAATTTCCCCCCCATTACAAAGAATTTTCCATTTCAAATTTAAGAGGGGAAAAGCACAAAATTGAAGAAAAACCAACCTGTGATCTCGTGGGGTGGCGTTCCACACGTGGAGGCATGATCACTATCTCGTTGTGGACATTTTGACTCTACTTGCATAAGAAACCGTTACCGTGGGTCCCAGAGCTCAAAATCTATCAAATCAACTCGTGCAAATGAATAGGAAAATGGGCCCACTTTGATATATATATTGTTCTATTTCGTTTTATAATCACTTTTCGCGAGTTCGAGCAACGACGGAGGTAAGTTTCTATCCTCACACTAATGGTACGTCCTCTTCCCTATTATTTTAGCGTTTATATTCCAAGTTATTGCATCTATCTCGCACTTGAGTTCTCTTTTCATTTACGGGTAGCAGAATTTTGGATGGCGTCATTTTGACACACGGACGTGTAAGGTATAACTTCTAACTCCCCATTTCGGGACTGCCATACTCGGACCCACCGTTTTATGCCTCTTCATGGCTAAAACGCTTCTCCGAGGGGGGCAATATGTACGTACCCAAAATTGTAAGGTGCTTGATCTTTGCGGGCAGTGTAACAAGTGCCCCAATGATGATACAGGTCTCCTCGAAAGGTGTTCGGGATCCAGAAAGAGCTCTTCGGATATGTGTTAACATCCCGCATGCCCTGCTTAGCCCCCGCGTGCTTTGTTTTTCCCTTTCTTTCCTCTTTCTTTGGCTTCTTGGCCTTCAGTGACGAAACCGCCACCCTTCAGGGTGGCGGTCCTGTGCGCATTTTCCAGAACGCTCTTTTGACGCGACCCACGTGAAATATCACGACTCACCAGCTTTTCTTGCTGACTTGGGCATGCATTAATGTTTTTGGTCCCCTGGAACAGTTTTTTTCCTTTGTTTATTGTTTAGGAATTCAATTTGATTTTGGTTTTGATTGTTGGAATTCCTATAAATGCATGGTTTGTGCACATGCAAATGGCCACCATTTTTCACTCCAACTTTCTTATTTTTCGGTCTTTGTGGTCTTTTTAGTTTGCTTAGGATTGGTAGCATAGTTTGTTGCGAGGTTTGTTTGGGTTTTTTTGTTTGGTAAGCCACATATCCAACTTGTGCAAGTGCAAACATTACTTTGGCCTCGAGTTTTGCTCCAAAGTTTGCTTTTGAATTTCTTGTTATGACAGATTTAGTTTTCCTTTGCTTAGAATTCTTAGTTTTCTCATTGAATGCTTTGGTTAGTATTGTGTTGCGTTGTTGGTAAGCCACAGATCCAACTTGTGCAAACAGTATCATTGTTTTGGAGTAGAATAGTTTAGGCAGCCATTAAAGTTGCAGGTTTTGCTCTTCATACAGACTAGTTTCAGGTTCTGGACGCTTTTGTTGCATGATTCGCAGTAGACCCCGCTAGGAATTGCATAGGCCAAGCTCTGTACTCTTGCGCTATCCCTCTCCTATCCGCATTCTATTCTGTCTACATTCTGAAGGCTGTCCATTGATCCAAATATCTATTCCTGTTGATGCAAGCATTCCACGCTTTTCTGGATTCACGTGAGCACAAAGAACGAAGAGATCATACTGAGGGGACAAGAACATACACACTGTCGGATTCGCCACTGCTCTGCGAAATCCAGGTTCCATCTTTCAAAGTTTTAGTTAGAACTTATCAAATAAAGTAGTCAATCACTTTATTTCAGTTATTTCCATTCTCGATATTGCCAGGGAGGTTGTGGGGATTGATAGTTTCTGAGAAACTATGATTCATTCCTCACTTCTGAGGTAGGATCGAGAATCTGCAAATAGATTAGTCATTTCGTTGTTTAGAATAGATATACAAAATTACACAGACAAATAGCTACACTCGGCTATTTTGTTTGTTTTACGTTATTAGTTTAGTTGTCAATTCTAAATATTTTAAATAGCTGCTTTCTTATAAATTGCCAGAAAATACAAAAAGAAATTATATATGCTAGAAGTGTACTTAGATTTTACTTTATTATAGTTTGTTTCATTACTGCTTTTGCATGACAATTACGGGACCTAGGGAGCCCAGGGAATACATTTTCGAGCCAATTGTGCCCCAGCCCAATACCGTAGTGGCAATAACTGACATTGACCAAAACCTTAGGATACAAGTCTTCCAAACAACAACAGACTTCCAACAGATCAGGTCACAGTTGAGAGGGTTAAACATCGAAGACGACCAAGCACACACATTTTGGTCAAATCAGCCAAACTATAGGTTATCCTAGAAAACATCCGCATGACTGTAGAAGGATTTGAAAGAGAACAAATATTTGGGTGCGATCCTTTAGTTCCACAGCCAGACGCTGGAGACACCCTCATAGATATAGATACCAGCTTAAGAATTCAAGTTGCTAGAACACCTGTAAGGTATTCTGAGAAAATCACACAATTGCTGGTTCTAAACGTAGAGGCCGAGAAAGCATACGATTACTGGATACTAGGGATTAGAACTTGATCTCGCGTATGACCATAACAGGACCGCAACAACCAAGAGTCTACGGTTGTGATCCACAAATCCCACAGCCCAACGAATCCACAAGTCAGTTAGATATAGACACTGGCCTACGCACATTAGTATTTCAGTCTACTCCGATTCCGCCTATCATCATTCATTGTTGTCCCTACTAGACACAACAACTAACAAAGCTAGAGAATTTTGGACTAGGCCAGAGAATCGTCCATAGAGTTGACTATATTCACCATATGACCCTATCAGGAGAAATACACGAAACCATCCCGGGTCATTTTCCACGCATCCCACAACCCATAGATCGAATCATGCCAGAGCTCGATATTGATTGGAGCCTTCGAGTAGTCATCCTCGCTGATCGATCTATCACACCAGTCCAAGTTAGAAGGGCCTTCTTTGCCTTAGATTCGCAAATACCATTAGTGCGTGTCGAAGACATTAGACTCCCCAACTAGTTTGTCTGCATATTCTACCCCCACCGATTGTCAGGCACGACCTCGGGAGGTCGGGTACGTGGAAGAGTCACTTGTTGATTCTCACGCTCGCCTGTTGCTTTTCCGACGTACGGTGCTCATAACAAAACTTATACAAAAGTCGTAATTCAAGATACATATCAAGGATTCCAACCGAGTCTGCAGTCAGCGATATTCATCGCTAAGCAACGGTATTAAAAAACAACAACAGAAATAGATATACCAGTTTCTTTTCACGGACTCCAACTGAGTCTAAACTAACAAGTATTCTCATTCATAACTTCTACAGAAGTCAAAAATACTATCTACTCAAGGATTCCAGTGGAATTCAATAACAAATAGTATTCACGGCTGTACTTCTACAGAAGCCAAAACATATTTTCATTTCAAGAAGTCCAACAGCAACAATAACATATATTACTCATGACAAAACTTATAAAGAAGTGAAATATACTGTACATTCAAGAAATCCAACAGTATCATTTTCAACAAGTGAAAACAGCAAGGTATCGACTGAAGTCTGAATCAAACAAGAAAACAATTCATGGACTCCCACAGAACCGAATTCGTATATTTTCCTTGCAAGCATTTCTACAAAATCTAACCGAAATGCAAAACACAGCAAGATAGTACAACCGTTCGAAACACAATGCACACCCATCAAGGGTTCACTTGAAAAATCGAGCCAGTAAGAAGATACAGCAAACTAATTCATACAAAGCTACCATAAAAACCAACTGAACCCAAAAATCATCTGAACAGAGTTGTTCTAATGAAATCATTTGAAGGAAAGCAAGATTTTTAAAAGTTAGGGCCTAACATGCCTGGTAATGTTGCTTAAAAATCCGAAGAAGACCACTGAAAGAGCTCGAGCCTTCTCCTCTTTTTCCACGTTAGATTCAACAACAATAATTTGTTATTTCCATGCCTTATAAACTTTCCTCGACAGAGAAAAGAGCTAGTTATTCTCATAGTTGCCATGCAACACCAAGTAGACTGGTTCGAAGAACCAGTGATCAAACAGAGAGAAAACCAGAGTGCATGAAAACCCAAACAAACAACCGGTTTTCCATTTTGCATGTCTTCCCAAGAAATCCGAGCTCGGAGACCGAGTTCATTAATTGCATTAACTCCAAAATTCCTGCTCAATCTCCATTGCCACCGACCACCATAGTTGGCGATGGATAAAAACAAATCAGAGACCATTTCTAGATTTGGTGACTCTGCCACGTCGGATTTCACTAGCCGTTTGAAACTTCCACCAAATCCCTTGTCCTTCATACTTATCCATCCCATTTAATGCCATAAAAACTACTTCCCATGGCTCGCACCCCTTCATAGGTCCCTTTCCTCCATGTTCATTAGTTAGGTTAGAAACATAGGTTAGAATTTAAGGTGATACTTAGTCTAACCTCCTTAGCGCTAGGTCACTAATCTTAGAACATTTAGTTTATAGTTTATGCCTAGGTTAGATTATCACTAATCTAACCCGTTGATTATAGTTTAGGTTTAGGTTATTAACCTTAATAAATCCAGCTTAGGTCTTAACAATTAAAATCGTTCAGTATAAGAACCAACAAATATACATTCACGAAAAGGATTCATTCCAGCACTGCTAATAAGCTAGTAGTATAAATGTATCTGAATTTATTACCTGGCTCAAGATCAAGACCTTCCTGATTTTACGATATCGGGAACCAATTCATTTAACAAGATCAGCCTGAGTTAACTCCGTGAATTTCTTATTCCACACATTCGGACCTTGCAACCTTCGTAAGGTCTATAATTTTTGTTCATCCAGAATAAACTTAAAACATCTCTTGGATCAATGCCACTGATCCAAGGCTGAGTCATATAGATGGGTAAATCCACAATTTATTCTGAAATCAGATTAAACTCAGGTGCAAAAATGAAAGAAATAAAAGAGTCCAAGCATATCCTGGCTCAGTCAAAGATCTTCAAATGAAAGAAGATACAATCTATATCAAGCATGACTTCACAATCAAAGGAACACATCCTTTTACAGAAGAAATCATATATCAACACTTGAATGCTCAGGAGGAAGTAACAATAGTTTAGAGTGTTACTTTGGGACTGAACAAGGTCCTTCCATATCAACTCAAGTACAAGAGAAGGTTTTTGTAAATAAGATATACCAAAGGTATAATTCATATACTTTCAATATCCTTGAACAAATGAATAATACCAATTTGAGTATTTCAATGTGGGATTCTTTGGCAATTCCAAGACAAAGAGATCTCTTAAGGGTATTTATGGCCAAGTTATTTATTCCACGCGAGCCACCCAAAGAACAATAAATTTTTTTCCACACTAATTCTATGAAATAGAAGGAGTATCAAACAAGAAAAAATCAAAAGCCTCCTCCCTTCTATGTATCTCTGATAATTGGAAATAATTTGGTTCACAACTATATGATCGATTCCAGAGCAAGCATCTCTCTCATGCCCAAACAAATTACAGACCAGCTAGGTCTAAAGTATGAATCTCTTTATAAGATTTTGGCACAACTAGATGGAACAAAACTAGGAAATGTTGGAGTTATCAAAGGTTTATGCCTTACAATACATGCATGTCCTAATTGCTCAGTTCCTCAAGACATCTTCATAATTGATTAACCTTTTCTCTTCACTCTATGTCTCTCTAGGGAATTCACTGCCAAAATTGGAGGATACATGTCAGTTGATTGGTCTCATATGCTCATTAGAACTAGGTATGGAACTAAGGATAAAATCAAATATAAACTAATATCTACTTATCATATAAATCCTTACTTTTCCAACTCCATCAGTTCCAATTGTACCATCTTTGATCAAGAGGATTGTCTAAATGCTCAAGATACAAATACTTAGATTGAAGGAATTCCTAATTTGCTACTTGATGAATGGGGAAATGAATGTCATAGTTTTGATCCATATCAATAGATTGAATCGGTTGGCCTTGGTATATATGTCCTAGATGAGGATAATTCACCTTTTCCTAGCATTGTGAAATAAAATGTTGAAGATGATATTAGCATTTGGAAAATGTTCTTTGATGGATCGATAAGTAGAAAAGGAGTAAGAGGAGGTGTATTGTTTATATCTCCTACTGGTGCTAAGTATTACTCCTTTTTTAGATTTCAATTTATCTACTCTAACAAAAATTAGAATATGAATCCCTCATTCACGGTCTTCAATGGGAAAGGAAAAATAATATCAAAAAATTATTGGTCTTCGGGGATAGTGAACTGATAATGATTCAAATCATAAGATAAAATGAAAAAAGGAATGAATTACTAAAATATTACAAGAAAATATTTTGGGATCTTCTAGAAGATTTGGAAGCTTTCAATATCCTTTTCATTCCAAGAAAAGAAAATTAATCTCTTGAAAAACCGGCTGCAATTGGAGAAAAGTTTAATGTTTTTAAGAACATTAAGAGATACAAATTACAACCGTAAATGAGGGTATTAGTATGTAGTCTTTTATTTTACCAAACATCCCAAGGCACATTGGCACATCACCTAGGAAAACTTGAGCACTCACCCAAAGCATGCAAGGGTACCAAGTTCCTCTTTTATGGAAGATTTGTCAAGGGTTGGCACGATGATCACACACATACATATATTCCCGGTCCATAACTACAATGCAATGATAAAACACAAAAAAAAACTAGATCATAATCATATGCAAGAATAACTTATACAAGAATCAAGATTAGGTTTACCATACAAGAACCAGTCATAGATATGTCAACAAATAATATCCAACCACAAATATCCATTATATTAATTATTGTAAAACACATAAGTTGAATACATACATAGTAATGTCATCATAATTCATGCGGGATCATAAAACAAGTAGCATAACACTAGAAAAAACATGGATCCCTAAACCATGCAAATCAATACATATATATAGGGGTGGGGACTTTCCCTTCACTGCCTATGCATCCTCAAAATAGGTTGCATGCTAAGAATAGCCATGCGTTGCTTACAAGAACAACTATAGAGCATTCAATCTCTTATAAAAATAGATTGTATATAGTTAACTTCATTTCTACCTCTATTATTAGCTCAAAACACTTTATAATGCTTGTCCTTTTAATTGTCCCAAAATAGCCTTACATGGCATCAAAGTCTTCATACTTTCGATCAAAGCGCTAGTTCCCTGCTCTAAAAATAGACACCTCTTGCATGGTTTCTTCTCTTTCCTGTTACCTACACCATCCATATACTTAGCATCAATCCTCAAAACTAGCTAAGTGTCATATCTATCCATTCTCCCTCCTACACACAATCTGTCCAACTCATGCATGCATCCTCATGTGCATTTCTTATATAATGCCTCTTACGTGCTATAACCTTTGTTCTCAATGACTTGCTCAATTTTTCATCCTCAACATTACCATACACTAATTATATTTTCCATCTGTGACAACATTCTATCTATTCAAAAATTGAATAAATAACCTTGCAAGAATTAAATAATAAATGAATGTATAGCTTACACCAAAGAATGAATGAATTTTTTTACTGTGTAAGGAGGATGGGAAAATATTTATTCAATGATGCTTCAACTATATTCCACCCCTCCACTTCACTTTTCTCCTTATTGAACAAATTCTCAATCATTGCACTGACTTAATCAAATGTTAGCTCTTCACCCTTGGATTTAAATGTTTTGACCATAGCTTCTAACTATTTTCCAAGGTCTGTCAGTGTGTCCATTTTGTGCATTACTTGGGGATACAAATCCTTTAGCTTATTCTTTATAAAATTCATTAGTATATCAATTGATTCACTTTGTTCTTGTTGACCTATGGAAGGATCCTCTCCTATTTTACCTGATTTCCTCTATTCTTGGTGTGGAACTCCTTGAATCAACTTAATGTGTACTAACTAGCAAGCTTGCCACTTGATCCCTATCTTCATAGTTTTCATAGATAACTTCTACCATATGAGCCAATCTTTCATTGATACCATAAGTTTAGTGTACTAAGTTATGGTCACCTCAATTTTTCCTTCTCCTATTGATTCTGCCATGCCATAACCTCTTCAACAGACTCTAGTATAAGGGGTTGCATTTGTATCATGATTATACACGTAAAATCCTTCGAATAGTGGAGAGTTACCTCATACTTTTGTGCAAGGGTGTTAGATCTTAGCGTTCCAGCAAGATCAAATTTGATATCAACTCTTCCTTCTTATATATTTTGCACAACCTTCACTTTTCCTCTTGTAGTTTATCCCTTAACCGCATAATAATTTGTTATTTCCCCTTTATCTCCTTTTCTCTTTCAATAATCTCATTTTTATTTTTTTCCAACTCTTTCCACATATCCTTTATTTGATTATTCTTTTCAAAGAGTCCTTACTATACTTCCACTAATACCTTATTCAGTGCATTACACACGATCATTAGTTAAGCTGCTAAAAATCCACTACGATTCACTTCCTTAGAGCTTGGTGAAGTATGAGTATCTATTAAGGCTCCCATGCTTACCTCAAATTATGGCTCATCAATATGAGACCCAAAATCCCAGGATAACATTTTTCTTGTGTGTCACATCGCACTTTATTTATTAAAAGATGAATAACTAAAAATTTGGTCAAAAAGATTACCATGCTTTGGTAACAAGCATGTAATACTTTGTTGGGATCTACATCATAGGAAAACTTAGGTCCTTGAGAGGTTTACGTAGGTATACTTCCTTTTCACACACTCTTAGGGAACCCTACCTTGTGAAATTTTGTTCTCCTCCAAAACTTCTACATTTCTCTTTTCTTCTTTCTCTTCCATGTTGCACTCTACCTCTTGATTGACCAAGTTCTGTATGATCCCTACAACTTATCGTTCCACAAAGGTCTATAAATCTAGGTTGGAAATGCACATAGTCTCTTCTATATAGGTCCCAAATTCTTATTCTTCATCCACTACAACCTCGGCCTCGAATCCTCCACAATAACCTCTACCTCAACCTCTACCACCTCTATTGGAGCACCCTTCACTCAGTAACTATTATCGTGATGCTCACCTTTCTCCTGGAATTGTTTGTAACACTAGTTTGACATACACCAGTATCATTGATATCATATATCTAATCAATCAACATGTAATTATCTGTATCATGAGTAGTAGACCTAAAAATATTTTAGTAACAAGACATGTTATTTCTTATCACACATTACAACAATGAGAGCCTACTTGAATCATGATCCAAGTGACAAATCTTGCAGTCTAGCAACATAGTACACAACAATTTATGAGGTAAATTATCCTTGGTATGACCTTACACTTCATAATTTGTGCACCAAATACCACTATGCATATCATGACCTAAATTATCCAAAAAAATGAACTATTTTTCCATAGAGGTAATTTGAGTGTTTAACCAATAAGTATTACGCTTTCTAGGATGAAACAGATAGAAGGCATATAGTTAAGGATGAATACATCTAAGGAAAAGGTGGAATGTATAATACATGCAATGTATACTTTTGATCCAAGTTGATTGTATGAGCTTCCCTTTATCTAGGAGGAAAAACTGTATAAAAACCCAAAAAGACCACCAAAAGTATTAAATAGCAAGAGTAGAGGACTTCCTAAAAGGCTAGATCCAAGAAGCATGATGCTTCCTTGAATGGCTGTCAATAATCTATTTAATACAATTTAATGTAAGAAATAACATTTCATATTATAATTGATAAGATTTAGGTAACTCCAAGTAACATACAACAAGTTAATTTAACTCAAGAGGCAATGGTTAGAATTAAATCCAAATGATTAATGGGTTTTTTTGGGTGTGTAGGTGTATCAGAGGCTATATGTGAGGTATGGGTGAAATAAGGCAAGGTTTTGAGCTATTTTGGGGAAGTTGTTAACTTGTTGTTATAGGAAAAATTTCTAGTCTCAAAGACCGGTATCGGTTGGTCGACTAATGCCGGTATGGGAGATAGACCGATGTTGATTGGCTAATCAATGTCAAGTATGGGAAATTTGGTTCAAATGTTAAAATGGGAGTTCTAAGTTCTTTGTGATTGCATAGAGAGTGAAGGGGATGTTGATAAGGTTGTAATATTGTTAAGAAGACTTAGGCATCCTAAAAAGGAGGTTAGAAAGGGATTAAAGGCTTGGGATGGTTGAATATTGGGTTGGTGGGAAGAAGGTCATATTCGGGTAATGGAAAGAATGAAATATAGAAAGAAATGAAAGATCTATAATTGAATAAGCACAAATGATAAAATAAAAATACTTACTAGGTATGTTGCAGATCCTATGAGCGAAAGTGGTTTGTGGTTAATCGAAGAAGAGGTTATTAGGCCCATTTCCATGAAAATATAACCTCTATTCTCCCATGAGTATTTGAACACTTTGGAAGGAGAACAAGATGTTTTTCTTGCACTATGGTTGTGTGTGTTTGTCTTCGGATGTAGGAGGGCTTGAAGATTCATGCTTGAATGTAATAAGGCTCCAATAACTGAATGACCAACCCATGTAAAGAGTTGTGAAAGTGTATATAAGGTGACTGATGGTGGTTAGGTAACCAATGTCGACCAAGGAAAAAATGGTGTTGATTAGGGTGAATTAGTCCCTTTTACCAAAAATAGGAAGATCTTCCCATATTTGGTGTGTTTTCCAAGTTGAGTCCACTTAGGGAAGTGGAGTTCTCATTAGAAAAGGTAGGAAGGTCATAGAAGAAGTCTAATTAGGTTTGAGAAGAATTCTTAGTTAGTTAGGTCAAGTGGTGACTCAAAGACTGGGAGTGATGACTTGGTCACTATGAGTTAAATGCCCCTAGAATGGGTCCAAGGTGAGGTGTAATGATGAGGTGGAGGTGTGAGGATGAAATTAACTTAATTAAATTAATTAATAATGTGAGAATGAATATTAATATGGGATGAAGGGGTCATGATTAGTTAAATGTGTTATGTTAATTAATTAAAGGGGACTAAAGGGAGTGTGACCCAAATTTGGTGTCTACATTTGCCCCTTTTTCATGTAGTTTGTGTTGATAAGTGACGCTGACAAAAACAAGAAGTTTATGCCAAAAGAATGAGTGAATATTATCTTTCCCCAAGTATAGGTGGAGGTGATCCCTTTCAAACTAGAAAGCGATGAGGTGTTAAATGGAGTCGGTGAGCGGTTTGAAAAATGGGTAAGTAATGAAAATGAGGGTAATTTTTTTGTAAATAAGGGTAATATTTGTTGGGTAATAGGTAATGACAATATAATGCACACACATGTATAGATTATGATAAGGTACCAAGGTAAAGAGCTTGCAAACTCTACATCATCAAAGGTCGATAGGTTTATCCAAACGAGGTTGAAGTGGTTCAGGTATCCAAGGTATAGGATATGGTCCTGAAACACAACTAGGCTAGGTGTAGGAATGGGTAATAGGTTTTGTTCCAAGGTACCAAAGGTATGGTCAGGATAAACATCATGGCATTAGGAAAGGTAAGGTCATTAGGATGAACAACATAGGTAGCATCATCACAAGTTATAGTGAGTACAAAAATTTGAATATCACAAAAGGTGAGTGTCAGTTGGGTGAGGTAGGAAAGGCCATAGGTAAGGCCACATTAGGGGAGAAAATATGCCCCAACTGATGGTGAGGTCGGGTGGGAGGTTATAAGGCCATTAGGGTAATGGGTAAGGGTAGGGTCAATTATGGGGTAGGTAAAAAAAGGTGGTGAGCAAGCAGATTTAGAGCGGGATTAGGAAATGGGGTAAAAGGATAATCGATACCATTGATGTAAAATATACGTTAGCTAAAGGTAATCGATCACCATGGATCTAGACCGAGACCGACATCGATTCGGCATGTCGGTCGGTGGGAAATTATTCTATTGAAGTTGGTTTAGGGTGACCGGTATCGATCAAGGTGACCGATGTCGGTCATAGGGAAAAGTGACTGGGTCCAAATGGGTTAGATTTTAGAAGGCCAAAATGGGGTAAAAATAAAATGGGAGGGTACATGGGAAAAAATGAAGGAAACCTAGATGGATGAGGTATAAAATTAGGTGGGTTTGCATAAATTTAGGTAAACATAGGTAGGTAATAGGTGATGAAATTAGTATGGGAACATAGTAGGTTGGATTAGAATGAATAATAGGTCAGGGAGGTAGTTTAGGAAATAGATAGGTAGGTAAACAAATGTGGGTATGTGGTGTAGGTAGGGGTGAGTTAATTAGTTTTGAAGAAATGGGAAAAAGTAGTTCAATACTTGACATTGTTAAGTTGTATGAATGTAGGCATGACAATAACTCACGATGCATGATAGACAACCACCACTATTGGTAGAGATTAGACCCACCATCACAGAGGATGAGTGGGACCACATCTAAGATGTCAGTCTTAGTTCCATCAGGTGATATAGATGGATTGTTAGGGATCACAGTATGATGGTCACTCTCATCGATAGATGGGATTATATGACCAATACCTTCCATTTTTGAATGGGGAGATGACTATCACCCTAGAGGATGTATATAGGATCTTGAGGTTTCCCATTATAGGGGCACAAGTCTATCAGATTGGAGCCAATGAGGTGTTGGAGCCCATGGGTATAGTGTTTGGTGATGCTATGGCAGAGTTGACATACCATAGTGTGAGTGTTAGGTATGGAGAGATGTACGTGGCACATCCTGATGAGACCCATTTGGAAGTGTTGATGATGGTCGTGATTAGTTGTTTTTCCCTCCTAGATTCAGAGGGTGGTCAGTTTCCTCTAGCATTGATGGGTGTTTTAGAGGATATGGTAGAGCAACGAGTACGGTTTGTATGGGTGCCTGCATTTCTAGTGTAGCTATATATAGATTTATGGGTGTATCGGAAAATACGTAGGTTTGGCATTTATTGTACCTTCTTATTACATTATTGGGCATATGAGCATATAGTGTGCCTATGACTAGCCAGACTACCGAGGAAGGATTAGTTTAGAGGAGTATTCCAAGTTGGTTTCTAGTGGTGGGTACCGGTGGGAGCCCATCCTAGGGTTGCAAAGGTTGCTAGGGATGTGACCTATTACAGATAACTACTTGATGGCATATCAGCCATTGATATATTGTGGAGACCTTATATAGGGTTTCCATCTTACATAGGGATGGCAGATGAGTTATATGGATTACAACAAGTCATGTGGATATAAGGTAGATGTGCCGATGAGCATGAGATGATCCCTGTGGGATTTTGATGACAATTCAGGATCTAATAGGATGTGCCTCTACCTTTTCCATTATACCGTAGAGACAATGTAGAGAGACCATTATCTCCACCACATCCAAGTACTACCGATGACTACAAGTAGCGGTGGATAGTGTAATTATAGGTGGAACCTTCAATGCTAGGGTAACCTAGTTGAGAAATGATCATAGTTCAGAGAGATGTATTACATGGGTAGGTGGTTTCACTAAAGGAATAGATTACAATGTTACAGGGATAGCTTATAGGGGTACAAGCACAGGTGACGACCCTACAACCCTAGGTAGCATAGCCAAAATCTCCCGCATATGGTGGAGATGGGGATGGAGGGTAGGTAACCACCTTACAAGAATAGGTGGCTAGATTATAAGGCCAATTAACCACAACACGAGCACAAGTTATGACCTTATAGGCTCAGGCAGCTGCATAGGTTCCACCACAAGCTCTTACATTGGGATAGGGTACCATAGTATAGGCTCCTACACTAGGATAGGGTATAGTTCTCATGTGGCAATTAGGAAGATGGCACCACCTGCACACCATATCCATGGTGAGGTTCAAGGATCCCCTGAATAAGGATCACTACTATTAGGACCATTTAGTGACTACATGCATTGATGTGCCCTCCTAAATCAATCATTGAGTCCATCAAAAGCTAGTGAGTGGACTAGATCTAGGACTCACAACTCAGGTAGCATAGGGGGTCATTGGCCCCAAAGACATGGCTAAGGTGAGGTTGCTAGTTCTAAGATACCAAGCCCCTGGAGAGGGTAAGGAGGAGGAGATAAAGGCCAAGAAGGGACCAACGAGAGGGTGGAGAGATGATGACAGGGTGTTGGACTAATAAGGAGGAGGAGGAGACAGGTGAGACCAGAGAGGAGGTCATCAAGTGGGGGTGATTGATATCCATAGTAGATATTATACTATCATTTTGATTTTTGTTATATATACTAGCCTGCATGCCAAAGATGTAAGATTGTATAAGAGATTTTGAGATACGATACTTATTTATATTTGTGTATATATGTATTAATACACAGACACTCCCATTATATAGTTGATGATGTTTGTTGGATGGATGATGTACTTGTTTTAATTTCCATTGCTATTGTGTATTATGGAAACTAGTTGTGTTAGGCATGATTGAGGTGAGGTCATGTAGGCATGATGGATTCAGGTATATGCATGATTGATTTAGGTATAGGCATGGTGGAATCTAGGTAATTTCCAAGTTACTGATCTTATGGAAATAATGTGTTGTATGTATGTTGTATGGAAGTAATTGATAACATGGAAAATGTTAAATGAAGTAGGTAGAATATGGATGTAGTAATAAAATGGTAGGTATGATGAAAAAATGTATGTTTTTGTGATATATTAATTTCCAAGGTTTTGTGTGAATGGAAACTAACTAGGGTAGATTGTGAATGTAAAAGGGGAAAATTTGGTGAGGGGTAAAAGTGGCCAAACTAACCTCCAAGGTCTACATGCCCTCCGTGTGATGCCTACATAGAATTAGTGAAAAGGGGCCTCGGGTAAATATAGCTCTCCCATAAGAAAGGGAAGAATATGATAGGGGAGATGAATGGGTCGGTAGGTTTTAGGCATGATTAAGTCTAGGTCATTTAGGCATGGTTGAGTATAGGTTGAATAGGCATGGTTGAGTATAGGTTGAATAGGCATGGTTGTTGTCTATGTTGAATAAATATGGGTGATTTTGGTGGAAGAGGAATTCCCGAATGTAGGTGTCAAAGGTCTGGTCTTGTGAAGGAGGATCAATAAGTAAGAAAAGAGGTGAATGGTAAGAGGATACAAAAATCCACCTAAGTGGTAAGAACCATTATGAGTCTATCATATCAAATATTGGCCTATGAACGTAAGACCCTAAAGGCATTGCATGATTGACTGTTCTAAGGGTGAAGAAGGTCACATGATCATGAAATGTTGCATTTGTGGCACGTCCCTTGAGTAGGTAGAATATTAGAAAGGAAATATGGTGAGGTGAAAGAGGTTGTTTTATCGTAACCTTGGTGTGAGACAACATGCCTCTTCTGTAAGATACCCAAGATTAAAATAGGCAATTCCATGATGAAAAGTTTATCTTTTTCTTTTTTCTTTTGTTTTATAGACTGATCGATGCGGGAAGTCTATGTGGGATGAATATAATATATCCTTGAGGTCTTCATGAAGTTGATCAATTTTGGAAGCTTCTGAATATTTTTATTTTATTTTTGTAGAAATAGTCTTCTTTTTTGATAGACTACATACAATATGGCTAGCTTTGTATATATTTCCTTTAAGGGAGAAGTCTATTTTTAGTAGAAAGATAGTAATATAGATGTAATTTTGGAGGGATTCATCTTTTTTCTATAATTTTGACTAAAGGAGTTTGAATTTGAAAATACCATATATTACTTTCGAATTTTTTTTTTTGGAATTTTAGGTCATGGACAAGACTATAAAGAAGTATAGGCTTCTTTTATGAAGACAAAACCATAACACACTGGGGTTAGATATGAAAGAGAGGTTTTAACTGATGAATGACCATGGGATTAAATCTTGAAGAGGGAACAAGGTATCCATGAGAATCATGACATGAGTAGATTCATGGCACTCATATTGAGGATAAGGTTGAAAGGCAACAGGTAATCACATGATTCTTGTTTAGTCTTTGATCCTTAAAATAGGTAAGTGAAAGGTGAATGTTTCTCAAGAGACATGATTTTAATAGATAGAACGTGATATAGGAATTGATTCAACAATAGAATGGTTGAAGATGTAAGGAATTGAGGGGCTCAGGTTTGGGTTTACCTTCGAGTGAAGATAAATGATAAGCACTTGATCCATAGGCATGAGTAATGATATAGGGTCCAAGCCAATTAGGAACAAACTTGTCCATTTTAATTTTCTCCAATTTTGTTACATGTTGATTTTTCTTCAGGATGAGGTCACCTGACCTAGAAGGTTTGTTCTTGGACACGTTTATCGTAGGCATGTTTGATACATTTTTGGTAGATTTGGAGGTGATTGAGAGCATTTAGATGACATTTGTCTAATAACTCAAGCTATGTGAAATAATCCTAGTAGAAATCATCATCATTGATGATATCCTTGAGTGAGATATGAAGAGGTGGAATTTGGACTTGACAGCAAGATAACCTTTGTACCATAGACCAAAGAGAAAGGTATGGCAATAGTTGAGATGCAAAGACTAGTGTGATAAACCCATAACATGAAAAGAATATGCGTGTGCCAATCCTTACCAATATCACAACCAATTTCATAAGAATTTTATTTAGAGTTTTGTTAGTGGATTTAACTTAACAATTTTTGTAGGATAACAAGGTGAAAAAATAGAGTTTAATGTCGAAGGCATCATAAATTTTACGTAGGGTTTTGTTTTTGAATTGTTTTCTGCTATCGGTGATGAGGTGGTGAGGCAACAAATAAATGGAAAATTATGTGATGGTTGATGAATTCACATATTTTCTTAGCTTTTTTAGAAATAAGAGATTGTTATATTTAGTAGTGGTAATAATCCATTGATGATGTTGAGAAGAATGAGGGTTGGTCTCTCTAACACAATCCAAACCCCATTAATAGAAATGACAAAGGTCTCGTGTGACTTGTAAGGCATGACTATGGGTGTGATGAAGATAAACATGTTACTAACAATTCACACAATGCTATACATAGTCACAACAATCACGGTTTAGGGTTGGCCAGTAATATCCTAGGTGAAGGATGTTCTTAGTAACAACTAAGCCACTAAAGTGACCCCCACAAATCCCATTGTGAACTTCCTTGATGGTGTATGGAATTTTAGAACTTATAAGGCATCGTAAGAGGATACCATCAAATCCACGTTTATATAGAATACCACCCATGATCACATAGCAAGAAGAACTTTTGAGAAAGGTTCGTTGTCCATTACGAGTAAGATCTAGAGGAAAAATTGAAAGGGAAAGGTAGTCAGAAAACTTCTTCTAACAAGGGTCACATGGGTTAGTTTCAATGTTTCCTACAAGGTTGACATCTCAGATTAGATAAGAAGGTGATTGCAACCTTTATAATGTGAAAAATATTTTTGAGTCAAAGGGTGAAGCAAGGATTTGAGAAGTAAGACAAACCATGGTGTCTGCAAATTTATTAGTGGAACACAGTTTGGTATGAAGTTCATAATGGTCAAAAGTAGTCAAAATCATGTCAACATGATTCTTAAACTTTGAAGTATCTTTTACGACAATGGTATATATAATTATCTTTGTTTATAACTAGTTGAGAGTCACCAAATATATTAATTGATTTAAAGTCTAAGGCTATGGTGGTTTGAAAACCTAACACGAGTTCTTCATATTTGGCGATATTGTAAGTATAATCAAACTCTATTTTTAAAGATAATGGCATAAGCTCACCATCAAGATGCATGAGGATAACTCTGGAACCACCCCCACCCTGACATTTGAAACCATTAAAGAATAAGGTCATCTAGTAAATGGTATCATCTAGGGAGAGGGTAGCGATGGATTCATCAGGAAATCAAAGTTAGAAGATTGGTTTCCAAAGAGAGGTGTGTCTATGATTTGGTCAGCAATGGTTTGTCCTTTGATATATTTTTGATGGATGAATTCGAGATCTAGGTCTATAGGAAGCATGAGCCACTATGTAACACGTTGATGTTGGTAGGGCTTAACATACATATAATGTAAGGGGTTAGTATTAGCGATAAGAAATGTTTTTTGGTTGAATAGGTAATGGTGAAGTTTGTTAGTGACAAAAACTAAGGCTAAGAATTTTTTTTATCATTAGTATATCTAGTTTCGTATTCGAAAAGAGTACAAATTATATTATAAAATGCTTTCTCCCTATGTTTCTCATCACTATGATGAAGCATGACATCTAGAAAATGATTGGTAGTAGAAATGTAAAGGTAAAATGGTTGGTCATCCTTAGGTGGAATAAGCACAAGTTGTTGGAGGAGGTATTGTTTTAAGGTGTCGAAGGATTTTTGGTATTCATCATCCCATTTGAAGGAGACATCATTTTTGAGAAGATGATGAAATGGATGGGAGTGATTAGAAATATGAGAAATAAAGCATTGAATAGATTACAACTTTCCTTGCAAACTAAAAAGTTGATGAAGGTTAGTAGGTGGAGGAATATCAAGAATAGCCTTGATTTTAGCAGGATCAACTTCAATGCCATATAAAGAAATGATAAAAATAAGGAGCTTGCAAAAGAGAATAGCAAAGAAACACTTTTAGGTTGAAGGTGAATTTAGTATTTTAAGGATAGCAAGGTGCTTGGCCCGATGTTTAGATTTGGCAAGAAGATCATCAAAGTAATCTTCCAATATGCTATGCATGATGTCATGATAAATATAAGTCATAGCCCGCTGATATGTAGCACCGACATTTTAAGGCCAAAGGGCATGACAGAATAGCAGTAAAGGTCCCCAAGGAGTGATGAAGGTGGTTTTGTGTTGATCTTCTAGGGAAACTAATATTTTTTTATAACCCGATAAACCATCCATAAGTGATAGCATCTCATGGCTAGCGATGAGATAAAATAGTTGGTTAATACTAGGTAAAGGAAAGTTATCTTTGGGGCAAGCTAAGTTAAGGTCACATAAATCTGTGTAAATACAGAGTCCCCCTATCACTTTTGTTACAAGAATGATGTTAGAGATAAATTGGGGATAATCAATGGGTAGGATGAAGGAAACCAAAATAAGGAGCTGAATTTATTCTTTGACAAGAAGAGCAATGCAAGGATGCATTTTCGACGTTTGTTTAACGGGTTTTTCCTTAGGAATGGTTACAATATTGTGGACCACAATGTTTTGGTTAATACTAGGTATATTAGTGTATGACAAAGAAAAATCATTGCTATGATCCCGGAGGAAAGAAGTGAAAGATTCATGTTCAGAAGCATCTAAATATTGGGCTATTTTTATAATGTGCGGGTCATTCGAATGTGAATATTGATTTCGATGGTCAATTCATTCAACATGGTTTGCATCTCAGAAAGTAATGACTAATGAATATAAGAATATTCCACACCAAGTTAGGTGAGAATAGACTCATCATCCTGACATTAAATGACATCAATAAAAGGTGTATCATCACCGATCATGTCAAGATATAGGAAGGGAAGATAAGTTGGAGCCTTGTTATCATGCTCATAAGTCAGAGGTCCTAAGGAAATGGTGTTCATGAAAAAGAAGAAAGGAGGAATGGATTCTAGATCCATAGAATTTTTAGGTGAAGGTGTTGAGGTAGGTGAATGGGGTGGGGAATGTTTATTGTCCTCAATGAGTTTGAATTATGCCTTCCTCGAAGGGTGTTCAAAAAATCCAATACCATTGTGTTCTTTATGCTTATGAGTGGTGCAAGGAATGATAGTATGGCAGACTTGTTCATAGAAACCGAAGCCAAATCCCTTCCAAGCACAATGATGGAAGAAGGTGTGGGTGAAGTCACAGTTAGTGAGAGATTGAAGGTCGAGGAAAATGGTCAAGTTTAGGAATGTGGCTCGGGTGAGTAGATAGAAGCATCAAGTCTCCCATATGTTAAGTTAGTGTAAAGGTGGGGAGGACCGTAGGGGAAAACCTTACTTATGTGGTGATCATAGTGGGGATGTTGGTGAAGGTTTCCATACTCTTGAGGAGTAAGGAATGTGTCGATGTTATAAAGGCGGTACTCACCCAGAGTGAGGCGTTGAAAAACCCTTCTAAGGGATTAATATTGGGTATGTGAGTAGCAGGAATGGATGAATCACTAGAAAGCTAGGAAAAATAAGCATTAGATGTTTGAGAAGTAGATGGGTTGGCTAATGGGTTAGATATAGAAGTTATGGTAGCAGTGGGAGTAGAGGAGTTAGTTGTAGAAGATGTAGTGGTAGAGGTGGTGGAGGAGATAGGCTGAATTAGAAGCGGTAGCGGTGGTAGATGCCTTAACTAGTATAAGGACATCATTGGGTTAATACAACATGTTACATGTCTTGAATGGTGAAGGGTCATTTGGAGTGGTATACTTGTGCCCTTCATGTTTTAATTTTACACAATGGTGTAAGGTTGAAGGAGCATAATCCATGACACGAATCCAGGGTCAGCCAAGTAGCATGTTGTAGTGGAATTACCCCTCTAAGACATAGAATAATTCAGGAATGACACAAGGACCTACATGAATGTGGAAAATGATGGTGTTGAGGGTGGAAGTCATGTCATCATTACATGAAAACAATATAACTCAATTATTATGCATGTAATTGGCAGGGATGCACATTTGGTTGTATGCATGGGATGAAATGATGTTAATACTAGCACCACCATTGATCTTAAAGTGTTGAATGTGTATATTATCAACGTAGATGGAAATAAATAGGGTGGGGTTAGGATAATCTAATTGGATAAGTACAATTTCTTCATCAGAGAAAATGAGAGAAACTACTTGATGAGTGGTAGTAGGAGTAGAGGAAGGGGGATAAGTGATGAGAGATTCCACATGATGAGGAGTGATAATGGATGCAACGGGTGTAGGGTCATTAGGTATAACCTTAATAGATTACAAGACCTCAATGAGTTCTTGATGATGAGACTCAGAGGTTTAAACAAGGTTGTACAAATAGATTTTGAGAGGATACTGGTGCCATTTTGTAAGCATTTTACAATGGAAAACTCTATCGAAATAGGGTATGTGGGTCCATTGATGGTGATTTTTGTGTAAATATAGATGTAATATTGGGTAAAAGAGTATTAGATGAGCTGGTAATTTTCTCCTTTCCTTTTTCCTTATGGGCTCAAGTTGAAATTTGTACCATATTGATATGTGGTAAAGGAGAAAGTGATTTGTGATAGGTGTAGTGACAAGATGGGAAAAAATATGGTGAGGGAATATACTCATTTTTTGAGAATAATGCAACACATTGTAATTTTGGTGGAGGTTTCGCTAACTCTTTTATGCAAACCATATTGATCTCAAATTTTGGAGGGGGATTAAAGGATTGTGGAGGTGGAGATGAAGTTATCTAAATAGGTAATAGATGAGGATGTGTGGTGATAGGTGAAGGTGGAAAGATCATCGTTGTCAAAGTTTTCTTTGAGAATACATAGTTGGAGAAGAACAATATTAAGAGACTTACAACTTTCCACATCATGCCCCGACATAAGATGGTAAGAACAAATTTTGGTATCCTCAAACCCTTCTGGTTTAGGTTTGAGTGTATTGTAAGGTCTAAGTGGTGGTAATGTGATGATGGAGGCTTCCAAAATTTTAGCTAAGATGTTGGCTTAAGACCCCGCCAATGGATCAAAATGTGAAGTAAGTTTGGGTCTAGATGGAAGTGTGGGTGAATTTGGTGGGAGAGGTATCACTAGAGGTGGAATAGGAGGTTGAGTAAGTTTGACCACCTGTTTGGTATATAATATAGTTTTAGGTTTTGATTGCACCTTCTTCAATAAATATGTAGTAGGTGAACTAGTTGTTGAAGGTGATATAGGTTTAACTACCTTTTTGAGGGTAGTGGACTCTTAGGCTTTGGCTACACCTTCTTGGATAAAGGTGAAGAAGAAGTGTGTGATGTAGAAGGGAAGGAAGATAGTGAAAGGGGATGAGTTAGCCAAGGTGATAATGGAGGTGTGGTGAAGGTTGTGGGAAGAGGAAATGTGCAAGTTACTGGTTGAAGAGAAGGGAATATATCAGGTAATGATGAGGATATTGGAAGTGGTGTAGGTATATGAGGTAGAAAGGATGTAGGTGACGATGAAGGCATAAGCTGTGTAGGTAATTTGGGTATAATAGATTATCGTGATGAGGTAGGATGATCTGATTTTTGTTTACAATAGGTAGGAGACTATTTGGCCAATGTTAATGGGTGGGACTTAGGATAGATCAAAGTGGTGAAGGTGACAAAGGTGTAGTGGTCGAATTTGTTGTATGAGACCTAAGGGGTTGGGCCTTCCTATTAGGTGGGGGAATAGTTTTCTTTATGGCATGTGAGGACATGGATAAATATAGTTTGATAGGAGGATGGACTATGATTGATGTCATCATGACAATGTGGTAATGAGTCTAGATGTGGAGGAAGATATAGGTACAGGTAAGGTTTTAGGAATAGGAAAAATTTCATTTTATGGTAAATGTTTAGGTATGGGAGAGGGTGATGAAGAAGGGTCCGTTACAATGGTATGGGCATGATGGGTTTGGTTGTTTAAAAAACCTTTGGATATATCATGGAAGTATCAATAGAAAAATTTGCATTTGAGTTGAGATAATAATTTAAAGACAGCCCCAAAGCATGGAATTGTCAACATAATCCAAGTAGTCATCCAAATGTGAGAATGGCACCAATGTAGGGGAATGATGTTGATTTGGTAGTAATCCCTATAAATAATGTCTATGAGATAGGGAAATGGTTGGCTTCAGACTCTATGGGTAAAAGAGATGAGAGAAAATCAACATGATCCTTGAAATCCAATGGAGAATTATCACCAATAGGAAGGGACACTGCTAATGGATCCCCTATGGGTAGGGGAGATGAAAATTTTAATGAGGTAAGTTCATCTTTTGGCAAAGAAGAAGGTGAGAATAAATCTCCCATGGGTAGAAGAGTAAGTATTGCGAGTTGTTCATCGGGTTAAGAGGTGAGTAGGGAAACCGCATTGGTAGATTTTGTGGACTTATCTATGGGTGAAGGAGAAGATAAGGGAGATTCCTCTGTGAGTAAAGGAGCATATGAAATAGGTCCCTCTATGGATGAAGTAGATTGTGTGAGAATCTCCTTGATAGATGGAATAGGAGGAAATTGAGCAGGAAGAGCTAGTATGATTTCAAAAACAACATGAACCTCACAAACGTTACTATCATTGGTCAAGGTTTCTCTGGTTTGGTTAGATGATAGAGTGTGATTTGGGAAAGGCTTCTTGAAGATGTGAAGCTTCGATTATTCAAGTGCATTAGGATTATTGAAGACAAGATATCCATTATCTAGCATTTGTAGGATGATGTTTTTGAAAGTTATATAATTACCATCTCTATGACCTCTAACATGATGATAGTTACAATAATCATTTTCTTTGTACCATCCAGGTATAAGGTGAGAGGGTCAAAACCATTCTATAGTTTGACAGCAAAAGAGTGACTAATTAGGCTTTTAGAAGTTTTTCTAAAATTGAAGAGTAGGTTTCTCCTATGCGAGTATATTTTCGTTGCTCCTACTTGAACTGAAAATCCTGAACAGGAGGAAGATTGGAAGAAGGATTTGATTGGTTGGATGGATGGGATGGGACAAATTTCAAAACTACTACGTTGGTAGATCCTTTTTCTTTAGAATAATTTTTTTCTAGTTTGGAAGAATAAGAGGTATCATTTGATTTAAACGTAGTGTTCTTGTTACACTATTGTATATTCTTCTCTTCAATGGCATGAATTTCAAGTTTTTGGGACATGGTAAATGCCTCATCAAACATGCAAAATGTTTGAACGTAGATAACTCGGCAAGACGTATCTAACATAAGCTCCGTGAATAACTCTATTAACTTGATTTGATGTAGTTGGAATGTGAGTTGGTTGATCAGGCTCCACTAACGAGTGACGAAATATGTGATAGATTCATCTTCATATTTTCATGTCATGTACAATTTGGTCATGGAAACCTTCTTGAGAATGTTGATAGAAAAGTTGTCTAGAAAATCTTGAGCTACCTAATTGAATCGAAAGATGAAATGCCTGGGTAGAGCACTATACCAATCTAAATCCTGTCCTATCAAACACATTAGGAATGTTTGCAAGAGAAAAGCGTCATCATGAACGATAAGATAACACACATGTTTAAAAGGCCACAAGTGTTGTTGTGGATATTATTTTTGTTAAATCAGTTTAATTTAGGAATTTCCCAGTGAGGAGAGTATGGATGAATCGGAATGGACGAGTGAATGGGATCATTTAAAATATCATCGTATGTCGAGAGTTACGTGATCCAGAGATAGATTCTTCCAATTTCTACATATTTTCCATCATAATTTTGATTAGATCATTTGTATGTTGTGATGATCGAGTACCCCCTATATTATAAGGGGGTAGATGAGGTGTGTATGATGTGGGTGACATCCCAAAGATGTGGTGGTGCTTGAGTATGAAAAGTTGTGAGGAATGAATGTAGGATGGAATATATATAGATGGAAAGTATCTTGAATAAGTGGTAGATGAAATAGGGAGTGTTGGTGATAATTGTAGTTAGGTGGAGTGGACACAAAGATTCTTGTAGAAATCATAGGAAGAGACTACGAGATGGAGAGGACAATGTTTTGGAAGGAATTTGGGTTGCTGTAACCATTGGTTACTAAGATGTTATAGGTATGTGAGAGGTTAGGGGTGTAGATAAACCTACACTCAAGGTGGTTAATAAAGGCATGGTTGAAATTGTAGGAGCAATAAATGTCAAAGGCACGATAGATGTCATAGGTGCAATAGATATAAATGATGTAGGGTCAATCTGGGAAACCACATGTGGTAAGGTGGAAGAGGGTAAGACCAAGATATTAGTAGAAGCTGATGCAGAGGTGAGTGTGATGGTAGGAGGGATGGACACATACATGTTATATACAAGATTCCCGATGTATAGATGGTAGATGAATGAGAGAGATAGTATTGCAGAGTGGCAGGGTTGTGATTAAGGATTCTCAAAAACCCCTCATCACCAATGGGTATGACAAGAGCCTTATTGGGGTCCATAAGTGATGATTTTGAAGGAGGTGATGAGTTAGGCGGGAGCGGTTAGTGACTCAAAGCATGAAACATGATAGTACTAGCATGTTTACGAGTCAAAACCATGTGATTGACGATAGACCATGTATTCGAGCTTCACTAATGATGAAAAAACACATAAGTAATGGGTAAAAAATAGTCAAAATGAGTGATTAGATCATTGTTCTGATTGGAAAATTAGAATACAAAGACCGATATTAGTTGGGGTAACTGATGTTGGTATAAGGGTAACTACCACCGGTTGGCTTAGACTAATGTCGATTCATCGTGAAAATAAGAGACTCAAAGATCTAGAAATGAAAGGTGAAAAATGGGTCAACCTAGACTCTGAAGATGATATCAAAGACCCAAAAGTGTGATAAAATGGCAGAACAAGACACGAAAAGAACAAAAAGGTGGAGAATACTATTTTGGTAAAAATAACCAAAAAAACATAAAATTGATGTCAATCAATTAATCGATGGTGGTGATATGATGTAACCGATGGTGGTAATTGGACCAAAATTGGTTACTATGAAATATGGGAAGAGAAGGAAAAATGATGTTTTGGTGATTTAGATCAAATAAAAGGGCCAACCCAGAGACTGAGTATGGCTATGAGGAGTCCTAATAAACCCAGAATAAAACTAGAATACACTAGTCATGATGTGGGGCATAAAAGGATAAGAAATAATTAAGAAACATAACTCACACCTCAAAATGTAAGCAGACAAAAAGATAACAAACACAAAATCCTAAGTTTTAGATTTTATGTTGTGGCTTATGCCATTTGGGACTTACTGTAAGTAGGATATAATTTTTGGTTAACAAAGGTTCCCTATAAAAAGCCCACAACTATGGTTGGTTTCAGGTAAGTTTTAGCATCAGAGATCCTTATCTAAGATGATGAATGGATAGAGAAACTAGCTAGAGTCTAGTTTCAATCCTTTGATCATGTATCATTGACAACTTCTTCCTAGAAATATGTTGTTCAAGAACTATGTAGTTTTTTTTCAAAGTGATTTGGTATAGAGAGTGTGTAAAGTGAGTTATGGTTTAATTTTTAAACCATCGGCTGGGCATGACTTCCAACATATAGGTTTCTTGCATTTTAGATGATCTATAATGCAATAAACTCAAAAATGTAAGTACACAAGTTTTAAAACCCAAAACCACAAATTATATTTGATGAGAACAAATTATGAAGAGGTTAGGTGCATGACTTTCACTAAGTGTAATGCAAGAAAAGAAAGAAGACTTATTTTTAATCGAAAAACAAGTGTCACTTTGAGATAATCAAGAAAATAATATATCCAGAGAAGAAGCTTAATGTGAACTTTTTTAAATGAAAATAGACACACAAGATTTTCCCTACAAATGAACAATGGAATGAATCCAAGATGGGTCCCACTGGGCATGCCAAAATGTTTCACCAATAAGTTTTATGCTTTCTAGGATGAAACAAATAGAAGGTAAATAGTTAAGTAGGAATACATGTGAGGAAAAGGTGGAAAGTAGAATGCGTGCGTTGTATAATTTTGATCCAAGATGATTGTGTGAGCTTATCTTTGGCTATAAGGAATGACCTATATAAAAAACACAGCAAGACCACCAAATAGTATTAAATAGCAAAAGTAGAGGATTGCCTAGCAAGGATAGATTCGAGAAGTGTGATGCTTCCTCGAATGGTTGTCAATCCTCTGTTTAATACAATTTAATGTAAGAAATAATAGTTCCTATTGTAGTTGATAAGATTTAGGTATCTCCTATTAACATACAACAAGTTAATTTAACTCAATAGGAAATGGTTAGAATTAAATCTGGATGATTAATGGGCTGGTTTGGGTCTGTAGGTGTAGTAGAGGTTGTAGGTGAGGTTTGGGTGAAATTAGGAAAGGTTTTGAGTTGTTTTGGGGAATTTTTTAACTCACCGTTATAGGCAGAATTTTTAGTCTCAAAGACCGGTATTGGTTAGTATACCAATTTCGGTATAGGAGATAGACCGATGTTGATTGGGTAACCAATTTTGGTATGGGAAATTTGGTTCAAATTTTAAAATGGGAGTTTGAACCTCTCTATGATTGCACAGAGAGTGAAGGGGGTGTTGATAAGGTTGTAATATTGTTAAGAAGACTCAGGTATGCTGAAAAAGAGGTTGGAAATGGTGTAAAGGCTTGGGATGGTTGAATAGTGGTTAATGGGAAGAATGTGATATACGGGTAATGGAAAGAATGAAATATAGAAAGAAACGAAATATCTATACTTGAATAAGCACAAATGATAGTATCACAATACTTATAGGGTATGTTGCAATTCCTATGAGTGGAAGTGGTTAGTGGTTAATTAAAGAAGTGGTGTTTAGGTATATTGCTATGATAGTAAACCTATGTACTCCCATGATTATTCCAACACTCTGGAAGGAGAACCAGATACTTGTCTTCCACCGTGGTTATGTGTGTTCATCATCTATATGCAGGATGGCTTGAAGATTTGTGCTTGAATGCAGTAAGGATCTAATAAATGAATGACCAACCCATGTAAAGAGTTGTGAAATTTTATATAAGGTGACGGATGAAAGTTAAGTTACTAGTGTTGCACGAGGTTAAATCGATGTTGGTTAGGATGAATTATTCCCTTTTACCAAAAATAGGAAGATCTTCCTAGATGTGGTATGTTTTCAAGTTGAGTCCATTTAGGGAAGTGTATTTCTCATTAGAAAATTTGGGAAGGTCATAGAAGAAGTCCAATTAGCTTTGAGAATAATTCTTAGTTGGTTAGGTCAAGTGGTGACTCAGCATTGGGAGTGATGACTTAGTCACTATGAGTTAAATGCCCCTAGAATGGGTCCGGGGTGAGGATGAAATTAACTTAATTAAAATTATTAATGATGTGAGGATGAATATTAGTATGGGATGTAGAGGTCATGATTATTTCAATGTGTTATGTTAATTAATTGAAGGGGAATAAAGGTAGTGTGACCTAAATTTGGTGTCTACACTAAGCTTCCAAAAATGGGCTAACCCCAGTGTCTACAATCCAAAATTCCTTAGCATGCATAGCTACCTCAAGTGCTTCGCATGGATATCTATAAGTCTTGTGTGAGAGTTCACTTCAAAGGCATAATCAAACCACCAAGCAAACCATTAACCATGTTAACTCGAGTGAATGTCATAAGATAAATTTTATAACAAGGTTTTGAATAATAAATCATACTCCCTAACACTCTCAACCATGCCATGTTTGATGTCCTTCAACACGCTGATGTTTTTTTCTCGAACTCGGGTATGTGAAAATATGCTAAGAAATCATCATGTAACATGATATAGTCCACACAATTCTTGATTGGATCATACTTCCTATACCAACTACGTGCATGCCCTTATAAAGTAGTAGTAATCTTACTTTCCTTATGCTCGGGAGATATAATCCCCTTAGCGTGCCATATTCTCTCACAAATATGGATGTGTTTCGGCTACATTATCAATCCCTCTATACTCTGGTAGGTGAAGGGACATCTCAAAATAAAATTTCTTGTCTTTGGTACGGACTATGCCCATCAAATAAAAACTTGTGTTACCTCCTATGTTCACTCCTCCTCCAGAGCCACTAGACCCACTAGATCCCAAGCCACTTGACCCTCCCAATCCCCCTATAGTGGGAAATAGAAAAGAGTATGTTTTGACTTGTGTTCTACAAATTTCAATAAACTTAACTCCCACATTCGTGAAGTTTTACTACTTCCAGAAGTAATACCAATGTTCTCCATGCCCACATTCTATGTTGAAGACACTGCATGAATGAAAATGAACATGTGATCTTCAACCACACTCAATCCCCGAGGTCATTCTAGAGAATCCAATGCTTTGAATGTGTGTGGCTAACTATAGGAGTATCAGTGACTAAGATCTAGTAGTGTGATCTCTGGTAGTAGTTTGAGTTGACAAAGGAGAGATTTAGAGGCTATGAATGGGTAGCATAAATTCCCTATGGTTTTTTTTCCTAACTTGAATCTAAGTGTTGGTCTAGATTGAAGTGTTTATGTAAGCTAAAATAAATTAACAATCTATGCTACTACTGAAAGAAAACTAATCTAAACAAATCATAAAACTGAAATACTATAATCAAAAATAACAATTTGCTTCTATTCTAAATGATTAAATATGATTCTTCACTAAAACTAAACAAGTGAGATAACCCAAAGTGTGGTTATTCACCTATGATGAGTGTATGGAAACTAAACTAAATTAAAACAATAACTTTTCCAAATGATATATGATGAGTAGATGACCTCCTGCATATATTCTCTCCTTCAGATTCAGATGGGAAGAAGAAGATCCATCACAGGGATTGCTATTAATGATTTAAACCCTCTTGGAAATTAACTAATTACTTGAAAATGAAAGGAAATTGATTTCTACTCTATTTGATATGGTCTAACAATGATAAATCATAAGGACAAAGGAAATAAAAATAAATCCAACCTGGAATTCATAGAACAAAAATAAATCTAGATGTGTTGTAATTTTCCCCCTTAGTATGTTCCTTTCCTTCTTTGAGTGTTCATGTGATTCCAAGAGATTGGGAATGAAATATGTGAAGACGAGGATGGTTCTTAAGTAATGGCTACTTGATGGCATTCCAGATGCAATGCAGGTAGGAGAGAGATAGCACAAGAGATCAGAGCTTGGCTATGCAATTCCTAGCAAGATCGTAGCAATAATAAAATGCAAGATACACAAAATTCTCAGGACTTTTACTTGAATACAAGCATGGAATATATAGGAATGGAGGCTAGGAGGTTACTTCATGCACAAGGCAAGAAGAGGTAGTTCCAACTAATTAAATCTTATTTAAAATAGAAGGAGCAAGGAGAACCAAGCAAACAAAGCTATTTTTAGCCAATTTGGCTCACGGATGTGTTCTAAAAGCAAACTTAAGTGAATCATCACATGTCGAAACACGCATGAAGAATCTGGAAAAATTAGGCGGGATTGCCCCAAGGTAGGGTGGTGGTCTTGCAATGAAGGCCAAAACAAACACGTAAAGAGGAAAAATGCATGGAAAAGTTAAGTAAGGCCATGTAGGCTACAAATATACACTACAAATGGGTTTTGGATCGTGAACACCTTCTTGAAATGATTTTGAATCATCATTGGGGACTTTTGTAACCATTTTTCGACAATGAAACACATGTAATTTTGAGTGCATACATATTTCCTCCTCGAGAAGTGTCTTAGCCATGAAAAGGTTTATAATGTAGAGTCCAAGTATGGCATTCCTGAAATGGGGAGTTATAATTACTACTTGTAATGCCCTGTGTGTCAAAATGTCACCGCCCAAACTCCTCGTTACTTACAAGATAAAAAGAAGACTCAAGTGTAGATAGATAAAATATCAAAAAATAAACACTAAATCAAAACGACAAGAGGACTTACCATCTATGCAAGTATGTAGAAATATATCACGAGTTCTCTATTCCTATGAACATATGCACTCAAAATGAGGTCAAAATGACACACACACACACAAACACACACACACACACACACACACACACACACACACACACACACACACACACACACACACACACACACACACATATCAAAATAAACTCATTTTTCAATTCATTTGTGCATACCGACTTGATTATTTTTGAGCTTTGGGCCCACATTGACCATTTTCTCTTTTGATTATGGTTATATTAGAATGGATTTAGGAATGGTATTTTGTGTTAGGCTTGGTCCTTTATTGTTTTAATAATTTTGAGAAGAAATCCTAAGAAACTTGTAACTATAGTGGTCATAAGGGGCCTTGAAGAGGCGAATAGGCATAGTGCCTTTATTTCTTAGTCTCCATTTTTAGGCATATATGATGTTTTGGTATTTTGTGTTCATTGCAAGTGTTTTGAGTGCACCTAGTGTGTGATGGAATTCTACAATATTATGACACACTATGATATGTAAAGATATCTCTTTTTGGCTCAGCTTATTCCTTGCATAGAGTTGACTTCTATTGATGATTTGATTAATGTGTGTACTCTTAGATGTTTAGGATTTCCATTTTTCTATGCTTTCTATAATGTATGTAGTGGGTATGAATGATAAAAAAATGATTTCTTTTCTTTTTTGCTTTGCAATGCTAATATATGATAATGCAAATGCAATGTGATGTTGAACTTTAGTTTCTATAAGAAACTTTTGGTACTTCATATTTCTTTGGAAAAATGTGACAAAAGAGTGATATGATAAGTGAATGAACTTGACCCACTCCTAACCCTACACAACCAAGTATGATGTGAGGGCTCAACACAAAGAGCCGAAAGGGCACGAGTTACAAAAAAATGTTGAATTATAATCATGAGGGAATGAAAATGGTTTGACAGACCAAATTGGGACACTAAAACTTAACCCTACTCAAGTTAATTCATAGCTTAAAATGTGATTTACTTTCCAGTTTATCTAGACTTAGATCCATAGATGGCCACTTGGTTGACAAAATATTGTTTTGAGGTTTTAAATTCTTTTGGAATTTTGGACATCTAACTCACTTTGTTTTTGACTTATGAACTCATAATTTTTAGTGAATTATTTGTAACTTTCAATTTTATCGATGAGTCCCCCTACTCATTGCCCCATGCTACCAGGAGGAAGCATGGGATCATCACCACAAACAATGAATAGGCTATTAAGGGAATTTATCTCCTTTCCCAATCCTACATCACCAAGAAGAGATGTATGCTCAACACCGAATGTTGGTAGGGAAAAGAAAT
Organism: Taxus wallichiana var. yunnanensis; assembly: GCA_018340775.1. Taxonomy (NCBI): domain Eukaryota; kingdom Viridiplantae; phylum Streptophyta; class Pinopsida; order Cupressales; family Taxaceae; genus Taxus; species Taxus wallichiana. Next base: position 203,039,728 of record CM031242.1, on the reverse strand, counting down.
GTGTAAAATAAAAATTTTCTATGGATTTGCATTTGACTTACTCATCTAGGAAATTTTTTTAGTAATACGTTCTTATTTCAAAATAGATTTTTATGGGATAGATATCACACCATGAAGCTTCTAGAATGGACTATAGGAAAAGACACCTAATCTAAAAAGAGACTATAAGAAGAACCAAGTATGCAAGCCGTGGTATGATCACGTTAAAAAAATTCTTATCTTACTTGAACTGATCAAATGATTCAGAAATAATTGATGATACTATGAATATTTGAAGAGATGTGATTTGAATGTTTTGCTAATGTTTTCAGAAGTTTTTAGGAATTTCTATAAGAATAATTCCCTTGATAAAAAATTCACAAAATGAACTGGAGAATAAAAATGCAATGTAGATGTAGTAATGTACATATGAAAATGTAGGTTAAACTACATGTCATGATGTATAAGGTGAAGAAAGTTGATGAATATCAAATTCTTCACCCCTAAGATTACACAACGGAGAACCATGATTCTCAATTTTTTTTGTTAATTTGACAAGGGCATAACATTCTGATTATAAGCTTATAACCCTTTCCTAGAAGGGTATATGTCCAATCATTTAAACTCATTTTTAGAGAGAGGCATCCGTGCACCTCCTGTCACGTTCTTGAGACATGGTGTGTGGGTGATCATGACTATGATCCTCATCCTTTCTTCCTATGTAGATCATTGTATTTACTTGTGACACTTGCTGAATAATGAGTCCTTGCCCCATCGATATGGAAAACTTAGTTTCAAACACACATGGGTTCAAACGGGGTTTAGAATAGAAAAATCCTCAAAGATGATTTTGATGGGCATCATTTCAATCTCAAATTTCCCTTCTTAATTTTTTTAATTCTATCATGTTTACACCTAGACCTAGGTCATCGGAGGGAAGATATGCTAAATTAAGAAGACTACCCATTCCCTGTGGTTCAAATGGGAGGAAGATCGGATCATCACTCTCTAAGAGTTTCATAATTCCCACTGTGGTTTTAGTGGACACTGTTTCCATAGATATTGATTTACCCTTATTTGTTTTTTCCACCTCAAATGTTTTTGGGTCAATGACTTCAACCTTTGGAATGTTTGGGGTGACTGGGACTAACTCTTTTGTTGGAGGTGGTTTGTTCAATTGATTCATAGGAATTTCATACTCTGTATGGACTCCTTTATTCTTCTTGAGGTTTTATAAGTGTATATCGAAGGGCTTAGGATCCCCTTGAGTGAAGAAGACCTTCCCCAAATGGAGGAATCTAATCTCCTGGAATAGGGTAGAAGGGATAGCCTTCATTCAATGAATCCATGGTCTCCTGAGGATCATGTTATAACTTGTTTCCCTGTTGATAATGTAAAACTTCGTCAAGATGGTTTTTAGACCAAGTATGACTAGAAGAACTATGGTTCCAATCGAGGTCACTTTAAGACAATCATACCCACATAACGTGTTTCTTATAGAGAATAAATTTGTCTCTCCATATCCCAACTTCTGTAAGAAAGAGAAGGGAACAACATTTATAGCAGCCCCATCGTCAATCATCGCTCTCTTAATTCAATTGTTATAAACCCAGACTTGTAAAAATAAGGTAGGTTCACCTCTTTGGGTGATTTCGGTGTCGATGACATCTTGTCTATATTAAAGACAAACCCAATATCCCTATCATTTTTTCCCGTAAGACGTATTTCAAAGTCAATTTGATTTATTTTAGTGCTAGGAGGTGGTGTAACATGGATTAAATTACCAAGACCTAGTGCATTAAGAAACGTAGAACAATGCGTACATAAATTCTTCAGCAAATCTAGAAATGAAATATGAAAAAAGGTCTTGTTCAAATCCGATATTAAATCATAGGCTCCTACTGGTTTTGCGATTGTAGGAATGTCATCCTGTGGGACGGAAAGAGTGGGAATGGGTTGTGAACTATACTCCCTCATCTGAGTTGTTGTATCAATTTCACGCTCAACCTCTAGCTCAACTAATCCCAAGATTTTTGTGTTATCATTTGAACCAAGGTTAGGAGTGACCCAAGAGTTATTGGAAGTTGAGCTTTCATGGTCATTGTTTCCTATAGGAATGCCTTTGTTTTTGTTTTTTAAATTCACCTTGAAATTTCTCGGATGTGCAGGGAGTGGATCTCGAAAAATGCTAACATTAGCATTCTAAGGAGTTATAAGTCTTGTAGTGTCGATTGTAAGTTCGTTTCAGGATTTTCTAGGAACATTTCTATAAAGATTTGCCTTTGGTTTTTAGGAAGTATATGCAGAAACTTGTTTCAATCATGGAAATTCCTCACATCATGACCTCGAACCTTATGAAAAACCATAGTATAGGTTAGGTTCATAATCTCTTAGTATTTGATAAGCATCTTATTTTTGTTGATTATAACCTCTATTGTAGTTTTGAAATTAGTTATTATAACCATGATTCGCTACCCCTTGGCTAGAGTTTTGATCTTGGTTTGGAACTTGGGTTTGATTTTTTTCTACAAGTGGATGATTTACATTGACCATGTTGACATAAGACACAGTGTTAGGTCCTCTTTTATTTCCCAAGTTTTTGTTATTATTAGTGTTTCCATTGTTTGGAAAACCAAATTTATTGGCTTGATTAGTAGCACCATTTATGGTAGCACCATGATTGCGATTCACACCCTTAGGTCCTTGGTTGTTAGCACCATTGTTTTGATAATTTTAATTATTTTGATTTAGGGATACCAATTTCCCATTGGGACCATAGGTCTTACACCTAATGTCTATAGAGGCTTGGTGAATCTGAAGCACTCCTTCCAAAAATTCCTCGTAACTATGAAAAGGAAAATTTTGGACCTCTTCCTTAGTCTATTGATTGAGCGAGTGAAGGAAAAGATCGCAAAGTTCCATCTGGTCCATGTTGGGTTTATTTGTAGAGGAATAGAAAACTTGGTGCCATATTTGGATGAAATGAGTGGAAGATTCATTTTTCTCCTATCTAATATGCAGAATCCTCTGTAAGCAACAACTTGTTCATGTCAAATGCTTTGATGAACTTGGAAACAAGTTGTTTAAAGGAGTGTATAAAATATTTTGGAATACGGTAATACCAATCTAATGTGATTCCTTTGAGATTATTTGGAAATGTCTTAGCCACTACATCATCCCAAGGAAGTAATTCCTCAATAGCATTAGCGTAGGCCTTGATATGAGCATTCGAGTCTCCTTCTCCCTTAAATATTGGAAGATCCAACAATGGGCATGGAATCATGACACCACTTATGGTGAAGTCAAGAGGCTCCTTTAAGTACTCAACATATGTACCCATTACGTAAGATTCCACCATTAAAGATCCTTGATAAGGAGGTGGAGGAGGAGGATTTGGATAAGTTACATTATAAGCATTGGCAGGAACATATGCGGTCCCTTGGTATGGCATGTAGGGAGTAGGAATGGTATATGGGTCCATCTAGGGATTTTTTGAATACATATGCATGTAATTTGGAATAATACCATGATATGAACTAGCTAGCGTAAAACCAGGGAACATTGCATTGCCTATTGTGGCAGCATTCGAGAATGCACTTCCGGCCAGCCCTTGTGTAGGATAAGATTAAGAAGGATGAGGACCCATCCCTAGTGTGTCTAACCCTATGAGAAGATCACCTAGATTTGAATGAACTTGATAACCTTGTTGTACAAAATATTGTGTTGGTTATTCATTAGAAGGGATGTATCCTTTGATGTCAATTGGATACCCCATGTTCTTCCCTACTACATGTGTTGGTTTTGAATTCTGGGCACTTTCTAGTTACGTAATCCTCCCCATTAAAGTAGAAATGAGATCGTTGGGAGAGGATTGCATCCCTTGTTAAGGTTCCCATGGCATAGGGTTTGATTGAGCAGGTTCATGATATACCTGTCATGAATTGTTCAATGTTATATTTCTTGTCTTCCTCATAAATAAGAATCTTAAGATAAGTATTCAAAATATTAGAGTATGAATTCTTCATTCTATCCAAAGACTCATCTATTTGATGAAGAGGATTATCTATTCATGCAAATAGATTGCCCTATGTTGATTGTATGGAAATATGAGGTTTTGACAAGACCCTATAGTAAGAACCTCGTTCCATTTGCTATAACAACATGGTTTGCATTAGGTTGACCGTATTTCATGTCTAATGGTTGATCAACCTCCTCCATCCTTACATAGCTAATGGGATTTTAAGTGTAACTAGGGAGGTTTAGACGTTGCTTGTGTAATTATCACCCCACCTTGCAAGAGAAGGGGATTTTTGTGGTTGCACGTTTGTGTAGTATCTATCAAATCCAAATGGCCCACCAAAATATCTTCCAAACATATTTTAGAAAGTATAAAATACATACCAAAATAGGGGAAGAAATGGAGAGGTGAGGTTAATGAAATGAAAGGAAACAAGAAGGAATGATTCCTTCACGTCCGGTTCACCAATTTTGTACGAGATGAAAATGAACACATGATCTTCAACTATACTCGACCCCCCAAGGTCGTTCTGGAGCAGCCGATGTTGAATGTATGTGGCTAACTATAGGAGGATCAGTGACTAAGATCTAGGAGTGTGATCCTCTGGTATTCAAGTTGATAAATGAGATATTTAGAGGCTATGAACTTGTAGCGTAAATTCCCTATGGTTTGTTTTCCTAATTTTAATCTAGGTGTTGATCTAGCTTGAAGTGTCCATCTAATCTGAAATAAATTAACAATCTACACTACTACCGAAAAAAAAACTAATCTAAACAAATCACAAAATTGAAATACTACAATCACAAACGACAATTTGCTTCTATTCTAAATTATTAAATTTGCTTCTACACTACAAATAAACAAGTGAGATAACTTTGGTGTGGTTATTCACCTATGCTAAGTGTATGGAAACTAAACTAACATAAAACAAGAACTTTTCGAAATGATTTATGATGTGTAGACAACCTCCTACATATATTCTCTCCTTCAAATCCATAAGGATGGGAAGAAGAGGATCTGTCATAGGGATTGCTATTAATTATTTAAACCAGGAAATAAACTAATTAGTTACAAATGAAAGGAAATTTATTTCTAATCTATTTGATATGGTGAAACAATGATAAATCGTGAGAACGAAGGAAATAAAACAACAAATCCAACCTAGAATTCACAAAACATAATTAAATCTAGCTATGTAGTAATTTTCCCCAAGTATGTTCCTTTCCTTCTCTCGAGTGTTCATATGAATCCAAGAGATTGGTAATGCAAGAACAATAGTAGGAGGATGGAACTTGAGTAATGGCAGCTTGATGGCAATTCAAATGCAATGTAGGTAGGAGAGAGATACGACAAGAGATAAGAGCTTGGATATGTAATTCTTAGCAAGATCATAACAGTAAATACAATACAAGATACATTAAATTCTCATTCCTTTTTATTGAATACAAGCATAGAAAATATAGGAATGGAGGATATGATGTTACTTCATCAATAAGGTAAGAAGGGGAAGTTACAATTGATTAAATCTTATCTAAAATAGAAGGAGCAAGGAAAACCAAGTAAACAAAGCTATTTTTAGCTAATTTAGCTCATGGATGTGTTCTAAAAGCAAACTTAAGTGAATCATTGCATGTCAAAAACACATGAAGAATCTGGAAAAGTGAGTAGGACCACTACCCTATGTAGGGTGGTTGTTTCAAGACCGTCGCCCTACCTAGATGGCGTTTGAGAACCACCGCCTAGGCAAGGTGGCGGTCCTTGTACTAAAGGCCAAAACAAGCACAAAAAGAGGTGGGGAGATGGAAAAACACATGGAAAAGGTAAGTAAGGCCATATAGGCTACAAATATACACGTGCAAATGGGTTTTGTAGCTTGAAAAACTTTTTTAAAGGATTTTTAATCATCATTGGTGAATTTTTTAACCATTTCTCGATTAATGTAGCACATGCAATTTTGGGTGCGCATGACAGACATGCCAAAGCATATACCTCTAACCAGACCTCAAAATAACAAAGATGACATCTTTTCTGCCATAAATGAATTCTATACATGATTAAATCCTAAAATTAAGGGATAATGAGATCTACATGTTACTATCGAAGAACCTATACAAGCCATATTCTCAATAATTGTCTCAGGATCGATGCGCACCTGCAATTCTTAACATTTCCTCAAACATAATCTCATATTAAACCAAAGAGGGTTCTATACCATGCTTACCAAAATGGGGGAGTTCTAGATGCTCTGGATCCATGTCTTCCATGTGAGCTCTAAATCCTTCATGAGCCATCTCTCTCCATAACACCATTCATTTTGTAATTTCACACTACTTTTCCAAGTCCCTCTTGCACACTTCATTAAAATTAAGCCACCTTTCTTCTCTCTGCCTCTCTACCACCAGTCCACCATCTTTCACCACACATTCTCCTACCCCCATGTGTGGTGGGGTTTAGCTAGCCATAGGATGTTGTTCCAAATCCAAGGTCATGATCAAGATCTTAATTGCTAAAGGGATAGTGTGCAAATAAGATCCTATGGGTTCATGCAGAACTAAAACTTAGCAACCTATAGATAGGAATAAGTAGAAACTATGTATTCCAAAATGTATCTATTCAAAATACTACTCCACTAATGTTCTACAAGCATAAGTGCGTGTTAAATTTAGATCAACATCATGTAGAGCCTAGAATTCTTCTAAAGCATCTAAACATGTGCTCTATAACTCTTTTTCTCTTTGATACATATGCTACCAACCACTCAAAACAGCTCTATAGGGAAGTAGAAGAAGAACGTCTCATAGAGCTCATCATACAAATTATTTTCAACCCACGCTTGTACATCAAATTCAGTTCTAGTGTTAAATCTATGAACATACTCTTCCTCTAAAATCTCTAACTAATCCTCAATACTAGAAAAAGTCAACTGATACATCTTCATCATGCAACATCCTTGAAAATTTGGAAAATATGTCCTAGAAATGGAACCAAAATGTAATATTTTATTTTTATGAAACATCCCAAGGCACACTTGCACATCACCTGTAAACTTGAGCACTCACCTGAAGCATATAAGGGTACCAGGTCCCTCTTTTATGGAATATTTTTCAAGGAGTTTCCATGATGAAAACACGCAGATATATTGTAGGTCCATAAAAATAAAGCAATGATAAACTACAAATAGATCTGGATCATAATCGTATGCAAGAATTACTTATACAAGAATCAAGATTAGGTTTACCATACAAGAACCAATCACATATATGTTAACAGCTAATATCCAACCAAAAATATCCATTTTATGAATAAATTTTAAACACAAAATTTGAATACAAACATATTAATGTCATCATAAGTCATGCGCGTTCATAAACTAGCAACATAACTCTAGCAAAAACATGGATCCCTAAACCATGTAAATCAATTACATATATATGTGGGTGGGTACTATCCCTTCACTACCTATGCATCCTCAAAATAGGGTACATGCTAAGAATATCCATGTGAAGCTTATAAGAACAACCAGAGATCATGCAAGATCCTCTAACAATAGATCATCTATAGATAACTTTAGTTCTACCTCTATTATTAGCTCAAAAAAATGCATGACACTTGTCCTTCTACTTGTCCCAAAATAGCCTTATGTGGCCTCCAAGTCTTCATACTTTAGTTTGAACTTCTAGTTCCCTGCTCTAAAAATAGACACCTCCCGCATGGGTTCTTCTTCTCTTATGTGTTACCTACACCATCTATATACTTAGTATCAAGCCTCAAAACCATCTAAGTATTATGTCTATCCATTCTCCCTCATGCGCGCATTCTGTCAAACTCACACATGCATCGTCATGTGTGTTTCTTATATAATTCCTCTTATGCGCTCTAACTTCTATTCTTAATGACTTACTCAATTTTCCGTGGTCAACATAGTAAGGCCTCATATACTAGATAATAATTGTTGTACAAGAAATTGCACTAAATATATACTATGTGCAAAGGCTAAAGATTCACATGAGGAAGGTGTGAAGGTGCACGCATAGGGAAGAAAAAATAAAGTGCAAAGTATCGCATCCAAGGAAGAAACATTTAGGAATTATTTGATTTTGGAGCCATGGGTTAAAAAGAGATAATGTCAAGATTGAGTGCATGGTTCATTTTAATACCCCCATTCTGAAAAAATAGTTTAGAATGGGTGGAGAATCTCAAAATTAACTTTCACATCGATGGAGAATATCGAAAAACCATTTTGTTGAAAATCCAACTGGGTTGGATTGTCATCCATCATCTGTCATATATAACCCGGGTTGGACGAAATCCAACCAAAGTTATACAAGAGATGATGGATGGTCCTCCAACCCTAGTTGTATGGCTATTCATTGTCTATTATATAACTTGGGTTGGACGTGTCCAACCTAGGTTCTAAGACAGATGATAAATGACCATCCAGCCTAGGTTAGATGACCATTTATTATCTATCATCAACCCAACCATTCAACCTAGGTTGTATGGAATACGATGGATGACCATCTAGCATGGGATGCATGGCCATCCATTTTTTTTCATCCAACTTGGGTTGGATGACCGTTCATTTTCTATCGTCTAACCCATGTTAGATGACAGATAATGGATGGCCATCCAACCTAGGTTGGATGGTCATCCATCATCTATCGTCCAACCTGGGTTGGATGGTAGATAATGGATGTTTGTCCAACATAACCGCTCTTTTTTGGATGTCTGTATTAAACGAGTACCCCCACAAACCCCACAGATCGTATATTATACCTCGGTGCATACATACATAAGTTAATTTTTACATATAAATAGTAGGCAAACTTACCCATACAAATGAATTGTCGGTGGAAATTTTAGGTGAAGTATGTGGAAACCAACTACTGAAAAATTTCCATTTCTAATTTCCAAAATCCCTAATATTCACAATTTTACATAAATTTGCCACTAATTTTTCCCTAAATGAGTGACATTTAAGAAACATTCCATATTTATAAGAGAGAATGAAGACTTAGAGATGAGGTAACGTCTATTTTGGATAGAACACGTGCAAGGTAAAGATCAAGGGTCATGTAGATTTTAAGCTAATAATTCGACTATAGCAGAGGCTATCTATAGGTTCAATATATTATTAGGCTAGGTGCACACATTCTAAGTTCCTTGGTATGTATGCATGGATATTTTAAGCATGCAGGATATTTTTGGAATGCATGGGAGGTGAAAGGAAATTCCCCACCCCTATATGTGTTAGTTGATCTACATATTTTTAGAAAACATGTATTAGATGTCGTATGTTATGTATAGTTATGTTGCCCTAATGTTCTAGCGCACATGGCTCTCTGGTTACTATGATTATGTATTTAGCTTCATTACTTGATGAATTAATACAATGGATAATTGTGGATGGATTTTGGTAATATATGTCTATGATCATGGTACTTGTATGGTGAATCTGATCTTAATTTTTACCAAATCTATTAGGATTTCTTATTATGTGTGTTTTCCATTTGAGCTCATATATCTGATGTTTATACTGGAATGAATGCTTTGATAATGGTTAATATGAACATGCATGCTAAAATCCTAACAAGAAAATATAAAAGGATAGGCCTGGTAGCTTTGTGCTCTTTGGATGAGAGTTCAAATTTATCTCGGATGAAGTGTCGGCATGCCTAGGCATATGAGTGGAAAAACAAGACTATATTTTCTTTTGTTATTGGGACCTCTTTTCAAACTATTTTCCATGATGTTGCATGATGATGGTGTATCGATTGACTCTTGTGGCCATTGAAAGTTGGGTAGACAAAGGAAAAGATTATTTTATGTGAATATATGGTTCTAGACTTGATTTTAATGTGTGCAAGTGGGTGGAAGATAATCTATATCATGAGCTCTATGAGATGTTTTTCAGTCTTTTTTCTCGATAGAATTGTATGAGTGGTTGTTAACATATCTATCAAATAAAAAACTTGAGTTGAGACCTAGGGTTTGGATGCAAGAGGATTACTAGACTTTGTTTGATGTAGATGAAGCTTAAACACATGTTGTAGATCATTGGTAGGATTGTATTGTTAGAGATTTCATGTACTAAGAAGGGGGTTAAATTAGTGCTGATAAAACATAAAATCAATTTCCTCTTTTATGTATTTGTTGTTTTTAACTATTATTGATTGTTATAAGCATGCAATATTAATCATGAGACTATATGAATAAGAATCATATACAAATGTTCTCATGAGTAGACCAAATATAATGTGGGAAACCCTTTCGGGACAAAAACCCACTGAAACCGTTGCTTATATTACACAAAGAAAAGACTTGCAATAATATTACACATCCTACAATATTTGTTTAGTGAGGCACCAACCCCATAAGGAGCACCAAACCCTACACCTTTATTGATATTACACACAACAAAGGACTCAAGTGAATATTACGCATCACATGAGATTTATTTGAGTGAGGCACTAACCCCACAAGGACATCAACCCCTAATTTAATTAGCACCAACTAATCTTCTACAAGCATCCACCTACAAGGAGGATGCAACCCCCAAAAATGCTAAGCTATAACTTAGACTTGTTTTACATACAATTTTTGATCATTTAGTCTTTATGTTGCATACACAACCGATTATGATCACCTTTTTATTTTAATCATTCTCTATCACTCTGCAAAGTTAGATATGTAATACTTTTCTTTACCTCTTTCTAGTCTCTCTTCTCATTCAAATTATTAGATTTTCTACTTTTCTCTTCACATGAGTTCTTCATCGAGATAATGTTGTCTCCTTATACACATAACTCTTTTCTTTCTCTATGCATTAGATCATTATTATTCTACCGCATCTTCTTTCTTCCTCTCTATAATGACTCCATATTCAGTTTCTCTTTACTCTTCTCATCAGGAAATCCACATCTTCTTTCCTTGCACAATTATCTACTCGAATCTCCAACATCAACATCAGATATTAAATAAAAAAATTGTGTCATTTCTTTCTTTCAAAATATCCTTGGCTCGAATAATCTCTCTTCTCTATTCTTCAAATCTTAAACTCTTCATCTTTTCAGCTCATGAAATTGTTCATGCTACTTCTATAATTCTATAATGCATATGATCAATTCTCAGACTGTAAACTCATACCTACATTACTCCTTTGGTCTCTCTCTTCCTCTTTAGCTCCTTCATCTTGAGTGCATTATTTTTCTCTGGATCCAATTATCTCTTGTCTCTCCTTCACCCCGGTGCATCATTTTCCCACTTGAGTAACACATCAAATGTGTCCAATTTTCTCTATATAACAATAGACCAAATCTACCACTTCATCTTGCATGTCATTTAATATCTCCTAATTTATCACTTGGAAATCTAGACTTATTAAATACATGCAGCCAACTCCAAATTTTTCTCCTTCTATAGTCGCTTTGATTACACCTTCTATGCATCTCGTCGAAATTATTTAAGATTCAACTCCTAAAAATAGATTTATTATATTTTTAGGATTACTTTGTGATAAGGAATAAATGATATTATTCCTTCTCCAATATTTAATTTGGGCCCTAGAATCAGAAATCTTCATGGAGAGTGTAATCGAATTACTTTGATGTCAACAAGTATTAAATTCGCAACTAGAATAGTGGCCTTCATTGCTCTTTGTGGAGTTTCAGTTATACACGCAGTCATAATCTTTTGTCAATTGAATCATCATTGATTTTGGATACTGAATATTACTTCTTCCATTTTAAATTCTATCTGATTTTCCTTGATCCATCTCCAGTTCATATTTTCTCGATCCACAACTTCCTTTTGATTTTGTCACCTTTTCCTTTGTATCACAGAATATTCTTTGTTTTGTATCTTTTCTCCTTTCTTAGCAATTGTTTAATCATTTGCAGTTCTTATATGCTTCTCTCAACTTCTTGATGTCTCACGGCTATACTCCTTATCCTTCTTCTTTCGTTGACTTGTTCATTATATGTGGCTCTTTCATCTTATCTCGTGTTGCCTTCTTGTAACTTTGTTTCACATCTGCAACTCCATCCTTTTATCTCGTGGATTTGTTATTTCCGTTACTTTACTTCATAACGACTTTTATTATTTTGTGTGGTTGTTCTATTTCTTAGTGGCTTGTCTCGTGGCATTACCCCGACTTCATTTACTCCATGGATTCTCCTTAAAATTTTCTAGTTCCTGAATCTTTTCCTTCAAACTATTCTTATTTCCATGGCTATTCCTTCACATATGTGGCCTTAACTTTCTCTCATGTGACTTATCCTTTTGGTTCCATTTGCTTGAGTAGCTTCATGTGGTGCTTGCTAAGATTTTACATCTTCACTTTTTATGCTTAGAGCTTGTTCCTTGACTCCTTGTATTTTGGCTACATCTATTCCTTTACCAAGGGCATTCACTTACCTTCGCAATTTCTTTTGGAGATCTGTGGATTTCTACAAAATTTGGAGGCTACTCTAAGTATTCCATGGATATTTCCTCATGTCTCGTAGCATGCACAAACATTGACTAATTCCTTTAGTACTTATCCTTGATCATTTGAATCTTGTTTTACATATCATTGACCTTTCATGTCCTTATTTGAATTATGAACACCAAATTCACTTTTATGAGACTATTGCATACTGATGAAACATTTTTTATCCTTCAATACCACTATCATGTAGTCACTTGGTTCAATATTAAACCTTCTCCACATGCTTTCCTAAGTCGCTTTCGAATCTAATGCTTTCTCTTTGAGATGACATTGCTAATCAACCTCCATCTTCATTATTTTCTCACTTTTCCAATTAACCATTTTTATCATCAATGTCACTTCTTCCATCTTCTATAGTTTTGACATCAATGACAACACATACCATAATGACAAAGGTTCAATAGGTATTGTGCATAGTTATAATATGGAGTACTTTTTTCTATTTATTCTTGTATATAAATTGTTTATTTTGAATTTTTCATGATCCCGCAGAGGATCTTACATATGCATTATCCCTTTGGAAATTAAGATCTTGATGATGTTACTAAGTTTCGAGTGATTACCTATGGATATCTAAACATACCACCGCACACGGGGCCAAGAGTAGATGTGGTGAAAGATGGTGGACCTTGCGGAAGAAATACAATGAATAGAAATTTGGCTTATTAATAATGAAGTGCGAGATATGGAATTAGTGAAGAATCATGATATTGAGGAGTCTATCGAGTTATAGATGATGATGTCTCATGAAATATTTTAAGCTCACATGGAAGACATGGATCCGAAGCATCAAGCATTCCCACACTTAGGAAAACATAGTAGATAATCCTCTTTATATTCTGATGAGAGCACGTCAAATGAGGAAATATTGAAGACTGCAGGCACACATCTGATCCCACCTAGTAAGCTAGCCTTTGCACTTGGTGTTCTAGTTTCATACGTAATTATTGATAAGTAGGCGAGGATAGGTAATCTAGTAGATTCAAGTAAATATAATTTTCCTTTAAATATAGAAGTGAATTGAATAACACATACACCTATGACAACACAACTCATATTATCTTTGTTTGGGGGATTGATTGGAGGAATATTTTCTAGCGCATCACCTAGACAGAGTGTGGGCATGCAAAATATTAGGAATATGTCTTGAAGTACTACAAATTTACAAATTATTGGTGTTTAATTTAGTACTACAATTAGGATGAAGGAAGTACATCATGTGGATTAGTTGATTCTAGAGGTGGAGGAAATATGGTGGGGTTCTCGGTTTTGGTTCCGGTGGATAAGGTTCACATCCTCATCATCCACATCAAGTGTATTACAAAATGTGTCTTCCCTTGCTAGAATATAGACGTATTGAAGATGTTACATAAAATGTGCACAAGTGTGAGTTATTATGATGCACTAAAGGAATCACGGTCTCGAGATAGAAAAGAAAGTTGATTTAATACTACTATTCAAGGGCACATACACATCTGGTACAAAAGTATGACCCACATCGAATGCAAAGTGGATTATGATGCTTTACATTTTGGTTTCTATCTAAGTTTCATATTTGATAATTTGAGTAGAAAAGTATCAACGTGCTTAAGGACATTAAGCAAGGCCTATTAGAAAGAGTTCAAGAATATGAAATGTGTTTTAAAACTTTGTTATCTAAGTTTTCTTATGACATAAATCCTATTCAGCATGCACAGTGGTTTGTTGATGGATTGTTGAATCCTTTCAGAAGGGCGCTATCTGATAATACTTTTTTAGATTTTCCTGATGATTTAGAAGTACATATTTGCATTGAGGTAGTTGGAAGTGTGAATACTGGAGTAATTCCATTCCTAGAGGCATAAATTATAGTCATGGAAAAATAGTTAGAGAAACTCTCTGCTAATTCAGCTCATGAGACACACAGTGGAATATGGTGTATATATTGTGAGGTTGAAGGACATATCAAAGATAACTTCCCTTGCAATTCATTGCATTCCATGTTGTTGGATTGTAAAAATTTTCATTTGGAGCATGAGTCAATTAGATGTCACCTCTTACATAACATGATCAAGAAGAATATATCTATATATTGTAAGATTTGTAAAATTTATACCAATGACATTATTAACAGCAAATTGATTGATCACATTCACAAATCCATTAGGACTTATGTGTGCCAGACTAGTGTGGCAAGTAGATCTAAGGAAAAAGGAGAGTAGCATAATGAAGGGCACAATAATGGGGATAACAAAAATAAAGGCTTTTGTGGAGGATATAGAGGTTGAGGTCGCGGCTGTGGAAGAGGTAGATTTCATAGGGGTGATTTTAATACTTGTGGATCACCTAATCATTATCGGTGCGAGTCTCCTTAGAATTTAGTTTTCTCATGGTCTGTAAAACAACACAAGTTTAAAGAATTTCGACTTATATGAGTACATGAGAAAGTATCATGAGAAAGACAATGGCATAGGAATGATTAAGGTACAACAAGCAGTTGAAGATCAATGGATGTTGAAGATAGAACATAGTCCTAAGTTACATCCTATTTTAGTTACTAAACAACCCGAAGTTATGCATACACGTGAACCTATGAAGTACAAGATGAATATAAAAAATAAAGAATTGATAAATTCTAAGTACCTTGATGATGTAAATCAAAAAGAGGTTTACCATGAGACTTTTTATCCAATTTTTCATAGAATAAAAATTGGACAATAGGTCCTATGGCTTCAATAAACCCACTTTTGGTGGTTATCAAGATAACACAATTAAAATAATTAATAAATTGATAAATGATCTCACCTAGCCTCAAACAGGGTTATTTGGTGCCATCTCGGTGTGTAGCTTAGTGCCAACCCGGTGCTAGCTCATGGAGGACTCGGTGAAGTCAAGTGAGTATGTCATTCGGTATCAATCTCGGTTGATAAAGCTTGACAAAGTGAAAATTCAAAACCCTAATAGAGTGAACTCGACAGAGTGAGTTCAATGGAGTGTGAGAAATTTAAGACGGAGCTAAGATTGATACAAACTCAGTTTCAACTTGGGTGATAGCTTGGTTGGTAACTTAGTGTTCAACTTGGTGTCAACTCAGGTGAGTAACTCAACTCATTAAATAAAAATGTAAAGCTTAACGATGGAAAGTT
This sequence comes from Taxus wallichiana var. yunnanensis, assembly GCA_018340775.1. NCBI lineage: Eukaryota > Viridiplantae > Streptophyta > Pinopsida > Cupressales > Taxaceae > Taxus > Taxus wallichiana. The sequence goes on along the minus strand of CM031242.1, from coordinate 203,024,118 downwards.
TAAACAACTAAAATTCGAGGATATCGATAACCTGATGCACCAAGCTAGGAAAATGAAACAACACATGAGTTGATTATCAAAAGTTCCATGGTAATGTATAGTTAAAAAATTACTCAACTGAGTGGGGAAAATGATCCGAAGTGAGCTCATGCATGACTCGATGCATGGTAATAGCTTGGTTAGGTGAGTTCTCTGTTGTAAGAGTTCAAAGGGAAAATAAATCCAAGCTCATACTTTTTCTAACAACGAATTCAAAAGGGATGATAAGAGTTCGAAATCGTCGCAACACCATACGGATCAAAAAGAGAAACTCATTTCAAAGCCAATGTGGTTTTAGTTAATACAAGCTTGGCCGAGTTCCCATGGAATTTAGGGAATTTGTAGCAATTTCTGGTGGAACAAGAGAATATAACCGGTGAGTGAGGTGTGTACTCATGAGATAGAGCCATGGTGAAGCCAACACGAGATGGTAATTTTTTCACATATATGGTGAGATTGAATGAGGTCAGTGTAAGGTTGAGCTGTGAGGTGGTATCACTAAGGCCATGGGGTGAGTCAATGGAAGAATGGTTTGATAGCTCGCTTAAATGAGTATTTTGAAGTTACACAAGAGTCATAATAATTAAAAGTGAAGAGCTCACTAGAGGCACAGGTCGGTCACGAGCTCTAAACCAAGCTGAGAGTAATGCAAAGGGTCAACATCAAGTTAGACTATGGCATGATGGCATAACATGTAGAACATTCAATGGGGGCATTTTTAAGGTTCATTTCCAAGTGGAGATAATGGGATGACATTCCAAGCCAAAAATTTTGTAGGGGAGATTTTACATTTGGAAAACCATCATAAGGATTTCACTAGGTGGAGATCCATGGATAATTCACCAAGTGGGGTTCCAATGATGGCAGGCCAAGGTGCATTCCCGACACGTAGATATTCATGCGAGTGTGGTCGAGGTGTGCCGAGTCCTCCACTAAGATTCCATCCAAGCCAAGTTAAGTGGGAGGTTGGTAGAAACTTGTAAACTCTACATAAGACCTGGTCATCTAATGAGTGCAGGGGACCCGATTCCTCGAATATAGCTCTTAATACAATTAGATGTGATCTCAAATAAATCTTAGAAGCAATCTCAAATCGAGTTAGGAGGTGATCTTGGCATGGTCTCAATAAAAACTAAGGTCAAAAGCATAGGAAGAGATAATAGGAAAACATGGGAAAAGATTGAGAGAATGTTTGAGTTCAAAGTGCATCATGTGCTCAGATGTAAGAATGAAGCGAGCTCAAACACGCATCTAGAGGCAAGTAAGTCATGACAATGTAGCTGAGCTTGGCATGATCACATATGAAAGCTTGGTATGAGCTTGTACATGAGCTTGGTAAAATATCATAGGTAATCTAAGATATTATCTCAATGTGAACTCAAAGAAAAGCTCGAGAAATATATCAACCATGTGATCTTAGTAGTGAGATCAATGTAAGCTCGACATAAGTTAGGAAGTAATCTCAACACAAGTATGGTGGTGAGATCATTACAATCTTGAAGGTGAGATTGACATGAGACTAGAGGATATATAAGAGGAGATATCTATGCCAATTGGGTGTGAGCTCAGATGTGTGCTCAGAGGTGAGATCTACGTGATCTCAAAGCTAAGTGTGATGTGATCTTAAATGAAAGATCAACTTAATCTTAGATTTAATTTTGACATTGATGGCTTGGTTCGATGTGAGGGACTCGGTGATAGAAGGAGATTGTTAGTATAAAAAAAGGGGCTCTGATACAAGAACTCATCTTGGTCGCGGCCATAGGATTTAAACTTACTAGTTAGCTCATTGTAGAATCATGGTCATAGTGGTAGGATCTCAACTCAATTGTGGTAGAGAAATGAGGAGCTTGTGCCCAACTTGCTGAGTTGGCTTGGCGAGCCAACCACCGAGTTGGTTCTTTTTTGACCCATTCACATGGACCCCTCCCTCTTCAATGTAAACTAGTCTTTAGTGGTTCCCACCATTATTTTTAATTAAATTAATATTTTTATTTTAAATATTTTATTAATAATATTTATTATTATTATTTAAATATTTTTTTAATTAATTGAGAGGATTAGGTCAACAGGAAATTGATGGCACATGATGGAACCTTCTCAAGTTGTTTAACCAATTGTAATAAATGAACAATCATGTGCCTTCAATTTAGGAAGGGAATTTATGAATTCTTCTCTCTCACACACACATTTTATTCTATAAATGTAAGTTAGAAGCTAATTCCAATAGGTTGGACAAGAAAGATTTCTAAGACAAGTGTATATTTTTTTAGAATCCTTCTTCTTCTTAAAGTTGTTCTTGTATGTTGAGGAAACTTTCAAGATTCCTTTCAAGACTGTAATGAAAAATATTTCCTCTTCTAAATTTATGATGCATTGTGCATGTTTTGGAAGTAATAAAAGTGTGTGTTTTGTGACTAATATTAGTCCTTTCATCCTTCTATAATTATTTTTTCCTTTCTCATGCTTGTAGGTACACTATGCAAGTTCAATTTTCTATTATAGGTTCTTGGAGTTCTATACTTATCAAGTGGTGGGGTATTACATGTGGTTGAGCTGTGGTGCTTTTTCACCCTTCTCAAGTTCATCCTTCTTCACTGGAAGATTGATATGTCATTATCTAATTGAAGTTTAACAAAGGGAACACATGCTTCTTATTTTGTGGTCTACCATTTACCCTCTCTAAGTTACAGTAGGTGAAGTTTTCTTATGGTGCACAACACCCTCTTCAAGTTAACCCTTCTTGATTTTAGTGAAACCCTTTATTTGGTGCATCACCATCCCTAGTATAGATTCATTTCTTGAAAATATCTTTCTGTAAAACCCATTAAAATGTTAGCATAGGACAAGATAACCATTTTATTACACTAGAGTAAGTACAACACATATTTTAGGAAGAGGAAGTCAAGCATTCTCCGAGGTTCACCTCGAGCCCAAGTCCAATAGCTTGAGAGGTGATCCCATGTTTCCCAATCACAACAAACATCATGTTTACATTTTGGCCATTCAGAGAGTGCATTGATTTGGCGACAACATTTTATGGCATGTTCGGTGGGATGGAGTTGGTACTTTGCTTCTCACTTGCAAAAATCAAATTACCTAGTGTCTCTATATCTCTAGATTCTAGATATCAGTGCGTTAACTTATGAGAAGAATTCAAACAAAATCTTCTTTAAAGTAAGGAAATTATCAGCATATCAAACTATCTTTGTCTCCTCCAAAGAGAAGGAGAAGAGGCATTTCTAAATCACCAATTACAGCTTTACCTCATAGGGGTCATTAAAATTCCCCTTACGAAAGGTTTCCTCCACCAAGGAAAAATCGACCTCTTGTTGTTATGGTGAGGAATCTAGTTTTTACCCCCTTCAATGCAAACATTCCTCTTGTTGGCTCAACATTACCCTATACCTATTGTGGAACTCAAAATTTTACCCTTCTACACAAGGGAAACTCACGTTACTCTACTAGTACATATTCATGATGTAGCAAACATTTTTATAGTATATAATATCATGGAGGAAAACATTGCGGTTAGAATTCTTGCTACCTCTTTCAAGGGAAAAGAACTTTAATGATTTCAAGGATTAATTGTTTGTACTATAACCACTTGGGATGAGTTAGGAGAAAATATTTGTAAATATTTTGAAGATAAGAATAATCATCTGTCACTCTTGGAATAACTCACTACCATAAAGAGAGATCCCCAAGAATACATGAGTGATTTCAACTTCGATTCCATAAGACCTGGAAAAGGATTCGGAAACTCATAAAGCCTTTTCTAAATAATGCATTATTTTACTATTTTCAAGCCTTGAATAACGATGTGACAATTATGATCTAGTCCATGGGAGGGAATACACTGATGAGGCTAGAATATGCTCGTTAAATGTACAATAAATGATCTCATCTTACCCTCCTTTTTATTAAGTTTGACTGCATTTTGTGACTTTTGTTTGATTTGATATGAGTTAGGATGTAATTTTCCATCTTTTGTTGATTATGATTCTAACATTTAAAAGCTCTGTAATTCCTAACAAAGAGTTTTGGAAACTTAGTTTTGTAATAAAATAGGTCACAACCAGGCAGAAGAACAAATATGAAGTGGATTGCATGTTCTTGGAAGCATTGGAATCAATACGGTTTAGTTCCGGAACAGACGGACTTAGTTCCGGAACTCCATTACATAGGCACAAGTTTTTTCACTTAGTTCCAATACTTCTAGAATTAGTTCGGAACTCTAGTACTTACTTCCAGAATTATCGGAATTAGTTCTAAAAATCTTGCAGATAGCTCTAGAACTCTCAGTTAGACATGGAATGATTTCCTTTAGTTCTGAAACTCTCCTAAAGTTCCGAAGCTGATAAGAATCTATTCCAAATGGCCAGTGATTTGTCAAATAAATGATCCTATCAATTAGGAGTAGATTAGAATACTTCTGACTCTCCATATCTGTAGATCCAGGATAATTATCACACACTGCACTTCCAATTCAACATCTATTTTGGGCATGATTTAGTTCCATCATATCGGTGGACGATTACACCATAAATGCACCCCTAGAAGAAAAATATATATACAGACTCACAGATAGATTATATATAGGAATATATATATGGAACATGATATAGATATAGATTGACACACAGATCCAAGAGATTTTTGTAATGTAGAATGTTTTATCAATAAAATAGCCATTTCCATTTTGAGAGAAAATTAAGTTTCCCAATCTGTTTGAGGCAGAGAAAGGGCCCCTCCTCTAAGAACCAGGATCCTCATTTTATTTGGTATTTATATTTTTAAAGCAATTAGTTTAGATATATTAATTTTGTATCACTTTTAATTCCTTAAGTTTAAATATGTTGTAGCCTTGTCCCCTGCAGGTTTTCTAGATTAAGTTATTATTTCTTTGCAATCATTTTCCAAACATTCTCATTTATGTGTTTATTTCTATAATTTTTTTTATTTCCAAGCAATTCATTTTTGCAAAGTGTGTTTAATCCCAAGGAAAAGTGTGTTTATTTCCAGCAATTCATTTCTTTAAAGTGTGTTTACTTGCAATAGGTTTTCATAGTTTGATTCCAATAAGGTTTCTAATAAATAATTCCTTAAGACATTGAAAAGATCCCCCAAAAATAAAAAATACCTACGATAAATTACTAGATTGCTAAGATTCTTCTTGCTACATATAGCTTTAAACACACCCCTGGTTTGAATATAACATCAACAAAGAGTTGATTAAATGAAGGAAATAATGAAACCCATCATTTTTGGCACCATTTCGGGACCCACTAGTTAGAATTTTATAATTAGGTGTCAACAAGAGAAATAATCATACATCTAGTAGTTGAAGAAATCTTCCCTAAGCTATCATAAAATTTATGAGTAGACCAAGAGACTCCAAGGGTAGATTTCTCCCAAAAATATCTAAACAAGAATTAACATCATCCTCTAGTTTAAATAAGGAAGTTGACCAAGAATTGGAGGCACCATTATCCCCTGTAAGACAAGAAGTAGAATTTCCACCTTTGGAATTCTTGGATTAGTCACCAGAAGGAAGTGGAAATTTTAGGAGAAGGATTATTTCTCAAGATCCATTTAGGGTAAGTTTTTATTCTCAATTGAGTATTCAACCTCCTACTCCTAATTTTTCACCTTCCCTAAGGCATATCACCTACCACATTGATTGGGAAATAATTTTAGAAAATACTTCAGAAATGACACAAGAAGCTGAAATGGAACCTAATAGGACCTTTACTTATCTAATTCAATTGAATGATGATGATACACTAATGAAAAATATTTCACCTGCACATTTACCCACATTTAGAGGGATGTCATCTAAAGATGCTGACCAATTTTTGTTTGAGTTTAAGGTAATATGTCGGACCTATGACTGTAAAATGATAATCGAAACTCAAGTTGTTTCCACCCACTCACGAAGGATGCAAAGCAATGAGTTGGTTCATGGGATTAGCATCCAACTCTATTACTAATTAGGCACAAATGGAAACTATCTTCCTAGACAAATATCAAGATTACTTTGTAGAGGGAGAAATAGGAAGGAATATTTTTTTCAAAATCAAGCACGAGGAGGATGAGAATATAGAAGATTATTTGGACAAATTCCTCTTTGTGAGTAAAATATGTGGATTTGTACTTCAAGAAGAGTTATGTAAAATAAGTTTTATTAAAGGTTTGGAAGATGAATCTAGGGAATCTCTTAACTTGATAGGAGGTGGAAACATTAATCAATTAAGGATGAATGACATTAAATACATTTGTAGAAGCTATTACGTAACAAGGGGTAGACCTAGGAAGGGAAAATCAGTGAAAAGTTTGAATCTAGAAATGAAAAAACTAATGGATGAATTAACAAACTTTAAAATAGACATTTTAGTTCAATTAACCTCTACTATGAATGAATTACAAGCTAAAGCAAATGCCAAAACTGAACCATCAGGCATGTATTGTCCTAGATGTGAGAAGAAGCATGCAATAAGGGAATGTTCTTTGGATAAAATACAAGTATGTCTTATTTGTGAATCTAAATAACATGATATTCACACTTTTTCTCTTCTTCCACTCCTAAATAAATACCTCAAACAATCCAAAGTACATCATCCACAATAGAAGAATTGAATTTTTCTAGAGGCAACCTACTCAAGGACGGTTCATGCCAAGGTCATCTCCTAATCCTTGGATGATGCCATGGGATGCTCAAATAGTACCACAAAGTTGGGGACAACCACCTTGGGCCCCTTAGCCAACTTAGAATCCCTAGGATTGGGTAGGTCAATCTTGGTATGGTTAAGGGCACCAACAACCATGGACTAGTCAAAATAACTAGTATTCTTGGTCACAACCTAGATGGAGCCCTAATAATTATGCTCAAGGGAAAACATATCCTAATCAAAATAAACAAGCCATAATGGGTACCCCAACACAAAAATCACAAGATGAAAGTGTAATCCAAACGTAAATACCAAAGACAACCAAGTAGCAAAACCAAGAAACAAACAAACAACTCGTATCTACATTATTGAACTAGAAAAATTAGTTGATCTAAATGTCATGGATTGTAAGGATATACAAACTAGATCTGGAAAAATAGTTAGTATTCCACCTATCATCATCACTAAAATGACAGAAGAAAAAAAAAACCCCTAGTTTGGTTTCCCCAAGAAAGATGAAAAATAAAGAGATAAGGAACTAGAAAGAAACTCTACTGAAACTCCATTTCCAAAGAGATATAAGGAAGCTATAGAAATCAAGGAATCAATTGGTGCAGAACTAAGAGACTGAATATTGAAATACCACTATTATAAGCAATTAAGAACATTCCAAAATCAAACAAATTAATTAAAATGCTATGTTTTAAAAGGCACGGAAGAAAGAAGTAGTACCTACGGACTATTAAGGTAAATGGGAAACTTGATGATTTATTAGCAGAAATCTTTTACTTCCCAAATATGGAGATCTTGGAAGCCCTATTATTTCGTCTCTATAGGGAATAAAGATATACATAACATTTTGGTTTATTTGGGAGCAGCTATAAATATAATGAAAGTGGACACTATGAAAACATTACTATTAACAAGAATACAACCTACTAACACCATATAGCAGATGGTAGACAAGCCAATAGCAAAACTAGGATTTATTGAAGATGTGGCAGTTATGGTGGAGTCATGGGAATATCCAGTTGACTACCTTATATTGCAGCCAAAAGGTAAAACACTTGGTTATCCCATTATTTTAGATAGACCATGGTTAGCTATAGTTGTTTCCTTAATTGATTACAGGTCAGGTGATATGACTATTTCAAATGGTAAGAATTCTAAGAAAATTTCATTATATCCCTTTGCATGAAATTTTAGTGATAATCAAGAGTAATTATGGGTTGATAATCCTAATATTAATGAGAAAAAAATTTCTTCATTGGCCATGATCACATTGCAACATCACGTATGATAAATAGAATATATGATTAACCCATCATTGAATGTACATCAATTATCCTTAGAGAAGTTAGGAATAGTTCGGAACCTACGAACTGCTCGGAACCATCACAATTAGTTCAGGAACCATCAAAATTAGTTACGGAACCACACCAACAGCAATTCTCTATAAATGAAGATAATTTCACTCCAAAGGGACAAGGTTTCTTTTGGGGAGAAGAAGAATCTATAGCTTCAGCTTCATGTATATCAAGAGATGATGAAGAATTTCTTGAAAGAAGTAGTGATGAAAAGTTCAACCTACAACAAGATAAGTATCATAATTCTTCTTAGTGTCCTTTGTCCAACATTCTGTCTCAAGAAAATTTTGGAGATGTTGCTTACATATCATATGTTGTTTCCACATGCATGTACACTAAATAATTTAATGGAAAACTTTAAACAAATCAATTCATCATACACTGAAACAAACATGTTGAGATTCAACTAGGTAAAATTTTGAATATTAATATTTGGTTGAAGAACATTGAAGAAGCTAAACATTTTGATGTTCTAAAAGATCATACTAAGTATTTTTCTTGGGATTACAAATATATGAAAGGAATCTACCCAAGTATCTCGCACTCATCACATCTATATTGAAAACATTATACCAGTCAAGTAACCTCAGAGAAGGATTAATCTAGCCTTAAGGTATATAGTTAAACAATAAATTGAAAAACTATTACAAGTGGGTTTTATCTACCCTATCTTAGATAGCTAGTGGGTGTCTCCTCTTGTAATTTTCCCTAAAAAGAATGGAAAATGGAGAATTTGTGTTGAATATAGGAAACCGAACAAAGCCACAATGAGAGATTATTTTCTCTTGCCATTCATAGATCAAGTTTTAGACAACATTTGAGGTAAATAGTACTTTTCCTCTTTGGATGGATTTAGTGGATACAATCAAACCAGAGTTACTACTAAGGATCAGGATAAAACTACATTTACAAGTCCATGTTGTACCTTTTCCTATAGGGTATTACCATTTGGATTATGCAATGCTCTAGCAACCTTCGTAGAGACACAAAATTGGGTCACACTCCCTTGGTCCCTCGACAAATAACCAAATCGAACACACTCACCTAACCATGGCCCCTTTCACCCCAATCTACTAATTTAATTAATTTAATTTAATTAATATATGATCTCATAATACCTATTTTTAAATATCCTAATTGGATAATTCCCACACCATCCACCTCACCTATACACATCATTTAGCCACCTCACTTGAAGACATATTCTTAGTATGTTGCCATAACTAACTAAGACCTACTCAAACCCTAAAAATCAAATCTTGTATTACCTCTAACAAAATTACCATATGTTAGAAGGAATCTTCCACTCTAATCCACAAAGGAAAATGAACGAGATCATATAAAATCAAGAGGATCGCCTAGTTTAGTAAACCTAGGAAATCCCGCCCTAAGCGATGCCGGTTACCCTAAACTACTACTTTGGTCAACTCGGAACCACCGTAAGTTACCATTTAATCCCCAAAATAACCTTATTTCAAGGTTGGCACATATTCTGAGAGCAATAGACAAAACCAGAGTTGCATGTAAGTAGAACCAAGCATTTGTACACGCATCGAGCATCCACATCCAAGACTCAAAAGCAATCATAGAGATGTTTGGCTTCACGGGATCCGCTAGCACCACACCAAGTTCATTCCATTTGATCACTTTCCATCATCAACTAGACACCAAGCTCATATAAAAATAAGTGTTTTGTTAACTAGCACTTGTCCATTTTCATTTTAGTACTCTTTTACTTCTATTATTAGTTTCTACTACCATTCCCATTCCCCCACCATTTACTTCCATGTAAACTTGATGATTCCTTCACCCACTCATTGAGCTACTCATACATAGATTTTAATCACCCCGAGCATACCTAAGGTCTACACAAACCTTTCCATTTCCATTTAGCTTTTGATCTACCCTCACATCACTTTTTTATTGAGTTTCTGTGCACTCGACCATACCGACACCGATTACCCACAACCGTCACCTGTTCACCTAAATTGAGATCGATCATACCAGACCAACATCGTTCTCTATGTTTTTACCCTTAGACCAAGAACAAATATTAAAACCTCCACCCAATACCCAAAACATCCCAGAACCTGACCCAGACCAGTACTATTACCTTCACAGAGATCTTAACCTTTAGATTCAACCATAGCTTAGCCTATTGTGAATGAATTTTCTTATTGTAGTTGAATGAGATACCTAAATAATTTTAACTACAGTAGGATTTCATTTATTGTTAACATTAAGTTGTTTTAAATAGTGGATTGACATCCGTCTAGGGAGTATCACACTTCTCAAATCTAGCATATGCTAGGAATTCCACTGCATATATTGTTTAACATTTATTTGGTGGTCTTATTTTCCATTTTAGGTAGTTCCTCCAAGAAAAAAGGAAGCTCTCAGGATCAGCTGTGGATCAAGAATTCATACGCACACAACAACCTACAACCAGCATCTTAAAAGGTATTCCTCCTAGCCCCTACCCTTATCTGCTTGGCCAACATTCAAAGAAATGCTCTAGAATCAAAGTTAAACACCTTCTAAAGAGCTGTATTAGCAATTTTACAGACCTAACAAATGACTGTGTAGAGGTATACATGGATGAATTTACTGTGCATGGAGATACATTTGATTATGCTTTGAGAAATTTAGATAGAGTATTAATGATATGTGAGTAACACAATTTTTCTCTTAGCTATGAAAAATGTTTAATGATGGCTGACAAAGGGATTGTATTAGGACACCATATTTCAAAAAGAGGAATTCAGGTTGATCAAAACAAAATCAGAATTATTTCAGACTTACCTGTTCCTCAAACCCCATAGATATGAAGTCATTTTTAGGACATGCTGGGTACTATAGATGCTTTATCAAGGATTGTAGTAAAATTGCTGCCCCCATGTTCAATTTTCTTACCAAGGAATATGAATTTCTTTGGGATGAAATGTGTCAACATGATTTTGAAGAAATAAAAGAAAGATTAGTCACTTCCCCAATATTGAGAGGACCTAATTGGGAGAAAAATTTCATATCCAGACAGATGCCTCAAATAGTTCCATTGGTGAAGTTTTGGGATAGAAATATGAAGAAGGGAAAATGTATGATATATATTACCTTCGACACAATCTTACTCCCACGAAAAAAATTACACCACCACCGAAAAATAATTTCTTGTTGTGATCTATGCAATTAATAAGTTTAGACATTACATTACAGGTACAAAATATTTGTATATACGAGATCACTCAAAGCAATTAAATATTTAATGAAAAAACCACCTGGTCGTGAGGTAGAATAATTAAATGGTTATTACTTTTACAAGAATTTTATATTACCATTATGGACAACACAGTAAATCTAATGTGGTAGCAAATTTCTTGTCAAGACTAACCACTATAGGGGAGCAAGATCCCATCCAGGACAACTTTCTAGATGAACAATTATTTGTTATTTCATTGATACACCATGGTTTGCTGATATGGAAAATTATCTTATAACAGGAAGTTTCCTCCTTCTTTCACCAAGAAACAAATAAAGAAGTTAATCAAAACTAGTGCACAATTAACATGGTTAAATGGAATGCTATTTAAATGTGGTCCTAATTTGGTTGCACAAGTGTGTAAGAGAAGATGAAATTCTTGACATCCTCCTGGGCATGTCATGATGAACCAAGTGGAGGATACTATTCAAGTGAAAAGAACATTTCATAAGATACTTGGCACTTGTTATTATTCACCATCTATGTACAAATATGTGAAGAAATATATTAGGCGGTGTGATCCTTGTCAAAGGATGGTACAACCAACCTTTACCAATGAAATTCCTCTACAACCTCAAGTAGTGATTAAACCATTTGAGAGATGGGGTCTAGATTTCGTTGGCCCTTTTAGTCCTTCTTCATATGGGAAGGAACATATTCTTGTGTGTAATGATTATGTGACAAAGTGGGTAGAAGTTCGAGGCTTTAACAAATGCCACTAAAGAAGCAGTTGTTGATTTCCTTTAGCACAAAATTATGGTAAAGTTTGGAGCAACAAGGAGCATAGTTTCATATCAGGTACCACAATTTATGTCTAATATGATCTAGGATTTCACAATGTATTATCAAATAAATCATAGAAATCCATCTCCCTATCACCCACAATCAAATGGACAAACTAAAGTAACGAGTAGAGAATTGGAAAACATCCTTACCAAATAATTTGAAGCAGGAAGAAGAGATTGGGTAAAGAGACTACCCGAAGCTATCTCGGGCTTACAATATAGATTGGAAAACTACAATGGGTTTTCACCATATGAGTTATTCTATGGGAAAAATATTTTGTTTCCTATTGAGTTTTAACTACGTGACATTGAGTATAACAACTAAGGTGGGTATTGAGTTGGATGCAACTCAAAAGGAGACAATCATTCAAATCAATGAGTTGGATGAATTTGTAGTGCCCACTTGCCTTTGACACCTTTTATTACTGATCATGATACTATAGACTATATGATGGACATCCTTATAGTTTGGATTTAGTATGGTGTTAGATGTCAGATCCTGGATTATTGTTGGATCTGATTCATTTATGATGCATGATGATTGTTGGAGACATTCTATATAGATTTTGAAATGTTGTCGGACATGGTTATATTGTAGATGTTGTTCAAACATGTGATATTTAATATTTTGAGTAAACCTAGAAAATTGAAATTATTCGATGATGATATAGTTGTGGATATAAATTGTAAATGATTTTGTTGATGGCCTTGATGATTGTTGTGATTCATATGTATAGATGATTTTGTGATTATATTATATATTCATTTGGATGTTCTGATATGGCCATGAGGCCGAAGGAGGTATTTTTATTTTGCAGGTTTAAAATATCACAACAAAACATCAAGGGATCAGAGACCAACCGAAATGGAATTCTAGGTAAATTCAACAAGGTCACCATGGAAACTTATTTTATTGTGTTGAGTGTTGTTTTGCTAGGGATTCCCATGGGGGGATTTCCTTTATATGTGACCATGGGTTTGTGTATTTTAATTAATGTGTTTCTTTTATTATTGTTGTATGTATTTTATTAAGTAATGTGTTCTTTTCTTTTAATTAATTAAAATTGTGATAGATTAATGTGAGAATCATATGATTAAAATTTAAATAAATTAAATTGGGATATGGGAAAGTAATTATAAGAGTTTTTGGTTGTTTGTATTTAATTTGTAAGGGATGTGTAAGTTGTGTAAGAGCTTGTGTAAGTTAGATTTTGGAGTAAGAAATACTCCACCTCCATGAAAATTCGAATTTGTCCTTGGGGGCTGGTTTTTGGAGGCTTGTGGGACAAGTAAAACTTGTCCCATGCCTCTAAATTTATGTTACCAACCATACTTATGGTTGGAGAAGTGATTTGTGACTTTTTATAATGCATTTTATTATTCATGTTGCTTGTTTTGGATTGCACTTTCTTGCATGTTATTTATTTTGTTTTCCCTTGAGGTGTGGGTTTTTTTAGTGTGCAAGTAATTTATCGTTTTTCACCCACCTCTTTATTATGCTTGAGAGAATGAAATTTTGTCTGTTATGTTTGGATTTGAGGATGTGTGATGTGGCATCCTACATGGATCCAAATCATCCTCTTCTCTCCCTCTTCTATTTAATTCAAACTCTTGCCTTGTTTTGGGTGGTTGAATCATTTTGTAACTTCTTGGGGGCACATTTTTTTCTTGTGTTGGAGCTCTTGTTTGGAGAAAGTTTGGAGAAAGATTTGCATGCTTGGGAGATTTTTTTTTGGACTATGTTTTTGGCATTTGAAGCTTTTTGTTTGGACACCGAGTTACCATGGAGATGCGGGGAGATTATTCCCTCCTTTATTAGTATTATTTTCTTGTTGTGTTGTGTGTATGGTGCATGCTTTGTTTTATTTGTTGGCTAGTTGGGTAGACTACCTTAGGGATGGTGTATGAGAAGGATATGGGGAATTCATGTGGGGGCATAAGGGAATGCCATTGGAATTAGAAATTTTGGAGGAGTTTGGGTTTGAGATCCACCATGGAAAAGAAATAGATTACATTTCTTACTTTGGGGTGGGCATAAGGATGCGTGTGGGATGAATTATTTTCCAGGTTATTCTAGTTGATGCCCAATTCCCAATTGGAGGCATAAGTAGTTTCCCCATAGGCCTTGTTCCTTTGGCTTGCATGATCAAGCTGAGTTGTGATTTGAATGTTTTCTATTGCAGTTGTAAACTATTGTTTTGTATCGAATTATGTTTTATATTGAAATGTGCATGTTTGAAATAATGATGTGTGTTGTGGAAGAAATTATTTCCATAGGTTGAATCACACCTTTGATTTTATTTTGGTTAGGGCTCGGGGCTGATGATAAAGGAAATATTCTCCTTTCATTGGATGTCTTGGTTGGGTGGAGAGCGTTCCCTTTTCCCCTCTCTTGTTGTGATCAATTTGGAGAAAAAGAAAATGTGCATGTTGCTATCCTAGAGTAGGGAAAATGCAGTTTGACATGATCCCTTGTGAAAAACACATTCATTTGTAATCCTTTCCCACATGATGTGGATGAAATTGTAATGATTATATTATGGAAAAATGATGTTGTAATTGATTCTTAAAATGTATACTTGAATTGTGAAATACATTTAAATTCTGTTATGTTTATTAGAAAGAAATAGAATTGTGTTATTGCTTTCAAGAAATGGAGGAATGTGAAGATGTAAAAGTTTATAAATGAAGTCAATAAATAATTGCAAGTTCATATTTCATTTGCATTTATAAGTTGAATTGGAATGTTAAATTGTGATTGGAATATTTGTTAGAAAATGGGGAAAAAGGAATACGTGTGTAAGAATTATATTGCATTGCCTCTTTTGAAATACATTAAATGGGAAATCAGATTTTACAATTTAAGTTGGAAATTATTTGTTTAGAAACAACTGATTGTATTGGATTAGTTTAGAAATGAAATGCCACAATTGAATGATAAAATTTGTTATACAAATTTAATAGAAATTGATCTCTTGTAAATATTTGAAATCGACAATCAAACTTAATAAAAATACATAGTTCGGACCTGAACACATCAATCAACTTGAAAATTATATATTTTAATATGCTAAGATGTTAAGGAACTCATTTTGACAAAAAAATACTTACGAAAATAATTTTAACATTGCAAATCGAACCCATTCCCCTTCCTCGGCCGTTTTCTATCATTTTTGGAAAAAATTCAAATGTAAATCAATTGAACAAATTTAACTTCCTAAACCTTTCAAAATCCTTCCTAGAGTAATCCTCCATGTTTGTTTTACATGTTGAATCAAAATTGAAAGTTAGAAATTACTAGTTGTCTTTTTAAAAACCGCAGATCCATTTTTCAAAATTGACCCCTTAAACTTTAACAAAAAGTAAAATTTATGATTCTTATGGAATTAGTGCATTGAGAGATTTCCAAAAAGTCCTCATTTGCCCAAAACTGATATTTTTAGAAAATGTTATGGCACTTTGAAGTTTTTGTGCCTTGGCGGGAAAATTTGGGAAAATTTTCTCTTGGCAGAGCCTGTAACCCAAAAATTTCACGTTGAATTGCCCTTAGAAAAAAATTTAGAAATTTTTATCTTTTCCTCCACCAGCCTGTATCCAATCAAATGCTACCACATGTCCTCATGGGGCAGCAGCAGAGGTGCGGTATCTTTTTCCCTTTGACCCTTGTGAAAAATTTTGGAAAAATTTTCCATTTCACCCCACCGGCTCTGCGGTCAATCACAGCCGCCACCTTGCAGCTTTGGGTGCTTTCGGAGGGCACAGACCCTTTATTATTTTGAATTTTTTCCTTTGGAAATATTTGAGAAATTTCCCTGAGGCCCCACATCCCTGCCCTTTCCTTAGGATTTTCTCTTCCGCGGCATGCGAGACCCGCTTGTGCCTTTCACCCCATTTTCCCCTTTTAGCAAAACTCACCAAATCTTTCCACCGATCCGCGCCTCTCTCTATCCTTCATCCCCATAGTGGCCTATCAAGAGCCACGTGTCTTTAACAAACCTGTAGGCATGGGGGTGTGGTTTTGAATTTTCTCTCCCTTTGGGAAAAATGTCTCCAATTCTTCCGCCGCTCTGCCCTTCCCCTTTTCCCGACATGGACTCAAAGGCCACCACATGTCCTTGGAGGACCTGCAGAGGTGCGGATGCAACCGGGAAATTTATCTTGCATAAGTAAAATTTACAAACACCACCCCGTGACCCACCGACTTGAATTTTCCCTTCACCTCTGCTTGACACATGTCCCCTTGGGGAAAATTTGAGCCCTAAAGTCCCCTTACTCATATCTTGAGTTTTTGAAGGAGTTATGAGGAATTCTTTATATCACCGGAAAGGTGAGAAAATTTCCTATTCAATGGGAATGATTTAGGGAAATTTTGGAAGTGCTAAGTATGAGAAAAATAAATTTGAAACTCTGAGCGTATTAGAGAGTTGGGTATGGGGGTAGATTACTCCCTGAACCTAACTGAAACTTCTTACCCTAAAATTTGAACCATGTGACCTTGATAATTGTTAATAAATGAAAAGTATGATCTAGTAATTTTATAATTGTTCTAGAATCTGTTAGTGGTAGTTGTTTCCTTGCAACCTGGTTGTAGACACTCTCAATCAAGTTCTAGGAGTGGGTAAGTGAGACCTTACTCTATTGATTTTAAATATGTATTCCTTTCCTCACTGTAATTTAACCCTACTCTTATCTTGATCTTGTGGAATTAAATACCTTGGGTATTTAATTGTTTTGGTCCCTTAACCCTAAAATTTTAATCAGGGAATATTTAGCTAAAATGTCAGTGTAATCAGTAATTAAATTAATCCCTAGGGAGATTTGAGCTAGGTGTGGACTTATTACACTTGTTGCTTTATAATGTGAAATTAGTAATTATTATAATGGGAAAAGTTATTAGTTGAATTTAATTATCTTTGAGACTTTGGTCGTTAACTTCTAATAAAAAAGTATTCCTTAATTTTCTAACTAAACCTAGGTTGTTCATGGGTCTCAAGTGGGTTGTTTTTAACTGGGCATCACAAAATTGAGGATGGAAGCACTTTAGCAGACAGAGATAATCCAAGATCAAAGGAAGTAATGGCATGATACACATATCAAGAAAAGGAAATTCAAAGTAGGGGACTGGGCATTGTTGTTTGATTCTAAGTACCAACAATTCAAAGGAAAATTGAGAACCAGATGGTTGGGACCCTATCAGATTGAACAAATATTTGACAATGGTTTTATTTAGTTACTTCTCATTGATGATAACAGATGAACACTTTTGGTCAATGGTCATAGGCTAAAGCTTTGGGAAGCCTCCTACTAAGGATGAATTCTTGAGGCAAATTAAAGAAAATAAAGAATTTGATCATATGGAAGAACCTAGTTCTTCCAAAATGATCAAATAATCAAATGGATAGATCTAGAATAAAGGGAAGAGAATGAAAACTAGTAAATGGCATTCTCTTCCCCAAAAAAAAAAAAAAAAATAAGGGAAGAGAGTGAAAACTAGTAAATGGTGTTCTCTTCCCAAAAAAAGTTTCTCTCAGAGATCAATTGAAAACCAGCAATGGCGGTTGATCTTCTCAAATAAATGGCTAATTCAAAATTTTAAAAATATTTGGAATTCAGCTATTTTTCTAACCATTTTCCTTTTGTTTCACTTTTTAGGAATGATGAGTCATCATGATAGAGGGATTACATCATCAAGGATGGTAATTATGTCTTTAACTTATTAAAGGTTAGATTAAAATTTTGCATGTGTGATTAGATTTGATTTAAAAGTTGATATGATGAGTCATCTATTATACATCATGATTAAAAGTGAGTAATCATGAGAAAGATATTGATGGAATAAATTGGCGGCATAGTTATAATAAGTTATCATTAGTGTGGAATCAACAAAGTGAAAACTAGTTGTAGTGAAAATTCAAGGAAGAAACATCGAATTAGGTTTGCATTCCATAGTTACAACACAAAAGTTCCGTAGCTAAGTACAATAATTTTGTAGCTAAATTAAATCGAGTTCTATAGCTAAGCGAAGATTTCTTCAGCCAACCCGCACAAGATTAAATAAGAATGAATTTGAATCACCTTTGTATCATGGGGATTAAAAAGAAGTCAAAACCAGAAGATGATACCCAGCTCATTGCAGATGAAGAAGTGGAAGCTATCTTTCATCAGGAAGGATGGCTGGAATTTCGAGAAAGTTCCCCAAGTATAACAATGAATTGGTAAGAGAATTTGTTATAAATTTAGAGCAATCCAGGAAAAAGGTTAGAAATTTTTTCATTCCTTTTTCTGTGAATACAATCAGTAATATATCTAGAGTACCAATTGTGCATGTCCCAAACCCTGTCAAATGGACATTAAAAGACCTGGTTGAAACCTTGCTGAAAAAGGGGGAAGTTGAACCTCAATATATTTACAACATGAATAAAATCATAAAAGGTGTTAGAAGGGCTAGCTTTCACAAACCCTTTAACAGAGTGGCATTTTGTATAGTCAAGTATTTAACCTTTGTGATGGTTAATTCGGGTCGGTAGGAAGAGAAGTTCTTAAGATCCTCATATACCTTAGATATGAAGCCACAAAACAAGAATATATAGTAAACCTTCCAAGGTTTCTTTATTACTCCATCCATACAATGTACCAGAGGTATTCTTGGGGTGTGGGAACAATCAGACATCATGGGTTAGTGCATTTATTGTGCCAGCACCATTTTATTTCGAATAAAAATGGAGAAGAAATGTGGCATAATTTTCTTAGCAAGTTTAAGCAGAGCCCTGATATTCTTAGGAGAGTAATAGCAACTCCTTCTGCTCCTACAATTAATTTGGAAATCGATGCCACTACGTATTTAAAAAAGGAACTAGGTGGAGAGTAAATACCAAAAAGAAGAAGATATGGATGAAGGACTAAAACTGCAGAACCTATTGTGCCTTCTAAAGAAATTCCTTCCTCTGTAGTAGCTACAAGAGAGATAATATATGTCTCTGATAGTGATTCACCTAGGCAAGAGAAAGAGGTGAAAATCAGAAGAAGCTCTAGGAGGAGACCTATTTCTGTACATTTTGAGGCTCCTCAAAGAAGGAGAATTCATAAAAGGTCTAGAGAAATTCTAGAGGAAATGGAAGATCAAGAAGGGCTGGAAAAGGAAGCTACTGATATTTTAGGTAGCATGGCCATGAATCCTCCTGGACCAAGCCAAACAGAGATAGAAAAATAAGATGATAGAGTATAGGAATAGGTTCCTCAAGAATTGGGTGAACCAACAACATTATCACATGAAGAAGAAGAGTTGGCATCTTGGAGATGAAAAGGGAAATTTCCTTTGGTAGAAGAAGAATGCTCAACTCCCCAAGAAATTTCAGAGAAAGAAGAAAAATAGCAGGTTAAACAGGCTCTATTTTTGTCAGAGAAGAACTCATTATTAGAGAAAAGGATGAGGAGTTGAATTTTCTCAAACATAAATTAGAACAGAGAGAAATGGTTATTGGGGAATTAGCAACTCGTAATCGACAGATTGAGGAATTAACAAGAGTTAAACAACAGATAATGGAGACGAGAGGAAGAATGTCAAAATTCCGAAAAAAACTACTTTTTCAATAGTCTCTACACAAACCTGAATTAACTTATTGGCCACGTAGAGCATGTACTATGGGATGATACTTGCAGAGAACATAGTGAAGCCAAGACATCCATTAAGGAATTGAAAATTAAGATAGAAGAAGAGAAGAAATCAAGAAAACAATGGGAAGGAAAGTTTTATAAAGAATAAAGTGAAAAATTTAAATATCTTGTGAAAATACAAATGGTTTGCATGATGAGTGAGAAATTGCTTGCATGCAGGAGAACTTCTCCTACATATAGTGTGTTTTTGGAGGAACAATTCATTCACTGGGAATTGTCAAGGATAAAATGTGGCCTTCCACATGAAATAAAAGATGAAGCTAATTTCATGACAGCCTATTCCTTAACCAATGCATAGTAGAAAAATATTCTCTGTGAATTCCATCTCTCGTAATTTCATGCTGGAAAAGAACTCGAGTTTTATGATCAATTTATATGTAGAGGAGAGTCAGCTTAATTCATTTATTTCTGTTCTTCAAAATCAGATTGCATGAAAGGAAAGGGATTCAAAGCATTTTTAAAGGCTTGTTCATCTAGTCTCTGTATGAGGATTCATTATGGTAAACAATCCACATTTGCTACACATTTCATATCCCATGCATTTGATAAAAGGTTCAAGTAACCCTATCTTGCCAATTTACAGAGAAGTATTAATACCTTCATCTCTTATGAAGAGGAAAATTTTGAAAATATTTATGAGGAATATTTAAAAGGATGGGAATTTCTAATAAAGTGGCATTGAGAAGAAGGGAAGTAATATCTCCCACAAAATTAATCTAGAGTTTGCATAGAAAAAGTCTTATGTACGCTAATTCCTCGGATCAATGAAAACCACATGGGAATATGGATAGGAATGAGAACAAGACCTCCACTCCTTCTCACCCCCATGTCACCATGGTAGAACATAGAGAACCACAAGATCCCACTGAATTTGAGGCATGGCTAAAGAAAGTAGAAGCAAGAGCAGGGTATAGTACCTTTGAATTAAAGCATTGGGATATTCAGTTCCAACCATTTGATCTAAGCAATCAAATGGAATGCAGAATATATAACCCAAAATTTGAAGAGTAAAGTTTGTAAAGGGACTTACAAACAAGTAAGTATGGGGGAAATGATGAGGCCAGAATATTCCCGTTAAATGTACAATAAATGATCTCATCTTACTCTCCTTTTTATTAAGTTTGACTACATTTTGTGACTTTTGTTTGATCTGATATGAGTTAGGATGTAATTGTCCATATTTTGTTGATTATGATTCTAATGTTTAAAAGCTCTGTAATTCCTAAAAAAGTGTTTTGGAAACTTAGTTTTGTAATAAAACATGTCACAATTAGGTGGAAGAACAAATATGAAGCAGATTACATGTTCTTGGAAGCATTGGAATCAATACGGTTTAGTTCCGGAATTGACAGACTTAGTTCTAGAACTCCATTACATAGTCACAAGTTTTTTCACTTAGTTCCAAAACTTCTAGACTTAGTTCTGAAACTCTAGTACTTAGTTATGGAATTATCAGAATTAGTTCTGGAACTCTTGTAGATAGCTCCAGAACTCTCTCAATCAGACCTGGAATGATTTCCTTTAGTTTTAAAACTATTTGAAAGTTATGGAACTAATAAGAATCTATTTCAAACATCTAGTGATTTGTCAAATCAATGATCCTATCAATCAGGAGCATATTAGAAGACTTATGACTCTCCATACTTGCAGATCTAGGATAATTATCACACAATTGTACTTATAATTCAACATCTATTTTGGGTAGGATTTAGTTCCATCATATCAATGGAATAGTTACATCTATAAATTCATCCCCTGAAAGAAGTATATATATACGAGACCTATAGATATATTATATATAGGAATATAGATATAAAATAAGATATAGCTATAGCTTGATACACATAGATCCAACACATTTCGTAATGTAAAAAAATATCAATAAAATATCCATTTGTTTTGAGAGAAAATTAAGTTGTCCAACCCTATTTCAAGGCGAGAGAAAGGGCCTAATCCTCCAAGAAAGAGGATCCTCATTTTTTTGGGTATTTATATTTTTAAAGAAAATAGTTTAGATCTATTAATTTTGTTTCACTTTCAATTCCTTAAGTTGAAATATGTAGTAGCCTTGTTCGCATGTGTTCTAGATTAAGTTCTTATTTCTTTGCAATCATTTTCCAAACATTCTCAATTGTGTGTTTATTTTTGGAATGTTTTTTTATTTCCAAACAATTCATTTTTGCAAAGTGTGTTTACTTGTAAGACAAAGTGTGTTTATTTCAAAGCAATTCATTTATGTAAAGTGTGTTTATTTCCAACAATTCATTTATATAAAGTGTGTTTATTTCAATAATTCATTTATGTAAAGTGTGTTTAATTCCAACAGTTTTCATAGTTTGATTCTAATAAGGTTTTTATTCAAGAAGTCCTTAAGACATTGAAAAGATCCCCCAAAAATACAAAATACTTACAATCGATTACTAGATCACTAAGATTCTTCTTGTTGCATATAGCTTTAAACACACCCCGGTTTGAATATGAAATCAATAGAGAGTTGATTAAATGAAGGGATTAACGAAACCCATCATACACTACCCGGTGCCTACGAAGTTGTCATAAGAGAGGAGAATTTCTTGATTTAGGCTGGAAAGATAGCTCCATGACCGCCAATGTTGTTGTCTCTGGATCTTACAAACAATCAGCATACCATTGCTCGTATTCCAACATCCTCGAAGGAACCAACTCGGTGTGCTCTGCCTCTTCAAATGACCTATTTGAAGTCAATTCATTACTATAAACTTTTGGGAATGAGCTCGTTGCACTCAAGAGGCAACAATTTCAATATAATCATCCATACCAGCCAAAAAATCAACAATATCAGGCTAACCATCCTCCTTTTCAAGGGAACAATCAACCACAAAATCAAGCTACAAATCAAGTTGTGAATGTCAAGCCTTTGAAATTTTGAAACCCTCTTGCTGCTAACTCATCTAGAGCCATAGTACATGTCCAGAATAATCTAGTTCAAGACTATGAATGGTGTTATCCTTGTTCTCAACCCCATAATCAAATCTTTGTCCCAATGGAGTTCTTATCTAGGCCCTTATGGTTCAAAGTGTATCTACCCCTTTAGAGCCAATAGAAAATTCATCTATGTAGGAAATAACAGATCAACCGTAGGCACCTAAAGAAACCACTTTGCTAAATTGGAAAGAAAAATATTTTTGTGGGTTAAATACAGATTCCTCATCAGTGGTGGAAAACACTCATTCCAAAAAGAGAGAAATGGAATCTCAACCTTCCAAATCTGATCAAGCATCCACTTCACAACCTCAGCCACAAGTGGTGGTTGATAAAGATGTGGTAAACAAACTGCCAGAAGCACATGCTAGCCAAGCCACATGGAAAAAAGAAGGAAATAATATTCTTCAGGAATCATGATACCCAACAAGCATTTTCCAAAGGAGGATCCCAATACCCAAAGAAATTTCAGAAAAGTAGGAGCAATTACCTTCACTATTGTAGAAATAAAGAAGAAGACCAATCTAAGAGTTACTTTATGGGACACACTCTCAATCCCCTCTTAGAGGAACTTTTTGTGAGATGATCTAAACAATTTTGTTACAAACAACAGATCATTAGATCATGGAACAACAATGCTACAAGTTTTTGTCCACCGGAAGGGAAAAATATTCCTAAGGTGAACAAAATACCACAATTATATATTTCACTAATCATTGGTGACCTCCGATATATAATTGCATGACCGATTAAGGAGCTAGTAGATTGGTCATGCCCAAACACATTTCAGATGTACTAGGCATATAATATACACTAGTTGTAAGAGGAGTTGTTTAGCTAGATGGAACAACCATTAAAACTATTGGAGTTATCAAAGTAATTCAACTTACCATCCATGGAGTTTTTCATTCACGTAAGACATATCAGTCATTGATCTCCCTCCTCTCTTTTCCATCTACCTATCACGAGATTTCACTACCAAGATGGGCGGTTATCTGTCACCGATTGACCACATATGATTCTCAAGACTTGATATGGAACCAAAGTAACTATAAGGGTGGAACCAATCTGCCATAATCATGTAGAACCCTACACTACTAGTCCTATAAATGGGAATTATACCATCGGTGATCCAGAAGAAGAAGATGTTGATCATGATCGACCACTCTTGTTCAAGGCAGTCCCATATCGTGTTGGATGAAGTAAGTGGATATCATCAGTACAATCCCTATGTTGATGTGTTGGAAGAGGAAGAAGTTGGTTTTCTGTTGTTGGAAGAGATGGGATTGGGTACATACTGCATTCATAAAGAAGGTACGATCATATCGCAACTGGTCAAAACACCAAGAAATTTTGAAGGAATGTGGAAATTGTTCTTTGATGGCTTGAGAAGTAAGAATGGATCCAGTGTTGGTGTTATGCTAATTTCTCCATAGGAGATAAGGACTTCTCATCTTCTAAGTTGCAATTCAGATTACACGAACAATGTTGTTGAATACAAGGCCCTCGTGCAAGGAATTCAGCTAACCCAAAAGAAGGGAATCAAAGCCCTAATTAGTAAGTTATTTTTTCATCAAGTGACGCACACAAGGTGCATCCAAAAATTATCTTTTAAGATAATATAAGGACTGAATCTAGTATTTTATTGAGGATTTTGAAGCTTTTGGGATCCATGCAATTCCTAGAAATAGAATTAAGATGTTGATAGGCTTGCTACAAGTGGCTTGTAATATGACGTACCTGTTGATATCATGAAACAAGGGTTTCAATCCATCAAAATGGTGGTTCAACCTATAGTTCTTGATAATATGAGTATATGGCAAGTGTTTGATAATGACAAACAAATTGTCCTTTTCTATAAGAAGAGGCAAATTTTTCTCGTGAAAAATCAAGATAAGATGCAAGAATCATATGGCGATCAAATCATACAGTTGAAAAGAAACAAGATACCAAAAGTTTTAGTTACTTTGGAATCCATTTTCAATTCAGATGATCAATCCAAAAGACAAATCTCTAACATGGTGGTCAAAGAAGAAAAAAATTGAGGAAGTAGAGGTAGATAATGATTTTTATCAATATTGGAAAAGTGTGTACTTCTAAAGAGAAAGAATCTTTCATCATAATTTTTCAAGAGTATCATGACATCTTTGCGTGGAGCTATGAAGACTTGTGTGGTTTTGATATGGGTCTAAAGCATAACATACCATCAAACTAGATACTAATGCCAAGTCATTCCATCGAAATAGAGGCCAATTAATCCTAAAAGTGAGTCACTAATGATAAAGGAGTTAACCAAAATCATCAAGGACTATATATTTTTTCCCATCAAACATTCCTCTTGGGTAGCCAATCTAGTGCCCGTAAGGAAGAAGAACATAGATATTCAGTTGTGTGTGGATTTTAGAGACTTGAACCCTGCCTCATTGAAAGATCATTATCCTCTTTCGTCAATGGAGTAAATACTTCAAACAAAGTGGCATGAGATCAAATATTTTATTTTCTTGATGGATATTTAGGTTACAATCAAATTTTGGTCCAATAATCCGATCAATTATAAATGGCTTTCACTACCAAGTGGGGCATGTATGCTTATAACAAAATTCCATTCGGATTGTCTAATGTTGGTGCTAATTTTAAAAGAGCCATGGACATGGAATTTAAGGGACTAATAAATGATATCATCTTGGTTTACCTTAATGATATAAATGTATATTCTAAGCATGCAGAAGACCACATCACACATCTAACGAAATTTTTCGAAGATGTAGAGAATTTGCGGTTTTACTTAACCCCAATAAATTTATTTTTATAGTGCATGAGGGAAAGTGTAGGGGCATGTTGTTTCAAAGTGGAAGGACTATCAATCAATCGATCTATTATTTATTTGATTATGTCCTTATCTCTCCCAATTCATAGGAAGGGCCTCCATAGTTTTCTAGGAACCATAAATTTCGTGTAGAGATTCATCCATCAATTCACAACATTGGCTAAGACACTAAAAGCCATGTTGAAGAAAATATGCCATTCCCATGGATGGAGGAAGGAAGGAAGAGCTTCAAAGCAATCAAAATGGTGATTTCTCAAGATCCCATCTGGTGAACCCCAAGTTTTATAAAGACTTTATCCTTTATGCTTTTATAGGTCAAGAGAGAATTTCAGGTGTCCTCACCCAACAAAATGATGATCTGATGGAGTAACCAATTACTTTCTTCAGTTAATCCCTCAAACACTATGAGCTCAAATATTCGTTTGTAGAAAAATAATTCTTTGATTTTATTCAAGATTTGAAGAAATTCAAGCACATGTTGTCTAACAACAAAATTCATCTAATGGTGTCTCATCCAGGTGTCAAGTAATTTTTACTGAACAAATAGATGAACTAAAAGCATGTTGTATGGATCACGAAGGTGACAGAGTATGACGTACATATCAAAGTTACCAAACTTGTCATAGGAAAAGGTTTGTGTCACCAACTTGCTGCAGACATATAATCAAAAGGAGATGAGCATGTGACACTCCTAAAAACTGATGAAGGTAATGTCAAAGTTGTTTGGTTATCCAAAATGAAGAGTTTCCTTTTCTCAAGAGTGTATCCTATGAACACGAATAAAAATCAAAGATATACTTTCTATCTTAATTCCATCCCATATATTAAGACAGAACAAGTAAGTAAGATACTAGAAGAGTTTTAAAATGGCCTATCTTGGGGACATTATTATGTACAAATAACTACTACCAAGATCACGTGAGTCGATTACTATTGGCGATTTGTTCAAAGATGCACATCTCTAGGTAAGGAAGTGTAAGGCATGTGTCATTTTCACTGAAATCAGAAGTTAGAAGCTCTTCCACCGCATCTAATTCAAGTTAGATACTAGAAGAGTTCTCCTTAGGTGTGTGATACTAGAACAGGTAAGTAAGATAATAGAAGAGTTTCAAAATGGCCTATCTTGGGGACATTATTCTATATAAATAACTACTACCAAGATCACGTGAGTCGATTACTATTGGCGATTTGTTCAAAGATGCACATCTCTAGGTAAGGAAGTGTAAGGCATGTGTCGTTTTCACTGGAAATCAGAAGTTAGAAGCTCTTCCGCTGCATCTAATTCAATTGGATCAACCCTTTGTTCAATGGGGGTTGGTTTTCATTAGAATGATTAATCCTCTATCTAGTGACATACATAAATGGGTCTTTTTGCAATGGACTATTTTAATCGATGGACATAAGTAGTATCAATTAAGGAGAGAAGTGAGAAGACAATTCTTTATTTCTTGGAGGGTATAATGACAAGTTTTGGTGTTCTGTTTAAAATTATTTCAAACAATGAGATGGATTTTATTAGTCTAAAGCTAAGTGAATGGGCTGTTAAAAATGGGGTATACCTCAAGAATTCATCCAATTAGTATCAACAAGATAAAAGATTAGCTGAGTCTAGTAATAAGAACCTCTCAATGATTATCATGTGCAAATGGAGACTAACAAGAGGACTTGGTATATATAGCTTAAGTCCGCTTTATGGGAAGATAAAATCACACTTAAAAGGGCCATCAATTATTCTCCTTTCATGCTCATATATAGAAGGGAAGCAAAACTTTTGCTCTCCTTAGAATTACCTCATTTGGAGTTGGCCCATTAACTTGAAGTTATGGAGAACAATCCTATGATAGTAAGGTTTGTTGAACTCATAGAGTTGGAAGAAGTAGGAAAAAGGCTATGAAGACTTTGGAGAAACATCGAGCTCGAGGTTAAGAAATATTTTGACAAGAAAGCATCCGAAGTGTATTTTCGGGAAGGATATTTAGTTCTCAAATGGAATTAATATTGAGCCAAACTAGGCAAGCACGCCAAATTTTATGCTCTCTGGAGAAATCCATATGTTATTTCAATTTACAAAGAGGAAAATTCATTTCATCTATCCAGACCAATAGAGAAGAACTAACCATTCACGTGAATGGGATACATCTCAAATCTTTCTTTTGAGAGAATTTTTCCCCCTATACAGCTTAGTTCGGTGTTTTCCTCTAAGTGCTTATGCACATTATTTTTTGTTGTTGTTCTTTTTCTTTCCTTTTTGTTGTGTTTTGTGTTGTTCTTGCACATTTTATCATCCTTGAAATTTTCTCAAGGGAAGGAAGGTTCAAAGTTTCCATAAGAGTTTCATAATGTTACTTCATTCAAATTCCACAGTATGCCATTAATGCCAAATATTTATCAGATGCAATATACTTCATGTTTAGCATTCTAGGGACATCCAAGATCAATAATGCTTAACGAAATTTTAAAATACATCACAAAGAACCAAATAAGTGTCAGGATTCCAATATAGAATCCATTCCTAATGGATGACTTAAGACTTTTGCAATCATGCTTAGCACACAATCATCCCTAAGAGGTCTCTAAAAGTGTTATCCAATTTTGCACATATGGAAAAATTGGACAACAAGGTCCTATTATTGGCTTCAATCGACCCACTTCCAAAGTGGTTATCAAGATAAAAAATTATAATAGTTAATAAATTGAGAAATTATCTCACCTAGCTTCAAACAGGTTATTTGGTGCCAACTCGGTGTGTAGCTCAATGCTAACCCAATGCTAGCTCATGGAGTACTTGACGAAGTCGGTGAGTATTTCATTTGGTATCAATTTTGGTTGAGTAAGATCGGTGAAGTGTAGAGTCATAAGCTTGATAGAGTTAACTCGATAGAGTGAGCTTGGCCTTGAAGACGAGAAAGTTAAGATGGAGTTGAGCTTGATACAAACTTGGTTTAAACTTGAGGTGATAGCCTAGTTGGTAACTCAGTGTTTAACTTGATATCGACTCGAGTTAACTCAGTTGAGTAACTCAACTCGCAAAATCAAAACGTAAAGCTTAACGATGGAAAGTGTAAACAACTTGAATCTGAGTATATCGATAACCCGATGCACCGAGCTAGGAAAATGAAACAACACATGAGTTGAGTATCAGAAGTGTCGCGGTAAGGTCTAATTAAAAATCAGTCAACTAAGTGGGGAAAATGATCCGAAGTGAGATCATGCATGAATCGATGCATGGTAATAGCTCGGTTAGGTGAGTTCTCTATTGTAAGAGTTGAAATGGAAAATCAATCCAAGCTCACATTTTTATCTGACAATGAATTTAGAAGGGATGAGAAGAGTTCAAAATCGGTTGCAGCACCACAAGGATCAAAAAGAGAAACTCATTTCCAAGCCAATGTGGTTTTATTTAATGCAAGCTCAGCTGAGTTCCCATGGAATTTAGGGAATGTGTAGCGAGTTTTAGTTGAGATAGTGAATGCAGAATAACCGAGTAAGGTGTGTATTCAAGAGGCCGATCCATGGTGGAGCCAACATGAGATGATGAGTTATTCACATACATGGTGAGCCTGAATGAGGCTGGTGATAGGTTTATCTATGAGGTGGTATCTCTATGGCCATGGGATGAGTCAATGGAAGAATGGTTAGATAGCTCAATTGAATGAGGATCTTGAAGTTATGCAAGATTCATAAGGATAAAAAGTGAAGATCTCGCTAAATGCACGGAGTCGGTGATGGGCTCTAAACTAAGCCGAGAGTAATGCAAAGGGTCAACATCAAGTCGACTATGGCTTGATGGCATAACACATAGAACATTCAATGGGGGCATTTTGAAGGTTCATTTCCAAGTGGAGATAATGGGATGGCATTCCAAGCTAGAAATTCCATAGGGGAGATTTTGCATTTGGAAAACCATCATAAGGCTTTCACTAGGTGGAGATCCATGGATAATTCGCCAAGTGGGGTTCTAACAATGGTGGGTCAAGGTGCATTATCCCTACAAAGAGATTCATGTGAGGGTATACGAGGTGTTACGAGTCCTCCAATAAGATGTCATTCAAGCCGAGTTAAGTGGGAGGTTGGTAGAAACTGGAAAAATTTTATAAGACTCGGTCATATAATGAGTACATGGGACCTGATTCCTCAAATATAGCTCTAAATACGATTATACTGGATCTCAAATTAAGCTCGGAGATGGGATATTGAATTAAGGATATGATCTCATCACGATCTCAACAAAAACTATAGTCAAAATAATAGGAAGAGATCATAGGAAAGCGTGGAACAAGATTGACACAATGTTTGAGTTGAGTGCATCATGTGCTCAGATGTAACAATGAATTTATCTTAAACACGCATCTAGAGGTAAGTAATTTGTGACAATGTAGCTGAGCTTGGCATGACCATGTATCCAAGCTTGGTATGAGTTTATACGCGAGCTTGGTAA
This sequence comes from Taxus wallichiana var. yunnanensis, assembly GCA_018340775.1. Classification (NCBI taxonomy): domain Eukaryota; kingdom Viridiplantae; phylum Streptophyta; class Pinopsida; order Cupressales; family Taxaceae; genus Taxus; species Taxus wallichiana. The sequence goes on along the minus strand of CM031242.1, from coordinate 202,994,100 downwards.
AATATCATAGGTAATATAAGATATTATCTCAATGTGAGCTCAAAGACAAGCTTAGAAAGATATCATCCATGTGATCTTAGAGGTGATCTCAATGTAAGCTCAACATAAGTTAGGAGGTGATCTCAACACAAGTATGGTGGTGAGATCATTGCAATCTTGAAGGTGAGCTCAATGCAATACTAGAGGATATCTCTATGCCAACTGGGTGTGAGCTTAGATGTGTGCTTAGAGGTGAGCTCGCATGATCTTGAAGCTAAGTGTGACGTGATCTTAAATACAAGCTCGAATTAAGCTTGGAGGTAATATCAAAGCTGATGGCTCTATTTTATGCAAGGGAATTGGTGATAGAAGGATCTTGTCGGTATAAAAAAGGGGCTTCGATATTAAGTGGGAGGTTGGTAGAAACTCGTAAACTCGCATAAGACCCAGTCATCTAATGAGTGCAAGGGACCCGATTCCTCAAATATATCTCTTAATACGATTAGATGTGATCTCAAATCAAGCTCGAAGTGATATCAACTCAAGTTAGGAGGTGATCTTGGCGTGATCCCAAAAATATTAAGGTCAAAAGTATAGGAAGAGATCATAGGAAAACGTGGGAAAATAATGACACAATGTTTAAGTTGAGTGCATCATGTGCTCATATGTAAGAATGAAGAGAACTCAAACATTCATCTAGAAGAAAGTAAGTTGTGACAATGTAGCTGAGCTTAGTATGAACACTTATGAAATCTTGGTATGAGATTGTACATGAGCTTGGTAAAATATCATATGTAATCTAAGATATTATCTCAATGTGAGATCAAAGACAAGCTCAAAAATATATCAACCATGCGATCTTAGCGGTGAGATAAATGCAAGCTCGACATAAGTTGGGTGGTAAGCTCAACACAAATATGATGGTGAGATAATTGTAATTTTTAAGGTGAGCTCAATGTGAGACTAGAGGATATATCAGAGGAGATCTCTATGCTAAATGGGTGTGAGCTCAGAGGTGAGCTCTGTGTGATCTCAAAGCTAAGTGCGATGTGATCTTAAATGTAAACTCGACTTAAGCTCGAATTTAATTTTGACATTGACGGCTCATTTTGATGTAAGTGACATGGTGATAGAAGGATATCATCAGTATAAACAAAAGGGCTCTGATATAGGAAATCGGCTCGGTCACGGTGGTAGGAGTTCAACTCGGTGGTGAGCTCATTGTAGAATCATGGTCGCAGTGGTAGGAGCTCAACTTAGTTGTGTTAGAGAAAGGAGGAGCCCGTGCCCAACTCGGTGAGTTGGCTCAGCAAGCCAACCACCGAGTTGGTTCTTTTTTGACCCATTCACATGGACCCCTCCCTCTTCAATGTAAACCAGTCTTCAGGGGGTCCCACCATTATTTTAAATTAAATTAATATTTTTATTTTAGATATTTTATTAATAATATTTAGTTTTGTTTTTTTGATAGAGAGGATATTTATTATTATTATTAAAATATTTTATTTAAATATTCCTATAATTAATTGAAAGGATTAGGTCAACAGAAATTGATGGAACATGATGAAACCATCTCAATTGGTTCAACCAATTGTAATAAATGAACAATGATGTTCCTTCAATTTAGGAAGGTAATTTATGACTTCTTCTCTCTCTCTCCCTCACAATTTCTTCTATAAATGTAAGTTGGAAGCTCATTCCAACAGGTTGGAAAATTTATACTTCTAAGACAAGTGTATATATTTTGAGAATAGTTATTTTAAAATTTGGTCTTGTATTGTGAGGGCACTTTCAAGTCTCCTTTCAAGACTGTAATGACAACTATTGCCTCTTATAAATGTATGATGCATTGTGCATGTTTTTGAAGTAATAAAAGTTTTTTCTTTGTGACTAATCTTGGTCCTTTCATCCTTCTATACTTCTTTGTTCCTTTCTCATGCTTGCATGTACACTGTGCAAGTTCAAGTCTCTATTGTGGGTTCTTATAGTTATGTGCTTATCAAGTGGTGGAGTATTATATGCGGTTGAGTTCGGTGATTTTTCACCCTTATCAAGTTCATCCTTCTTCACCGGGATACTGATATTTCATTACTTGGTTAAATTTTAACAAAGGTAACATATGTGTCTTAGTCTATGGTCTACCATTTACCCTCTCTAAGTTGTTATAGGTGAAGTTGTCTTGTGGTACATAAAACCCTCTTCAAGTTAACCCTTCTTGAGTCCTGAAACACCCTTTATTTGGTACATCACTAGCCCTATTATAGTTACATTTATTATAAATATCTTTCCCTAAAACCCATGAAAATGTTAGCATAGAACTAGATAACCATTTTATTACACTAGGAGTAGTACAACACTTAGTTTAGGAAGAGGAATACCGCCTTATTCAGAGGTTCAATTTGAGCCCAAGTCCCACATCTTGAGAGGTGATCCCATGTTTCCCAATCAAACTAAACATCCTTTTCACATTCTTTCCATTCACGGGGTGTAGTGATTTGGTGAAAAAAATACTATATATGTTATCGGGGATGTGATCTGTACAAAGAGATTCATAGCTTGAAGGAGAAGGCATGTGTGATGGAACAACCAAAGAAGATTGAACTCCCGTAGAAGGACGTGGATGAATTTTAGGAGATATATCGAATTCTTTTCTAGGAGAAAATCATCACTTTATTAGGAAATTGGTAGAAAGAAAAGGTACCATGCATAGGTAGTGCGAAAGTAGAGGTAGATACTTCATGTAAAACTTCCCCCACACAATCATGAGTATGATAAAGAGATTACAATGAATGCAATCATAGATGGATGGCTTCTAAGAAACATTCTAATAGATATAGGTGTGGAGGTTTATTTACTCACCATGGATGCATGGAATCATATGGGAAGACCTCCGTTGTAGCCTTATTTGAATGTGTTGTATATGGAAAATATAAATAGGGCTAATCTTATTGGCTTAATAAAGGATGTAACTATTATAATTTAGGGAGCCAAGTTTACTGGAAACTTTGAGGTATTAGAGATTGCTGAAGAATACAGTTTCCCAGCATTACTTGAGCATCCCTGGTGTTATGCGAATAATGTAGATTTGTACTTCAACAAGGGGTACATTAGCTTTGAGAATAAGGAATAGTGCATAATAATACCCTTGAATGATGTAAATGTTGTTTTGTATGTTGAGCCTTTGAGTGAATAGGACTTAAACAAGACATACACACACACAATTAGAGACCCTAATATAACTGATCCATCCAAGGAAGGAGTAATACAATGGGATGATGCTAAGTCAGTTAGTGATACCACAAGTATTGCTTGTGATAATTAGGTGCATGGAACATATGAACTTAGGCAAGAGATCAAGAACACATTTAATCATGTTATCGGGTTGTGCATGGTTAGGTGCTTGAGTTATAACTAGGTACCTTGGTATATTGGTGAGGGGAACCTTGATGTATTTTTGCATGCCATGGAAGCCCAATGGAAGAATGAAGGAGATAGAAGAAATATAATTGTATATACTCTACACCGAATAGTTGCGCAGTGGTGCGAAACATACAAAGAAAACCTATTGAAATGGAAATAAGTGAGAATCACCTTTTCTAATAGGTTCCTAAGGAGCAATGTACCTTCTCGGTTATGTAAATTTCATAAGAAGTCCCCTGCCTCACATCACATTCAAATTTTTGAGGGACTTTGGATGGAGGGGAAGGATGCCTTCCACCATCATTTTGGTTGCATATGTTCTACTCCACTTTAAGAAGCTTCCCACTATGGTATGTTCATGCAGAGTTGACAAGGAAACACATAATTGGCAGGAGATGACCTTAGGTATGAATAATACTTTTGATCACTTTTATACTAATCCTCCAGTCAATGAAGCGGTGAAGATTATGAGGCACCTTACTTTGGGTGATAACATGAAAGTTAAGGAACTCCTATTATAAATTTTTGGAGAGCTTAATCTAGAGGCACGCCTTGACCTTGAAGAGACAAAGGAAGAAGAGATGGTCGGTGCATGGGAAGTAAAATAAAAGGGTAAACTAGTATGAATGATAAATGTTGAGGATGGCAAGGATAAAAACCTATATGTTAAACACACCGAGGGTGAGTTTGAGGTGATGGAAACCACACATGAAAAGGCATGCATGTATTATGATCTTATGAAAACTAAGAAGGTTAACATTGGCATGCATTCAAAGCCTAATGAGGCCATTATTAGTGATTAGAAGTCGAGCAGAAGTGGCTAAGATTATTGAACTCCTACATAAATTTTAGGACTTGTTTCCGAAAGGCTATCATGATTTAAAAGGATTACACCATTATTTAGGTGAGATGAGAATAAAACTTAAAGAAGTAATGAGCCCGATTAGGAAGAGGCCTTACAATATGAATCCTAATCTATGCATCAAGGTAAAGGAGGAAATTGATAAGATGCTCAATTCTTGTATAATTAATCCCATCGAGGAATCGGATGAGTTATCCTCATGGTAATTATTATTAAAAAGGATGATTGGATAAGGATATGTGTGGACTATAGATAATTAATTGCTTCAAGTGTTATTGATCCTTTTCCTACACCATTTACAGAGGTGATCATTGAGGGAGTTACGGTGGAATGAGATATACTCTTGTATAGATGGTTTTTTAGGTTATCAACAAGTGTGCATCGTGAAGAAATATCAAGAAAATAAAAATTTCACCACCGAGTGGGGAAGTTTTACATACATGATGATGCCCCTTGGGCTGAAAATTGTGCCAATAGTGTTCTCATGTATTGTTGTGCAGGATTTTAAAGATTTCACTCATAAGTTTTTACAAGTGTATCTAGATGATTAGAGAATATATGGTTTGGTCAAGGATCATTGTGAGAATTAAAGAATCATGTTTAAGAGGTGAATACAATTGAACATCTCTCTCGAATATTAAGAAGTGCATATTTGCAACACCTTTTGGAAGTTTTCTTGGGCATATTATTTGTAAAGAGGGCTTATTAGTAGATCCATCCAAGATAGTTCTAATCTTGGGTTTGGAATAACCTAATAATCAAAGTTAAGTGCATGGATTTACGGGACATATAGGGTATTACGGAAATTCATTAAAGGTTATGTAAAGATTACCACACACTTAGAAGAATTGTTGAAGACTAAAGGAAAATTATATTAGGATGATATGAAATAGCAAGAGTTTGAAACATTTAAGGAAAGGATTACTACAACATCTATTTTTGCATTTTCCTTCTATGTATAATACCTTTCGTGTTCACGTTGACACTTCTAGAAAGGAAATTTACGCAATGTTGGCACAACTAGGAGAAGGAATTATAAAATAGCCCATTTTTTTGCTAGCAAAAAGTGACACTTACGAAACATAATTATACAACTATTGAGCACAAGGTGTTTTCCATGATCTATGCACTACACAAATTTAGAAAACTTATTGAATACACAGCTTTTTCTTCTTTGAGATAATATGGAACTTAAGCATTTAGTCAACAAGCCCATTTTGCAAGGGCACATTAGTAGGTGGATACTACTATTTCAATAATTTGAGTTTACCGTTGTTATAAAACCAGGAAAAAATAATTCGTGGTCCGGCCATTTATCAATAATCAATTGGTGTGGACTTGTACTACATAGAAGACACTATGCCAGATGCACAACTATTTAGATTGAATTACATTCCCACTAAATTGGAGGAAATTGAAGTGTTTTTGTGCACTAGGTAGGCTCTGAGGGAATGGAGACTTTATAAAAGAAGAAATTTGCAATACGTGTGGTGCCTTATTAGTTAATTATAGGTGATTTATACAAATTAATCCATGATGAATTTTTTCATTGGTGTGTTCTAGAGCATGAGCATGAGGCTATTATGGAAGAATCTCATGGTGGAATTGAAGAAATTAATTATGTAGGGGATGTCACCACGCGTAAGATTCGATGGCTGGAATTTGGTGGGAGACTTTGTAAAAGGATACAAAAGAATATGTTAAGCTATGTGACCATTGTTAGCACCTTGGGAAGTCCTGGAACCAGAGATGAGATGCCTTTCGGGTATATTTCAAGTGTTGAAACTTTTGAGAAATGGGTGATTGACTTTGTAGGTCCTATTTCCCTATCCATGCATAGGACTAGTGCATGTTATACTATAATTTGTACCGATTATCTAACAAAGGGGGAAGAAGCAACACGTAAAAAGGATTACACAACCACTAAAATAGCAAAAAAATTATGGGAAAACATTATTAGCATGTATGGATGTATATTGAGTTTAAAAAGTGATAGGGGCACTCATTTCTTAAATGAGACCATCAAAATTATTTTGGCTGATTTTATGGTGGCACACCATAAGAAAACACCCTATCACCCACAAACCAATGATATTTTTATACATTTCAACAAAATTATAGGAAAAGCAACGATAAAAATATATGATGTTTGAAGAAAATAATGGGATGATAAATTCTTTTTTGTAATTTGGGAATATATGACCACCTATAAAAGATTGAATAAGGCCACACCCTTTTAGTTTGTTTTCCACCAAAGCCGTATTTCTGTTGAATTTATGTTACCATCCTGCGTATTGCATGCAAAGGAAGATGAGTTGATGAACAAGTTGTGGAAGAGTGCATTTAAAAAATGATGCGAGTTAGATGAGAGGTGTGTCATTGCATGGTGGAGCCAAAAGATTGAGAAGTCCAGAAAGAACGCTTGACATGATAGAAACATAAGGTGAAAAAAATTGAGATAGGAAATATGGTCCTTCTCGTATGATTCAAATTTTACACACCACCCAAGGAAAATGAAAGTACATTGGTTGGAATTTTTGTAGTAACAAATATATTGGAATCATGTGCTTGTCAGTTGCAAGTATTGGATGGAACTTTATTTCCTAGGTACTTGAATGGGAGTAGGATAAAGCCCTACAATAAATAATTATTCTTGGTGTTTGTAACAAGGTAGTATTCCACTTAGATTAGATTTCCCTTTTTTGTGTTTACTTTCATCATTGTTATGTTTTTTCAATTTAGTTCTATTTTTTGTTCTAATAAGCATGTTTACGCATGGGAAGATGATTACTATCTATTGATTTCATGCACAGATGGACCACACATACTTTTAGTATGGGGTGGATGAAGTATACACGAATTATTGTTGGCTTCCATTTTAGTATAGGTTGGTTCAAATAATAGTGTTTCTTGAGAGCTTGGTATGAGAGAAAGAGGTGTTATACTTGAGTAATCGAAGAAAATTTCTTATATTGAAGACCATGCAAGAAGAATTATTGCATAGTGTAACACATGATAGGTAGTGGCATGATAAGCTAATTAGTATATGGTGCAGTGGATTATGTACTTCGGCGTAGAGAGGCGCGACGAGCGTTATGCGGATTGGGGAGTAGCAAAGCACTACTGAGAAGGTTACGACTATAAGCATGGGAAAGAAATTCACAAAAGAAATAAAAAATCATAAAAGGTACTTTATTAATAAAGTGGCTTAAAAACATGGGCTAAGTGAAAAAAATAAATTGGTGAAAAAGTATAAAGAGGGGTAAGTTGTAGTCATTTTCTAGTTTGCATTTGAAGAGAACTTGGAGAAAAAAGTTATCGAACAACTTTGTAAGAAGATCAAAATGAGTGAAGAGAAAACAGGAGCATCATGTAAAGCCATGTTTGGATCCTTTGAGGAAGACAAGTTGGAACTAGTAGCTAGGGCATGGGAAGGAGATTTTGCAAGTGGTTTGAACAACTAAGGATTCAGAGAATTCGTATACTAAAGGAAGAGGTGTAACACAAGTACATAGGGCATGAATTTTAGGGAATGGCACTAAAAGGAAAAAAGCACCAGATAAAGAGGATTGAGATAGAAATGTAAGAACCCTTATAAGAAATCTATTCAGAAATTCAATACCTACCAGAAGTGCTTAGGGTTAAATATGGAAGTTTAAACTCGCTAAGTGTAAAATGAGTGAGTATAATCACAAATCATTTGAGCATGAGAAGATTTTGAACATAGATTTGGAGAGAGTAATTTTGGGGATGGATAAGGAAGGGAATGAATGGTGGGTCATCAAGATTTTCAATTACAAAGGATTCTTTAGTAACGACTTCTAAAGTGGAATTCAAAGATTGCAAGGAGGTAATAGGTGTTTGAACAAGGGAAACTGGTAATTTCAATGTATGAGTATCATTGGAAGGAGGATCTAGGGGTGTTGAATCTTCAAGAGGAACAATGATGATAAAGGGGTCTCCTCATGGGGGAAAAATTGTGTAATAGCATTGATGGTATGACTGGAAGGATGTATAGTATCCATATGAACTAATTCAATCGAGGGTGTTGGATGAGGAAGCCAAGTAAAGTCATCATATGTGATATCTTAATTATGAGAATATATAGGGGAGTCACATGCAGCTTGATTTGAATCATAGGAAGTCCTAGGGGATTCAGGTGGAACATGTGTAAATTAAGGATCAATATGAGCCTCTTCAAGGGCTTGTATTTCTAACTTCTTGGCCATGGTGAAGGATTCATCAAAAGTTTGGAATGTATGGATTTTAATAGTGGATGATATGTTATTGGAACATGATCAAGTGAAAAACTCAATTATTTTTGTTTGCGGAAGTGGAAAGGACAATTGATTGACAATGTTTTTCCATCTAGTGATAAATTCTGTAATGGATTCACTTTTAGATTGTTTGATGGTAACAAGATCAGATATGGTGATTTTGTGAGTGAAATTGACAGTGAAGTGATTGAGAAATAACATAGTTAGCTATGTGAAAGAGACTAGAGAGTGTCAAGGAAGGGATTTGTACCAATCCAAGGTAATCCCTTCTAGTGACATAGGAAAGGTTCTAAGAAGAAGATCTTGATCATGGATGATAAGATAACACAAGTGTTTAAAAGATAGTATGTGTTGTTAAAGATCCTCTTGGCCATAGAACAAGGTGAACTTAGGTAATTCCCAATGCAGAGGATATGATTTACATGATACTAATGGATGGATGGGTTCATTACAAACCTCATCATAAGTGAGGACATGTTTGGGATTTACAGAAGTAAATTCTAAATGGTCTAATCTATTAGACATGGATTGCAAAGTATCATTCATGGGATTATATGTGGAATAATTAACATGTGAGTATAGAGGAGAATGTGATTGATTTGACTGTGGATTAGAATAATTATGTTGCATAATATTTTTATGTGGGATTTGATAAGGAGTGGCCTTAGATGATATTGATTATAAAGAAAGTTGCGATAAAGGAATATGGGAAGACATGTAATTTTTTTTTATTTGGTTGTTGTTGAATGAGAGGGGTTGATTGGGCCTGAGATGGGATGTGTGTGTGGGTTTGAGATGTCTAAGGTATTGAGAGAGATATTGAAGTTTTTATGCATTGATTGAATGAGGGATAAGGGATATTAGGATTTTGGTTAGATTGAGATGAAGCAAGGATGTAGAAAAAGACCATTTGATGTGATACACCGACATGGAAGAAGAAGAATGTGACGGATGCCCATAGGGTTTTTGAATGAAATTTTTGTATCATTTTGGATTGGTTGATATGTAGGTTATCCATAAGGGACATAAGATTGTGTAGATGGTTGCGGGAATATGCTAGAGCTAAATGAGGTTGAATAAGATATGATAGGTTGATAAGTTTTATAAGGACTAGATCCTATATAAGAGATATTTTATTATTTATTGGGCTGAAAATATGTTGGAGAGACTAAGGATGATTGTAAATATGTTTCATAGTGATTTGGGGGATATCTTTGATGTAGACGGTTGAGCCAGGATAAGTAATTGTTAATAATACAAACAAAGTCCTATGGAATCTGTAAATTTAATAGACAAGTCAAACAAAAGAATGTTTTAATTATCTTAAATTAATTAAGAAAAGGTAAAATGTGTAATATGGATAACAAAGGTCCTAGGAAATGGCTATCTAAGGCTAGTTTCGAGGAGTGTTCGGATGGATTTGTCGATGTAGATTGATCAACAAGGGTGGAAGCTTGATAAATTATATTAAACTCAATCAACTAAATTACATATGTATGAGTTGCAATACTTATAGGTATTGTATAGCTGAATACAAATAAGAAACTAAGTTACACATGTGCAAAAATATTTCTGATTACATAAGCTTCCAATATTACATCCGGGAAGCACATAATTGTTATAACAATCATAACAATTATACCCATGAAGAAATAAAACAAATATGGTTAATAAAACCAAATAACAACAATATTTAATTAATAACATTAATTAAATAATTAATTATATAATGCATAATTAATTAACCTAACATTCCCCCTTAATTGTGCATTGTCTCAAGGGATGAGGAGAGGAACTCTCTGAACAACTCAAACTTGTCACGTGCAAGTGACTTTGTGAAGATATATGCTCATTGTTCAGTTGTTGGAAAGCTATATGTTGTGTTTCAATGCATGCTCACGTGTGAAATGAACTTGTACCTCAATTTGTTTTATTTTTTCATGAAACATTGGATTGCAAACAAGCTTGAGAACACCTTCATTGTCAACATACATGGTGGCTGGTTTTTCCTGTGGTATTTCAAGTCCTTCTAGTATACAACATAGCCAAATTTCTTCACAAATAGCTTCTACTGTAGAACGATACTGAGCTTCTGTGGAAGAATGAGAAACAAAGTTTTGTTTCTTACTTCCCCGTGATATTGGTCAAGATCCCATTAAAAATACAAATCCTGAAGTGGATTTTCTATCATCAATATTGACTACATGATCTCGAATCCAAATATCTAGTTAAGAAGAAGTTTTTGTTCTTCTTGTATTCTAGACCAAGATCCATTGATCCTTTGAGATATCTTAAGATGAGCCTTGCTACTTTCCAATGACTAGCTTTGGGTTCTTGCATGAACTTGGATAGATAGCTTCTCGCAAATCGATATCACTTCATCAGTAAGTAAGCTATCTAAATCGGAAGTTTTTTGTGATTGAGAAATAACATAGTAAGCTATCTATCACTTCCGATAAAGAGTGGCACTTACCTCGGGAGATGGATTTGAATGAGATAACTATAATCTGATCTCCATAGGTGTAGCAATTGGTGTACAATCCATCATCCTAAATTTATTGAGAATTTTATTGGTATATTTCATCTCATAAACAAAGATGTGATTCTCTTTTTGTCATACTTCCAATCCAAGACAATAGTGCATTAACCTGATATCTTTCATGTCAAATAATTGATTAAGATCTTTCTTCATTGCATCAATCATCCTCATTGAACTAGTAGTGATGAATAGATTGTTGACATAGAAAAAAAAATCACAATCTCCCCCCTTACATTTTGAGGTAAAGATTGGGATCGTATGGATTTCTAACAAATCCATGTTGTACGAGATGTTCATCAATCTTGATGTACCATGCTCGGGATGTTTTTTAAGGCCATACAAAGATTTCCTGAGTCTGCATACCTTTTCTTCTTGACCAGGTACAACATATCCCTCAAGTTGAGTCATATAGACTTCTTCTTGTAAATATTCGTTCAGGAAGGCACTTTTTACGTCCATCTGATGGAATTTCCATCTAAACTGTGCAACTAGAGAAAATATCATCCTAATCATTTTGATCTTAGCTATGGGAGAAAATTTCTTCTCATAGTTAATGCATTATTTTGTGCATACCCCTTTGCTACAAGTCTTGCTTTATAATTTTCCACTGTCCCATCTGCTTTGTACATTGTTTTAAATATCCATCTCGCATCTAATGGGTTTCTTCCTTGGTGGAATATCAACAATCGACAAGTGTTATTTTCATCATCGATTGATATTCAAAATCCATGGCATCTTTCCAAGATTTTGACCGTAGGGCTTCCCTGGATACTAGAGGGCTCATCGATTCAATAACTCTACTCATCACAACAAAGATAACTTCTTCTCTTACTTTACTATGAGTCTCGTGGTCTAAGGGTGGATGTATCGGTGGAACATCCATTCTTGCATCTCGAATGTGCTAGTACACCACTTCGGTATACGTTGAACTTGTAGTTTCACAAAATAAGGACTGTACCACTGTTAATTTTATTAATGTAAAATAAACCTCATTAAAATGAATTGAATGAAATACTTATAGGTATTGTACAATAATGTGTAGATAAAAGAAAGGTTATACAGGTATAACTGAAATTACAACAACTTCTAAAATACATCCGGGAAGCAATAATTAATTTAATACAAACAAATGATAAGTTGTAACTATGCAACAAATAATCCTACAACTATGGAATAAGACAAATATGGTTTAAAAACCATATAACCATAATAATTAATTAATAACAATAATTAATTATAAAATGCATAATTAATTATCCTAACATTCCCCCCTTAATTTTGCATTGTCTCAAGGGATGAGGAGAGGAATTCTCTGAACAATTCGAACTTGTCATGTGTAAGAGACTTTGTGAAGATATCTTATCATTGTTCAGTTGTTGGACAAAATTGAAGTTGGATGTTGTTCTTCAACACATACTCATGTATGAAATGAACTTTTACCTCAATATGCTTTGTTCTTTCATGAAACACTGGATTGCGAACAAGTTTGAGAACATCTTCATTGTCAACATACATGGTGGTCAGTTTTTCCTGTGGTATTCCAAGTCCTTCGAGTATGTGACATAGCCAAATCGCTTCACAGAAAGCTTCTCATGTAGAATGATACTCGGCTTCTGTGGAAGATTGAGAAACAAAGTGTTGTTTCTTTCTTCCCCATGATATTGGTCTAGATCCCATAAAAATACAAATCCTGAAGTGGATTTTCTATCATCAATATTTCCTACATGATTTGAATCTAAATATCATGACAAGAAGAATTTGTCGTTATTCTTGTATTCTAGACCAAGATTCATTGATCCTTTGAGATATCTCAAGATGCACCTTTCTACTTTCCAATGACACACTTTGGGTTCCTGCATGAACCTAGATAGATAGCTCACTACAAAGCTGATATCTGGTCTATTGTAGGTCAGGTAAATGAGACTCCTAATCAACTGCTAATAGAAAGTGGCACTTACCTCAGGAGATGAATCTGAATGAGATAATTATAATTTTTCTCTATAGGTGTAGCAATTGGTGTACAACCCATCATCCTGAATTTCTTAAGCGTTGTCTTGGTATATTTCATCTGAGAAATAAAAATGTGATTCTCTTTTTGTCATACTTCCAATCCAAGACAATAATGCATCAGCCCGAGATCGGTCATGTCAAACAATTGATTAAGATCTTTCTTCATTGCATTAATCATCCTCATCGAATCGCCACCGATGACTATATCGTCAACATAGACAATGACAATGACAATATCCCCCTTATTTTTAAGGTAAATATTGGGATTGTATGGATTTCTAATAAATCCATGTTGTACGAGATTCTCATCAATTTTGATGTACCATGCCCGGGGTGCTTGTTTGAGGCCATACAGATATTTCTTGAGTCTACATACCTTTTCTTCTTGACCAGGTACAACATATCCCTCAGGTTGAGTCATATAGACTTCTTCTTGTAAATATCCATTCAGGAAGGAACTTTTTACGTCCATCTGATGGAATTTCCATCTAAATTGTGTAGCTAGAGAAAAGATCATCCTGATCATTTTAATCTTAGTTTTGGGAGAAAATGTCTCCTTGTAGTCAATGCATTCTTTTTTTTCATACTCCTTTACTAATACTCTTGCTTTATACTTATGTCTTGTCCCATCTACTTTATACTTTGTTTTGAATATGCATCTACATCCAATGGATTTCTTCCCTAGTGGATGATCAATAAGTTCGCCAAGTGTTATTTTTCATCACTCGATTAGTATTCGAGAATCCATGACATCTTTCCAAGATTTTGATTGTAGGGCTTGTACTATAGAGGGCTCATAAAATTCGCTTACTCTTCTCATTAAAGTAAATTTAACTTCTCTTGATTTCTTTCATGAGTTCGTGGTCCAGGGTGGATGTATCGGTGGAGCATACATTATTGCATATCGTAATGTGCTAATACACCACTTGGGCATACATTGAATTATTCTCGTGGGTCGTGGTTCTATCTAATCAACACCATCATCCCCATATTCACTTTCATCATCTCTGGGAACATCAGCTTCAATTTGTATAACTAGTTAAAAATCTACATCTGGTGAGTCTGGAGGAGGAGACTCTGCTTCCTTCTTCTAAAAAAACTCAACATCTCTGCTAGTGTAGAATTTTCTGGTCTTTGGATCCATCAATCTATACCCAAGAGTCTCTTCACTATACCCAATGAAGACGAGTTTTTGTGAATTCATGTCCAATTTATTTCTATTCTTCTTGGGTATGTGCATGCTTGCTTTACACCTAAATACTCTGAGGTGTGCAATAGATGGTTTCCATTTTTACCATGCTTCTTGTGGTGTTACTCTGTCAAGAGCAACTGTGGGAACTCTGTTCAAAAAATACACTATTGTCTTTGTTGCTTTTTCCTAGAATGTCTTTACAAGTCCAGAGTCATCGACCATACATCACATCATTTCCATGATAGTATGATTTTTTCTCTCAACAACACCATTCCACTACTGTGTGTGGAGGTTGCATTTGTTGAAAAATCACGTGAGTTTGAAGGTAGTATTTAAAATCATTATTAGTGAATTCCCCCTCGTTCGAGTGGAGAGTTCGATGTGATGACCAATTTTGTTCTCAATAGCTACTTTGAACTTCTTGAAAGTTTCAAAATCTTAACTTTTCTTGTGAAGACAAAAAATCAACATTTTCCTTGAATATTAGTCAACACATAGAATGAAGTACTAAAATTGAGAATGACTTGGCTACATTAAACCACAAAGATTGGTATGAACCAAATCAATATTAACATGAGATAGATATGTACTCTTCTAGAATAAAGCTCTGTGTTTTTTTCCTACAAGGCAGTGAGGACACTTGTCTGTATCCTTCTGAAGAGATGGTATCCCATATACCATATTGCACCGGCATAATGTCTTGAGATACTTAAAACTAACATGACCAAGTCTCTGATGTCATAACTATGTTATGGTAGAGTTATTAGCCACAAGTTCCTAATCATCTCTATGAACAAAATCAAGTTGCAAGATGTATCCCACATTGGAGGATTTTCTAACTATTTTCAAACCTCGTGATTTATCTCGAATCAAACATGTTTTCTTTCCGAATGAGTATCAAAATCAATTTTTAGGTTGTGATCTAGGAGTTGACTAACCTGAAAGCATATTATTTGTCAACCGAGGGACACATAAGACATTAGATAGTCTGTAGTTACATTAACCAAGGGGTAGAGAGATGTTCCCAATTCGTTGAATCGTATATGAAGAATCATCTCCAAACGATACATGATTTTTCAATGGTGTTTACCTCATTGAAATAAACTAGTCTCTATGGCTAGGCATGTTTCGAGTGGCTCATGAATCAACATACCAAACATCATGAGATGATATGGATGGTTCACTTGATCAAGCAAAGTGTACATGAAGTCTTCATTATCTAAATGTTATTCTTGCTTAGCAATATTTTCTTGTTGATGGGGTATTCTTTTCTAGTTCCCATTTTTCTACCCTTGATTGTAGTTTAAATGTCCCTTGTGAGATTTTTGTGGAGGTCCAGAGTTGCTTGATAAACCTTTCTTGTAAGTATTATACCAACAATATTTTAAGTCATGTCCTCTTTTACAAATTGGACATTGATTCTTTTGTTTTTTTTCCCCATGATACTGATTCTGATGTTGGGAATTTTGATAGGAATTAGGTTTTCGTTTACCTTTTCCTTTCCATTTTTGATGTGAAGAAAGTTTCTACTCCTCTTCATCATACTTATTGTTCATTGCTTCCTCTTGGTGTAGTAGGTTTACCAATTTTTCAAAACTAACTTTCATATCTAACAAGTTTAGTGGTGTTACAAAAATACAGTATGAAAAAGGGAGTGGTCTCAGAAAAATGGGAATGAGAGCATCATCTTTGACTGCTTCTCCTAGGGCTAGAAGTGAAGCCCTCAATTCTACAACTCTTCTTAAGAAAGCTTCGATTTTCTCATTTTGTTTGAACTTCAATGTGTGTAACTGAATCTGCAAATTTAGAGTGACATTATTTTTTTGGCCTCATACACCATGCTCAACTTATCCCACACTTCTTTGGATTTTTGGCATCACGAATGTGTGGTTGAACATCATTAGACACTCTAAACAAGATGATGTGTTTGGCTTTATGATCTTCTCCATCAAACTATTGTTGTTGTGTTGTATTAGTAGCTGATTTGGTCATAGTACAAGTCACAATAGGCCAGATATCTTCAAACTCAAGCCGTGTCTTGATTTTTGTCTTCCATGCAGCATAGTTGTTTCCTCTGAGTAGTTGTGAATCTGGAAGAAAAATTTGGGGGCATTAGTGCCCATTTTTCAAAAATGCTGACATGGTTTGGCTCTTATCACTCCAAGTATAAGGCCTCCCAATCTAAATACCATCGTCGATAGACCAAACCTTTCTATATACGAGCCCTTCCGATATACCCGAAGGTATGTGGAAGAAGATCACCCTTTCTATATACATAGTGATACGTGAAAGAGGCGTTAACATATGTGAAAGAATTCAATACATGGTACCAAGATAGTACATAAAGGGGTTTGTGCAATTATTGACACTGGATCAAAGAAATATCCTCAGACACGTGCATAATTTTGCTATATACTTGGATAATTTCTCAGTCCAAATTTATGTCATGCAATTTTTCATAGATGGATGGGATGGCTCGTAGTGTGTGCAATATGACGTTATTACTCACCGTCGATTTAAAGGGTCAATTCCTAGACAACGTTGTTGCAGCTATATTAGGTGTTAAGTGTAGTAGTAGTCACGAGGGCTTTACCCATAAGCACTTTCCAGAGGCACTGTATATACCAAATGCTATGAATGAGATCTAGGATCTCATGATTTTTTTATAACCAAATTTTATTGTTTTGCATTATAATTCTCTACCAGTTTTTGAGAAATTACAATATTTGCGGTTGACTATGGAAACCTATAAAATAGTACAATATACTAAAGCATGCAATTACACTCAAAAATATGGAAAAATTGAATGACAGCAATTTTTTTTTTTTACGGTCCTTGGTGGCCTCTAGAGCCCAATACGACCCAAAATGCAAAGAGTTGCAAAAAAATAGCTAAAAATGTAATTTTTAGCTATCCCATCTTTGGAAAATTTTTCCTATAATGGAAAAATAGGTAGAATAGGAGAAATTGTTTTTTACCCTAAATTAGGGTTTTTCTCGCTAAAAATTTTGGAGGCTTGTTTAGCTGTAACTAGTAGTTTAGAGGTGGTCTGCTAAAATATCCTATAAATTTGGCAATTTTTCTAAATTTGCTTCCAAATTCAAATTTTTTAAAAAACCAAATTGGGGGTGGGGTTTGAACCCCAACTTCCCACTTATAAGTTGATCCTCCTATCTAATTAGGCTCTATGAGCACTTGGTGTATGCAAATGAGCAAATTACATTTAAAGAAAATGAAATTTGACTCACCTTTTAAAAACAACGACCTGACAGGAGGTTGAGACCACGTGGAGCTTGTGTGGCATGATCTTGGAGGAGAACTTTCTGGAGGATAGGCCTGTGTGGAAAATAACTCGGTTTAGGGATTTCATATGCACAAAAACCATAGCTCCAATGCTTTTCTCACCACTTTCTATTGATCTCCACCACTTTTTATTTGTGTATCCATAGTTTTAATACGCTAAATTTAACTATTTATTTTTGCGCAGTAGCTCGTGGTTACATGGTGGAGACGTTGTTGTTGATTTTGTGTAGACCGTGTGTATTGTGAAGATCATGGTCGTGGAACAACCACTTCTTATTGATTTGTATGTTGTTTTTGTAACATATCCATGTTTTTTTTGTTTGGTCAGTAGGGGTCGGATTTGGAGATAGATGTAGCTGGTTAAATAGGAGCTCACGGGTATAACATATCATATAACTAGGCATGGTTTGGACAATAGCTCACCCTTTGGCTCTTCAAACAATGCACAAATCTGTATGAGCTTGACTCAATCGGGACTCTAATATAACACGTTCACTATAAAGCACAACTCGGTGGGGACATAGGTCTCTTTGCACATAGGTCAACTAAGTCTTAGAGCTCTGTCTCCGGTTGGGTGGATAGAAAAACTAACCTCTAAAACTAGCAATGACCAACTCACCCAATGTTGGCTTGATCTCCAAAACTAACATAAAAAAACTCCAATTACAAAGAACTGGAAAACACACAAGAGATTATGTGTCTACAGGGAGATGTGGGAAGTTCCTAGAGGAAGCACTGGCTCTCCATTGAAGTAGATGTCTTCTCTATGAATTCTCCTTCCTCTACAACCTTCTCTAACCTTACAAAGAGCTTCAATTTCTACGGTACCAAATGTAGTTTCACAAAATAGGGACGGTAGCTTGTTATATTTATTAATGTGAAATCAACCTCATTACATTGAATGGACTACAATACTTATAGGTATTTTATAGTCATGTGCAGACAAAATAATGTTTATACAGTACAACAAAAATTACAAATGACTTCCAAAATACATCCAGGAAGCAACAATTAATTTAATACAAACAAATGATAAGTTGTAACTCTACAATACATAATTCTATGACTATGGAATAAAACAAATATGGTTTAAAAACCATATAACCATAATAATTAATTAATAACAATAACTAATTATTAAATGCATATTTAAGTATCCTAACAAAACTATTCCCTGTGGGTCATGGTTCTATTTGATCAAAACCATCATCCCCATCGTCACTTTCATCATCTGTGGGAACATCAGCTTCAATTTTTACAATAGGTGAAGAATCTACATTAGGTGAGTTTGGAGGAGGAAACTTTTCTTCCTTCTTCTCAAAAAACTCAACATCTTTGTTGGTGTCAACTTTTCTAGTCTTTGGATCCATCAATCTATACCCAAGAGTCTCTTCATTGTACCCAATTAAGATGAGTTTCTATGACTTCATGTCCAATTTATTTCTATTATGCTTAGGTATGTGCATACTCATTTTCTCCCAAATACTCTAAGGTGTGCACTAGATGGTTTCCACTTTGACCATGATTTTTGTGGTGTTACTCCTTCAAGAGCAATTGTGGGCATTCTGTTTAAAAAATACACCGTTGTTGTTTTTGCTTCTTCCTAGAATTTCTTTGCAAGTCCAAATTCATCGATCATGCATCGCACCATTTCCATGATAGTACAATTTATTCACTCAAAAACACCATTTTACTTGTGGTGTGTTTCGAAGAGGAATTTGTTGAAGAATCCCATGAGTTTGTAGGTAGTCCTTGAAATCATTATTGGTGAATTCCCCCTCGATCTCGAGTAGAGATTTCTGATGTGATTTTTAGTTTCATTCTCAACAACTAGTTTTAACTTCTTGAAAGTTTCAAAAGATTAAATTTTCTTGCGAAGACAAAAAATCCACATTTTCCTTGAATAGTCGTCAACACATAGCATGAAGTACTAAAATCCAGAATGACTTGGTTGCATCGGACTAAAAAGATTGGTATGAACTAGATCAAGTTGACCATGAGCTTGATATGTACTCTTCTAGAATGAAGCTCTGTGTTGTTTTCCTACTAGGTAGTGAGGACACTTGTTTGTATCCTTCTGAAGAGATGGTAGCCCATGTACCATATTACACCAGTGAAGTGTCTCAAGATACTTGAAACTAACATGACCAAGTCTCTAATGCCACAATTGTGTTGAGGTAGAGTTCTTAGCCACAAGTTCCTGATCATCTCTGTGGACAAAATCAAGCTAGAACATGCATCCCACATTGGAGGCTTTTGCAACTATTTTCGAGCCTCATGATTTATCTCGAATCAAACATGTTTTATTTCTAGAATGAGTATCAAATTCAATTTTCAGGTTGTGATCTAGGAGTTGACTGACTGAAAATAGATTCTTTGTCAACCCAGGGACATATAAGACATCTGATAGTCTACGATTACGTGAACCAAGGGTAGAGAAATGCTGCCAAATCAATCTCTATGGCTAGTCATGTGTCGAGTGGATCTCAAATCAATGTACCAGACATCACTAGATGACATGGATGGTTCACTTGATCAAGTAGTGTACAAGATTTCTTCATTATTTGAATGTTCTTCTTGCTCATCAATATTTCCTTGATGATGGGGTCTTCTTTTCCAGTTCCCCTTTTTCTTCCCTTGATTTTAGTTTGAATGTCCCTTGTGAGATTTTTGTGGAGGTCCAGAGTTGCTTGAGGAACCTTTCTTGTAAGTATTGTACTAACAATATTTTAATTCATGTCCTCTTTTACAGATTGGACATTGCTTCTTCTGTTGTTTGTCCCCGTGATACTGATTCTGATGTTGGGAATTTTGATAAGAATTAGGTTTTCCTTTACCTTTTCCTTTCCATTTTTGATGTGAAGAAAGTGCTTGTTCCTCTTCATCATCCTTATTATGCATGACTTCCTCTTGTTGCAGTAGGTTTACCAGCTTGTCAAAACTAACTGTCGTATCTGACATGTTTAGTGTTGTGAAAAAATGCGGTAAGAAGAGGGGAGTGCTCTTAGAACAATGGGAATGAGAGCATCATTTGTGACCGCTTCTCCTAGGGCTAGAAGTGAAGCCCTCAATTCTGTAACTTTTCTTAAGAAAGCTTCAATTTTCTCATTCTTCTTGAACTTCAGTGTATGTAATTGACTCTATAAATTTATTATGACATTTTTGTTTTTGGCTTCATATACTGTGCGTAATTTATCCCATGCTTCTCTGGTTGTTTTAACATCTCGAATATGGGGTTACACATTGTCACACACTCCAAAAAACATGATGAGTTTGGCCTTCGATATGATTTATCAAACTTCGGTTGTTATGTTGTATCGTAGTTGATCTGGTCAAAGTAACATCACACAAAGTAGTCTAGATATCTTCAAACTCAAGTTGTGTCTTAATTTTAGTCTTTCATGCAACATAGTTGTTTCCTTTGAGTAGTTGTGAATCTAGAAGAAAACATCTGGGGGCATTGGTACCCATTTTGTAGAAATCACTAATAGGGTTTGGCTCTTATCACTCCAGGTATAAGGCATCCCAATCTATATACCATTAGTCAGATATACCGAAGCTTTCTATATACACTCCCTTCCAATATACCCGATAGTACGTGGAAGAAGCTCACCCTTTCTATATACCCAGTGTTATGTGAAAGAGGCATTAACATACGTGAAAGAATTCAATACATGGTACCGAGATAGTACTGAAAGGGGTCTATGCAATTATTGACACAAGCTCAAGGAAATATCCTCATACATGCGTGTAACTTTGTTATATGCTCGAGATAATTTATTAGTCTAGATTTATGTCGTGTAATCGTTCAAAGATAGATGGGGTGGCTCATAGTGTGTGCACTATGACCTTATTACTCCCCATCAATTTAAAGGTTTTATGCCTAGATGATGTTATTGTAGCTATATTAGGTGTTAAGTGTAGTAGTAGTCATGAAAAATTTACCCATAAGTGCTTCCTAGAGGCACTATATATACCGAATGCTACGAATGAGATCTAGGATCTCGTGAGTGTTTCAGAACCAATTTTTTTACTGTTTTTTATTACAATTTTTTTCCAATTTCTTAGCAGTTACAATATTTTCAGTTGACTATGGCAACCTACAAATTAGTACAATATATTGAAGCATGCAATTACATTCAAAAATTTAGAAAAAATTGAATGACAGAAAACAATTTTGTTTTGTGGGCCCTGGTGGCCTCCGAAGCCCAATACAACCCTCAATGTAAAAATATGTTAAAAAGAGGCCCAAAATGAAGTTTTTGGACAGTTTTCCTTTTGCAAATGTTGCTCGAAATAAAAAACAGGCTTATTAGAGAAAAAAAAATTACCCTAAATTAGGGTTTTTCTCACTAAAAAATTTAGAGACCTGTTTGGCTATAACTAGTTGTTTAGAGGTGGGTTTTCCACCAAATTCACCTCCAACTGTGGTGGTTTTTCTAAATTTGCCTCCAAATTTCAAAATTGTTTGAAAATAAAATTAGGGGTGGGGATCAAACCATTCACCTCACACACCTAAAGCTCTCAGTCTATCCACAAAGGTGCTTAATGCGCTATGTATATAAACTTAAGAAAATGAATTTTATATAACTTCAAAAAAGACTGGCCTTTTGAAAAATTTGACCTGGCTTAGTTGGAGTCAATGCGGCACAATCTTGGAGGTGGTTTTTCCTCTCTCTGCATGCATGGTGGATTAGGGTTTCCATGTTAAATGGATCTGAAATGCCTATATCTCCTTGTTGTTTGTTGTATTGGTCTCCACCTTTTCCAATTTCATGGCTTTCATTCACGCCATTTTGATTATTTCTCACCATGTTTTATTATTTGTTGGCCATGTTACTTCAACATTTTTTATGTGTTGTATGTTTTGTGCAGTATCTGCGATGAGGAGAGTAGGTATGCGAGGGATCGACATGGAGATTCACATGGAATTGGAGGCTTCAACATTCACCATGCCCTCTTTTGTATTTATTATTGCCTCTTCTTTTCTTATTTTACCTTCATTGTTATATATTGTTTTGCTATTAGGTTGTAGGGGATGACTCGTACATGGCTCTACCATGGTGGATTAGCTTCAACAATGGTTCACCAATGCATATACGCCAATATGCATGGCATTCAAACAATGCAACATGCTTTTCATACACAAAAATCTCACATAGGAGATTGGTAATGGCTGGGATTCAAGGAGAAGGAGGTTCTATCTTCTATTTTGCATTGGTCTTGGGCTCATGCAATATATCACTGTAGGGAGGATGTGCAAAAATGAGCTCGGTTTGTAGAGAAATTATCAATTCACATGCAACTCAATGAAAGGCCCTTTAAATAGCTCGGTCAGTGAAGTGTGGTTGCTCTCCCCAATACATAGCTTGATGAAAGACATGTCTAAAAGCTCAGCCCGTAATAATCTCCAAACAATGAATACAAAACCAACTCCGTCAAATGCAAGAGTCAACTCAATGAGGAGCTTAGTTTGTAATACAACCAGCTAAAAAAATAGCACAATCTATAGAACTATCAAATGTAGCAATATTATTTTTTAATATTCTAAAAATGATCAAATTTTAGATAGAAAATTTTCTTGGGGTAGAGGGCACCATGGTAAAAAAGTGCTTTACGTTTACCTGGAAAACACACAGGAGGTTGTGGGTCTGCAGGAAGATGTGGGAAGTTGTTGGAGGTAGCACTCGATTCTTCATTGTTGCATATTTCTTCTACATAAATTCTTCTTCCTCTGCAACCTTCTCTAACCTTGTCGGGAGCTTCAATTTTCTCGGTACTAAATTTAGATTGAGCAATAGAGGCGGAATCCGATAAATTATATTAAAATTAATCAACCAAATTACATATGTATGAGCTGCAATACTTATAGGTATTGTACATCTGAATACAAACAAGAAACTAAGTTGCATAGGTGCAACAATATTCTTGATTACATAAGCTTCCAATATTACATCTGGGAAGCACATAATTTTTATAACAATCATAACAATTATACCCGTGAAGAAATAAAACAAATATGGTTAATAAAACCAAATAACAACAATAGCTAATTAATAACATTAATTAAATAATTAATTAACCTAACACTCGATATACCCAAAGGTACGTGAGGCCTAACTCGTAATGTTGTCGTGACGTGTGTGGTATTGGGGCTACCCCCTCACTTCACAGTCCCATAGAAAAAGGGTTTGGTCGAGCTAATATATATTAACAGATAAGAGATTATTCTCGGCTAGAACACCAAGTCGATTCCCTATTGGGTGATGAAATATCAATCAGTTTCACCTTGGTGGGAATTGTTTTAAATGCATTTTGATATTTGTATGGTTTGGTTGTGTGTGGGGGAATGAAAAGTGAATGCAACGAATTATCCTCCTAATTAATTCTATGTGAAACAGAAGGATGAAAATTTCATTTTAAAGTCAAATCAAAATGTTGTTTTCAATGAAAACAATCAAACACGATGTAAAATTAAAATTAGAAAGGGAAATTTTTAAAACTCACCATTGAACGCTCCTATATTTTGTAGCAATTTTTAAATCCAGAAAATCCCAAAGAATCTACCAAGAAAAAGAAACTACAACAATAGTCTCCTACAAAACCAAAGTTAGCGAAGCAACAAAAAATAGCCTAGATCCAAGATTAGGAAACAACTTATAAAGTGATCACAATTAATGGAATTACTAGCATGTGGACAAATTCTTTGGTGATTTCTCAAAAGTAAACTAGTTGCGAACAAATTTTATTTTTCCTAATGAATAAAAAAATTATATATATTTTCACAAAGTTGATTAACCAAAGACAAAACTTTTCAATAATTCATTTGAGAAGAAAAAAGAAATAAACATAAAATAATAATTATAAGGCAGGTTACAAAGCTAGAAAAAGGATTTAGGGAATCGCTAGCGATTACACAAATTACTAGAGATTACTATGAAAATAACAAAAAATGAAAAATAGATACTACTTAAAAAAATTAACAATGGAATAAGGGACTAGGTCCCACGAAGCGTGCTAAAATGTTTAGAGTAAAATTTACCTCTTCAATTTAAGTTAATAAAAAAGAGACTAAAACTTACCAAACCTCAAAATGGTGGGGTTCAGAGGTATGCATGGATGATATGTGATGTCACGCTCCATAGAATAATTATGTGAGCTCCTATCCTACAAAGAAAGTCTTCATCATAGACCTACACAAGACGGGATTATAAAATTGTATGGAGGATTTCTGGAAAAGGCCATTCCCTTAAGTCAAAGGAATTCCTTGTAAGGATGTCAATCCACTTTTAATAAATTAATCTAACGATGATAAAGTAAAATGATAACTGGTGATAAAATTCTAACAGATGATATAACCAATCAATGCAAAGGTAAAGGGACTGACATGGTCAAGGGTTATATGATGGTCTAATGGTGATTTTGAGTCCAAAGGGAGTTTGGAAATCACAACATGGCTCAAATAAGCAATGTCGTAGATGGATATGTGCTCACAAAGGCAAGTGAGATGATGTTTTTGATTGAGATAATTCAAAGGATGGCTCAAAGGAGCTGGATATGGCTCAAAGGAGCATAATTGGACTAAAAGAGACTCACAAAGTTAGAGTGTTAATCAAATTTGAAGGCTAAATGTTAGAAAGACAAGATGAAATAGTAAAGGGCTATGATATATTGGAATCATGGCGTTTGAGAAAATCTTTGGTGATTTTGTTGCAGGTCCAAAATGAAAGCAAGAATTCAGATAATGGAGCTCATGATCCCAAGACAAGGTAGAAAACAAAGCTTAAATAATTACCGGTGATTACTAGAATTTTAGGTGAATTCAGCCTGTTTGATTTTGTTTGGTAAATGGTTTAAATGATTTCTTAATTTGGAATATTTTTCATGTTTTTGAGGAATAAGTATGTTGGGAGGTTTGAAAATGTTGAGTTAGATAGTGAGGTGTCGAATTTGATAAGATAGGTTCTAAATTAGCTTAATTTGTTTTGGATATGTGTTAGGTGGTTGATTAATATTTATTAAACGTACAAATATAAAGTTACTATTGATAATGATGATGAATAATAAGGATTTATTAAAGGTGTGTTAGGATAAAGGAGTTAGAGGTTATTTAGATAGATTTCATGGGAGAAAGTTAAGTGGATTAGAATAATATATTATATTATGGAATATGGTAATTATGTGTATTTAATTAATTAAATAATAATAGGGAAGGTATGGGGTATTGATATGTTAATTATTTAATTAGGCAGAGATGGGAGGGATGTTTAATGTTGATTTAATAAAGATGGGGAGTGATAAGGGGTGTAGATGTATTTAATTAATTAACTACATAAGGATAAGGGGAATAATACTTAGGATTTTACGGAGTGTAAGGATGATGTGGAAGATAAATACATGAAGATAAATGTTAAATGTGGTGTGATTAAATGGTGTTGTAAATGTATGATTTTTGTTACATGTGGTAAAAATGAAGAAATGAGTTGATGAATTTTGAGTATCTACAATATGACAACCTTAAGTTGTCTTAACACTTAAGTACTTATATCTTTCACTTAAAAGGATACACACATCTTAGATAACAAACTTGTGAGACTAAATGATACGAGTTAGGAAGAGATTGGATCACATACAAGAGATGACACGATTAAACTAAACCTAGTCCTAGAAACAAAATTTATGTTGTGAAACTATGGGTTGAGATACTTTGTAAGTTATTAATGAGTTAAGTTACTATAAATCTTTTTGTGAATGGATAGTATGACTTGACATTGAAATGATTAAATCTACCTATTATTAACGAGTTTTGTGTAAAGAAAGTTTGGGATCTATGTCCCACCTATCCATTTGATGAACAATATTTACACCATCTTAGGATGGCTACGGTGACATTAATGAGTATTGAATGTAAAATTTTATAAATTAATCATTATCTATCCCATAGGGGTCCTAATATGGGACTTGTAACTTACTCTCAAATCAAGAAGCAATTCCTAGCTCTTATGCCTTTGAAATAAGATAATTTAACATTTATTATAAAAATGTGTGTTCTAGATAAATGTGTACTGAGATGGTTGTGCAAAGTGATAGGACAAGTTTTTTTTTCTTATGTGTAGACACGGAAGTAATAATGAAATGCATTGATAGAAAACTTTGTTCTACGTAGTTTAACTAGTTGATTACATTGTTAGTTCATTGAGTTCATAAGCTGATTGTGTGAGATGTCGATGAAACTTAGTTGAATGATTTTTAAGTAGAAACTTAGAACTGCACTTAGTTCTCAAACCTATTTAAAAAGTATTAATGGATTGTATACAAACTATACACACTTGTTTAGAGTGATGTTAAAGAGGGTTGGATAGTTCTAATTGACCTTTACAGTTGTACATGGTTATATAGTTATAAGATTGATTGTAAAATTTATTTTATGTTTGATTATAATTGGTGGTATCTATAAATAATTCAATCCATTAAATGGGATTAAGGGGTTTGTTTTAGAATAAAAAAATTCTCTTAATTTGGAGTAATTGTAATGAGGGTGTTACATTTTTGTATTAGAGTTGAAGGTTTACAAATCTTGGACTTAATAGGTCCTTACACTAACAAAATTTTACTCTTTTTTAATAGAACAAAATGGTTAGAATAAGAGGTGATAATGCAAAAAACCATGTTGGAGGGTTTAAAGCAGCAACAACCTAAAATTGGATGATATACCTGTAATCATCCAATTGAAAAAGATTAAAACTCTCAAGTTCAAAATTGAATCCCACAGACTTGACAACACCGATAGTATGGTTGAAAAGAAGATAGTGATGGATCATAACAATCGTGTTACCAAATTTGATAAAGATATGGAAAATTTAAGGGCCAAACAATGTGATATCCTCGACATGTAAAATAGTAGTATGGACTTATTTTCCCTCTTCATTTCATAATTTAAATTTAAAAAGGAAAGGAAAAAACCATCAAAGGAACCAGTTTCAATGACATCAAAAAGGGGCTTGAGAATGTAAAGAAGAGATTCTAGAATCTCATGAAATAATTTGGTGTCTTTCCCTACTCCTTGGGTTTTTCAAGGTGGTTTTGGTCACTCTATTGTGAAGTTAGTGATATTCTGTTTATCTTCTATTGAATTCATCTTGTTTTTGGTTTATATGTTGACTGGATGTCTTTCCAGTCTTGTTTTGGCTTATATATTTTGTATTGAATATCTTGGCATTGGCCCTTTTATAACTAGGTAGGGTCCCATCCAAAAAACATTTATCATTAATAAATATACAAGGAACTCAGTAATCGAATATTTTTTATCAAACAAAAAAATTGTGTATGGATAGTAGTAGTGATAGTGACATTAGTGTTCAACCTTTGGGGCAACATAATGTCGAAACCGTAACTTTGGGAATCACAATGTAGTGGATCCCAATTTTGAAAATATTAACATTGATGTTGCATGTAACATATCCTAATGTTGCAAATCCTATTACAGGAAACCAAAATGAAAACAAAATATCCCACTTGGTAGAAAATCTATCAAGAGACATCAAACATATCAGTATACCCAAGTTTGACAGAACAACCTTAGGTGATGGATCGATAAGCGGCTCAATGTGATGGAAAAATACTATGAGATTATATATGTTTCTAAAGAAACCAAGGTATTATGAGTGATTATCATCTCTCCAACAAGGATTCATCTTGGCTGAATATCCAAAAGGTGTAATTAGGTTTTTTGTAACAAATATAACATGGGATCAATTTAAATTATATGACAAAAAGTGCTAGTTACCACGGTTATATTATGGCTAGAAAATGTTTGAGTTCTAAACCTTGGCACAAGGTAAAATGAATGTAATGAAATGCTAGGATAAATTTTCTAAAATGTTGAAGTATGTTCCATAGTACCAAAATGATGAGAAATTCCATTTATGCAAGTTTATGCAAGTACTTAATCCCATCATTAGTGGAGAGGTGGATGTTCATGGTCCTTCAACCATGGAAGCTATTTTTGAAAAGGCCATAGGGCAATAGTAAAAGTTGTAAGCTTTATCTACTCACATAGATGAAAAGAGAGAAACATTTCAATTCACCTTCACCACTAGCATAGATAGATGCTTGGTGGAAAAAGGTTGGTGATAAATCCAAGAATGTAAAGAAAAATAAAATAGCAAATCGTGCTACAAATTTTAAGAAAACTAGGTAAAATAATACAAAAGCTAATGACAATAAGACTGAAAAAAGTGACCTTTTACTACATGCTTAAAGTGTGGTGGAGATCATGATGCCAAAAATTATCCTTTAAAGAACAAGGAAAGTAACCCACAATAAATAATTCATGTTTTAGTAGAAAATCATTAGGCTGAAAAGCAAACAACACCCGTTAAAGTACCAGGTAAGTTATATGGACTACATGTAACTATTCCTTTTTATACTAGTGCAACAAAATGTTTTATTTCAAATAAATAAGTTGAAGAAATAAAAAATAAAGATGGTTATATAAAGAATTCATGTATTTTACAATACAGAATAATTTTTTCCAAATTGTAAACCAATGTTTGTTTGATGCAACATTGGAACTACTTATTTTTACCAAAAATTTGGACCTGTACATAGCTCTTTTAATTTATTACGATGTAATAATAGGTGTAAATTGGTTGTCTCATCACAAATCAATCTGTAAATTGTTTTAAAAATAAATTAAATTCTTGGATGACCTACTGAGAAAACAACAGACATAAAAGGAATAAAAAGAAACTTTTAAGTAAGGAAGATCTCTACAAGGAAACTCAAAAAGGATAAGAACAAATTTTTTATGATTTATGCAATAAAAATATCATATTTCAAGTGAGTAAGGTAAGAATTCCTTGGAATAATATATGATGTTATAAGAGTACAATGATTTATTTCTAGAGGAATTATCTGGACTTCCTCCGAGGTATGAATTTGATTTCACAATTGATATGAAGCTTGAAATAGAACTAATTTCTAAGTCTCCTTACCAATGAATACAATGAATTGGTGGAACTAAAAACAAAATTTCATGAGTTTTTATTTAAAGAAGTGATTAGACCGAGTGTGTCTCTATAGGGAGTACTGATCATCTTCATCAAAAAGAAAGATGGCACATTAAGGCTATACAATGAATATCATATGCTTAATAAAGCCAAAAACAAGAATATATATCCTTTACCAAAGAGTGATGATATATTTGATCAGATGTGAAATGCATAATTCTATTCCAAGATCAATTTATGATCAGGTTATCATCAATTAAGAATAAAATATGAATACATATACAAGACTACTTTTAGGATGATATATGGTCATTATGAGTTCACGATGTTACTTTCTAGACTCATTAATGCACTAGTTGAATTCATGAACTTAATGAGTAACATTTTTCAAGAATACTTATACAAGTTTGTGCTAGTTTTCTTAGATGAAATTCTGATCTATTCTAAAAATATGGAAGAACATAATGAGCACTTGAGAATAGTGTTGGATATACTTAGAAAGAGAAAACTGTATGGAAAGATTTAAAAATGTTCATTTTATCAAAATGAAGTGCATTTACTTGGGAACATAATAAATAAATATGGAATATAATTTTATCTATAAACAAAAAAATCCATAACAAAATGGCTAGATCCTAAGAACATACATGAAGTTAGAAGCTTCATGGGGTTGGGTAGTTACTAAATAAAATTCATTTTAGACTTCTCTAGGATTTTGCTCCAATAAATTCTCTGGAAAAAAAGATGATAAATTTTTTGGTTTGATAAATGTGAGAATACGTTTAATTTTCTATAAGATAAACTAACAATAATACCTATTTTAAAGGTTTTAGACCCTAATAGAAGCTTCTTCATGGTAATGGATGCCTCGGTGAAGGTTTGGGTAGAATAATTATTCAAAATGATCATGTGATTGCATACAAGAGTAGAAAAGTAAAGGTACATGAGCTGAAATATGATCCCCATGCTTTAGAACTTGTTGTCATAGTTCACGCTTTACAATTTTAGAGGAACTACCTATTGGTAAATCCTATCGAATTGAAAACAGATCACTTGGGGCTTAAATATATTTTTATGCAGCCCAAATTGAATGTAATACATTGTAGGTAGCTTGATTTTTATCACAATGTGACTTTGATATAGGTTACATCAAAGGAAAATCGATCAGAGTGATAGATGCACTAAGTCATAGGAAGCATGTTTCCATTATTTTGACCCTTAGGACTCAATTCAAAGATGAGGTAAAAATAAAAATGACTATTAATTCATCCTATAAACATGTAAAATTTTTGTTAGCAACAGATCCAAATGATAAAAGATATGATGGATTTAAATTTCACATTCAAGGAATGTTGAAATATGAAGGTAGAGTCAACATACCTTTGGGAAATGACTTAAGAACAAAATTAATAAAATAATTCCATTATTCTCATTACTTTTGGCATTCTGAAGTGAGAAAAATGTTGGCTAATATGAAACAACAATATTTCTAGAAAGGAATGAAGAAATACATGATAAACTACATTTCTCATTATCTTGAATGTCAACATGCTAAAGTAAAGCACATGCATCCTGGTGGTCTGTTGTATCCTCATAAAATTCCACACTACAAATGGTAGGTTATTAGTATGTATTTTATGTAGATACGCAATGTATAAAATATCTAAAATAAACATGACATGATTCTAGTTGTTATTGACAAGTTAACAAAAGTATCTCACTTTATACTAGGTAATCTCAAAGGTGATCCACCCATAATTGTGAGAAGGTTTGTGCATGAAAATTTTTATATTGCATGGAGTTATTGAATTAATAATTTATGATAGGGATCCAAGGATGAACTCTAGATTTTGTAAATCCTTAAATTCAACTTTGGGAATGAAATTGAATTTTAGTTCAGCATACCATCTGGAAAAATATGGTCAAACTAAATGAGTAAACCAAGCTATAAAGTATATTTTTGGGATGTACTGCATGGATCAACAATACAGGTGGGAAGAATATCTTCCATTGGTGTAATTTTCCTTTAACAAAACTTATCATTCTTCACAAAAATGTCACCATTTGAAGCATTATATGGGATACATTCTATGACTCGTATTAGTTGGGATAGTACTAAGAATAGATTTTAAGTGGACCTTGAAATGTTAACAGAAATGGAAAAACAAGTGAAGCTCATTCATGAGCAATTGAAAGAAGTATTTGAAGTGAGAAAATAGAAAATTTGAGCTTGGAGATAAAGTTTTCTTAAGGGTTAATCCCAAAAAGAGATCAATAATGTTTGGAAAGTCTACCAAGCTATCACCAAGATATGTTGGACCATTTGAAATTCTTGAAATCATAATTCCAGTAGCATATTGATTGGTGTTACCTCCCACATTGTCTAAGATGCATGATATTTTTCATATTTCTTTGCTTAAAAGTATGGTTCAAGATGTAACGCATGTCCTAAATATAAAATCTTTACAAGCTCAAGATAATGGAATCATGGTGGTTGAACCTATTAGAGTGCTAGAAAATTGCAAGTTGCATATCAAAAATAGAGATATCGCTCAATGCAAGGTCTAATGGGACCAATATTATGAAGAAAGTGTAACTTGGGAGAATTTGGAAGAAATAAAAATTGTGTTTCCTTATTTGTTTTAGTAATTAGAACTAATATTTAATGAACTATTATGATATATTTGATATTATTTAATTTTTTGAGTGACTGAAATGACAAAAAAATTCATAAATGATGATTGTTTAGAAAATTTGATGATTATTTGGCATGTGTGACCAAGAATATTGATGAATGAATGACTAAAATTTTTTAAATTTCTATTTTTGTGAAAATGTGGACTATTTTCCTTAATATTATGATATGAATATGTTTTCATTAATATGTTTTCCAATAATGAGTTGAATCATCAAGATGATGATTCATTAAGGGGGAAGTATGTCACACCCCACTTTTTCCTTCTGTTATGTTGTTAAAATAAGATATGAGGTATAAAATAGTTTACAAACATATGAGGATTAGAGCTATTACGTGGTTTCGTATGTATTTATACATACATAAATATATTCCAAAAGGATATATATACTTATGCGTAGATGGATTCCCAACATTGTAGTCATGCTCTTTGTCATACATTTATAGGTTATTGAATATTCATAACTTATTCTCGGTTGATTTTACTTATCTTGTTATCGTAAGTACTAATTTCACAAATATGTACATGGTTATACCTTATATTATTTTAGTTCTCATAAATAATTTTTATTGGTTTAATACTACGACTAACCACTATGTGATTATTATAATGGTCATAGACCATAAGGCATTAAAATGGTCTTCATTGTTATATTGGTAATGTTTTTGGTCATTGAAAAGGAAAATGTTAGTTAAGTTGATTTTTAATGTTTAATAAAATTAAGAAGTATTGTTGCTAAGTTGGCTTAATCTTGATTTAGAAAAATAATTGTCTTAAACCGTTATGCGGTGTCGATGGAAAGAAGGGTACGTTGAATGTTTGGTTTTATTATTGTTGTTTTAATAGGTCATAGACCCATTACATTGGTTGGATGTAAGAAACATTGAATTTCTCCTTTGTGCTTGGAATGTAATATGGTAATGTGTTTGATTCTTAAAAGGGTCATTTACCATGGAAGATTTGATAAGGTTAATGGTTTTGTTTAGATGGGTCTAAGACCATAGGGTTTTAATATTGTTGTTTTATTTGAGGAAAGTTTAATATTTAATAATATTACTTAAAATGGTATAAAACCATAAGTTGGTGGCATTATAATTAATAAGGACTATGGTCCCTGACCATTTACATATGGAAATTTGACTTTTTTTGAGCTAATAGCCTTGGACCACTTGATGCAACGTCGTTATTTTTTGGAGGGAAAATAATCGGGCCATACTATGCTTTGGCTAAACCTGTAAGTAAATTAATGTATTTAATACATGCACGATATATTGGTGTTTGATAAGCTTCGGGAGAATTTATGAGGCATGCATTCAATATTTAATTGTTATTGCCTTTCTTTTGGTCTTTGAGCTCTTCATTTTGCAACATTTCCATGGTGGTTTAGGAAGTTGGTCTATTTAGTGATTTTCACGGTATTCTTTGCTAAAAATAAGTGTTTTATTATTGTATTCAATGGCATCAAATCTATATAAATATGTAGGCATTTTTGAGGTGTGGGATGTTTGATTTTCTTGGAGATTTAACCAT
Source organism: Taxus wallichiana var. yunnanensis (assembly GCA_018340775.1). Taxonomy (NCBI): domain Eukaryota; kingdom Viridiplantae; phylum Streptophyta; class Pinopsida; order Cupressales; family Taxaceae; genus Taxus; species Taxus wallichiana. The sequence continues at coordinate 202,960,281 of CM031242.1, read as the reverse complement.
AAACATAGTGGGAAAAGTTGTAAAAGTTTTCCAGTCTTGAGCATGGATTTTCTTCACTCTTTTTATGTTTTTACATTTCGAGCTATATGAAAATTTTGGATTTTTGTGTTGCAAATAAATTGATCATTAAATTTCGATTGGAAATTGTATTTGTGAATGTGGCATATAAATTATTTTTCCTTAACTAGGTATCTCTCAAAAAATGAAAATATGGGTATTTGTAACTAGAGGTAGGCTATACTATATGTATTATTTCATTGATTGAAAGCACTATTTTTGTTTCAAGTTGTGGCAACACATGAAGTGGGTTTGGGTGTAATCTGGGTATCTCTTTCTATTTTACAAGAAATAAACCATTCTCATCTACATGCTTTAGATTATGAAAATGATAATAGATCTTTATTGTTATCCATGATGAATTTTGATAAATAGGGGTTTAGGTGTTTGTTAATTAATATAGTTATTTATAACTATGAGGAATGATAATACATCTACAGGAATCTGGGGTATTGAGGTTTTTTTAATAAATATTTTCCTAAAAACCCAAAACGGGCTTCTTGTCTAAAATGATACATTTAAAATTTGGAGTTCATTATTGTTTACTAGAATACTAATGCCTTTCTTCTATTGAATGTGATAAATTAATACAGTTCCTTTGTTATATCACTATGAAAAGTTGTTCTTGAGGAGATACTGAGCATTCAAGTTCATTTCATGAATATTTTTCTATTTTATTACTAGCTGCAATATGTTGATGTTTTAGCTCAATACGAGCTTCTTATGAAGTTATAAGAGATAGATAAGTTTGAGAACTCTCATCCATTTAATTTTTATATGTATTTGAATTATTTAATAGGAAATGCAAAAATTTGATTGAGTTTTGGTTACACCTATTGTTGATGTTTTATCTATGTGGGCTGAAAGCTAGTAAGTTGTGTATTTTCCTTGGGATTTGTTAGATCATGTAGAAAATATTATTTACATGGAAATATTCAAATTTTATTGTGGAATAGTGTTGATGAAAGTCACATTTGGCTTTTAGAATTACCTTTGTAAACTTTAGAGAGTAAAAAATAAGTTATAAGGAATGTCGACTTTCCATGGGATCTAATTTGGTCAAAGAATCCAACTTTGCTAAATATGATTGCTTGTAAAGTAATGAATATTATATTTCTCCTCCTTCCTATTAATATTAATATGATATAATGAAATGTTATGAAACCATGTAGAATAATAATGGTTTATTTTAAAGAGTGATTTTTATTATTGGTAAATAGTGTTGAAGTGACTATACCATGTTATACAATAAGGGCTCAACAACCAAATAGAGCTATATAAGGACAAAAAAGCGGATAAAAATATAGATAAAGAATTATGCCCAAAAATAACCAAAAGATAGTTATTAGTAGAAAGTGAAACAGAATAGAAATTGTAACAAGACAACAAAATAGCAATGGGAAAACAACGAAAAGACTTAAATATAGCAGCATCTAGAACAAAGCCCTCCAACTCGAGGGAGATTATTTCTTGGAAGCTTTGTCAATCTTGGATTTGATTGTTTGTAGCGAAGTGAACAATTCCAAAGTGGTGATGTGTGTGGGTTAATTTTCCTTCAACTTCAATATAGTCGAATCCTCTCTTGTCAGTCCCTAATATAGTTTCAAGGAACCCACTAAGCATGGAAATGTTGCGAACATGTTATTCCAAAAATTCACTAATGGCATTGAAGATAACCATGTTTTGATTGTGCTTGTCTTTGGCTCTCCCCAATATATTGTCTAAAGAGTTCAATTTCTTGTAGATGTCTATAATCTGATCATTCCCATTATCAGTTTCATCATCAGCCTTTATTTTCCCCTTCTATTTGGTAATGTGTTGCAGGTCCTTATTTAACTTCATCATCTCATTTTCCAAAGAATCCAATCTATGAGGAATATTATTCCCCTCCTGTTGCAAGGTCGTATCCTAGCCAAAATTACTAATATGTAGCATATTATTCACAACTTCTAGCTCTTTAGTGCTTCTAAGAACCTAGGTAGAGTGAGGGATGTCAATTTTAGGAAGTTTTGGGTTCTTAGTCTTGGGGTTAAAAGAGGTGTTCAGGATGGAAGTGGGAGTAGTGATGGTAGGGATGTGTGGATTGCTGGGAGAGGGTGGGAAGCCAAGGAACTTAGAGACATAAAGCTTATGAAGTAGAAAAATAAGGCCTTGGTGAAGAGGAATGGCACGAGAGTGCTTCTGGAATTCTAAAATGGAGCACTGAAGGGAATTTAGCAAGTAATGCGGGAAGAAGACCTCAAATTGTCTTATAAAGTAGTTAAGAAAGACCAAGTTCTTGGACGGGGACCGTTTTGTAGCATCCTTCTACAGAAATGTACCTAATTATTATATTTGTAACCTCATCAAAAGGCGTGGGGATAGAGTTTACCCTAACACCCATAGATAAAAATTTGAGCTCCTCACGTCGTCGGGGAATTTACACTTGCCTCGGAAGTCCTATCGATCCTTTTGTTGAAAAAATGATATCCCTCCAACTCGAGGCATGTTTCCTCAGCTATCAATTCTTCATTTATAATTACTTGGTGACCACCATACTCCACCTTTCTGTCCTTCCAGTCCATTGTGAAATGAACTAAAATATTTTGGTCATGCCCCTGAATGCACTCTATGAAGTTGGAAATGCCTCCCTTTTGAAGGAGGTTCCATAGCTCCTCATTGTTCTTCCAAGCCGGATCACTGTAAGGCTCCAGTTGGCATAGGGCACCTCCCATCTCCTTCTCCCTGCTACTCCTACAATTTTTCTACTCGAAACCCTCATTTGAATCATTGCTTTCCTTATGTCTGTTCTCGGTTTTTAAGAACCCACCACCTATTTGAGAATCATGGGAGTTATTATGGCCATAGTTAGGATGATATTTCTCACATGTGTGATCTTTCACACCCGCTAAATCCCACACCATCTCATTATAATTCCTACTCCATGCATGATTTCCCATATTTATCCACATTAATGCTATTATGTACCTCCTTAGGGATGCAATTTTCATTATCCCAAATGGTTAGATTATTATTGATGCCAAAATTGGCCAAGGTATCCGCTACCTTATTCCCCTCCCTATAAGTATGCCTAATGTTGATATTCTTGAAATTTTGACAAATATTTATGGATTCCATAATGAAGTCCTTAATAGTCCAGCTAGGAGGAGAAAATTGATTAAGGTGATTGATAATGTTTAGTGAATCTCCTTCTAGAATCCTTAGCAACCCTTAGCCCCCATAGAGAAGCTAGGGCTTCTACATAATGGTTTATTTGAATCCCCATTTTGCTAGCATAGGCAACAACTAAGTAGCCTTTATGATTGTGAATTACACCTCCTGCAACAATCCCAGGATTACCCTTGGAGGCACCATCAAAGTTTAGTTTGTGCCAGTTAATATCAAGAGGGTTCCAATGAATCGAAGACCTATCAATGTTTGAAGTATTCCTATTCTATAGATTTGCAACTCCAATCTTCCAGTTGGAAAGAATATATTCTTCATTCTCAAGATATTTCTTATTCTTGGGAGGTTTGAATCTCTCAATATTTTCTTTAATAACATGAGAAATCTTAACAAATATAATCTTGCAATGTTGTTTATTGTTTCTGAAAATGATGTCATTTCTATCTTTCCAGATCCTCCAGATAATATGGGGCATGACTAGTTTCCAAAGTCTTCTCACAACACAGTGCTTAAAAGGAGGATTCCATTGGGTCCAAAACTAGATGAAATCCTTTGGCACAGTCTAGAAAACATTGAATTTAGAAAAGGCATAACTCCAGATCATTGAAGCATACTCACAGTGGAAAAAAAGATGCTTAATATCCTCAGACTCTTTTTTGCAAAGGTGACATCTATTTGGCATTATGAATCCTTTCTTCATCAGGTTGTCATTAGTAATAATTCTACCTCTGAGAACAAGCCAAAAGAAAAAATTAATTTTAGGGGTTAGTTCAGTCATCCAAATCTTGCTCCAATTAAACTCACTCTGGATATTTTCAAAGTAAGAGTTATAACCAGATTTGACCGTGTAATCTCCATCTCTAGAATTGTGCTGACAATTTCATCCTTAACTTCCAATTGATTCAAGGGAATGAGGTCCAATTGTTCCTGTAAAGAGGACATCATGAAGTTCAATTCATTCCTATCCACCGAGATTTGTTTCCATATATTCTTGTTACCATCAATTTCCATGTAATCAATGACCTTAGTACCATACTTATGTTCAAGGCTATCTTTGACTGCACCAAATCTATCATTGAGGCTGAAATTAGACCAATTATCCCCCCAAAAATTGATGTCTCTTCCATTTCCCACTTTCCATCTACATCCTTTCTTGATGAAATTCCTAACTTGAATCAAGTTATTCCAGAAAATGGAACCTTGGGGAAGTTGTTCATCATGAAGGAAAGAGATAGTTGTTTGTTGATCAAGATACTTGGCCTTAATTAGATCAATCCAGGGTTGTTCCTCCGAGAGCATTCTCCAACCCATTTTTGCAATTAAGGCCACATTCATTTTTCTGATATCTTTTATGCCCAGTCCCCCAATTATTTTAGGAGTGCACACTTGATCCCAAGCTACCAGGTGATATTTGAATTTTCCTCCAGCCCCTGCCATAAAAGTTTTTCTGAATCCTTTCAATTTTTTCTCTGAAGGCGAAGGAATATTATAAAGAGACATAATGTAGATAGGTAGATTTTGAAGAGTGATTTTGATAAGTAGACATTTACCAACACTGGAAAGAATGGCCCCTTTCCAACCAGCCATTTTCTTTTGGAATCTTTCTAGTAGATCATTCCAGACTTTGGTTGAGACTTTTTTAGTACCAAGGGGGAGTCCCAAATAAGTAGTGGGAAGTGAATTGATTTTACACCCCATTATTTTAGCAATTCTATGTTGTCTTTCCATAGGAGTGTTGAAAAAGAAAATTGAGCTTTTATCAAAGTTGATCTCTTGCCCAGTAGACTCATAAAATTTTAGAATGGACTTGATCACCTTAGCTTCAAGGATAGAGGCCACTAAAATTAGGATTGTATCATCCAAAAATTGTTGATGAGAAGTTGTTTGATTTGTAGAAGTAGGCTTAGTGCCTTTAAGAAGACCATCTTTAACTACTTTGTCAATTGTTCTGCTGAGGCTATCTACCATAATAATGAAGAGAAAAGGGGATATAGGATCCCCTTGTCTTAAACCCCTACTACTGGTAAAGAATCCCATCAGCTCACCATTGACCACCACAGAGAATCTAGCAGTAGAGATGCAAGCCTTGATAATTCTTCTAAATTTGTTGAGAAAACCAAATTTGGCTAGAACCTTATCAAGAAAAGACCAGGAGACTTTATCAAAGGCTTTATTCATATCAAGTTTAAGGACCATGCTTTGTTTTTTATTATTATCCATAGAATGTATAATATCATGCACCATGATCACACCATCTTGAATTATCCTTCCTCTGATGAACCCACTCTGTTGTTTTGAGATTAAATCATTCAAAATGAACTGAAGTCTAGTAGCAATAATCTTAGTAAAAATTCTATAGACAACATTAACCAGGCTAATGGGTCAGAAATCCTTGAAATATTTAGCATCCATTTTTTTGGAGCAAGCACAATGTGGGTATTATTTAGCTCTTTCAATAAATCACTAGTTCTAAAGAATTCATTTACTACCCTAAGGAGATCATCCAAACAAATTTCCCAAAACTTTGAAAAAAATTGACAGAGAAGCCATCAGGTCCTAGAGCCTTATCCCCTTCAAGAGTAAAAACAAATTTTTGAAGCTCCTCCAAAGTGAAAACTTTAGTAATGTCTTTAAATATTTGTTCCTCAATTTTTTCTTGTGGAATAGCCTCTAACAGAAAAGAGGCAACCACATCATTAGTAGCACTCTTCTCATTAAGCAATTTTTCATAGAATCTGAGAGCTTCATCCTTGATGATCTGTGGATCTTTTATGATGATGTTGTTTCCTTTAGAAACTTCCACAATCCTATTATAGGCTCTATGCTTCAAAGTGGTCATATGGAAGAATTTCATATTTCTGTCACCCTCTTTCAGCTAGATTGCCCTAGATTTAAGTCTCCATAAGGATTCTTCCTTGCTACAAACTGTGTGTAGCTCTGAGAGAATATTTTTTTCCACTGATTGATCCTCCAAAGACCTCCCCTTTGAATTTATTTTGATTTCCAAATCCTGGAGTTTCTGTTTTAATTCCTTTTTTCTCACAAAAACATTCCCAAAGATTTCTTTATTCCAGATTTTAACCTGCTTTTTGACATTTTTAAGCTTTTGAATAAGTCTAAATTGAGTAGTTCCCTCACCATCCCAATTCCACCATTCCTTAATCTTATCAAAGATGTCATCATGCTCCATCCACATCTTTTCGAATTTGAAGGAGCTCCTAGTGGGCTTAGCCCAATTGAAAAAATTTAAAGCTATCGGATTAAAGAGTGTCGGTGAAGTGATAATTTGAATTAAATGATTCTAAGATACATTTTTAAAATCGTTAAATATTTTCATAAAGCGTTTTGGTTTATGATTTTAGTTTTGACTAACTAAAGGTTCTTCCTCATTGCATTATGAGGTAATGATATGGTTATATTATTGTATAAACATGGTTACTATTAAGTTAACCTTTTCATATTCATTTATATCTTAATATAACAACATGATAAGCGAGTTTTTAATCCATGTCAATTCGATGAACTAACCATATATATATTCTCTCTTTTCTTGAGATGCGGGATGGGATAGATAAGTGATGTGATTGTTGGATATTACATGTGATTTAATCACATAATATTGATTGAAAATCCAAATACAAGTCATTGTATTTAATGTAAAATGAAAGCCTTATTTCATAGATTTTGAAGGCATTCTACCTATCTGTAATAATCTACAAACTATTGTAATATATGAGAAAAATATTAATTCTTCCTTATTGAGTTTAATAAATACATTTATTATTTATAATATTTATGTGAATTATAATAATGCTTTTATGTTATTTTCTAACACTGGTATATTCTCTTGAAATTTATTAAACTTGATGTGAAAAGTACAACATTATACTTGTAAAAATATTACGGTAAGTTATGACAATCATTATAATTAATTATTTAATGGAATTTACTATAACAATATGCATGATAAAATCATTATCATGTTTAAATAAATGAGAAAAATTAAAAAAATATTTTATGGGAAGTGGTATAAAGTTATGAAATTTATGACATTTCATTTGTAACTTAGTTAAAATATGATTAATTAATTAATTGATCAATAAGCATAGTAAAAATATGGATAATGGGATTGTGATAATCATAGTCGTACCTTCATGAAAACAAAACTTTATTTACAAAATATTGGTGTCTCAATAACTTATGCATTATTTCCCTAACTACTAATTAGGATAGTAATAAGTGTAATGTGATTAATACATTTATGTTATATGACAATTTTAAGTTGTCTTAACACTTAAGTACTTATATATTTCACTTAAATGGATACACACATCTTAGATAACAAAATTATGAGACTAAAAGATACAATTAGGAAGATATTGGATCGTTAGAAAAGAGGACAATTAAAATAAACCTAGTCCTACCAACAAAAAAATATGTTGCAACGCTAGGGCTTAAGATGCTTCATAAGTTAGTAATGTGTTAAGTTACTATAAATATTTTTGTAAACGAATACTATGACTTAACATCAAAATGATGGAATATATGTAGTGTTAAGATAGTTTTGTGTAATGAAAGTATGGGTTCTACATCCTTCCTATCCATTCAATTGAACCATATCAATACCATCTTAGGATGGTTACGAGAAGAGTAATGAGTTTTTATTAATGAATTTCATTAGCTATTAATTATCTTTCCGATAGCAAAGTCCTAAGATGGGATCGATAACATACTCTTGAATCAAGAGGCAAGTCCTTTTAAATAAGATAATTTAACCTTTAATATAGAAAACTACGATCCCAATAAATGTCTAGATATGGTTATGTATTGATAGGACAATTTTCATTTTACTTATGTGCGATCATGAGATCTAAGCATGTAATTCATTACTAGAAAAAATTGGTATAATTAGTTTAACTAGTTGATTACACTGTCAGTTCATTGAGTTCCTAACTAATTGTGTGAGATGCTAGATGAAATTTAGTTGACTTATTTACAGGTAGAAACTTAGGAACTACACTTATTTCTCAAACCTATTTAAAAATAATTAACTAATTGTATACAAGCTATACACACTTGTTTAGAGTGATTTTAAAGGGGATTGGGTAGATATAATTTAGCTTTACAACTACATATAGTTATATTATTATAAGATGGATTGTAAACTTTATTTTATGTTGGATTATAATTGTTTCTAGTTATAAATAATTAAAGGCATTAAATGGGATTAAGGGGGTTGTTTTAAAAGAAAGAAAAAAATATTTCACTTAGAGTAATTATAATGAGGGTGTTATAATCATACCAAGCCTGAAAGGCTTGTTTAAGGCCATAAAGAAACTTGTTTAACTTGAAAGTAAGGGAGGGATCATGGACATAACTTAGAGGTTGTTCCATGTAGATATCTTCCTCTAGGTCCCCATAAATGAAGGCATTCTTGATGTCCATCTCGTGGACTTACCATCTATTCATATGAGTGATGGTGAGGATCATTTGAATTGAAGTTATCTTTACAACCAAAGAAAAGGTTTCTAAGTAATCTATTGGATCCTAATTTTACACCCCTGGGGAGGATGACAACAGTTTCATAGGGTAGGAAGGTATAGAGGATGATAGACTATGTGATACATGTCATTTTCAACCAAGGAGGTGTTTTACATTGTCTTTGGAACCAAGCTCTTGGGATGATTAGGAGACGTGTACAGAGGGGATGGCCTAATCTTGTTGATTATGGTTTTACCTTAAACTAGGGTGAGAGGACCCATTGGGTAATCTGGGTGGAGGGAGGAAATTTTGTGCTTAATATTTTATTTATTTTGTCAAATGGTGGTTCAATTTGAGATATGTATGGCCATGAATATTACATTCACTCATAACAATTATCACAAGAATATCATATATATTTAATACATCACACATGAGTTACTAGAGATAGAAAATCTTAGTTGTCCTTGCATTAATTTTGATGTGAACCAAGGTGGGAAGAAGTATCTTCAATGATACTTGGAAATAGAACAACATGACACAAATTTTATTTTTAAATGGAAGTGTGATGGTGTGTGGAAAGTATAATAGGTCTTATTTATAAACGAGGGGAGTAAATGATGGTTGATGTTCTACAACAAAGCATCAACAATTACCATGACAATATGTTATTCTAGAAAGTAAAGAACATGTGATTAAGTACTAACAATTTTTAAATGACAATATTTGCAGTCATTGATACTCAACTGTAAATATTTTGGGGACAATCTCTAAAAAACTTAAAATAAAATTTTATGCAAGAATTCTAATCAAGTATTTATTTCCCATATTATCATATGCCAAAGATACACTTAAAGGCTAACAAAAATCATTTAACCAAGAGGTTTTAGCATTTATTTATAACCACATCAGATATTACATAGTAAATATTACAAGGAACTAATGATTTAGTGACCAAAAATATGCAACTTAACATAAATTTGATCTAGTGTACAAGATAAAGAAGTAATGAACAAAAATTACAGTAAAGATTATAACTCGTTAGTCAAATTTCAACATACAAGATCTAGAACACAAAACTAGAATCATAAGCATGTGTATTTCATTCAAAATTTCAATATCTTGACAAGGCGACATGAATTAAATTCCCTCAATGTTCACCAATGGTTGTATAGTGCAAACACCTTGACACAAAAAATTGAAAAATCATAGTTTATATGTATTCCACATAAGAAATGGAAACATGCAGAGTTAAAATATTTTCTTTTCAACTTATCAAATATTAAAATAACCCCCCTTGATATGAGGACAGACCCTCATATTTATATTAAAAATTCATGGATTCACATTTCAATTTCCCCCAAAATTATCAATAGAATAATCCTTTCCTTCATAGCAAAGGATCCTAAGCTCTCATCAAAGTGGGAATGCATCTTGTTCAATTGTAAAGATCCTATTTTCCGTTACTAACTTTTGGAATCAATTTTTACTTTTCATTACATATGTGGACATTTATAAAGTAGTTAGCTTGTGTTGCTAAATTTTTTACCATATTTTTCACACTTTGTCACAATCATATATGTGTCCAGTCAAAATTGTTTATCTCCTAAAATCACTCCTTTAATTGATTTGATTTTTACCTTTTTCAAAATACACTTTGAGAAAGGAATGATTATGGGTAATCTTTTGAATTTTATTTTTTCCTGATGAAATATATTTAACAGACTAAAATAAAACCCATTTTCAAGATATCATTCCATTCTCCCCTTTTCTAATTTGTGTTGAGAATTCAAACTAATCATGTATTTAATCCTGACATGATACTTCACATAGATTTCCCTGGGATTCACTTTATTATAAATTCTCACTTATCATCTATGAATTTTCAAGTTATTTGTAGGATTATAACTAGATTTTATTACAAAACAATTGGTGGCAGTCCTTTATTTTGAGAAATGGTAGACATTGATCTAGGAGAAAATTTGAAAGAGATATCCTCATAAAATTTGAATTCAATCTTCAATCTCTCTAGTCCAAGAGAATAATTTATCATGATGTTGTTCATGATTGAAGACCAGGAGGATCCCACAGACTACTAAATCCCTACTTAATATGGTTAGATTTGATGAGGAATCTCATCAAAATGAATCCCTTATTTTTTTGTTCCAAATTATATTTCATCATTTATTTCACCTAGAGGACTATATAGTTCCCAAGTAGTTAATGAAGTTTTGGATCCATTGCAAGCCAACTATCAATACAAACACCATTCATATATCCCCCACATTCTTCACTAAGGAATTGGTAGAGAAATTAATATGATTTGATGTTCATGTAGTATCGATTCAGAGCCTTAAGAGGATATATCCTCAATTTCTCATAAATTTATTGAGTTAGATAAAAGTCTTGTTGTCCTTGAAAAGGATTCTATGAATTATTCCCTAATAAAAATTTTGCAATACCTTCTTCTTCATTGAATTATAGAGTGTCTTCACCTCTAGTAAACTTTACTGAGGGCCTTTACCTCAGCCAAAGAAATGAAAAAGGGCACCACTAGCTCTTGTTAATGCACCCAAGCATGTTTCTATAAATCCAAACCGATGTTCCCAATCCATCTACATATTCTAAAATTGGTGTTTGTCAAGGTAATAAGATGTATCTAAAAGGAGGGCTCAACCTTATTCAATGGGATTCATATTATAAGAATAAATGTGAATTGGTTATGATTTTGGAAGGCCTAAGGGAAAGCATGGAAGATCTTATGGATAAGGGTATGTATCATGGATTAGTTGGAGATATATAATGTGTGCATGGATCTCAAGACCGCAAGGAATTTGAGTTTAGGAAAAATAAGTTAGCTCTTCTTCCTGCCTATAGATAGGAATTTGTAGTCATAAATTTACCATATGCTAATCATAAAAACTTTTTGCAAATGTATACAAAACTATTTATATTTATTCTAAGGGTAGAGGCCTCTATAAAATACCTTTTGTATTTAATGTATACATATGTTACAAGTTTCTTGCAATAGCTCCTATTTCACTCAATTCCTTTTTATAGGCATCAAATCTTGTGATCATGTGAATAAGGAAATCATTATCAGGTCCAACATGAAATTCAAATATAAGTTCATGTTCTCTTAATAATTTCTCCAATTTACTTATAAAACTTTTATTCTTCTTCAGTTTCTTAGTAAATTTAGCTATTATTCCTTCTAAATTAACATACCATTGAATCATAGAATAATTGAAACATGAATGACTTATCTATGATCCTCCTTTATTATGTTTATGAAAGATTCATATTAATTCATATACATTCATGTTTTCATATGTGATCGATCCTAGAATTGGCATTATTTTCCCAATCCTAGAATCGGGTCTTCGGTGTGCTCCCCTTCCTTATCTCTCATTGTGGTGAGCTCAGTGATGCATTGCTTTAGATTTTTCATCTTTAATTTGATGACTCCTTCATAATTATTTTTGTCTCCTCTTCGGTTCACGGGGACAATACCTTCATCTTCCACCAAATAATGATTCGCTTGATTTTCTAGCTCAAGTTTATTGAAAATTCCTTCCCGATAACCGAACTCATCCCGGATTTTTTATTTGATCCTTTTCTTCATCTTTCAGCTTTGAGAGTTATTTGTAACATTCCCAAGTGTTCATTATGGATTTTTTTCCTTTATTTTTAAATTCTTCCTTCCACTTTATGGTAGCATTGGTTATTTCTCTTGATTCATCAGTTGTTGTTAGGGTCTCTGAGGTTATGAAAATGGATATTTCATGTCCTTAAATAGGAGGTTGTAACCATTTTTACACCTAGGTTTATAGAACACCAACCTTTTCTCTTAATTTTTTTTTGGTTTCCTTATCCTTGTCAATCTTCTGGATAATGCCCCCTATGGCCATTTTATCCTCTTATTTCAAATTATTTGTGGTTGGTTTCCCTAATGGAATATGTGTAACTTGATAGTCACTCATTGTAACTTTAGATTTTAGTATATTTCGTTTGGGTGTATAAATATCCAATATCCTATGCCCTTAAATGATCTATATGGATTTTGGAGAGTATCCTATATTTCTTTGGGGATATTTTGGGTCTTGAAAATAGAACATTTTCAATATTAATAGTCTCTACTTAGAATGTTTCCTTTTCTTCCCTTGGGATAATTTCTCCCAACCATCCTGTTGTAGGGGAATTTCTATGTTTTAAAATTTTTCATACATACTGTGGTGTGCTAGAATAAACCACAATTTCCTTAGAAGCAACATTAGGGACTTGAAGATATAAACTATATCTGGGGAATTTATTCTTCACCTCTACTTTCGTTGATTCAACATGTGATGCACTTGTTCCTTCATGCACCTTCTTTTGTTCATCAACTATAGGTTCTTTAGTTAGTACCACTATAGGAGTAGGTTCTTGAATTTCATCACCATCTTTTTGTTCACCTTGCTTGTAGACACCTTATGAATTTTAATAGCTTTGTTGAACTTTTCCAATGCTTCTTATATGGGTTAAATAATATAATTATTTTTTTGATTTGGTATTTACCTCTTCCTGAGGTTGTGCTTTTGTGAAGACAGTTACTTCCATAGATGATTCTTCTGTAGCCTTTAACTTTAGTGGAAATTTTTCAATTGTGGGTACTCTAACTCTAATTTGTTACATACTTTGAATTTTTACCTACTTCCACACCATATATTTATGAGGTTTCCATCAGCTAGTTTTCCAAGGGGGTAACAACAACCTCTTTTTTAGTTTCCAAAATTTGTACCAAGTTAGTAGATTTTGATACATGTGTTTCTTTTTCTTCATCCACATCAACTATCTCAATTTGTGGATTTTTTCCTTCTTGAGTTGGTGTTGTAATAGGAGCTTCTTATACCTCATATAGTGGGAATAGATCAATCACTTCAACTTGTGATTTTTCTCCTTCATGAGCTAATGTTTCAATGCAATTTTCATGCCCCTTATCTAATGTAATTGATTTAATCACCTCTTATTCCTCAATTTATTTTCCATTTCCTCTCCTAGTTGGGATTTTTCTAGCCTCCAAGGTCTTTGTAGCTCTCTCTAAGGGTTATAAAACCATATCCTTCTTATTTATTTAAAAATACTTGACACTAGATTCCTCTTTCTCTTCACCACTTTGTAATATAAACTTTTGGTCAATATCAGGTAAATACCCCCTCATTATCTTGCCTTTACTAGAATATCCTAGAAAATATGTCATAGGAGTTCTATTTTTGAAGCACCTGATACCTTATCCTATAGTGGGACAACCTATGTGATGGGTTCTTATTTCATGGTTTTTATTAGTATCTCCTAAGCCTTTTGGGTCAAGAGGGACATAGAGGTACCTATTTTACTTATAAAATCATTACAATCCTCTATTATTCTATTTGTTGGATTATTGGAAGGAATCAAAGGTTATTTCCCGTATCCATTTGGATTGCTCCATGTTTTGAAGGAGGAAGATCCTCCTGAAGAATTATTGTATCCCTATACTCTTGCAGTACCTTAGTGTTATATAATGAAAAATCCAAACCTTTTCTTGTTAACCATGTCAATGTTCTCCTCATTACATGTGCAGTTTTGGTATGTAGTCATGTTGTTTCATTTTTATTCCAATAAAGTGGCTCAATTGGTTTCCCTGTCAAATTCATTTCAATATAATATTGTCTCATTATATATTTCTCATCCACAAAGTCATAGAGTACAACTATAATTTTGTAGTCAATCACATGTTGTAGAGTCATTCTAGAGAAATATCTTAGTCTAAATTCCTCTTCATCTTTGTAATTCATCCAAAAATATTCATAGTGTGATTCATGCTCATATGAGCTTCCTAGGACTGAGCTCATCACCCGTCGATATCATAGTTAGGCCTTGGTTGAAAATTTTCCATCTCTAATCTATTCATCTCTTCATCTAGAAGTTTTGCCTTTATGATTTTTGTGCATGTGTATCTCCCTATTAAGATTGGGAACTTGATATTGGTCTTGTTTTTACCAATTATAAGCTTGTTCATTTCGCTAACTACATTAAGAGATATAAAAGTTCCCATTTTTCATCTAAGTATCTAGGCAACATATAAGGGTGCCCCTGGAAACCACTTACCCTTATGTAAGTAAAAAAATATGAACTAGATAAATTAGTATCATAATCATTGATTACTTTCTTGACATTTGTAGATATTCTAAATTGTTCCCATTCTAGTTTGAAAAGGCATATAATGGGTGCAAAGAAAGAATCATTTATCTTTCTAAAATTTCCCTTGTGATTCTCCAAGTTCAACTAAGGGTATACATCATACACCCTATGGGTAGTGAAATATTTCATTCTTGGGATTCCTGGGAGTTCCTTATGGCATGCAACATTATAAACAAGGTAAGACATCATGTAAAACTTGCACCTGGTTATAATGCCTTCCTTGATTTTTACACCGCCATATTGTTGAGTTGATTATGGATAGATGTGCTTATAAAATTTTCCCAAAAATCTTCTTAGTGATAAATAGAATGAGTGAGATATGGTTAAACATCCAATCTTGGAAGTCATAAAAATCCTTCAAGCCTATAATTATACTTAGTAGAGTGATGAGGTATTCAATCTATTCCATAAATTGTGAATGACCTAGCTTTTTGGGACCTCGGTTGATGAACCTCTTTTTTATTACCAACTAACTATTCATAATCCTAGAATAATTGACATGTTTGGAATTTCATAGGCCTTATGCTGAATGTATGTCAATTTTCACTACCCTCTCAACTTTGGGTAATCCCAATATTATTCTAAATGTCTCAGGTGATAATGAGAGAACTCTAGCACCACTTCCATCCAATACTTCCTTGGTTTCTGGATTGTAATTTTCAGCACAAGTCCATACCAATTATGGGAAATGTATTGAGGGTGGGAAAGTGGTATCCAAGGTAATACTACTAGCATTGATTTCCTCCATCTTATCGCTTCTATTGGGAGAACAAAATCTTTTCGGAAATATCCTAAATCAATACTTCCTAGATTGGTGTCTCATTACTTCATCCAAATTGCTAGCAATTTGTGAAGTAATATGGGTTCCAATTGTTCTTATCTTCATATTTCTTGGTAAAAAAGGAAATTGATTATCTAGGTACTATGGATATTAGGTGAAGAATTAGGTGTGGGAGAAAAAATTAAAACCATTGGTGTTTATTGAAAACCCTTATGAGCAAACAAAAACTCAAACAATCTTTCAATTTTTTCAGGGGACTTAACCATATGCATGTATTTCTTCAAGATACCAATCACTTGTATACATTTATCAATTCAATTTTCCTAAACACCACTCTTTACAATCCATTGGCTTAATCTCACAATCCAAATTTGTAATTTTAGGGGCTCCAGAGTTCTCAATTTTGTTGCAAAAAGTATAAGTATGAAAGACATGAAAAATTTCAAACCTATAATACTTTCATTTGAGAAAAATTAATGGTGGAATCCATAAATGCATTTTATTCAATCTCACTTGTTGATCTCTACCTTTTCTTATTTGAATGATAATAGTCCATGTGTCCATTTTGGTAGGGAACAAAGCTCAAGGCTTATTTTTCATTCTTTTATTAACTAAAAAATTGTAAAACTGCAAAGTCATACACGGTACCTAATATCAAGCTATATTGATAGGATGATATGTTTCCTTTATCATGCCTTAATGGTTCAGATGTAGTTTGTAATTTTGCATGAAGTGTGAAACCTGTAAAGTGCGAATATTATTGAGATGCCCACTTTTGTATTGTGTTGTTATAATGACGGGTGTTTATTTCAAGCCCGGGGCTTTGGATACGCTTTACATTTTTAGATATGTTATATGATATATAAAATTGTAATATCAAAAATCAACCTCGCTCTTTCCTTAGAGGATTTCATAATATATTCTGTATCGAGAATCGGGATATATTTTTATTTAGCATTTTTACACATAATGCAAATATACTTGATGGATCTTCCCATGTGAAGATTCCCAAAGAATGTCATGTCATTAGGTGAGGGGAATAAAATTGTATTTTAACACATATGAATGAAATGTGGTTTTTGCGAAGGAATGAAGCCATGTTTAAATTTTCATGTATTCATATGTAATACTTCTAAGCTTCAAGTACATCTATCTAAAATTATTTGAACCATTACTATCTCATAGATCATGAAAACTTCTTAAAAGAGTTAATGTGTAAATAGTACTACAAATTTTACTCGACACAAGTTCATTTTGACTCAAAAATGTAGTTTGAAGAAAAACATTTCTTTAGTCATGGAACTTATGTAAATTAGAGTTCAAGGGTACAATAAAGATCTTGGAAGAGTCAACTCAGTTTTATATATAGGTTCAAAATTAGTACCAACATCAGCTCCAGATCAAGGATGGGCACCCCCTTTCGGTACCACAAGAACAACAAATCCAATTTTACAAAATATAGACCACGTGCTTAATCCATTGGGTAAGGATTCATGAGGAAAAGCACACATGGAATTTTAAATGGATACATAATATGTCATAAGTATAATGATAATAAACGAAATTTGATCATTGTAGAATAGAGCACAAAAAGTAAATAAGAAAATAAAACAACAAAATTGTACACTATATAAAACCATACTTGAATGTTTAATTTAGTCCAAGAATTCCTGGAGATGCCTACCATTGATAGGAAATTCTAGCAAGTGTCCCTCCAAGTCTCTTAGGAATAAAATTTTCTCTCTAATCCTAATGTCAATGGAGTAAGGTCCCATCCACAAGGCATCAAATTTTCCATGTTTTCCTTTGTCTTCATGCATGTTATCCTATAATAGAACCAAGTCTCTAACATGAAAATTTCTTGGAGTAACCTTTTTATTAAATATTTTCTTGAGATTTTCCCTGAACTTAACATGCCTTTGATGGGATTCCCTTCTTACTTCATCCAAATCCATAATCTGGTTGATTTTGGATTCATAAGGATTTACTCCTTCCCCATCCTCTAATTGTTACATGAATTGATAAGTAGATAGTTGTAAGTGAAGGGGAAAAAGATCTTGAACCCCATAAACTAATTCAAAAGGGATCTTACTAGTAGATCTTTTAGTGGTAACTCTATCTACCCATAGTGAAAACTTGATCTGCTCACCCCACTTTCTTTTATTCATTTCTAATGTTCTCCGAGGATTTTGAGTAGGTTATTGTTGCTTGATTGTTCCTACCAATTTCCTTGGGGATTGTAGTTTGATGCATAGGCCAAGGTTATGCCATACTCATGACACATTGTTTCCAATGGTTTTTCTTTGAAACTCATGGAATTATCAACAACCAACTTGGTGGGGACCCCAAATATGTAAATTATGTGATTGAGGATGAATTCCATAACCACTTGATGAGTTTCCTTCTTGGTAGGGATAACTTCAACCCATTTAGTGAAATAATCAGTGGCCACCAATATCCATTTATGACCTATACTTTAATAGTTTTATATTTCACCTATAAAATATAATCCTCATTGTTTGAGTGGATCCACCTTTGAGATAGGATACAGGAGAATAGATCTAGTATTTTTCATCCTTCATGAAAACCATTGGCAACTTTCACATTTTTGAACTAGAAGAGATACATATTTGAAAAGGGAAGGCCACTAATAGCATATTCTTAAGATTTTATGGGTAGTAAATATTCCAGTAAAATGGCCTCCACACAACTCTCCATGAAACTCAACAATTATTTTGGGAGCCTCGTCCTATGTAACACATCTCAACAAGAATCCTTTTGGGCTCTTCCAAACTAGTCCATGATCAGTCAAAACATATTTTTCGGACACCAGCTTGAGTTTAATCCTTTATTTTTTTCTAGGAAAGTAGGAAAATTCAGGATTCTTAGGTAGTATACTATGTATTTGTACCAAGATGAGGTACTTACTTTTTCATGAGGGTGTTTCTCATCCTCATCAACATTGTGTATCTCAACTATCTGTAAATTTCTTTCTTCCATCATCCTAGCCAAGCCCAAACCTCTAACCATCTTTGTAGTCTAAATCTCCATATCATACTCTTGAAGTTTGTTCACCCACCTACACCTCTTTCTTTACATCTCCATTTGAGATAGGATATCCTTTACCATTGTATGAGGCACATAGGCTATGATTTTGGAACTCAATTATATAGGGTCTAAAAATTTAGTAGCTTTTACCAAGGTAAAAGCTTGTTTCTCCATAATAGAGTATTTCAACTCAAACCCCTATAAGGATTTATTAAAAAAGGAAATGGGTTTCTCATGTCCCTCTTCATACTTATGTAATAATATAGAAGCAATTGTATTTTTGAGGCAAAATAAAACATCTAAAACTCCTTTTTATAATCAGGGCTAGTTAATATGGGGGTAGTTTTGAGTGCCTCCTTTATTTCTTCAAATTTTTGGATAGCCCCTTCTACCCACTTAATGACTTAATATTTATTTAGCATGTTGGTGATGGGGAGAGTGATATAAGAAAAATTAGAGATAAAAATTCTCACGAAAAATTATTTTTCCAAAGAATGATTGGATTCCCTTTTTAGACATTAGGATGGGGACATTATCAATCACTTCCACCCTTTCCGGTTCTATCATAACTCACAAGATCCCTCTTTTGACACTATCTTTCCTAAAAAAAATTCCCTTTTTACCCCAAAATGACACTTATTTGGATTTAATGATATCCCATATTCTCTACATGTGATCAATATCTTTTCAAGGTGCTCTGAATGGTCACCCCTTTTATTGAGAAGATAGCTATAGAATTTTTATAAATTACAATGAAATAATTAATAAAACCAGAGAAGGCCGCATCCATGGAATTTTTAAAATTTTCTCCAACTTTCTTTAATCTAAAAGGCATCCTAACATAGACATATGTTCCTCAAAGGATGGTGAAATCAATTTTGAATTATTTTTATTGTTTCACCACCACATGGTTATAACATAAGATTCTTTTTACCTTTTGTATCATATTTTCCATCTTTGGTAATGGGTAACTATCTTGTAGTGATGATTTTTTTAAATTCCTAAAATCCACATAAATCCTAATATCCCCATTCAATTTTCTAACTAGTACCAAGTTTACCATCCATGAGGAGTACCTATTGGGTTAGATTATCCCACCATATTTCAAAAATTTTAACTCCTATTGCATCATAGTTACAAGGATGGAGTTAATAGGCATTTGTTTCTTACTAAAGTTCTTGGTATGAGCTTCCAAATGTATCTCGTGTTAAAAAAAATATTCCCTACAATCCTTTAGCTTAGAATAAGACCATGTAATAAAATCCTAATACTTTCTATGTAGTTTGGTATAAGATTTTATTTATTTTTTATTCATGTTGCTTCCTAACCATACCTTTCTTGGATCATAAGAAGTTCTCAAATTTATTCCACAACATATCTAGGTACATGGATAGGCTTTCTTATAACTTTTCTGTATTGTCAAAATTTGATTCAAGGATAACAATTCCTCTATGGATAGTGTTTGTTTCCAAGTGAATTATATCCTTCCCAAAGAGGGTTTATTTTCCTTTTCACAACACCACCATAGGTTCTAGGTCAATAAGTTGATATTAAAATCATCCTTGCAATTTAATAACCTTTGGATTTGAGGATCATCTTCAAAAATATGCCAATGTTAAATTTTATCAGGGATTGAGGTCCTAACCAACACTTATACCTTATAATTGTAATATGGAGACACTATTTTATTATCATATTGAGAATCTAGGACATCCAATTTTTCAGCTACTACATTCTAACTTCTCTCATGGTAGAGGAGATTGAAAGAATTAAATAATTTAATGAGTTCTCGGACTACATACTTATATTATTTAAACCTCTAGTTTTTTGTTGTATAAATTTTTCTAACTTGTTTCACAATTTACTCAAAATATCATTTGACAATGAGATATTTAATACCATGTCTCCATGAAACTCTTAAACTAAGGAGTAATTCTTCATATTCAGCTATATTTTTGGTACGTTCAAATTTTAATTTGAAGGATAAATTGAAAGAACCATGGTTTGGAGAATTCAAAACCACTCTAGCTCCATTTCAAATACTAGAACATGCTCCATAAAAATTCATAGTCCATGGGATATTAGAATTTCCAAGGTGTGTATTTACATCCATACATTTATATTCAAAATCAACACATCATATAAAGTTACATAAGGCTATACCAACAAATAATACTTCATAAGAAGCATTCAGAGGATCTTCAATAAGGTGCAAAAATTTATCACTTGACTAGATTTAATTTCAAGGGTATGGAAGAAAAATACATGTCTATTTGAACACTACCTCCTAGACTAGCAACCCATTTTCTAGATAACAACATGACTTGTTTAGCAAGGAAGTCAACTATAACCACATTCATAATTAAATATTTACCAGGATAAGAAACAAGTTTTACTTCCAAACCTTTGAAATATCTAATAAAAGTTACCTCTCTTGAATCCATAGAAAAACATTTCCCAAAATCATCTGTTATCTTGATATCTAACTCATTCATAACTACTAATGGCATAATGTTGCAAGAAGCTCTTGAGTCAAACATAAAATTATGGAAAAGCATTTCATTGACAATAAGGGTGGATAAGAAAGGATCTAAATCCAATTTTGATTCAAAAGGGAGGTTCCCAAGTATACTTTAGGAGGAAACTTTGTGTCTTCATGATTTTCTTTGATTCCAGCCTCAACAATAGTAGGAGTCACATGTTACTTGCAATTATCTATTTTACAACTACATCCTCGTTTAATCCCAAATATTCAAATTTCATTCTTCTATGTTGAAGAATTCTTAGTAATTCCATAATAGGGATAGTAATTTTATTTGGCTTAAAATTTTTGCCATATCACATGTTGTATACTTGGGTAGGGATGTATTGGGAGCAAGTGTGACTAATTGTTTTGATGGAATATTATTTCTTGGGTTAGAGAAAAACTATGGGATTTGGAGTAATAACAAGGCCTTTTTCTAGTATATGTCTATCAAGATTATCCTTTGAGCCATTAGTCAAGATAGGAATTTTTACATTAGGAGTAAGAATATGTCCTTTGAATTACCTATTACACACATTATACTCCTTTTCTTGGGAAACAACAAAATTTCTTAAAAAAATTCTATCGTCCTTTAATGGAATTTCATTGTAATACTTTTAAATAATTAATGCTCTTAGATATTCAAAATCATGATTTGGAAGCTCAAAATATTTATCCATATCAATATTAGCATTAACTACAGAGGGGAGGAAGAATAACTAATTAGTACATGAGCCCAAAAAAAAATTGTTCTAGCACAAAAGAGCTTAGTAGAAGAGGCCCCTTATATTGAATCATTTTGAAACTCCATCATACATACATCACTGAAATTAGCTTCATCATCATCATAATTATTTTTGTTGGCCTACTCACAAAGAGGGTGAGGCAACATATGTTTATCAAATTAATCAATAGTGTGCTCTTCTGATATGACACAAACTCTTGCCATCAAAGGATCAGGGTCTACTTTGTTATCTCTAAAATCATGTTGCTTATTTCCTAAACCCATAGGTCCTTTTCTTTTGTACTCATTCCAATGAACTCCTTTGGGATGATTCAGAAATCTATTTTGTCTAGGGTATTGATGTTGAGCTTGAGGATTTGGGGTTAACCATTTTTCTTATCTAACGATTTTGTATGAGATCTCCTTAACTTCCCGAGCTAATGTTTTTACCATTTCTTCTTAATCCACAAATTTACTTACTTGAGGCTTTTCGGATTCACCAACTTGAAAATTTCTCTTTGGGAGGTTTCCTAGTTACTTTGATATTATTTTCTATCTATATTTCCATAGAAAAATATTTCCTCATAGTCTGAGGGGCCTTGTCTCTTAAATAATAAGTTTCCTTTTTATCAAATACATCAAAGTATTTTATTAAACAAGTGTCATCTTTGTACCTTACGTTATTTGGTAATCTATTCAAAGTCTTGTTGAACCTAGTATTGAAATCCTGTACACACTCATTAGGATTCTTCTTAATGTTTTAAAATTATGATAGAAGAAACTTGGGATCAATTTTATCCTCATTTTGTAGTCTAAAATCAGTTTTAATTTCACCCCAAGAATCAATTGAATTTGTAGGTAATGAATTGTACCACTCTCTAGCATCTTCCTCTAATGTATGTATAAACAATTTAAAATACATGTCTTCAAACTCAAATTCATAATCATCCATGATATTTTGGAAGAATTTAAGATGTTGATCTTCACTAATAGCATTATTCCCCTTGAACCGAGGCAACCTATTTCTGATCTCATTTGACACTTCATTAGGATAACCTACCATACCATTGAAATTGATTGTTTCGTATGGAGAGACTGCAAACAGATCTCTAGATGGAGGGTGATCCATACTATTTCATGGTGGATTTTCAAATGGAGGGTTTAAATGGTGGGGAAATAGAGGTATTTGGGGTAGGTGGGTATGTTCCACACAATGAAATCATTTTGGGGACTCAAAATCACAAAATACTCTATTCTATTAAGTAAACAAATATGAAAGATGAGAAATACCCTTGTTATTTATAATAAATGTGCCCTTTTGAAATAAATAATGTAAACAAGCTTGAGGGATATTTTTATCATATGTGATAGAGTAATTTTTTATCCAAATAGGTTAGATCCAAAGCATTGAACACCCTTTCCTTTTGAACTTTGACCACCGACATGTTTCCAAATTTTATTGCTTCTTAAATGTGCACATTCCAATTTTAAAAGTAACCTTCTAGTAGGGTTAGATCTAAAATAGGATCTTCTTCCTTCCAGTTTTGTAAAGGGAGAGTTAATCAACAAGGTATATGGGATGAAAAATTTACACTGGTCTAATTGAGATTTCTTTGAAAGGTGGACCCACCACTATATCTATGCACTCTAGAGATATATATTAACACAAAATATTTTGAAAAATAATTCTTCATGATCTACTATGAAAAAAATTCTCAGCGAATTATTTTTGGAATCCTCAATAGTTTTGAAGACCAACTTCTAGTATACTCATAGAATCACAAGCTTTATATAATGTTTTGTTTATAAATTAAAGAGAAGTGATTTATAGAATACTGGTCTCTATTTTAAGAATTTTAGTATTTTTTCTTTAAAGATAAGTGTCATTAACCTTTTATATAGTAAAGTGTCCTCAGTAAACGATGCCAAAAACATATTGGCTACCAATTTAACACCCCTTGTTGTCTAACATCACTTTCAGAGGGTAAGAAGGCCTAAAGGATGAGATATTGTGTGATACATGTTGTTTACAACCGGGAGGTGTCTAACATTCTCTTTGGAACCAAGATTTTGGGATGATTAGGAGGCACTTACAGAGGGGATGGCATGATCATGCTAATATTAGTTTTTCCTTAAACTAGGGTGAGAGGAACCATTGGGTAACTTGATTGGAAGCGGAAAATTTTTTCTTAATCCTTTATTGATTTTGTCAAATTGTGGGTCAATCTGAGCAAAGTATGGCAATGAATATGACATTCACTCACAAGAGTTGTCACAATAATATCATATATATAATTAATTCATCAGACACATGTTACTAGAGACAAAAAAATCTTAGTTGTTATTGCATCACTTTTTATGGGGACATGGGTGGGAAGAATTATCTTCAATGATGTTTGGAAATAAAACAACATTGTGGTAAATGGATTTTTAAATGGAAGTGTGATCATGTGGGGAAAGTAGAATAGGTTTGATTTGTAAAGGAGGGGAGTAAATTATGGTTGATGTTCGCAACAAAGGGTCAATAACTACCATGATAATATACTATTCGGAAAGTAAAGAACATCCGATTAAGTAGTAACAACTTTTAAATGGAAATATTTACATTCATTTATACTCAATTGCTGCAAATATTTTAAATAAAATATCTAAAACACTTAACATAAAATTTTATGCAATAATTCTAATGAAGTATTTATTTCTCCTATTCTCATATGCAAAAGATACATTCAAAGGATGAAAAAAACATCTAACCGGGAGGGTGCAAAGCATGGTTTTATAACCACGTCAGATATTTCATAGTAAATGTTAGAAGGCAATAATGATTTAGTGACCAAAAAGATCAAACTTACCAAAAAAATGATCTAGTGTACTACATACAAAAGTAATAAACACATAATTGAAGTAAAAATTGTAACTTGTTAATAAAATTTTAACATATAAGATCTAGAACACAAAAATAGAATCATAAGAAGGCATATTTCATTCAAAATTTCAATTTCTTGACAATGGGACATGAATTAAATTGCCTTAATGTTCACCAATGGCTATACGGTGAAACCACCTTTACACAAAAACTTGAAAACTCAGTTTATTTTTATTCCATATTAGAAAATGGAAACATGCAGAGTTACATTAATTTATTTCAACTTCTAAAATAGAAAACTAACCCCCTTGATATGAGGACATGACCCTCATATTTATACAAAAACTTCATGGATTCACATTTCAATTCCCCCCCAAAATTAACAAGAGAATATTCCTTTCCTTCATAATAAAGGATCCCAAGATCTCATCAAAGTGGGAAGGGATCTTGTTCAACTACAAAGATCCTATTTTTGGTTACCAAATTTTAGAATGAGTTTTTACTTTTCTGTTACAGATGTGGATGTGAAAAATAGTTAGCTTGTGTTTTTAAATTCCTTTTTGTCTTGTTCACACTATCACAATCATACATGTGTCTATTCATAATCGTTTATCTACTGACATCACTCATTTAATTTATTTTATTTTTTACATTTTTTAAAATACACTTTGAGAAAGAAATGATTATGTGCATCCTTTTGAATTTTATGTTTTCCTCGTAAAATATCTTTAATTAGACTAGAAGAACACCCTTTTCCCCATTTATCATTCTCGCTCTCCCCTTTTCCAATGCGTGTTGAGAATTCAAATTGATCCTTAATTTAATCTCGACATGATACTTCACAAAGACTTCCTTGGGATTAATTTTCATATAAATCTTCACTTATCCCATGTGAATTTGCAAGTTATTTGTAGGATTATAATTGGAATTTCTTACAAAAGAAGTGGTGACATTCATTTGTTTGATCAATGGCATAAACGGAGTGGGAGGAAATTTTAAAGAATTGTCCTTAAAAACTTTGCATTCAATCTTAAATATCTTTGGTCCGAGTGAAGCATTTTATAGGCACCTGTATTTTGGTCAAAGCACTATTATTCTTAATATTGCACTAGTTATCCTCCTTGTAAATTAACGACACCTTGTAAATTAGGCATATCTAACTTTCCTCTTATCACATCCTTTTGGTCGTATTATTCTTATAACCAACTAATCAAGCTAGTATAGCCTCTTATTAGTTAAACCCTCTTCTTAAATCCTTCTAAACCACATCTACTAGCTTCCTAGGTTATCAATCCATTTCATTAGATTGAGTAGACCCCTCACAAATCTCTCAGAACCCTAATTTCTCACTAATTATGATTAATTAGCCTAAACCTAGATTAAATAGC
Source organism: Taxus wallichiana var. yunnanensis (assembly GCA_018340775.1). Classification (NCBI taxonomy): domain Eukaryota; kingdom Viridiplantae; phylum Streptophyta; class Pinopsida; order Cupressales; family Taxaceae; genus Taxus; species Taxus wallichiana. The sequence continues at coordinate 202,934,028 of CM031242.1, read as the reverse complement.
CTAAGGCATGTTTAACCTCTTATAAGCCTAGTCAAATCTTACTTTGACTCACTAAAAGTGCTTTTTGGCTTATTTATTTGTCCCATATGCACCGAAGTCATTCCATTTCTAAAATTGGAAAACTATAAATACCCCACTACCCCTAGACCATTTCTAAGAGCACTCCCCCTCTCTAGGCTAAACTATAGTATTATTATTTAGGATTAGGAGCTCCTTTCATTTCTTTATTGATTTGTTTTATTTTCTTGTTTCACTACACATACCCAAGATTTGAGTAAATGGGAAGAACCATTGGCCTAGAATCCATTAATGGTGAGCTCTCATTCTCATAAAATACAAATTGATTGCTAAGAGTCTTTAATAGGTTCATTTTTCATTAGCTTTCATGGAGTAGAGAGATATCTAGATATGCTAGGGTTTGAATGTTTATTTCAAGTTTATATATGCATGCAAAGAGATAGTTTCTTTCTTAGCTCTAATATGATGGTCCATTAACTAGTTTTTTTAAATCTTTTAGGGCTTCTTTAGTGTTCTTGCCCCATTTTCATAGCCTTTGCAACTTTTACTTGTTCACATTTGGCACGCCTGGTGGGACTTACTCCATAGTCCTTTAGAAGTTGTTTTTGAGATTTTCATTTCCATATCTAACCATTTTTAATGCTTTTAGGGTTAAATAGCTTGTTTTCTAACATATTTCTAATTTTAAGTAGGATAAATCTCCCTTCGCATGAGTGTTTAATGGGTTAAAGATAGAAATAGGTTTTAATGGTAAAAATGTAACCTATTTTATCTTTTGAAATTTTCATTTCCATGGATTATTGTGGTTTTACAGGGGTACATGTAGGTTTCGAACTAAAGTGTATCCATCAAGATGGTCGCATATCTATCTGGGTCAGTGCATATCCATCTTCTTGCATTATGAATGTAAGTTTATTTTATAAAGGGATGTGTACCCATCATTATCTAAGTGTACCCATAAATTTTCATGTGTATCTACCTCTCGGGATGCGTAGGCATTACTTAAATATTGTGTTGACCTTACATTTTACCTTACAAGTGTACCTTCTATTTGGGATGTGTATCCGCTAAAATCCACGCATACCTCTCATTATACCGTGTAGGCATACAACCACATAGTTTGGTTCCATATATACATGTATCTTCCATTTGAGATGTGTATCCATCGAGTGGGGCACGTATCCATCATTCTCAGGTGCCTATACGTCACTGTCAAAAATCAAAATTTTGTTGCAGGTGGTGGAGTCAATTTTCTAGTTTTTTTCTAACAATTTATAGGTTTCTAACAATGGTTTGAAAGGTATCTTGAAATGTGTATGCTCTTCCTTGCATCTTCTATGTGATCTTGGGAACCAAAAACATTTCAAAACCTCCTCATTGCTTTCAAAAACACTTCAATTTGAGTTTATAAGAAATTAACTTCTAAAATTTGCTAAAAGAAACTCTTTATTGTAATTACTTAAGTTTTTTTCTATTTCTTACCACACTTTGAGTAGAATGGAACGTTATTTATGCTCTTTCATTGCGTCTTAGGATGATGTGGGAAATCAAAAGTAATAACATATCCTCTTTATATGATGTTATTAGAAAACTACAAATTTTGGTGTAGGAAAACAATCATTTATCAAAGAAAGGAGATTCGGAATGCTAAAACTACAAATACTTGTGTGATTACAGGTTTCAAATAGTGTGCTCAGTAAGACCACACTAAGATTAAAAGATAAAAAAACACCAATTTCATCACATTGTATTTTTAGTTTTCAAAAAGGGTACGTCCCTATCTCTGCTCAACTAGAACGTAACCCCTTTGGCATAACGCCTTAAGCTACAACAATGGGGTTAATTCTAGGAACCCTAAATTATTCCACCACTAAGTAACCTCATGGATGAAACAAGAAGTGTTCCGCAAACCCACTTGACTAGTTTTTACATTGTGAGTTAGATTCAAAGTTATCCATATAGCGACCCCAGTGAGAATACACGTGAACACATTCATTTCTCATCATGTTCGAAAGGGGTAAATTAAAGATGTGATACTCCTTGGGAAACCTTTGTAAATCAATCTCGCAATAGATAAAATTGTGAAACCTAGGTTAGTGAACTACATAGAAATGTCATATCTTATTGGAGCCCACTTTTCTAGTCCGTATCATGTCTTGTCAAGCTCTCATGAAGTGAGGACTTACATGGAGTCAAAACCTTGTTTTTTAAACAAGGGAAAGAGTCCACTTAAGTTGAAGCTAAGTTTCACTCATCACGAAATTTATGATGTCTTACTTAACTTAGTTTCTTTCTTTCCTAAGGAAAAGGCAAAGCTCTACCTGTGTAACACTTTTTTTGTTTCCACCCCATTTGATCTATACCTTTACATTCTTGTTTCCCATTTGGGACGAGAGAAGGCATCTTATGTGAGTGCTATCCTAGATTGTGTGTTCCACTTTTATGTCCATTTAAACTTATCCATGTTTGTGGCTAAGTTGTTAAATGCCTAAAGTGTGTGGGTACGTTCTTACGTCTTTGATAGCCACTTGGTCTTGATTTCGAGATCATCTTCATAGATAGGTTTGGTTTCATCATTATTTCCCCTTTGAGTTTTTATTATTCCCACATTATAGCCATACAATTACAACACTTACACTTTATTTCCATTTATGAGAACTTGGTCTAAGTTTCTATATGGTATCATTATGTTGCTCACATCATTAATAACTTCTTTCTATACTTGCATTTAGTTTTCATCCCAACAACATTCAAATATTTTAAGAGTGTTGATATTTCATTGTTTATATTTCAATAACATAATTTTGATACTAACACCTCACTTGTCCTGATCTTGGTTAATGTGTCAAGTTAGTGTTGTTACAATATTCACAGTTGTAACTTCCATCATCAAAAACATATATTTTGTTCGCATATAAATTGGTTGATGTATATCTTATGGATAGATAACATCAATACAACTTTAGTTCTTAGGTATTGTTTATTATTTTAACTCAACCTATGTGGTGATAGGGTATTGTCACTATCTATTTTGCACCTATCTTTGGAACTATATCTTAGGGTATAGTGTTCTATAAAATATTTGAGTGATTTGAATATATTTCTAGTAGGTTTACGTAATTATTCCTAGTATACATTGCATATTATTATACTTAGGGAAATTTGAGACAAAAGAGACTCTAAAAATAGCTCATTCCATATACACATAGGTTTATTACAACTTGGATAAACACTTAGACAAAACCTAGTGTCACACATACTATGAAATTACAAGAATCATAAAGATGGTTTATAAACGAGATGAATGTGGCTTCAAGGTAAATCCTTTTATTTAAACATTCCCATTTGGCAAGTAATAACTTAGCACCTCTCTTTTCATAGGTAAAAGAAACTAAACCATTAGTTGACCATAGTGGAGAGGATTCTGATTCATCTAAAGACCAACAAAACTAGATCTAGCTCACTTTGATGAGCTCCTATATTACAATAAATACCAAGTACTCACAAGAGTCCTCGAATTAGGAGCTAAACTACCACAAGAGCATGAAGTAGAAATTAAAACCATCAATCATGAAGTGGAAGATCCACTACAACCTTCCCTCATTGACATGGACAATCCTTTCGACATAGGGTATGCTACCACTTTCGGTGTGCATAATAAAAACATTCAGGGTGAACCATTAAAACCAAAAGATGGTTCAGGGTGACCTTACTTTAAGGCTTCGCGTAAAGTAAAAATTGAACATGATCATAAATATTCACCTCCTTGTATATTTGATGATGAAGATGATCTCTTAATTGAAGTAGATATAATTCAATGAAAAATATTAAAACTTAGTAGAAAACTAACAACATTAGCTTCCTCAAGTAGGAATACCCATAAAGGTGGGATCAAGGATAAAATAGGTGAATTTGACATTGACCTATATGACGAAAGTACCTTAAAAGTTTCCAAAGTGAATAGAAAAATATCCCCTACAAAAGAGTAACTCATCCAACAAGAGTTACAATCCATGAAAAACCCAATTACCACCCTACAATAGAGTAGCATAGGACATAACAGAAAATATTTATATGAAGAACTATGTCCCTATGCCAAGAAAAGGACATGTTGTGAAAGCCATTTCCAAAGTACTTTGATATCCCTAAATTTGAAAAATATGAAACTAAGGGTGATCCCCGTGATCACATTAAATACTTATACATGGCTTGTTAGGAATTTTCTTACAATGATAATTTTATAATTCATCTATTCCCTTGCATCTTAGGGACACATGCATTAGAATGGTTTATCAACATACCTAAGCGATCAATCAATACATAGCCTACACTATCCAAAAAGTTTGTTTGTCACTACTCTTTCAACATGGAGACCGATATCACCATGAACAACCTCGTAATGATAAATAAAAACCCAATGAGACCTTCGTAGGATTCTTACAAAGATGGTGATGATTGGTGAGTCATTTCCCTTGTGTCCTTCTAGAAAAATAATTAATAAGCATATTCATCCCCTACTTGAACCCATAAATAGCCTTCCATTTAAAGATGCACTACGACACTAACTTTGAAGAAGTTACTAAGAAAGGTAGTCAAATTGAGAATGCTCTTATTGCAAATGGAACACTCAAACCCATTTTGAAGGAAAAACACGAATCAAAACCCATAGATAAAGAAAATTTATGTAACAAAAATAAGAACATTATTGGTGACACATCACAGATTCTCAGAGATTCCAAGATGTATAAAATGGTCCACTTTTAAAGATCTCACAAGGACCTCACCCAAAGGTATCTATGAAATGTACATTTACACCTCTAAATGAATCATTGTTCATTATACTTAAAAAGTTAGATGTTGTAAACATGGTGTAGTACCCAATAATGATGGTACCATACTCATATGATGCACCTAAGCTAAGTTAGTTTAAAGAACATGAATATTGTTATTTTCATTGTGTCAAAGGACATAAGACTCATAGATTCCTAAGATTATGACATTTCATAAAATAACTCAATGAAGAAGGTAATATTGCAGTACATTCACCATCAAATTTAGGATAGGAACCTTACGAACAAATGGGTATATTTCAATAACCCTTTCCCAAGCATGAAGATAAAAATCACAAGAAGCCGAGTATGCGGGCAAGCCTCTAATGACTATAACACCAATACCTATACTTACCTAGTAGATAACAAACCATTTTACTCCATTATAGGTTGTATCCATTCATCTGATGAATATGTGAACACCATTAGGATCTTAGGAGATAGCTATGTTGTAGGCATGTGATGTGCTCATTTGGTAATACCAGATCCTCTTCTTGTTCCTCATGAAAGCCAATACAATTTTATATAATAGTTGGAGATATCCCTAGCTATAATTTCAATACTATATCTTTTTAAGATTTCCATGGCTCACAATAAAATACCATATAAAACACTTCAAATTTTAGGGGTCTCCATAGAAGTAGATCCTACACACCTTCAAGTGATGGTTGCAAACCTTGATTCTAATGATCATATCTCCTTTAATATAAATATAATATCATGTAATAACCCTAAGCATAACTTACCCTTATACATAGAGGTTATTGTTACTCATCGTAAAATCAAAAGAGTTCTTGTGGATGGTGGGTCTGGTCTAATATTTACACATTGAATTTGGTTAAGTAGCTAGGCCACTCAAAAGAAGATTTGGGTGTTAACATTTTTACCATCATGACCTATGATAATGAGGAGTGAGAATCAGTAGGAACTATAGTAGTTCCAATGGAAGTAGGACCGACATATCATGATACAAAGATTCCATGTCTTTGACTTGGATTTTCATTACAACATGCTCCTGGAATGCCCATGGATTCATGCCATGTAAGCCATTCTCTCTACCTTTCATCAGTGCATCAAGAAATGTAATACAGAAAAAAATCACCATCCCAGGTGATCCAGAAACATTCACACATTGTAGAGCACTGCATAGTTTTTCTCACGTAGCATATGAGTGTCATTCAGTAGATATAGTTATCCCATTGCAAATAGAAGCTTTGAGAGAACACATAGACCCAAATACACGTAGTCCCTATAGTAATAAATTTATGACATTGTTCAACCCCTTCACATCATGGGAGGAAACATCTACAAAGTATGACCCAGGTGAGCAATTCACTCTCCAACAAGCCTTGTTAATATCAGATATCTTAGTGTCACCAAGGCACACCTGGTAAGCCATATTTTAAATTCGAGAGAACTCATGATAGATTCCCCTGAACCACTTGATAGGTTTATTCCTAGTGGTCTCTAAAGATAAGATGTTAGAAACACCTACCAAATGGATACGTGAGGGCACTATGGCATCATGTCATCAAAATCTACAATATGTCAAAGGTCACCGCATGATGTATGTCATGGGCTATAATGGATTTGGATATGGCCTAAATTTGCAAGGAATATTAGAACATGTTCCTATTCCTCAATTTAAACCAAATAGACATAGTCTTGGTATCATGCCTCATGAGGATCCTCCTTCTGAGATCGATGCCACCTCCTCTAAATGTGAGGATGGCTTGTCTTATTCAGTTAGTGATGTAGATTCCTAGTGTAGCCTATATGAGGATATTTCCTCCACTAACATATTTCATAACTTAGACACCTTTACCTTATCTGGATTTGATCCCCAAGCCAATTGTCAAGTTACCCTACTATATTCTGAACTCGTAGATTGGGATCAACAACTTCACATTCCAATTTATTTCTTTAAGAATGATGAGGCATTTGAATAATTTATGGGAGTCATGGATATTATTCCAAATGGGGATCACAAGAAAGGTTTCTCTATAAAACTGGATAATTGTGCATAATTTGGAGAATAAGTAAAGATGTGTGGATGCTTGAATAAAAAAATTGTAAGTAAGGGAAAAGTACTTTTGAAAAGCCTTGTGAGAAAAATAAGCATAAGTCACATAGTGAAAACCTCTTCGAGGCACTGGTGGACAAAAAAAATGAATAAATCATGGAAAAATAGTATACCCATTCAAATATGAGCCACCTATAGAATTTTATCTCATTCTTCCCCCTAATCCTACATGGTTGGAAGATGTGTCTAAAATGCTCGTTGAAGAAACAATTAGTGTTAATATTGGTTCAAAATAAGAGCCTAGTATAATAAATTTGGGATCTTCTCTCTCAACATAGGAACAAAAACTTTTCGTGGCATTTTTATGAGAATATGCACACATATTTGTGTGGTCATACACATATATGTCTGGGTTTGGACCCATAATTGGTCGTACATAACCTTTTTGTGCACCCAAATGCAAAAACAATCAAGAAGAAGTTAAGGAAGATGTTGTTTCATCAGATTGTTGTAGAAATGAAACAAATAAAGGTAAAAGGAAAAGGGGGAGAACCTATTATTATGTTGTTCAAATGTTGAGTGCACGCGTTTCTGATTTATGATCCAAGTTGATTGTGTGAGCTTCCTTTTGGATAGGAGAAACTACTTGTAATAAAAATCAAGACCATAAGATACATTTAATAGCAAAGGTTAGTGGACTATGTAGCATGAGCTAGATCCATGAAGTGTGATACTTCCTTGATTTGTCAATCCACTGATATATAACTCAATATAAAATAAATAAACATGTAAATAAAAGAATCTAATGTTAGTGTTCTGATTTAGGTGTCTCAAACTACTATCAATGTTAATCCAATTAAATGTTGGATAACTAAATTGATGAATGTTCGGGTCAGGTTACAAATTGGGAAGGTGGTCGGAGGGTCATAGATGGGGTTAGGGTAGGAATTGGTGAAGTTTGGGTTGGTTTTTGGGTGATTAGGAAGCTTTCTAGTCTAAGGTAGTTTTATCGAGCACAAATACCAATGCCAATTGTGGTGACTTATGTCAATTCAGGTATGACCAATGATGATTTAGGATGATTTATATCGATTCTACATGTGGGAAATGGCGGAATGTCAAAAATGGTGTTTAGGCTAAAACTATGTCCGCATAAAAAGTTTGGAAGATCTGTTGTGAGGATGTAGGTGGGGTATCAGGTTTGGGGTGAGCTTTTGGGAAGGTTCTAGTGAAATTTGATAGAAGACACAAGAATCGACATCGATCAGGTGATCGATGTCGGTGAAGAGGGGAAACCAATGATGGTTAAGATAACTGGCGTTGGTAGGGGAAATTTGGTGGTAATTAAATAAAAGGTATATTTGGAATTCTCTGTGATTGCACAGAGGATGAAGGGAGGATGGTTGGGTTCGTAATAATGTCAGGAAGACTCGGGAATGCATAGAGGTCAAGTACAGAGAGCTAGAAGGTCATGAGTGGTTAGATGGGTAGATTGGTAAGAAGGTGGGAATGGAGGAATACATGAAATAATAAGATCCAATAAAAAAATATAATGATCTTACACTTTAAGTACGTACATAATGATGAAATTAAAATACACTTACTTGTATTTGCATGTTTGGTAGGTGAAGGAGGGTGGCGATTGATCCATGAAAAAAATTGTGGTCAGTTCCATGAAAATACTACCGGAGTACTCCCATTAATATTCTAATGCCTTTGTATAAGTGTTAGGTTCTTTCTTGGGCCTTTGGTTGAGTTTATTATGTCATCTAGATGTTGATAAGTCTTTGGTTCATGATTGCATGCAATAGATATCTCAAAACTCAAAAATGACCAACCTGGGTAGAAGGTTCAAAACTATATATAAGGTAACCAACGATGGTTAGAATGACTGGTGTTGGTTGAGGGATAACTGGTATCGGTTAAGGCGGGAAATCCTAGGTTTGCCAAAAATAGTAAAATATTTGTTATTTTTGGTGTGCTCTTATTGTCATTCCGGGTCTCAAGTGAGGGTTAACACTTAGATAAGCGGGAGTGTTGTTAGAGAAGGAATAGGACTTTAATTTTAGGGTTTGAAAGAGTCCCAGTTGGTTAAGATAAGTAGAGACTTAGTCTTAGTTAATTAATAGACTAATAATAAGTCCATGGTGAGGTGTCTAAGTGATGTGGCTAGGTGAGGTGTAAATTAACTTAATTAAAGTAATTAAACTAATTAATAATGTGAGGATGAACTTTAATATAATTGTAATTAATTAAACTAATATGAATTTAGGGTAAGGGGTTGTGGGTAGGTGAACATGTTATGTTAATTAATTAAAGGGGACCATGGGGAGTGTGACCCAATTTTTTGTCTACAGATGCATCTAATGATTACACTTGATTTTTAAAGAAGAACTAGAAAAGTTACTAGCAATAGATTTTATCAAAACCATCAACTATTCGTATTAGATATCCAATATAGTCCGATTCAAAAGAATTGATCGGTATCGAATATGAACTGACTTCAATGACATCAATAAATAATTTCCTAAAGATAACTTCCCTTTTCCCAACATCAACATTATCATCGATTTGACTACCCATTATGAAATGTTATCCTTAATGGATGGGTTTTCATTTTATAACCAAATCAATATTACAGAGGAAGATCAACACAAGAATACTTTCATCACCCCTTGGGGATAGTTTGTTATAAGGTCATTCATTTCAAACTTAAGAATTTCTAGGCTACATATCAAAGCATGCAATGATGGTCATCTTACATGACACAATGAATGACATCATGGAGGATTACATTAACAATATCTTAGAAAAATCTAAAATTAGAGGAGAAAACCCTAAAGTGTTGAGACAAATATTCTAACATCTCTCGAGGTTATAAGGATCGTCCCGAACCTCGAGAAAGTGCATCTTTGAATTATTATCGGAAATATCTTGTGCTTCATTATTTCACATAGAGGGATAGAGGTACATCCCGCTAAGGTTGAAAGCTATCACAGAGATTCCTCCACTCACAAACCTAAAACAAATAAGAAGTATAAAAATGAAAATTCAAGAAATATACCAATTTATTTCATGACTTGCGGATAAGGTCCATATTTTTACAAATATATCAAGAAAGATGTTACCTTCAACTCAGTCCAAATTATCGAAGGCATTTGCATTCCTTGATAAATACCTAGTCAACCCAACTATTCTCATGCCACCTACCCTAGGATAACCCCTCCCTGTATATATTTTAGCCACTCAATTTGTTATTGGTGCACTACTCTCCTAATATGAGCTTGGCCGGAAATAAAGGGTGGTTTATTACCCTGGTCACCCCAATCTATGCAAATCCCCTTTCACCCATTTTTAGGTCATTTATATATGTTGGTCATATTTATATTTTTCCTAGTCGACATTGTCAGGATTAATTATGAAATTAATCTTGAGAGCCTTATAAATATAAAGCTATAAGACCATAATGAGGTTCCTAGGTCATAACAATACACACTATTATCACGCCATCTATATTGGCATCCATTTTATCACTTGCATCCACATAGTGTCATGGATTAAAGCTAAGAGATCTACTTCACAAACACTACATAGGGGAAGAGATTATATTCTATTCAATGCACACATGTATTTACATTATCTATAGTTATTATTGCTCACTACTTCACAAAGTGTGACTGACACGAGAGCAAGTAGGGCACAACATGCACACATACACCGAACTACATCCGAGTCTTAAATTTAGCACAACACTCAAAGTGATAAGTCCACTATGTAGGAGGTTGAGGTCAATCGACCCATTCATATGCATCTTTTATTTTTATAGGGTTTGATACTTCTATTTACATGATAGGTTATTTTCCATCTCATCTGGCAGATCCAACACAATAAACAAGGAAGGTTTAGAACCATCTTCTAACCATACTAGTTTCCAATTTTGAGCATTTAAAGTTATCAAAGTGCCTAGATTATAAACCATAAAGCACCTGGCCTCCTTGTAAACTCACGGGTGACCCAATAAATTCAGATCTTCTATATCTACCCTTTGTAGGGTCCCTAAGCATTCTTTTGTAATTCTAGATTTTTTTCTCGCACTGCGACACTTTGTGCAACCATCTACAACAATCACCTAAGCCAATTTTCCCTACTCTCTTACACATATAGGGTTTCATTTTACTTAAGATATTCATTTGCATCTACTTTATTTATTTTTACTACATTTTTACATCATTTTAGTCCTCTTAATTAGATTAATAAGGGTTAATATTTATAATTACATTTATTTCTATTTTATTTAATTGATCTCTCATTGTGGTGAGCTCGGTGATTCTTTGCTTTAGATTTTTCATCCTTAATTATATGGATCCTTCCTAAGTATGTTTCTATCATCTTTTGTTATAAGGTACAATACCTTCATCTTCCACCAATTGATCATCCATTTCAGTCATTGGCTCATGTTTATCCAAAATTCCTTCCCAATAACTAAACTCATCCCTACATTTTTCCATTTTATCCTTTGTTTCATCTAGCATTTCTTAGAGTTATTTGTAGCATTCCCAAGTGTTCCTTATGGATTTTTTTCCTTTCTTGGTCAACTCTTCCTTCCACTTTGTGGTGGAATTGATTATTTCTCTTGATTCATTGGCTACTTTTAGGGCCTCTAAGCTTATGGTAGTGGATATTTCTTGTCCATCAGCAATTGGTTGTATCCATTTTTGCACATAGGTTGATATAATATCAACCTTTTCTCTAAATTGATTTTTGGTTTCCTTATCTTGTCAATCTTCTAGATAAGGCCCCTATGGTCATTTTATCATGTTGTTTCAAAGTATTGGTGGTTGGCTTCCCTAGTTGAATATGAGTAACTTAATAATCACACATTATAACTTCATATTTTAGTATATCTCCTTTTGGGGTGGAAAAATCTAATGTCCTATGCCCGTGAAGATCTACATGGGTTTTAGATAGTATCATGGCTTTATTTGGGGCTCTCGTGGGTCTTGAAAATATAACATTTGCAACATTACAATCTCTACTTAGAATGTTTCCATTTCTTCCCTATGGATCATTTCTCCCAACCATCCCTGTTGCACGGGTAATTTCCTAGTTTTGGAGGTTGTAATGTCTGTTGAAGTGTGCTAGAATAAACCACAATTTTTAAAAGGTAGCATGAGGGACCTATAAAACTAGAAACTGTATCAGTGGTACTTCATTCCTCACTACTACTTCCTTTTATTCAATGTGTGATGTACTCTTTCCTTCATGCCCCTTATTTTGTTCATCAACCTGTTGAAAGTGATAAAAAATAGTAAATGGAAGACAAACAAAATGACTTGTAAACCTCCATGTAGATTTCCAATGTAACCTCAATGTAAGATTGTAGAAGTTTATCTTGTGGAATATTATGGAATGTATACTTTTGGGTGCTCTTGAATTACCTTCAAAATGGGGATGTAGATTGCTACGAGTAGATGAGAAAGCCTCCAATGTGTAGATATTAGAGAGCAATTTGATGATTAATTTTGTTGTAAAGGATTTGTAAGAGGGTGATATTTTATTTTATATAGGCTAAGTTTTTAAGAATTTGGTTGAAATTGGTTTAATGTACATGCTAAAAATAGCATTTGAGGGGAATGCACAGTTGTATGAAGAATAAATTTCATTGAGGGGAAGTAAAGGAAATTATTAGCGAAGTTGCATCCGAAAAGGTGGTTGTACATGCAATTCAATTTTCCCCACCTTTCTAGGATTCTATAAGTGTATTTGAATAGATTGCTGAAGTGGAGTGCATGTGGATTTGAATGAGATGAGGAAGTTGAGTCCAAGTGGTTGTTATCATGTGCACACTAATTAATTAATTAATTTTTTTTTAATAAATGATAATTAACTTAGCTAATAGGGGTACTAAGGATTAATTTGATTAATCTAAAGGGGTGCAATGTGTATAATTTAATCAATTTAATTAATAAATAATGAAGGGGTGAATAATATGATCTTTACTAGGATAAGATGGAAACATATGTGTAATTTAGGGTGTCTACATTTTCCCGTCTTTAAAGTGTTATTGCAAAGTAATAGTTCTTTAAAGATAGTACAAGCATGCAGAGTAGCAAGTAGAAAGAAATGAAGCATTAGGATGCCCTAACCAATAGTATAGTAGAGGAATTCCCCTCAAGTGGGTGGATGACATAGCAAGGCAAAGTGCACAACCTCTTGGTGGGAAGAAGACAATGGATTTGAAAAAGGATGGGAAAGACGTGCTCAAAGTATGAGCATCATTTATTGAATAATTTTAGATAAACCTTATTTTTATCTTACAAAATAGATTTTTCACCATGATTATAAAGGAATCAAGATGGGTAACCTAGATGCATGTAAACAAAACACACAAATAAAAGAAAAGATAAAAATAAAAATAGAACCAATATATAGTGTAGGTGTAGGCATCAGGGTAATAAAGGAACCAAGATTTAATCACACTACTTGTAAGTGGTCCAAAAAATTAAACATCAACACTACAATATAAATTCAAAAAAGAAGACAATCATCCATGCCCCTAATGTGTGCCACAGTGATGATAAAGTACATGAAAATGCTCCCAAAGTGGGAATAGGATCAGAATGGAAGAGTGGAATAAAATGAATCCTTATGACACTCTTGTTGGATACTTTTTCAAATGATCAAAAAGAAATTACCATGGGTAAATTTATATCATGAAGGAAAATAATTTTGTGACTTACCCCAAACAGAGTTAGCCTATCATGCAAAGGGAAGAAATTGGTAGTTGTAATATTGGAATGATCACTACGATAGTAGATAAAGGTATGAATTTATCAAGATTGTGTTGAGATATTGAAATATCCACTTCATGGGTTTTCCAATTGTAGGATTTCGATGATAAGTGAATGTTTGTTTGAAAATTTTGTAATTTTTGATTTTTTTGAATTTTTTTAATATGTAATTTTCTTGGATTTTTGTAAGCTTTTGGAAAATAAGTGAAATAAAAATGCAAATAAATGATAACAAACTTGAAAGAAACAATAAAAAATTAAAACATTTCATGGCTTATTTAGTAAACAAGGAGGAAAAACACAACATGCGCAACCAATAAAAAGACACACAACAAACAATGTAAACAAACCCAATATGAATAAGAGGAAACCACAAAATTTATATGTGAACTAATGTGTGAATAGAATCTCCTACAATTGGTCTACAATAGAGGTAAACAAAGTAAAAATAATAATAAACCGAAAGAATCCAAAACGTCATCAAGATGTTAACAAACCATAACAATACAACGTAATTTGTAATAACGACGTCTAATGACACTCTAAATGTTTTACACATTGAAAAAAGTGATAGATTTTAATTCCCCAAGTGATAACTTAGAATGTGAGAGGATTGATGATAATATACTCTTGTTAGATCCCATTAAAGGTTGATTTGTATTGGATTAAAATGTAAAATCCAAGTGTGCCCCAAGAAAAGTTATATTTCGAAAGGGTAAATGATTTCCTCGAGCATATATATACACCACATGTAATAAATATTATTATCAAAAGATGATCTAGAATGATCATCAGAAGCACCATCAAATGGAAAATATGTTAAACTGTGTAATCTAGTTAATGAAAGTTGGGTCAAACATTATTTGAATGTTTTATTATATTTTTGGTTTTGGAACAATTTTATATTTTTGTACTTTTTGAAACATATTTGAATTTTTTTAAAGTATTTTGAAACATTTTTGAATATTTTTGGTATTTTACAACTCGGTGAAAGGGGTGCATTACTTGAACGCAAGTGTAAATAATTAACAACATTTCATTCCATTGGTAGAAATGTATATGATAAAATGATAGGGTTTTTCACTCCAATCATGAATCAACACAACTAGGAAGAAGTGAGGTCTCATCACCAAGAGCCAAGAAGAACATGAAAATGGGGTGAAGAATGATATGAAAGTGAAGATAATGGATGTGAATATATAAAGTGTAACAATGATCCTGTGAGAAAATGTACTTCATCTCTAGTCAAGATTATCTAAACAATTCCAAGATGATTCCATTTTATATATTTTGATTAAACTTAGATCTCTATATGGCCTACTAATTATCAAGATTTGGTTGAAGGAATTGTTGTCTCTCTTTAACATAAGAAACTTCTTAGGATGTTTTTGATTAAGAAATTTTGAATAATATTTCTAAAGGATTTATTGGTTAATTATTTTGTGAAGAACCCCTACATGTTACCCCATGTCACTAATAAGAGATGAGGGCTCAACACTGAAGAAAAAATTTAGGTGAGTAAGGACTTCCTTCATTCATAACCTCATGTTACTAGTAGGATGTAAGGGTTCAATACCGCAGATTGAGATGGGAGGTAAAAAAGGAATGGGTAAAGAAGTTAAATTTTCTGTTAAAGATAGATCTTGTTTGAAAGGAGGAGTTCTAGTAGTAAGATTTGAGAAAAAAATTTGGGTAAAAATATCTAAAATGGTAGAAACTAGAATAAATATGAGGCACACAATGCCCAATCAGTACAAGGTTAACTTGTTTTGGAATATGTGAAAAATGTAAAGATATGATAATGGTATGATTAAGATATCTTCTAATAGATGGAATGTTTAACATTATTTGTACTAACTTTTTTGTTTCTAATTTGTGAAAAATGATTTAAGAAATGGTTTAATATAGATTTTTATTCTTTTTTATGTTTTTTAAAAAAATCATGTTCAAATATGAGGATTTGAAATGCTCTTTCGGAAAGAGGTCCATGTTTATTAAGGTTGAAAGGTTCCTAAAAGATGATAATTGGGTGGAGGAAATCCAAGTCAAGAGAGGGAATCAAAAGATTCAATAGGTATTCAAATACGAGATGTAGGTGGACAAGGTCAAATTCAAAAGGAGGAAATCCAAATATTTGATAAGTCTTTCAATACCATAATTGGACGAACAAGGTCAAAGTCAAAGGATGTATGATTAGATAAGTCTTCGATAGGATCGAAAGACATGTGTTATGTTAGAATAGAATTTTTGATGCAGGTAATATGTTGAGATTCATATTCATCTATGAGTGAAAGAGTGTGAAGAGGGAAGTATTTATCTCTATATGTATATATAAGGCTCCTTGTAGGTTGTAAAGAAGAGATATTCAATGTTTCTCCTTCTAGGTTGTGAATTAGTTTTTTTGACAAAAGATTTAAAATTAAATAATGAAAAGGTTGCATAAAGATATTCCTAGGAATGCACACTCGTACAATGTACTCATGTAAATTATTTGACATGTAGGAATCATCATTGATTAGATTCATATAAGATTGATCATGTGAGGTGAAATGGACACGTAATTTTGCATTGTTACAAGTGTCCAAGTTTGTTGTGGTTGTATTTTGACAACTAGACTAGAAATGTTTGGCGTAGGAGAAGAAATGGAAATAATAGAGTCAATCTCAATTATGCTTGATTATGGACCCTCTTCTGTATTGTATACATTTGTATCAAGGGTTAAAAGAGAGTATTGAAGAAAATTCAACCTCTCATTTGGTGTTAGAATGTTTTTGTTTGAAATAGGTTTAATGTTTGTTTGGACGAACAAAAGAAAATTTGTAAAAGAAATTGATTTTTGGAGGGATAGATATTTGACCTTCTTCATGATCTCATTGAATGTCATTATGTATAGAAGTAGGGACAATATTCAACTCTTCATTATAACTTGTGGAAATTAAAATGTCATTGATCGCAAAAGCTTCATCATCAAGCTCTATGGAAATGTCTTCATCGTCAATTAATTCTTGAACATAATGATGAAGGGGTGTAAAATTATCAGTTGAGTAGACTTCTATGTAGTGATAATCATTATATTTTGATGCATTATCTGATTTATGATTGGGTTATATATTAGAATTGGGTAGTGCGGGTGGATATTTCATCATTTTAACCTTTTGTAATTATTGAAAGGCACTAGATAGACTTTCTATGAAAGGGTGTAAATTTATGTTCAATGGTGCACAAATTAGTGTCAAAAATATAGGAAATTATGGATTTATAATCAATGTTGTTTGAGGATTCACCATGTTCATGAGATTTTCACTTTGCATCATGGTTAGGTAGTAGGTTTCTTGCCATTATGTCTCCATTATCAATGAGGTCTTGGATTTAGTTGTGAATTTTTTATGTTTGTATGTTTAATGACCATCAATGTGATGAAAATAACAATATGTGTTAGGTATATACCAATCTGGATTAGGTTATCCTTTAGGGAAGGGTTACATTATAGGATAAGTGACCATATTATCACTTTTCAGCTATTTTTAGATGTTTTAAAGGGATTACCCAAAAGATGTATATTACCTTTGGTTGTAATCATGAGGAGGAAAAGTTTCTCTTTTTAGAATGGTGATAGATGGTTTAGAATTAATCTATTTTAATTGGTTATTTTGTAAGTTGTGCACATTGTGATTATCCATGACACCATCATTAAAAATGTTATGGCTATGGTTGATGTACTTATGTTTGTAGTGAGAAGTTCTAGGGTGGTTATTATTTTTGTGATGATTATTCCCATTTTATTTATAATGAGGCTTGATCAAACCTTTAAAAATTAGATATTTTTAAATTTTCATTCCCTTTTCAATAACTTCCTCAAATTTGTTGAGGCAGGTGGCACCTACAGTGAAAGGAAAACTCGTCATTAAGGTTTGGGATGAAGATGTTAACCATATTTTTTTAGGTATTGAACATGGGAATCTACTTGCAAATCCTTGCCATTATTGTAAGAACTTTTTAAATCTCTTATTTTTTCATTGTTAGGCATTGCAAAAATCCATCATTATAACTTTGGAGTCAAGATTAAAAGAAAGTTTTTTTACAACCTTTCTAAGAGGTGCATGAAGGTAGAGATAGATCCCTTTGGAAGGTCTAAGATCCAATCCAAAGATTTTCATATTAGAATCTTAGGAGAGAGGTGAAAGATAAATATATCGTTATAAGCCACATCTTTGCATGCCACTAAAAGTTCCTTGAAATGCTTTTTAGGATCGGTTTTTTCCTTGTATTTTTCAAATTTAGGTGTCTTGAAAGAGCATGGGAAGGGTATGAATAAGATGTCCATGTCAAAAGGGTACATACACAATTCATAAAAGTTTAATCTTATGCATTATTTTTGCATGCCTGAAATAATGTACTTCATCATTGTCACTCTTGATTAAATAAATGGTGAATTGGTTTATGGTATAAATAGTGATTTATTGTTCTTATGATTTTGTTATCATTGTTGGTCTCAAAATGAGTTTTTAAGGTGTCGTCACTTTTCTTCGTGTGTTTGATACCTTTGGTATTATTGTTAGTGACTATAGAGGATAGAAGATCCAATTGTTTTTCCATTACGTTGAATTAATCAAATAAAGCTTGGTTGGAATTAGAGGACGAAGCATTATCTTTTCCTTTATTATCACTTTTTTTACTTGGTTCGCATCATCATGTTTGTTTAACATAAGTGGTAGAACCTTATGGGATTTATGTCATCCTTTTAAGGATTTAAATTCATCCTCATCAAAGACTAGGGGAAATATTACTCCCATTATGAGGAGACAAAGAAGGAATTAGTATTTATTTTGTCGTAAAGTGGAATCAATGGAAATGTTTTCAATTTGTTCTTTTTCTTCTTCATCGAGTTTATATGTAAAGGATTCCTTTCCTTTCATTGAAAATGACTATAATCACGATGTTTTGTTCTCACCATGTTTGAAATAGGGAAGAACAAGAAGAAGTGCAATGAAAAACTTAAACCTTGGAAAATTGAATGTTAAGATGGAAGATGGAAAAGATGGAAGATGGAAATAATGAAAGATCGAACCTCATAAATTGAATACTAAGAGGGAAGAGGAAAAAATGGTTAGTCAATTGCCACATCCTTAAAAAAAAAAGAGAGTTAAGAGAAAAGGGACTAAAAAAGGTTAGATGTTCTCTACTTCATAATAAAAATGGATGTCAAGGGTTAAAATACATGACAAGGTAAACGCTATCAACTCTTAACAAAATGAGTGATAAGAGAGACAAAGAGATGTGAAAAGGTTAACTCTTAACAAGATGACTATTAAGAGGAATGAAAAGGTGGACTTTACAACACTAAACAAAATGAGTGATGTTAAGGTGGAAGAGGGATTGAAATTCCAGTTTATATCAATCGTAGTAAAAATGAGTGCTAATAAAGATGAAGAGGTTTGAAATACTTCACAAACCTTTACAAAGTGAATGTAGAGAGGGAAGAGGTGAAAGAAGTTAGTTTTCTCAACTTGCAAAATGCGTGCGACAATAGGGGACTTAAATAATGATGAAAGATGCTCAAATATTAATAAAAATGTGTTAAAGGAGGAGATAACAACAAAGAAATGTGAACACCAAAAAAATGACAAAGTGAATGTCGTCATAAGGAATGAAGTAATGAAGATGAAAAGGTTTGAATCTCACAAAAGTGGAGATAAGAGACAAATATAATGTGATTTATTAATGATCTAAAATCAATTCAAATTACATTGTTTAAAGAGAGAAGTGAATAAATGATGATGAATTTCAATAATGCAATTAATTAATTATGAATTATGACAATGTAAGATGACAGGAGAAAGATATTAAAGAGGTTGACAATTCCACAAAATGAATGTGAAATGCGACGATGTAAGATGATGGGGAGAGATATTGAATATTTCATCAATTAAACAAAGTGAATGTGAAATGTGATAAAGTAAGAGTGTGGAATGCTCAAAGTTCAACAAGATAATGTTAAACTTAAGACTTACAAAAATGAAAGATCAAGGTGATCAAGAGGTTGCTTTGACAGTGATAAAGTGAGTATCGCGATTTCAAGACTTAGATGAAGAGGATGAAAGTACTCAAGCATGGATATGGGTGTCCACAACCCTATAATTAGAACCATTTACAAATCGAAAAGGTGGATGAGAAAGAAAACTTGAATGACAAAAGCAAAACACAAGTGTGTAACACGTAAGAAAAAAATGGAAAATAATGTAGTGAGAGATGGCATCTACCTTATATTGGTTTGGACAAGGTGTGGCTTCTTAGGTGGTTCACTCAAGTAGGTGTCAGTAGTATACCCAAGAGAGTGTGGTGATTTTTCTAGCTTTCAGCTTTACTTTACCCCCTTTGAAACAATGATCAAATATCTTGCTCAAATGAATCACACTAGGGTCACCACTAAGGATATCCATGACTCTAATATCACAAGGCATACAAATCAGTTCGGATGGGGGTACCGTTTTTTCATTTAGTTCCCTCAATGTGCTGATTTCTTTGGGGTTTATGTGGTACTCATCAAGTTAGTTTTCTTGTGTAATCCAAAGCACTTCCCATACTTATGGTGGTTGGGAACTATCCTTTTCAACCGAACCTACAAATACAAAGTGTGTAGTGTTAATTTTATCTTGATTAAAAATATTCCTGCACACAATGAATTATTAGTTTGATTAACTCATGAGCGAGGTAACCTATAGTTATTAGTTTTGAGTGGTCTTGGTAATAAAGTCTTGTAAACAAGTGTTAGTAGTTTTCCCAAGGCAGCCAAAGAGAAAAAAATGAAAAATGACACAAATTAACGTTTATTATTCTCAAGATTGCTTATAAGTGTGAGAGAAGAGCATACATGTGAAATGTGTTGTGAAAAAATTTACCAAAAAAAAAAATGAAAACCATAAACACAAGTAAAAAATTGTCACAAAGCATTAGATAATGTACAAAAACAATTAAATGTAGAAAAAATGGCTAGAAAGTGACAAACAATGGACCAAAATGTCCAATAACCCTAGTTGAGCAACTTTCACGATTAGTTTGATTTAATAAAATGGATGAAAATTACATACGAGAGGCCTAATTAAAATTAAAAATCCTAAGTTAAATGAAATGAAACTAATTAACGAACCATAATAAACTGAATAATAAAATAATTAACGAGATGAAAATAACTAATTAATTAAAATAACTAAATTAATTAAAAGAACTAAATTAACTAAAAACTACCTTTAAAAGTTAAGTTATTTTAAGAAAAATAATAAGAAGTGATAATTAATAAAAATCTTAGAAATAAAAAACTAAAAGTAACTAGATAAACTAAGATTTAACTTAAGCTAATAAGAAAAAGGATTAAAATAAAACAACTAAGGAAACCTAAGTGAGAACCTAATTTAACATAATCGTATAAACCAAAAAAAAATTAAACCAAAAACCTCATAAATCCTTAGGAGTATGGTGTTGTGTTTGGCATTCGTGTTTTATTTGTTTGGTTATGCACTTGTTGTGTGTGTAGGTGCATCATAAAAGAGGTAGTGGTGGCTATGCATTGACAAGGTGTGGTGGATATGGGTAGCGAGGGCATTGAATGGGTTGGGGAGGTTGCGGTGCATGTGGTAGCTCATTGTCTTGAGTGGTGGGTCTATGTAGGTAGGGATATCTACACACTAGCATGAGGGTGAGTGGGAATATGGTCACATAGGTTGGTGGGGAGGTCACTATGCATAGGAAAAGGGAGTCGAGTTGGGGGGGGAATCTAGTCTAGGTCAGGTAATATGCGAGGGAGCTCGGTTGCGAGGATTCTTTTCGTTAATGGTCAGGAGTTGGGGGATTCATTTTGGAGTGAGGTCGGGAGTGTTGAAATGGGTAGCTCATTTGGGTAGCGAGCATGGCACTTGGGGGGTAGTTGAAATGAGTGTAGGTCATATGGAGTTTTGTAGGATCTGGGGGGACCAGTTCGATGAGGAAGGTCACCGAGGTGTAGGGGTAGAGGGTTTTAGGTTATGGTTTTAAAAAAAATCTTATTTTTTTTAGGTTTCAAACTAGAATGTAACAAAAAAATTGTTATTAAAAACTAATACTTATGAAACAAACCCCTCCCCCATAGTTAACATATACTCTTGAAAAAATTACTAAACGAGGAAATTAATTTTTGTAATGATCTTGTTTAAAATTTATTTACACTACTAAAAATACTTGCAAAAATATGTGAAAAGATCATAAAAATTAGCAAAAGACACTAAAGAAGTAAAAAAATTAATTGTAAAATTGATTTTGTTTCCCTAAAACACATGTAAATGCTGCATAAATCAAAGATTTAGCAAATAACAACTAAAACACAAAGATAAAATAATATGGGTGTGTCCCATCGGGTGTCTTGAAATGAAAGTGGTGAAAAACAATAGTAAATAGAAGACAAAAAAATGACTTACAAACCTCCATGTAGCTTTCTAATCCAAACTCGATGTAAGATTGTGGAAGATAAGTTTGGGGAATATTTTGGAATGTATATTTTTTCATGCTTTTGAATGACCTTGAAATGGGGATGAATATTTCTATGAGCAGATGAAATATCCTCCAATACGTAGATATTGGAGATCAATTTGACAGAGTAATTGTGTTGTAAATCCAAGAGGATTTGTAAGAGGATGAGCTTGCATTTTAAAGAGGTTGAGTTAGTTGGAAGTCAGTTGAAATTGGTTGAATAGACATGCTAAAAATAGCATTTTATGGGACTGAATAGTTATGGGAAGGATAAATGCCATTGAGGGGAAGTAAAAGAATTAATTAGTAGAAGTTGCATCAAGAAAGATGAGTGTACGTGCAATGTAGTGTCCCCCACCTTTTTAGGACTCTAGAAGTGTAGTTTACTAAAGCGGTGAAGTGGAATCCATGTGGAGTTGGTGGGATGAGGATATGGATTCCAAGTGGTTGTTATAATGTGCACACTAATTAATTAATCATGTGTTTAATAAATGATAATTAACTTATCTAATATGGGCACTAAGGATTAATTTAATTAATCTAAAGGGGTACAATGTGCATGATTTAATCAATTTACTTAATCAATCATGAAGTGGTGAATAAAAGGATGTATACTAGGATAAAATGGAAACAAGTGTGTAATTTAGGGTGTCTACAAATTTAGGTTCCTTAGTTATCACCACTTTGTAGGAGTACATTCTTGAATTTCATCACCAACTTTCTCATTCTCCTTACTTGTAGACACCTTGTGAATTGTAATATAGTTTTTGACCTTTTTCAATGCTTCTTCCATGGTGTCAACAAGAACATCTTCCTTTTCTTTTGTTGTGGTATTTTCCTCTTCCGAGGCTATACTTTTGTGAATACAATTACACCTATAGATTACTTTTCTGTAACCTTTAACTTTAGTGGAAATGTTTCAGATTTGTGGGTACTATGACTTCCATTTAATGCATAATTTTAATTGTTTTACCTACTTCCTTACAATGTATTTTTGAGGTTTCCATTAACTCGTTGTCCAAGGGGGTAACAATAACCTCTTTTTCAATTTTCAAACTTTGTACCAAGTTAGTAGATTCCGGTACATGTGTTTCTTTTTCTTCATCAAAATCAATTTTCTTAGTTTGGGGATTTTTCTTTCTTTATTCGGTGTTGCAACACCAACTTCTTGTGTCATATAGTGTGATTGAATCAATCATTTCAACTTGTGATTTTTATCCTTCATGAGCCAATGTTTTAATTAGAGTTTCCTACCCCTTGTCTAATGGAATTGAGTCAGTCACCTATGGTTCCTAAATTTATTTTCCATTTCCTCTCCTAGTTCGGATGTCCCTGGCCCCTAAGGTATTTGCAGCTCTCTCAAGGGGTATACAACCCTATCCTTCTTAGTTATTTATAAATACTTGAGAACAAATTACTCTTTCTCTTCACCACTTTGAACTCTAAACTTTAGGTCAATATGAGGTGAAGACCCCTCAATCTCTTACCTTTACTAGAAGATCATGGAAATTTTTTCACAGAGTCTTATGTTTTAATGCACCTACTACCTTAACATGCAATGGGACATACTTAGTGATGGGGGCATCTTTAATGGTTTTCATTAGTATCCCCTCAGAATTTGGGTCAAGAAGAACATAGAGGTACATGTTTTACTTGTAGTAATAATCCACTCCTCTATTATTCTAGTGGTTGTCTTATTGAAAGGAATTTAATGTGATTTCCCTTTTAAGGGATCCATTGGGCTTGGTATTTCCTTTAAAAGAGTAATATCCTCTGAATAATTCTTGTAGCCATGTTCTCTTGTAGTAACTTAGTGTTCTATAATGAAAAATACAAACTTTTTCTTGTTAACCATGTTAATGTTGTCCTCATTACATGTGCATTTCTTGTATGTAGTCGTCTTGTTTCTTTTTTATTCTAATAAGTTGGCTCAATTGGTTTCCCAGTTAAATTAATTTGAATATAATATTGTCTCACTATCATCTGGTCATCCATAATTTCCCAGCTACAAATATAATTTTTAGTCAATAACCTATTATAGAGTCATCCTAGAGAAGTATCTTAGTCTAACTTCCTCTTAAACTTTGTAATTAATCCAAAAACCTCATAATGTGATTCATGCTCATATGAGATTCCGAGGACTGAGGTCATCACCCATATAATATCATAGTTAGGCCTTGGTGTAATATTTTCCATCTCTAGTCTCTTCCTCTCTTCATATAGAATTTTTGCCTTCAGGATTTGTTGTGCATGTGTATCTCCCAATTGAGATCGGGAACTTGATATTGGTATTGTGTTCACCACTATTATCTTTTTCTTTTCTTCCAAATTCCTTAATATATCCAAAAGTTCCCATTTGTCATCTAGGTATCTAGGTGGCATATAGGGGTGTCCCTAGAAACCACTTACCCTTATGTAAGTAAAAATATAAACAAGATAAATTAGAATCTATAATCATTGATTACTTTCTTAGTAGTTGTAGATATTCTAAATTGTTCCCATTCTAGTTTGAAAATGCATATAATGGGAGCAAAGAGAGCATCATTTATATTTATAAAATTTCCCTTGTTATTGTCCAAGTTCGGCGAGGGTATGCATCATACACCCTATGGGTAGGGAAATATTTCATTCTTAGGATTCCAGGGAGTTCATTGTGGCATGCAATATTATAAATAAGGTAACAAATCAGGTAAAAATTACATCTTATTATAGTTCCCTCTTTATTTACACTGCCATATTGATTAGTTGATGATGGATAAATGTGCTTATAAACATTTCCCAACAAATATTGTCATTACTAAACAAAATGAGCTTGATATAGCTAAACATACACTCTTGGAATTCATAAGCATCCTTCAAGTTTGTAATTATTCTTAGTAGAGTGTCTTCAAACTCTTAGTTATATAATTTTTCTAAATTACAATGATATCAATAATAAAACTAGAGAAGGCCGCATCCATGGAATTTTTAAAAATTTCTCCAACTTTCATTAATCTAAAAGGCATCCTAACATAGACATATGTTCCCCAAGGGGTGGTGAAATCAGTTTTGAATTGTTTTGATTGTTTCACCACCACATGGTTATAACACTGGGATTCTTGTTACCTTTTGTAGCATATTTTCCATGTTGGGTAATGGGTAATTATCTTTGAGTGATGATTTTTTTAAATTCCTAAAATCCACACAAATCCTAATATCCCCATTCTTTTTTCTAATTAGTATCAATTTTACCACCCATGAGGAGTACCTATTGGGTTAGATTATACCACCATATTTCAAATTTTTTAACTCCTATTGCATCTTAGTTACAAGGATGGATTTAATAGGCCTTTTTTTCTTACTAAAGTTCTTGTTATGAGCTTCCAAATGTATCTTATGTTAAAAAATATTCCCTGCAATCCTTTAGCTCAGAATAAGACCATGTAATAGAATCCTAATACTTTCTAAGTAGTTTGGTATAAGATTTTCTTTATTTTTAATTCATGTTTCTTCCTAACCATACCTTTCTTGGATCATGAGAAGTTTCCAAATGTTATTCCACAAGATATCTAGGTACATGGATAGGCTTACTTATAACTTTTTCCGCATTGTTAAAATTTGATTCAAGGATAGCAATTCTTGTATGGATAGTGTTTTTTTCCAAGTGAATTATATCCTTCCCAAAGAGGGTTTTATTTTCCTTTTCACAACACCACCATAGGTTTTATGTCAATAAGTTGATATTGAAATCATCCTTGCAATTTAATAACCTTTGGATTTGAGCATCATCTTGAAAATATGTCCATGTTGAATTTTATCAGGGATTGAGGGCCTAACCAACACTTATACCTTATAAGTGTAATATGGAGACACTATTTTATTATCATATTGAGAATCTAGGACATTCAATTTCTTATCTTCTGCATTTTCACTTCTCTCATGGTAGAGGAGATTGAAAGAATTAAATAATTTAATGAGATTTCAAACTACATACTTATATTATTTAAACCTCTAGTTTTTTTGTTGTATAAATTTTTCTAACTTGTTTCAAAATTAACTCAAAATATCCTTTGACAATGAGATATTTAATATGATGTCTCCATGAAAATCTTAAACCAAGGAGTAGTTCTTCATATTCAGCTAAATTTTTGGTACATTCAAATTTTAATTTGAAGGATAAATTGAAAGAACCATGGTTTGGAGAATTCAAAACCACTCTAGCTCCATTTCCAATACTGGAACATGCTCCATAAAAATTCATAATCCACGGGATATTGGAATCTTCAAGGTGTGTATTTACATCCATACATTGATCTTCAAAATAAGGACAACCTATAAATTTACCTAAGTCTATACCAACAAATAATACTTCATAAGAAGCATTCAACGTATCTTCAATAAGGTGCAACAATTTATCCTCTCTATGTAGCTTGACTAGATCTACTTCCAAGGGTATGGAAGAAAAATAAATGTCTATTTGAACACTACCTCCTAGACTAGTAGCCCATTTTCTGGATAACAACATGACTTGTTTAGTAGGAAGTCAACTATAACCACATTCATAATTAATCATTTACTAGGATAAGAAACAAGTTGTACTTACAAACCTTTTAAATATCTAATAAAATGTACCTCTCTTAAATC
This sequence comes from Taxus wallichiana var. yunnanensis, assembly GCA_018340775.1. Lineage (NCBI taxonomy): Eukaryota > Viridiplantae > Streptophyta > Pinopsida > Cupressales > Taxaceae > Taxus > Taxus wallichiana. The sequence continues at coordinate 202,907,245 of CM031242.1, read as the reverse complement.
CATAGCAAAACATTTCCCAACATCATCCATTATCTTGATATCTAACTCATTCATAACTACTAATGGCATAATGTTGCAAGAAGCTCTGAGTCAAACATACAATTATGGAAAATCATTCCATTGAGAATAAGGGTGGTGAAGAAAGGATATAAATCCAATTTTCATTCAACAAAGGAGGTTCCCAAGTATACTTTAGGAGGTAACTCGTGTCTTGATGATTTTCTTTGATTTCAGCCTCAACAATAGTAGGAGTCACCATGTTACTTGTAGTTATCTATTTTACAACTACATCCTTGTTTAGTACCAAATATTCAAATTTCATTCTTCTATGTTCGGGAATTCTTAGTTATTCCATAATAGGGATAGTAATTTTATTTGGCTTAAAATTTTGCTATATCACATGTTGTATACTTGGGTAGGGATGTATTGGGGAAAGCGTGACTAATTTTTTTGATGGAATATTATATTTTATTTCTTGGGTTAGAGAAAAAGTATGGGATTTGGATTAATAACGGGACCTTTTTCTAGTATATGTCTATCGGAGTATCCTTAAGGAAATTAGTCAAGATAGGCATTTTTACATTAGGAGTAAGAATATGTCCTTTGACTTACCTATTACACACATTATACTCCTTTTCTTGAGAAACAACAAAATTTCTTAAAAATTTCTATCCTCCTCGATGGAATTTCACCATCATACTTTTTAATAATTAATGCTCTTAGATATTAAAAACATGATTTGGTACCTCAAAAGATTGATCCATATCAATATCAGCATTAACTATAGAAGGGAGGAGAATACCTAATTAGTACATGAGCCCCGAGAAAAATTTGTTCTAGCACAAAGGTGGTGAGTAGAAGAGGCCCCTTTTATTGAATCATTTGGAAACTCCATCATACATACATCATTGAAATCAACTTCATCATCATCATCATTATTTTCAATGGGCTACTCCCAAAGAGGGTGAGGCGATAAATGTTTATCAAATTAATCAATAGTGTGCTCTTCGATATTACACAAACTCTTGCCATCAAACGATTAAGGTCTACTTTGTAATCTCTAAAATCATGTTATTTATTTCTTAAACCCATAGGTCCTTTTATTTTTACTCATCCCGGTGATCTCCTTTGGGATGATTCACAAATCTATTTTGTCTAGGGGCTTGATGTTGAGCTTGAGGATTTAGGGTTAACCCTTTTTCTTATCTATCAAGTTTGTATGGGATCTCCTTAACTTCCCCAGCTAATGTTTTTAACCTTTCTTCTTAATCCACAAATTTACTTTCTTGAGGCTTTTATGGATTCACCAACTTGATACCTTCTCTTTTGGGAGGTTTCTAGTTACTTTGATATTATTTTCTATCTAGATTTCCATAGAGAAAGCTTTCCTCATAATCGAGGGCCTTTTATCTTAAATAATAAGTTTTTTTTATCAAATACATCAAAGTATTTTATTACACAAGTCTCATCTTTGTACCTTATGTTATTTGGTAATCTAGTTAAAGTCTTGTTTACCCTATTATTGAAATCCTATACACACTTATTAGGATTCTTCTTAATGTTTTAAAATTATGATATAAGAAACTTGGGATAAATTCTATCCTTATTTTGTAGTCTAAAATCATTTTTAATTTCACCCCAAGAATCAATTGAAATTGTAGGTAATGAATTGTACCACTCTCTAGCATATTCCTCTACTGTATGTATAGACAATCTAACATACATGTCTTCAAACTCAAATTCATAATCATCCATGATATTTTGGAATAATTTAAGATGTTGATCTCCACTAATAGAATTATTCCCCTTGGTCGAGGCAACCTATTTCTGATCTCATTTCACACTTCATTAGGATAACCTACCATGCCATTGAAATTGATTGTTCTATATGTAGAGGCTGCGAATGGATCATGGATGGAGGGTGATCCATATTATTTGGTGGTGGATTTTCAAATGGAGGGTTGAAATGGTGGGGAAATAGAGTCATTTCGCATAGGTGGGTATGATCCACACAATGAAATCATTTTGGGGACTTAGAATCACAAAATACTCTATTCTATTAGGTAAAAAAATATGAAAGATGAGGAATACCCTTGTTATTTATAATAAATGAACCCTTTTGAAATAAATAATGTAAATAAGCTTGAGGGATATTTGTATCAGATGTGATAGAGTAGTTTTTATCAAAAGAGGTTAGATTCAGAGAAATGAACACCCTTTCCTTTTGAACTTTGACCACGATATGTTTCCAAATTTTATTCCTTCTTAAATGTGCACATTCCAATTTAAGGTGTAACCTTCTAGTAGGGTTAAATCAAAAAAGGATCTTATTCCTTCAAATTTTTTAAAGGGGAGAGTTAATAAACAAGGTGTATGGGATGAATAATTTACACTTGGTCTAACTGATATTTCTTTGAAAGGTGGACCCACCACTAGATCCATGCACTCTAGAGATATAGATTAACACAAAATATTTTGAAAAAACTTCTTCATGATCTAGTAGAAAAAAATCCTCGGTGAATTGTTTTTGGAATCCTCACTAGTTTTGACAACCAACTTCTAGTATACTCATAGAATCACAAGCTTTATACAATGTTTTGTTTATAAATTAAAGAAAGTGATTTATAGTATCTTGTCTCTCTTTTAGAATTTTAGTATTTTTTCTTTAAAGATAAGTTTCATTAACCTTTTATATAGTAAAGGGTCCCTATAAATGGTGCCAAAAGCATATTGGCTACCAATTTTACACCCCTTGTTGTCTAACATCACTTTTAGAGGGTAAGAAGGCTTAGAGGATGAGATATTGTGTGATACATGTTGTTTATAGCTAGGGAGGTGTCTAACATTCTCTTTGGAACCAAGATATTGGGATGATTAGGAGGCACTTACAGACAGGATGGCATGATCATGCTACTATTAGTTTTTCCTTAAACTAAGGTGAGAGGAACCATTCGGTAACTTGAGTGGAAGGAGGAAAATTTGTGCTTAATCCTTTATTGATTTTGTCAAATTATGGGTCAATCTAAGCTAAGTATGCAAATGAATATGAAATTCACTCATGAGAGTTGTCATAATAATATAATATATATAATTAATTCATCGGACACATGTTACTAGAGACAAAAAAATATTAGTTGTTATTACATCACTTTTTTATGGGGACATGGGTGAGAAGAATTATCTTCAATGATGTTTGGAAATAAAACAACATCATGGTAAATGGATTGTTAAATGGAAGTGTGATCGTGTGGGGAAAGTAGAATAGGTTTGATTTGTAAAGGAGGGGAGTAAATTATGGTTGATGTTCTGAAACAAAGTGTCAATAACTACCATGATAGTATACTATTCTGGAAATTAAAGAAAATGTAATTAAGTAGTAACAAATTTTAAATGAAAATATTTACATTCATTGATACTCAATTGATGCAAATATTTTCAAGACAATCTCTATAGCACTTAACATAAAATTTTATGCAAGAATTCTAATGAATTATTTATTTCTCCTATTCTCATATTCCAAAGATATATTCAAAGGATGAAAAAATCATCTAACCAAGAGGTTGTAGTAGGGTTTTATAACCACCTCGGATATTTCATAGTAAATGCAAAAAGGTAATAAAGATTTAGTGACCAAAAAGATCAAACTTACCAAAAATATGATCTAGTGTACTACATACAAAAGTAATAAACACGTAATTGAATTAAAAATTTTAACTTGTTAATCAAATTTTAACATATATGATCTAGAACACTAAAATAGAATTATAAGCGGTATATTTCATTCAAACTTTCAATTTCATAACAATGGGACATGATTAAATTCCCTTAATATTCACCAATGGCTGTACAGTGAAACCACCTTGACACAAAAACTTGAAAACTCAAAGTTTATATTTATTCCATATAAGAAAATGGAAACATGCAGAGTTACATTAATTTATTTCAACTTCTCAAATAGAAAACTAACCCCCTTGATATGAGGACAGTCCTCATATTTATACAAAAACTTCATGGATTCACATTTCAATTTCCCCCAAAACTAACAAGAGAATATTCCTTTCCTTCATAGCAAAGGATCCCAATATCTCATCAAAGTGGGAAGGTGTCTTCCTAAACTACAAAGATCCTATTTTCGGTTACCGACTTTTAGAATGAGTTTTTAATTTTACATTACAAATGTGGATGTATGCAAAATATTTATATTGTATTTTCAAATGCCTTTTTGTCTTGTTCACACTATCACAATCATACATGTTTCTATTCATAATTGTTTATATCCCGACATCACTAATTTAATTTATTTTATTTTTACATTTTTATAAAATACACTTTGAGAAAGAAATGATTATGTGCAGCCTTTTGAATTTTATGTTTTCCTTGTACAATATCTTTAATTAGACTACAAGAACACCCTTTTTCCATATATCATTCCGCTCTCCCCTTTTATAATGCATGTTGAGAATTCAAACTGATCCTTAATTTAATCTCGACATGATACTTCACAAACACTTCCTTGGGATCAATTTTCATATAGATTTTCACTTATCTCATGTGAATTTGCAAGTTCTTTGTAGGATTATAATTGGAATTTCTTACAAAAGAAGTGGTGACATTCCTTTGTTTAATAAATGGCATAAATGGAGTGAGAGGAAATTTTAAAGAGTTATCCTTAAAAACTTTGTATTCAATCTTAAATATCTCTCGGTTTGAGTGAAGAATTTTGTATTCACCTATATTTTTGCCAAAGCACTATTATTCTTAATATTACAGTAACTATCCTCCTCATAAATTGATGACACCTTGTAAATTAGGCATATCTAACTTTCCCCTTATCACATAATTTTTTTCATATTATTCTCATAACAACTAATCAGGCTAGTATAGCCTCTTATTAGTTAAAACCTCTTCTAAACTCCTTCTAAACCACGCCTACTAGCTTCCTAGGTTATCAATCAATTTCATTGGATTGAGTATACCCCTCACAAACCTCTCAGAACCCTAATTTCTCATTAATTGTGATGAACTATCCAAAACCTAGCTTAAATAGCCCAAGGTATGTTTAACCTCTTCTAAGCCTAGTCAAATCTTACTTTGACTCACTAAAAGTGCTTTTTGGCTTATTTATTTGTCCCACATGCACCGAAGTCTTCCATTTCTAAAATTGGAAAACTATAAATACCCCACTACCCCTAGACCATTTCTAAGAGCACTCCCCCTCTCTAGGCTAAACTATAGTATTATTATTTACGATTAGGAGCTCCTTTCATTTTTTTATTGAGCTGTTTTATTTTCTTGTTTCACTACACATACCCAAGCTCTCGAGTAAATGGGAAGAACTATTTGCCTAAAATCCATTAATGGTGAGATATCATTCTCATAAAATAGAAATTGATTGCTAAAAGTCTTTAATAGGTTCATTTTTCATTAGCTTTCATGGAGTAGAGAGATATCTAGATATGATAGGGTTTGAATGTTTATTTTAAGTTTATATATGAATGCAAAGAGATAGTTTCTTTCTTATCTCTAATATGATGGTCCATTAACTTGTTGTTTAAATATTTTGGGGCTTCTTTAGTGTTCTTGCCCCATTTTCATAGCCTTTTCAACTTTTACTTGCTCACATTTGGCATGCATGGTGGGACTTACTCTATAGTCCTTTAGAATTTGTTTTTGAGATTTTCATTGCCATATGTAACCATTTTTAATGCTTTTAGGGTTAAATAGCTATTTTTCTAGTAGATTTCTTATTTTAAGTAGGATAAATCTCCCCTTCGCATGAGTGTTTAATGGGTTAAAGCTAGAAATAGGTTTTAATGGTAAAAAGGTAACTTGTTTTCTCTTTTGAAATTTTCATTTCCATGGATTATTGTGGTTTTACAGGGGTACACGTAGGTTTCTTGAACTAGAGTGTATCCATCAAGATGTTTGTTTATCTCGTCGGTCGGCCGCATATCCATCTTCTTGCATTCGATTGTAAGTTTATTTTATAAAGGGATGTGTACCCATCATTATCTAAGTGTGCCCATCAAGTTTCATGAGTATCTACCTCTTAGGCTGTGTAGGCATTACTTAAATATTGTGTTCACCTTACATTTTAGCTTATAAGTATACCTTCTATTTGGGATGTGTATCCGCTAAAATCCATTCATACCTCTCATTCTACACGCGTAGGCATACAACCACATAGTTTGTTTCCATATATACGTGTATCTTCCATTTGAGATCAATATCCATTGAGTGGGTCATGTATACATCATTCTTGATGCATAGACATCATTGTCAAAAATTAAAATTTTGTTGCGGTGGCGGAGTCAATTTTCTAGTTTTTTCTAACAATTTGTAGGTTTCTAACAATGCTTTGAAAGGTCTTTTGATATTATTTATCCTAAAAATAGTAAAGTGTTCACATTTTTAGTTTAAAGGGGTCTCTTACAATTTGTATACTCTTCCCTCGCACCTTCTATGTGATCTTGGGAACCAAAAACATTTCAAAAACCTCCTCATTGGTTTCAAAAACACTCAATTTGAGTTTATAAGAAGTTAACTTCAAAAATTGGCTAAACAAAACTCTTTTTCATAATTACTTAAATTTTCTTCCATTTATTACCACACTTTGAGTAGGAAGGCATGTTATGTATGCTCTTTCCTTGCATCTTAGGATGATCTGGGAAATCAAAAGTAATACCCTATCCTCTTTATATGACGTCATTAGAAAACTACTAATTTTGGTGTAGGATAATAATCATTGGTCAAAGAAAGGAGATTTGGAACACTAAAATTAAAAATACTCATGTGATTACAGGTTACCAAATAGTGTGCCCTATAAGACCACACTAAGATTAAAAAGATAAAAAAACACACCAATTTCATCACCTTGTATTTTTAGGTTTGAAAAAAGGGTACATCCCTATTTATTCAACTAGAACATAACCCCTTTGGCATAACGCCTTAAGCTACAACAATGGGGTTAGTTCTAGGAACCCTAAAGCATTCCACCACTGAGTAACCTTGTGGATGAAACAAGAAGTGTTTCATACACCCACTTGACTATTTTTTATATTGTGAGTTAGATTCAAAGTTATCCATATAGCCACCCGGTGACAAAACATGTGAGCGCATTCATTTCTCATCATGTTTGAAGGGTAAAGTAAAGATGATATACTCCTTGGGAAACCTTTGTAAATCAATCTTGTAATAGATAAAATTGTGACACCTAGTTGAGTGAACTACATAAAAATGTCATATCTTATTAGAGCCCACTTTTCTAGTCTATATCATGTCTTTTAAAGCTCTCACGATGTGAGGACTTACTTGGAGTCAATAACTTATTTTTTGAACAAGGGAAAGAGTCCACTTAAGTTCAAGATAAGTTTCACTCATCACAAAATTTATGACGTCTTACTTAGCTTAATTTCTTTCTTTCCTTAGGAAAAGGCAAATCTCTTCCCAAGTAACACTTTTTTTGTTTCCACCCCATTTGATCTATACCTTTACATTCTTGTTACCCATTTGGGACAAGAGAAGGCATCTTACGTGAGTGTTACCATAGACTATGTTCACCACTTTTATGTCCATTTACACTCATCCATGTTTCAGCTGAGTTGTTAAATGCCTAAAGTGTGTGGGTACATTCTTACGTCTTTGATAGCCACTTGGTATTGATTTTGATATTATATTCATAGATAGATTTGGTTTCGTCATTTTTTCCCCATTGATTTTTTATTCTTCCCGCATTTTAGCCATACAATTATGACACTTACACTTTATTTTCATTTATGATAACTTGGTATAAGTTTCTATATTGTATCGTTATGTTGCTCACATGATTAATAACTTCTTGCTATACTTGCATTTATTTTTATCCCAACAACATTTAAATATTATTACATTGTTGATATTTCATTGTTTATATTTCAATAACATCATTTTTATACTAACACCTCAATTGTTCGATCTTGGTTAACATCTCGAGGTAGTGTTGTTACGATATTCACAGATTCTTACTTCCATTGTCAAAAACTTATATTTTTTTCACATATAAATTGGTCAATGTATATCTTATGGACATATAGTGTCAATAAAAATTTAGTTCTTAGGTCTTGTTTATTATTTAAAATCAACCTAGGTTATGATAGGGTATTTTCACTATCTATTTTACACCTACCTTTTGAACTATAACTTAGGTTATATTGTTCTATAAATGATTTGAGTGATTTGACTATCTTTCTAGTAGGTTTACGTAATTGTTCCTAGTATACATTGCATATTATTATACTTAGGGAAATTTGAGACAAAAGAGACTCTAAAAATAGCTCATGCCATGTACACCTAGTTTTCTTACAACTTGGATAAACACTTGGACGAAACCTAGTTTCACACATACTAGGAAATTCCAAGAATCACGAAGATGGTTTCTAAATGAGATGAATGCAACTTACAGGTAAATAATTTTATTTAAACATTCCCATTTAGAAGTAATAACTTAGCACCTCTCTTTTCATAGGTAAAATAAATTGAACCATTAGTTGACCATAGTGGAGAGGATTCTAATTCATTTGAAGACCAACACAAACTAGATCTACCTCGCTTTGATGAGCTCCTATATTACAATAAAGACCAAGTACTTACAAGATTGCTCAAATTAGGATCTAGACTACTACAGAGCACAAAGTGGAAATTAAAACTATCAATCATGAAGCGAGAAGATCCACTACAACCTTCCCTCATTGACATGGATAATCCTTTTGACATAGGGTATGCTACCACTTTCATTGCACTTAATAAAAACATTCAGGGTGAATCATTAAAACCAAAATATGGTTTGAGGTGACCTTACTTTAAGGATTCACATAAAATAAAATTTGAACATGATCATAAATATTCACCTCCTACTAGATTTGATGATGAATATGATCTCCTAATTGAAGAGGATATCATTCAATGAAAAATATTAAAACTTAGTAAAAAATTAATAGCCTTAGCTTCCTCAAGTAGGAATACCCATAAAGGTGGGATCAAGGCTAAAATAGGTGAATTTTACATTGACCTATACAATGATGCTACCTTCAAAGTTACTAAAGTGAAAAGAAAAATATATCCAACCAAATAGTAACTCATCCAAAAAGAGTTGCAATCCATGAAAAACATGCTTACCACTCTACAAGAGAGTAGCATAGGACATAATAGAAAATATTTATATGAAGAACTATGTCCCTATACCTTTTATAAGGACATTTTGTGAAAACCATTTCCAAAATACTTTGATATCCCTAAATTTGAAAAATACAAAACTAAGGGTGATCGTCGTGATCACATCAAATACTTCTACATGGCTTGTTAGGAATTTGCTTACAATTATAATTTTATAATTCATCTATTCCCTTGCATCTTAGGGGCACAAGCATTAGAATTGTTTCTCATAATACCTAAGGGATCAATCAAGACATAGCCCACACTATCGGAAATGTTTTTTGTCACTACTCTTTCAACATGGAGAGTGATATCACCATGAACAACCTATGCAATGCTAAATAAAAGTACAATGAGACCTTCGTAGGATTCTTACAAAGATGGCGACAATTGGCGAGTAATTCCCTTGTGTCCTTCCAAAAACATAATTAGTAAGCATATTCATCCCCTACTTGAACCCATAAATATCCTTCCATTTGGTCTGCAGATGCTTTGTGACACTAAGTTTGAATAATTTATTCAGAAAGGTAGTCAAATTGAGAAGGCTCTCATTTCAAAGGGAACACTTAAACCCATTTTTAAGGACAAACATGAGTCAAAACCCATAGATAAAAAAAAATTAATTAACAAAAATAAGAACATTGTTGGTGATTGCATCATAGATTTTTAGAGAGTCCAAGTTTTATAAAGTGGTGCACTTTTAAAGATCTCACAAGGACCTCACCCAAAGGTAGCTACGAAATTTACATTTACACCTCTAACTGAATAATTGTTCATTATACTTAAAAAGTTTGATGTCGTAAACATGGTGTAGTACCCAACCATGATGGTACCATACTCATATGATGCACCTAAGCTAAGTTAGTTTAAATAACATGAATATTGTGATTTTCATTGTGTCAAAGGACATAAGACTCATATATGCCTAAGATTGCAACATTTTATAAAATAAGTCATTAAAGAAGGTAATATTGTAGTACATTCACCATCAAACTTACGATAGGAACCTTAAAAAAATGGTTATATTTGAATGACACTTTCCCAAGCATGAAGATAAAAATCACAAGAAGCCACAATGTGGGCAAGCCTCTAATGACTATAGCACCGATACCTATACTTACCTAGTATATAACAAACCATTTGACTCCCTTATAGGTTATATCCATTCATCTGATGAATATGTGAACACCATTAGGATCTTAGGAGATAGCTATCTTGTAGGCATGCGACGTGCTCATTTGGTAATACCAAATGCTCTTCTTGTTCCTCACGAAAGCCAATACAATTTTATAGAATAGGTGGAGATATCCCTAGATATAATTTCAATACTATATCTTTTTAAGATCCATGGCTCATAATAAAATATCGTATAAAACACTTCATATTTTAGGGGTCTCCACAGAAATAGATCCTGCACACCTTTAAGTGATGGTTGCAAACCTTTATTCCAATGATCATATCTCCTTTGATCTAAATATAATATCGTGTAATAACCCTAAGCATAATTCACCCTTATACATAGAGTTTATTGTTACCCATCGTAAAATCAAAAGAGTTCTTATGGACAGTGGGTCTGGTCTAAATATTTGCACATTGAATTTGGTTAAGCAGCTAGGCCACTCAGAAGAATATTTAGGTGTTAACATTATTAACATCATGACCTATGATAATGATGAGCGAGAACTAGTAGGAACTATAGTAGTTCCAATGGGAATAGGACCGACATATCATGATACAAAATTACATGTCTTTGACTTGGATTTTCATTACAACATGCTCCTTGGATGCCCATGGATTCATGCGATTCAAGCCATTCCCTCTACCTTTCATCAGGCATCAAGATGTGTCATGGGGGACAAATAATCATAATCCCATGTGATCCAAAAACATTCATGCATTGTAGAGAAGCGCATAGTTTTTCTCACATAGCATATGAGTGTCCTTCAGTAGATATAGTTGTCCCGTTACAAATAGAAGATATGAGAGAACACATAGACCCAGATACACGTAGTCTTTGTAATAATAACTTTATGACATTGGTCAATCCCTTCAAATCATGGGAGGAAATATCTGCAAAGTATGGCACAGTTGAGAAATTCACTCTCCAACAAGCCTTGTTAAAATCAGATCTCTTAGTGTCACCAAGGACACCTGGTAAGCCATATTTTCAATTCAAGAGAACTCATGATAGATTCCCTGAACCACTTGAGAGGTTTATTCCTAGTGGTCTCAAAACATAAGATGTTAGAAACACCTACCAAATGGATACACGAGGGCACTATGGAATCATGTCATCAAGATCTACAATATGTCAAAGGTTGTTGCATGATGTATGTCATGGGCTATAATGGATTTGGATGTGGCCGAAATGTGCAAGGAAGATTGGAACATGTTCCTTTTCCCTGATTTAAATCAAATAAACTCATACTTGGTATCGGGCCTCATGAGGATCCTCCTTCCAAGATAAATGCCACCTCCTCTGAATGTGAGGATGACTCGTCTTATTTCGATAGTGATGTAGATTACCGGTGTAGCCTATACGAGGATATTTTCTCCACTAAACTATTTCCTAACTCGGACATATTTACTTTATCTCGGATCCGATCCCCAAAACAATTGTCAACTTACCCTAGTATATCCCAAACTTATAGACCGGGATCAACAACTTCACTTTCTAATTGATTTCTTTGAGAATGATGAGGCATTTGAATAATTTATGGGAGTCATGGATATTATTCTAAATGGGGACCACAAGAAAGGTTTCTCTATCAAACTAGATAATTGTGCATAATTTGGAGAAGAATAAAATATGTGTGGACGCTTGAATAAAAATATTGTAAGGTAAAAATTAATTTTGAAAAGACTTGTGGGAAAAATAAGCATAAGTCGCATAGCAAAAACCTCTTCGAGGCACCAGTGGACAAAAAAATGAAAAAATCATGGAAAAAATAGTATACCCATTCAAATATGAGCCATATATAGAGGTTTATCTCATTTTTCCCCCTGATCCTACACGGATGGAAGATGTGTCTAAAATGCTCATTGAACAAACAATTAGTGTTAATATTGGTTCAAAAGAAGAGCCTAGAATGATAAATTTGGGAGCTTCTCTCTACATAGGAACAAAAAGTTCTCATTGCATTTTTGCAAGAATATGAGCACATATTTGCATGGCCATACATAGATATGTCCAGTTTTGACCCATAATTGGTTGTACACAACATTTTTGTGCACCCAAATGCAAAACCCATTAATAAGAATTTAACAAAGATTTTGTTTCACCGGATTGTTGAAGAAATGAAACAAATAAAGGTAAAAGGATAAGGGGGAATACCTGTTATTATGTTGGTCAAATGTTGAGTGCACACATTTCGATTTCGACCCAAGTTGATTGTGTGAGCTTCCCTTTGGCTAGGAGGAACTACTTGTAATAAAAAGTATGACCACAAGATACAGTTAATAGAAAAGTTTAGTGGATGCGTCACATGAGCTAGATCCATGAAGTGTGATACTTTCTTGATGGTTATCAATCCAATGATATATACCTCAATATAAAATAATTAAACATGTAAATAAAAGAATCTAATGTTAGTGTTCTTATTTAGGTGTCTCAAACTACTATCAATGTTAATCCAATTAAATGTCGGATAACTAAATTGGTGAAGGTTCGGATCGGTTTACAAATTGGGCGGGTGGTCCGAGTGTTATATATGGGGTTTAGGTAAGAATTGGTGACATTTGGGTTGGTTTTTGGGTGATTAGGAAGATTTATGGTATAATGTAGTTTTATCAGAACAAAGACCAATTCTGATTATGGTGACTTATGTCAATTTAGGTATGACCAATGAAGGTTTAGGATGATTGATATTGGTTACTATGGGAAATGGCAGAATGTCAAAAATGGTGTCCAGGATCTCTCTATGTCTACATAAAAAATTTTGGAAGATCTGTTGTGAGGTTGTAGGTGGGGTATCAGGTTTGGGGTGAGGTTTTGGGGAGGTTTAGGTGAAAGTTAACAGAAGACATAGTAACCAACATAAATCGGGTGATCAATGTCGAGAAGAGGGGAGCTGATGATGGTTAAGATAACCGGCGTTGGTAGGGGAAATTTGGTGGTAATTAAATAAAATGTAGATTTGGACTTCTTTGTGATTACACAGAGGATGAAGGGAGGATGGTTGGGTTCATAATAATGTTAGGAAGGCTCAGAAATGCCTAGAGGTCATGTACAAAGATCTAGAAGGTTCTGAGTGGTTAGATGGGTAGATTGGTAAGAAGGTGGGAATGGAGGAATAGATTAAATAATAAGATCCAATAACAAAATATAATGAGCTTACCTTGTAAGTACAAAATGATGAAATTCAAATACACTTACTTGTATTTGTAGGCTTGGTAGATGAAGGAAGGCAGTGATTGATCCATGAATAACTTTGTGGTCGGGCCCATGACAATACTCCCGAGTGCTCCTTTGAATATTCCAATGCCTTTGTAAAAGTATTAGGTGCTTTCTTGGGCCTGTGGTTGAGTGTATTATGTCATCTAGATGCTGAGAATTCTTTGGTTCCTACTTGCATGCAATAGATCTCTCGGAATTCAAAAATGACCAACCAGGGTAAAAGGGTACAAAACTATATATAAGGTAACCAATGATGGTTATAATGACCAATGTCGGTTGAGGGATACTTGGTATCGATTAAGGTGGGAAATACTAGGTTTTTTGAAAATAGGCAAATATTTGTTATTTTTGTGTTCTCTTATTGTCATTCTGGGTCTCAAGTGAGGGTTAACACTTAGATTAGCGGGAGTGTTGTAAGAGAAGGAATGGGACTTTAATTTTAGGGTTTGAAAGAGTCACATTTGGTTAAGATAAGTAGAGACTCTATCTTAGTTGATTAATAGACTAAGAATAATTCCATGGTGAGGTTTCTAAGTGATGCGGCTAGGTGAGGTGTAAATTAACTTAATTAAACTAATTAATAATGTGAGGATGAACATTAATTCAATTATAAGTAATTAAACTAATATGAATGTAGGGTAATTGGTTGTGGTTAGCTGAATATGTTATGTTAATTAATTAAAGGGGAACATGGTGACCCAAATTTTTTGTCTATAGATGCATCCAATGATTACACTTCTTGTTAAAGAAGAACTGAAGTTACTAGGAACGTGTTTTATCAAAACCATTGACTATTCGTATTGGATATCAAATATAGTCCCGATTCAAAAGAATTCATTGGTATCGAATATGCAATCAATTCCATGACATCAACAAAGAATTTCCTAAAGATAACTTCCCTTTTCCCAACATCAACATGATCATCGATTCAACTACCCGTTATGAAAATTTATCCTTAATGGATGGGTTTTCATTTTATAACCAAATCAAGATTACAGAGGAAGATCAACAAAAGACTGCTTTCATCACCCATTGGGGGGTAGTTTATTATAAGGTGATTCCTTTCAAACTTAAGAATGTCCGGGATACATATCAGCATGCAATGATGGTCATCTTCCATGACACGATGAATGACATCATGGAGGATTACATTGATGATATCTTAGAAAAATCTAAAACTAGAGGTGAACACCCTCAAGTGCCGAGACAAATATTCCAACATCTCGAGGTTATAAGGATCGCTCGAACTCCAAAAATTCATCTTCGACGTATTATTAGAAAATCTCTTGTGCTTCATTGTTTCACATAGAGGGATAGAGGTACATCCCGCTAAGGTTGCAGCTATCACAGACATGCCTCCACTGACAAACCTAAAATAGCTAAGAAATATACAAATGAAAATTCAATAAATATACCAATTTATTTCATAGCTTGCAGATAAGGTCCACGCTTTTACAAATCTATCAAGAAAGATGTTGCCTTCAACTCAAGTCCAAATTGTTTGAAGGCATTTGCATTCCTTAATAAATACCTAATCAACCCACCTATTCTCATACCACCTACTCAGGATAACCCCTCCTACTATATATTTTAGCCACTCAATTTGTTATTGGTGCACTGCTTTCCCAATACAACCTTGGCGAGATATAAAGGGTGGTTTATTACAGGCACCCCAATCTATGAAAATCGTCTTTCACCCCTTTTTGGGTAATTTCTAGATGTTGGTCATCTTTATAATTTTCCTAGTTGACATTTTCGGGTTTAATTATAAAATTAAGCTTGAGATCCTTATAAATATAAAACTATAAGACCATAATGAGGGTCCTAGGTCATAACATTACACACTACTATCACTCCATCTATATTGGCATCCATTTTATCACTTGTATCCACATAGTTTCAAGCATTAAAGCTAAGATATATGCTTCACACACACACACCGCATAGGGGGAGATTATATTATATTCGATGCACACATGTATTTACATTTTCTATAGTTATTATTGCTCGCTACTTCATAAAGTGTGACTAGCACAAGAGCACCTAGGACACAACATGCACACATACACTAGAACTATATCTCGAGTCGAAATATAGCACAAAACTCGGTGATAAGTCCACTATCTAGGAGGTCGAGTTCAATCTAACCGATTCATATGCATATTTTATTTTTCTAGGGTTTGATACTTCTATTTGCATTACAGTTATTTTCCATCTCATCTCGGTAGATCCAAAGACAATAAAAAGGAAGATTTAGGAGCACTTCTAACCATACCAGTTTCAAGTTTTGAGCATTTACGCTTATCAAAGTGCCTAGATTACAAAAAGGGCACCCGGGCCTACCCATTTAAAGAAAGTGGTGAAAAGAAATAGTAAATAGAAGACAAAACAAATGACTTACAAACCTCAATGTAGCTTTCTAGTCCAAACTCGATGTAATATTGTGGAAGATTAGTTTGTGGAATATTTTGGAATGTATATTTGTTCATGCTCTTGAATGACCTTCAAAATGGAGATGAATATTGCTATGAGCAGATGAAAGAGCCTCCAATACGCAAATATTGAAGATAAATTTCACAGATTAATTGTGATGTAAATCCTAGAGGATTTGTAAGAGGATGAGCTTGCATTTTAAAGAGGTTGAGTTTGTTAGAAGTTAGTTGAAATTGGTTGAATACACATGCTAAAAATAGCATTTTATGGGACTGAATAGTTATGGGAAGGATAAATTTCATTGAAAGGAAGTAAAAGAATTTATTAGTAGAAGTTTCATCAATAAAGATGAGTGTACATGCAATGTAATCTCCCCACCTTTTTAGGAATATAGAAGTGTATTTTAATAAACTAGTGAAGTGGAATCCATGTGGAGTTAACTAGGATGAGGATGTGGAGTCCAAGTGGTTGTTATAATGTGCACACTAATTAATTAATCATTTAATTAATAAATGATAATTAACTTAGCTAATATGGGCACTAAGGATTAATTTAATTAATCTAAAGGGGTGCAATGTGCATGATTTAATCAATTTACTTAATGAATCATGAAGTGGTGAATAAAAGGATGTATACTAGGATAAAATGGAAAAAGTGTATAATTTAGGGTGTCTAACACTCTTGTAGGTTCCTTAGTTATCACCACTATAGGAGTACGTTCTTGAATTTCATCACCAACTTTCTTGTTCTCCTTACTTGTAGACACCTCGTGAATTGTAATATAGTTTTTGACATTTTTCAATGCTTCTTCCATGGGATGAACGAGAACATATTCCTTTTCTTTTGTTGTAGTATTTTCCTCTTCCCGAGGCTATACTTTTGTGAATATAATTACTCTTATAGATGATTCTTCCGTAACCTTTAACTTTAGTGGCAATGTTTTAGTTGTGGGTACTATGACTTCCATTTGATGCATACTTTTAATTGTTATACCTACTTCCTTACCATGTATTTGTGAGGTTTCCATTAACTGGTTATCCAAGGGGTAACATTAACCTCTTTTTCAGTTGTCAAACTTTTACCAAGCCAGAGATTCTAGTACATGTGTTTCTTTTTATTCATCAACATCAATTTTCTCAATTTGTGGATTTTTTTCTTCTTTATTTGGTGTTTCAACACCAACTTCTTGTGCCTCATATAGTGTGATTGAATCAATCACTTCAACTTTTGATTTTTCTACTTCATGAGCCAATGTTTCAATGAGAGTTTCCTGCCCCTTTTCTAATGGAATCGAGTCAATCACCTATGGTTCCTCAATTTATTTTCCATTTCCTCTCATATTTGGGTTGTCCCTAGCCCCTAAGGTCTTTTTATCTCTCTCTAAGGGGTATAAAACCCTATCCTTCTTAGTTATTAATAAATACTTGAGAAAAATTACTCTTTCTCTTCACCACTTTGAACTCTAAACTTCAGGTCAATATGAGGTGAAGACCCCCTCATTCACTTACATTTACTAGAAGATCATGGAATTTTTTTCACATGAGTTTTAGGTTTTGCTGCACCTACTAACTTAACATGAAATTGGACATCCTTAGTGATGGGGGATATTTAATTTTTTCATTAGTATTCCTCGAGAATTTGGGTTAAGAAGAAAATAGAGGTACATGTTTTACTTGTAGAATTAATCCACTCCTCTATTATTCTAGTGGTTGTCTTATTAGAAGTAATTTAATGTGCTTTCCCCTCTAAGCGATCCATTGGGCTTGGTATTTCCTTTAAAAGAGTAATATCCTCCTAAAGAATTCTTGTAGCCATGTTCTCTTGTATTAACTTAGTGTTCTATAATGAAAAATAGAAACTTTTTCTTGGTAACCATGTCAATATTTTTCTACTTACATATACATTTCTTGTATGTAGTCGTGTTGTTTCTTTTTTATTCTAATAAGTTGACTCAATTGGCTACCTTGTTAAATTAATTTCGATATAATATTGTCTCACTATCTTCCTCGGTCATCCATAATTTCCCAGCCTACAACTATAATTTATTTGTCAATCACCTATTATAGAGTCATTCTAGAGAAGTATCTTAGTCTAACTTCCTCTTTAACTCTACAATTAATCGAAAAAACCTCATATTGTGATTAGAGGTACATGTTTTACTTGTAGAATTAATCCACTCCTCTATTATTCTAGTGGTTGTCTTATTAGAAGTAATTTAATGTGCTTTCCCTCTAAGTGATCCATTGGGCTTGGTATTTCCTTTAAAAGAGTAATATCCTCCTGAAGAATTCTTGTATCCATGTTCTCTTGTATTAACTTAGTATTCTATAATGAAAAATAGAAACTTTTTCTTGGTAACCATGTCAATATTTTTCTACTTACATATACATTTCTTGTATGTAGTCGTGTTGTTTCTTTTTTATTCTAATAAGTTGACTCAATTGGCTACCTTGTTAAATTAATTTCGATATAATATTGTCTCACTATCTTCTGGTCATCCATAATTTTCCAGCTACAACTATAATTTATTTGTCAATCACCTATTATAGAGTCATTCTAGAGAAGTATCTTAGTCTAACTTCCTCTTTAACTCTACAATTAATTGAAAAAACCTCATATTGTGATTCATGCTAATATGAGCTTCCTACTACTGAGCTCATCACCCATCTGATATCATAGTTAGGCCTTGGTGTAATATTTTCCATCTCTAGTCTCTTCATCTCTTCATATAGATTTTTGGCCTTTAGGACTGTTGTGCATGTGTATCTCCCTATTGAGATTGGGAACTTGATATTGGTATTGTGTTCACCAACTATTAGCTTTTTCTTTTCTTCCAAATTCCTTAAGATATCCAAAAGTTCCCATTTTTCATCTAAGTATCTAGGTGGCATATAGGGGTGCCCCTAGAAACCACTTATCCTTATGTAAGTAAAAAATATAAACAAGATAAATTAGAATCTATAATCATTTATTACTTTCTTGGTAGTTGTAGATATTCCAAAGTGTTCCCATTCTAGTTTGAAAATGCATATAATGGGAGAAAATAAACCATCATTTATATATATAAAATTTCCTTGTTATTGTCCAATTTCAACCGAGGGTATACATCATACACCCTATGGATAGTGAAATATTTCATTCTTAGGATTCTTGGGAGCTCATTGTGGCATGCAATATTATAAATAAGGTAACAAATCAGGTAAAAATTACATCTTATTATAGTTACCTCTTTATTTACACTTCCATATTGATTAGTTGATGATGGATAAATGTGCTTATAAACATTTCCCAACAACTATTCTCATTGCTAAACAAAATGAGCTTTATATAGCTAAACATACACTCTTGGAATTCATAAGCATCCTTCAAGTTTGTAATTATTCTTAGTAGAGTGTCTTCAACCTCTTAGTTATATAATTTTTCTAAATTATAATGATATCACTAATAAAACTAGAGAAGGCCCCATCCATGGAATTTTTAAAAATTTCTCCAACTTTAATTAATCTAAAAGGAATCCTAACATATACATATGTTCCTCAAAGGGTGGTGAAATCAGTTTTGAATTCTTTTGATTGTTTCACCATCACATGGTTATAACCTGAGATTCTTGTTACCTTTTGTAGCATATTTTCCATGTTTGGTAATGGGTAATTATCTTTGAGTAAGGTTTTTTTAAATTACTAAAATCCACATAAATACTAATATCCCCATTCAATTTTCTAATTAGTATAAATTTTACCACCCATGAGCATTAACTATTGGGTTAGATTATACCACCATATTTCAAATTTTTTAACTCCTATTGCATCTTAGTTACAAGGATGGAGTTAATAGGCCTTTGTTTCTTACTAAAGTTCCTGGTATGAGCTTCCAAATGTATCTCATGTTAAAAAAATATTCCTTGCAATCCTTAAGCTCAGAATAAGAACATGTAATAGAATCCTAATACTTTCTACGTAGTTTGGTATAAGATTTTCTTTATTTTTAATTCATGTTTCTTCCTAACCATATCTTCCTTGGATCATGAGAAGTTGCCAAATTTTATTCCACAACATATCTAGGTACATGGATAGGATTACTTATAACTTTTTCTTCATTTTCAAAATTTGATTCTAGGATAACAATTCCTCTATGGATAGTGTTTATTTCAAGTGAATTATATCCTTCCCAAAGAGGGGTTATTTTCCTTTTCACAACACCACCATAGGTTCTAGCTCAATAAGTCGATATTCAAATCATCCTTGCAATTTAATAACCTTTGGATTCGAACATCATCTTCAAAAATATGTCTATGTTGAATTTTATCGGGATTGAGGGTCTAACCAAAACTTATACCTTATAATTGTAATATGGAGACACTATTTTATTATCATATTGAAAATCTAGGACATCCAATTTTTCAGCTACTACATTCTAACTTCTCTCATGGTAGAGGAGATTGAAAGAATCAAATAATTTAATGAGATCTCGGACTACATACTTATATTATTTAAACCTCTAGTTTTTTTGTTGCATATATTTTTCTAACTTGTTTCAAAATTAACTCAGAATATCCTTTGACAATGAGATATTTAATCCCATGTCTCCATGCAAATCTTAAACCAAGGAGAAATGCTTCATATTTAGCTATATTGTTGGTACATTCAAATTTTAATTTGAAAGAGAAATTGAAAGAACCATGGTTTGGAGAATTCAAAACCACTCTAGCTCCATTTCCAATATTAGAACATGCTCCATAAAAATTCATAATCCATGGGAAATTGATATCTTCAAGGTGTGTATTTATATCCATACATTGATCTTCAAAATCAGCACAACCTATAAATTTACCTAAGTCTATACCAACAAATAATACTTCATAAGAAGCATTCAAAGGGTCTTCAATAAGATGTAAAATTTATCCTCTCTATGTAGCTTGACTAGATTTACTTCCAAGGGTATGGAAGAAAAATACATGTCTATTTGAACACTACCTCCTAGACTAGCAGCCCATTTTCTAGATAACAACATGATTCGCTTAGTAGGAAGTAGACTATAACCACATTCATAATTAATTATTTACCAGGATAAGAAACACGTTTTACTTCCAAACCTTTGAAATATTTGATAAAAGTTACCTCTCTTGAATCCATAGCAAAAAATTTCCCAAAATCATCTATTGTCTTGATATCTAACTCATTCATAACTACTAATGGCATAATGTTGCAAGAAGCTCTTGAGTCAAACATACAATTAGGAAAAGCATTCAATTAAGAATAAGGGTGGTGAAGAAAGATCTAAATCCAATTTTTATTCAACAAGGGAGGTTCCCAAGTATACTTTAGGAGGCAACTCTGTGTCTTAATGATTTTCTTTTATTTCAGCCTCAACAATAGTAGGAGTCACCATGTTACTTGTAGTTATCTATTTTACAACTACATCCTAGTTTAATCCCAAATATTCAAATTTCATTCTTCTATGTTTAGGAATTCTTAGTAATTCCATAATAGGGATAGTAATTTTATTTGGCGTAAAATGTTGGCCTTATCACATGTTGTATGCTTGGGTAGGTATGTATTGGGGGCAAGCGTGACTAATTCTTTTGATGGAATATTATCCTTTATTTCTTGGGTTAGAGACAAAGTACTGGGATTTGGAGTAATAACAGATCCTTTGTCTTGTATATGTCTATTAGGAGTATGCTTTGGGACATTAGTCAAGATAGGCATTTTTACATTAGGAGTAAGAATATGTCCTTTGACTTACCTATTACACACATTATACTCCTTTTCTTGGGAAACAAAAAAAAAGCTTACAAACTTTCTATCCTCCTCTGATGGAATTTCACCATCATACTTTTTAATCATTAATGCTTTTAGATATTAAAAATCATGATTTGGGAGCTCAAAAGATTGATCCATATCAATATAAACATTAACTATAAAAGGGAGGGAGAGTATCTAATTAGTACATGAGCCCAAAAAAAAATTGTTCTAGCATAAAGGAGGTGAGTAGAAGAGGCCCATTGTATTGATTCATTTGCACACTCCATCATACATACATCACTGAAATCAGCTTCATGATCATCATCATTATTTTTAGTTGGCTACTCCCAAAGAGGGTGAGGCAAAGATGTTTATCAAATTAATCAATAGTGTGATCTTCTAATATTACACAAACTCTCACCATCAAAGGATCAAGGTCCACTTTGTAATATCTAAAATCATGTTTTGTATTTCCTAAACCCATAGGTCCTTTTCTTTTGTACTCATCTTGGTGATCTCCTTTGGGATGATTCAAAATCTATTTTGTCTAGTGGCTTGATGTTGAGCTTGAGGATTTGGGGTTAACCCTTTTTCTTATCTAACAAGTTTATATCCTATCTCCTTAACTTCCCCAGCTAATGTTTTAACCCTTTCTTCTTAATCCACAAATTTACTTGCTTGAGGCTTTTTGGATTCACCAATTTGAAACTTTCTCTTTTGGAGGTTTCCTAGTTACTTTGATATTATTTTCTATCTAGATTTCCATAGAGAAAGATTTCCTCATAGTCTGAGGGGCCTTGTCTCTTAAATAATAAATTTCCTTTTTATCAAATACATCAAAGTATTTTATTAAACAAGTCTCATCTTTGTACCTTACGTTATTTAGTAATCTAGTTAAAGTCTTGTTTAACCTACTAGTGAAATCCTATACACACTCATTAGGATTCTTCTTAATGTTTTAAAATTATGATAGAAGAAACCTGGGATCAATTCTATCACCATATTGCAATCTAAAATCATTTTTCATTTCAGCCCAAGAATCAATTGAATTTGTAGGTAATGAATTGTACCACTCTCTAGCATCTTCCTCTAATGTATGTATAGACAATTTAACATAAACATCTTCAAACTCAACTTCATAATCATCCATGATATTTTGGAAGAATTTAAGATGTTGATCTCCACTAATAGAAGTATTCCCCTTGAATCGAGGCAACCTATTTCTAATCTCATTTCACACTTCATTAGGATAACCTACCATACCATTTAAATTGATTGTTTTATATGTAGAGACTGCAAATGGATCTCTGGATGGAGGGTGATCCACACTATTTCGTAGTGGATTTTCAAATGGAGGGTTGAAATGGTGGGGAAATAGAGGTATTTGGGGTAGATGGGTATGTTCCACACAATGAAATCATTTTGGGAGTTATAATCACAAAATAATCTATTATATTAGGTAAACAAATATGAAATATGAGAAATACCCTTGTTATTTATAATAAATGTACCCTTTTGAAATAAATAATGTAAACAAGCTTGAGGGATATTTGTATGATAGAATAGTTTTTGCTAAAAGTGGTTACATTCAGAGCATTCAACACGCTTTCATTTTGAACTTTGACCACCAACATGTTTCCAAATTTTATTCCTTCTTAAATGTGCACATTCCAATTCTCGGAGCAACCTTTTAGTAGGGTTAGATCTAAAAAGGATCTTATTCCTTCCAGTTTTTTAAAGGGGGAGTTAATAAACAAGGTGTATGGGATGAATAATTTACACTTGGTCTAAATAATATTTCTTTGAAAGGTGGACCCACCACTAGATCCATGCACTCTAGAGATATAGATTAACACAAAATATTTTGAAAAAAGCGCTTCATGATCTAGTAGAAAAAAATCCTCAACGAATTGTTTTTGGAATCCTCACTAGTTTTGACAACCAACTTCTAGTATACGCATAGATTCACAAGCTTTATACAATTTTTTGTTTATAAATTAAATAGTGATTTATAGAATACTGGTCTCTCTTTTAGAATTTTAGTATTTTTATTTAAAGATAAGTTTCATTAACCTTTTATATAGTAAAGGGTCCTCTGTAAACGGTGCCAAAAGCATATTGGCTACTAATTTTACACCCCTTGTGGTCTAACATCACTTTTAGAGGGTAAGAAGGCTTAGAGAATGAGATATTGTGTGATACATGTTATTTACATCCGGGGAGGTGTCTAACATTCTCTTTGGAACCAAGATCTTGGGATGATTAGGAGGCACTTATAGAGGGGATGGCATGATCATGCTACTATTAGTTTTTCCTTAAACCAAGGTGAGAGGAACCATTCGGTAACTTGAGTGGAAGGAGGAAAATTTTTACTTAATCCTTTATTGATTTTGTCAAATTATGGGTCAATCTAAGCTAAGTATGGAAATGAAGATGAAATTCACTCGCAAGAGTTGTCACAATAATATCATATATATAATTAATTCATCGACACATCTTACTAGAGACAAAAAAATCTTTATTTGTTATTGCGT
Source organism: Taxus wallichiana var. yunnanensis (assembly GCA_018340775.1). Lineage (NCBI taxonomy): Eukaryota > Viridiplantae > Streptophyta > Pinopsida > Cupressales > Taxaceae > Taxus > Taxus wallichiana. Next base: position 202,882,949 of record CM031242.1, on the reverse strand, counting down.
CACTTTTTATGGGGACATGAGTGAGAAGAATTATCTTCAATGATGTTTGGAAATAAAACAATATCGTGGTGAATGGATTGTTAAATAGAAATGTGATCGTGTGGGGGAAGTAGAATAGGTTTGATTTGTAGAGGGGAATAAATTATGGTTGATGTTGCAAGAAAGTGTCAATAACTAACATGATAATATACTATTCGGAAAGTAAAGAACATGTGATTAAGTAGTATCAAATTTTAAATGAAAATATTTACATTCATTGATACACAATTGTTGCAAATATTTTCAAGACAATCTCTAAAACACTTAACATAAAATTTTATGCAACAATTCTAATGAATTATTTATTTCTCCTATTCTCATATGCCAAAGATACATTCAAAGGATGAAAAAAATCATCTAATCAGGATGTTGCAGCAAGGTTTTATAACCAACTCAGATATTTCATAGTAAATGGTAGAAAGCAATAATGATTTAGTGACCAAAAAGATCAAAATTACCAAAAATATGATCTAGTGTACTACAGACAAAAGTAATAAACACATAATTGAAGTAAAAATTGTAACTTGTTAATCAAATTTCAACATATAGGATCTAGAACACTAAAATAATATCATAAGCAGGTATATTTCATTCGAACTTTCAATTTCTTGACAATGGGACATGAATTATATTCCGTTAATGTTCACCAATGGCTATAAAGTGAAACCACATCTACACAAAAACTTGAAAACTCAAAGTTTATTTTTATTCCATATTAGAAAATGGAAACATGCAAAGTTACACTAATTTATATTCAACTTCTCAAATAGAAAACTAACCCCCTTGATATGAGGACATGCCCTCATATTTATACCAAAAATTCATGGATTCACCTTTCATTTTCCCCAAAATTAACATGAGAATATTCCTTTCCTTATATGAAGGGATCCCAATATCTCATCAAACCTGGGAAGGCGTCTTGCTCAACTACAAACATCCTATTTTCGGTTACCAACTTTTAGAATGAGTTTTTACTTTTCTGTTACAAATTTGGACGTATGAAAATATTTATCTTGTATTTTCGAATTCCTTTTTGTCTTATTCACACTATCACAATCATATATGTGTCTATTCATAATTGTTTATCTCCTAACATCACTCATTTAATTTTTTAATTTTTTACTTTTTTTGAAAATACACTTTGAGAAAGAAATGATTATGTGCAGCCTTTTGAATTTGATGTTTTCCTCATATAATATCTTTAATCAGACTAGAAGAACACCCTTTTTTCCATATATCATTCCGCTCTCCCCTTTTCTAATGCATGTTGAGAATTCAAACCGGTCCTTAATTTAATCTCGACATGATACTTCACAAACACTTCCTTGTGATTAATTTTCATTTAAATTTTCACTTATCTCATGTGAATTTGCAAGTTCTTTGTAGGATTATAATTGGAATTTCTTACAAAAGAAGTGGTGACATTCTTTTGTTTGATAAATGGTGTAAATGAAGTTGTGAGGAAGTTTTAAAGAGTTATCCTTAAAAAATTTGCAGTCAATCTTAAATATCTCTTGTCTGAGTGAAGCATTTTGTAGTCACCCATATTTTGGCCAAAGCACTATTATTCTTAATATTGCACTAACTATCCTCCTCCTTGTAAATTGATGACACCTTGTAAATTAGGCATATCTAACTTTCCTCTTATCACATCCTTTTGGTCGTATTCTTCTTATAACCAACTAATCAGGATAATATAGCCTCTTATTAGTCAAAACCTCTTCTAAACTCCTTCTAAACCACTTCCACTAGCTTCCTAGGTTATCAATCAATATCATTGGATTGAGTATACCCCTCACAAACCTCTCAGAACCCTAATTTCTCACTAATTGTGATTAATAATCCTAAACCTAGATTAACTAGCCCAATGCACATTTAACCTCTTCTAAGCCTAGTCAAATCTTACTTTGACTCACTAAAAGTGTTTTTTGGCTTATTTATTTGTCCCGCATGCACCCAAAGTCTTCCATTTCTGAAATTAGAAAACTATAAATACCCTACTACCCCTAGACCATTTCTAACAGCACTCCCCCTCTCTAGGCTAAACTATAGTATTATGATTTAGGATTAGGAGCTCCTTTCATTTGTTTATTGAGTTGTTTTATTTTCTTGTTTCACTACACATACCCAAGATTTGAGTAAATGGTAAGAACCATTTGCCTAAAATCCATTAATGGTGAGCTCTCATTCTCATAAAACACAAATTGATTGCTAAAAGTCTTTAATAGGTTCATTTTTCATTAGATTTCATGGAGTAGAGAGATATCTAGATATGATAGGGTTTGAATGTTTATTTTAAGTTTATATATTCATGTAAAGAGATAGTTTCTTTCTTAGCTCTAATATGATGGTCCATTATCTTGTTATGTAAATTTTTGGGGCTTCTTTAGAGTTCTTGCCCCATTTTCATAGCCTTTGCAGCTTTTACTTGTTCACATTTGGCATGCATGGTGGGACTTACTTGATAGTCCTTTAGAATTTGTTTTTGAGATTTTCATTTGCATATCTAACCATTTTTAATGTTTTTAGGGTTAAATAGCTTTTTTTCTAATAGATTTCTAATTTTAAGTAGGATAAATCTCCCCTTCGCATGAGTGTTTAATGGGTTAAAGCTAGAAATAGGTTTTAATGGTAAAAAGCTAACCTATTTTCTCTTTTGAAATTTTCATTTCAATGGATTATTTTGGTTTTATAGTGGTACACGCAGGTTTCTGAACTAGATTATATCCATCAAAATGGTTGTGTATCCATCTTCTTGCATTCGATTGCAAGTTTATTTTATAAAGGGAGGCGTACCCATCATTATCTAAGTGTAACCATAAAGTTTCATGTGTATCTACCTCTCGGGATGTGTAGGTATTATTTAAATATTATGTTGACCTTACCTTTCACCTCGCAAGTGTACCTTCTGTTTGGGATGTGTATCTCGCTAAAATCAACACATACCTCTCATTTTTCCCCGTGTAGGCATACAACCACATAGTTTGTTTCCATATATATGTGCATATTTCATTTGAGATGTGTATCCATTGAGTCGGGAATGTATCCATCATTCTGGGTGCATAGACATCACTGTCAAAAATTAAAATTTTGTTGCAGGTGGTAGAGTTAATTTTCTGGTTTTTTCTAATAATTTGCAGGTTTCTAACAATGGTTTGAAAGGTATTTTGATATTATTTATCCTAAAAATAGTTAATTGTTCAAATTTTTAGTTTAAAGGGGTCTCATGAAATGCATATGCTCTTCCCTCACACCTTCTATGTGATCTTGGGAACCAAAAACATTTCAAAAACCTCCTCATTTGTTTCAAAAACACTTCAATTCGAGTTTATAAGAAATTAACTTCTAAAATTTGATAAAAGGAACTCTTTTTCATAATTACTTAAGTTTTCTTCCATTTCTTACCACTCTTTGAGTAGGAAGGTGTGTTATGTATGTTGTTTCCTTGCATCTTAGGATGATCTAGGAAATCAAAAGTAATACACTATCCTCTTTTATTATATTATTAGAAAACTACTAATTTTGGTGTAGGACAACAATTTTTGTCAAAGAAAGGATATTCGAACACTAAAACTACAAATACTTGTGTGATTACAAGTTGCCAAATAGTGTGCTCTGTAAGAACACACTAAGATTAAAAAGATAAAAAAACACAAAAATTTCATCACATTGTATTTTTAGGTTTAAAAAAGGGTACGTCCCTATTCTGTTCAACTAGAACGTAACCCCTTTGGCATAATGCCTTAAGCTACAACAATGGGGTTAGTTCTAAAAACCCTAAAGTATTCCACCACTAAGTAACCTTGTGGATGAAACAAGAAGTTCTCCAGGACACCCACTTGACTAGTTTTTACATTGTGAGTTAGATTAAAATTTATCCATATAGTGACCCCAAAGTGAAAACTCACATGAACGCATTCATTGCTCAAAATGTTTGAAGGGGTAAAGTAAAGATGAGATACTCCTTGGGAAACCTTTGTAAATAAATCTCGTAATAGATAAAATTGTGACACCTAGTTAAGTGAACTACATGGAAATGTCATATCTTATTGGAGACCACTTTTCTAGTTTGTATAATGTCTTGTCAAGATCTCACGAAGTGAGGAATTACTTGGAGTCAAAAACTTGTTTTTTAAACAAGGGAAATATTCCACTTAAGTTGAAGCTAAGTTTCACTCATCACGAAATTTATGACATCTTACTTAGCTTAGTTTCTTTCTTTCCTTAGGAAAAGGCAAAGCTCTGTCTAAGTAACACTTTTTTCATTTCCACCCCATTTGATCTATACCTTTATAGTCTTGTTGCCCATTTGGGACAAGAGAAGGCATCTTATGTGAGTGTTATCATAGATTGTTTTCACCACTTTTATTTCCATTTACACTCATCCATGTTTATGGCTGAGTTGTTTAATGCCTAAAGTGTGTAGGTACGTTCTCACGTCTTTGATAGCTTCTTGGTCTAGATTTCAAGATCATCTTCATAGATAGGTTTGGTTTCATCATTATTTCCCCTTTGAGTTTTTATTTTTCCCACATTCTAGCCATACAATTATGACACTTACACTTTGTTTTCATTTATGAGAACTTGGTCTAAGTTTCTATATTGTATCATTATGCTACTCACATGATTAATAACTTCTTGTTATACTTGCATTTAGTTTTGATCCCAACAACATTTAAGTCTTTTGAGAGTGTTGATATTACATTGTTTATATTACAATAACATCATATTGATACTAACACCTCACTTATTCTGAGCTTGGTTAATGTGTTAAGGTAGTGTTGTTACGATATTCACATTTGTAACTTCCATTGTCAAAAACTTAGATTTTTTTAGGTTATAAATTGGTCGATGTATATCTTATGGACAAATAATGTCAATACAAATTTAGTTCTTAGGTCTTGATTATTATTTGAACTCAACCTAAGTGGTGATAAGGTATTGTCACTATCTATTTTGTACCTATCTTTGGAACTATAACTTAGGGTATAGTGTTTAATAAACGATTTGAGTGATTTGACTATCTTTCTAATAGGTTTACATAATTGTTCCTAGTATACATTTCATATTATTATACTTAGGGAAATTTGAGACAAAAGAGACTCTAGAAATAGCTCATGCCATGTACAATAAAGACCAAGTACTCACAATAGTCCTCGAATTAGTATCTAGACTACTACAACAACATGAAGTAGAAATTAAAACTATCAATATTGAAGAAGAAGATCCACTAAAACCTTCCCTCTTTGACATGGACAATCCTTTTGACACAAAGTTATGCTACCAATTTCGATACACATAATAAAAACATTCGGGGTGAATCATTAAAACCAAAATATGGTTCGAGGTGAGCTTACTTTAAGGCTTTGCATAGAGTAAAAATTGAACATGATCGTAAATATTCACTGCTCGTATATTTGATGATGAAGATGCTTTCCTAATTGAAGAGGATATCATTCAATGACAAATATTAAAACTTGGTAAAAAACTAACAGCCTTAGCTTCCTCAAGTAGGAATACCCATAAAGGTGGGATCAAGGCTAAAATAGGTGAATTTGACATTGACCTATACGATGTGCGCTACCTTCAAAGGTGCTAAAGTGAATAGAAAAATATCCCCTACAAAAGAGTAACTCATCCAACAAGAGTTGCAATCCATGAAAAAAATGCTTACCACTCTATAAGAGAGTAGCATAGGACATCACAAAAAATATTTATACGAAGAACTATGTCCCTATCCCTTTGATAATGACATGTTGTGAAAACCATTTCCAAAATACTTTGATATCCCTAGATTTAAAAATACAAAAGTAAGGGTTATCCCCGTCATCACATCAAATACTTATACATGGCTTGTTAGGAATTTTCTTACAATGATAATTTTATAGTTCACTTATTCCCTTGCATATTAGGGGCACATGCATTATAATGGTTTTCTCGAGAATACCTAAGGAATCAATCAAGACATAGCCCACACTAACTAAAAAGTTTGTTGGTCACTACTCTTTCAACATGGAGAGTGATATCACCATGAAATACCTCTCCAATGCTAAATAAAAACCCAATGAGACCTTCAAAGGATTCTTACAAAGATGGAGAGGATTGGTGAGTCATTTCCCTTATGTCCTTCCAGAAAAATAATTAGTAATCATATTCATCCCCTAATTGAACCCAAAAATATCCTTCCATTTACATATGTCTTTGTGACACTAACTTTGAAGAAGTTATTGAGAAAGTTAATCAAATTGATATGGCTCTCATTTCAAAGGGAACACTCAAACCCATTTTGAAGGACAAACATGAGTCAAAACCCATAAATAAACCAAATTTATTTAACAAAAATAAGAACATGGTTGGTGATGGCATCACTGATTCTAAGAGAGTCCAAGCTGTTAAAAGTGGTCCACTTTTAAAGATCTCACAAGGACCTCACCCAAAGGTAGCTACAAAACATATATTTACACCTCTAACTAAATCATTGTTCATTACACTTAGAAAGTTAAATGTCGTAAACATGGTGTAGTAACCAACCATGATGGTACCATACTCGGATGAAGCACCTAAGCTAAGTTAGTTTCAGAACATGAATATTGTGATTTTCATCGTCTCAAAGGACATAAGACTCATAGATGCCTAAGATTCCGACATTTTATAAAATACCTCACTAAAGAAGGTAATATTGCAGTAGATTCACCATGAAACTTAGGAGAGGAATCTTACGAACAAATGGGTATATTTAAAGAACCTTTTCCCAAGCATGAAGATAAAAAGCACAAGAATCCGTAACGCAGCCAAGCCTCTAATGACTATATCACCGATACCTATAATTACCTAGTAGACAAAAAACCATTTGACTCCCTTATAGGTTGTATCCATTGATCTGATAAATATGTGAACACCATTAGGATCTTAGGAGATAGTTATGTTTGAGGCATGCGATGTGCTCATTTGGTAATACCATATCCTCTTCTTGTTCCTCATGAAAGCCAATATAATTTTATAGAATAGTTAGAGATATCCTTAGCTATAATTTCAATATTATATCTTTTAAGATTTCCATGGCTCATAGTAAAATACTGTATAAAACGCTTGAAATTTTAGGGGTCTCCACATAAGTAGATCCCGCACACCTTCATGTGATGGTTGCAAACCTTGATTCCAATGATCATATCTCCTTTGATCTAAATACAATCTCATGTAATAACCCTAAGCATAACTCATCCTTATACATAGATTTTATTGTTACTCATCGCAAAATCAAAAGAGTGCTTGTGGATGGTGGGTCTGGTCTAAATATTTTCACATTGAAGCTGGTTAAGTAGCTAGGCCACTCGGAAGAATATTTATGTGTTAACACTATTACCATCATGATGTATGATACTTGATGAGTGAGAACCAGTAGGAACTATATTAGTTTCGATGGAATTAGGACCGACATATCATGATACGAAATTCCATGTCTTTGACTCGATTTTCATTACAACATGCTCCTGGAATGCCCATGGATTCATACCATGCAAGCCATTCCCTCTACCTTTCATCAGTGCATCAATATGTATCATGGGGGACAAACAATCACCATCCCATGTGATCCGAAACATTCACACATAGTAGAGAACTAAATAGTTTTTCTCGCATAGCATATGAGTGTCCTTCAAATGAGATATAGTTATCCTGTTGAAAATAGAAGCTATGAGAGAACACAGACCTAGATACACATATTCCTGTAGTAATAAATTTATGACATTGGTCAATCCCTTCACATCATGGGAGGAAACATTTACAAAGTATGGCCCAGGTGAGAAATTCACTCTCTAACAGGCCTTGTTAATATCAGATCTCTTAGTGTCACCAAGGACACTGGTAAGCCATATTTTCAATTTAAGAGAACTCATGATAGATTCCCTGAACCACTTGAGAGGTTTATTCCTAGTGGTCTCCAAAGATAAGATGTTAGAAACACCTACCAAATGGATACCTGAGGGCACTATGGCATCATGTCATCAAGATCTACAATCTGTCAAAGGTCACCACATGATGTATGTCATGGGATATAATGGATTTGGATGTGACCTAAATGTGTAAGGAAGATTGGAACATGTTTCTATTCCTTGATTTAAATCAAATAAACACAGAATTGGTATCAGGCCTCATGAGGATCCTCCTTTCGAGATAGATGCCACCTCCTATGAATGTGAGGATGGCTCATCTTATTTCGATAGTGATTGATTCCCAGTGTAGCCTATACGAGGATCTTTCCTCCACTAACCTATTTCCTAATTCAGCTATCTTTACCTTATCTAGATCTGATCCCAAGCCAATTGTCAAGTTACCCTAGTATATCCCAAACTCATAGATTGGGATCAAAAACTTCACATGCCAATTGATTTCTTTGAGAATGATGAGGCATTTGCAGAATTTATGGGACTCAGGGATATTATTCTAAATGGGGATCACAAGAAAGGTTTCTCTATCAAACTAGATAATTTTGCATAATTTTGAGAAGAAGAAAAGATGTGTGGACGCTTGAATAAAAATATCGTAAGAAAGGGAAAAAGTACTTTTGAAAATCCTTGCGGGAAAAAAAAGCATAAGTCCCATAGTGAAAACCTCTTTGAGGCACTAGTGGACAAACAAAACAAAGAAATCATGGAAAAATTAGTATACCCATTCAAATATGAGCCACCTATAGAGGTTGATCTCACTCTTCCCCCTGATCCTACATGGATGGAAGACGCGTCTAAAATGATCGTTGAAGAAACAATTAGTGTTAATATTGGTTCAGAAGAAGAGCCTAGAATGATAAATTTGGGAGCTTCTCTCTCAACACAGGAAGAAAAAGTTTTCATGGCATTTTTTTAAGAATAGGCACACATATTTACATGGTCATACCCGGATATGTTTGCTTTAGACCCATAATTGGTCGTACACAACCTTTTTGTGCACCCAAATGCAAAACCCATCAAGAATAAGTTAAGGAATATGTTGTTTCACCGGATTGTTGTAGAAATGAAACAAATTAAGGTAAAAGGACAAGAGGGAATACCTATTATTATGTTAGTCGAATGTTGAGTGCACGCATTTCTAATTTCGATCCAATTTGATTTTCCGAGCTTCCCTTTGGCTAGGAGGAACTACTTGTAATAAAAATAAATACCACAAGATACAGTTAATAGCAAAGGTTAGTGGATTGCCTAGCATGAGCTAGATCCAAGAAGTGTGATACTTCCTTGACAGTTTTCAATCCACTTATATATAACTCAATATAAAATAACTAAACATGTAAATAAAAGAATTGAATGTTAGTGTGGTGTCTCAAACTACTAGCAATGTCAATCTAATTAAATGTTGGATAACTAAATTGGTGAAGGTCCTGGGTTAGGTTAAAATTTGGACGGGTGGTCTAAGGGTCATAGATGGGGTTTGGGTAAGAATTGGTGAAGTTTGGGTTGGTTTTTGCGTGATTAGGAAGCTTTATGGTCTAAGGTAGTTTTATAAATAACAAAGACCAATTCGTATTATAGTTACTTATGTCAATTTAGGATTATTTATATCAATTACTATGGGAAATGGTAGAATGTCAAAAATGGTTTACAGGCTCTCACTATGTCTGCATAAAAAGGTTTGGAAGATTTGTTGTGAGGTTGCAGGTGGGGTATCAGGTTTGGGGTGAGGTTTTGGGGAGGTGAAAGTCAATAGAAGACACATTAACCGACATCGATCGGATGATAAATTTTGGTGAAGAGGGGAAATCGATGATGGTTAAGATAACTCGACATTGGTAGGGGAAATTTGGTGGTAATTAAATAAAAGGTAGATTTGGAATTCTCTATGATTGCATAGAGGATGAAGGGAGGATGGTTGGGTTCGTAATAATGTTAGGAAGACTCAGGAATGCATAGAGGTCAAGTACAAAGAGCTAGAAGGTCATGAGTGGTTGGATGGGTAGATTTGTAAGAAGGTGGGAATGGAGGAATGCATGAAATAATAAGATCCAATAACAAAATATAATGAACTTACACTTTAAGCAAGTATAAAATGATGAAAATCAAATACACTTACTTGTATTTGTAGGTCTGGTAGGTGAAGGAAGGTAGTGGTTGATCCATGAAGAACTTTGTGGTCAGTTCCATGACAATACTCCCAAAGTGCTCCTTGAATATTCTAATGCCTTTGGACAAGTATCAGGTGCTTTCTTGGGCCTGTGGTTGAGTGTATTTTGTCATCTAGATGTTAAGAAGTCTTTGGTTCATGCTTGAATGTAATAGATCTCTCAGAACTCAAAATGACCAACCTAGGTAAAAGGTTACAAAACTATATATAAGGTAACCAATGATGGTTAGGGTGACTGGTGTCGGTTGAGGGATAACCGGTATCGTTAAGGTGGGAAATCCTAGGTTTGCCAAAAATAGGCAAATATTTGTTATTTTTGGCGTGCTCTGATTATCATTTTTGGTCTGAAGTGAGGGTTAACACTTAGATAATTGGGAGTGTTGTAAGAGAAGGAATGGGACTTTAATTTTAGGGTTTAAAAGAGCCACAGTTGGTTAAGATAAGTAGAGACTCCGTCTTAGTTGATTAATAGACTAAGAATAATTCCATGGTGAGGTGTCTAAGTGATGTGGCTAGGTAAGGTGTAAATTAACTTAATTAAACTAATTAATAATGTGAGGATGAACACTAATTCAATTGTAATTAATTAAACTAATATGAATGCAGGGTAAGGGGTTGTGGTTACATGAATATGTTATGTTAATTAATTAAAGGGGATCATGGGGAGTGTGACCCAAATTTTGTGTCTACAGATGCATCCAATGATTGCACTGCTTGTTAAAGAAGAAATGGAAAAGTTACTAGGAACAAATTTTATCAAAACCATCGACTATTCGTATGAGATATCTAATATAGTCCCAATTCAAAAGAATTCAGTCAGTATCAGATTATGCGGTGATTTCAATGACATCAACTACCCATTATGAAATGTTATCCTTAATGGATGGGTTTTCATTTTATAACCAAATCAAGGTTACGAGAGGAAGATCAACACAAGACTACTTTCATCAGCCCTTGGGGATAGTTTGTTATAAGGTCATTCCTTTCAAACTTAAGAACGTTAGGGCTACATATCAGCCTGAAATAATGGTCATTTTCCATGACATAATTAATGACATCATGGAGGATTATATTGACAATATCTTAGAAATATCTAAAACTAGAGGTGAACACACCAAGTGTTGAGACAAATATTCCAACGTCTACGAGATTATAAGGATTATCTCGAACCCCATAAAGTGCATCTTTGACTTATTATTAGGAAATCTCTTTTGCTCAATTGTTTCACATAGATGGATAGAGGTACATCCTGCTAATGTTGCAGCTATCACAGAGATGCCTCCGGTGACAAACCTAAAACAACTAAGAAGTATACAAATGAAAATTCAAGAAATCTAGAAATTTATTTTACAACTTGTGGATAAGGTCCATCCTTTTACAAATCTCTGAAGAAATTTGTTACCTTCAACTTAGGTCCAAATTGTCAGAAGGCATTTGCATTCCTTAATAAATACCTAATCAACCCACTTGTTCTCATGCCACCTAGCCCAGGCGAACCCCTCCTGTTGTATATTTCAGCCACTCAATTTTTTATTGGTGCACTACTTGCTTAATATGACCCTGGCCAAAAATAAAGGTTGGTTTATTACCTACACACCCGATCTATGCACATCCCCTTTCACCCCTTTGTGGGTCATTTCTAGATGTTGGTCATCTTTATATTTTTCCTAATCGACATTGTCGGGATTAATTATGAAATTAAGCTTGAGAGCCTTATAAATATAAAGCTATAAGACCATAATGAGGGTCCTAGGTCATAGCATTAAACACTACTATCACTCTATCTATATTGGAATCCATTTTATCACTTGCATCCACATAGTGTAGTGCATAAAAGCTAAGAGATCTACTTCACACACACTTTGCATAGGGGAGAGATTATATTCTATTCAATGCACACATGTATTTACATTTTCTATAGTTACTATTTCTTGATACTTCACAAAGTGTGACCGGAATGAGAGAACCTAGGGCACAACATGCACACATACACCAAAACTACATCTTAGTCTGAAATGTAGTACAACACTCAATGATAAGTCCACTATATTAGAGGTGAGGTCAATCGACCCATATATGCATCTTTTATTTTTCTAGGGTTTGATACTTCTCTTTGCATTGCAGGTCATTTTCCATCTCATCTAGCACATCCAAAGCCACAATAAAATAGGAAGGTTTAGAACCAGTTTCTAGTTTTGAGCATTTGATTATCAAAGTGCCTAGATTGTAAACTAGGGCACCGGGCCTCCCGTGTACACTCCCAGTGCCCCGGTCAATTCAGATCTTCTATATCTACCCTTCTGGGGCCCCCGAGCATTCTTCTACAATTCTAGATTTTTTTCTCAAACTCTGCGACTTACGTGCAACCATCTACAACAATTAGCTAAGCCATTTTCCCTTACTCTCTTACACATCTAGGGTTTCATTTTACTTAACATATTTCTTTGCATCTACTTTATGTTATTTACTACATTTATACATAATTTTATTTCTCTTAATTATATTAATGAGGGTTACTATTTATAAGTACATTTATTTCCATTTTATTTAATCGATCCCACAATGTGGTGAGCTCGATGATTCTTTGCTTTAGATTTTTCATCCTTAATTATATGCATCCTTCCTAAGTATGTTTCTATCATTTTTTTATAAGGTAAAATACCTTCATCTTCCACCAATTGATCATCTATTTCAGTCACACGCCTCATGTTTATCCAAAATTCCTTCCTAGTAACTAAACTCATCCCTACATTTTTCCATTTGATCCTTTGTTTCATGTAGCATTTCCTAGAGTTATTTGTAGCATTACCAAGTGTTCCTTATGGTTTTTTTCATATCATGGTCAACTCTTTCTTCCACATTGTGGTGGAACTGATTATTTCTCTTGATTCATTGGTTGCTTTTAGGGCCTCCGAGGTTATGGTAGTGGATATTTCTTGTCCTTCGAGAGGTGGTTGTATCCATTTTTTTACATAGGTTGATATAACATCAACCCTTTCTCTTAATTTATTTTTGGTTTCCTTATCTTGTCAATCTTCTTGATAAGGCCCCCTATGGTCATTTTATCTTGTTGTTTCAAAGTATCGGTGGTTGGCTTCCCTAGTTGAATATGAGTAACTTAATAGTCACACATTGTAACTTCATATTTTAGTATATCTCCTTTAGGGGTGGAAATCTCCAATGTCCTATGCTCATGAAGATCTACATGGGTTTCAGATAGTATCATGGCTTTCTTTTGGGCTCTTGTGGGTCTTGAAAATATAAAATTTGCAATATTACACTCTTTACTTAGAATGTTTCCTTTTCTTTCCTTGGGATCATTTCTCCCAACCATCTGTTGCATGGTGAATTTCCTACTTTTGGAGGTTGTAATTTTGTTGAAGTGTGCTAGAATAAACCACAATTTTAAAAACGTTGCACAAGGGACCTCTCGAAACTAGAAGCGTATCGGTGGTACTTTATTCCTCAACACTACTTCCTTTTTCTCAATATGTGATGTACTTGTTCCTACATGCCCCTTATTTTGTTCATCAACTATTGTAAGTGATAAAAAAATAGAAAATGGAAGACAAACAAAATGACTTGTAAACCTCCATGTAGATTTCCAATGTAACCTCAATGTAAGATTGTAGAAGTTTATCTTGTGGAATATTATGGAATGTATACTTTTGGTGCTCTTGAATGACCTCCAAAATTGGGATGTAGATTGCTACGAGTAGATGAAAAATCCTCCAATGTGTAGATATTAGAGAGTAATTTGACAGATTAATTGTGTTGTAAAGGATTTGTAAGAGGGTGAGATTTTATTTTATATAGGATAAGTTGGTTGGAATTTGGTTGAAAGTGGTTTAATGTACATGCTGAAAATAACATTTGAGGGGACTAAATAGTTGCATGAAGAATAAATTTCATTAAGGGGAAGTAAAGGATTTTTTTAGCAAAATTTGCATCCGAAAAGGTAGTTATACATGCAATTTAATTGTCCCGCCTTTCTAGGATTCTATAAGTGTTTTTACTATATTGGTGAAGTGGAGTGCATGTGGATTTTCTTGTGATGAGGAAGTGGAGTCCAAGTGGTTGTTTTCATGTGCACACTAATTAATTAATTAATTATTTTTTTAGTAAATGATAATTAACTTAGCTAATAGGGGCACTAAGGATTAATTTGATTAATCTAAAGGGGTGCATAGTGTATAATTTAATCAATTTAATTAATAAATAATTAAGGGGTGAATAATATGATGTGTACTAGGATAAGATGGAAACATGTGTGTAATTTAGGGTGTCTACATTTGTGCCTCTTTAAAGGGTTATTGAAAAGTAATAGTACTTTAAAGATAGTACAAGCATGCAAAGTAGCGAGTAGAAATTAATGAAGCATTAGGATGCCCTAACTAATAGGATAGTAGAATAATTCCCCTCAAGCAGGTGGATGACATAGCAGGCGGTGCATAACCATAGTGGGAAGAAGACAAGGGATTTTAACAAGGATGGGAAATACCGTGCTCGAGTATGAGCATCATTTGGAGAATAATTTTAGATAAACCTTATTTTTTATCTTACAAAATAGATTTTTCACCATGATTATAAAGGAATCAATATGGGTAGCCTAGATACACGTAAAAAAACACACAAATAAAAGATAACATAAAAAGAAAAATGGAACCAATATATAGAGTAGGTGTATGCATCAAGGTAATAAAGGAATCAAGATTTAATCACACTAATTGTAAGTGGTCCAAAAAATTAAACATAAAAATGCAACATAAAGTCAAAAAAGAAGACAATCATCCATGCCCCTAATGTGTGCCACAAAGTGATGATAAGAATAGGATCAGAATGGAATATTGGAGTAAAATGAATCCTTATGACACTCTTGTTGGATCTTTTTGTAAATGATAAAAATAAATTACCACGGGTAAAGTTATATCATGAAGGAAAAATAATTTTGTGACTTACCCCAAACAGAGTTAGCCTATCATGCAAAGGGAAGAAATTGGTAGTTGTAATATTGGAATAATCACTAGGGTAGTAGATAAAGGTATGAATTTATCAAGATTGTGTTGAGATGTTGAAATATCCACTTCATTGGTTTTCCAATTATAGGATTTTGATGATAAGTGAATGTTTTTTATTTTTTAATATTTGAGTTTTTTTGAACTTTTTTAATATGTTATTTTTTTGGATTTTTGTAAGATTTTGGAAAAAAAGTGAAATATAAATGCAAATAAATGATAACAAACTTGAAAGAAACAATAAAAAGTAAAACATTTCATGGCTTATTTAGTAAACAAGGAATAAAAACACAACATGCACAAGCAATAAAAAGACATGGAACAAACAACGTAAACAAACCCAATATGAATAAGAGGAAACCACACAAAGTTATCTCGTGAACTAATGTGTGAATAAAATCTCCTGCAATTGGTCTACAATATAGGTAAACAAAGTAAAACAAACTAATAAACTGAAAGAATCAAAACCATCATCAAAATGTTAACAAAACATAACAATATAACGTAATTTGCAATAACGACGTCTAATGACACTCAATGTTTTACACATTGAAAAAATTGATAGATTTGAATTCCTCCAAGAAAATACGAGACATTGGATCAGTGAAGAGAGGATTGATGATTAGATACTCTTGTTAGATCTCATTAAAGGCTGATTTTTATTGGATTAAAATGTAAAATCCAAGTGTGCCCCAAGAAAAGTTATATTTCGAAATGGTAAATGATTTCCTCGAGCACATATATACACCACATGTAATAAATATGATTATCAAAAGATGATCCTAGAATGATCATGAGGAGCACTATCAAATGGAAACATTGTTAAACTATGTTATCCATTAATTAAAGTTGAGTCAAACATTATTTGAATGTTTTTTTAGTGTTTTTGGTTTTGGAACAATTTTAAAAAAATTTGTACTTTCTAAAACATATTTGAATGTTTTTTAAAAATATTGAAACATTTTTTAATGTTTTTGGTATTTTACAACTCGGTAAAAGGGGTGCACTACTTGAACGCAAGTACAAATAATTAACAACATTTCATTCCATTGGTAGAAATGTATATGATAAAATGATATGGTTTTTCACTCCAATCATGACTCAACACAACTAGGAAGAAGTGAGGTATCATCACTAAGAGCCAAGAAGAATGTGAAAATGGGTGAAGAATGATATGAAAGTGAAGATAATGGATGTGAATATATAAAGTGTAACAATGATCCTGTGAGAAAAATGTACTTCATCTCCAGTCAAGATTATCTGAATAATTCCAAGATGATTCCATTTTATAGATTTATACTAAACTTAGATCTCTATATGGCCTACTAATTATCAAGATCTTGTTGAAAGAATTGTTGTCTCTCTTTAACATAAGAAACTTCTTGGGATGTTTTTGATTAAGAAATTTTGAATAATATTTATAAAGGATTTATTGGTTAATTATTTTGTGAAGAACCCCCTACATGTTACCCCATGTCACTAATAAGAGATGAGGGCTCAACACCGAAGACAAAATTTAGGTGAGTAAGGACTTCCTTCATTCCCAGTCTCATAATACTAGTGATAAGTATGGGTTCATCACTAAAGATTGTGAAGGATGAAAGGTGAAATGATTTTATAGTTTTTATATTTTTATATTGATTTAATTCTCCTTATATGTTTATAATGTGCTTATTGGGAAAGGACATTCTACCCCCATGTCTCAGCCTCATGTTACTAGTAGGATGCAAGCGTTCAACACCACAGATTGAGATGAGAAGTCAAAAAGGAATGGGTAAAGAAGTTAAACTTTTTGTTAAAGTTAGATCTTGTTTGAAAGGAGGAGTTGTTAGCAGTAAGATTTGAGAAAAAAAATGTGGGTAAAAAGATATAAAATGGTAGAAACTAGAATAAAGATGAGGCACACAATTCCCAATAGGTAAAAGGTTAACTTGTTTTGTAATATGTGAAGAATGTAAGGATATGATAATGGTATGATTAAGATATCTCCCAATAGATGGAATGTTTAACATTATTTGTACTTGACTTTTTGTTTCTAATTTGTGAAAAATGCTTTAAGAAACAGTTTATTATGGATTTTTATTCTTTTTTATGTTTTAAAAAAAAAAACATGTTCGAATATGAGGATTTGAAATGGTCTCATCAAGAAAGAGGTCCATATTTATTAAGGTTGAAAGGGTCCTAAAAGATGAGACTTGGGTGGAGGAAATCCAACTCAAGAGAGGAAATCAAAAGATTCAATAGGTCTTGAAATACGAGGCTTAGGTGGACAAGGTCAAATTAAAAGGAGGAAATCAAAAGATTTGATAATTCTTTCAATACCATAATTGGAAAAACAAGGTCCAAGTAAAAGGATGTATGATTAGATAATTCTTCAATAGGATAGTTCTTCGATTGGAAAAAGAGTGTGATGTCGAAGAGAATTTTCAATGCAAGGAATATGTTGAGATTCATATTCATCCGTGAGTGAAAGAGTGTGAAGAGAGAAGTATTTATCTCTATATGTATATATAAGGCTCCTTTTAGGTTGTAGAGAGGAGATATTCAATGTTGCTCCCTCTAGGTTTGTGAATTAGTTTATTTGACGAAATATTTAAAATTAAATAATGAAAAGGTTGCATAAATATATTCCTAGGAATGTACACTCGCACAGTGTACTCATGTATATTAAATGACATGTAGGAATCATCATTGACTAGATTCATATAAGATTGATCATGTGAGGTGTAATTGACACAAAATTTTTCATTGTTGCAAGTGTCCAAGCTTGTTGTGGTTGTATTTTGACAACTAGACTAGAAATATTTGGCGTAGGAGACGAAATGGAAATAATAGAATAAATCTCAATTGTGCTTGATGATGGACCCTCTTCGTATTGTCTACATTTTGTATCAAGGGTTAAAATCAAGTATTGAAGCAAGGTCAACCTCACATTTGGTGTTAGAGTATTGTTTTCGAAACAGGTTTAATGTTTGTTTGGACGAATGGAAGAAAATTTGTAGAAGAAATTGATTTTTGTAGAGATAGATACTTAACCTTCTTTGTGATCTCGTTGAATGTCATTATCTATAAAATGGGGACAATAATCAACTCTTCATTATAACTTATGGAAATTGACATTTCATTGATCGCAAAAGCTTCATCATCGAAAGCACTATGGAAATGTCTTCATCGTCAATTAATTCATGAAAATAATGATGATAGGGTGTAAAATTATCAATAGAGTTGACTTCTATGCAGTGATAATCATTATATTTCGATGCATTATATGATGTAGGATTGGGTTATATATCATAATTGGGTATTGTGGGTGGATATTTAATCATGTTAACCTTTTCTAATTATTGAAAGGCACTAGATAGACTTTCTCTGAAAGCGTGTAAATTTATGTTCAATGGTGCAAAAATTATTGTCAAAAATATAGGAAATGATGGATTTATAATCAATGTTGTTTGAGGATTCACCATGTTCATGAGATTTCCCCTTTGCATCATGGTTAGGTGGTAGGTTTCCTACCATTATGTCCGCATTATCAATGAGGTCTTGGATTTAGTTGTGAATTTTTACGTTTGTATGTTTGATGACCATCAATGCGATGAAAATAACAATAAATGTTAGGTATATACCAACTGGCTTAGGTTATCCTTTAGGGAAGGGTTACATTATAGGATAAATGACCATATTATCACCTTTTAGCTATTTTTAGATGTTTGAAAGTGATTCCCCAAAAGATGTATATTTCCTTTGGTTGTAATCATGAGCGGGAAAAGTTTCTCTTTTCAGAATGGCAATATATGGTTTAGAATTAATCTATTTTAATTGGTTATTATGTAAGTTGTGCACGTTGTGATTATCCATGACACCATCATTAAAAATGGTATGGCTATGGTTGATGTACTTATGTTTATAGTGATAATTTCTAGGGTGGTTGTTAGTTTTGTGATGATTATTCCCATTTTATTTATAATGAGGCTTGATCAAACCTTTAGAAATTAGATATTTTTAAATTTGTGTTCCCTTTTCAATAACTTCCTCAAATTTGTTGAGGCAGGGCATATGTGGGTGATAGAAAACTCATCATTAAGGTTTGGGATGAAGATGTTAACCATATTTTTTTAGGAATTGAACATGGGAATCTACTTGCAAATCGTTGCCATTATTGTAAGAACTTTTTAAATCTCTTATTTTTTTCTGTTAAGCATTGCAAAAATCCATCATTATAACTTTGGAGTCAAGATTAAAAGAAATTTTTTTTTACAACTTCTCTAAGAGGTGCGTGAAGGTAGAGATAGATCCCTTTGGAATGTCTAAGATCTAATCCAAATATTTTCATATTAGAATCTTAGGAGAGAGGTGCAAGAGAAAGATATCGTTATAAGCCACCTCTTGGCATGCCATGAAAAATTCCTTGACATGCTCTCTAGGATCAGTTTTTCCCTTGTATTTTTCAAATTTGGGTGTCTCGAAAGAGCATGGGAAGGGTATGCATAAGATGTCCATGTCAAAATGGTACATACACAATTCATCAAAGTTTAATCTTATGCATTATTTTTTCTTGCCGAAATAATGTACTTCATCATTTGTCACTCTTGATTAAATGGTGAATTGGTTTATGGTATAAATAGTGATTTATTGTTCTTATGATTTTTGTTATCATTGTTGGTCTCAACATGAGTTTTTAAGGTGTCGTTACTTTTCTTCGTGTGTTTGATACCTTTGGTATCATTGTTAGTGACTATAGAGGATAGAAGATCTAATTGTTTTTCCATTACATTGAATTGATCAAATAAAGCTTGGTTGGAATTAGAGGAGGAAGCATTATCTTTTCCTTTATTATCAATTTTTTTTACTTGGTTCTACATCATCATGTTTGTTTAACGTAAGTGGTAGAACCTTAGGGGATTTATGTCATCCTTTTAAAGATTTCAATTCATCCTCATCAAATTCTAAGGGAAATATTGCTCCCATTATGAGGAGACAAATAAGGAATTAGTATTTATTTTGTCATGAAAGTGGAATCGATGGAAATTTTTTCAATTTGTTCTTTTTCTTCTTCATCGAGTTTATATAGAAAGGATTCCTTTCCTTTCATTGAAAATGACTATAATCACGATGTTGTGTTCCCACCATTTTTGAAATAGGGGAAGAACAAGAAGTGCAATGAAAACTCAAACCTTAGAAAATTGAATGTTAAGATGGATGGTGGAAAAAATGAAAGATCGACCCTAGAAAATTGAATACTAAGAGGGAAGAGGAAAAATGGTTATTCAATTGCCACATCCTTGAAAAATGAGAGTTAAGAGAAAAGGGAATGAAAAAGGCTAGATGTGCTATACTTCATAATCAAAATGGATGTCAAGGGATAAAATACATGACAAGGTAAACATTATCAACTCTTAACAAAATGAGTGATAAGAGAGACAAAGAGATGTGAAAAGGTTAACTCATAATAAGATGACTGTTAAGAGGAATGAAAAGGTGGAATTTTCAACACTTAAAAAAATGAGTGATGTTAAGGTAGAAGAGTGATTGAAATTTTATTTTGTATGAATCATATTAAAAATGAGTGCTAATAAAGATGAATAGGTTTGAAATACTTCACGAACCTTTACAAAGTGAATGTAGAGAGGGAAGAGCTAAAAGAAGTTAGTTTTCTCAACTTGTGAAAATGCGTGTGATAATAGGGGACTAAAAACATGATGAAAGATGCTAAAATATTAATAAAAATGTGTTGAAGGAGGAGATAACAACAAAGAAATGTGAACACCAAAA
This sequence comes from Taxus wallichiana var. yunnanensis, assembly GCA_018340775.1. Taxonomy (NCBI): domain Eukaryota; kingdom Viridiplantae; phylum Streptophyta; class Pinopsida; order Cupressales; family Taxaceae; genus Taxus; species Taxus wallichiana. The sequence continues at coordinate 202,862,010 of CM031242.1, read as the reverse complement.
AAATGACAAAGTGAATTTTGTCTCGAAGGAATGAAGTAATGAAGATGAAAAGGTTTGAATCTCACAAAAGTGGAGATAAGAGACAAATATAATGTGATTTATTAATGATCTAAAATCAAATCAAATTACATTGTTTAAAGAGAGAAGTGAATAAATGATGACGAATTTCAACAATGCAATTAATTAATTATGAATTACAACAATGTAAGATGACAAGAGCAAGATATTAAAGAGGTCGACAATTCCACAAAATTAATGTGAAATGCGGCGATGTAAGATGATAGGGGAGAGATATTGAATATTTCATCAATTAAACAAACTGAATGTGAAATGTGATGAAGAAAGAGTGTGGAATGTTCAAAGTTCAATAAGATAATGTTAAACTTAAGACTTACGAAAATGAAAGATCAAGGTGATCAAGAGGTTGCTTGATAGTGATAAAGTGAGTATCACGATATCAATACTTAGATGAAGAGGATGAAAGTACTCAAGCATGGATATGGATGTCCACAACCCTCTAATTAGACCCGTTTACAAATTGAAAAGGTGGATGAGAAAGAAAACTTGAATGACAAAATAGAAACACAAGTGTGTAATACGTAAGAAAAAAATGGAAAATAATGTAGTGAGAGATGGCATCTACCTTATATTGGCTTGCACAAGGCGTGGATTCTTAGGTGGTTCACTCAATTAGGTGTCGTAGTATATCCAAGAGACTGTAGTGATTTTTCTAGCTTTCAGCTTTACTTTACCCCCTTTGAAACAATGATCAAATATCTTTCCCAAATGAATCTCACTAGGGTTGACACTAAGGATATCCATGACTCTAATCTCACAAGGCATACAAATCGGTTCAGATGGGGGTACCCGTTTTGTCATCCAGTTCCCTCAATGTGCTGATTAATTTGGGGTTTATGTGGTACTCATCAAGTTAGTTTTATGGTGTAATCCAAAGCACTTCCCATAGTTATGGTGGTTGGGAAATAGCCTTTTCAACTGCACTACAAATACAGCGTGTAGTGTAAATTTTATCTTGATAAAAAATACTCCCTGCACACAATGAATTATTAGTTTGATTAACTCATGAGCGAGGCAACCTATAGTTAGTAGTTTTGAGTGGTCTTGGTAATAAAGTCTTGTAAACAAGTTTTAATAGTTTTCCCAAGGTTGAAAAAGAGAAAGCAATGAAAAATGACACAAATTAACATTTATTAATCTCAAGATTGCTTATAAGTGCGAGAGAAGAGCATACACGTGAAATGTGTTGCGAAAAAGTTTACAAAAAAAAAAATGCAACCATAAACACAAGTAAAAAATTGTCATAAATCATTAGTTAATATACAAAAACAATTAAACATTGAAAAAGTGGCTAGAAAGTGACAAAAATTGGACCAAAATGTCCAATAACCCTAGTTGAGTAACTTTCACGATTAGTCTAATTTAATAAAATGGATGAAAATTATGTATGAGGGGCCTAACTAAATGAAAAAATCCTAAGTTAAATGAAATTAAACTAATTAACGAACCATAATAAATTGAATAATAAAATAATTAATAGATGAAAATAACTAAATTAATTAAAATAACTAAATTAACTAAAAACTACCTAAAAAAGTTAAGTTATTTTAAGAGATAATAATAAGAAGCGATAATTAATAAAAATATTAGAAATAAAAAACTAAAAGTAACTAGATAAACTAATATTTAACTTAAGCCAATAAGAAAAAGGATTAAAATAAAACTACTAAGGAAACCTAAGTGAGAACCTAGTTTAACATAATCAAATAAAAAAATATAAGCGAAAATATAAACCTAAAACGAGAAATCCTTAGGAGTATGGTTTTGTGTTTGGAATTCATGTTTTTTTGCAGTTGTGCACTCGGTGTGTGTTGTATGTGTAGTTGCATCATAAAAGTTGCAGTGGCGACTATGCATTGACAAGGTGTGGTGGATATGGGTAGCGAGCGAATTGCTTGGGTTGGGAGGCGATGACCATTGCGGTAGCTCATAGTGTTGAGTGGTGGGTCTACGTAGGTAGGGACATCTACACACTAGCATGAGGGTGAGTGGGATTATAGTCGCATAGATTGGGTGGGGGTCACCGTGCATAGGCCAAGGGATTCGAGTTGGCGGGAAGTCTAGGATAGGTCGGGTAAGATGCGAGGGAGCTCGGTTGGGAGGATACTTGGGGTTAATGGTCAAGAGTTAGGGATTCATTTTGGAGTGAGGTCGGGAGTGTTGAAATGGGTATCTTGTTTGGGTAGCGAGTAGGGAACTTTGGGGGTAGTTGAAAGGAGTGCGGTTTATATGGAGTTCCGTAGGAGGCTGGGGGACAAGTTCGGTGAGGAAGGTCACCAAGGTGCGGGGGTAGAGGGCTTTTAGGTTATGGTTTTTAAAAAAATCTTTTTTTTTTTTAGGTTTCAAACTAGAATGTAAAAAAAAAAATTATTACACAACTAGAACTTATAAAAAAACCCTCCCCACGGTTAACACATACTATTGAAAAAGTACTAAAAGAGGAATTTTATTTTTTTAATGAGTTTGTTTAAAATTTATTTACGCTACTGAAAATACTTGCAAAAATCTATGAAAAGATCATAAAAAGTAGCAAAAGACACTAAAGAATAAAAAAATGAATTGTAAAATTGAGTTTGTTTACGTAAAACACGGTAAATGCTGCATAAATCAAATATTTAGCAAATAACGGCTAAAACACAAAGACAAAATAATATGGGCGCGTCCCACCGAGTGTGTCGAAATGAAAGTGGTGAAAAATAATAGTAAATAGAAGATAAAAAAATGACTTACAAACCTCCCTATAGCTTTCTAATCCAAACTCGATGTAAGATTGTGGAAGATTAGTTTGTGGAATATTTGGAATGTATATTTTTTCATGCTCTTGAATGACCTTTGAAATGGGGACGAATATTACTACGAGCAGATGAAAGAGCCTAAAATACAAATATATTGGAGATAAATTTGATAGAGTAATTGTGATGTAAATCCTAGAGGATTTATAAGAGGATGACCTTACATTTTATAGAGGTTGAATTTGTTGTAAGTTAGTTGAAAGTGGTTGAATACACTAGCATTTTATGGGACCGAATGGTTATGGGAAGGATAAATGCCATTGAGGGGAAGTAAACTAATTTATTAGTAGAATTTGCATCAAGAAAGATGAGTGTACGTGCAATGTAATGTTCCCCACCTTTTTAGGATTCTAGAAGTGTAGTTGACTAGACTGGTGAAGTGGAGTCCATGTGGAGTTGATTGGGATGAGGAAGTGGAGTCCAAGTGGTTGTTATAATGTGCACACTAATTAATTAATCATTTGTTTAATAAATGATAATTAACTTAGCTAATAGGGGTACTAAGGATTAATTTAATTAATCCAAAGGGGTGCAATGTGCATGATTTAATCAATTTAATTAATTAATCATGAAGTGGTGAATAATAGGATGTATACTAGGATAAAAAGGAAAAAAGTGTGTAATTTGGGGTGTGTACAATTTGTAGGAGTAGGTTCTTGAATTTCATCACCAACTTTCTCGTTCTCCTTACTTGTAGACACCTCATGAATTGTAATATATTTTTGACCTTTTTCAATGCTTCTTCCATGGGGTCAACAAGAACATCTTACTTTTCTTTTTTATGGTTTTTCCTCTTCTTAAGGTGTACTTTTGTGAATGCAATTACTCTTATAGATGATTCTTCGTAGCCTTTACCTTTAGTGACAATGTTTCAGTTGTGGGTACTTTGACTTCCATTTGATGCATACTTTTAATTTTTGTACCTACTTCCTTACCATGTATTTCGTATGTTTCCATTAACTGGTTTTCCAAGGGGGTAACATTAACCTCTTTTTCAGTTGTCAAACTTTGTACCAAGTCAGTAGATTCCGGTACATGTGTTTCTTTTTCTTCATCAACATCAATTCTCTCAATTTGTGGATTTTTTCCTTCTTTATTTAGTGTTGCAACACCAACTTCTTGTGCCTCATATAGTGTGATTGAATCAATAATTTCAACTTGTGATTTTTATCCTTCATGAGCCAATATTTCAATGAGAATTTCCTGCCCCTTGTCTAATGGAATTGAGTCAATCAACTATGGTTCCTCAATTTATTTCCCATTTCCTCTCCTAGTTGGGATGTCCCTGGCCCCTAAGGTATTTGCAACCCTATCCTTCTTAGTTATTTATAAATACTCTAGACCAAATTACTCTTTCTATTCACCACTCTGAACTCTAAACTTTAGGTCAATATGAGGTGAAGACCCCCTCATTCTCTTACCTTTACTAGAAGATCATGGAAATTTTTTCACAGTATTTTTAGGTTTTGATGCACCTACTACCTTAACATGCAATGGGACATACTCAATGACAGGGGCATCTTTAATGGTTTTCATTAGTATCCCCTCAGGAATTTTGGTTAAGAAGAACATAGAGGTACAAGTTTAACTTGTAGCAATAATCCACTCCTCTATTATTCTAGTGGTTATCTTATTGGAAGGAATTTAATGTGCTTTCCCCTCTAAGGGATCCATTGGGCTTGGTATTTCCTTTAAAAGAGTAATATCGTCTGAAGAAGTCTTATAGCCATGTTCTCTTATAGTAATTTAATGTTTTGTAATGAAAAATGTAAACCTTTTTTGTTAACCATGTCAATGTTGTCATCATTACATGTGCATTTCTTGTACGTAGTCATGTTGTTTCTTTTTATTCTAATAAGTTGGCTCAATTGGTTGCCCTGTTTAATTCATTTCAATATAATATTGTCTCACTATCTTCTTGTTAGGAAATATATCTTAGTGCTCCATTTGTATGTACAGTGAATAATAATTACATTATTATTATGGTAAATTAGTGAAAGTACATTTACTATGTAAATGTAAATATTAAATGTAAAATGTGGTTAGTATGTGGTAAGTTAGTAAGTTAGAATAATAAAACAATTAGTATTGTTTTATTATTATATTGGTGAGAGGTTGAAACCATATGGGTGTATGGTTGTACATGAAGACAAATGTTGTTGTAAGGATTGTTATTTTACATCTCCTATATAATGGAGTGTAATGAAATAGTGAATGAATAATAAAAATATAATATAGAGTTCCTGATTTCAATTATTGTCTGTAGCTATTTCATGGATTCTTTGTATTAGATCAGAGTAATTTCTACATTTGGTACCAGAGCAGGTTAAATCTGTCTCGAAGATGATCTTGTAACTTTTGTTTCGCGATCTGGGTTTCTCCAAAATTTTGTGCGTGCAACTATCTATTATACGGGAAGCTACAGGAGAAATTTCAGCATAACCCAGTTCGTAGTTTGGAAGAAACGTGCAATTTACTATACAGCACATTGATCACTGTTGTTTTTTTGAAGAAATCAGAGAATCAAAGGTAATTCAAATCTACATTCAATTTTTTTGGATATTTAGATTCAATAAAATGGATATACCATTAGATAAATTTAATGGGCTGAACTTCCATACATGGAGGGTAAAAATCCAGATGCAGTTAATGAATAAAAATCTATGGAGGATAGTAGATGGAAAAGAAAAAAAACCTACAGATGTAAGCAAAATTGTAGAATGGGAAACTAGAGATGACAAAGCCAAAGCAATAATTGGACTTGGTCTTTCAGATTCTGAATTACATCATGTAGATTTAGAAAAATCTTCTACAGAAATATGGGATTTACTAAACAAAACTTTTGGGGCTAAAGCGAATAATGCAAAATTCTCTTTAAAGTTGCAATTATTCAAATTGAAAATGAATGAAGAAGTCACAATGTCAAGTCATATAAATGAATTGAGATCTCTTCTTAGACAACTAGCAGAAGTTAAAGCTCCTATTGATGATGAAGATGCAAAAGCCATATTATTAAACAGTTTGCCATCCAAGTACAATAATGTTGTCTTTACTCTAGGGCAAATGTCTTCTCAGTCATTAGAGGGCATGATTTCAGCTCTCCTAGCTGAAGAGAAAAGAACTAAAGAAGATATAGAAGAGGAAACTGCTTTATATGTTAAAAAGAAATACAAAAATTCTCAAAAAAAAAAAGGATGAAATTGAATGTTTCTATTGCAAGAAAAAGGGTCATACTAAGTCTTTTTGTAGAGATCGAGCTAAAGACTTGCTCAATGGAAATCTTAAAAATGAAGCAAATATAGTCACTGAAGAAGGCTCAGACAATGAAGATGAACGAATAACAGATGAAATTGACTATAATTCTGAAGACTTTCTATTCTAAGTGAAGTTCTTGGAGGAAGGAGGCACAGGAGGTTGGAGGTCATTCAGTGACCTCTCGTCAGTCACCAACGACGGGGCCGTATCAGCTATGGTGATTATTTTTTTATACAGTGCGTTCTTGTTGTTTCTTTGTATTTCTGGCAGAGTGTTTGGTTGCAGTGTTCCTATTGTGGTTTGCAGAATAAAGAAAATTCACATTGAGGGGGGAACATGATCTCAATGTTCCATTTCTAGTTTTCTACATTTCTGGTATTTTCTATATATGCTGTGATTTTAGCGAGAATTTCCTATGTTATTCCCTACAGTGAGATGTGATGAGGGCTAAGAATAATACTTGGCATATCATGATGTGGTTGTAGGTAAACCACTTGAAAACCTTCATTTTTGGTTTGTGGTACACCACTTGTAAAACCACCATTTTCAGTTGTTGGTAAACCCTATGCAAAACCATCACCCTTTTGGTTTGTGGTACACCACTTGTAAAACCACCATTTTCGGTTGTTGGTAAACCCTATGCAAAACCATCACCCTTTTTGGTTTATGGTAAACCAATTACAAAACCATCATTTTTGGTTTATGGTCAACCCTATGAAAAACCATCCATTAGGTTTATGATCATCCTATAAAATCATCAGATCATGAGCAGGTGCAAGTATAAGGCAGGTTTTCCCCATGTTCGCACTAAGGGGGGGAATGTTAGGAAATATATCTTAGTGCTCCATTTGTATGTACGGGTGAATAATAATTACATGTGTAATTATTATTATGGTAAATTAGTGAAAGTACATTTACTATGTAAATGTAAATAGTAAATGTAAAATGTGGTTAGTATGTGGTAAGTTAGTAAGTTAGAATAATAAAACAATTAGTATTGTTTTATTATTATATTGGTGAGAGGTTGAAACCATATGGGTGTATGGTTGTACATGAAGACAAATGTTGTTGTAAGGATTGTTATTTTACATCTCCTATATAATGGAGTGTAATGAAATAGTGAATGAATAATAAAAATATAATATAGAATTCTGATTTCAATTATTATGTCTGTAGCTATTTCATGGATTCTTTGTATTAGATCAGAGTAATTTCTACACTTTTGGTCATCCATAATTTCCTAGCTACAACTATAATTTTTAGTCAATCACCTATTATAGAGTCATTCTAGAGAATTATCTTAGTCTAACTTCCTCTTCATCTCTGCAATTCATCCAAAAATCCTCATAATGTGATTCATGCTAAAATGAGCTTCCTAGGAGTGATCTCATCACCCATCTGATATCATAGCTAGGCCTTGGTGTAATATTTTCCATCTCTATTCTCTTCATCTCTTCATATAGAATTTTGGCCTTTAGGACTGTTGTGCATGTGTATCACCCTATTTAGATTAGGAACTTGATATTGGTATTGTGTTCACCAACTATTGGCTTTTTCTTTTCTTCCAACTTCCTTAAGATATCCAAAAGTTCACATTTTTCATCTAATTATCTAGGTGGCATATAGGGGTTCCCCTCAAAACTACTTACCCTTATGTAAGTAAAAAATATAAAAAGATAAATTAGAATCTATAATCATTGATTACTTTCTTGGTAGTTGGATATATTCTAAAGTGTTCCCATTCTAGTTTGAAAATGCATATAATGGGTGCAAAGAAAGCATCATTTATATTTACAAAATTTCCTTGTTATTCTCCAAGTTCAACGAGGGTATACATCATACACCATATGGGTAGTGAAATATTTCATTCTTAGGATTCCGGGAGTTCATTGTGGCATGCAATATTATAAATAAGGTAACAAATCATGTAGAAATTACATTTTATTATAGTTCCTTCTTTATTTACACTACCATATTGATTATTTGATGATGGATAAATGTGCTTATAAACATTTCCCAACAAATATTCTCATTTCTAAAAAAATGAGCTCGATATAGATAAACATACACTCTTGGAAGTCATAAGAATCCTTCAAGTTTGCAATTCTTCTTAGTAGAGTGTCGAGGTCTTCAACCTTTTCCAAAAAATGTGAATGAACTAATTTTTTTGGGATCCTTATTGATGAACCTCTTTTTTTATCAACAACTAACTATTCATAATCCTAGAATATTCAACATGTTTGGCATCCCATAGGCCTTGTGCTGAATTTATGTCAATTTTCATTTCCTTTCAACTTTAGGTAATCCCAATATTATTCTAAATGTCTCTGGTGATAACAAGATAACCCTTACAAAGACACTTCCATCCAATACTTCCTTTGTTTCTAGATTTTAATTTTCACCACAAGTTCATACCAATTCTGGGAAATGTATTTATGGTGGGAAAGTGGTAACCAAGACAATACTAATAGAATTTATTGTCATCATATGATCACTTATATTGGGAGCATGCAACATTTTTAGGAAATATCCTAAATCAACATTCCTTAGCTTGGTGTTTGTTACTTCGTCAAAATTGCTCGTAATTTGTGAAGTAATGAGGTTTCTAAATTTTTTTATCTTAATCTTGTTTGGTAAACAAAGGTAATTGGTTATCCATGTACTATGGAGATTAGGGGAAGAACTAGGTGTGGGAGGAAAAATGCAAACCTTGGGCACTTATTGCAAACCCTTATGAGAAAATGAAAAACTCAAGCAATATTTTAGTTTTTGGGGGACTTACCTATGTTTGCATATTTCTTGAAGATACAAGTCACTTATGCATGATGATCATTTAAATTTTCCTAGACACCACTATTAACAATATAGTAGCTCAATCTCACAATCCAAATCTGTAATTTTAGGCCTCCATAGTTCTCATTTTTTCATAAAAATTAGAAGCGTGAAATAATTAGCAAAACTTTGAACTCGTAATTATTTCATGCAACTAACATTAATGGAAGAATCCATAAATTTATTGTATTCAATCTCAATTTTTGATCTCTTAATTTTCTTATTTGAATGAGAACAAATGATCTGTCATCGTTTTTGGCGGGAATAGATCTCGGGGCCTATTTTGCATTCTTGTATTAACTGAAAAAGTGTAAAACTACAAATTTAAATGGGGTACCCGATATCGAGATGTAATGATAGGATAACACATGTCCTTTGTGAGGCCTCATGGGTTTGGATGTAGTTTTCACTTTCACATGAAGTTTGAAACTACAAAGTGTGAATATTCATGAGATGTATGCTTGTCGTCTTGTGTCTTTATGATGACAAGTGTCATTTTCTCGGGATGTGGGGATTTAGATGTAGTTTACATTTTTACATATGGGATATGCCTTATAAAAGTGTAATTTTGCAAAGTAGACCCACTCTCTCCTTATAAGATTCCACATTATATTCCCATATAAGGAATTTGGGATATATTTCCATTTTACATTTTCACACATAATGCAAATATACTTGATGGCTCCTCTAATGCAAATCTTCTCATATAATGCCACATCATTGGGTGATGGGAATGAAATTACACTTTTACACATATAAAAAAATTGTAATTTTTGTGAAGGAATCCTTGTTCAAACATTCATGTGACTATAAAAATACTTTTAAGATTCATGCACGTCTATTTTAAACTAGTTGAACCATTACTATCCCATAGATTGTGCAAACTTCTTAAAAGAGTTGATGTATGAACAATACTAAAAATTTTACTTTACTCGAGTTCATTTTGACTCGAAAATGTAGTTTGAGGAAAAACCTTTCTAGGATCATAAGACTTATGTACAGTAGAGTTAAAGGGTATGGGAAAGATCCTTGAAGAGTTGAATCAGTTTTAGATATAGGATCATAATGAGTACAAACATAATCAACCCCATATACCTGGTAGATACCCTTAGCTACAAGTCACACTTTAAAATTCTTGATTTCTCTATCATCGCCATATTATGTTTATTACACCCACTTGCATCAAATGATTTTTATTCCTTTCGGAAGATGAGTGAGATCCCAACTATCATTCTTCATGAGTGAGGAATACTCCTCATCCATGGAAGAATCTCAGTCAAGAAATTTTAAGTACTGAGGGTCATAAGTGGAGTCAAATAAGGATTAGGGTGTGGTGAACTCGAGTGAGTATGTATATCCTCTAAAGGATCCCCAATATAGTCTACAACACTCTTCAAATTCTACCTAGCCCAACAAGGACCAAGAGGTGAGTCAAGATCAAAATATGTAGATTATTCACTTGAGTGAGATTGTACAAATTTGTCATCATCACTATTGTCAAAATTAGAAGACTCTAAAGTATGAGGTTTGGAAGGAGAAGGAGGATCAAGAATATCAGTATGAGGAGGAACACTCTCAATAACATCATCATCTAAAGATTCAAAATCAGAATTAAAGAGTAGAAGCACTCTAGAGGGTGGAGAAGTATAAGTTGAAGATGACTCATCAAACTTCACACTTCTCTAAATATAAAGTTGATGAGTAGTAGGGTTCAACAATATATATCTCTTCACACCATTAGGATACCCTACAAAAATAAAAGGTCTAGACTATGGTTTTAAATCCTTGTATTTATTTTTGGGAATCCAAGACATAACATTGGATCGAAACGCACAAAAGTTATCAACATCATGTTTGCGTCTAAAGAAGGTTTCAAATGTTGTCATACCTCTTATGGTCTTGTGTGGAACACGGTTCTCAATGTAGTAAGTATAGTTCACTACTTCATCCCAATGCTTTAGAGCAAGGGATTTTGACTGAACCATACAAGTGACCATCTCCTTAAGCATTGAGTTCTTTCTTTCCGTAATTCCATTTTGAGAAGGGTTGTAAGAAGCTGTATGTTACAAAGTAATCCCTTCAAAGGAATAGAAATCTTAAAAAAATTCTCACATACTTGCCTCCATTGTCGGTTCAAAGAACCTTGATAGATATTTTATATTGTTTCTTAGCAAAATCCTTAAAGTCTTAAAAGTACTCAAAGACTTCATATTTTTGCTTAATAAAATACACCCAAGTGTAATGTAAAAATTAATTAATGAAGATAAGTATATATAGATCTATAATAATCAAAGGAGATGGGAAAGGGAAAGAAATTTCATTATGAATAAGATCCAAAAGACGAGTATCTCTCTAGGATTTTAATTTGCCAAAACTTTCTTCGGGTTTTTCTAGAGGGAAAAACCCTCACAAAGAACCTTAAAAAATTTAACATGGGGTAACCTATTGACCATTTAATTTTGGATCAATTGTTCAAGGTAATAATAGTGAAGATGGCCAAAATGCTCTTGTCATAGCTTTATAACCTCATTTGCATGAGTAAGAAAGGAAGTGGGCATCGAATTAGGATTAAAGTGGGATAAGGTATACAAACGTAAATGATTATTTTCCTTTCCCTTGGCCATGGTTGAGCCGAGTTAAGATCATGTATAATCATCAAGTTAGGAAAAAATTCCACTCATATTCCTTCACCAAGGTGAGTGATTATGTAAACCGATAGGAGATTGGTAAAGAGATTGGGAACACTAAAGACTTGGTTAAACATTCCATCATCTATCTCTATCGATCCACTATTAGAAACTGACACTGTAGTGTCATCACTCAACATGATTTGGGACATACCACATGGTTTGATGTTTTAAAACTCAACATGTAAATATACCATCTCGGTGTGAGGCACCATAATCGATAATCCATGTCGATGAAGGAGCTACTCTAGCTATAAGGTCCTTTACTTTCTTCTTCTCTTATCTAGGCTCCTTTTCTTTGGAAGATTTGGTATTCATAGAATTTTGTTTGATAGACCAGAACACTTATTTTATTCTTCTCAAGTAAATGAGTCAAGTGATCAATTTTTTTCTCATACATTGATGTTCCTCATGGCCATTATTCTTGCAATAGGAACACTTACACTTTTCCTTCTTTTCTTTAGGCTCAAAAATAGAAGTGTTTGTGTTAGGTTTGGTTTGGGCTTGGTTGGTCTTGGTTTCCTTCTTCAGTTGGTCCTTTTTCTCTTTATTCTTTTAATTTTTCTTTCCCTTACCATTATTTTCTACAAGGGAATGCAAATTAGATTTGAGATTCCCCATTTGAATGAGTTTATCTAGTTCTCAAATGAATTGGGATGAAAAATTGTTAAATAAGGGAATTTTCCAAGTATTTCACTATGCGTTTTTTGTGGTGTGGAAATTTGAAATGAAGATGGAGTATTCAGTACCTAAATTAGAATTGAAAAGATAAATTAGGAATCTTTCTTCTCCAATTTATATTCCTTTAGAAGAAATCTCGTGTGGATGAAAATTTAGAAGAAAACCTGTAGGTTTTTAAAGTCACTAGGATTTAATCCTAGTATTTCATTTTCCAACTCACACACTCTCTTGTCATCTTTTTTTCCGAACATATTGTTTAACATTTTCCATACTTCATCAAGTGTTTTAGATGACTCAATGTGGAAGAGGAAGTCAAAAGAAATGAACATACAAATGATACCTAATGCTTCCTCACATTGGTTTACCACTTAGATTTTTTGGGCTCATCATCAGGTTTAGTCTCAACTCCCATGGTGATGTGAAATAACCCTTTACCCCTTAGTTTCATTACCATTTTTATCTCCATTCAAAAAAATTGAATGACGTGAGAAAAGAAATTGAAATAGCATCAATTGCAAAGAGAGAGAAATAAGGAATGTAGAAGGAAATAAAAATAAACAAAACCAACCCAAAAAATATTATCACCCCTTTATTTTAGAACTTTATAGTTTAGTGCATCGATAAAAATCAAGTACAAATGTGCATCATGAAATAGTCGGCCACTCACCTTACAATAGGCATAATAAAACACAAGTGAGGAAGCGAAAATCAAGTTCCAGTGATCACGACAGGTTTATCACCATAAGTAAGAAAAAAACAAGATAAAAATAAGAGAAGGGATAAAACATAGTCATGTGTGAGAAATAACATCTCACATCACAACAAAAACCCCTTTCGCAAGAATGTGATGTAAATTCTCATTAGACCACATGCAATAAAAAAGGGTGATACAATGCAAAAGGGGCTCAAAACGAGTCGAAACGACCTCCATGACACAAGAAAAGCTCCCAAAAAGTGGAAAAATGATTGGAATGATGTTACACACTCCAAAAATGAATTAACCACAAAAACATCTAATAATGTTATAAAATGCACTTTTAATTTCCCCAATCAATCTAATTTTAGATATCAAAAGGTTAAAAAATACAATTAATAAAATTACAAAACAATAAAATAACCACTAATTTATTTAAATTAAAGCTCCTAAATTTAATTAGATCCTATAATTATCACTAATTTAATACTAAATCCCTAATTAATCAACCCATAAAGAAAATTAACCACCTTATAAATTAAAACCTTACCATTTAAAACAATCTCACCACTTGTTAAAAATAAACTAAGTTTTAAAAAAGGGTGGGCTTATTTAAAAAGGGAGGTCAATGAGGATTTTTAAAAATGGCAGGAAATCAAAGGGATGCACGTGGAGCCACCGAGTGAGCATTGGGATTGAGGAAAGAAGACACAATATGCTAGAGGATAATCTTGATGGGTTGGGTTGAAATTTCAATACAAGCCGGAGGTGCATGAAATGACCAACAAAGGGTGATAGAACAAGAAATGAGCAAGGTCGAAGGATTTTAGTAGCGAGGTGAGTGAAATAGACATAACGGGAAGATGAGCACAAGACATCGAACTAGCATGGGAGACAGAATTTGGGTAGAAGGAACAACACGTGAGGCCAAAGAAGCTGGGGAATGAGCTTGAATTAGAGTGATAAAGGTAGTGCAAACAAAAATCAACCCAAATACACATATCAATATACACAACATGAGTCGATCCAACATGAATCACATGCAAAATAGCACACCCTAACCCTACCTAGCTCACAAAGCAAATTAGGGAGATTGACTCACTAAAAATATAGCTCAACACAGACAAAACAAGCAACCATCCCATATCTCGATGAGTTAAACCTAGCCCAATGCAAAAATAGACTTGATTCAGTCATGGGTAACACAACTTGACTTGACAAAATCACGCTTGTAAATAGATTTATGATCCAAGAGAATAACCGGCTTTCAGGAACTCATCAAGCTTTGTAGGAGTTTGGTCGAGAAGGGAAAAATGGAGATTGTAAGTAGAGTAAACTAGAGATGTAGGTAAGAAAGATGGGAAGGGTAAGAGGTAGGGAAGGCTCTAAGTAGATATTTTTATATAAAAAAACACTTTTAATGAAAAAATAGTTGATAAAACCAAAATATGAACCAACCTCCAAAATAGCTTTCCTCTAAATTTTGTTGCAGCTAGCTAAAAGTGACGAAGAAAGTCCTTAAACCGCACATGCACAACCAAAAACCTACACAAACTCCAAAACATAAGTTATTGAAATCAGTTAGAAAGATTTTAAAAATGAATGTAAACTTGCACGAGAAGAAATAAAGCGAAACTGAAGTAATTAGAAACCAAAATAAATAATTGTATGTTGACCGAACAAATGCTCTAATACCATGTAAGATTGTTCTATAAGGATCAATATGGAACCGTATGCACATTAAAGAGGTTGCACTATAACGGTGACATGAATGCTCTAAGTAATTAGCAAGAAATAAAACAAGAAAGGAAAATCATGCATAAGGTAAAACAGGTCTACTCATTCTCATAGATCAAAATAAGAGAGTACATATAGGAGTTTTGTGTAACTCCCATGCCTAGACAATCATTCCCTCCATGAGGGAAAGAGGAGTTATAATTCCAAATGGAATGTAACTCTTATGATGCCATGGGCGCATATGATGATGAAAAATTATATGACAAAAAAATTCATGCATTATATAACTCCTAAGACCTATGATCTCACCTAAAGGAGATGAATCACCATGTGAGGTGGAAAAGACGCTGAGTAATGGCAAGGTAAGTCATACACACTAATGAAAACCACTCTTGGAACCAAATGGGGTAGTTTTACATACATGGTAATTTCATTTAGGTTGAAAAATGTATTTGCATTCTTCTCTAAAGCTATTTTCACTACATTTAAAGACTTCATTCATGATTTCCTAGAATTATATTTGGATGATTGGGCAGTCTTCTCTCTACTCAAATATCATATCTCTAAGGTATGATTAATGTTAGAATGATGCAAAACATTACACATTTCCTTAAATTTTAAGAAATGATTTTTCTTTACACCTTTTAAAGTATTACTTGGTCACATTATATGCAAACAAGGATATTTATTAGATAAATAAAAATTAAATCTATAATTGGGCTTAAACCTCCAAAGAACCCCCTCAAAAGTTTGTGTATTTCTAGGTGACACTAGATATTACAAAAATTTATTAGGGGATATGTTAGTATTGTGCAACCTATGGAGAAACTATTGTTAAAAGGAAAAAGTTAAAATAGACTATAGACACCAAGTTTCGTCACCTCGGGTAACCCGCCCACACCCCATACACACATAATTAAATCACTAAACCTATTATTTTAAGCATAGCCTAAGTCATTACCCTCATCTCATAAAATCATACTTTTACCCCCATAAACCTATTCTAGCTTCCCTTTAACCTCCCCGACCATATGCAACCCATTTAAACTCATTTTTACCCCTTTTATCAAACCCGCTAACACCTTAACCTCCTCACCTCGCATCCCCTCCCATGAAATACCAATTTGTGATTGGTTAAAACCACTTCCAAATTATTTTCCCAAAAAAATAGATCGTCAAAGAACCCTAACTCGATCCCTAATGATTATAAATAGTAGCTCAGAGCTCCTATTTCAGGGATCTAGAAAGGTTCCAATGAATCCTTATTGTGTTAGACAATGAAGCAACATTATCATCAACCCCAAGACATCCTAAACATTCCAACCAAACTATTAGATATCTACAAACCTCTCACTATCACCTACAATTTTTCCCACTTCATTCTTGTGTCCAAAGTAATTACATTATCATTTTAAAGTTTTTTATTCTATTTATGCATCAAATACGAACCAAAACAATCAATTTCTAGCCTATATTTTTGTCAAATATCTTTGTTATCGAAATATCAAATTTTCACAAGGATCACTAAGGATCTGTTTGATTGCTAAATATCTCTTGGATCTCCCACAATCCCTCTAGATCATTGACAATCATTTTCAAATTTCAATATTTTATTAGTTATTGTCATAATTAACATTTTTTTCAATCTATTCTACTATAATCAAATAGTCTACAAGCATGTCTTCTCGGTAGATGATTTTTCCAAGTATCTCTCATTCAATCATTGAAATTTATGATCTTCCGATTGTCTAACAACCATTCATGTGGGAGAAATTTTGTATCCTCCATGAGCTCACTTTATGCACCATCACATTCATACCAAATTTTGAAGATATCAAAGCACAATTCGAGATCCTCCACAAAATATAAGAAGTAAAAGGACTTTCGGTATAATTACTTCAAAGACTTCAAGCTTTCCACAACCTAGCCTACACCACTTACGAATCTGAATAGGATATTCCTATTCCCTTTATTTTTAGATTTTTCATCATTTATATTTTTATCTTTATCAACGCAACTTAATTGTATCAAAATGATTTGACACCCTTCAAGGAAAAAACTTTAGATTCTTGGGAGTTTTCTTTTCGCGCAGCTCATTATCATATTTTTCTAATATATTTTATCTAGTAGTCTATGTTTGTAGGTCTTCTCACTCATTGAATGGAGGAAAATTTTCACGTTGTCTACATTTCATCATCTCGACATTGTGATTATCAGTGTAGGTATCGGTAAACCCTACTCATTAGAGTTTTAGGTATTTTCAAATTTTGATAGCAATAATCAAAAAAGTACCTTAAATATTCTTGGCATGCTGGGTGGGACCTTTAGTCCCTTTTTCTTTTATATTTCCTCTTTATTTTCCATTTCTTTTGTTGTTTTTTTCATCTAACTTTTCAAATTGGAGCACATTATTGTTGTTTCTTAACGTAAAAAATTAAAAAGGGAAAATCAATCCCATGTATGTTCCTTTCTTCTATGATCACTTTATTTTTCATTACATTTGTGTGTTTGTTATCATAGAATCAATATTTCCTTTGGAATTTAAAACAAGCACTCATTTTTTCCTAATTGCATAGCTTAATTAGGAGTTTAAATAATTGCATTCATTTCATGCCCTTCACATGTAGCCAAACCAAATAAAAACATAAGTTTCATTTAAAAACTTATTCCCTGGTGGACCTACTTGGATGTCGTCACCAAGAGGATAATCCAACACGATGTTCTAGATGAGTGTAAATAAGCTAGTGAATGGTATATTGATTAATCACCCAACACCTTTATTTTTTTGGGACCATGAATTAAGGGGGTAGGCCCCAATACCACACCTCATAATGATACTAACATATATTAAAGATTCACATACCTTTGGGTATATCAAGGAATACATCCATTAACATCACCTAAAACCAACCTTAGACTATCACTTCCTAGTACCTTTTCATCCATTTTTCACATTTCTTATTTTCTTAATTTAATCAAGATAATAAAATATTCTCTTGTGTGACTTTTTTATGTTGTAATAATCAACCATATAACTTATTTTTCTTTGTAGTTATTTTTTTAGTCCATGGTTCTAACTCGACAACAGTCTCATCTACAAAACTTTGACAACATGATTGATCATTTCCAAAAATCCTTGGAATATGTCCAGTCTTGTCTTAAATACATTCCATACCTAATTGACCAATATTGAACATCTTAATCACCTCCAATATCTGATCAAGAACCTCCACACTCTCCTAGCATTCACTCGATCACATGAAAGATCCTAGATCCACCCATTCCTCACTTTTTCAATAGTGATGATCCAGTCTTCACTAAGATTCTGGATTCAAACCTGTAGCACTCAATGCTAATATTTTTTCCCAAGGTTTTCTCCTCCAAAACTCCCACCTAAATAATGACATCCTATCCCCAATGTCACTTTCAACATTTCCTATCTTGTTGATCCTAATCACAAGCCGGTAATTTAGTAGCTTCATTCTTATTCCATTCCTAATGGAGAAGAAACATTGGCCGCCGCATCATTAGTGCATATCATCACAATTGAATTTAATGTTGTTTTTTCACAAGATACAACCAATCAACATCCATATTCCACACCAGACCCCTCATTAGGCTCATCATCTTCTCAAAATAATACAAACATGTCTCCTTCCACATATATATTTGTAACTTCTAGTGTCTCTTCTACACCTCCTATTGTCTCGGTTGTAGTCCCTAACACAACCCCTCTTATCTCGCCACAAAAAAATATTCATTTACATTCCCATGTCAACACCCCTTATCAACACTAGTTTTATTACTAGCACACATCCTTCTTCAAAACAGGTATCGACTTCCCTTGTTTCACAAATTCATACTCACTATATACCTCAACCATCTCGACCACTCACTAGTACCTCTATCGTCTCAACATATACCACAACTATCTCAACCCCTAGTCCATACTTATTTCCCATCACAATATATACCCCAAAAATCACATCCCTTCATCAAAACCTCAATCTAGATATAATATCAATACATCCAACCCTCATAACCTCTAGTATATTGCAACCAACATATAACATCCCAATGAGTGTTCCTATCTAACTATATATCCCCTTACCATATGTATTATATAAAAAATTGAACCCCCATACTTATAATCATCTTAGACATCATCATTCAACCCTCAACAAACAACACACTTTGATCCTTTGCAAATACTAATGAATAGGATCTCAAGTCTAGAAGCTTCCTCTAGGGGTCCAAAAAACACCCTATCATATGAGAATATATGTAATGACCCATTCATCTATATGTACTATAAAAGTACTATCCCCCACACTGGGAACTCCAAAATTCCTTTAATTCTATAGTAAATAATACACTCTAAAACATATTCAAAAATTTTGTCACACTGTTATCTTATTACACACAACCACGGCATCCCGCCGAGAAAATTTCATATGTCATTAGTTAGGCATACATTAGACTGGTATAATAGTATCCCACAATACTTTATCTTCTCCTTCACACATGTTGTGCATATTTTCTTAGAAAATTTCTTGATTAACATCACTCATAAAGTTACCATTACCAATATTTACACCATCAAACAATATGAATATGAATATATTATAGATTTCATCACCCACCTGGATGGGTATTATTAATAAATTATCCTTCTCCCTCCCACAAACCAAATTGATTGAGTTGTTTTATCTTTCTTGTGCCAAAAATATATCATCAACACTCCAAATCAAATATTTCCAAATGTTATATAAACCCTTTACTATGGATCATAAATTAGAACTCCACACCCTTAGGGACAAAGAGGGTCAAACTTACATTGAAGAAACATAAACCCAAGTCCTCATTTAGATTATCTACTAGTCATGATAAATCTAAAACCTTAGAAAACATGGTTTTCATCAATCCTCTTCCAAGGAACTTTTGGCACACAAACACACCCTCCCTTAATGTAATTTTACACCCATCGAGAATCATACGGTGGAGTTTTCGATAAACTCCTAGCTGCATGTATGATCACCCTTCCTCATATTCATCCCATCGAAACATTTGTTTACAAGCCCTCTTGGTATCAATAAAATTATTATTGTAAATATCATCTAGTTACGGGTCATGATATCAAAAGGTTTTTCTCATTTAGAAACATCCTTCAAGACCTTATTGAAAAAGGTGAGTTGTAACTAGATAACCCAAATGCACCTCCAAATCAGAACTTAGATGTCTTCAAACAACCCTTTCCAAACCATGCCCCATCCAACATGATCCACTCTCACCACACCATCAATACTATAAAATATCAATCATCCATGTATTAAATGTCTAGTGCTCTTATCATGGAAGCACCATCCGACCATTTATGTCTTCAAAATCTATTAGTTATGTCACAAAAATTCCATCCGAATTATCTATACCATCAACACCTATTGTTTCTCCTATAGAAGTATATATTGAATCACATAAATCCCTTAGCCTTTCATCTCGAAAACCATGAATCCCTCCACATCCATCACATCTACTTCAAACTCACCGTGACCTCTTCTAAAGCCTTAGAAAAGGAACCCATCATACAAATTAGAAAGAGATCTTACAAATATTGTATAACCTAACACTATGTATGCAATTTCAAAATATCCACTACACAAACTCAAATTATTCCATCCAAAAAGTAACAATAATATCACAAAATAATCACAACATCATTGCAGGATCTAAATTCATTTCCTTCTATTCTAGGGTTACACCCCTTGTCCAAATTTATAGTCACCATCACATAGCCCAAGATCATTCCCCAACCAAAGCATATAAACATTTCATGTAAGAAATGACCCCTTCATCCCCTATTTTTATATCTTCAAATGAAACATCAATCCCCTCAACCTCATCCCCGATAAGATACTATACAAAAATCCTTGAAAGGGTTATATAAGAATCCATCATAGCAAAGACATCATCTCAAACCATCTAGCTCTTGGGGATAGAATCCATCATGACACAACTTTGAAGAATTTTTTTAATATCATCAAACACAAGGACATTCCACAAGGACTGCAATGCCTTCTAATATTCCATTCAAATCCATAGAAATAAAGAAATTCTTCCCATAAATATACAATAGCCAAATAAAGTAAGAACAACCCATCGACCTTTAAAACCAAAACACCCAAACCATCACTTGACACTACGTCTACATCAAAAAAAGGTAAGGCCTATTCTAAAAAAATCAGCTTCATAAAATTTAAGTAATACATAAAACTACCAAAGCTCGTACATAAGACCCTAAGAATGAAGATCCAAGAAATTTCGAGGTTTTCATCCCTCTCACCCCTAAATAATCTAATCTTCCACCCTCTAAAGATAAGGTATCCATATTTTCCACTCCACATACCTAATCCACCACTTCTATATAGAATACCATCACTAAATATCTCCATCAAGCTCTAATAAATATGTCCCTTTATGAACTTGTCCAAATCTCACCACAACATCGAAAATAAATATTGAAGAACTTTAATCCACATCAATAACTTTAGATGACCCAAATCCATTCAAAATTTGGTTGGTACCTCAAATTGTCCATCGCTATTTATTTCAAAATTCCAAAATCCCTTCTTTGAAACCTGAAGATCATGACCTTCCATTATTCATAACTTCTCAAATCGATGATACTCTCATTAAGATAGTTATGATCGACAATGGTTTCATAATCACTATCATATTATCGCAGATTTCAATCAACTCCAAGTACATAACACTATCGTCACTCGGTTGTCTAAAATACTATGTTCCTTTCACGACACCATAGCCCTCATGCTAGGCACAATTATCTTACCCATCAAATTCAACATCAAGGTGCTCCATGAACTCTTCTAGCTTTTATAGGGAGAATTTAAATACAACATGTTATTAGGTATCCCCGGATACGCGCTATGTGTTTTATCCCATCCACCCTCCACTAATGTCTAAAATAAAAACATGAAGGTAAGATCTTAATTGTTCCATTCGATCCCAACCCTTTCAAGGAATGTCACATAACATATTGACCCAATGATGTTCTCGTTACAAAGACAAACTCGGGATCCTCTAATCAATCCTCTACTAGTTCATCCATCACCACATAGAAATTACCATATGACACCTTCTTCAAATATGTCATCCAATGCCTTTTGCTGGGGGAGTATCACCTCCTTGCCCTTAATTCTCTTCTTACGCCTAAAAAAATATGAAAATCCTTTAAAAAAATGGATTTATGAACCCAACATAGGATATATCATCTCCTTTGGTCTACCACATATTAAAATAATTCTTGTCTATGGAGGGATCAATTTTCATTCCCTGCATCGCAACAATCAACATCACACAAATCCATTCATATATGATTTCTCCTTCTTATATAACGAATCCTTCACACAAATGTACCTTCATTGTTGTTCATAGAAATAATTTATCCTAGGATGTTATGAATGGGGAATTCATTCCCATTATCCTCAGAAGAAATATGGGTTAGGTTTGGAAAATCCATCTTTAGATACCTTTGTAAACATCGTGTCCAAATCCATAACAAAACCCAAACCATATTCTCCACATTCACATGACAACTCCCTTGACATAGATGACATCATTTCCATCCCATCTGAATTTTTTTAGTCAACATGATTACCTTAGAACAACTTACTTATCATACTAAAAATGGTATTAAGACCCTTTCACTCATGTTACATGAAATTTAAAAGGAATACTCCCTACCATCAACATTCTTCAAAGTGACATGACGATCAATCTATATTCTCATATATGAGGGGCAGAGGGTCATTACCTTCAATATAATTTATAACCTAGCACATAAACAATCCTTACCAAATCCACTATCAACATTAACATAGGGACTTTGTAGAATGCTCACAAAGTCAAAGGTACAAAATCCTTAGATTCAAAAAAAAATGAAGGAATTCACTATCTTCCTCTCCAAAAATAGTCAATATTTTTCATGGGTCATATAGAGATATACCTGTATTGACTCTAACATCATCATTCATAATATCATCATTGATTTGAATGTTAATCCTTTCAAACAATAGCTATATAATATGCACCCTCGCATAGACCTCCTTATCAAATAAGAGTTAAAATGTCTTCTCTCTGCTAACTTCATCTTACCCATTGACTATCCACAATGGTTTTCTAATATCATGCCCATAACAAAATCCTCTAGAAATTTGTGCATCTACATAGAGTTCTGAGACCTCAATCTCACTTGTCTCAAAGATGACTTTCCTTTTCCTAACATCGACCATCTCATCAAACTCATCACTGGCCATAAAATGCTTTCCCTTATGGATGACTTCTCTGGCTAAAATCATATTCTCATTGCTACCGAAGATCAACAAAAAACATCCTTCATTACTCCTTAGGGTTCTTTTTAGTACTTCTTCATTCCTTCGTAATGCATGGGCTACTTATCGGTGTGCCATGACATACATTTTCCATGATCTCATCCATAAAACCATAGAAGACTACATTGATGACCTCTTAGGTAAATATAAACAATGTACGGATCATATCATTTTCCTTGACATCATATTTTCCCATCGCATCTAATATTTCCTTCACCTTAACCCTACTAAGTTTGTATTTGGCATTCTCACCAAAAAATCCTAGGGTTTAACCTTTCTATCAGGGGCATTGAAGTATACCCTACCAAGATCAAATCCATCATTAAAATGCCTCCTCCATTAAACCTTAAATAAATTTATAGCCTTTAAGGTAGACTTCAATAATTTCATCATTTTATCTCATAACTTTCATATTGTTGTTAACCTTTCCACCATCTCCTTCGAAAGGATGTCCACTTCAAATGGGATCATAATTCTCTAAAGGCCTTCAAAACCTCAAAAATATATCTTATCTCCTCCTATTTTTACATCTCCATACGATGGGGATCCCTTCAATTTATATATATCCGCTACTAGTCATTCCCTAGGTGTTATGATAGAACATTGAGATGAGAAAGGTCATAAACGAGCTATTTTTTAACTTTTAAGTTACCTTTAATGGGAAGGTGGTTTCAAAAAATTTCAAATTTTTTGCCATCTCGCGAAAATTTCTTGCCTAAAGTTTTTCTAAGAAATTGGGAGTTTTCTAAACTTTGAATTCTGAAATTCAGATTTTGGATTTCAAAGTTCTCTTATTCAAGGTACTTTCATTATTTGTAAGAAGGAAATTTATTCAAACTTCCAAAGTTCAAAACTCCAAAGTTTGAAATTGAGGAACTTCTGTGGATTTCGAGTTTTAGAGTTTTCCTTAGTGTTTCTCATTTTTTTTACATCTCATTTCCAAACTCTGAAAGTATAAAGTTCTAAAATTTCAGAACTTTGGCCTTCTAGGTTTCAAGGTTTCATTTCACACACAGGGATACTTTTGTCTAAATACTTCTGAAGTCTGAAAGTTTGAAGTTCTAAAATTTTGGAACTTTGGCCTTTCGGGTTTTGGGTTTCGGGTTTCAGGTTTCATATTGAAATTGTCACGCTTACATTTCATATTTTAGGATCTTTGAGGAACATTTAATTTCCAACTTCCCTACACATGTTGACTGTGGGAATTAATTTTGGGTTTACCTATATAAACCTAGATTTTCACCTGTCATTTTTACCTGGCTTTCGCTCTAACACCCTGATTTTTACTGTGTCATATCGTACCTTAAGGCATCATTTTCAAGGTAATTTTTTGAGTTTATTTAATCTTTTTAATTTGGATTGATCATGTTTTTTATTTTTATCATTCTTTTCTTTCCATTATTTATCTTCTTTCTTAAACATGGAAGCCATTGTTGTTTTCTATTTATTTTTAGTCTTTTCAAACATGTCGTCTAGAATTTTTATTCGATTTTACAAATAGGTGTCAGACCTCATCAATTCAAGGGTTGTGCAAAATTTTCCTTATTAGCATTTTGGGAGTCACCATTTTGGGAGTTACCTTTTGGGCTTTCGAAGGCCTATGTTTCGAGGTTGCTATTTCAGAATTTTGGAACCAAGAATTTTAGAACCAAGGTTTTTGGACTTTCGGAACTATTCAAATTTCGGGTTTCAAGTTGGATTATTTTCTCAATTTCATATTTCGAGTTGGATTTTTTTGGACTTTCAAGTTTCGGAGTTGGATTACTTTGGACTTTCGAGATTTGGTTTATTAGAGTTTTTAGGAGGTTGTTAATAAAATTTTCAAGGTTCAATCAGATTCCAAACCATGAATTCATGTCAACCTCTTCATCAAAAGGCAAGGGAAAGATGAATTATACATTCTTAGGAGTCTCTCCTCATACTTGTTTATCGTCAGATGTAGGAAACATCAGAGACACCAATTTGGGACAGGTGGACATGGAATATTTATGGGAGAGACTAAAGTCTCCCAAGAAAACAACCTAGATGCAATCTATTTTTGAGAGTGGACTTTCTCTGGAGTCGTCTTTCTTGCATCCATGCATTACTAAATTTAATTTTAACTACAACAACTTATTTCGATAAAGATACATCTTTTAAGGGTTATGATGGAAATATTGTAATTAGATTGGATGCTGATTTCTTTGAATATTTATTCAAACTTTCGGATGTTGAGGAATATGCAACAATTTATCCTAAGATGGAAGTTGAACATTGGGCTAAAGAGTATGAATTATGTACAAAGTTCATGATGAAAAGTTACTTAGCTAAGGGTACTTCTAATCTCCCTAAAACATTGTTCCATTCAAACTTTATCCAAGAGGTCAATGACCTTATTACTCTCTTAAGTAGAGTTTCGGGTCTTGCTTCAGTGAAAGAATTTCATGAGTGTATGTTCCTATATGTTTCCACCATGAAAATAATAAGGATTTCATACGATGGGGGGAGTGTATCAGTACTTGAATATGTCATAAATTGGAAACTATTTTTGTTTCAAAAGACTTTTTCATGACTTTTTTCCTTATCTGTGTAGCAACTGTTATGGGAGACTATATTGGAGTGAACCCCAAAGGTGTTATAAGCACATATATAATGTATGATTTATATCCTCATCTCACTATGGACGAGGGAAGCAATCATTTCGAAGAGTAAATGATGCATTATTTGTTTTTATTTTATATCATTTTTATAAATATTTATATAATCGTAGAATATTTGATAAGGCATTTTAGGAAGTAAGGGAATGGAGAGCCATATATCTTCAATTTTTAAATTTTACATATATCATGGTTCTAGGGATTTTAGGTACTTTGAATAAGTTACCGAGATGTCCTACCTTGATAAATGGGTCCTGTTAGAATTGGTTTTCCAATTACTTTATTATCATAAGATTCAGAATAAGTAACACAAACCAGAGTCCATTTTCCTATTTCAATCAAAAGTTATACTTGTGTCAGTATCTATAAATCCAAGAACATAGATGGAGAAATTTTTGAGGTCAC
The DNA here is from genome assembly GCA_018340775.1 of Taxus wallichiana var. yunnanensis. Lineage (NCBI taxonomy): Eukaryota > Viridiplantae > Streptophyta > Pinopsida > Cupressales > Taxaceae > Taxus > Taxus wallichiana. The sequence goes on along the minus strand of CM031242.1, from coordinate 202,835,805 downwards.
CTTGTGGACTTTTCATCCTAGGACCAAATTTGATTATTGGGGAAAATTTAGTGAAACAGGTTTTGCAAGCTCTCATGTGCCACAGTTAGAATACATCTCAATCCACTGTCAAGATGAAGCCATCATTAGATAGCGAGAATTCGAAAGATTAAAATGTAAATAGGTTAAAAATATGGTATTGTATATGTGTCAAATGACATTGAAGATGATGATGAGGTACTTGACTCAGTTTATAGGAGTGATAGTATATCTAATAAACTGTTACCTTGGATCGATTGGTATCAAGAATAATATTCTAACACAAAGGTAAGGGTGGGGCCCATTTTTCAAATGACATATGATTTGTTGGCTACTCTGGGTATATCACCTAAGGATTAACCTATAAAGGCAATTCAATTTCAAACTGCATTAAGCCTTCCAACATCTTTGAGGAAAAAAATATCCACTCAAAAGACTACCATAACTCCACAAAAAAATTCTTTGTAGTGGGATATTCTTATTATAATGTTTCTACCTGCTAAGGTTGTGCCCCCAAAAATACAAGTGTCTAAGGTTATTGATGTTAGTGCTTCTCCCTTTGAGTCTCAATATTTTCTTCAAACTCCTTCATTGTCATTGTCACTACATGTGGTTCCTCCTCTTCCTTTGTCATTTTACATTATATCTTCAACTTCCACTTTTCCATATCCTTCAATGGCCCATGTTTTCTCATCCGTACCTATTCTCTTAGTTGGAGAGATGATTATTTCCCCACATTATACTCCACCTATCATTAGCTTCCTCTTACCTTTGTTTCCATTCCATCCACTCCTAAGGCTATTGTAACACATACACATTCTATCGTTACCACCTCCATTCCATTTTCTACCATTTCCACTAGTGCCATGATTTTATCCAATACCCTAGTTTTGAATTTAGTAATGACATATTTATCTCGCATCTTCCATGCCCGATTGGTTCTATCGCCAAACCCCAAAGAAAAATAAAAAGGTCCCCTGGTGGACATAATTGACCTAAGTGTGATAGAACTAACTATGACAAGATAGGAAGAATGACCAAGAATCGTCTCTAACTTATCAAGAAATCGGTCAAGTGAAATATTTGTGGAGATAGCTACCCCTACGTAGAAGGAAAATCAAAAGAAACTATTACCGCATTAGATTATCGATTTCTAGGTTTTCACTGGGAAAAGTAATATACGATAGGGTGAAACAAGATGTGAAAGTGGCTCTAGGAAATTTTTTGGAAAATAATGTCAAGGATAAGGCTTAAAAGTATGAGTTAAATACAAAGGTTGACTAGCTTACTACTCTTTCGAAGAAAATAACAAAACCCGGTTCGTCTATTGATCCTTCAACTACAACTGCTTAGATAGTTTCTTCTAGCTTGGATGATATTTCATATCATGAAATCAATAAGATACATCAAAAGGGAAGATCATTGGATGGATGGATTGAATGCATACTTCAAGAATCAAATATATTGATTAAAATAGTTGTAGATTTATACAATGAATTGAATACTAAGAAAGATTCAATAAGGAAACTAGATGCATCCCTATCTAAAGAAAGCAAAAATTTGGGTCATATTTTGGTTACCTGGGAATAAATAAAAACTATTGATACATATATACTATTCCAAGAAGGTGTGGTGAGTAGTGCCTATAATCTATTTGAATTTCAAAAGGCCATGGAATTCAGGTCACAGGTGTTACAATATTTAATCAAAAAATTGGATGAAAAACGGGTTGAAATAATAGATGCAATTAGTCATATTTTAGAATAATTTGAGGAGATCCACTATAATTTATTCAATGGAAACATTGAAGCCCTTCTAATTGATCAAGTGAAGACCAATTTTAGGAGTTTATTAAAGCAATATGATGAAGTTACAAAAACCTTCAACATTAATTCAATCTACACACTTGTTTCATGCCATAATTTCATACATTGGATCAAGAAATTTATAAGAAAGTTGAAAAGGTTTCAAAAGAGACTACAAGGGAAGTGGATACAACAGATGTAGTAATTCAATACGCATGCAAAATTGAAGAGGAAGAAATAGAGGAAACTTTTAATTGCTTCATGGAATTTAAGCAATGTACGGGTGCAAGCAAGGAGAATCAATATAAAGATGAACAGAAGTGATATCTTTGCAGGCCAAGCTAAGCTCGACATCCATAGTTGAATAGGATCTCGAGTTCTTGGTTTGTCAAAGGATACATGTTTGACTTATTCAAACCTTTGAAACTGCTTTATTATTTTTATGGGAGCATGTTCCTTGAACTTAAATACATTCTATTTTTAACAATCAATTACCTAAATGTAGGGTTGTAATGGCCAACCTCTTGAACTTATAAATAGATTAGAGTTGTTAAGATTTGGTATGAATTTTAGATTTGGAGAGAATACTCTTCAATCTTGGAAGATTTTTTGAGCCACTTTGATCCTTTTGATAATATTCATAATGATATTATGCCATGGAATGTATGGTGTATTTTTCTCCAATTTATTAATCCTTATTTTGTGAGTGTTTAATTCCTTGATATGGATTGATTGATCTACCTTTATATCAGTTATATTTATTTAACCTTGAGGAACATGACATATAACCTTTGTGTTTCAGCTGTGGAGAATTTATTCCCTTTCTATTATCAAAGTGAATCATACTTACCAGTCAAAGATTAGAGAGTATCACATGAAATGTGCATATAATTTATTGTTGTGATATGTTAATTGTGATGTTGAATGAATCTATTTGTTCGGTTAGTAACTTGGTTCATTACCTTATTTAAATTTTTATTGTTATTTATCTCTAACCTTAATCCTAAAGACTGAGTAGATTAAGATATTTCTAAGTGTTTTATATTTTCAATTTGATCATAGATCAAGTGCTCCAAAATATAAAGGAATTCGCCTTCTCGGAGGTTCATCCAAAGGAAACAACATCCCACACCTTAGGGATGTTACAACGTTGCATAAGATCAATCAAAGATTCAATGGGTGCGTGATCCAAGTGACAACACTATTTATTATATAAGTTACATTATTCACGATTATGAGACTTGTTACACCGAAGAAGAAAAATTATTTTTTTCCTTATACTTTGTGACTTCCAAGATCCGCCACTATCTACTTAATCATAAAATTTACATTGTCACCAATTTCAATCAGCTTAAATAATGCATTCCAATCCATACCAGAGTGATTGTATCACTTGATGGCTTATTCTCATAACTAATTTTGATCAAGAATTCATCCCATAAAAATATATTTAATTACAATCTAGCATCAACCAGGTCACTTAAGCTCATCTTCTTGAATATAAATTACCACACGAACAATTCCCTGACAAATCCATCAACACCATCAATCAAGGATACAATCCTAATGACACTTTTCTTTTATGGATATAAATTTTAGCAGGAGAGGTACCAAAGTATCATTATCATACCTCCCTAGGGGAATCCTATCCATATATCCTTCAAATTAAACTTAAAATACACTAATAACATGGTTGAGTATGAATCTCTCATCATGGTCCTCCAAAATTCTAACATGTTTGGTATTCAAATCTTAGAAATCTATGGAGACTACCGACTTTTCATCAATAAAATCAAAGGAATTTATCAATGAAAGAATGAAATTATACAAAAATACAAAACCATTTTTGAATTCCCCTTAGAATCCTCGTAATCATTACACCATTCAAATAAATTGATGATCTTCTAATAAATTATTTAAAAGCATGTCTTATTTTACTTCACTCATCCCTTATTAACCGATGATTCAACATAGTTCATTGTTGTGCATATATTTGATCAACCATCCCACACCAATGAACTCCCTTATATCAATCTCATCGAAGAAAATCAAATAGGCCTCTGCACACTCAAACTTATGACTATCTTTCACAATCTAAATTTCCCTCGACATGGATTTGACACCTCTTGTTACGATGTATCAAATCCCATGAATCCACTAAAGCTATCCAATAATTCCATGATGGTATATGTGGTGGAAATTTTAATGGTAAGGTTGTTATTAAGTGTGTCTTACCGATGGGATATTATCGACCCACTCTTAATCAAGATTATTATGCATACGTCAATAAATAAGTTAAGTATCAACAACATTTCAATCTCACTTGCATACCCAATTAAATACTACACCGCTCAACATCTATGGCTCTTCTCACAATGGGGACTTGACCTCATTAGTCTCATTAACCCTCATTTGTCACAATGACATCACTATATCATCACAGCTACTAAATATTTCACTAAATGGGTAGAGTATATTCCCTAGTCTATACTAGAAAAAAAAATCACCGAATTCATCTATCAACATATGATATGTCACTTGGCATCCCTTACAAACTAATCAATGATAATGAAAATCCTTAGGACACTTTTAACATCAAACTTAGATTTTCATCTCCTTATTACCTACAAGAAAATGGACAAGAAGAAGCTTCTAAAAAAACACTCAACAAAATCCTCATGAAAAATGTTGACCAAGAAGGAAGGAATTGGCATTTCCAAATATTTTTTCCCCGAGTTGGTCCTACCCCTTGAATTTCGAATCCCATCTCTATGTGTGTCCCTCTGAGACTTCACCTATGATGAATACTATTGTGAAGAACGTTTAGGATGACTTAAGTTGTTAGATGAACATATTCTAATAGATCTCAAACATCATTGTTTTTATCAAGAATGCATCAAACAAGCATATAACCAACATGTCAAAGAATTTGACTTCAAACTAAAAATGTCACTACTCTAGAAAGGAGTAAACATGGAATTTTTTCCCCTAACTAGATCATTCCATATGTCATCACTCACAAGTATGGGTTGGGAGCCTATCATTTAGCCTCCCTCAATGGTACACCTGAAAAGGAACCTTTGAATTCCTTACACTTGTGGACTTTATACTGTTAACATATCTATGTCATGACATTAGTCACATCGAAGATATCATTCCATCACTAACCTATCATTTTAGCACTGTAATGATTTGGAAGCATGTGGTCTGTCATGAGTACCTTATGATAGAGACCTTAAACATGAGCACCATGGATCTATTCATCATAATTTCCACATGGAAAAATTATTTATCAACAAGAACCTCGTAATCACTACATCCATATACCTTTTTTCTACCAACTAAAAATATGTTACGGGGTAAACCTATGTACTTTGTACACATGTTTTCTCCCTCCTCAAAATGGCCTACTAGGCCTTCCTCAACATAAAAATAAAGAATACAAATAGATGCACATTATCAAAATATAGACCAATACCTCTAAGGAAAACTATTAAATCATAATGTCAAAATAGACTCGATCCCTTCAAGGATAACTACATATCAATATATATATTGATCCCTCAAAAGACAGATATTAAAAATAAAAAATCATAGCGTAGACCAATCCCTCAAAATATGACTACCCATATCATTATTAAAATTCTTCCCGCATTTATCACCTTCGTATCAAAGTCAAAAATCAAAAATCATCCTAGGAAAGCTTCCCACATTGATCATCTTTCCCATTAAATAAAACTTCCTACATTGATTAGTTTTCATCAATAAAAATATAATTAGACATGAGCCTACAAAGCCATCAAAACAAAAACATACTCTCACATACAAACCGCATATGGCAACCCTTCCCATGTTCTAGGAAGGTATACAAACTCACTTCCATCCGTATCCAAGGTCCTACATGTGACTACTTATTGTTAGTTATGTGTTAACTTTTGTTACAAGGATGTGCAATTTATTGTCATCATTATACATTTTACCATCATGTCATATATGCATCAAATCCATTCTAAAAGAAAACAATTCACATTTTATTCCTAACCATGATTAAAGTACATTTTGGAATACATATATCAACACCTTTATATTAGAGGTCACATCATATCAACATCAAAATCAATATGTCATTTATCAAAATTGATATCTATGCATCTAAGCATCATGAAAATATCATATTATAAACATCAAATATCAAAATAAATCAATAAAAATGAGTCAAAATCATAATCATATATATATGGATGTATAAAAAATTCATCATCATGAGTCTCAAAAACATTTTATACCAAAAATATGCATCAATATAGGATTCAAGAGAGCTGAATACATGAAAAACATCATATCTACTCAGTAAACTAAACATCTTTGAGTTGGATGCTCCCTCGAGCACCGCTCCCTACTCACCACTAGGACCTCTACCATGTCATATGTCCTGTATCTCTTGGTTCCCCGACCAACACTCCCAACTCTACCTATCAATACCACCTAACTTCATGCCTAATACACCACATAATAAGGCTCATTAGGTAGCCTCATCCATACTATCTCATCATAGTATCTAATCTCCTCACATAATGACATGTAGTTAGTAAAAATCACAATACCAGCAACCCTATATGACCACTAGACTAAGATATTACTACATGTATCTCCAATACTAAAATATAAGTATCAATGATGTTAAAAACCTTTTTAAAGACATCTCGCTTATTTTGATATCGATCATTGTCATTATATCCTAAGTAAGTGTTTCTGTATAATGGAAAGTTCTTGGCCTAATCCATCTCTCTCAATCTTCCAATGAGGCCTTCTAGGCCTCCAAACGAACTACAATATCCTCTAACTTAGCTACTCTATCCTCCCAATATCCTCCCTCATCACCAACACCATCACCCTCCCGAGGTTCATCCTCCACATGATCACACGTTCATCTATCAAAACAACCTAGCTTCCCATGCCACCACGCAACATAGGAACTTTCACTCCTAAATCATAATAACCCATCTCCACACCATAGGCATCTACATATACCCTAACTCCCTCCTCATTTTCTATATTCATTACCTCCTAACAATTGGAATTTCTACATCTATCTTAGCATCATCTCTCTAGTAAGTCACCGCTGCTTACCTCCAACACATCCCGTACTAGACAAAAATTCCATCTTACATAGCTAAATCACACAAACTCCCACTCACCATCCCTCTGCCCCCACACCCACCCATCCTATTACATAGCCAAAAGCTCCCTCATAGTATCATGTCATACTAGGAACCTTGTATATGGCCTCCAAATCACACCACCTTTGTGTAAGCAACCGGGAGCTTCATGTAGTAATTCTTGTCTCTCACAAGCTTATCACTCCATGATCTAATATCCATCTCATAAAACATACTAGATACTCTAATTCCACCCACCTCATCCATGGAAATCCTCTTGTTTAAGCTATTACAATATGATCCTAGTCCCAACACTCCAACAAAAATGATACATCTACACCAAATATGTGTTTGGTCCTCCAGGACCATAACTCCCTATAAACTGTGCCAATAGATTGGGAGCCCAAAAACATTTTTTTGAACTCCCACATATCCCCTACTACACCTTTCAACATAAATGAGAGTTTCCCTCTAGCTAAATCAATTAATGCATAATAGCTAATAGACAACATCCTCATCATCATCAGAGACCGACTCTCCTCCTCATCATGATATAGGGATCCATATGAGAACCCTCCAACATAAAACACAACCTCCAAACAATCATCCCCATACAAACGCTACATCGTAAAATCCTCTTTGCCTCAAAATAGTATAAATATGCTCAACCTATACTGGAAAGCATAGAATATGATGCATATCCTCCAAATTCAAAGTCATATCTCCTGTCGGCAACAAGAAAGTGCATGTAATTGGATCCTATGTCTCAAAAAAATCTAATAAAAATCATGTATCTTAATGGATATGCTAGTAGTGACACATCCCACTTAACCCCACCACCTCTAAATGACCCCACTCTATATCGATAAGTGCTCATATGCCTCATCAAGAATATTCGGGACCTTAGCCATATAGTCAATCGGTCTTTATCCTACATCCATGAAAACAAAAAACCAACATTCGATACAAAAACCAATCAAAATCATATAAATCAAGTATAACACTTATCCACTACATATCTATCAAAATTTTAACTAAATCACTTGTGACCACTACAATTGTTGGTGATCACTACCAATCTCTGGTGATCTCATAAATTTCAAACAATCTCATAAGAAATCGTTGATGATCCCATAACACAGATCCAAAAATAATATATGCAAAAAGAAAAAATTTAAGTACACCACCTACCTTAGCACACATAGATCTATGACATCACTTTACAGCTCCAACCACCTCCATATTTCTCAAATCACACCAAATAATCTAATAATTTCACTATCACAAAACCACAATGGTTCAAATAAACCTCCCACGTGCCTTATTTATTGAATGTTTTTCTTGCCCACTTGATTACATGCGATCATTGTGATAGACGAAGATTCAAATCAATCTCCATTGATCCCGATAATTGCCAAAAATTATACCCCTTTTATCAATCCCATTATTAAATTTCCCTAAGACTTATCCAATTATCATTTTTCGCAATATATCCATAATTCTATAATCTAGCTCCGCCTTTAGTAAAAATCCATCCTAGATCATGCGGTTTTATCCTCGATAAGTTATATGTTTATAAGATACGAATGATTTTATTCCCCTATCACTTGACTTCATGTCCTTAAAAGCCTACCTTTTTAGAAACAACATTTATAAAACTTGCTTTAATAGCATATCCAACTAGAAGCATTACCCATGGCCGCTTCCTATGATTCATGTAACAACCTATTTTGTCACTTCAGCTTCTAGGAATTTTTTATTTTAACTTCATGCTTCATTGATTTAAATACCCATATATTTAAATCCAACATAAATCTTAAGTTCCTATCTCATGTTTCCTTGTTCTAAATTCTCATAATTTAGAACTAACATCATCTTAGTCAATCCATCCTATAACAGTCATAAACCATGTGCAGCTACATAATTCGAGATAGTCATCATCCCCTCATAGATTAATCTTTACAAGCATGTATACAAATTATACTAATGGTTTCTTTAATCTATCAAAGATAGTCAAATATTACATTCTAAGTGTCTACATAGGTATTCATCATTGAATCCCATCTCGACATCCTATACTTAGATCTTGGTGAAATCATGATAGTGTAATCAACAACTTACACTACTCCGGCAAGAGTTTCTGAGACATGTATGCCATGCTCAATTCCATGACGACATACTCATCATTAGGAACTTGAATTCCACCATATTAATTTTTGTTATCTATATTAGGACTAAATAGTGGTGTTATGAATAGTTACAAGTCTCGTTCAAGGTACAAAATCAGATTAACCTGCATGAAGACATACCCTTATGTCATCTTAGGTTATCTATGTGAAGGTAAGTCTCTTTATAATGACTCACGTCATTACAAGACCCCTTCCTTCCCATAGCCAATGTAAATTGACACCAGGATATGTTTCTATGTGGTACATCCGCATTTGTAATTTTAGCAAAATATGCATCTTAAATGCATTACGACTGTCACAATTTGAGGGACTTGATGAGGCAACTCAATATAGTTGCTAAGCAACAATATCCTTTTAATGAATATTGTCATTAAATGGATAAGATTGTGTATCGATCATAGTGATTTGGCCCACTAATGGCCATAAATGGAACGTCAGAACTTAATTTTTTCAAAGTAATCAATTAAATGACAACAAAGTTACCCTAGATCTCATGATACTTTCACCATGAATGAATCATACCTAAGGTCCTATCTCAAGATAACCCAGTAATTCAAATGTAGTTCCTTGTTATACTTCACACTCCTTTATTACTATCTAGTTACATATCTAAATTTACGTGTTGCATATCTAAATTTACTTGTTGCATTAACTTTTTCCAACTATATTTTTCTATTTATTCAAGCATAGTAATATTCCCAAGAAGTTATCTTATTTGAACTACATAACTATCTGAGTAAAATAACAACAAATATTTTATATTCTTTCCATAACTAGTAATTATAACACATTTATTCATATTTTTTCCATCTAATATGTTATATTCATTCACTAACAAATAAACACATATTACTCAAAGATATGATCCATGAATCCATTTTATTAAATAGAATACCACTACTCTTCCCGATTTGACCCATTAGGTTTGCATATTCTTTTTACCCTTAAACTTATGCTTTGCTATGGGTTACCCTAGGTATAACTTAACAATCCTTTTAATACAATACAATACACACACACACACACACACACACACACACACACACACACACACACACACACACACACACACACACACACACACACACACACACACACACAATAGTGATCAGGCTAACCCTATAATGACATGTTTTGCATATCCCAATATTGCAAAGGACGAGTCTTAGTACCACATAAACTTCCCTTTCTTATAATTCACTAAACTATTATATGGTACTCATTGCTTTTTTAGGTAATCAGCACTTCCTAAGTCACTTTATACAACACTTTATAACTAAGAACATCTCCAAATGACTCCCATGCTCAAACTAAAAGACACCATAGTTATTAAAGAGTCTTATGATTTAATCATTTTTTCATATCCAAAAGGAAACTTTGAAAGGGACTATGTTTACTAGGCCCATATTCCCTCATCCATAATGAGTATATATTTTATCATTCTTTATTCTATCCATTAATTATAGTACTAATGTTAAATAATAGTATATTGTTCCAATTATAAATTTATAACCTCCTTATTATTGTAGTGCCCACATTTTCTCGCCTCTATTATCAACTAAATTTATAAACCACGCTTATGACTTAACATGGATTTTGACATATTTTTGGACATTATGATATGTTGGTTTGCCTTCATGGACATGTATGGTGATTTGGGGCGCATAGCGCCAATTTGACTAGATTAGTAGATTGACACATTTTATTTGAGGTTATGGATACTAACACTTTTCTATGCGATATGGGCCTAATTGATATATGTTGGATAATTAGTTTAGTCACATATCTTGATTTTATAAAGTATTTGATTTGTTGATGAGGATACATGATGGCATTATGGTATGACATTTTTATGTATTGCAATACCTAATGTATGATGAATTGTGAGAGATTTTTGCATTCCACATTGATGTTGTGATATCCTTAATTTAAATGTTTGAACAGATTCACTTATTGAGTAGGTAGTTTAATCTTGCATTGGACATGTGCGTTTAATGTGTGCAATGAGTGTGCAGGTGACAGGTCATAGGAGAACGTGAGTTTCAGGGCGGTTACACAAATTTTGCACAAGCAGCCAATGGGGCTAAGTCCTAACCATGTTTATTATATGAGGCTTTAGTATTAGCTTTCATTATTTCGGGCACCATGAGTGACCCTCATTTGTAATGTAGTTGTTGTTATGAGACTCACAAAGCACTCCCTGGATGCGAGATCGGGCTTCTAAGTTGATCACTCTAGCATCTAGTGTGATTGCACAACATGGAAACCTCTCTCCAAGCGTGGGACTTGTAAAACCAAGAGAGGAATCTCCAGAGAAGGCTGGTTCCTGCTCCTAAACTACCGCCACAAGCTATTCCGGTGCTACAGAAAGCTAATCTAAACCTAATCTAACCATGCCAAGGAGATAGAGAGAGAGAGAAAAGGGAAAAATAGCAAAAGCCTATACTAAAAACAGGTGATACACCGAGAAGGAGAATGTTGAACATCTATCAAAGCGCCATGGGACAAGGAGAGGTGAGCAATGGGAAGGATGGACAGATGCATCACAGGCCCAAAGATAGATTTCACACGAGAAAATGTCCCAAAACTCCATGAACACAGCTCCAGGACTCCGCAATGAACATTAAAACTTGCACAAATACCTACAATGAAGAGAGGCAAGAAGAAAACAAGCAAAAATGGGCAAGGATGGACGGATGCATCACGTAACATGTTTTTGTTGCTTCAGAAGTTTGCACAGAACATCATTTCAATAGTAAAAGGCAAAAATGCCATTACAAAGCAAGGGAGGAGGTTCAAACTCCATTTTCAACCCTGGAGAAGAAAAAGAAGGGAGGGCAGAGTAGAAAAGATGAACAACTTGTAATCATTAATAGAAATGAGTCAAATCTGGCCTTTTACAATGCATGGGTCGAGCCCAAGAGAGAGAAAATGTAGGAAAACGTGCAAGCAGCCCAACCATTGACCAAAACGCATTCTTCATTAAAATCGGTGGTTAAAACATCACTTCTAGCCATGCTGAAGAAAAATACGACCCATGTGCATTAAATTAGTTGTTGAAATGTCAGTTTTGGCCGTGCTGAAGAAGAATGTGACCCATTTGCATTAAAACTGGTTGTTGAAACATTATTTCTAGCCATTACTACGCGCCAGAGACGTTTCTTGATTTTCTCTCTCCAAACTAAACCAAAATGCAAGATAGACCCTAGATATGTATAGATAATTTCACCATCTTTCCAATGATATAAAGAACGTGTAAATCCGAGCTCTGGATCAAAAGTTATGGAGGTCTGAAGATTTAGGGCACAAAACAGGTGAAAACGGATTTTTAAATTTCTTCCTGCACTCTGCCACCTAGACGACACGTGTCATGATCTGATTGGATGTGTATTCTCTCTCCTTCCCTATCCCATGGGTTTTATTTGAATTTTTGATGACTTGGAACATTTTTTACTTTTCCTCCGCGCCCCCGCCACTTGGGACACGCGGCATGCATTGATTGGTCGACAGGGGGCACAAGGCAGACCTTTTCCTTTTAGCTTTTGGGTGAACTTCTGGCCAAATTCTAACTCCTCCCCAAGCTCCACATTCCTACTCCATAGGCCATGCGTCCTCTTTTGATTGGCTTGGGCTGACCCTTCAAAACTCGCCCTTTGACTTTTGGACTTTTCTCCTTGTGACACGTGTCATGATTTGGTTGGTTCTCGGCTTTTCAGCTATCCGCGCCTTCCGCGTCCCTCTGTCCCACTTGTCCCAGTGCTACTTGGGACAAAAAATTCCGATTCACCCGATTCAGCCGGTTCGCGTACATCTGTTCCAACTGTCCCGGACTGTCTGGGACAAATTCTTCCGGTTCGCCTGATTCACCTGGGTTCGTGTTCCCACGACCTGAATGTCCCAAACTGTTTCGAAGACTAGGACTTAGCCATTTTTCATGATTTTTTTTGGCCCAAGCTTATTCCTTTTGTAGCCTTTCACCTTTTCTCGAAATTGCTCTTTTCAACCTCGGGACTTGAATTTTTCGATGCATGTTATCAAAATTACCCTGGAGGTGAATTTTGGATAACAATTTGGCAACTCAGCGGGGTCATCTGCCTGCTAGATGAAGTTACTTGTTGCCTGAAGCATCCATTGGGCATGGAGTCATGAGTTGTAACCTGCAACTGATCTAAACTTTGAAAACCTCCCTCTGAGCCACTTGAAACCCACCGAACATGGAGTTGTTCTCACCAAAATGCCACTGAAACGAACTGTGCAAGAGCAGAACCAGCAACACCAAAACTATGTACAGAACTGAAAATCATACATGCTCCAAATGGAACATGCAGAGTGTGCACAAGCACTTCTTCTACTGAAAGAAAACCTACCTACTCTACTCTAACTGGGAGAAAAGGGAAAGCTAAACAAACCCTGCAATTGGTTGTGAGAAATAGCTTCCCTTTCTCAAAAGTGGCAGCCATGCAATTGATTTGGAGTTGATCATGGCTATTGGGATGAGTGGAAAATCAACAAGAAGCTGGTCTCCCACCCAAATCATCAAGGTATCAGCTGAAGGTGAACCCAATACCTCTTTTAGTTGCTATGTATTTGGATTGAAGGGGTATGACAGCTGATCCTTGGTACTTTGTAGCTCACCCTCATGCTCAGAAGCAAGCATGATTGGTTGTGACTTCTCCTTTGGCTCCGATGAAGCCAAATACCTAATTAGGCAAGGTCTGATCCATTTGATATGCCCATAGCTCTAATTTTCAACTCCAAAAGTGGAGTCTTCTTATAGACCCTCTTGAATGGATGGTGTGGAAGCAATGGTGAAGTTCCTCTGTCCTTTCTCTTTCTCCAATGAAGAACATGAAAGACTAAAATCTTCCAATCTTGATTCTAAAGAGCTGCTATAGGATGCGGAGAGCTACCGCAAATGAATGTTCTCCTTCATGACAAGTAGACTCTTGTGTTTGGAATGTGGATGATGAAAGAGAGAATGGTGGAAACTCAACTGGCTCTTCTCCATCAAAACAGTCCTCCAAATCTGACAGATAAAATTCCTCTATGGTGTCCTCTTAATCAGAATTTGACCACCTTGGTTTCCTTCACCCTCCAGCATTGAGTTTGAGAGATCAAACTCCTCTTCAGTACTAGAACTTGAGAGAGGTGAAGTATAAAGAAAAAATAAAGGTTCTCCTGTAGCTTGCTTTGTGCTCAAACCCCTTGGATCTGCACTTTTCTCCTCCACAGCTAGAATGTGCTCCTCTTCTTTTGGATCTGGAGCAGCTTCTCCCTTCTCCAATGTTTGAAGACAACCTTGCTCTTGGTTGAACTCTTCCTCCAGCATGAAGTTTGTCAAGTCAAACTCTTCAATCTGCTGCTCTAGAGGACAAGTTGGGACTACAAGAACTTCTTCTGCTGCTGCAACAAAATCAGTCCTGACCACCATTTGTTCTCTGACTTCAACCTCTCCTACAGGCTTAACCATCAAGGGGATCTTTGTTATCCCAAATTTGGCAGCCCAACTCCTCAAGTTGTCTGTCATTTATTTTCTTCTTGGCTCTTCCTCTTGCTCTCCTCGATGGCTGATTTTTGTAATTTCTTCTTCCCTACATGGAATTGGGAATGCAAGAGGAGGGGTGGGTTGCAACTCAATTGATTTGGCATTTTTTTGTGGTGGTAAAGGAGATGAAATCTCTTGTTTCTTTAGAGGAGGGGTATTTCTTTTAGCTCTTGTGGAGAGGATGACTGTTTGGAAGGAAAAAGGAAAGAAGAATTGAGGTGTGGTGGAAGACCGAGAGGTGAAGACATGGGATCAACATTTGGGATAGTAGATGGAGAGTTCAAAGTTGCAATTCCAGATGAGATGATGTTGCTTGAGTAATGGGAAGAGAGAAACCAGATGATGGTGTAGAACTTACCCATTGACAAGGTTGTTCAACAACAGGTGTATAGGCCTCTATCTCTGCTGTCCATTGTGCAAGTTGGGGCAACATCTTTATCATGAAGTCCAGCTTCTCCTGAGGGCTGAAGTGTCTTAGAAAAGGGCCTCCCCATGGACAAGGAGTCCTGCAACCAATTCTGAAAGCTCTCATTTGAGCTATTGCTCTGGACTGCACCATCTTTACCTCCATCTTTTGGATTTTCTCCAACAGACCAGCATCTTGCATCTGATAGTCTTCATAACCAGCATACCCTTGCTCTTGATGTGCTTCGTATCCAAACCGACTTTGCACCGCTGCTCATATGGGTATGCATACTGATCTTGAATCTGCTCAAAATGATGACTTGGAGGATTTGTAAAACATGTTGGAGGTGGAATATACTACTGTTGTTGATGTGAATTCCATGATGGAAATGAAGTCATGATTGCACAACTTCATGGAATGGAAAAGAATGAAAGGGATGGAAAGAAAGATGAATGGGAATAGATGGAAAAGCAGTCTGCAACTCGAGAATGAGTTATTGATCGATGGAGTCACCGGATGTATTTGTAAGTTCCTCCAAAGGCTGAAATCTTCACAGGAACACACCAACCTGCAAAAGATGAAGTGAAATACCCCTAAGGTCCCACCGGCGTGCCAAAACTATTGTTGTAGACTCACGGCAAAGACTCTGGATGCATATCGGGTTCTAAGTTGATCACTCTAGCATCCAATGTGATTGCACAACATGGAAACCTCTCTCCAAGTGTGGGACTTGTAAAACCAAAAGAGGAATCTCCAGAGAAGGCTGGTTCCTTCTCCTAAACTACTTGCCACAAGCTATTCTAGTGCAGTGCAAGCTAATCTAAACCTAATCTAACCATGCCAAGGAGGAGAGAGAGAGAGAAAAAAGGGAAAAATAGCAAAATCCTATACTAAAACGGTGATACACCGAGAGAAGGAGAATTTTTAACATCTATCAAAACTATCATGGGATAAGGAGAGGTGAGCAATGGGAAGGATGGAGAGATGCATCACAGCCCAAAGATAGATTTCACACAGAAAATGTCCCAAAACTCCATGAACACGGCTCAGGACACTGCAATGAACATTCAAACTTGCATAAATACTGCAATGAAGAGAGGTAAGAAGAAAACAAGCAAAAATGAGCAAGGATGGATAGATGCATCACAGAACACGTTTTTGTTGCTTCAGAAGTTTGCACAGAACATCATTTCAATAGTAAAAGGCAAAAACGCCATTACAGAGCAAGGGAGGAGGTTCGAACTCCATTTTCAACCCTGGAGAAGAAAAGAAGGGAGGGCAGAGCAGAAAAGATGAACAACTTGTAATCATTAATAGAAATGAGCCAAATCTGGCCTTTTACAATGCATGGGTCGAGCCCAGGAGAGAGAAAACGTAGGAAAACATGCAAGCAGCCCAACCATTGACCAAAACGCATTCTTCATTAAAATCGGTGGTTGAAACATCACTTCTGGCCATGCTGAAGAAGAATGCAACCCATGTGCATTAAATTGGTTGTTGAAACATCAGTTCTGGCCGTGTTGAAGAAGAATGCGACCCATTTGCATTAAAACTGGTTGTTGAAACGTCAGTTCTGGCCATTACTACACGCCAGAGACGTTTCTTGATTTTTCTCTCTCCAAACTGAACCAAAATGCAAGATAGACCCCAAAGACGTGTAGATAATTTCAATAGATTTCCAATGATATAAAGAACGTGCAAATCCGAGTTCGGATCGAAAGTTATGGAGGTCTCGAAGATTTAGGGCACAAAAAAGTGAAAACAGATTTTTAAATTTCATCCCACGCTCTTCCACTCCTGACGACACGTGTCGTGATCTGATTGGATGTGTATTCTCTCTCCTTCCCTGTCTCATGGGTTTTCTTTGACTTTTTTATGACTTGGAACATTTTTTACTTTTCCTCCGCGCCCGCCACTGGGGCACGTGGCATGCATTGATTGGTCGACAGGGGGCACGGGGCAGACCTTTTCCTTTTAGCTTTTGGGTGAACTTCTTGCCAAATTCTAACTCCTCCCTGAACTCCGCATTCTTGCTCCATAGGACACGCGTCTTCTTTTGATTGGCTCGGGCTGACCCTTCAAAACACGCCCTTTGACTTTTGGACTTTTCTCCTTGTGACACGTGTCATGATTTGGTTGGTTCTCGGCTTTTCGGTTGTCCGCGCCTTCTGCGTCCCTCTCTGTCCCACTTGTCCCGTCTGCTACTTGGGACAAAAACTTCTGATTTGGCTAGTTCACATACATCTGTTCCAACTGTCCCGAAATGTCCTGGGACAAATTCTTCCTGGTTCGCCCGATTGATTGGTCGGTTCGTGTTCCCACGGCCGAATGTCCCAAACTGTTTAAGACTAGGACTTAGCCATTTTCATGATTTTTTTGGCCCAAGCTTGTTCCTTTTGTATCCTTTCACCTTTTCTCATAACTTTCTCTTTTCAACCTGGGACTTGAATTTTTATGCATGTTATCAAAATTACCCTTGGGGGTGAATTTTGGATAACAGTAGTATGTCATGTAATATTAATCTTGTTTAGGATGTTTAGTTTGCTTTGTAAAGTTGATTGGGAATCAATGGTTCTAACTTGCATTAAGTTTTGTGTTTGGGTAATGGTGTATTTAATTAGAGGGGATTAGGGTCACATGTGAACCCTTGGGTGGGCCCCACATCCTCTACACTTGTGCCCAAATGTGCCAAACCCGAAATTTGGCTATTTTAGGCATTTTAAGTGACCCCTTTTAAGTTTGGGAGTTCACTTAGCATGAAAATAGGCCCTTGGACCCTACCTAATAGGTAGGGGCTTAATTTCAAGGCATAGAGGGAGTTTCCCTCCCATTTTTCCTCTCTTTGGTCACCATCCATGTAAGATGGATTGGTATGTGTGTTTGTTAAAAGTTGCACAAGTTTGTTTTGTTTTTCATTTTGGGTAATTTGGGAGAAGGGTGTTAAAAGCTAATTTATCTTTTCTCTCTTTTATTTTGAGAATCTTTGACTTTGAGGGAAGAGAGGGGTGACACATGTCACCCCCTCATTTGTGAGGAAAATTATTGGCTTCTCTTCAAATTCTCCCTCATGGAGGAGAAAGGGAATTTTTGGTTCATTTTTTTTTAGAGCATTGGCTTGGTGCTTGAGGATTTTGGAGCTAGAGAATTGCTTGAGGAAAAAAAGTTGGAAATCTTATTTTTGGAGAGCTCTTGGAGGTAGGATATTGAGCTCAATTTATGTTATATGCTTTTCTTTGGCTCCTAGCTTTCTTATATGGAATGTTTGTTTAGTTTCTTGTATGGTTTGTTGCTTAAGTATGGTTGTTGTATTTATTTTACTCCATCCATCATATGGTTTGATGGATGTTGGAGTTCTTTGGGGGAAGAGAGAGGGATTTTCCCTCTCAAACCTCATGGCTTGATGGGCAAGCCATGTAGGTTTTTTTACTCCCCTCATATGGTTTGAGGTGGGTAAGGTGGTTCATATGGTTTGAAACCCTTCCCCATTCTTGGAGAGGAAACCAATGAGTTTTAAAATCCTCCCAAGAAGGATTTTGGTGTATGGTTGGAGCAATACAGAGGGTTTTATTGATTCGGAGCAAAAAGGAGGTTTAGAAGAATCTTGTTGTGTGCATCCTATGGTTGGATCACACCTTATGGCACTTTCGGGTATCTCATCTACTCTTCCCCATTTTGGAGGATGAATATGGTTTTCTCCTCCTTTCCTTGTTTGCAAAATGTTGTGTTTTTCTTAGTGTATGGACTTTTTTGTATGTGAAAATAATGTTGTTATGTCTCCCTATATCTTGTGCACAATTGTGGAAGCTAGCTCTCTCTCCCATGGGCTTGGGGGAGGCTAGCATGTCTTCCAACCCTTGGAAAGGCATGTAATGATGCCTATTGGTTGGGTGGTAAAACAAGCCTTTCTCTTGGTTTTGGTCTCTTGGAAAAACATTCAAGGTTGGAGCTCAAATTTGGAAGATGGTTGGAGTTCTTGTCATCATGGTTCTTCATTGTTACCTCTCTTTTGGGTGAACATTACTCTCATTGTAACTTTATGAATATTTCTATGTGAATGGTTTCTCCTTACCTTGTAAATATTCTATTTTTTGATTGGGATCACTTGAAAACTAGTGTCACATTTGTTGTGTAACCTTCTTTTAATCTTGTAAAGAAACTTTATAATGTGGTTCTATGAGTAGTTTAAGTATTTTAGGTTTTATGGTGTATTTATGAACTTAAGCTCCTTGAAAAAGAAATCTTGAAAAATAAAAAGAAATCTTGTAAAATAGATATTTCCTTTAAAATGAAATTGATTGGAACTCCATTTTGAAAAGAAAGTTTATAGATTGGAAATATGTTTTTACACAAAAAAATTGCAAAATGTGATGTTAAGAACACCAAAAGAAAATGTAATATTCTTGTTGGATATCCTTCTCATTTGGAAATATAAATTTAGTTAGAGCATTGGAAACGAAACCTAGTCATAGCTTGGTGCTTGAGAATTTGATTTTTGGAATGGCACGAAATTAGTTTTGTTCCTTTCCATGTGCAACTTAATAAATGATTGTATTAGAAAATCAAATTTGAATATGTATTTCTTGTTGCTAATTTTTAGACTTACTTCAAACCTCTTTTATTATTTGAAATACCTCGCTACATTCTTTATTTTCACATAAATAAGTAAATCATATTAATCTTGATTTGTTTTCAAAAAAAAAAAAAAAACTTATTAAGTTTCATAGTTCATGTAGATAACAACCCAAATTCTATTATTTCTCAACTTGTAACATTTTCCTTCTCATACCATATGATATAAAAATATTAACATATATTCCATATAGTTGTATTTTAAAATATCACTAAATTATTTTCTTACAAAATATTAGTTATTTAATATATATTATAGCAATAAATATTTTATTGTAATATTTTAAAACATATTATATTATATTATATATAAATATATATACACATATATATAATATAATATATATTAATTAATATAACTTGCTATATTATTATATAACTTATAATAAATTATATATATATATATATAATCCTTTAATATTTATTAATAAATCTAAATCTAAACCAAAAAAAAATTACTAATGGAAAGTTACGGTTAAAGGGGTAGTGGTTAAGTTTTAAAACAACAAATAAAGAGAATAAGGGGAGGGTAGAGCCCTCCCCAAAATCTACACACCACGAACCCCCATCCTCACCAACTCCCTCCACATCCCTTTCCCCAATCTCCATGCACCACTGTAAAAAAGAAAAGAAATATGCGGCTCCATTAAACATGTGACTTTTATCTTTTGGTTCCAAATTAAATTTTTATTTTTATTTCAATATATATATATATATATATATATATATATATATATTTAGACATATTTTCTTTATTCAATAAAAGAAAATTTTGTGGGTATTTTATACACCGAACAACCCGAGTTTTCAGGTAAGAATATATATATAGACACACATGATAGAATAATGAGATTTTTCATCAAAATCTCCATGAATGCAAAACTCCATAGCTCCTCAACTTACACCTTGCAAATGATAAAACAAAATAAAATGAGAAGAGGAATGGAAAAGAAAAGAAAAGAACATAAAGATGTTTAGGGCAACTTTAGGGTAAGATTCAAATCTAGGGTCAAGATTAGATCTATCCTAGGGCTCACATTAAACCCTACACACTTTAAGTCATGAATATTTTATGGGAATGAGAAATAAATTAAAGAAGGGTGTGTGGGAAAACTAATTAAAAAGGGGGAAAACTAATTAAGTTATAAAGGGGTGTAGACTTTTATTTGTGACCCTAGTGAACTTAATAGAATAAAATAATTAAGTTATTATTGGGCTAGTGTTTATTTAATTTTGGGTAAATTAAATTAGGATAAATTAATTATTAACAAAAATGGTGAAGCAAACATTAGTATTAATTGTTCACTTTAAAAATAATTTTAAAAAAATTACCTAATTTTTTAGTTACACTTTGGTGTGGTTTACGGTGTCCCTGAGGCATGGAATTACATTTGGTATCAGAGTGATGGTTCACACATGCGGATGCTCTGGGTAAGATATTTAATTAGTTATTAATGCTTTAATAACATTAAACAAAAAAATTAAAACGTTTCCGCCTAAACCGTTCCTTGGGTCAAAACATCTCTCGATTAACCGCATGGGAGAAATATGTTTGCTAACACAATAGGTGGTACAAAAATTTTGATCACTTAATTTGTTTAAAACAATTGGTAAAAGTTAAGAAAAAATCGTTATTAAATAGCGTGCAAAATGGCTCCTTGGCTCCCATAGTGGTGATTGATTTGGATGATCATGTTCTCTAGTGACATGGGAAGTCACAACAACATTTAAACCCAACTTATAAGATCATTTGATCATGTAGTTAAAAGAATTTTGGGCTCATTGATTGCACTTTTGTTTGGGACAACAACTTAAATTTAAGAAAATTTGTTTTAATTAGATCTGTAGTTTAGGGAGCTTTAACAAGAAATTAAAATCTAGGACTTCTAACATTTAGTATTTCTACATGTCCATTGGCTGCAACAATTATTTCAAGAAAAAAATATCGGGGATTAGTTTTCCAAGGATTTTTAGGAGGCCTCTAGTCTTTTTGACATAAAACACAAACTTGACAATAACATTAATTAGCTCCGGAAATTAGGTCATAACTAAAGTTTTGGATAATAGTGTCTCATTTTGTAAGTTGCGTCGGATTCCATATATATAGGATATTAGATGTGATCGATAGAACACATTTTGAGTTGGGATTGTTTGTTTTAAAGACCTCGTTTGTAGCCAATTTCATTAAAAATCTACTAAAATGAAATAGTAAAAATATAATAGTTGGCTCGAGAAGGTGCTTCCATTTCGAAACCTACTCACCAGTAATTAGAAATGTACATCTTGATTGACTCTCTGTATAATAGAGAATTGACTGGAAGCTTTGTTTCACCATTTGGGTGTTGGGTACTTGTTTTGGTAGGCTCCTTTTGTAGCCATTTTCTCTAGATCGTAGAACAAGAAAACTGTGTATTAAAAACAAATAGATTTCTTAGGATGCCTTTAAAGGGTGAAAGATGTTACACTATGGTTATTGTTATAAGCTATGTGTTTCTAGGTTGAATGCTAAGACCCAAAACAAATTTGGTGCTACAAGTCATTTTTTTAATACTAACGGCCTTGGTTAGATTGGCCCTTTTGGACATCGAAGAAGGTCTAGTTGTTGGTTTTAGGAATAAGAAGTAGGTCAAGATAAGAAAGTAGAACTGCTACCTTAATCTAAGGAATAAGTTTAAGGTGTTTGGTTAGTTGCTTCTTGTCTAAGTGATCCATTGTTTTTGGGAATCTCAACCGCCAAGTTAGAGGTCCCTCTTTGGATCTAACAAAACCCTTTTGGTATGGGTGTAAAATAAATAATTGTACCTTGTATAAAAACCACCCAATGTGATAAAATAGTATTCCACGTCTTGAAATTTCATTACTAGGAAATTTGAAATAATTTCTACTCCTCTTGTTTATGTTGCTAATCTTAGTTTTATAACCCTTTTATAAGGAAATTTACCAAATGATCTTATGTTCTTGTTGTTTCCTTTTTAAAATTGTAGTTTGAAAATTAATTATAGTTGGTTAAAAATGTTTGTTAACATAAACTCTAAATTTTCTCTAAAAAATAAATGTTAAGGGAAAGGAAAGTAGTGTTTTTATATACGGTGGTTTTGCTCAAGTGATATTTCTAAGCTAATTCATCCTCTTCACATAACGTAGGAATACATTGCACTATTATAAAATGAATCTATTTTTCCAAAACTCCAAATTCTCATCAAAGCTCTTGGTATAAATTTTAGAGTTAACTTCGGAAATGATCTAGTTATTTCTCTTAATCCTTTTGGAACTCAATAAAACCTATTTTCATACTATAACCACTTACTAAGTTTTGTTGCATTGTAACTTGGTTAAAACCTTCTTACCTTAGTAATTACACATGTGATTATAACTATCCTCAAATTGATTTAAAATGTTCTTAGTTAATCATGTTTTTAACACTTTTACTTACATGGAGAAATAAGGGAATCACCCTCTTTCTAACCTCAATTCTTGGACTTAGAAGAAAAATGGTAGTGTAAATTATATATATATATATATATATATAATGATATTTCATTCTCTCTCTCTCGGAAAGAAAATAAAATAAAACCAATTAGTGTCAATTACTACCTTGGTTGGGTGTTATGGTTTACTAACGCTAGTATTGACCATGAAATTACAATGTAATATGGTCCAATGATGGTGAATGTAATGTTTCAGTAATCTGAATATATATATATATATATATATATATATATATATATATATATATATATATATATATATATATATATATATATATATATATATATATATATATATATATATATATATATATATATAAGCAAATTGTGCACATATACCTTATAAATAACAATAAAAACCTATAATTATATATATTTTGGAAAGCTCACCAAATATGTAATTAAACAACCTTGGTTGGCCAACAATGTTATCATTGTTACCCCTTAAAAATTTAAAATTAAGGTGATCCTAAAACTATTGCTTCAAATGGAATAGGTGATGTTTACTAATCTTTGTCTTGTGATATTCATATGGATTTAACGCTAAATGGTTAGAATTTTATAAGTAATGTAGGTATTGTTTTGTCTCCCTAAATTTTTAGGTGAGAAAGTTAATACGAATGATAGAATGATTGCGATGATCTCGCAAATCAGATATGCCTTTGGCTATTGGAATCTTAGGAAACTCTTTTATAATATTTCATTCACATAGAAAACTCTTAGTATCTTATTATAAGATCAATGATGAAGCCTTAATTACAAGGACTAACAATAATGACTAACTAATCTTTCCTCCTACCTTGGGTAAAGACGTCTTTTGTAAGTAGTATAAACACTAGTTTATATATATATATATATTGGAATTATTTTGGGGTACTCTTTAAAACATGATTCCATTTGTTATTACCACTCAATAGAGGGGTGAAATTCAAATTTCTTTGTGTAAAATGGATTCAACCTTTAGTTAATAAGTGTATTTTTATATTATTTCTCTTGCAATCTAATGGGCCAAATGACGACCAAATAATTGTTAAGTAAAAGTTAACATAAATCCAATATCTTGATAAGAATTAGACTGTACCTTTACTTAAAGGAAAACAGTGTTGATCTCAGACGCTTGAGGAAAGTATGAACGGAGAAGTTGGTGCATTCCGTCATGGGGATATATTGTAATTTTCATTAGTATGTTGATAAGATTCAGAAACATTCTCTTTAAATGGATTTTGTTTTGTGTAACTCATTCATGTTTTCTTTGGATTATAGTAATTAAGAAATGATAAAATGTATGTAAAACTTTTCTTATATCGTATTAAACTCGGAAAATTGCGGGTTGTTGTTTCATTAAGGAATTATGGCTTGTCTGCAGGGCGTAGAAAGTTATAAAATTGGTTTTTCATATTGAGAACTTATATTAAAGTTATAAACAATAGTATTTTTAATTTTCGTTTATGAGACTTCTAAAGCAATCTTGGGTTAGATTTGAAATGTTCTAGAAAAACGGTACATGCTATGAAACTTTGGAAACTAGACTAGGAAACCAAATTCCAATCCAAATTTAGTAGTTGACTATAGTTATATTTCACCCACAAATTATTTTTTAATACAATCATTTAGTGACCATAAAAATATAATGGCAAAATTAAGTCAACTCCTTTAACTATGCTTGGCATTATGTGAATCTTCATCCTTGACCTTAGTGAATAATATAGATGTTTAAACTATTTTAAAAAGACTCGTGAACCATTATTTTTTTGTCAAAATTTAGAGTAATGATGAGTTAGTAGATGAAACCGCGTGGAACTTGGAAACTTTTTTCATGTGGTATTTGTGACACCTTGGATAGTTCCCTTGAGTGGGTTCATTTCAAAACAACATTTATGTTCCCTTCGCTCATCCATCATTATTATCTCCTTTAACTTTGGACCTTATGTTGTATATCCTCTTATTTAGACCCTTATAGGAAAGCTAGATGATGAGGCAAATGAATTCGGTTTATACAATTCTTCTTGGTTAACATTCCCTTAGTTGAGATATACTTGTTCTTGGACCATGTTACGCTTAAAGAAACATGTTGTTAAGATAAAACAAAATAAAATATTTTAGTTCCTTTAAAAATGACATTAATGTTGGACTTACACTACGTGTGATATTTTAGAGGTTTTAGACAATGAGGATTGATAATAGTTCCTTGGAAGAAACAAATTCCATTAATTAAAATTGATCTAAGTAAGAGAAACACTTATTACGTGACCAAGTTTGAATTGGCGGGACATGCTTGTTGTGTCCAAAAACTACATGATACGATGCAATACCTCATAAAATCTTATTCCTACCTCTTCCAGTGACTTCAGGAGGAAGTCTAATTTTAGGAGAGGGGGATGTAGTGCCCACATTTTCTAGCCTCTATTATCTGCTAAATTCTTAAACCACAATTATGACTTAACATGGATTTTGACATATTTTGGACATGATGATATGTTGGTTTGCCTTCATGGACATGTATGGTGATTTGGGGCGCGTAGCGCCAATTTGACTAGATTAGTAGATTGACACATTTTATTTGAGGTTGTGGATACTAACACTTTTCTATGCGATATGGGCCTAATTGATATATGTTGGATAATTAGTTTAGTCGCATATCTTGATTTTATAAAGTATTTGATTTGCTAATGAGGATACATGATGGCATTATGGTATGACATTTTTATGTATTACAATACCTAACATATGATGAATTGTGAGAGATTGTTGCATTCCACATTGATGTTGTGATATCCTTAATTTAAATGTTTGAACTGATTCGCTTATTGAGTAGTTAGTTTACTCTTGCATTGGATAGGTGCGTTTAATGTGTGCAATGAGTGTGCGGTGTGACTGGTCATAGGAGAACTTGGATTTCAAGGCGGTTACACAAATTTTCATAAGCATCAACGGGGCTAAGTCCTAACCATGTTTATTATATGAGGCCTTAGTATTAGCTTTCATTATTTCGGGCACCATGAGTGACCCTCATTCGTAATGTAGTATGTCATGTAATATTAATCTTGTTTATGATGTTTAGTTTTCTTTGTAAAGTTGATTGGGGACTTAATGGTTCTAACTTGTTTTAAGATTTGTGTTTGGGTAATGGTGTATTTAATTAGAGGGGATTAGGAGCACATGTGAACACTTGGGTGGGCCCACATCTCGTACACTTGTGCACAAATGTGGCAAACCCGAAATTTTGTTATTTTAGGCATTTTAAGTGACCCCTTTTAAGTTTGGGAGTTCACTTAGCATGAAAATAGGCCCTTGGACCCTACCTAATAGGTAGGGGGCTTAATTTCAAGGCATAGAGGGAGTTTCCCTCCCATTTTGCCTCTCTTTGGTCACCATCCATGTAAGATGGATTGGTATATGTGTTTGTTAAAAGTTGCACAAGTTTGTTTTGTTTTTCATTTTGGGTAATTTGGGAGAAGGGTGTTAAAAGCTAATTTATCTTTTCTCTCTTTTATTTTGAGAATCTTTGACTTTGAGGGAAGAGAGGGTGACACATGTCACCCCCTCATTTGTGAGGAAAATTATTGGCTTCTCTTCAAATTCTCCCTCATGGAGGAGAAAGGGGATTTTGTTGTTCATTTTTTTTTAGAGCATTGGCTTGGTGCTTTAGGATTTTGCAGCTAGAGAATTACTTGAGGAAAAAAATTTGGAAATATTGTTTTTTTGAGAGCTCTTGGAGGTAGGATCTTGATCTCATTTTATGTTGTATTCTTTGCTGAATCCTATCTTGCTTATAGTTGGAATGTTTGTTTAGTTGCTTTTATGGTTTGTTGCTTATATTTTGTTGTATTTATTTTACTCCATCGATCATATGGTTTGATGGATGTTAGAATTCTTTGGGGAAAAGAGAGATTTTCCCTCTCAAACCTCATGGCTTGATGGGTAAGCCATATAGGTTATTTTACTCCCCTCATATAGTTTGAGGTGGGTAAGGTGGTTCATATGGTTTGAACCCCTTCCCCATTCTTGGAGAGGAAACCCAATGGGTTTGAAAATCCTCCCAAGAAGGATTTTGGTGAATGGGTGGAGCAATAAGGAGGGTTTTGTTGATTCGGAGGAATAAGGAGGTTTAGAAGAATCTTGTTGTGTGCATCCTATGGTTGGATCACACCTTATGGCACTTTCAGGTATCTCATCTACTCTTCCCCATTTTAAAGGATGAATATGGTTTTCTCCTCCTTTCCTTGTTTGCAAAATGTTGTGTTTTTTTTAGTGCATGGACTTGTTTTGTATGTGAAAATAATGTTGTTATGTCTCCCTATATCTTGTGCACAATTGTGGAAGCTAGCTCTCTCTCCCATGGGCTTGGGGGAGGCTAGCATGTCTTCTAACCCTTGAAAAGGCATGTAATGTTGCTTATTGGTTTTGTGGTAAACCAATTATTTCTCTTGGTTTTGGTCTCTTGGAAAAACATTCAAGGTTGGAGCTCAAATTTGGAAAATGGTTGGAGTTCTTGTCATCATGGTTCTTCATTGTTACCTCTCATTTTGGTGAACATTACTCTCATTGTAACTTTATGAATATTTCTATGTGAATGGTTTCTCCTTACCTTGTAAAGCTTCTATTTTGTGATTGGGATCACTTGAAAAATAGTGTCACATTTGTTGTGTAACCTTCCTTCAATCTTGCAAAGAAACTTTGTAATGTGGTTCCTTGAGTAGTTTAAGTATTTTTGGTAGTATGGTGTATTTATGAACTTAAGATCCTTGGAAAATAAATCTTGTAAAATAGTTTTTTTCTTTAATATGAAATGATTGGAACTCCATTTAGAAAAGAAAGTTTATAGATTGGAAATATGTTCTTACACAAAAAAAATGCAAAATGTGATGTTAAGAACACCAAAAGAAAATGTAATATTCTTGTTGGATATCCTTCTCATTTGGAAATATATATTTTGTTAGACCATTGGAAAATAAACCTAGTCATATCTTGGTGCTTGAGGATTTGATTTTTGGAATGGCATGAAATTAGTTTTGTTCCTTTCCATGTGTAACTTAATAAATGATTGTATTAGAAAATCAAATTTGAATATGTATTTCTTGTTGCTAATTTTTAGACTTACTTCAAACCTCTTTTATTATTTGAAATACCTTGCTACATTCTTTATTTTCACATAAATAAGTAAATCATATTAATCTTGATTTGTTTTCAAAAAAAAAAAAAAAAACTTATTAAGTTTCATAGTTCATGTAGATAACAACCCAAATTCTATTATTTCTCAACTTGTAACATTTTCCTTCTCATACCATATGATATAAAAATATTATCATATATTCCATATAGTTATATTTTAAAATATAACTAAATTATGTTCTTACAAAATATTCGTTATTTAATATATATTATAGAAATAAATATTTTATTATAATATTCTAAAACATATTATATTATATTCTATATAAATATATATACACATATATATAATATAATATATAATAATTAATATAACTTACTATATTATTATATAACTTACAATAAATTATATA
This sequence comes from Taxus wallichiana var. yunnanensis, assembly GCA_018340775.1. NCBI lineage: Eukaryota > Viridiplantae > Streptophyta > Pinopsida > Cupressales > Taxaceae > Taxus > Taxus wallichiana. The sequence goes on along the minus strand of CM031242.1, from coordinate 202,807,041 downwards.
TGTATATATATATCCTTTAATATTTATTAATAAATCTAAATCTAAACCAAAAAAAAATTACTAATGGAAAGTTATGGTTAAAGGGTAGTGGTTAAGTTTTAAAACAACAAACAAAGAGAATAAGGGAGGGCCGAGCCCTCCCCAAAAATCTGCACACCACGAACCCTCATCCTCACCAACTCCCTCCACACTCCCAACTCCACATCCCTTTCCCCCAATCTCCACGCACCACCGCAAAAGAGAAAAGAAATCTGCAGCTCCATTAAACTCGTGACTTTTATCTTTTGGTTCCAAATTATATTCTTTTTATTTTTTATTTTACTATATATATAGTCAGACATATTTTCTTTATTCAATAAAAGAAAATTTTGTGGGTATTTTATACACCGAACAACCCGAGTTTTTAGGTAATTTGTGGGTATTTTATACACTGAACAACCCGAGTTTTCGGTAAGAAAATCTATATATATATATATATATATATATATATATATATATACACACACACACATGATAGAATAATGAGATTTTTCATCAAAATATCCATGAATCCAAAATCCATAGCTCCTCAATGACAAAGCAAAATAAAATGAGAATATGAATGGAAAAGAAAAAAAAAGAACATAAAGATGTTTAGGGCAACTTTAGGGTAAGATTCAAATCTAGGGTCAAGATTAGATCTATCCTAGGGCTCACATTAAACCTACAAACTTTAAGTCATGAACATTTTATGGGAATGAGAAATAATTTAAAGAAGGGTTTATGGGAAAACTAATTAAAAAGGGGGAAAACAAATTAAGTTATAAAGGGGTGTAGACTTTTATTTTTGACCCTAGTGAACTTAATCGAATAAAATAATTAAGTTATTATTAGGCTAGTGTTTATTTAATTTTGGGTAAATTAAATTAGGATAAATTAATTATTAACAAAAACAAAGTGAAGCAAACATTAGTATTAATTGTTCACTTTAAAAATAAATTTTTTTAAAAATTACCTAAATTTTTAGTTACACTTTGGTGTGGTTTACGGTGTCTTGAGGCATGACATTACAATTATCTAAGGAGATCAATTACAAACTGATTTCACACAGTCATATCCAATAAATTCCTCATTCTCAATTGATGATAGAATCTTATGAAGCGTAGTTTACATTAAAAATTGTTGAGGGTAATCAACGGTACAAGTAAATCGCAACAACAAGTATAAATTTAATAATTATAACTCTATTGATCATCTCCTCAAATGACATCTCAGTTTTCATATTAAGGGAGATAATCATTTTTGTATTATGTCCCTATTTTTGACAAGAAAGAACTTATATGATTTAAATTATTCCCTCCTATTCTATTAAAACATCCATTATCCATGATACATTCAATCACATTCACTTAAGTATTACTACATTCATTTCATTCCTAGAATTTTATGAAAAGATATCAATGATTCAAATCATTCTTTTTCTTTCTACATCTTCTTGAAGCTCACTTGAACCTACAATTGAAGATGTTAATTTATAAAATGTACAAGGTTAGTCCAACATGACCGGCATGATAAGATCTATTTCTCCTTAATATCTTTTACCATCTAGTACTTGCATCTATGAAATGTTGCATTATGTCAAATTACATAAATAATCAAAAAGGACATAAAACACTCTGCATACACATTTATATGTAATTCTTTTAAAATTAATTACATAAAATCTAGATATGCAAGTATATGTTACCATCAATTTAATATTAGTTAACCAAACATAATGTTGGTATAGCTATATCAACAATATTTAACTTCACATTATTATATTATTAACATAAGAATTATTCACATATATCTTATTTAAGATTCAAACAATGTTTTTACACACCCATAGATACTAGTACATGAATGAGGCTAATCATTATAGATTTTCATGTATCATTATCATTATATTACCATTCCAAGGTAATTAATCAATATTCAAAACTCACAATCATTTGTATATCATTGTTTGTTTAAACAATGTCTAATACGAATATAGGGCAATATAAATTAGTTGTCAGAAGATTAAATAGCTTTATGCCTTCATATCATATCTCCCTCAACCTTATTAATAGATAATTTATCAATCAAGATCAATATTTCATAACCTAGATATACCTATGGGTAAAATTTTACCAACAAAGAATACAATCGTGCAAGAATGACAAAATAGTAATAGAAGCAAGAGTCAAATTCGACCATGTTATGGTAACCCCTCTACCCTAACAATTCCAAAAGCAACCAATCACATAGTTATTTTGCAACAAGCCTACTTGCACCACAAGGTCAAAATCACGGGAAACATACATCAACCCAAGCCATTCGAGTTTGGTCACCATAGGATCAAAAACCAAACAATAATATAATAGACTGAAAGACCAAGTATCCTTGAAGTAAATAAGTCATGCATAATCAACCAAATGAAAATAGAATCCATTCTAATAAATAGAGGATAGAGTTAGGCTTATGAACTCGATAAGACTTTTTTGTAACGGTTCCTTAATTTATGCATGATTCCCAATCTTTATATCTATACAAATAACAAGGCTTTAATGTTGACCCCTTACAACTAATAGATCTTTATTTCATACGACCTGACTCAAGTCAAAACTAAAAACATTTACACTTGACTCTCGGGGTTCGATTCAGATTTTACATAAATCTCATTCAACACATCCAAATCTTAATGGGTATTCCCTTTATACAAATGAGATAAAATTCCAACAAATAATTTCACAAAAACGATTCTGAGATATCAAATGAAATCACCCAAAGAACAACAACAAAGAAGACAACTTCAGTCAAGATATATAACATATTATTTTCTATGTTTTTCCATTCCACATAGAACCCATGAAATTTCATCTACTCAATACACCGAGAAGTCTATATTCATCAAAGAGAAGTTTGGTATAACATACAATACGACTGACTCTATTAAATTAATTCACAAATCTCTTAATGACTATAATTCAGGGCATCTTCTAATTGTGTCCCCATATATATACATATATATTACGAATAACACATCTTATTGAATATATATCAAACCATTCTATGTTTCTACTAAATTATTTACAAACCTAGAATCACCCTTTTTGAGAAATAACAAGATAACACAGATTTAATACAAAAACTTAAACCCATGTCAAATAATGACTAACCGATCACAAAGAAGGATTTTATCTATGAAAATATCAGATAGAGAAAGATATTTAGGAAGAGATACAGCATATCATACCTCTGTATGGAAGAGTGAAACTTCATTTTCTCCTTCCTTTAACTTTCTGTATCAGCCCAGAAAGATTGATTCCACTTTGTCAATAAAAACTTTTATTTCTCCATAATATTTATTTAGATGGATATGCATGAAACCAAATATCCTCTAACTCCCAGAATAACAATGACAATACTTTTCATGCACAAATCCAATAATGGTGTGCTCGCATGCCAAAAATGTATTCACAAAGCACTTCATGCAAAGCTTCATAGCTTGATGAAACCCTCAACAAACAATGAAACAAACAATACCACAAACCACTCTCATTTTTTCCAACCACCTTTTTACATATCCCGAAGTCTCTGTGGAAAATTATTTAATCCCATTCATGCATGGACATAAGTGTATTTCCATTCAAGTTTAACCACCCACCTAATTGTTATTCGAATTTAACAAGAATTTTAACTTACCTTATCATCCTACTAACTGCTTAGTCATTCCATAGATATCTATGTTTTTAACCAACTTATCTTCACCCTTAAAATGGTTGGTGGTGGCATGTTTAAGACTACTTAATGTAGAGTAGTTGAAGAATTAATAACAAGTCTTAGTTCATATGGTCATCCCCTTAATTAACAATATCCCTTAGAACTAATAGACTTCGAGCACCCTCCTCTATGTATAACTTATAGTTTCATACATTAGATATAATATGAAAACCTTGTCATGTATAAGGTAATGACCCTTATGTTTATAACCATATCTTAATCTATTAAAAAAATTACCCTCTACCTTAGTCACACCATAAAGGCCCAAGGGTATGAGATAAAGCAACATGACCTAAAGCCATTATCATATTTTCTTACTACGATGTCATGAGACTTATAAACTTAATGTTTGTAATAACAATAATATTATTCCAAGTTAATACTCATCAATGACATCCTTATGCCACTAATCTCGAGATCTACCTTATTCTATATAAAACATATTAATGCCTTTGGCATGGTCTCGAACTATTATTGAAAGAATTTATTATTCTTTTCCTCGATGTCATGATCACTCGAAGATGGAAATCTAAAAAATGAGTTTCATGACTAAGTATAGTGATGATTTCATACAATCTACGGGAATATCCTTGATCATCAAGCATGAAAGTCATTAGTTAATGAGTTAGCTTGTTATAATATCGATTGAATTTGTGGGGTGTGACATACTTCCCCACTTAATGAATCATCATCTCGATGATTTTTACTTCATTAATGAAATTCCAAAAATCAAGAACAGGTTTTATCCAATAATATTTGAAGAAACAATCCCCATTTTCCATTAAATTTTGTAATTTTCAGATCTAAACCACAAATTTGTCATTGTAACAACTTTTTATTAACAAAAATTGTCACACTATCAAAAATATAACCAATTTTTTTGTCACTAAAAATAATTATATCAAGAAATATTATTTTATATATAATACAAATAGTCATAAACAGGTTATATAACACAACAACAGTCAAGGAAACATTGTTTTCCAATTTTTCCCGAAGTCGTAAAAATTTGTTTTGTTTTATTACTCATTGGTCTTTCTGAGCCTTTCCTATGCAATCCTCTATTTTCTTTAAAATTTTCACAACAATTTTCCTTTTACGATTGTTTTTATCCAAATACTTACATGGTTTTCACCTTTCGGATATCTTCATCATAAATTCATGGTCAATGATTACTTAAATCATCCAACTATTCCTCTCTTTGCCTTTTTTTTTTTCGCATGCTTGTAGAATCTTGGTTACCTTCCATAACAGAAAGGACATTGATTTATTTCAAACAGTCAAAGTTAATCACTATGTCTTAAGTCCTTTAAGAACTCATTAACTCCAAATTCCATGAGGAGGCTCGAGACATAATGTCAATATCGGTGTTGTACAAACGGTCATTGGTTTGTGATTTTTCTTCATATGCAAAGAATAAATAATATTTTAATTATGTTAAAGCTAATCACTAGATACCAAGAACTTGATTGTAGAAGATCAAATTAAAACAACGGGAAGTTTCACGTAACCTACCGATGTCACCCTAGAAAATATTGCTTTCATCTTAGCTTATTAGTCACAATAGTGTTGTTCTCTTGCTTGTTGGAAATGCGAAAGTCTTTCTTGTTGAACTCAATCTAGAAATCTACTTTTATTACTAGATCGTTTACACCTTTGTTTCCTAAAATTATGGGTGGAGAAGAGCTAACATTCTTGTATTCTTATACTCTTTTCAAGTTAGAATTTATTTACTACTGAGAATCCATTTTTAGCCTTTTGTATTTATGCTCATTTCTTTTATAGTAGACAGTCTGCACCTATCTAATCCATCTACCCTATGCGGTTTTATATGTAATATTGGATTTTAGTTCCAAATATACCATTAAGATAGTTCAACAATCGAGCAAATCTCTATTTATTTTTATCAATTAGTTAAAGTTATTTTACAAAGAGCTAATCATTTTCACACTCGACCAACTACTCCCTCGCATCCTTTTGGTTTTGTGTGTCACAAAGGACTGTTAGAGTATGTCACCTAACTTGTTTAACATAAAACTTGAAGCATAATTTGGTCTTTTTGTTCTCCACATGAGTGTATTCTTCATTTATTAATTTTATCTTTTAAATAAAATCATAATCCAAAGATAATTGTAAGGACCCAATAAGTCAAAGAGCTGCAACCTTAAGCTTTGATACCAAAATGTAACAACCTCTTTTGTCACTTCAGTTCTAGGAAAAAAATAATAATTTCATGATTCATTAATTTAAATACCTATATATTTAAATCAATAACAAATCTTAAGTTCCTATCTCATGTTTCCTTATTCTAAATTTTTATAATTTAGAACTAACATCCTATAAGTCAATCCATCCTATAACACTCATAAACCATGTACGATTACATGAGTCGGTTAAAAATGTCCCCTCATAGATTACTCTTTATGAGCATGTATAAAAAGTATACTAATGGTTTCTTTAATCTATCAAATATAGTCAAATATCACATTCTAAGCGTCTACATAGGTATTCATCATCGAATCCTATCCGAATCCTACACTTAGATCTTGGTGAATCAAGACAGTGTAATCAGCGGCTTACACTCTAAAAATATTTTCTAAGACATCTATGCCATGCTTGGTTCCGTGACAGCACCCTCATCGTTATGAACTTGACTTCCACCATATTATTATTTTTATATAGATTAAGACTAGATAGTGGTGTTATGAACAATTACAAGTCTCATTCAATGTAAAAACCATATTAACTGCATGAAGACATACCCCTATGTCATCTTAGGTTATCTATGGGAAGGTAAGTGTATTTGTAATGATTTTCATCATTACAAGAACCCTCCCTTCTAGTAGCCAACATAAATTGACTTCTGTGGTACATTTCTATGTGGTAAATCAGATTTGTAACTTTAATGAAATTTAAATGCATTACGATCACAATTTGAGGGAATTGACAAGGTAAATTATTATAGACGCTAAGCAATAGTATCCAATTAATGACCATCGTCATTAAATTGATACGACTACGTAACAACCATAGTGAGTTAGCCCACCGAGTGCCATAAATTGGAACATCATAACTTAATTTTTCAAAGTAATTAATTAAATCACGACAGGTTACCCTAGATCTCACAATACTTTTACCACGAATGAATTGTACCTAAGGTCCTATCTCAAGATAACCTAGTAAGTCAAATGTAGTTCATTATTGTACTTCACATTCCTTTTTACTTCCTAGTTGTAGATGTAAATTTACTTACTACATTAAATCTTCCAACCTAGCTTTGTCTACTTATTCAAATATAGAATATTCTCAAGAAGTTCTCTTATTTGAACTAAATAACTATCTGAGTAAAATAACAACTAATTTTATATTCTTTCCATAGCTAGTAATTATAAAACATTTATTCATATTTTTTCCATCTAATATGTTATATTCATTCACTAACAAATACAATATATTACTCAAAGATATGATTTGTGCATCCATTTCATTAAATAGAATAGTATTATTCTTCCTAATTTCTACCCATTAGGTTTGCATATTTTGGTTACCCTTAAACTTAAGCTTTTCTCTAGGTTACCCTAGAGAATAACTTTCTAATCCTTTTAATACAATATAGATATAAAATCATGATAAAGTTACCCATATAATGGCATGCATATTTAGTTTATCCATGTTTTGCATATCCCAATATTGCAAAGGATGAGTCTTGGTACCACATAAATTTCCCTTTCTTATAATTCACTAAACTATTATATGGTATTGGCTGATATTTTAGGTAACTAAAACTTCTTAAGTCACTTTATGCAAAACTTGATAGCTAAAAACATCTCCAAATGATTTACATGTTCAAACTAAAAGATACCTTAGTTATTTAAGAGTCTTATGATTTAATAATTTTTCTCATAGCCAAAAGGAAACTCTAAAAGAGACTATATTTATTATGCCCATACTACCTCATCCCTAATGAAGATATCTTCTATCATTCTTTATTCTATCAATTAATTATAGTACAAATATCAAATAATAGTATATTGCTCCAGTTATAAATTTATAACCTCTATAGTATATAGGATATCAATTACAAACTACTTTCACAGTCATATCCAATAAATTCCTCATTCTCAATTAATAATAGAGTCTTACAAAGATCAGTTTACATTAAACCTAGTTGATGGTAATCAGCAATATAGGTGAATCACAACAAGAAGTATAAATTTAATAATTATAACTCTATTGATCATTTTCGCAAATGACATCTCATTTTTAGATCATTGGAGATAATCATTTTTTTATTATGTCCTTATTTTTGACAAGAAAGAACTCATTGGATTTAAATTATGCCCTCCTATTATATTACAACATCCATTATCCATGATACATTCAATCACTTTCCCATAAGTATTACTACATTCATTTCATTCTGGAATTTTATGAAAAGTAATCATTGAGTCAAGTCATTCTTTTTCCTTCTACATCTTCTCAAAGTTCACTTGAACTTGCAACTAAAAATGTTAATGCACAAAATTCACAAGGCCAGTCAACATGAATGGCATGATAAGATCTATTTCTCCCTTAATAGCTTATGCCATCTAGTACTTGCATATATGAAATGTTGTATTATGTCGAGGATTACGTAAATAAACAAAAAGGACATAAAACACTCGCATACACATTTATGTTTACTTATTTCAAATGTGATTACATAAAATCCAATATGCAAGTACATGTTACCATAAATTTAATATCATCAACCAAACATAATGTTGGTATAATTATATTATTGACATAAGACATATTCACAGATATATTTTTCTTATTAGAGGTAAAAAGGGTTGGGGACCCTACTCTAAACATAATGTTACCAGTTCCTTACAAAAGGCCAAGGGATAAACCATTGAAGCCCTACCACAAAACCAAAACAACACAAGACCAACAACAAGGAAATACAAACATAAAAGAAAGAAATCAAACAAAAAATAAACTATCTAATAGTAGCATAACCAAGAGACTAACAACAAAACATCTTAGAACTAACAATAACCAGACAATATCCCATATACGTAGTTACTCTTTTATCATGTCTCCCATTGAATTCATGCATATGTTCCATTATTTGATGAGGGATTCAATGGTAACGAGGGATTCATGAGATATCTTATTTAAGATTCAAACAATGTATTTACACACCCATGGATACTAGTACATAAATGAGGATAATCATTATAGATTTATTACCATTCCAAGGTAATTAATTAATATTCAAAACTCATAATTGTTTATATATCAATATTTGTTTAAATAAAGTTGTCTAATGTGAATATATAGAAATATAAATTAGTTGTAATCTTAACTAGCTTTCTTCCTTCTTATTATATCTCTCTCAACTTTATTAATAGATAATTGATCAATCAAGATCAATATTTTCATAACCTAGATATACCTATGGAGCATCAATAAGACTTGTGGGAAAATGTTGACCAATGAAGAATATTATCTATGTAAGGATGACAAAATGGTAACATAAGCAAGAGTCAAAAATTTGACCATGTTATTGTAACCACTTTACCTTAAAAATTATAAAAGAAACCAGTTGCATAGTTACTTCGCAACAACACGAGTTACACCACAAGGTAAAAATCACAGGAAACATACCTCGACCCAAAAATTCAAGCTTGGTAACCATAAGCTCACAAACTAAACAATAATATAACATACCAAAAGACCAAGTATCCGTTGAGTAAAGAAGCCATGCAAAGTCAACCGAATGAGCACATAACCCATTCTAAGCAACAGAGGATAGAGTTAGGATTACAAAATCAATAATATTTCTTTCTAATAGTTCCTTAATTCAAGCATGATTTTCAAGTTCTATATATCCATACAGATAGCAAGGAGTTAGTGTTAACCCCTTACAACTAATATATATTTATGTCATATGACCAAACTTAAGTAAAAAACAAAAACATTTACACTTTACTCTCGGGGTTCGATTCAAATTAAATATAAATCACAGTAAACACTTCCAAATCTTAATGAGTATTCCATTTATACAAATTCAGAAAAAATTCCAACAAATAATTTCCACAAACATTTACAGATATCAAATGCAATCACCCATCAACAGAAGCAAAGTAGAAAACTTCAATCAAGATATATGGCATATTCATTTTTGGGGTTTTCCATTCCACATAGAACCCATGAAATTTCATCTACTTGATACACCCATAAGTCTATATTCATCAAATATAAGTTTGGTATAATATACAATACAACATGACTCCAATAACTCTATTCACAAAGCTCTTAACGACTATAATCCAAGGCATATTCTAACTGTGTCCCCATGTATATAAATATTTATTAAGAAAAAAACATCTTCTTGAATATATATCAAAACATTATGCATTTCTACTATATTATTTACAAACCCAAAATCACCCTTTTTTAGGAAACAACATTATAACACATATTTAATACAAACAACTAAAATCCATGTCAAATAATGACTAACCCATCATAAAGCAAGATTTTATCTATGAAAATATCAGATGGAGAAAGATATTTAGGAAGAGATAGAGCATATCATGCCTCTGTGTGGGAGACTACAACTTCATTTTATCCTTCCTTCAAATTTTTGTATCAGCCTAAAAGATTGATTTTTCCATCAATAAAACCTCTTCTTTCTCCATAATATTTCTTTCGATGGATATGCATGCAACCAAAGATCTTGTAACTCCTAGAATAATAGTCACAATAATTTTCATTCACACCTCCAATAATGGTGGGCTCGCATGCCAAATTTTCTTCACAAAGCACTTCATGCAGAGCTTCATAGCTCAATGAAACCCTCAACAAATAATGAAACAACCAATAACACAAAGCATTCTCATTTTTTCCAACCACCTTTTTGCATGTCATGAAGTCTTTGGATAGTTATTGAATTCCATTAATGCATGGACATAAGTGTAGTACCCTCCAAGTTTAACCACCCATCCAATTATTATTCAAATTTAGCAATACTTTTAACTTACCTTATCATCCTACTAACTACTTAGTCATTCCACAGATATCTATGTTTTTAACCAACTTATCTCCAACCTTAAAATGGTTAGCGGTGGCATGTCTAAAACTAATTAATGTAGAGTAGTTAAAGAATTAATAAAAAAATTCATTCATATGGTCATCCCCTTAATTAATAATATCCCTTAGAGCTAATAGACTCTGAGAACCCTCCTCTATGTATAACTTATAGTTTCATACATTAGATATAATATGAAAACCTTGTCATTAGTATAATGTAATGCCCCTTATTTTTTATAACCATATCTTCATCTATTAAAATATTTTCCCTCTACCTTAGTCACACCATAAAGGCCCAAGGGTATGAGATAAAGCAACATTACCTAAATCTATCATCATAGTTTTTTACTACTATGTCATGAGACTTATTAACTTAATGTTTGTAATAAAAATAATACTATTCCAAGATAATACTCCTCAATGAAATATTTATGCCAGCTAATTACGAGATCTACCTTAGTCTATACGAAACATATTCATTCCTTTTTCATGGTCTCATATTATTATTTAAATCATTTATTATTATTTTCCCTATGTCACAATCGATCAAAGATGACAATCTAGTAAAATTAGTTTCATTATGAGTATAGTGATGAGTTCATACAAGCTAAGGGAATATACCCGATCATCAAGCACAAAATTCATCGTTAGTGACTTACCTTATTATAATCTCGACTAAATTTATGGGGTGAGACAATTCATACATCTATAGGTTGCAAACTCTTTGGTTCCCCTATCATTTGACTTCATGGTTGAAAGTCCACTTTTTGGAAATCTTGTTTCTATACCTATTCTTGGGGAAACTTAAATCAAAACATAGAAATCATACAAACCTATCTCAGCCAACATTTCGGACCAATGATTATTTCACTTTGTCACAATCACCCTAGATTTAGGGGGTTAACCCATCTAAGCACAAATCAAATTATCTCACTCATTTTTATAGCAGCTTTTTTCATCACAAATTACTTGACAAAAAGGGAAAAATGTAGGCATCAAGTTTTTATCACCTAGGGTAACTCACCTTCTCCCTATACACACACAATTAAATCACTAAATATTTTATTTTAATCTTATCCTAATTCATTACCCTCATCCTATAATATCATACTTTTACCCCCTATAAACCTACTCTAACCTCCCTTTAATCTCCCTAACCATCTACCACCCATCTAAACTCATTTTTACCCCTTTTATCTAACCCCTAACACCCTAACCTCCTCACCTTGCATCCCCACCCATGAAATCCCAAGTTGGAAGTGGTTAAAACCACTTCTAAGTTACTTTTCCTTAAAATTTTGGATCGCTAGTGATTATAAATAAAAGATCGAGGTTTTGTTTCAGGGGATCAAGAAAGGTTATTGTGAATCCCTTTTGTGTTATAAAACAAAGCGACATTATCATCAGCCCCCAAATATCCTCAAAATTCTATCCAAGATATTATATATATACAGATCTCTCACTATCACCTGCAGTCTTCTCACTTCATTATTGTGTCTAAAGTAAGTACATTTTCATTTAAAGTGTTTTCCTTCTATTTATGCATTAAATACAAAAAAACAATCAATTTCCAGTCTTTCTTTATATAAACATTTTTTTAATTAAAATATCAACTTTTTATAAGGATCACTAATGATCTATTTGATCACTAATGATCTCTCGATCACCCATGATCCCACCGGATCACCGATGATCACTATCAAATTTCAATATTTTATCAATTATTGTCATAATTAGCATTTTTATTCAATCTATTATAATCTAATAAAATTATATGAAAGAATTTATTCTTTGTATATGATTGTTCTAGGTATCACTCATCCAATCATTAGCATTTACGATCTTCTGATCATCCAAAAATCATTTGTGTGGGATAAGTTTGATATCCTCGACAAACTCACTTTATGCGTCATCACATTCATACCAAACTTAAAAGATATAAAAGAGTAATTAGATATCCTCCATGAAATATGAGAATCAACCGAGGAGTTAAGTACAATTAATTTAAAGACTTCAAGCTTACCACAACCCTATCCTGGGCCACTTACGAAGTTGAACATGGTCATACTACTCCCCTTGATTTTTAGTTTTTTCATCCTTTATATTTTTATCTTTATTAATGCAACTTAATTGTATCAAAATGATTTGAAACCCTTTAAGGCAGTCCCTTTGGACTCTGGGATACACCTTTTCGAGAAACTCACTATCATAATTGTCTAATAGATTTGGACTAGTTGTCTTTATTTTCGGGTCTTCTCACTTGGCAAAAGGAGGAGCATTTTTACATTGTCTATGTTCCATCATACCGACATTGCGATTGTCGGGAAGGTATTGTTAATCCCTAATCATTTTATTTTTAGGTATTTTCAACATTTGATAGCACTAATCCAAAAATACTTTAAACATAGACAAGGGAATGTCAAAATACATTCACATAATTGAATAAGAATTTGGTTAGTGTGTTAATACTAGTTTTTTCATATTTGAAAAATATTTTTCGTGTACATGTTGATGTGTCATGAAGTGTAATAAGAGTAATCCTAGTGTAACTAGGAGAAGGAGGAATCGATCACCTCATTCATTTTGTAAGTAGGAAATTATTTCCAGTAGATAAAAAAACTACACGAGCACCTAAACAGGGGTCAGAGCCATGGTTTTTTACATTTCAAAAGTTCAAGAAATACCCGTTAACAACTAAATTTGAGTTCTTTTTGGATCACCAAGTATTTTGATACTTTATGAATAAGTTTTTATTTGGATGAATAATATCAAGATGGATGCTGTTATTGCAAGAGTAAAATTTTAAAATAAATGTGAAGCATAGAAAACAAAAAGTACAAATAGATCACTTGAGCTACATAAATAAAGGGGAAGAACTAGAAGGATTAGATGAGGATGATCCAGATGCACCTTTATTGTAAGTCATCACAATACCATATCAGCTAGAATAGATTACACACTTTCTTCAACATGGCATCCTACTAGATCATTACATAGAAAAGAGAAAAACACTTGGTTACTAAATCCTTTCCTTATACCATTATAAATGGATTTTTGTATAAACTAGGAAAGGATGACATATTGTGAATATTTTTACTAGAACATGAAATACAGGAAATACTTTGAGAAGTACATGAAGGAATAGTAGGAGGATATTTTGCAAGAGACTTGACAGTGAATAAAATTTTACAAAAAGGAATTTGGTGGTCAACTTTGTTTCAATATGCACATCACATTTCGAATCATTATGATATCTAAAAATATTAGGTAAGTCCAATCAAAGGGATGAAATACGTATACACCCATTTCTAGACATACAGTCATTTGAGCAATGGGGATAGATTTCATTAGTCTAATTTATCCACCATAAAAAAGGTCTAGAGCTATATATATCATTACAACACTGGACTATTTCACAAAATGGGTAGAAGATACAAATACACTAAATTATATAGTAAGATACCTAGAAAAATTCCTATATGAAAATATCATAACTAGATACAAGTACCCAAAAAATCTAGTTAATGACAAGGGAACACACTTCCGAATAGTACCATCAAAACACTTATAGAATAATTTATTATTTTGCACCAAAGAATTACATCATATCATCCATATGTGAATGGAAAATAAGAGTCCACAAAAAGGTGTTGGAAAGAATATTAAAATCAATTTGAAAAGAGATGATTATGGAGATAAAATACCCATGCAGATTCTAGGCATACATAAAAACTATATGAGAAATACATGGCAAATACCATTCCAAATTTTCTATGGAATTAAATCAATTGTGATGGCATAATATATTATACCAATTTGTGCATCATAATATTTATATTGTTAGGAGATACATAATCCATAGAAAACAAGTTGTTAGATTGGACAAAGATGGAGGAATATAGGGAAACTACATAATGGAACTAGGAGGCCCATAAACAAGTTCAAAAATCATGATACGGTTGTAATTTGTTCATCAAGGAATTCCAAATAGAGAAAATAGTTTTGGTGTATGAAATCAAGTTTAAATTACACCCAGGTAAATTATGCATAAGGTGGAAAATCTTGTACATTATTCATCACATAAAAAAAGGGAACCATTGCATTGTGTGAATTATAAGGAAATGTATTACCAGAAAGGATCAATAGGTGTAGGCTGAAAGCCTATAAAAAAATTACTACATAACATTGTGAAAATGAAAATAAATTCCTTTGGATCCTTTAGAGTAGGAAGTTATAAAATTGTTGCAATATGGTAGTTTGAAGTTTAGTGAAATTACTCAATTTATGTTCAAGGGTGTGTAGAATAGAGAAGGTTTGAAAAATAAATAACAATTGTTTGGAAAATAAAAATGTGGGAACTAAAGTAAAATACATAGGGTAGAAATAAAATAAGTCCATAAAACCTACATAGGAAACAAGAAAGGAGACTAGATAAAAAAATAAAATTAGAATTTTAAAATAATAAAAGAGTTACCACTTCATATATTGGTGCAACAAATGTATTAAAGTCATTGATCACACAACAAGTGACTTAGAAGGTAATTCGATGTTGTATCAAATCAAATATTCAACTGACAAAATAAATTAAGGGAGTATATCAAGAGGTAAACGACTCAAAATGGACACCTTACATTTGTAAACAAGTATAAATAATAAATCAAGTCAGTAACAAGTTTAAAAAGGTGAGAAGGTAAAAAAATATGAATAGAAAGAAGTAAAGAAATAAATAAATAAAAAGTTTAATAAAGTGTAAATCCAAAGAAATAATTGCAATGAAAACCACATGATAGTAATGACAAATCCATTCAACTAACCCATTGGACATATGGGTCAAGGCATGATGTAACAAGGCATCACATTCCTCTCACTCAGTGACTTATAAAAAGAGGACATGGGTAGTTTTGTAATGATTAGACAAATAAAGTGAAGTGATCCACCACACCATGAGCTAGCATAAAAATCTAGATAAATTTGGGGTGTGCAGAGGCCATGAATTCAACCTACATATTCATAAGGGAAAATAATGACAAAATATCTAGTATGAGGAACAATGACACATCGACTTTCAAGATTACCCTACATGGGAGACCACCCTCAACTCACACAAACTATCATCATTTAGTACTATATCGATGTAATTTAGTTTTTTCCACAATATGAAATTCCCATCAATGCAACCACCATCACTCAAGCCACTAGCCTACTAAATCAAGGTTCGTCAATACTCCCATACAAAGCACATGACTTCATTTTAAACTAGAAAGTGCAGATGTTTATGGTCACCCACGCAAAGGAAGAGGAATTACATTGGGGGACATTGATTTAGCTGAAATTAAACCTTAATCAAAGATCTGAGATAAATCAGATAATATCATAGATATACAAGATAACATGCAACAAGTAATGAGATGATAAGAGTGACTTAGTTGATAGCTTGTTGTATGGACTAGATTGAACTTGGATGATGGTGAAACCGGATTAATATAAATTATACATGCTCTATCTATAGAACATTTATCTACAAGTATGTTGGATAGAATCAATCATAAGGAACAAAACTTCCTAGGCATTAGTGATTGAATTGGTTGATAGTAAGTGTGGATTTGGTTCTTTTAAGGTATGGTAACATTTTCTTTACTTCACTTTATATCGCATCCACTTTTATATATGGTTTTACTGCTGTGATTTTACCTAAAAAAAAAACCTAGCTACCTATATAAGGTTTATACAAACATTAAACTAAATAAAATAAAATATGTTTGAGTCAAAATGACCTCAAGAGTCACCAAAATGTGATTGTAACTAAGAGTTGGATTAAATTTCAGACTCAATGTAGTTATGGCATGTATGTGATTAAATTTTTCCCTTGAAGTTAGGTTACCCTTGTGCTAGTCACCCCAAGATAGTTGGATACAAATACTTTGCCCCCAAGATCATGTGTGTGATAGAATTTAGAAATTTCCCTTCAGTATACAATGAATAATGAATCCCAAATGTATTCATTTTTCCCAAGTAGTAGATAGAAAGTGATAGTCCAATTTCCTAGTTATCCTCCTTATTATCCCTTATAATAGTTAGTAATTCATGTATATATATGATTCTGTTGCTTGAATTTTTTCATTAACAACCCTAAAAGTTGACCTAAAGGGATAAATATAAGTTTAAGAAAAGATAACAATTGATGTGCCATGTTATACATAAGAAAACAAGGAAAAGGGATAAACATTCCCAAAAGGGGACAATAGCGCCTAGGAACTCCTACCCTTTACTAGGCACTACTTGCCCAAAGAGGTCTCAAGATAAAATAAGAAGTATTGAGCTAGGTGGAACATTGTGCAATGTCCAAAATTTAAGGTATAATTCTATAAAAGTAAAGGATTAAAACATGGGAGGATAAAATAATGATAAATTAAAGCAAAAGAAGTATTGTTAATGTCTAGTTTTCCTACTTGAATAATGCATATAATAACATACTAGAGGCATGATGTAATAGTACTGAGTGCATAATGTTTTTTCTACAAACATCAAAAATCAAGTAATGTGAATCCTAAAAAATTTGTAGCTAAGAGGTACTAAAAATATGCCCGAAGTAGTAATCAATCATCTTTAGGCACAATTTATATACTCAAATGGATGTGGGAGGATGGTAATGAGTTTAACTAGGACAAATCTCTCAAAAAACAATTTAATACTAATGTGTAGAAAGTAACACAGGTAAGAGGAAAGGTATGTATGTACCAATGACTTATAATAGTTCTATGGTTTGCACATTGGTGTGCCCCTGAGGGCATCATCAAAATTGTAGAGGAATACTATCCACACAGTCAATTTTTACAATGCAATATGGAAAAGACAAACACTACGGATGAAGACAACCAAGCATTGAGAAACTAGCTACTCCAAATAATGTAGAAACTCAATGTAAATACTTAGATATCAAGGGAATTGCATACATACATGGATCCATATACCAAAATCGCCTTTTTTATGATAGGGTCATATTTTGATCAAAAATTTATAATGCAAAGAACCTAAATCCCTAAAAAAATTTATCATAATGGATATAGCAAGAGTTGATTATATAACATGGAATGATTGTAGCACACATTCAACAATTGTGCACACAAATGCTATAATAACCAATTGTTGTAGGTTTACCTCCAAAAGTAGCCACACAATTTTAGGATAGATCGTAACCCTCAATGCAAAAAGTAGATAAATCATGGAAAAATAAAAACAATAAACACATCATTGTTTCATCACACATATCCTCACCAAGGATTGAGACAAATCCCAAATTTCCCAATTGATTCACCAAGTTTTATTTTGAATATATGAAGTTGGATAGGAAAAAAATCATGTAATATAAATTACAAATATGGGAACCAAGATCTAACTCCAAGATGAATGAGAATGGTAACCTTGGAAGATAATAGCAATGAAGCAAGATACAAATAGAAAGGTTAAAGAAAATATAGAGTTCAACTCCCGTCCATGCCTAAATCTCTCATGGTCGGGTTTAGGGCATGAGATTATTACACATAAGCAACTCATCAAGAACATTAATCAAGGGCTTTAATAATAGGGATTGGATGATTCAACGTTAGAAAAATAAATGCAAGTCGATCCACATAAGAAAAGAAGGACTAAGGTAAGTCCATTCATAGTAGAGCTATTTCACTAAAATAAAATAGTGCACTTTCGCCAAGTTAGGGATTTAATACATGCATAAGGGCTTAAATAATGCAAGATGATATGAAATAACTATAGTATGTAGTACACAAATAAATGAATAAAGTTGCAGACAAGAGAGAGAAAAGAGTGTAAAAGAGATAAAAGACAAAGGTACACAATGCTATAACTCACACTAAGTAAACCTTACCCTCCTCCATCCCCACAAAAATGAGTATTCCTTTATAAATAGGAACAAGGGATGGAATTACTAAAAACCTATTGATTAACTAAAATGTGTATATTATGTGTTAATCTAATATTAAGAACAAAAATGTAACCCAAAAACTCAACAGTAGAAATGTGAAACCCTAATGAGAAAAGAGGGTTAGGAAGATCTTAGTTGATTTGCAGATATGTTGGGACCGTGTTGCAGAGGAGAATGTTGGAGCATAATGATTAAGTCGGTTGATCACCCCTTAATGGATATGGGTCCATCGCTAATATATAGGTTAATATTTAATAATATGAAATATTTATATTTATATTTCTATTATTAAATATGTTATCCTAGGTATTCACTTTAGGTTAAATATTTAATATTGATCCTTAGGGATCTAGGAAAACACACCACTTCATCAGTTCTATCCTCACCCAGAAGGAGAAACCAGAGAAAGAGAATAAAACAAGGTAAATGGAGGTTCTTGAAGGAACCGTTGCTCGTGCAAAGTGGAAGTTTTAGAACCACAGCCCTATATGGGTGGTAGTCCTGATACCTCCACCCATCCAAGGTGGTAGTCCTAAGACCGCCTGGCCTTCTCAAGGTGGCGGTCTTGACACTTTCGGATAGAAAACAAGAATGGAACATGAATGGACACGAATTTGAAGTGCCTAATTGTGTCTCTTCCCTTCCATGCCCTTTCACATCCTCCATTTCACGAGAGGACATGGGAAGGCCTATAAATTCATAAAAGGAGAAAGAGAATAAGGATTCAAAGATCCAGAGATATTGAGAAGCAGAGTTTAATGAGAGTAGTGAGCAAGATCCTTAGTGCTAGAGTGGAATTATAGGAGCAAGGCCTAGAAATAGAGAAAGCAAGTAATTGGAGATAAGGTTTTACATTGTTTCTTCTTTTCATACTTATTTTAATTTGTAATTTTCAATATTAGACCAATAAAAGTTGGAAGACTAAGCGCTTCCTTCTTCGATCGGGTTTTCCTCCATTGGAGGTTTCTAGGATAAAATTATTGGTGTTGAATTTTTGAATTCTTTCCTTCTCTGCAATTTCCTTTCTATAGCACTAGATAATTAGTCATGAAGCTCTAATTTTTCAAGCAAATATGTCATTTTCCAAATTTTAAAGTAGAAAAGCATAGTTGTGTGATTCGGAGATTTCCAAAGTAGAAGTTAACAAATCATTTTGGTATCGAGTTGATTATATATCCAAGACTATGGTATTCAAATATTTCCTATGATTTTGTATGACAGTGACAAGGTCCAAAGGTGAATAATTTTTACCTTGCAAGCTAGATATTTCTACGAAGAAGTGGAAAGATAATTCGATCTCAAATGGAGTTTGAGAACTTGGTCCATAGAGTCAAGATATTAGAGACCATGATGGATAGATTGCATAGAAAACAAGAAGATATTTCAGATCTACAAAAGATGGATTTGGTTAAGCAAGATTCCATGGACTCGGTGGTTTGAGCACTAGCCAAAAAATTTGGTATCGGAAAGAGCCACGAAGAGGAAGAATGGGAAGAGTGTGAAGAGATGCCAATTGTAAGCAAGAAGGTAAAATCTTCACATACACCTTTTAAAGTTGAAAAAAGTGGAAATAAAGAATTTTGAAGGAAAAGTAGATGCAAAATTACTAGATAAATGGATAAAATAGTTAGAATTCTACTTTAGTGTGCATAATATCACTGAGGCACAAAGGATCACCTTTTCACATCTCAAAATGGAAGGTCATGCTCTAGTTTGGTGGGAAACCCATCCAACCACTTGTGAGAAGAAGAAACATCCTATTATTAGTACTTGGAAAGGTTTTAAAGAATTTATTAGAGCTAAATTCTATCCTATTGGCCATAAGAATGACATGATGATTAAGTGGTAGTACTTTAGACAGGGCAGCAATCAAAGCGTGCAAGACTACACTATGGAATTTCAGAGACAAGCCATGTTTCTTAATATGG
This sequence comes from Taxus wallichiana var. yunnanensis, assembly GCA_018340775.1. Lineage (NCBI taxonomy): Eukaryota > Viridiplantae > Streptophyta > Pinopsida > Cupressales > Taxaceae > Taxus > Taxus wallichiana. The sequence goes on along the minus strand of CM031242.1, from coordinate 202,786,308 downwards.
ACTTGGAGGATGAGGATATTCTAACCAAGTATTTGGGAGGACTTCACACTCACCTTGAAGGAAGGTAATTTCCATGAAGCCCAAGGATCTCAATGAAGCTTGTATACAAGCATACTACATTGATGACAAGAATAAGCAAGGAGAAATAGAGCCAAAGGGAGACCAGTCAATAGAACATCAGGACAAAGAACAAGGGAAGAAAAGTAGTAGAGGTAAATGGAAAGGTGAACATACTGTTATTACTTTGCATACTTGTAAATATCCTAAGAATTTATGTAAGAATTTTGATGTAAATGGACATATTGATGCCACATGTTGGAATTTGCATCAATAATTGCATCCAAAGCACCGAACCAAGGATTCCAAGAAATCCATGGCCACTATGAAGATAGAAAGAGAGGTAGAAATTGAGGATGATTCAGATGTAGACAAGAGAGGTTAGGATGCATGGCCACTAACATGTACGAATCATCAGAATAAGAAGATATGAGTAATGACTATTTCAGATCCAAATCCAAATCAAGAATACTAAGGTAAACGCTTTAGTATGTTCTAGTTCTCAATCAAATTTGATTTCGGATGCGGTTGTAAAACATTTTGGTCTCGAAACTCATGTGCATTCACATCCATACCCACTGGGATGGGTGAAGAAGGGTGTATAAATACAAGTTATAAGGAAGTGTAAGTTTCAATTTGGGATAAATACCCAATACATAGATGTATTAGAGGTTGATATTATTCCACTTGATGCATTTGACATTGTCTTTGGAAGTCCTTACTTGTATGCCAGAATGCTACATTCACAAGGAGGTAGAACCGGTACATATGGGTCAAGGATAGAGTCAATTTTAACATCTAGGCACACCAAAGAAAATCAAATAAGGCTATGGTAAGTGCCAACCAAGCACCAAGACTTATTTAGGAAAATCATCAGTTTTGTTTTCTTTCATTGGAAGAAAATCAAAATGGACGTGAGAGAATAGATATTTCTAACCAAAGGATGGAGAATTTGGATAACACTTGTCAGTTTTTGCAGAAGAAGCCACCACAAGAATTGCTCATTTTATGCAATCACCGTATCTACCTATGGATTCATTGGATCTGACCGTGGGGTAGCAAGAAGAAGAGGAGATACAAGGAATGGTGGTATCTATAGCAACACCATACTTGGAGAGGATTTGGCCAATTTATCTCAAGATAAAAAGACAAGTAAGAAGTAATAAACAACTATAGTATGGGACCTTCTCCATACTTGAGTAGGTTGGAGAAGAAACCTTTAGGCCATACTTCATGCAGATGCACGCGATAACAAGTTGTAAGAGCTTGCATCCACTAATGCCATCTATGCATGAAAAATAAGGAAAGATACAAAAGTTTCCTTCTAAATAGGATTGTACTTGAGGAAACTCAGAGGAGGATGTAGCACTAGAGCAATAAACCAGAGATCAATAAGAGTCTTGGCAGGTTAGACAAGAGAAGACACTAAGTCAGACCTAGTGGGACTCGAATGAGCATGAGAGGGATTTGATTCCTCTACCACTCCCCACTAATATTTTATGGGACAAAAATCCTCCTAAGTAGGGGAGGTATGATCCATAGGGATCTAGAAAAACACACCACTTCATCGGCCCATCAATACCTAGAAGGAGAAATAAGTAAAAGTGAATAAAATGAGGTAAACAGAGGTTTTGGAAGGAACCACCACTGCACAAAGTGGTAGTTTTAGAACCTCCCCTATAGGGGTGGTAGTCCTAAGACTACCGGTCTGCTCAGGGTGGCGGTCCTAACACTTTTGAATAAAAATAATAATGGAATGTAAATGGACGTGAATTTGAAGTGCCCAACTATTTCTCTTCCCCTTCCATTCCCTTTCACATCCTTTAGTGCATGAGAGGACATGTGATGGCCTATAAATGTATGAAAGGAGAAAGAGAATGAGAATTTGAAGATCCAAAGAGATCGAGAAGCAAAGTTTAATGAGAGCAAAGTGAGAAAGATCCCGGTGTTGGAGTGGGATTGTAGGAGCAAGGTGTAGAAATAGAGCAAGAAAGTAATTGGAGAGAAGGTTTTACATTTTTTATTCTTTTCATGTTCATTATAATCTTTAATTTTCTATATTAGACCAATAAAAGTGGGAAGAAAGAGCAGTTTCCCTTCCCAACTGGTTTTCCTCCATTAGAAGTTTCCAGGATAAAATTGTTGGTGTTGAAATTTTGAATTATTTCCTTCTCTACATTTTCCTTTCTATAACAGATAGATAATCAGTCATGAAGCTCTAATTTTTCAAGAAAATATATCATTTTCCAAAGTTGAAAGTAGAACAACGTAGTTGTGTGATTCATAGAGTTCCAAAGTAGAAGTTTATCGATCAAATATCATGAAATTATTATATTTCTAATATTAAATATTATAAACCTAGGTGTATGTGTCAACCTTTTAGGTTGAAAAGGTGGGTCGGGAGACATACTTGATCACCTAATATAAAAATGACTTTAGGTCCTCATTTTATATCTTGTGAAATATATCAAAGGTGAAACTTATTTACCTTTGAGATTAGGGTTTCAAGGATGAGGTGGAAAATAATGGATGTAACTTTGGTTCTCTCAAAGTAAAAGGTTATTTCAAAGTGGTTTTTACCCTATTAGGTTTTTCCAATAAACATTGTGGCATTGTGTTCTTAATTTTGCTATGTATTACTTAGTTAATATGTTATGTAATTTATTTATTACATTGCATAATGTTTAACATTTAATGTTTTATGGTTTATGTTCGTATTTAAATATGTTGGTTGATTAAATTCGTAATAGTTATAATCCTCTAAATTCTAACATGGTAATGAGATATTGGTTAGAGTTAAATAGATTAAATCAAATAAATTTTTATTTACCCTATTTAATTCCTACGGTTTTTTTCAACCAATACGAAAGTGGCATTTAAATTGTTTGGGACCCTTATTTCATTTTTGTGTAAAACACATTTTTTGTGAAATATTTGTGTGTGTGCATATGTGAGAAAGACTCACCTACATGTGAATACCATTTACTAGGAACATGTGAGTAATTAAAAATTTTATATGAAATATTTCATTATGGTTCTATAGTTTTGTGTGTGTACAGGTTGAATTATTTCGGGGGTAAATGAAGGAGATAAAGACCATGAAAATAGGGTTATTAGTTTTTTAATTAGCCTATCCCTATATCCTTTATAAATTTACTTTCATCTAAAAAAATTTAGATTTTTTTAGTTGAGTGAAGTTTTTTTCTGATCTTCACTGTTTTTAAATAAAATATAAATTTAACCTGATTATGTGTGTGTGTGTGTGTGTCCTATAGTTTATATTTTTATATAAACTATATAGTGTTTGTAATATTTAAATCATAATATGTAAAAAAATTATATCTGGTTTCTATTTATTAGAATTTATGAACAGACTCCTTCAAGATCTACTCATTTTTTTAAAGATAAGATTAGAAATCTAGGCTTAAATATAAAAATCTATATTTTTTTCAGAAATCGCAGGTAATTTTTGTCAGTTTTGGCAATTTTGCCAACCAGAAACCCAAATTTGAAAAATATAACGGTTTTTTGATTCAGTTTTTTTTTAAGACCAAATCTCCGATGATTCTCCCTTGAATCATTGGTGATTCATACAATCGTTAGCGATTTATGTAGATTGTTCAAAATTGGAATTTGATAGTCATGGCTTCCATAGATCTGAATTTGTTATGATTTGTCTTTAAATATATCTGATGAAAAAGTCAAGTAACAAATTTTGATATATATCTAACATTATATACTAAGGTGTGTTTTACATGTTCAGAAAACAATGGCATCTAGTTATTTCTACCTTGATAATTCCCAGATCTTGAATGGAACCGACTATAAAATTTATAACATCAGGATCAAATTAGAACTTATGGCAAGGATACTCTAGATGGTTGTTTTAATCTGCGATTGCACCCACTTCTCATCAAGAAATTGTGGATATAAATGCATTCTCTCGCACGTATGCATTAATCTCTTTCCATGATTTTACAAAATGTGAATGATGAATACCTTCTACACATTGATAATATTGAACATCTAAAAGAGGTATGGACATAATTAGAATCCATGCATGAAGGTACATTTTTATTTAAGATCATTAAGCTTGTTTTATAATTACTTACAACTCCTATGAAAGGAGATGAAAAAGTAGTTAATTTCTTATCCAAAATTATAAATATTAAAGCACAATTAGATGGATGTTGTTGTGACTTAATTAATGAAAAATTAATCTACTTTATTATTCATTAAATATACATGAAATATTTAGGAATTTTATTTCTATCCTCAACTTGAAATATTAGAATGAAGATGAATTTCCTGATTTGAATACTTTAAGCTCTCTTCGATTCAAGAAGATCAAGTGATGATGAAATTTGATAGTAAAGAGAATTCATCTCGGGTAATTCTTGCTTAGAATTCAAAGTTCAAGCCTTGTAAGACCTTCTCTCGATTAGATTTATAAATCTAAATGTTCTTTTGCTAATAAGAAAAGATTTACTTGAAAAATTACGTGTAAGATTTAATGGTAAATGTCACAAATTTGGTAAATTTGGATATAAAAAGGAATATGCAAATCTAAGAAACCTATCCATAGAAATAAAGAATTTTTTTTTCTTCTAAATACAATTTAAAGAAAAAGGATAGTTCTAATGATATTCCTCAAACAGTTACATTATATGTTATGTTGTATTATTCCTCTAATTTTGAATGAATTCTAGATTTAGGTGCATCAAATCATATGGCTTGTGTTTCAAATCATTTTTTTGATGTTATGAAAATCAATGAACGTGTGTATATTAGTGATAACTCATCTTTAGAAGCAATAGAGAAAAAGGAAAAGTAAAATTTTCTAATGGTGTGTTACATAATGCTTTATTTGTTCTTAAGCTATAAAAACCTTTTATCATGTTCTCAATTAAATCATGATAGTTTGTCTATTCATATTTTCAAATATACTTAGCATATTAAGGAATGATAATATAATAGTGAAGGAATTAAAAGAAATGGTCTCAGTATATTTTTGATGATTTCTCTTCTACTCCTTTTTATTTCTCAAAGTTTGAATAATTCAAAACTATGGCATGAAAGATTGGGACATGTTAATTATCAATGTTTATATGAAATGGCTAGATATAATATTTTGAAAGGTTTTCCTATGTTTTCTTCTTCTCATGATGCATTTGAATGGTGATTACACTCGAAACAAAGTGTTAGACCCTTTCACTCACATCCTAAGGAGAGTTCTTATTTTCCTCTAGATCTTATTCATAGTGATGTTAGAGGACCTCCTCAAGTAGATTTTTAAAATGGTTCTTTAAATGTTGTGAATTTTATTGATGATTTCACCAGATGATTTGGACATAATTTTCTTAAAAATAAATCTAATGTATTTGGAAAATTTAAGGAATTTAAAGCATCTGTTGAAAACACATCAAATTATAAAATGAAGAGACTTAGAACAGATAATGGGGGCAAATATTTTAGTAAGACATTTGAAAATTTTTGTATTGATTGTGGTATTAAAAGGGAATTAACTTCTCCTCATTCTTTCCAATCTAATGGTGTTACAGAAAGAAAAAATAGGACTATTTTAAATATGGCTAGCACTATGCTTCATTATGTTGGTCTTCCCAAATTTCTATGGGAAAAAGAAATGAACATATTAGTTTACATTATAAATAGGGTTCTTACCAAAGCTATTCATCTTTTGACTCCTTTATAAAAAAAGGTCAAATTAAAAACCCAATATTTCTCATCTAAAAGTTTTGGTAGTCCCGCTTGTTTATACATTCCTAAAAATAAATGAAATAAAATTGATATGACTTATTTATCTTGTGTTTTCATTGATATGGTATTAACACTACAAGTCTAAGGATTTATGACACTTTAAAAGGGAAGTAACTGAAAACCACAATGTGGTGGTTTTGGAAAAATGCTTTTGTTCATCTGATAATGGTAAAGATGTTCCTAACTCTATCAATATTTTTAATGATGGTTCTAATTCTAATAATGAGAATATAATAAATGGTCATGATGATGATTTGGATAAATCCCCTATCTCCTTAGCTAAGAAAACAAAATGGGCTCAATCTATGTTAGAGATTTCTAATCCTATTGACCTTAGGAAAATGACCAGAAGCCATTATACCTATCATGCATTAATGACCTTGGATGAACCTAAGCCACCAACCTTTGAATAAGCTTCTTGAGATGAGAAGTGGATCAATACAATGCAATGCAATCTAAATACAATTCTATACTTCAAAATCAAACTTGGGAGTTGGTTCCACCTCCATAAAAATAATTATTATAGGGTCTAGGTGGTTATACAAAGTAAAATATAATGTTAATGGTAGTATTAACAAACATAAAGCTAGACTTGTTGCTAGAGGTTTCACTCAGAAACCTAGTTAGATTATGTAGAGACTTGTTATAACCAAATCATATGCAACCTTTGAATGGATATAATTTGAACATGACGTTAGGTGTAATTGGGTAACATGGTATCACCTCTCAAGCTACTAAGACTTGGGCTCAAGGTGAACCTCCGAAGAATTTTGACTTCCTCTTCCTAAAATAAGTGTTATACTACTCCTAGTGCAATAAAATGGTTAACTAGACATATACTAACATTTTCATGGGCTTAGGGAAATAGATTTACAAGAAACAAAAACTATATTAGGGATGGTGATGCACCAAGATAGGGTGTTGCTAGACTCGTGAAGGGTTAATTTCAAGAGGTTGTTGTGGACCACAAAACAACTTCACCTATCGCCCCTGGAAAGGGTAAACATAATACCACAAACTAAAGGGCATGGATTCCCTTTGTAAAAATAAATCGATAAACAATATATCAGTCTTCTAGTGAAGAAGAATGAAACTCGGGAGGGTGAACAAACACCACAACTCAACCGAAAGAGGGATTCACGAGAACCGATGTCGAAAATCAATGCACCACAATGAAATTGCACTCTGATGGTAACGTCAAGCCAATGCAATATGCAAGATTTGAATCAATGGAAAGAAGATTGCAAGTAATAAGAATGGGTCTGCTCATGCTCATAGATCAAGAAATAGAAAGTACAAATAGGGGTGTTATGTAACCCCCATGCCTAAACGTGGAAAGAATCTCAATGACACCACAGATGCATATGACGTTGATCGATGCATATGACGCCATTGGAAGAGGAGTTATAATTCCAAAAAGGAATGTAACTCCTATGACGCATTGACGTAAATGAAAGTGTCGATTTTATGACAGTAACCGACACATGTCATTTGACTTCCTAAGACCTATGACTCTCATAAGGAAAGATGACTCACCTAGGTGATGTAGATGATGATTGGACAGTCACACACACCAACACACCCCCTTCATTGAAGCTGAGGAAGAGGTCAAGGTAAACCAGAGAAGAAAAAGAAGACTCCCCTAGACAACTAAGAAAGATGTGTCAATGGGCCCCGACAATTAAAGGCCTGATAAGGTGCCCATGTACAAACAACATCTTTCTGGAAAGAAGAAGAGGAGAAGGAGGACTATATAGCCTGAAGAATATGGGCAAATGCATAGATCTCACCCCAAGAAGAGACCACAAGTGAAGAAACTTCACCTCAGTGAAGAGCTTGGTGAAAATCCCGTAACTCCGATCAACCTGCTTGAACATACTGTATGTCGATGATGTTTTCATGTATCAGCTCCCATATGAAGTGCATATGAATCTCAATGTGCTTCATCCACTGATGCTGAATTGGATTTCTACAAATTGAGATAGTGCTCATGTTGTCATAGTAGATAATGGTAGGCCATTGAAAGTGGATGCCAAACTCTGTCAAGATACCTTGTAACCAAACAAATTTTGTGGCAGCGTTAATTGCTCCTCCGTATTCTACTACTGGCCAATGATATGAAAATGGCATGCTACTTCTTGTTGGACCAACTGACAGGACTTGAACCAAGAGTGAAACTATAGCCTGAGGTAGACTTTCGATGATCTAGATCACCAGCCCAATTTGATTTTGTAAATCCAACCAAGTCAATCTCAGTCCCTCCTAAGTAATGAATACCATCTGTGTGAGTTCCACGAACATAGTGAAGGATCCACTTTGTTGCTTTTAAGTGTAGCTCATGAGGCTCCTGCATAAACTGACACAAACCCGACAAAGCATACAATAGATCTGGATGAGTGTGAGTAAGGTAGATCAAGCTTCCCATAAACTCGTCGATAAAGGGTACCACAACCAAGAGGGAAGAGAAATCGAAACCAAATTAATCTCAAAAAGAAAAGGAGTAGGTGAGGAATTGCAATCAAGCATGTGAAACTGAGAAAGAAAATCAAGAGAGTACTTAGGCTGCGAGATCATAATTCCCGAGTCAAATTGTGAAATTTGGATCCCAAGAAAGTAATGAAGCAATCCTAAGTCAGACATGGAGAACTTGTTGGCCAAGGATATCTTCACAGTAATCAATGATAGAGGAAGAGATACCCGTGATCAACAAGTCATCAACATAGAGAACAAGAATAAGCATGGAGTCATCCTGTCATAGAATATACACATTTGGGTCAGAGTGACACCGAGTGAACCCTGATGCAAGTAAAAAGGAGTCCATCTTGGCATACCAAGCCTGAGGGGATTTTTTAAGGCCATAGAGAGACTTCTTTAATTTGTAAATGAGGGATGTATCATGGACATAACCTGGAGTTTTTTCCATATAGATATCCTCCTCTAGGTCTCCATGAAGGAAGGCACTCGAATGTCCATTTGGTGGACTTACCATCGATTAGTGGCAGCGATGGCAAGGTTCAGCCAAATGGAAGTCATCTTCACAACCGGAGTAAAGGTTTCTGAGTAATCAACCCCAGCTACCCGGGAGAAACCCTTAGCTACAAGTCGTACTTTATACTTCTCCATTAGATCCATACTTTGTTCGATGTACCCACCTACACCGAATGATTTTTCTTCCTTTCTAAGAAGGGTAAGATCCCAAGTGTCATTCTTTATGAGTGAGGAATATTCCTCATCCATGGCAGAATCCCTCTTAAGAATCCCAGAAGCTTTCTGGAAAGATGGTGGATCAGAAGCTAAGGCAAAGAAGGAGTGAGGTCCAGTGAAGTCTGAGTGAGTACCTCTGTCATCCAAAGGATCTCCAACTAAATCTCTAGCACTCTGTAAAGTTTTCCTAGCCCAAAGAGGTCCCAAAGGCTCAAGCTCAGAGTCAGAAGATTCTTCACTTAAGTGAGAAGGGACATAGTCCTCATCATCACTACTGTTAGAATCGAAGTTTGAGGATTGGGAGGAGTAGGGAGAGGTGGAACTCACTCAACAACATCATCATCTGAAGAGTCAGAATCTAAATCAGTGGACAAAATAACCTCAATGGAAGTTGAATTCAAGGATGACTCATCAAACTTCACACTCCTCTCAATATAAAGCTCATGGGTGGTAGGGTTCAACAATCGATATCCCTTCACGCCATCAGATACCCAACAAAGATACAAGGTTTGGATTGTGGATCTAATGCCTTGCATTTCTTTTTGGGAATCGAGCCATAGCCTTGGATCCGAAGACTCAAAAGTGCTCAACATCAGGCTTGTGTCCAAACTAGGCTTCAAAGGGTGTCATCCCTCTTACTTCCTTGTGTGGAACATGGTTCTGAATATAACAAGCACAATTCACTACTTCAGCCCAATACTGTGGAGGAAGAGATTTTGAGTGAACCATACAAGTAGGCATCTTCTTTAAAGTTCGGTTCTTTCTTTTCAGAACTCCATTTTGGGAAGGGCTCTAAGAATCAGACGCTACAAAGCAATCCCCTAAGAAGTGAACAAATCCTCAAACTTGTTGCTCACACATACTCGCCTCCATTGTTGGTTCAAAGAACCTTGATAGACCATTCCACTTGTTTCTGAGAAAGAGCCTTAAAGTTTTGAAAATGCTCAAAAAATTCAGACTTAAGATTAAGAAAATATACCCAAGTATAATGCGAAAAGTCATCAATGAAGGTTAGTGTATATAGAGCTCTAGTAAAATAAGGAGACAAAAAGGGCCGAAACATCACTATGAACAAGATCCAAGGGACAAGTAGCTCTCTAGGATTTTCCCTTGTCAAAGATTTTTTCAGGGTGCTTTCCAAGGGTACAACCCTCACAAAGACCCTTAGAAAACTTAACTTAGGGTAGCCCATTGACCATTTCGTTTTGGCTCAATTGTTCAAGGTAATGATAATTTAGATGCCCAAAACACTCATGCCATAACTTTCCTAACCTCATTTACATGAGTGAGCAAGGCATTGGGCATCGGATCAAAAGAGAAGTGGGAAAAGGTATACAACCATGAATGGTGATCTGCCTTTCCCTCATCCATAGTAGTGCGGTGAGTTAAGCTCACGAATAATCACTGAGTTAGGAACAAATTCCACTTGCATTCCTTCACCAAGGTGGGTGATTTGGTAAATTGATAGGAGATTGGTAGAGAGATTGGGAACACTCAACACTTGGTTACTCTACCAATCCATTACCGGAAACCGACACATGAGTGTCATCACCCAACATGATTTGGGACATGCCACATGGTTCAATGCTAGAGAATTCAACCTCTGAAGAAGCCATGTGGTGCGAGGTAGCAGAATCGATATTCCAAGTTGATGATGGAGCTGATATAGCTACGAGGGCCTTACCTTTCTTCTTTTCATTTTTAGTCTCCTTTGCATTAAAATACTCACCCTTCTGAGCATTTTGTTTAACAGATTCAGGAACACTTATTTTATTCTTCTCAAGTAAATGAGTTAAGTGATCAATTTGTTTATGAAAACAATGTTGCTTGTCATGGCAAGAATTCTTACAATAGGAGAATTTATACTTTTCCTTCTTCACTTTAGGCTCAGAAGTCGAAGTATGAGTGATGGGCTTAATGGGGGTTGGTTGGTCTTGGTTTATTTCTTATGTTGGTCCTTAGTTTCTTTATTATTTTCATTTTTCTGCCCTTATTCACCATAAGGGCATGTGACTTGGATTTTATAGTCCCCATTTGAATGAGTTTGTCTTGTTCTCAAATGAGTTGGGACAAAAATGTCAAAGGAGGGCATAGTCCAAGTACTACCTAAGGTGGATTTCGTGGCGTGGAAATTTGAAATGAAAATAGAGTATTCAGGACCTAACTTAGAAAGAATTGACAAGATCAACTGAGAGTCTTTCTTATCCACTTTACATTCCTTTAGAAGCATTATAGTGTGGACAAACTTTGAGAAGAAGGCCTATAGGTTTTCAAAGTCACTGGGATTTAACCCTAGTAGTTTTTTCCAACTCATGCGCTCTCATGTCATCTTTTTCCCAAACATATCATTGAGTTTTTTCCACGCTTGATCGGGTGTTGAGGAAGTTTTGATGTGGAAGATCAATTCGGGAGAGACAAACATACAGATAAGACCTAAGGCTTCATCATAATGGTTGAACCATTTAGATTTTTTAGGTTCATCATTAGGTTCAGTCTCTAACCCCATGGTAACTCAATATAACCCTTTACTTTGTAGAACCAATATAATTTTAGATCTCCATTCAAAGAAATTGAAAGGTGTGAGCACCGGTACTTTAGAGATATCCATAATGAAGAGATAGAACCAAGGAATTCGGAGAAGGAAGGAGATAGAAAAGAAACAACCACCCTAGAACAAAATTACACCCCCCAGAGTCTGGCACTTTATAATTCAGTGCGTTGATTAAAACTAGATGCGACTGTGTTCCGAGAACCAATTTTTCACTCACCTTACAATTAGCATAATAATGCGCAATGGTGGAGACAATAATCAAGGTTCGTAGGGCACAACAGATCGACACTGCAAGCAAGCACAGAAAGAGACAAGTAAGAGGGGGAAGAAAGGGATTTGTGAGAAATAGCATCTCATGTTGCATGAAAGAATCCCTTTGTTGTAAGAATGTGGCGGACGCACTCACAAGTCCACAAAAAAGGAATAAAACAAAGCTCAAGAAAAAATGAGCTGAATTAAGCAATACAAAGACACCCCTTAATTTTGGCACTTTATAAAATTAGTGAATTTACAAAAATAATGATCCCATCATCTAGAGTGCGAAAAAAAAACATGCAACTTTGACTAAAGAAGTGCTCAAAACCGAGCAACGAGTCAAAAGTTATAGCAAAAACCAATTCCCATAATTGCTGAGAAAAAGCCAATAAGCCTGCAAACAGATTTAAAAAGTGCCCTAAATGCATGCAAAAGGTTTCGTATGTATGTCTATTAGAAATGGCATGGAATTTGAGATAGGGTTTGTTCAGATTGTAAGGGGGGATTAGCCACCTGCCAATCCCAAACCTCACCCTTCGTCTTCGGCACTCGACGGAAGGTTAAAAATACAAGAAGCCAAAAACCAAATTTTACAATGCCAAAGAAATAAATGTTTTTACCTTATACCTTTTTAAAAGTAATGAAACAAAACATTTTTAAGAAAAGTGATAAAGTAAAATGTATGCAAACATTTTTTTTTAAAGGTGAATGAAAAAAAGTATTTTAGAAGGATATTACCTGGTAGGAGGATTGAGAAAGCCACGTGGGAAGGAAGTAGGCCACATACCAGGAGAGGCAGTAAACCACTGGTGGAAAAGAATATCTCCAGCTGACTACAGAGAAGGTGTGTTCAAGCTTGTAACTACTGGAGGGAGTAGACGCCCACGCTTTGGGAAAACACATAAAAAGGTCTGAAATGCCAAAGCTATAGAGAAAATGGCCAAGTAGAGGAGAAAACACAGGTCTAACCACGTGCAGTTGAAACGCAAAAGGAAAGGTGAGATTTCGAACTGTAGATCAATGTAGAGCCGAGCCCAAGGTAGCGAGAACCCAATGCACAGGAAGCGAGAAATAAATGGCCTGCAAACAAAACACTATAGTCTAAGAACCACGGTAGAATAGGTGCACAAAAAAACCACAGCAATGTAATCAAGGCAATGCAAAAGAGTTGATAGGAAGAAGATGCCCAAGCACAAGGAGGGGAAGGGAAACACTAGTCAATATGCAAAAAATGTGCATGCAAAGGTAACCTCGAGACAAAGAATGAACCACAAAGATGAGAAAAAACTCAGAATAGTCTGAGTATACACCGGTGAAAAAAAAACCACAATTCCAACAAGTAATCACAGGTCCACACCAAAAAATGAGCTCTTATTTTACCCTGTAGGCACTGAATTTTAATGCAACCAGCAAGAAACACACAAACAACCCGTAGAAACAACAACCACAAAGATCTAGAAATATCCAAATACAAACTCAACTAATAATGCAAACCAATCAAATACCTTCAAACTCAGAACTACTCGAAACCTCAATACGAGGTGAGTAATAATTCCAAAATTATAATCAAAAAAACCTTGCACACAAGGAAATGAGAAGAAACCAGAAGTAATAAACAACTGAGAAATGAAGAGTGCACATTTACCAAAACTAGCTCTGATACCATGAAAGAGGGATTCACGAGAACTCGATATTGAAAAGCGATGCACCACAATGAAAATGCATTTCGATGGTAACATCAAGCCAATGCAATACGTAAGATTCGAATCAATGGAAAGAAGAATGCAAGTAAGAAGAATGGGTCTTCTCATGCTCATAGATCGGAAAGAAGAATGCAAGTAAGAAGAATGGGTCTTCTCATGCTCATAGATCGAAAAATAGGAAGTACAAATAGGGGTGTTGTGTAACCCCCATGCCTAAACATAGAAATAATCTCAATGACGCCACTGACACATATGACGTTGACTGATGCATATGACGCCACTAGAAGAGGAGTTACAATTCCAAATAAGAAATGTAACTCCTATGACACATTGATGCAAGTGAAAGTGTCAAATTCTATGACAGAATCCGACACATGTCATTTGACTTCCTAAGACCTATGACTCTCTCGAGGCGAGATGACTCACCTAGGTGATGTGGACAATGACTGGATAGTCACACACACCAACATCAACCGCATGCGTAACTCCACCACTTGATAAGCCAAAACTCCAAGAACCCGCAATAGAAACTTAAACTTGCACAGTGTATCTGTAAGCATGAGAAATGCACAAAGAAGTATAGAATGGTGAAAATACTAAGAGTATTCACAAAACACACATTTTATTTCTTCAATAACATTCAAAATGCAGCATTACATTGAGAAGAGGAAATAGTTTCCATTATAGTATTGAAATGAGGCTTGAAATTTCCCTCAACCCACAAGGATAACTTCAGAAGAGAGAGAATTCTTGAATAATGTGCCAAATGTCTAAGATGTCTCACCCCCTGGAATGAACGTATCCTTTACATTTCTAGAAAATTCCTATGAGAGAATAGAAGAGAAATTATAAATTCCATGCCTAAAATGTAGCGCATGATGAACTACATTAATTACATAATTAATTGAACCACTTAGGAGCATTCCATCATGTCTCATTAATGAAAACATTAACCTTATCCTATTATTTAATTAAAATAGTATTTTAATAAAATATCATTTTATTAAAACATTTTAATAAAAATAAAATTTAATATTTTTTGGTTGGACCCCTCCTTAGGGTTGGTTTATGCTTTAGAGAAGGCTATAGTTGAAAGAAGGACCAAATCATTGGTTGGATCACTTGCCAACTCACTGAGTTAGTCAAAAAGCTCTTTTTGTATTCAAACTCAGTGGGATCCCTTAGCATATTGCAGACCGATCACCAAAATCCTCTTCCTTCACATCAATATACATATCACTTGACTGACCCTCAACTCACCCAAGGTTACCAAGATCCATTAGCTTCAAAAAAAAATTTATATTGACTCAACTCATCTCAAGTTCTCCATTCGTTATGAGTTTCACCTTCCAGATCACTGAAGGTCAAGCTCCTTGGCTACGTGTATCACTACTTTGAGAAACTCAAGCTTCCTCATCAAAATAAGATCCTTGGCTTTTCACTGACACCAAAACTTGATTGAGCTCTTCCTATATCATCCATGAACTCACCTTAGCTCAGTGCATTTGAGCTACTTCTCTTGCATTACCTCAGTAAGCTTTCGAGTAACTCAAGCATGACCTCGAGTAACTTTCTCTCCCTTTGACACATTCTGCAATCCTCATAGCTTGATCCCAAGCCTACTCATTAATCAACCATTGTCTTTAATGAGCTCATTGTGATTTGATCTACTACATCGTGCCCCTTTGAGCCAAATTTGTTCTTACTACTCCCGACATATCTTGATCTTCCGAGCTTATGAAATAATTTGATGCTCATATTCTACGAATTGGGTAAATTAAAGATTTATGAATCCCCACCTACGTGATAACATGACCCCTACATGTAACTTCAAAAGCTACATTCTATCTCACCCGAGCTAGTTTCTCTATGGTATTATTTGAGCCATTTTACTCCTTTTGCCGAGTTGTGAGCTCAATGAATTATTTTACCTAACTCCCTTAGTCTCCATGCTATTTGTTCCATTGGTATCAAGGTGATTTCATCCGCACTATTGATCCTATTTGTAAGACTAAGGATCCTAAATTGATGCTTGCACTTCAACTTTCACCATGTTATGCTCCTATATGACCTTCCGAGCTCAAATCCGAAACTATCCATTAGCTCAAATTTGGTTTTTCTAAAATCAACTTTTATCTCCCCGTGAGATACTCTTGTGATCTAAATCACATCAACCCTATGAGACATTATATTTGGTCGATATGTCACCGTGGCTTTTCGAACACCTTACATCAAGTGATGAGCCAAGATCGCCTAATTAGGTTGCTCCATGTTACACACTACTCACATCAAAATTAGAAGTCACTCATCACCATGTTGACTTTGTGATAGAAGTCACTCATCACCATGTTAACTTTGTGCCATATCTTATGAAAACTATGTCAAGTTACTAGGGAGCACTTACCATGGGAGACAAAAAATATCCTGATGGCTCGGTCATGTTCCACAAGCACATTTCATACGGTGAGCTTCCCCAAAATTCCCACTTTTTTGCACATTCCTCTAGAGGGAAAAAAGGTCCAAATTAACATGCTTGATCATCATAAATATCCACATATTGGAAAATATTATCCTAGGATTTGATCATCATAGTTGTACTAAACTTGGAAAAGCTCCCTAGAATCTCCAATTGGCCACAAGTTCTCAAAATTCCTTGAGTGCAGAATTTTCATGTTGGATCACCATTTTTCTTGTGTTCCTTGAGCTATACTATAATTTCATTCATGTGTTCATGATCTTTCTCCAACTCTTTGTATTCCCAATTGATCGCTTATCTCGGCCTCTCATGTCGTTGACATTATGTATTCAATCCAAATGCCTCTTTTACCTTGGTGATATAACATGTGCATGGCTTGCTAAATGGTTTTCATGTGACCTCACTATAAACTTGGCCCTACCGAGTTCCACTTCCTTTGTTCTTCAAGTCACCCTTACGAGATATCACCGAGGTGTTTCCAAATGAGCTCAATGAGCTCCCACTTACTCGCCATGCTCGTGAGCTACTCCGGATAATCTACTCATGCATTTTCCAAAGACCATGTCATTATTTCCATCATGTCAACCCGACATTCCTCTACTATGGTATGTCATCGAGTGACCTAATCGGTGTTACCCAAGTTATATCATTATCTCAACCCTCCGAGATGTTCCATATATGTCAATCTTCACTCCTCCTTCGAGATAACCATGAAATGTGATAGGTAGTTGTGTTCTCCAATCATTTAACTAACATGTTTTTCTGCTAGTGTCATTATAAACCAGGGTTGTGTGTCCAAGGCTATATGCAATGAAGCCCTATATAACCAGTTATGTTGTTGGGTCTTTCTTTCGGGAGTTTTTCCTGTTGATCTTTCTTCGTTTCCTACTAATCTATGGAAACTTAATGCTAAGCTATAGAAATGAAATTATTGTAATGAAATGCATCTACTAGAAATAATTTACTAGAGTTATAATGCACACACTAAATTAATATACTGAATTCAAAAAAATGTGCATCGTGAATTGAATTTGTAGAATTAAAACAACACACTCAAAATTGAAATTACATAAAAGGAAACATACACTCTGAATGGAAATTGTGATAAAGGAAATAAACATACTAAATGGAAATTGTAGTAGAGGAATTGAGAAAATTATGACTTATCAGAAAACCACATTCATGCACAAATGTAAACAACCTCTAGTCACCTTGGTTGAGTGGGCCCTTGCTCTCCCTTGGGACAGAGGTGATCTTAACAACAAGAGGTACTTAGAATGATATCCACTTATATTGATTCAAATAAGTTCTATGACATATTCAGTGCATCTAAAAAGTAAATACTAACTGATACAAACTATATTACAGATTATCAATATTATCCAACTACTACATTGTTCTTCAAGGAGATGTCTATATATAGACACAGTCAGTTACATATCATGCCAAAATGATAGGCACCAAGTTCTGCCACTAACAGTATTCGATTAAGGTTCATAAAATTCTACAGAACTTGCTAGAGATAAGACCCATGTTTATAGGCATGTTAATATAAAAGTCCTCCACGACCGCATATTGACTTTGACTCAGCTCCTTGAATGCACACCAAAACTAGTAGTAAATGCTCATTATTATCCTACACATGTTTACCACATTTCACTCATAAAGGAAACTAGTAGATGGTTAATGGGTTGTATGAACAAAGATAAGGAAAATGCATTAAACTCACTAAGATATAACCATATAAAGCATCCCCATGCACTAGTGAATCATGTGTAAATGAAAAATTATCAATCATATGAATGACATAAATAAGCCAAATAATGTACTCATCATCTCCCATGCACTTTACCTGTTGCATGTCCCAATGCAACTCATCTTTGTCCTACCCTTTGGCCAAGCTGTTGAGCCATGTCATACTCCTCAAATTGATCGACATATTGTTTTCTAGTTCCCTTACATCCCTGAGTGTTTGAAATTACTTCTAACCAAGTGTGAAACTCTCATTTGGCAAAGTGCGTAACTACTTTTCTAGGTTGTAGTGGGACTCAAGAGGAGAGGTGGCCTCACCGTAGTCCCACCCATTTGTCATTATATTGCTTGTCATTATTTTCTGATAACTGCCTTATTATTGTGATGAGGGCATCACCTCATCTCATACTCCAACTTAAATTTTGAGGAGAAATAACCTCTCTCCATTTCAAGGGTAAACCAAAGTATCCCACCTTCTGTCACAAGTTTTCCTTACATCCCTAAAATGATGTTGGCTATAGTCCTCAAATTCTACACACATTTTAGCAGAATTTTTCAAAGATTCTCCCCAATACCATCCTGATAGTAAAGAGATCTGAAATTATTTCTCATGGCCACATCATTGTGATGAGTAGGCCTAATGTAAAACCCAATGGTGTGAGTTGTTTGATTGAAAATGTCCATTTTTTCACCCCACACAATTTGATTCCTAAGTAGTGACTTGAAGGCCTTTAACTAAAAATCTCCCACAAACAAGTTAATAAAGAAGTCAGAACATTGGGGAAAACATGTTATGGAGGTAGAATTCACATAGTTGATTTTGTATGTTAGGGTAACTATCTTTATAAATTGATAGAAAGGTGTTACCATTAGGAGCTTCATAAGCTTCTTGACTACACAATCTTAGTAACTACCAAGAGTAATTTTTTTCCGAATAGATGAACTATGGGTGTTCTTGGTTGTATAGATGAACTCCATTAACACCCATAGCAGCATGTAAAGTGAATAGAATGGCATGTTGAGCTTATGGCGTCCCTATAAAAATGTCAAAAATTATGGGTCATTGGGTTCTCCAATCATTTAACAAAAACATTTATGCTAGTGTCATTATAAACCAAATCTATGTATCCAAGGCTATATGCAATGAATCCCTATGTAACCAGTCATGTTGTTGGATCTTTCATTAGGGGGTTTTTCCTATTGGATATTTCTTCATTTCTTACTAATCTATGGAAACTTAATGCTAAGCTATAGAAATGACATTACTGTAATGAAATGCATATACTAGAAATACTTTACTAGAGTTATAATGCACATACTAAATTAATATATTGAATTCAAATAATGCACACTCTGAATTGAATGTACAGTTAAAAAAACACACTCAGAATTAAAATTACATAAAAGGAAACATACACTCTAAATGGAAATTTTGATAAACGAAATAAACATACTGAATGGAAATTGCAATAGATGAATTGAGAAAATTATGACTTATCAGAAAACCACATTCATGCGCAAATGTAAATAGCCTCCAGTCACCTTAGTTGAGTGGGCCCTTTCTCTCCCTTGGGACAGAGGTGATCTTAACAACAAGAGGTACTCAGAATGATATCCACTTGTATTGATTCAAAGAAGTTCTATGACATATTCAGTGCATCTGAAAAGTAAATACTAACTAATACAAAACTATATTGTAGATTATCAATATTATCCAACTACTACATTGTTCTTCAAGGAGATGTCTATATATAGACACAGTCGGTTACATATCATGCCAAAATGATAGGAACCAAGTTCTTCCACTAAAAAGTATTCAATTAAGGTTCATAAAATCCTACAGAACTTGCTAGAAACAAGACCCATGTTTATAGGCATGTTAATGGAAAAAGTCCTCCACGACTGCATACCGACTTTAGACTCAGCTCCTTGACTACACACCAAAACTGGTAGTAAATTCTCATTATTATCCTACACACATTTACCACATTTCACTCACAAAGGAAATTAGTAGGAAGTTATACGGTTAATGGGTTGCATGAACAAAGACAAGGAAAATGCATTAAACTCACTAAGATATAACCATATAAAGCATCCCCATGCACTAGTGAATCATGTGTAAATGAAAAATTATCAATCATATGAATGACATAAATAATCCAAATAATGCACTCATCAACATGGCTCTTTCAGCTCCTAGGAGCTCACTTATCTCAAATCCACACTCTTCCCAACTCACATGGAGCTTCACACTCATGTAATTAACTCCTGATGTTCTTCCTAACTAAATCGAATCACAACTCTTTTATTGGTCAAGATCTGAATGAGCTTCCTTGAATTTAGCTTGTTTATTTAAATTTTGAGTCCTCTTATGGGCTCGATCAGTGAGCTATACCATTTGGTGAAATCTCAATCACATGATGAATGCATGAGCTCCCTACTTGAACACTCAAGCTCTTCATTACCTCGAGAAATTCCTTCAAGATCATGGCTCACTACATTCACGAGATCTAATTCAGTGATTCTTCTAGTTCAATTCAAGCTCACCTAAATTACGACCAACTCCTTATGATCTCACTTGTCGTGACCATACACCTCTAGCTCGACTCATCAAGCTATCTCTTAACTCATCTCGGGGTTGTATAAATCTCAAACATTAGCTTTTTCTCACTCATGAAAAAGGCATGTGTATGTCCCATATTTTAGTTGATCCACTCCACCTCATCCATCCAATGATTTGAGTTGACTCAACCAAGCGAGCTTCAAGATTACTCCTCACTCTCACTTAACTTAGTGACGTCAAACTTGGTTATGCCGACATCCTTCTTCGTTGCTTCCATCTTGGAAAAACTCATTTGAGTGAGATGACTCACCAAGTTCACTCAACTTGTTTATACTAAGTTTTTCATTCGTGAAATGCTTAATAGCTCACCAAGTAGCTCACTACGTTGCTCGACAAGTTGTTTTGAGCTCAAAACCCCCTCTCTAACTCACATGATATGATTTTTCTCTAATTTGTAAATTTCATTATGGTTTATTAAAATTGAGAGGGTAATAGAGGCAAAAAGGACCTCTAAAACATGATTTCTTGATTTTAATATTTTTCTCACACTCCTCGGCAGAAAGTGAGCTGCAGGGGCCAACGTTGACTTCATAGGTAAACTCATTATTATCTATGACCCAAAATAGGAGAACACTCTTAAATGGTCTCAATATTTCCCGCAACACCACAAATGTGCTTCCACATAAAAATTTCCTGTAAAGTCCCAAAATTTCTCCTCGAGGGTTTCTTCTTCTTAGGGTCCAATTATCCGACTTTTTCTAATTTTTGTCAGGGAGAAAAATCAGATAACATTTTGGTGACCTCTTGGGGATGATTTCCTGCTAAGCATGATTTCATTAGCCTTAAGTCATTGATTGGGCATGGATTCAATCTTGGAATAATTAAAATGATCTGATCTTCTCGTAATACATGATCTTGAACTTTATAGCAATGGTAGGCAGGTGAAAAGTATTGAATCTAAAAAATTTTTTGACACCTACAGAGCATGTGGAATTTGAATAAAAATTTGAGGAATTGTGAAATCCTGAAACTCTTTGAAACTTGAACCTTATTCTCCTTGAAAACATCCAATGATGATATAATGTGTAATAACAACACAAAACACAACCACAAAGAAAGTAAAATGAAACAAGAACACACAATAATGTGCAAAGCACTTGGAGGAAAACACCTAACTAAACTGTACAGGGGGTGGAATGATCTCAAAATAAATATTTCAAGTGTATCCCATTCACATGAATGATAAATTCTTCTCCATTAAGCCTAGATAGACAAAATGAATACACCTCTTTTTAACTTGTGATGATGTATGGATCACTCCAGAGATTTTTAAACTTAGTGTGTTTACTGTTTTGGCTCTATCTTCATCCCATTTGAGAACTAAATGTACCTCTTGAAAATTCCTTTCAAATGCCTTCTTGTCAAAATATTTCTTAACCTGAGCCTCATGTTTCTCTAAAGTATGCATAGCCTTACTTTGTACTTCTTCCAACTCCTTGAGTTCAACAAACCTGATTGTTAGAGGATCATTCTCCATAACCTCAAGTTGATGAGATAACTCCAAAGAAGGTAACTCCAAGGAGAGTGGAATTTTTGCTTCTCTTCCATATACAATCATGAAAGGAGAATTTCCGATGGCCCTTTTAGGTGTGATCCAATCTTCCCATAAATTAGTTTTAAGCTGTGTGTGCCAAGTCCTCCTGTTAGTCTCCATTGTGTTCCTGATAATTATTGTTAGGTTTTTGTTGCTAGACTCATCCAATCTGTTTCCTTATGGATAATAATTGGAAGAATTCTTGAGGTAGACCCCATTCTTAACAACCCATTCACTCAAATTCAGACCAAGAAAATCCATTGCATTATTTGAAATAATTGTAAATGGAACACTAAACCTTATCGTTATACCTTCTAATAAGTAAAGAACTTCCTTCTCATTTCTCACCTTTAATGCTACTACTTCTGTCCATCAAGTAAAATAGTGTGTTGCAGTCAGGACCCATTTATGTCTATCACTGGATGGAGGATTAATCATTCTCGATGAAATCCAACCCCCATTAAATGAAGGGTTGATCCACTTAAATTGGATGTAGTGGAAGAGCCACCAACTTTTGCTTCCGGTGAAAAAGGCACATTCCTTGCACTTCCTTACCCAGATATGGGAATCTTTGAACAAATCTAGCCAATAGTAATTGGCTTGTATGATCTTGGTAGCATTTTTTGTGTAAAATAATGTCCTCCAGATAGGCCATTATGAAAATATTCTAGTATCTTACTTACCTATTCTCGGTCCCACGCACCGAAGGAGAACACCATTCAAATCCCTTCGAAAGAGAAAATTATCTACCAGAACATATGGAATAGACTAAAGATGGAAAGTCCATATTTGATTTTTATCCATGTTCATAGGATATACTCCTGAGAAAAGGAAATTATTCATTTTGGATAACCAGTCAACCTGATCATCACCTTCATTAGTATTTAGGAGTGTCACATCCTCATCACCTTTTGATTCCATGTCTGCAACAAGTTGTTGACATAAACCTTTACCTCTAAAAAGTTTGGTAACTTTGATATGTACATCATACTCCATCACCTTCATGATCCATCCAACATGCTTTTCGTTCATCTCTTTATTCAAAAAAATTCCTTGACACTTGGATGAGACACCATCAAATGAATTTTGTTGTTGGACAACATGTGCTTGAATTTCTTCAAATCTCAAATAATTGCAAAGATGTTTTTTTCAAAGAATGAATATTTGATCTCATATTCTTTGAGGGATTTACTGAAGAAAGTAATTGGTTGCTCCATCAGATCATCATTTTGTTGGGTGAGGATACCTAAAATGTTCTCTTGACCTACAAAAGAATAAAGAATAAAATATTTATCAAACCTAGGGTTCACCAGTGTGGGAGCTTGAGAAATGGCCATTTTTATGGCTTTGAAGCTCTTCCTTCCTTCCTTTTCCATGATAATGACATATTTTTCTTTAGCATGGCTATCAGTTGTTTAGCCAATGTTGTGAATTGAGGGATGAATCTCCACGAGAATTTTATGGTTCCATAAAACTTTGGAGACCCTTCTTGTGACTTGGGAGAGATAAGGACATAATTGAATGGATCCTAGCTAGATCAATAGAAAGTCCTTCCATTGAAACAACATGCCCCAAAAATTTTCCTTCATGCACTATAAAAATACATTTCTTTGGGTTAAGTGAAACCCCAAATTCTCTACATCTTTGGAAAACCTTCTTTAGATGCATGATGTGGTATTTTGTATGCTTAGAGTATATATTTATATCACCAAGGAAAACCAAGATGATTTCATTGATTAGTCCCTTAAATTACATGTTCATGGCTCTTTGAAAATTATCCCCAACATTGGATAATCTGAATGGCATTTTATAATAGGCGTGTGTACCCCACTTGGTAGTGAAAGCCCTTTTGAATTGATCGACTTCTTGGACTAGAATTTGATTGTAACCCTAATATCCATCGAGAAAAGAAAATATTTGAGCTCCTGCCACCGTTTGAAGGATATTTTCCATTGATGAAAGAGGATAATGGTCTTTCAATAACGCATGGTTTAAATCCCTAAAGTCCACACATAACCAAATCTCTCCATTCTTCTTCCTAGCGGGGACCAAATTGGTTACCCAAGAGGAATCCTTGATAGGAAAAATTATACAGGCCTCAATGAGTTTGGTTAGCTCCTTTCTCATTAGTGGCTCAATTTTGGGATTAATTGGCCTCTATTTTTGATGAACTGGCTTGGCATTAGGATCCAATTCGATGGTATGTTGTGCTAGACCTGGATCAAAGCCATGCAAATATTTATAACTCCATGCAAAAACATCATTATATTCTTGAAATTTTTTTACAAAAGCCTTTTTCTCTTTTGGGGTACACACTTTGCCAATCTTCATAAACTTTTCATTTTCTACCTTGACTTCCTCAAAATCTTGTTCTTTGACCACCATGTCCTGGGAATATTCAAACATGTCTTAGAATGGAAAATGAAATTATTTGAATGCAATATGTACCCAATCTTGTCTCCTCCAAAAGTAGCAAACCAACTTCTTCATCTACAAATAAATCATTGTAGGGATCATACTAATTATATCCACTCATTTCATCTAGCGTAGTATCAAGAACTTATTCCATAAGAGTGATTGGTTCATGATCAATATCTTCTTATTATAGGTCACGGATGATATAATTTCCATTTATGGGACTGGAAGTGTAGGGATCCACATGATTATGGAAAATTAGTTTTTCCCTTATAGTCACTTTAGTTCCATATCGATTCCTAAGGATCATATGTGACCAATTAGTTGATAGGTAACTTCCCATCTTGGCAGTGAAATATCATGATAGGAAAATGACAAAGAGAGGAGGAAGATTGATGACCGATATGTCTTATGTGAACGACAAACTGGGACATGCATGGATAGTAAGCTAGAGTCCTTTGATAACTCCAACAATTTGAATTGTCATTCCATCCAACTGAACAACTCCTATAGAGACTAGAGTATATTGTATTCCTAACACATATGCAATTTATTTGGGCATAATTGAGCTACTAACACCAAAATCAATCATGTAATTATGTACCAAATCATTTCCAATGAATGGGGAAATATAGAATGGTGTTGGTTTATTTTCCTTAGAAATACATTTCCCTTTTGGTTGACACAAACTCATAACAGTTACTGCTCCATGACCCAATAATCCATCGGTTGTACCAAAACTATTCAGAGCCTCTCGTAACAAGTTTCTTTAAGAAGGAATTGAGAGTGCATCCCACATAGTAACACTCAGGTTGGTCTTCTTCATTTGTTCTACAATAATGAAGGGAATTTATCCTACTTTGCTGACATTTCTTTGGGCATTAGAATCCTCTTTTGGAAAGTGCTTGTTGGGTACCATGATGCCTAAAGAACCTTCTTTCCTTATGGCTTGGCTAGCATGTGTTTCTGGCAATTTCTTTCCCACCTCTTTGTCAACTGCCACTTGTGGCTAAGGTTGTTAATTGGATGCTTGATCAGCTTTGAAAGGTTGACATTCCATTGATCTATTTTTGGAACAAGTGTTTACCGCCACATATGAGTAATCTATCTTCAACCCGCAAAATCTTTTTCTTTCCACTTTAGCAAAGTGGTTTCTTCAGGTGCTTGTGGTTGATCCATTATTTCCTATGAAGATGATTTTTTTTTGGATCCGGAGGGGTAGATATGCTTTCAACCATAAGGGCATGTACAATAACTCCATCGGGAAAATATTTTGATTGTTTCATTGAGAACAAGGATAGTATTATTCATAGTCTTGAACTAGATGATTTTAGATAAGTACTATGGCTTTAGATGAGGTAGAAGGAAGAGGGTTTTAAAAGTTACAAGGCTTAACATTCATAACTTGATTTGTAGCTTGATTTTGTGGTTGACTATTCCCCTAAAAAGGAGGATGGTTAGCCTGATACTGCTGATTTTTTGGCCGGTATGGATGATTGTATTGAAATTGTTTCCTCTTGAGTACAACAAGATCATTACCAAAAGTTAGTAGAGTGATTTGACTTCAAATAGGTCATTTGAAGAGGTGGGGGTAGAATGAGCTGGTTTCTTAGAAGCTACTGGAATAGGAGAAATGGTAGGTTGATTGTTCATAAGATCTGGAGACAATGGCATTGGTGGTTATGGAGCTATCTTTCCATCCTAGATTAAGGAATTCTCCACTCTTATGGAAACTTTGTAGGCATCAGGTAGTGTAGTCCCTCCCATGGATTGGATCATGACAGCTACATCATTGTTCAAGGCTCACAAATAGTATAGGAATGCATTATTTGGAGAAGGATTTATGAGTTCCAAAATCCTATTCCAAGTCCTTTGGAATCGGAAGTTGAAATCACTCATGTATTCTTGGGGAGCTCTCTTTATGGTAGTGAGTTATTCCAAGAGTGACAAGTGATCACTCTTTTCTTCAAACTATTTACAAATATTTTCTCCTAACTTGTCCCAAGTGGTTATAGTACTAACACTTAACCCTTGAAACCATTAAAGTGATTTTCCCTTGAAATAAGTAGCAAGAAGTATAACCGCAACATTTTCCTCTCATGATATTATGTACTACATGAATGCTTTGGATTAATCAAGAATATGTTCCACTAGAGTAACGTGAATTTTCCCACTATAGAAGGGTAAAATTTTGAGTTCTAAAATAGGTATAGGGTCATGTTGAGCCAATAGAAGAGGACTAATCGCATTAAAAGGGGGAAAACTTGGTTCCTTTCCATAAATACAAGAGATTTATTATTATTAGGTGGAGGAAACCTTCCGTAAGGAGGATTTGAATGACCCCAATGAGGTGATACTGCAATGGGTGATGTTGAGATTCCTCTTCTCCTTCTCCTTAGAGGAGATAGGGATAGTTCGATATGATTATAATTTCCTTACTTTGAAGAAGATATTGTCTGAATTCCTTGCATAAGTTAACACACTAATATTTGAAATCCAGAGATATAGAGTCACTAGGTACCTTGATTTTTGTAAGTGTGAAGAGAATTACCAACACTTGGTCCCACCAAGCATTCCAAAAATTGTTATCTCCAAATCTTGCACCCTCCAAATGGCGTAATGTGAACAGGATATTCATTTTGATTGGGTAACATGGGATCACCTCTCAAGCTATAAAACTTGGGCTTGAAGTGAACCTCCAGAGAAGTCCAACTTCCTCTTCCTAATCTAATAGTTATACAAATCCTAGTGCAATAAAATGGTTAACTAAACATCTACTAACATTTTCATGGGCTTAGGGAAATATATTTACAAGAAATAAAAACCATACCATGGATGGTGATGCACCAAGATAGGGTGTTGTTAGACTCAGGAAGGGTTAATTTGAAGAGGGTGTTGTGCACCACAAAATAATTTCACCTACTTCTATTTGGAAAGGGTAAACATAATACCACAAACTAAAGGGCATGCATTCCCTTTGTTAAAACTCAATTAGACAAACAATATATCAATCTTACAAAGTGAAGAATAATAAAACTGAGAAGGATGAACAAGCACCATTACTCAAATACATGCAAAACTCCACCTCTTGATAAGCACATAACTCTAAGAACCTAAAATAGAAACTTAAACTTGCATAGTGTATCTGTAAGCATTAGAACGACACAAAGAAGTATATAATAATGAAAGGACTAAGAGTAGTCACCAAACACACATTTAATTACTTCAATAACATGCACAATGGATCATTATATTCAGAAGAGGCAATGGTTTCCATTATAGTCTTGAAAGGAGGCTTGAAATTTCCCTCAACCCACAAGGATAACTTTAGAAGAGAGAGGAGTCTTGAAAAATGTGCCAAATTTCTAAGATGTCTCACCCTTAGAATGAACTTATCCTTTACATTTACGAAAATCCTGTGAGAGAAGTGAAGAGAAATCATAAGTTCTGGCATAGAATGTATCACATGATGACCTACATTAATTACATCATTAATTGCACCACTTAGGAAAATTCCATCATGTCTCATTAATGAAAACATTGACCTTATCCTATCATTTAATTAA
Organism: Taxus wallichiana var. yunnanensis; assembly: GCA_018340775.1. Lineage (NCBI taxonomy): Eukaryota > Viridiplantae > Streptophyta > Pinopsida > Cupressales > Taxaceae > Taxus > Taxus wallichiana. The sequence continues at coordinate 202,758,394 of CM031242.1, read as the reverse complement.
AATAGTATTTTTAATAAAATATTTTAATAATAAAATATCATTTTACTAAAATATTTTAATAAAAATAAAATTTAATATTTTTTGGTTGGACTCCTCCTTAGGGTCAGCTTTTATGCTTTAGAGGGGGTCGTTGAAATAAGGACCAACTCAGTGGTTGGCTTGCCTACCAACTTACCGAGTTGGTTGAAAAGCTCCTTCCGCATTGAAACACAATGGGATACCTTAGCATATTACACCGATCACAAAACTCCTCTTCCTTCACAATGAGCTACGTATCACTTGACTGGGCCTTGACTCACCCGATGTTACGGAGCTCCATTATCTTCCACCATGTTTTATATTGACTCATCTCAGCTCAAGTTCTCCCTTTGTTACGAGTTTCACCTTCTAGATCACCGACGGTTGAGCTCCCTGGCTACATGTGTCACTACTCCGAGTAACCCAAACTCATGCTTCCTCATCAAACTGAGATCCTTGGATTTGCATTAACACTTGAACTTGATTGATCTCTACATGTATCATCTCGTGAACTCACCTTATCTTAGTGCATTTGAGCTACTTCTCTTATATTACCTTAGTGATCTCTCGGGTAACTCAAACATGACCTTAAGTAACTTGCTCACCCTCTAACACATTCCATGATCCTCATAGCTTGAGCACAAGCCTACTCATTCATCAACCATTGTCTTTCACATGTTATTTGTGACCTGATCTACTACACCGTGGCCTTCGAGCCAAATCTATTCTTCTACTCCCGACATTTCTTGATCTTCCGAGCTTAGGAATTCATTTGACTCATATTCTATAAATTGGGTAAATTCAAGATTGAAGAATCCCCACTTGCATGATAACATGACCCCTTGCATGTAACTTCAAAATCTACATTCTATCTCACCCGAGATAGTTTCACCATAGTTATATTCGAGCCATTTTATTCCTTTTGTTGAGTTTTGAGCTCCATGCATTCTTTTACCTAACTCACTAAGTCTCCACGCTAGTTATTCCATTAGCATTGAGGTGATTTCATCCACACTTTCAAGCCTATTTACAAGGTCAATGAGCCTTAATCGATGCTCGCAATTTAACTTTCACCATGTTATGCTCCTATATGACTGTTGAGCTTGAATCCTAAAACCATCCATTAGTGTGGCCTCTTTTTCTAAACTCACCGGTTATCTCTCTCCAAGCTACTGTTGTGATCAAACTCACATCGACCCTCTGAGATGCTATATTTTGTCAAGCTAAGTCACCTTCATTATTCGAACACCTTACATCAAGAAATGAGCCAAGCCCATCCGATTAGGCTGCTCCATGTTACACACTATTTGCATCAAAATCAAAAGTCACTTATCACAATGTTGACTCACTTACCAACTCATTCTTCATCACGCCATATCTACCGAAAAAAATTCGGGTTACTAGGAGAACTTATCATGGGAAATGAAAATTTTTGTGATGAATCGATCATGTTTGACAAGTGCATTCTTGGTGGTGATCTTCCCCAAATTCCCACTTGTTGGCACATTCCTTGGGAGGGAAAAAGGTCCAAATTACCTGGCTTGATTTTCCTAAATCTCTGCATCTTGGAAAATTCAATCCTAGGATCCGATCTTCATAGTTGTACTAAAATTGGAAAAGCTCCCTCAAATCTCCAATTGGCTGCAAGTTCTCAAAATTCCTTGAGCATGTAATTCTCATATTGGCTCACCATCATTCCTACATTCCTCGAGCTATACTATAATTTCATTCCTGCGTTCATGATCTTTCTCCAACTCTCTATCTTCCCAAGTGATCGTTTAGCTCAGCCTCTCATGTCAAGTTGACATTATGTATTCAAGCCAAATTCCTCTTTTACCTTGGCGATATAACATGTGCATGGATCACTAAACCATTTTCATGTGAACTCACTATGAGCTCAACCCTAGCGATTTCCACTACCTTTGTTCTTCAAGTCACCCTTATGAGAGATCTCTGAGGTGTTTCCAAACAAGCTCAATGAGGTCCCACTAACTCACCATGCTCTCTCCTTACTTTTGTGAGCTACTCCCGATGATCTACTTGTGCATTTTCTTAAGACCGTGTCATTGTTTCCATCACGTCAACTCGACATTCCTCCACTATGGTATGCCATTAAGTGACCTACTTGGTGTTACCCGAGTTATATCATTAGCTTGACCCTCTGATATGTTCCATGTATGTATATCTTCACTCCACCTTCGAGACAACCATGACATGGCTCTTTTAGCTCATAGTGAGATTACTTCTCTAAAATCCACACTCTACCCAACTCGTGTGGATCTTTACACTCGTGCATTGAACTCTTGATGTTCTTTCTAACTCGAATTGAATCACAACTTCATTTATTGACCGATATTTGAATGAGCTTCCCCAAATTTAGATTATTGATTTAAATTTTGAGTCTACTTATGGGCTTGATCGGTGAGCTATACCGTTAGGTGAAATATCAATCGCATAATGAATGCACAGGCTCCCTGCTTGAACACATTAGCTCTTCATTGGCTCGATCAGTACCTTCAATCTCATGGCTCACTACATTCAAAATTTCTACGTTAGTTATTACACTAACTCAATTCAATCTCACCTCAATTACATCTGACTCCTTGCGATCTCACTCGTCATGACCATCCACCTATAGCTTGACTCATCAAGATATATCTTAACTCATCTTAGGTGTTGTATAAATCTCAAATGTTAGCTTTGTTTCACTCATGCAAAAGGCATGAGTCACTCCCTAGTGATCCGCTTCACCTTGTATAGCCAATAACTTGATTTGACTCAACAGAGCAAGATCCATTCTTAATCCTCGATCTCACTTAACTTAGTGACATCAAACTTAGTTACACTGTCATCCTTCTTCATTTCTTCCATCTTGGCAAAACTCATTTGAGAAGGATGACTCACCAAGTTCACCTGAATTGTTTATATCAAGTTTTTCCTTTATGAAATGCTTAACAACTCACCAAGCTACTCATCAAATTGTTTTGAGCTCAAAACACCCTCTCTAACTCACATGATATGATTTTTCTCTAATTTTTTAATTTCATTATGTTTTATTAAAATTGAGGGGGTAATAGAAGCACAATAGGACCTCTAAAACATGATTTCTCAATTTTAATAATTTTCTCACACTCCTTAGCAGAAAGTGAGCCTGCAGGGTTCAACCTGAGCTTTACGAGTAAACTTATTAATCTCTAAAACCAAAAATAGGAGAACACTCTAAAATGGTCCCAAAATTTCTTACAATGCAACAAATGTGCTTCCACACAATTTTTTTCCTATAATGTCCCAAAATGTCTCCTAAAATGGTTTCTTCTTCCTATGGTCGAATCGACCCACCATGTCTAATTTTTGTCCTAGGGGAAAAAATTAGATAACAAGACCTTTGCCCCTATAGCTAAAATGAGTACTTGGTAGGGCCTTATTTGAAATTTCTACACAATTTGGGAGGGAAATCCACCAAATGGATGTGAAAAATGCTCTTTTGAATGGTGATTTTAAAGAAGAATTTTACATGTCTCAACCTAAAGTATTTGAATAAACCAAGAAAGAAAATTATGTTTGTAAATTGACAAAATCCTTGTATGGTTTAAAACAAGCTCTTAGAGTTTGGTATGTGAAAATTAATTCCTTCTTTAATCATTTAGGTTTTTTTAATTGTTCTTCTTACAATTATCTATTAATTAATCAAGAATTATCTCATATTATAATTGTTTGTATATATGTAGATGATTTGATTATGACTAGTGATAGTCCCGCTTTAATTTGTAGAATTAAAGAAAAATTAAAAAATAATTTTAAATGACTAATTTAGGTCTCTTACATCATTTTATTGGCATCTATTTATTTCAAGATAAGCATTTTATTGTTGTTTCTCAAGAAAAATATGCAACCAATGTATTGAAAAAGTTTAATATGATTGATTGTAAACCAATTTCTAATCCTATGAAATTTGGACTGAAAATTGATCCTAAACTTGCATGTGAAAAATATAATCCTACTTTATATAGGTAATTAATTGGTAGTTTTATTTATCTAACTATCACTAGACTAGATATTTCCTATACAAGAGGAATTTATTCTGTTTTATACAGAACCTTATAGAGATCATTGGAATCCTATAAAAAGGATTCTTAGATATATTAAAGGAACAATCAATTATGGGTTGCATTATACTAAGAATGAAAATGCTAACTTATATGGATTTTGTGATTTTGATCATGTTGGTGATGTATTGGATAGAAAATATACTTCTGGTTATATGTTTAAATTTGGTGCAGGTGTCATTACTTAGTGCAGCAAAAAGTAGCCAATTGTTTCTATCTCTTCAACAGAAGCTAAGTATAGAAGTGCAATGGAAGCTACAAAAGAGGCTCTATGGATAAATAGGTTGTTCAATGAGATAAAGATGAAGGATCCAAACAATGTTCATTTGTTCTATGATAACTAGAGCACCATAGCTCTTGCACATAATCTAGTACAACATCATAGGGTGAAGCACATTGAGATACATATACAATTATTCCTTGAGAAGGTGCTAAGTGGTGAGATATATCTCAATTTCATGGTGATGAAGAGAAAGTTGTCGGCATCTTCACAAAGCCCCCGAGTGCTGCAAATTTTGTCACTTTCGTGAAAAACTTGGATTGTCAGAGTTTCCATTGAGGGGGAATGTGCATGACAATGTCACCTCCTAATGGAACTTGTTTTTTGTAAAAAAACCTTCATGCATTTGTAAAAAGACCTTCAGAAAGTGTAAAAGTACCTTTGGGAAAGTGTAAAAAGAGATTAGGTATGTATACCTCCTCCGATTCTTTTTAGAAAGAAGTATAGAAAGATATTAAAGTTGGTCTTTAGTAAACTCTTTAGTGCTATTGGGTTAACTGGTAAACATCCAATGCAAGCATATTGTTAAGGAGGTCCTTAGTTATAAAAGGCTCCTATATGCTTGGATTCAATAACCTTTTACGAGAACGTGTGAGAATATGTAAAACTCACAAATCATACTTAGTCACTAATCATGGGATGATCTTTGGGATTCCAAATCCTTTTTACTAAAAGGTAACTTGAGTATGATGAAGGTGTTATAATTCTTTCACCCGATATGATAGCCTAAAACCTTAATGGTTTAAGGATTATAAATCTTGTAGTGTACCACGAAGGTAATCTATTGGCATATGTTACCCCACTTAACATTAAGGGGGAGTGTTGTAACATAATGATTAATTGGGTTGGCCACCCCTTAATGCATATGGTCCATCACTAATATATAAGTTAATATTTAATAATATGAAATATTTTATATTTCAATTATTAAATATGCTAACCTAGGTATATACTTTAGGTTAAATATTTAATCTCATGAAATGATTATATTTATAATATTAAATATTAAAAACATAGGTGTATGTGTCAAAATTTTAAGTTGAAAAGGTGGGTCGAGAGACATACCCGATCACCTAATATAAAAAGGACTTTGGGTCCTCATTTGATATCTTGTGAAATATATCAAAGGTGAAAATTATTTACCTTTGATATTAGGGTTTGAAGGAGGAGGTGGAAAATACTGGATGTAACTTTGGTTCTCTGAAAGTAAAAGGTTATTTCACAATGGTTTTTAACCTATTTGGGGTTTTCCACTATAAAGACCATGTCACTGTGTTCTTACTTTTGGTATGTATTACTTAATTAATATGTTATGTAATTTATTTATTACATTGCATAATGTTTAAAATTTAATGTTTTATGGTTTATGTTGGTATTTAAATATGTTGGTTGATTAAATTCGTAATAGTTAGAATCCTCTAAATTCTAACAGAGAAACAGATAAAAACATAGGAATGATCACTCGAAGCTCTAGAAAGCACAAATCTGGAATAGTAGTCTAGACTCGGGTTTTCGGAGAAGGACTCGGGGTGCCTTGAGTGCCTGGTATGAGATCTAGGTGCCCTGGTCTATGAAAAATATTTGTAACCTTCCTCTGAGGTGTCATTGAATGATTACTTGCCTTCTCTTCCTGTTGTGTTGTTCTCGTTGAAGCGCACTTGATGTCACTAATAATCACCGATAAAGAAAAGACCTACAAAACCACAAGATAAACATCAAACCCCTAAAAATATAGATGCATATAAAGGGGTTAGACTATCCTTGGTGGTCAAAATGGTGGACTTACTAATGGAGTGGTGCACTAAATATCAAACCCGATGTAGTTTTATTTGTGTGTGAATACCATTCCCTAGGTGCTCTTTTTTTCACTGCACTTTCGAAAGTAATGAGCAATAAATAGATGTATAATTTTAATAAGATGGTGGATGGAATATAATAAACTTCCCTCCTATGTAGTGTGATGCAAATGAACCATCCTTTTCCCTTGTGATGGAGTTAGATGGATAGAAATGGAGCCTTTGATGGATGTAAATTTAGGTGATGGTATTAGTGCTTAGTGTTTGGTCCATCGTTATGGTCTCATAACTTTATATTTATATGGATATCTAGTTTTAAGTTTGTAATTAACCCCGAATATTCCGACCAATAAAAAGATAGAAAGCTCAAATGGATAGAAAGTGCCTAGAAAGTGGCGAGAAAGTGTAAGACATCTTAGGGTGCCAAAAATGGGACCAAGGTACCTGTGGTGCCCTAGTACTAGATTGGGCACCCCAAAGTAAAAGATAAAAAGATGCCAAATAGAAACAACTAACTAGGCAAGTAGATGTATGAGTTTGGTAGTGATGACATCAAGCAAAGTAAAATGGCCAAAGGACATGGGTTAATTAGTAATTTCTTCACTCAAAAACCATATGAATAGTAATATGAGACTAGGATTAAATAATTCCTAAAGTGCATGATTTTGTGTCTACATTTTCCCCCACTTTATGTTGGTGAGTGGAACACTTGGTAACATAAAGTAGATAGATATGTGTAATCTGTTGTACATGCAACATGATGTAGAAAGCATGACGATGGACTAGAAAAAGCATGGAGTGAAATAAAAATGGAGTGTGAAGACTAAATATGCAAAAGTTTTAAAAGTGGTGAGAGTGAACCTAGGGTAGAAATGCATGTGTCATTTCCAATGTATATGTGGTACCTACATGTTAGTATGAGGTATGAACTTCCTGAATGATGTTTTTGTTGTTGTTTGTTGATTGCCTTTATTGTAGTTGTTTATTGTTGTTATTTTTGAATTCTTTCTTCTCATATGGATGGACCTATAAAAGGAGAATACGATCAAGTATTCAAATACACATGTATATGTGTGTAACAATCACATGTATATAGTAAAAACAAATATAAATGGAATTATGAAAATTTTAAAGAACATGTGCACCTGATCCATGATGAGAGAAAGAGTATAGAGACGATATCTTGTAATTACAAGTTTTTGGGTGATCTTATGTCATTTTGGCCAAAGAAATGTAGGGAGAAAGTTTCATTATTCTCTAATTGGTAAATCGATTCCCTAGGAATAGTGTGAAGAGTTCTCTATCTGCGTAGTTTTTGGGCGATCCGGCACCGATGGCCGAAGTAGTGAAGGGAGGAAATCCATTGTATCCTATAACCTGTAACTTCTCCTCGTAATTCTAAGGACAACCTGCCCTATAAAATCCATTGTGTATGGGGTCCGTAGATTGGTATGAACCCACTCATTGTATATCCCATAATGTTAATGATAGAAAACTCGAATCAATAAATGCTTGGTAGAGAGCACTATGTAATGTGTAAAACCCCAAATGGTGCCCCTCTCTTTGGGGGCACATGAAACATCACAGATAGGAGGATGCGGCCCTAAAAGAGGAATGACCATGTAAACTATTCCCTATAGAGGTGAAGGGAATGCACTTGGTAGAAACCAAGGCACATGCAAATAAGTGGCTAAAAACAAGTGTTAATACAGACAAACATGCATGTAAAAAAGGACAAGTATATGATACACAAACAATTTATAATATAAAATGTAAGTAAACATAAAATAAAACAACCATAGACCACCAAAGTAGGTTATAAACATGGTACATCACTCATGATGTTGCAAGACACATAAGGCTGCAATGGCCGCATATAGAAAATAAGTGTGCACACAAAACAAAGGTTTAGGCCCACATAAAATAGAAAATAGAAAATAGAAAACAAATAAATAGATAGTTATTGAAGAAAATAATCTTACAAACAAATACTACACATGAAGCACCCATTAGAATGTTAGAAAGATAACCCATATTTCAAAAGTGTGTATAAGCAAGTATATAGAGTACTAAGTACAAAATGAAACAATAGCACCTATAAGATACGAATATGGATGCCCCCAATGATCATTGTAGAGTGGTAGGAGGAAATCATCAATGCTTCTTGTAGTCAGCCTATATATGTGATCACAACTAGAAAAGGACATAAACGCGCATGTGTGTATAGTAAATATAATGACATATAATAGATATATTTAGCATGTGTAATAAGCAAACATGAACAAGAAAATGTAATCAAGAATAAAAGAAATCGAGATATGAAACATATTGTGGATGGATGGAATGGAATGGAAAATGGATCATAGGAGCCACATGCCCCCCAAGTGAATGGAAGTGTATGAAGTGAGTTTCATTTAGTATTCCCTCTTAGCAGTCAAGAATGAACCAAAAACAAGAATGCATCATCAATAAATGGTCAAATAGTGTGTGGTATGCATGGCACTATGATGAGTGTGTATGTGTTGTGATGATATCTAACCTAGAAATGATTTGTGTGACCCTATATCTAAAGCGTATACCATGATGAGATGAATAAAAGGAGTGGTGATGTAGCCTAAAGCATATACCACTACAAGATAAAGGAATATGTGACCATTTATCCTATAGTGTATGTCACTAACCTAGTAATGTCGCATGATAGAAGGTTGAGTGATGAACATGTGTGTATGATAAGGTCCATTTTATTGGTAAAACCTTGGAAGTTGAGTATGGACCAAGGAACTAGAGTGTGTCATATGGTAGTGATCGCAACACATACAAGTAGATGTGTATAGTATATGTGATGAAAGATGACCATGTGATGTGTAAAATATGTAATGTACGATGTATAGTATGTATAGAAATGGTAATATGTAGAAATACATGTAATGCCTATGGTGTAGTGTTTACGATCCATGTGTAGTATGTAGCCCTCAATAGTCAAGTGTGAATCAAATCACAAAGTGTGTCATCGGGTAATGAAAATACTAAAGTATAGATGAAGATGCCTATGCTTGGAGTAAGATGTATGATGAAATGAGCATGTGATATGTGCTGATGGAGGGGGATTTGTGAATGCTTTTCCCCAAAGTGTGAATGAGTGAATGAATTTCTAGTCAAAATAACCTAAGCGGATCAATGTAAGGAGTATTTTCTTTGAACAAAGTGATTGTTTAGAGCTTATGTGGGATTGATGACGCTGAAGAAGACTTGAGAGGAGGTCAAGTTGAACTGATTTTTAAAGGAGGTTTCTTAGATTGACTTGATAATATGGTAGATGACTTAATAGGAGGAGGTGATGGAGATAACACCTTGAGAAGTGATAGCTTGTTCTGACTTGGTAATGTTGCAGATAGCTTGAGTGGAAGAGAAGTGGGGCCATCCTTAAGAGGAGGTTGAGTGGATTGAATAGGTGGAGCTTTACTGACCAAAGAAGGTACCTCAGAAGTGATAGTCTGATGCTCATTAGATGTAGAAGGAGGATATTTAGGATCCCATTGAGATGTAACAATTTAAGAGGACGATGTAACATTGCATTTTGTAGTGAATGAGATAAATCCTTGACACTCAAGATGTTTGACTCTGTGTTGTAAAGTGTAGCAATAGTTTTCATTATGTCCATTGATTCGATGATAATGGAAATATGGAAAACCTTGATATTTGGCTAGTTGATAAGGAGGATAGTAATGAGTAGGTGGTAAAGTGATCAACTAGAGACTAAAGAGATCAAGAAAGAGGTCATGTTGCTTATTATTGCAATCAAGGATGAGAGGCTCTAGTAATGGTATGATAGGAGGCTCGCTGATATGGGTGCATGTAGTAGACATAGCATGAGAATGAGACATAGAAGGAGAAAAAACATGTGTTGCTAAGAAGCAACCTTAATCTATTGGGTTTCATATTTGAGAGATGTGATCATGGATTCTATATGTAGAGAAAAAACTACAGTAATGAAAGATACACAAATAATAATGCAAACCTCTTTGTAATCCTTCAATGTAAACTTCGGTAAGGTGTGGGGACTTGGTATGTTGAACCTTGCAAATGGATGTGGGTGCTCTTGAATATTCTCCAAATGTGAGTGCAAATGCTATAAACACAGATACTTTGGAAAGCTTCAGATTACAAATTGACAGAGTTTATTTGCAAACAATTCAGGAGGATTTGTAAGAGAGTAAGCTTGTAATTTATAAAAGTAAAAGTGGTTAAAAGTTGGTTGAAAATAGTTGAATGCACATGCTAAAAATAGCATTGGAGGAAGTTACAGTAGTTTTAGGGAATTTAGGGGCAGTAATAGATTTAATTATAGAAGTTGCATTCGGGAAGGTGGTTGTATGTGTAATTCAATTTCCCCCACCTTTCTAGGATTCTAGAAGTGTAGTTAACTAGGATGAGGATGGAGTACAAGTGGATTCCAAGTGGTTGTTGACTGAAATAGGTGGAATTAAATAACTAAATTTAATTAGTATTTAATTGTGAGGAGATAATTAACCATTTAAATAAATAAATATTTAATTATATTAGCTAGGTGTTAGGAATTAATTTAATTAATTCCAAGAGAATGGTATAATTAAATTAATTTAATTGTGAGGAGATAATTAACCATTTAAATAATTAAATGTTTAATTATATTAGCTAAGAGGGTGTAGGAATTAATTTAATTAATTCCAAAGGCATGTTAGAATTAAATTATTTAATTCCAATGGGTAGGAATATAACTTAGGTAATATAATTAATTTTAATTAATTCTAAAGGGGAATATTTGAATGATGAAATTAATTTAATTAATTCCAAAGGGGTGTATTGCGGTGAGATAGAATTAATTTAATTAATTATAATTAGATAGAAGTGGGATAGAATATGTATGTATTTTTAGGGTGTCTACATTTTCCCCCTCTTTAAAGTGCTATTGCAAAGTAATAGTGCTTTTAAAGATAGTAGACACATGCAGATCGGCGAGTGGAAAATTGTGAAGCATCAAGATGCCCGAGCATGCAAAATGGTAAATTAATTCCCCCTCAAGTGGGTGGATGATGTAGCAAGGTGGTGGAAACCACTTGATAGGAAGGAAAATAAGGGATTAGAATAAGGATGACAAAGGACTATGCTTGTAGCATGAGCATCATTTGGAGAGTAATTTTAGAGAAACCTTACTTTTAGTATTGCACAATAGAGTTTTCACCATGATTATGAAAGAATCAAGATGATTAACCCAAATGCGCATAAACAAACACACACACAACAAGAGAAAAAAGAAAACAAACCCAATATACCAAGTAGCTGTCGACATTAGGGTTATAAAGGAACCAAGATTTGATCACACTACATGTAAGTGGTCCAAAAATAATAAACATCAACAATTCAATAAAAATTTGAAAAATAATACAATCAACTATGCCCCTAATGTGTGCCACAATGATGATTAAGTAGATACAAATGCTCCCAAGTGGGAATAGGATCAGACTGGAAGAGCAGAGTTAAAGTAACTCCTTATGACACTCTTGTTGAATCCGTTGTGAAAATGATCAAAGTTAAAATTTCCCCAGGTGAAGTTATTTTGTGAAGGAAAAATAATTTAGTAACTTTCCCCAAGAAAAGTTAGCATATCATGCAAAGGGAAGAAAGTGATAGTTGTAAGATTGACATAATCACTAGGGTAATAGATAAAAGTATGACGTTTATCAAGATTGTATTGATATGTTGAATGATTCACTTTAAGTGTTTTCCAATTGTAGGATTTCTATGATAAGTGAATGTTTGTTCGAAAGTTTTGAAATTTTTTAATTTTTTTTTGGATTTTGAAAAATATATGATTTTTTTGGATTTTGAAAAATATCTTTGTTTTTTGGATTTTCAAATAAATTGAAATACAAATGCATACAAAAAATGAATACATTCCATGTCTTAAATAATCCAGTAGAAAAACATAACACATGCAAGTGACAAGAAAACATGAAACGAGCATTGAAAACAAACCCAATATGAACATGAAGAAAGAAAAACTAAAGTTATATGTGAACTAGGCTGCCAATAAATTTATTGCAATTGGTCTACAGTAAAGATAAACAAATTAAAACACAATGAAAAGTTTAAAGAATAAAAATAATTGTCAAAATGTTAACAAACTCGCAAACAGTATAATACAACGTGTAAAAACGATGTCTAATGACACTCCAAATGTGTTCCACAATGAAGAAATAGATAGATTTGAATGCCCCCAAGCGATAGCTTAGCACGCGAGAGGATTGGATCAGGGTGAAGAGTGAAGTGATACTTAGATACTCCGAAAGATACTCTTGTTGGATCCCATTGAAATTTGATTTGTATTGGATTAAAATGTAAAATCCAAGTGTGCCCCAAGAAAATTTATATTACGAAAGGGAAAATGATTGCCTCGAGAATAGATATACACCACGGGCAATAAATATGAGTATGATCTAGAACAATCATGAGGAGTGCCATCAAATGAATTTTTGAATTGTGTTATCCAGTTGCTGAAAGTTTGTCAAACATTATTTGAATGTTTTGATTATGACAATTTGAAACTATTTTTGGAGTTTTGGACAATTTTATATTTTTTTTTATATTTTTGAACAATTTTATATTATTATTATTTTAAGTTTTGTGAGACATTTTTGAAAAAAAAATGTATAGTACAACTAGGTAAAAAGATACATTCTTCAAAGCGTATACAAATAATTAAAAGTATTCCCTTCCATTGGCAAAAATATAGATGGTAAAATGATAGAGTGTTTCACTCCACTTGTGGCTCCACACAACTAGGAATATGTGAGGGCTCATCTTCAAGATCCAAGAAGGATATGAAAACAAGATGAATAGTGATATGAAAGGTGAAGAGAAAAGATGCAATGACATAAGTCGTAAGAATGATCTGCTTGAGAAAAATGTAACTCATCTTCATCAAGATTATCTGAATGATTACAAGATGATTCAACTTTATAGGTTTTGACTTGACTTAGATCCATTGATGGCCTACTTGATTGGAAAAATACGGTTGAAGGAATTAGTGTCTCTCTTAACATAAGCGGCTAAATTTCTTCTTAGGATGTTTAGTATTGAACACTTTGGTTCAGATTTCATAAAGGATTTATTGAATGACTATTTATTTTTATTTTAAAGGACCCCTACATGTTTCCCCATGCCATTAGTAAAAGGCAAGGGATCAACACTGAAGACAAAATGTAGGTGAGTAAGATATTTCTCCATTCCCAATCTCATACTACCAGTAAGAAGTATGGGCTTATCACCGAAGACTGTGAAGGATGAAAGGTGTATTGATTTTATAATTTTTTTATTTTTAGATTGATTTAATTTTCCTTGTATGTTGATAGTGTGCTTGTTGGGAAGGAAAATTCTACCCCTAAGTCTCAGCCTCATGTGACTAGTAGGATGTAAGGGTTCAACATCGTAGATTGAGATGGGCGATCAAAAAGGATCAGGTAAAGAAGTTTAGTACTTTTTATTAAAGAGAGAGATTATTTGAAAGGAGGATTTTTTCCATCAGTAAGCTTCAAGACAAAACCGTAGGTAAAAATATCTAAAATGGTAGAAACCATAACAAAAATGAGACACACAATGCCCAAGAGGAACAAGGTTAACATGTGTCATAATAGGTGAAGAAGGCAAGTATATGATAATGGTATGATTAAGGTATCTTCCAATAGATGGAATTCCTAACATTATTTATACACACTTTGTCATTTCCGATTGGAAAAAATGCTCTAATACAGAGTTTTATTCTCTTTTTTGTTTTTTAAATAATTGAACATGTTTAGGATTTGAAATGGACTCATCAAGAAAGAGGTCCATGTTTATTAAAGTTAAAAGGTCCTAATATACAAGATTTGTGTGGAAAAAAATCCAATTCAAGAGGGGGAATCAAAAGATTCAATAAGTCCTAAAATATGAGACTTGGGTGGATAGGATCCAAGTCAAAATATTCAATCAAATGATTTGATGGGTCATGAAGTACTAGAATTGGGTAGAAATGATCTAAGTCAAAATATGTGTGTTTTTGATGAGATCAAAATACATATGTGATGTTAGAAGAAGATTATCGATGTAGGGAAGATGTTGAGATACATATTCACCTGTGAGTGAAATAGCACGAGGAAAGAAGGATTGATCTCTAGATGTATACCCAAGACTCTTTATAGGCCATAGAGAGGAGACATTTAATGGTGTTCCTTCTATGTTGTAAGTTTATTTTATGATAGATTTATAATTAAATCTTAAAATGATTGAATAAGGATATTCATTGGTGTACGTACCTCAAAGAATATTTTCATGTTGATATCTTGACAAGTAGGAATCATCATTGATGAGATTCCTGCAAGATGGTTCATGTGAGGTATAATGGACATAGAAGGTTGTGTTGTCACAAGTGTCCAAGCTTGTTGTGGTTGTTGTTTGACAACAAGACTAGAGATGTTAGGCATAGGATCTAGAACAAAAAGAATATAATGAAGCTCAATGGTGTTTGACGATGGACCCTCTTCTATCATGTCAAGGGTGGAAAGAGATTCTTGAAGAAAATTAAAGTTCTCGTTAGGTGTTAGAATATTATTGTTTGAAACATGTTCAATGTCTGTTTGGATTAACAGAAGAAAATATGGAGAAGAAAGATATTGTTTTGAAAGGGGGATAGTTGACCTTCTTCATGATTTCACATAATGTTAGTTTGAATAGAAGTGGGAATGATAGTCAACACTTCATTTGAAGGTTTGGAAGTTGACATGTCATCAATTACAAGAGATTCATCGTCAAGATCTAAAAATATCCCTCTGTCATCAATTAAGTCTTAGAAATATTTCTTAAAGTGCACACACTTATCTATTGAGTGTCCATCAATACCATGAAAATCACAATATGCATAAGGTTTGTGCCAATATGCCTTTAGGTTCTCCTTCAATACAAGGTCCTGTAAGGATATGTATTTTTAGGGTGTCTCATGATTCAATATCCATAAAAATGTCTTAAAATAAATAATATAAGGCCTGAATATATTCTAATAGGGGTTGATTAGATGAAGGAAAATGAGGACTAGGGTCATCATATAAATAGTCAAATATAGGAATTATTTCATGTGGCGGTGTATCTTTAGGACAATATATGGTGTCTAGGGATTTTTGAATAATATTATCATACCAATTGGGATGCATCTTAAGTAAGTCAGACAAAGAAACTTGAGGAAATTTACAAGCCATGATAGAAAAAAAATAAGGATCCCGAGCATAAAATACGTTGGGTTCACCAAAATTATTAATTGGAATGTGTATATTTTATGTTAATCTAATATTGAGAAAAAAGTAAGTAAATAAAGAAAGTAACTCAAGCCTCCAAAGCAATTATAAATGTGAAACCTTAATGAGAAAAAAAGGGTTAGGAAGATCTTAGCTAATTCACAAATATTTTGGGACTATTTCGTAGAGGAGAACAGATAAATAGAATGCAAGAACGATCACTCAAAATCTCTAGAAATAACATATCTAGAAAAATAGATTGGGACCTGAGGGCCTAGAGAAGGATGGGGTGCCAGGGCACTCGGTTTAAGATCTGGGTGCCCCTGGTTTGTGAAAAATATCTAAAAGCTTCCTCTTAGGTGTTATTGAATTATTGTTTCCTTTTCTTCATATCGTGTTGTTTTCACTAAACTACACTTGATGTCGTTGATAATCAATGATGACGAAAAGACCTGCAAAACCCCAAGACAAACATCAAACCCCTAAAAAAGAAAGATGCATATAAATGGATCAAACTATCCTTAGTAGCCACAATGGTGGACTTACTAACTAAGCACTACACTACATCTCAAACCCAATGTAGTTCTATTTGTGTGTGTGTGTGTGTGTGTGAATACCATGCCCTAGGTGCTCTTTTTCCAGTTGCACTTTGTGAAAGTAGCGAGAAATAACTAGATGTAGAGATATAATAAAATGGTGGATGGAATAGAATAAAATCCCCTCCTATGTAGTTTGATGCAGATGAACCAACCTTGTGCCTTATGATGGACCTAGATGGATGTAAATGGAACCTTTGATGGATGCAACTTTAGGTGATGATAGTAGTGTTTAGTGCTTGGTCCCTCATTATGGTCTCATAACTTTATATTTATATGGTTATCTTGTTATAATTTTGTAAATAACTCAAGAATAAGACCACTAAAAAGATAGAAATCTCAAATGGCTAGAAAGTGGTGGGAAAGTGTAAAAAGGCTCAAGGCACCCCAAATGGGACTAGGGCTCCTAGGGTTCCCTAATACTAGGTTGTGTGCTCCATTCAAAGATAAAACAATGCCAAATGGAAAAAAATGACTGGGTAAGTAGATGCAAGAGGTCGGAAGTGACGAAAACAAGAAAAGTAAAATGGCCAAAGGACATGGGTTAATTAGTAATTTCTTCACTCAAAAACCATATGAATAGTAGTATGAGATTAGGATTAAATAATGCCTAAAGTGTATGATTTTGTGTCTACACCTATATGTTATTGCATAACTCCCCCACCTTTAAAAAAATGATGATTGCATTTTTCTCAAATGGGTAGGGACCCTCTTGGTTTTATACCAGTTGGTAAATTTTAAATATTTACCTTTTTTATTATGAATAATTCTTATTGGAGTAACCTTACTTCATATTTTCTAGTGTTTGATCTTAATTAAATTAATTAAACTAATTCCTTAATTATTCTAACTAATTAAAGTATGTATTTACTTAGGTATAAATTTAAACACTCCCACTTCAAAAATTTATGTCATTTCGTACTTCATATGTGTGAGGACTTGTGATTGGTTATTTTTAATACTCGCTCTCACACTCTATGGTTTTCTCACACTCGCACTTCAACGTTTAAATTTTAGGCTAGAATTTTTTTGAGTTTTTCTCGCAGTCAAAGAGTGAGACCTTGCACTTTCAAGTGTGACAATTTCCGAGGAAAGAATTTCAAAAGTGACAACTTTCGGGTTTCCAAGTTCAAGTATTCCAAGGAGGGAAATCACAAATGCGAGTATTCAAAACTCGCACTTTCCAAGTGTGATTATTTAAAAGATAAAATACCAAAATTCAAGTATTGAGTTCTCAAATGTCACAACTTACACTTCATGGTAAAATCAACTTGCACTTCCAATTGCGAGAAAATTCAAAAAAAGTAAAAGTCAAAGAAATTAAAAGAAATTTCATTAATTTCAAAGGAAATTATAGTGTGACATGTGGTATCTGTTAGTGCAAAATCAAAGCACCCCTGGATGCAAATCAAGGTTCTAAATGATGTCTTAGGCATCCAGTGTGATTGCACAACATGGAAACCTCTCTCCAAGTGTGGGACTTGTGAAACTAAGAAAGGAATCTCTAGATTAGAGGTTGGTTCCTCAAAATCCTTGGATTTAGATCTATATTTGCATAACTACGATGTTGTTCGATCCTAATCCTACTCTAAATTGCAAGGAGACAGGGATAGAAATGCAAAAATTGAAACTAACTAAAGATGGTGATGCACCAAAAGGAGTGGTGAATATTTTTGTCATGCAAATAGACACAAACCAAATATTGCAACATAAAACATACACAGGATGATAAGATATAATTTAGGATCTGAAATGAAGCAAATAATACAAACAAAGGATTGAAACCCATTCACAAAGCTTGCATTATCATTTCCAATGTCAAAACCACTGCATTACAACCTCAAAGAGGTAAAAAAGCTGTTACAATCTTTGAAGAGGTCTGATTCTTGCAACAATCACTTGCTGGAGGTGAAAGAAGAAGTTTTTGCTATGCCAAAAGTGTTCCCCTTTTAGAAATGAGCCAAATCTGGCTTTTACATTGCATGGGTTGAGCCCAGGAGAGAGAAAACATACAAAACATGGGAGCCCATTCCTCATTGACTGCAAATGCATTAAATCAACATGGACGACCTTACAAACCCATACCCTATCATTTTTGACCAAATTGGAGGAGAATGCGACCCATCCCGCATTAAATTTGGTTACTAAAAGGTCATTTCTCGCCCATGGACACGCACAGAGCCATTTTTTGAATTTTTCTCTTGAAACTGAACCAAAATTCAAAATTGATCATGAAATCCTATAGAGAATTTCATAAGATTTCCAATGATATGAAGAACGTGCAAATCTGAGCTCTGGATCAAAAGATATGAAGGTCTGAATTTTTAGGGAAAAACGGCCCAAAAAACGGGTGTCAGGGCAAAAATTTTAAATTTTGACCTTTTTGCATTTTTGAAAAAAATTTAAAAAAATTCCATGCTCCGCCGGTCGGATGCCACGTGTCAGGTGCTGGTTCACTGAGGAATTCTCTCTCCTCCACCTTTCCGCGGGCTTTCCTTGAAATTTCAACCTTTTAACTCTTTGGAAAAAAATTCATTTTTTCCCCCGTGCCCCGCCACTTGGGACACATGGCACACTTTGGTTGGTTGACAGGGGCGTGGGGAAGACCTTTGCTTTTTAGTTTTTTGGCCGAAGAACTTTGGCAAAAACTTCAAAGTTCCCCTGAGCTCCGCACTCCCCTACTCCATTAGACACGCGTCCTCTTTTTATTGGCTCGGGCCAACGCTCCAACTCTTGACCTTTAAAACTTACATCGAACACTTAGCCAAAATTTTGTTTTTCTCCCCACGCCGCGAACTCCCCGGCCCTTGGGACACGTGTCCTGTTCTGGTTCATTTGTGGGCCTACCGGCTTTTCATGTCCCTCACGTATTTTTCGCCCGGTGTCCCAAACCGTCTAGGACAAATTCCTCCGATCCGCCCGATTCGGGCTTCCCTGTCCCTCTTTGAGGCGAAGACATGTGGCACACTTTCATTGGCTCTCGGCTCTTCTAGATTTCCACATCCCACGCGTCCCTTTGTCCCAACTGTCCCAGATGAAAGTTCCTGTGCCGGCTGATTCGGGTGGTTCGCGTTCTTCGCGTCCTCATGGCCTGGGATGTCCCCAAATTACGCTCGCATAACAGCTTAGTCAATTTTGTTTTTACCTTCAGCCGGTTCGCCCTTTCGCGTCCCACACGTCCCCATGGCCCGGATGTCCCTTTTCTGCTACGCAGACCGCTCCGGCAGCCTTTCGGCCGATTAGCGCCCCGACGTCCCAACTGCTCCAACCTGCTGCGAGGACTAGGACTTAGCCAATTTTCATGATTTTTTCTACCCCTAGCTTTTTTTTTGTAACTTTTTCACCTTTTTTAGAACTTTCTCTTTTCTTCTTGGACAAGAGAGTTAGAAAAGCCGAGGGGACCCCAGAAACATGATTTTTTGCCTTGAATCAATCTATCTTGCTCGGGACTGAAGAATTTAATGCATGTTATCAAAATTACCCGGGGGTGAATTTTGGATAACAATTTGGTGACTCAGCGGGGTCACCTGCCTGCTAGGTAGAAGATACCAGTTGCTGAAGTAGTCCATTGGGCATGGAGTCATCAAATATTCTATTTAGAACCCCAACTGACTTAGAATGTGTAAGGAGGAAGATGGAATATCACCTGATGGGAGCAAGGACTGCAAAACATTTCCATGGACAACAAGCTGTGCCAAAGCACTTAGGGAAAACAAAACTAACCTACAACAAAACAATGTGCACAAGCACTTGGAGGAATGAAAATCTAATCTAATATTTACAAGGTAGTGAATTTCCCTCTAGAAGAAATGCTTGAGATAGATTCCATTTACTGGAATTTATAGTTCTTCACCATCCAATGGGGCCAATTGGAAAGCATTGTTGTTCTTGCACTTCATGACCATGTATGGGCCACTCCAAATGGCATCAAATTTTGAATGCCTTCCCGGTTTTGCTCTATCCACATCCCATTTCAACACTAGATCTCCAACCTGAAAAGATCTATCCTTGGCCTTCCTATCAAAGGTATTTTTATCAAAGCTTGATCCTTTTCCATTGCTTGGGATGCCTGATTTCTGATCTCTTGCAGCTCCATCAACTCTGCATACCTCACCTCCATGGGCTCAAACTCTAGCAACTCCAGCTGCTTCATGAGTTCCAATGTTGGCAACTCAAGTGACATGGGCAAGATTGCTTCTCTTCCATAGACAAGTTTGAATGGAGAGTTACCTGTGGATCTCTTGGGAGTTATCCTATCAGCCCATAAGGCTGATTTCAATTTGGTATGCCAAGACCTCTGATTCTCGTCAAGAGTCCTCCTAATGATCCTCAACAAGTTCTTGTTTGTAGACTCGGCCTGACCATTACCTTGAGGGTAATAGTTTGATGAAGTGCTTAGGTAGATCCCGTTCTTGACAGCCCACTCAGTCACCTTAGATCCAATGAATACCAATGCATTATCAAAGATTATTGTAGCAAGTACACCAAATCTGGTTGTTATCCCCTCATAAAAGTCTAAGATGCTAGACTCATTTACCTCTTTGAGTGCTACTGCTTCTGTCCATCTGGTGAAGTAGTCCGTGGTTGTCAAAATCCATTTGTACCCTTGGCTTGAATTGGGATTAATGACTCCAATGAAGTCCAAACCCCATTGCATAAATGGCTGGTCAACTGAGATTGGATGTAATGGAAGGGCAGAAAGTCTCTCTTTTCCTATGAAGAATGCACAATTCTTACACCTCTTGATCCATGCATAGCAATCACTGAAGATTTTAGGCCAATAATAACTAGCCTTCATGATTTTTAGAGCTGTCACTCTTGGTGCAAAATGACCACCAGCTGGTCCACCATGAAACTCTTCCAACACCCTTTGAATCTGATTTGTGCTAATGCATCTCAGCAGCACTCCATTCACATCTTTCTTGAACAAAACTCCATCAACAATGGCATACGGGACAACCTACAATCTGAAGTGTCTCCTTTGGGTCTTGTTCATCTCCGGAGGGCATAGGCCTATGCCTAGGAAGTGTATAATACCTTGGGTCCAGCAAGGAGTGGGGGCAGCATTGTCTTCTTCTTGATTGCCACTTGGCTCATGGTTGTCCTGGACTATCAAAACAACCTCTTCTTCATTGCATACTTCTCTTTGCTTCCCAAAAACCAGCTGCTCACACAATCCTTTCCCTCTTACCAGCTTGGTGATCTTAATCTCAATGTCATACTCCATGACACAGGTGATCCAACCTGCCCTTTTGTCATTCAAATCCTTGTTGAGGAGGAAGTCCTTAACCCCAGCATGCGAGACCAACAACTGGACCTTGTTGTTTGAGACTAAATGCTTGAATTTCTTCAAGCTCCTGATTACTGCAAGTGCATGCTTCTCAATAAAAGAGTACCTCACCTCATAGTCATCTAGGCTCCGACTGAAGAAGGCAATTGGCTGCTCATCATTATCCTTGTTCTGTTGTACCAAAATGGCAGAAATAGTGTTATTACCTCCAAATGCATAGAGGATGAAATCCTTGGAGAAGTCCGGGTTGATGAGAGTTGGTGCTTGAGAGATGGCTTCTATGATTGCTTCAAAACTCTCCTTGCCTTCTCCTGTCGACTTGAAAGCCATGCTCTTCTTTAACATTTTGGTGATGGGCTTGACAAGGGCTACAAAATCTGGGACAAACCTCCGAACAAAGATTATCCTTCCCAAGAAACTCTGAAGGGCCTTCTTGTGGCTTGGCAATGGTAGTGCTCTTATGGCTTCAACCTCTCTCGGATCAATTGTTAATCCTTCTTTGGAGACAATATGGCCAAGGAGCTTTCCTTCATGTGCAAGAAAGATACACTTCTTAGGATTCAAAGACACTCCAAATCTCCTGCACCTCGTGAAGACTTGTCTCAAATGAGAGAGGTGGTTTGCTACATTTTTAGAAAAAACAGTGATATCATCAAGGTAAATCAGCACCACATTGTTAATCAAACCTTTGAATGCCATGTCCATTACCCTTTGGAAGGTAGAACAGCGTTGGACAACCCAAATGGCATTTTCCTGTATGCAAAAGTTCCCCATTTGGTTGTGAAGGCTGTCTTGAACTGGTCCTCTTCCTTCACCATAATCTGATTGTAGCCTGAGTAGCCATCAAGTAGTGAAAACCTCTCAGAGCTAGCCAAAACTTGCAAGATTTGCTCCATGGAAGGGAGTGGGTAATGGTCCTTCGAGAGAGGCTCTATTCAATTCTCTAAAGTCAACACACAATCTGATCTCTCCACTCTTCTTTCGATCGAACTAAGTTGGTAACCCAACTAGAATGCTTGATGGGGAATATGATCCTTGACTCAATCAGCTTGTCCAATTCCTTCCTCATGAGAGGCTCCATGTGTGGATTGACGGGCTTTGTTTCTACCCGAGCTTAGTATTTGGATCCAATTTGATGGTATGCTGAGCTAAGTTGGGGTTGAAACCTTTCAAGTCTTCATAGCTCCAAGCAAACACGCCAGTGGAACTCTTGACACACTGTATCAACTCATACCTTTCTTGCTCAGTTGTCATCCTTCCAATTTGCAATGGTTTGTTCTCTTCTACCAAGATGGATACTGAATCCTCTCTCTTGACCTAAATGTTTGCTTTTTCCTTTCTAAACTGATCATTAGGGTTAAAAATGGACTCCAAAGTGATAAGTCCCTTGGGCAGCTTGTTAGTTCTCAGCTGTACCACTTGGTCACCATAATGTTGTTCCAATATTTCTTGATTCTTGGCTGAGAACTCAGTTTCTTCTTGCAAGAAATGGATGATTTTCTATTCATTTACAAATACTTGCCAACCGACATTGTTATCCAACATCGAAGGCCTCACAATCACGTGGATGTTTGGTTGTACCTTGTCTTTTGAATGCTTTCCAAAATGTCAAAGGCTGCACCTACTACTACAAGCCTCGTCAAGCCAGCTTGATTCTCTTTCCTAGGAATGGATTTGATGCAAAACCCTCAAAATATTCCATGAGGTCCTACACACCCCTGTTCTCAGTAGCTTTGAGTAGATCATTCTTGGTAGCATGTTGTCCCTTGACCTGATTTACAATCAATTCACTATCCCCAAAGACTTGCAAGTTCTTTATTTTCTTCTTGATTGCCCAATGCATCCCTTGCACTAAGGCTTCATATTCAGCAGTGTTATTGGAGCATGCAAACTGAAATCTAAAAGCTGAATAGTAATTTATTCCTTGAGGTGAAACAAGCATAGCTCCACCTCCTGCACCTTGTCTACTCCTTGATCCATCAAAAAACAGCTGCCATACCTCATTGTCATCTTTGTGGTTTGGCTTGGTGATGCTAGGAATAGGCTGATTTTCTTTGTGTATGCAATAGACCCCTAGCTCAGATTCTTCTATTTCTTGGTAAGGATCAAAAGCATGCACCTTGCTTGCCCATTCATCAAGAGTTAGATCCGGGATGCTTCCAACCTTGGTGTCAGCCTCATCAGTGCTTGGGTGATCTTCTTGATCAAATGCTGAGCAATTGGCATTAATCTGACTTGGAGTGTAAGGCTCAATGTGAAAGTTTGCAATAGGTTCAAACTTGATTGTGGATTTGGTTCCATACCTCGCTCAACAGCATGTGTGACCAATCAGTAGACAAATATCCCCCAATCTTGGCTATGAAGTCCCTTGACAAGCATAGGGCAAAGAGTGGTGGAAGGTCTATGACTGATACATCTTGTAAAACAACAACATTTGGACATGCATGCAAGGTAAGACTCAAGTTTATAATCACTCCAACTGTTGCTATTGTTGTCCCATCCAACTGCACTACCCCTTTGGATGTTGTTTCATACTGGAGCCCTAGCTGATCAACTATTTGTTTAGGCATTACTGAGCTACTTGCCCCGGAGTCTATCATGCAATTGTGCACTAGCTGATTTCCAATGATCAATGAAACATAGAAAGGAGGGGGCTTCAACATTTTACCTTGCTGTCCTCCATGATTTCCCTCAGGCTGGGCAGCATTTGTAAGTACCTTCTCTTGCCTTTGGATCTATTGATTTGAAGTTGGCCAGTCCTTCATGGCAGCTTGCAGCAGATCTCTTTGGCCTGGGATAGATAGGGATTCCCACATTGATATATTAACATTTGTCTTCTTCATCTGATCAATGATACTGAATGGTGATGAAGGGTCCTTTGCTGTCCCTTGGTTTGCACATTCACTCCTTGCATGTGGGCAGCAACAACTAGTATTTGAGTTGGCCTAGGGGCTGTTCTTTGCTGGCCTTGTGCATTTACAACCAGATTTTGTTTGCCAACCACTTGTGGAACCATAGAAGATCGTGGATTGGTTGGGGCTAATGGTTGTTCTTCACCCAAATTCCTCCTTTTTGACCTTGTGTTGGCTGCAACACCTTGAGAAACTACTTGATTCATGCCACAAAAATCTTCTGCTTGCCAATTTACCAATGTGGTGTCATTTGGGGCTGATTGCTGTTGGAATGTTTCTTGTTGTTGGATGTTTCCTTGACTGCCCTCACCCTCCACACTAGTAGTTGTCACCATTAATGCTTGAGTCAAAGCACCATTGAAGCACATGGATTGATTATGAGGCTCATTGCATGGAAAACACCAATCATACTCCTGAGCAATGTTGTTTTGTGTTGGCACCAATGCCTTAGAGGTAGATATGGCATTGGGGTTATAGTGCTGAAATGGTCTATTGGCGGGAGGCCTTGATTGATTCATATTTGCAGCTTGATTAGGTGGTCTTTGTGGTTGGTATGGATGCCTGTTAGGCTGAGCTTAGGATTGATAAGGTCTAAAACCTGGGCCTCCGCTTTTGAGAATAACCAGCTCATTGCCTAGGTTTTGCAATTGCTTCATGAATTCTTGAAGCTCATTTGGGGCACTTGGAGATGAAGTGGAAGCTTCATTTGAACTCGATTTCTAGGAGTGGGAGAAGGAGCCAAGCTAGGTGCTTGATTGGTGTTTGGGCTCTCTAGACTTGGAAACAATGGCATGGGAGGTCTAGGGGCAAGTTTGCCAGCTTGGATCAAACAATTTTCAGCCCTAATGGCAATGCTATAAGCCATAGGGATAGTTATGCCTCCCATGGACTGAATCAACATAGAAATATCAAAATTTAGAGCTTTGAGATAGTAGAGAAAAGCACCTTCTATTGTTGGCCTGACTGCCACTGGAATTCTCTCCCAAGTCTTTTGAAATCTGAAGTTGAAATCGGTCACCGCTCATTGGGAGCTCTCTTGATGGTTGTCAATGCTCCAAAAGAGACAAGTTGTCTCCCTTCTCTCCAAATTGCTCATGAAGTGCTATACACAGCTGATTCCAATTTGTGATAGAACCAGCTCCAAGGCTTCTAAACCATTGCAATGCTTTCCCCTTGAATGAAGATGCCAATAACTTGACAGCCACTTGCATCTCATTGATTTCATGAATTGCACAAAGGTTAGCAATATCTTTAACATGGTCACCTGGAGTAGTCTGATTTTCTCCAGTGAAGTACGGAATGTTCTTCAAGGCTGCAATAGGAATTGGATGTTGTGCATTGAGGGCAAGTGGGCTGCTACCTGTGAAGTTGACATAGGGGTTGTTTTGTGCCATTCTAATTTGTCTTAAAACCCTTGTTGACTGAATGAAAGGCCTACCAAGTGGAGGAGTTGAGAGGGTTATGTTTAGTGGAGATGGAGACCTTTGAATCCTTCTTCCTCTTTACCTTCTTCTTGGAGATAATTAAATTTATTCAAACAACACTTCTTCTTCTCCAACTCTTGACCTTGTGGTGACTCTTCTCATGAGTTTTTAGGCCTGCACTGCTGAAACCAGTTGATTCTTCCCCTTGGAGTCGCCAGATATGCAAATAATAGATTTTTCAAGCAAGAAAATTGCAGCAGATGCACATCAACTTTGCTACAATAAAAATGAGACCTCTAGTGTCCCACCCGGCATGCCAAAACTGTTAGTGCAAAATCACAGCACCCCTGGATGCAAATCAAGGTTCTAAATGATGTCTTAGGCATCCAGTGTGATTGCACAACATGGAAACCTCTCTCCAAGTGTGGGACTTGTGAAACTGAGAGAGGAATCTCCAGATTAGAGGTTGGTTCCTCAAACTCCTTTGATTTAGATCTATATTTGCATAACTACAGAGGTTCAGATCCTAATCCTACTCTAAATTACAAGGAGACAGGGATAGAAATGCAAAAATTGAAACTAACTAAAGATGGTGATGCACCAAAAGGAGTGGTGAATATTTTTGTCATGCAAATAGACACAAACCAAAGATTGCAACATAAAACATACATAGCCTGATAAGATATAATTTAGGATCTGAAATGAAGAAAATAATACAAACAAAGGATTGAAACCCATTCACAAAGCTTGCATTACCATTTCCAATGTCAAAAACACTACATTACAACCTCAGAGAGGTAGAAAAGCTGTTACAATCTTTGAAGAGGTCTGATTCTTGCAACAATCACTTGCTGGAGGTGAAAGAAGAAGTTTTTGCTATGCCAAAAGTGTTCCCCTTTTAGAAATGAGCCAAATCTGGCTTTTACATTGCATGGGTCGAGCCCAGGAGAGAGAAAACATACAAAACGTGGGAGCCCATTCCTCATTGACTGCAAATGCATTAAATCAGCATGGAGGACCTTACAAACCCATACCCTATCATTTTTGACCAAATTGGAGGAGAATGCGACCCATCCTGCATTAAATTTGGTCGCTGAAAGGTCATTTCTACCCATGGACATGTACCAGAGCCATTTTTTAATTTTCTCTCTTGAAACTGAACCAAAATTCAAAATTGACCATGAAATCCTATAGATAATTTCATAAGCTTTCCAATGATATGAAGAACGTGCAAATCTGAGCTCTAGATCAAAAGATATGAAGGTCTGAAGTTTTAGGGCAAAACGGCCCAAAAAACGGGTGTTGGGCAAAAAAATTTAAATTTTGACCTTTTTGCATTTTTGAAAAAATTTAAAAAAATTCCGCGCTCCACCGGTCGGATGCCACATGTCAGGTGCTAGTTCACTGAGCAATTCTCTCTCCTCCACCTTTCCACGGGCTTTCCCTTGAAATTTTGACCTTTTCAACTCTTTGGAAAAAATTCATTTTTTCCCCCGTGCCCCGCCACTTGGGACACATGGCACGCTTTGGTTGGTTGACAGGGGCGTGGGGAAGACCTTTACTTTTTAGTTTTTTGGCTGAAGAAATATTGCAAAAACTTCAAAGTTCCCCCGAGCTCTACACTCCCCTGCTCCATTGGACACGCGTCCTCTTTTTATTGGCTCAGGCCAACGCTCTAACTCTTGACCTTTAAAACTTGCATCGAACACTTAGCCAAAATTCTGTTTCACTCCCCGCGCCGTGAACTCCCCAGCCCTTAGGACACGTGTCTTGTTCTAATTCATCCACGGGCCTGCTGGCTTTTCACGTCCCTCGCGTATTTTTGGCCCTAGTGTCCCAAACCGTCTGGGAAAAATTCCTCCAATCCCGATTCGGGCTTCCTTGTCCCTCTTTGAGGCGAAGACATGTGGCACGCTTTCATTGGCTCTCGGCTCTTCCAGCTTTCTCGTCCCATGCGTCCCTTTGTCCCAACTATCCCGGATGAAAGTTCCCTGCACCGCCAATCTGGGTGGTTCGCGTCCTTCTCGTCCTCATCTCATGACTGTGATGTCCTGCACTGCTTCGCATGCAGCTTAGTCAATTTTTCTTTTACCTTCGGCCGGTTCGCCCTTTCACGTCCCACGCATCCCCATGGCCCGGATGTCCCTTTGCTGCGCGGACCGCCTAGCGGCCTTTCGGCCGATTCGTGCCCCGACGTCCCAACTGTCCCAACTGCTGCGAGGACTAGGACTTAGCTGATTTTCATGATTTTTTCTGCCCCAAGCTTGTTTTTTGCAACTTTTTCACCCTTTTTTAGAACTTGCTCTTTTCTTCTTGGACAAGAGAGTTAGAAAAAAAAATCCGATGGGACCCCTGAAACATGATTTTTTACCTTGAAACAAACTATCTTGCTTGAGACCAAAGAATTTAATGCATGTTATCAAAATTACCCTGGGGGGTGAATTTTGGATAACAGTACCATCCGTTGTTCCAATCTTTCTTGATTCTTGGCTGAGAACTCAGCTTCTTCTTCAAGAAATGGATGATTTGTTGTTCATTTTCAAACACTTGCCAACCGACATTGTTATCTCGGCATTGAAGGCCTCACAATCACATGGATGTTTGGTAGTACCTTGTCTTGTTGAATGCTTTCCACATTATCAAAGGCTGCCCCCTCGCTGCAAGCCTGTCCAGTGACTTGATTCTCTTTCCTAGGAATGGATTTGATGCAAAAACCCTCAAAATATTCCATGAGGTCCCACACCTCGTTCTTGTAGCACCCGAGTAGATCATTCTTGGCAGCCCGCTGTCCCTTGACCTAATTTACAATCAATTCACCTTGTCCCCAAAGACTTGCAAGTTCTTTATTTTCTTCTTGATTTCCCAATGCATCCCCGCACTAAGGCTTCATATTCAGCAGGTGTTATTGGAGCATGCAAACTGAAATCTAAAAGTAGAATAGTACTTTTATTCCTTGAGGTGAAACAAACATAGCTCCACCTCCTGCACCTTGTCTACTCCTTGATCCATCAAAAAATAGCTGCCATACCTCATTGTCATCTTTGTGGTTTTGCTTGGTGATGCTAGGAATAGGCTGATTTTCTTCGTGTATGCAATAGACCCCTAGCTCGATTCTTCTATTTCTTGGTAAGGATCAAAAGAATTCACCTTGCTTACCCATTCATCAAGAGTTAGATCCAGGATGCTTCCAACCTTGGTTATCCCAGATGAAAGTTCCCTACACCGGCCGATCTGGGTGGTTCGCGTCCTTCGCGTCCTCATGGCCTAGATGTCCCAGCCTATTCTGCACAGCAATTAGTCAATTTTTCTTTTACCTTTGGCCGGTTCACCCTTTCGCGTCCCACGTGTCCCCACGTCCCGGATGTCCCTTTGCTGTGCGGACCGCCTGGCGGCCTTTCGGCCGATTCGTGCCCCGACGTCCCAACTATCCCAACTATGCGAGGACTAGGACTTAGCCGATTTTCATGATTTTTTCTGCCCCAAGCTTGTTTTTTGCAACTTTTTCACCCCTTTTTTAGAATTTGCTCTTTTCTTCTTTAACAGGAGAGTTAGAAAAAAAAAAGCCGAGGGGACCCTCAAACATGATTTTTCACCTTGAATTAATTTATCTTGCTCGGGACCAAATAATTTAATGCATGTTATCAAAATTACCCTAGGGGTGAATTTTGGATAACAGTCACCATATTGTTGTTCCAATCTTTCATGATTCTTGGCTAAGAACTCAGCTTCTTCTTGCAAGAAATGGATGATTTGCTAGTCATTTTCAAACACTTGCCAACTAACATTGTTATCTGGCACTGAAGGCCTCACAATCACGTGGATGTTTGGTTGTACCTTATCTTGTTGAATGCTTTCCACAATGTCAAAGGCTGCCCCTACTGCTGCAAGCCTCGTCAAGCCACTTGATTCTCTTTCCTAGGAATGGACTTGATGCAAAACCCTCAAAATCTTCCATGAGGTCCCACACCCGTACTTGTAGCACCCGAGTAGATCATTCTTGGCAGCCTGTTGTCCCTTGACCTGATTTACAATCAATTCACTTTGTCCCCAAAGACTTGCAAGTTATTTATTTTCTTCTTAATTTCCCAATGCATCCCTTGCACTAAGGCTTCATATTCAGTAGTGTTATTGGAGCATGCAAACTGAAATCTAAAAGCGGAATAGTACTTTATTCCTTGAGGTGAAACAAGCATAGCTCCACCTCCTGCACCTTGTCTACTCCTTGATCCATCAAAAATAGCTGCCATACCTCATTGTCATCTTTGTGGTTTGGCTTGGTGATGCTAGGAATAGGATTATTTTCTTCATGTATGAAATAGGCCCCTAGCTCAGATTCTTCTATTTCTTGGTAAGGATCAAAAGCATGCACCTTGCTTGCCCATTCATCAAGAGTTAGATCCGGGATGCTTCCAACCTTGGTGTCAGCCTCATCAGTGCTTGGGTGATCTTCTTGATCAAATGCTGAGCAATTGGCATTAATCTGACTTGGAGTGTAAGGCTCAATGTGAAAGTTTGCAATAGGTTCAGACCTGATTGTGGCTTTGGTTCCATACCTCATTCTAAACATAGCATGTGTGACCAATCAGCAGACAAATATCCCCCAATCTTGGCTGTGAAGTCCCTTGACAAGCATAGGGCAAAGAGTGGTGGAAGGTCTATGACTGATACATCTTGTAAAACAACAACATTTGGACATGCATGTAAGGTAAGACTCAAGTTTCTAATCACTCCAACTGTTGCTACTGCTGTCCCATCTAGCTACACTACCCCTTTGGATGTTGTTTCATACTGGAGCCCTAGCTGATCAGCTATTTTTTTAGGCATTACCGAGCTACTTTCCCTGGAGTCTATCATGCAAATGTGCACTAGCTGATTTCCAATGATCAATGAAACATAGAAAGGAGGGGGCTTCAACATTTTACCTTGTTTTCCTCCATGATTTCCCTCAGGCTGGGCAGCATTTATAAGTACCTTCTCTTTCCTTTGGATCTATTGATTTGAAGTTGGCCGATCCTTCATGGCAGCTTGCAATGCATCTCTTTGGCCCGGGATAGATAGGGATTCCCACATTGATATATTAACATTTGTTTTCTTCCTCTAATCAATGATATCTTGAATGGTGATGAAGGGTCCCTTTGCTGTCCCTTGGTTTACACATTCACTCCATGTGGGCAGCAACAACTGGTATTTGAGTTGGCCTAGGGGTTGTTCTTGGCTACCCTTGTGCATTTACAACCAGATTTTGTTTGCCAACCACTTGTGGAACCATAGAAGGTCGTGGATTGGTTGGGGCTAATGGTTGTTCTTCACCCAAATTCCTCGTTTTGACCTTGTTTTTGCTGCAACACCTTGAGAAACTCGCTTGATTCATGCCACGTAAATCTTCGCTTGCTAGTTTACCAATGTGGTGTCATTTGGGGCTGATTGTTGTTGGAATGTTTCTTGTTGTTGGTTTTTGCTTAACTACCCTCACCCTCCACACCAGTATTTTTCACCATTAATGCTTGATTCAAAGCACCATTGAAGCACATGGATTGGTTATGAGGCTCATTGCATGGAAAACACCAATCATACTCCTAAGCAATGTTGTTTTGTGTTGGCACCAATGCCGTAGAGGCAGATATGGCATTTGGATTATAGGACTGAAATGGTCTATTGGCAGGAGGCCTTGTTTGATTCATATTTGCAGTTGGATTAGGTGGTCTTTGTGGTTGGTATGGCTGCCTGTTAGGCTGAGCTTGGGGTTGATAAGAAGGTCTAAAACCTTGGGCTCTTGCCTTTTGAGAGTAACCAGGTCATTGCCTAGGTTTTGTAATTGCTTCATGACTTCTTGAAGCTCATTTGGGGCACTTGGAGATGAAGTGGAAGCTTCATTTGAACTCTGATTTCTAGGAGTGGGAGAAGGAGCCAAACTAGGTGCTTGATTGGTGTTTGGGCTCTCTAAACTTGGAAACAATGGCATGGGAGGTCTAGGGGCAAGTTTGCCAGCTTGGATCAAACAATTTTCAGCCCTAATGGCAATGCTATAAGCCATAGGGATAGTTATGCCTCCCATGGACTGAATCAACATAGAAATATCAAAATTTAGAGCTTTGAGATAGTAGAGAAAAGCACCTTCTATTGTTGGCCTGACTGCCACTGGAATTCTCTCCGAAGTCTTTTGAAATCTGAAGTTGAAATTGGTCAGCTGCTCATTGGGAGCTCTCTTGATGGTTGTCAGCTACTCCAAAAGAATCAAGTTGTCTCCCTTCTCTCCAAATTGCTCATGAAGTGCTATACATAGCTGATTCCAATTTGTGATAGAACCAACTCCAAGGCTTCTAAACCATTGCAATGCTTTCCCCTTAAATGAAGATGCCAATAACTTGATGTACCACTTGCATCTCATTGATTTCATGAATTGCACAAAGGTTAGCAATATATTTAACATGATCACTGGAGTAGTCCGATTTTCTCGGTGAAGTACGGAATGTTCTTCAAGGCTGCAATAGGAATTGGATGTTGTGAATTGAGGGAAAGTGGGATGTTGCTGTGAAGTTGACATAGGGGTTGTTTTGTACCATTCTAATTGCTCTTAAAACCCTTGTTGACTTAATGAAAGGCCTACCAAGTGGAGGAGTTGAGAGGGTTATGTTTAGTGGAGATGGAGACCTTTGAATCCTTCTTCCTCTTTGCCTTCTTCTTGGAGATAATTAAAGGTATTCAAACAACACTTCTTCTTCTCCAACTCTTGACCTTGTGGTGACTCTTCTCATGAGCTTTCAGGCCTGCACTGCTGAAACCAATTGATTCTTCCCCTTGGAGTCGCCAGATATGCAAATAATAGCTTTTTCCAAGCAAGAAAATTGCAGCAGATGCACATCAACTTTGCTGCAATAAAAATGAGACCTCTAGTGTCCCACCGGGTGTGCCAAAACTGTTAGTGAAAATCACAAGTACCCGGATGAAAATCAAGGTCCTAAATGATGTCTTAGGCATCTAGTGTGATTGCACAACATGGAAACCTCTCTCCAAGTGTGGGACTTGTGGCGAGAAAGGAATCTCTAGATTAGAGGTTGGTTCCTCAAAATCCTTGGATTTAGATGTATATTTGCATAACTACAGATGTTCGAGATCCTAATCCTACTCTAAATTGCAAGGAGACAGGATAGAAATGCAAAAATTGAAACTAACTAAAGATGGTGATGCACCAAAAGGAGTGGTGAATATTTTTGTCATGCAAATAGACACAAACCAAAGATTGCAACATAAAACATACACTCGGCTAATGAGATATAATTTAGGATCTCGAAATGAAGCAAATAATACAAACAAAGGATGAAACCCATTCACAAAGCTTGCATTATCATTTCCAATGTCAAAACCACTGCATTACAACCTTAGAGAGGTAGAAAAGCTGTTATAATCTTTGAAGAGGTCTGATTCTTACAACAATCACTTGCTAGAGGTGAAAGAAGAAGTTTTTTCTATGCCAAAAAGTGTTCCCCTTTTAGAAATGAGCCAAATCTGGCTTTTACATATCATGGGTCGAGCCCAGGAGAGAGAAAACATACAAAATGTGGGAGCCCATTCCTCATTGACTACAAATGCATTAAATCAGCATGGAGGACCTTACATACCCATACCCTATCAGTTTTGACCAAATTGGAGGAGAATGCGACCCATCTTGCATTAAATTTGGTCACTGAAAGGTCATTTCTACCCATGGACACGTACCAGAGCCATTTTTTAATTTTCTCTCTTGAAACTAAACCAAAATTCAAAATTGATCATGAAATCTTGTAGATAATTTCATAAGCTTTCCAATGATATGAAGAACGTGCAAATCCAAGCTCTGGATCAAAAGATATGAAGGTCTGAAGTTTTAGGGCAAAACGGCCCAAAAAATGGGTGTCGGGCAAATTATTTTAAATTTTGACCTTTTTGCATTTTTGAAAAAAATTTAAAAAAAATTCTCTGCTCCACCGGTCGGATGCCACGTGTCAGGGTCTGGTTTGCTAAGCAATTCTCTCTCCTCCACCTTTCCGCGGGCTTTCCTTGAAATATTGACCTTTTCAACTCTTTGGAAAAAATTTCATTTTTTCCCCCGTGCCTCGCCACTTGGGACACGTGGTACGCTTTGGTTGGTTGACAGGGGTGGGAAGACCTTTTCTTTTTAGTTTTTGGCCAAAGAACTTTTGCATAAAACTTCAAAGTTCCCCCGAGCTCCGCACTTCCCTGCTCCATTGGACACGCGTCCTCTTTTTATTGGCTCGGGCCAACGCTCCAACTCGCTCCCTTTAAAACTTGCATCGAACACTTAGCCAAAATTTTGTTTCGCTCCCCACGCCGTGAACTCCCGGCCCTTAGGACACGTGTCCTATTCTGATTCGTCTCACGGGCCTGCCTGGCTTTTCACGTCCCTCACGTATTTTCAGCCTGGGTGTCCCAAACCATCTGGGACAAATTCCTCCGATCCGCCCGATTCGGGCTTCCCTGTCCCTCTTTGAGGCGAAGACACATGGCATGCTTTCATTGGCTCTTGGCTCTTTTAGCTTTCCGCATCCCACGCGTCCCTTTGTCCCAACTATCCGGATGAAAGTTCCCTACACCGGCCGATCCAGCGGTTCACGTCCTTCGCGTCCTCACGGCCCAGATGTCCCAGCCTATTCTGCATGCAGTTAGTCAATTTTGTTTTTACCTTCAGCCGGTTCACCCTTTCGTGTCCCGTGCGTCCCCACGGCCCGGATGTCCCTTTGCTGCGCGGACCGCCTGGTGGCCTTTCGGCCGATTCGTGCCCCGACATCCCAACTGTCCCAACTGCTGCGAGGACTAGGACTTAGCCAATTTTCATGATTTTTTCTACCCCAAGCTTGTTTTTTTACAACTTTTTCACCCTTTTTTAGAACTTGCTCTTTTCTCCTTGGACAGGAGAGTTAGAAAAAAGTTGAGGGGACCCCAGAAACATGATTTTTTACCTTGAATCAATCTATCTTGCTTGGGACCGAAGAATTTAACGCATGTTATCAAAATTACCCTAGGGGTGAATTTTGGATAACAGTATCCCATATGTCATACATGTATCATACACATGGCTTCTCGGTCCCAAAAGGTAAAAGGCTAATTTAAAACTAGCAGATATGATTTTATCCTAGTTTGTACATGTGTAAGGCCCAAATTCAAAGGCTAATTAATTCAAAGAAGTAACATTCCTTGAGGTGTAAAAATATCAAGTCGTGTATTATGTGCCATTAATATGGAACACACCATTTTATATGAAGGATTTCCTAAATTATAAGAACACTATGTTAACCAAGGAAATTCATTTGATCCTTCAAGTTGCAAGATTTCTGTGAAATTTTAACCCGGTTTTCACCCTTTTTCAAGAAATTTATTTTGAGGAATCCATTATAGCCTTTGCAAGTTGTTGATCTTCAACCATGATGGGAGAACCAGGACCTTCTAACATGGATGTTTTTTTGTATTCATATTCATACACCAAGGTGATGTGGTATATTGTGTTTGACTTACTTTTCTTGACCATGAATTCCAAGATTATTCGGTCATTTTCTAAACCATTCAAAGGAGAGACCCGACACAAACATCATAGATAAAGCAAGGATATTGGCTGACCAAACACAAAGGGTCAATGACATTAGGGAATTAAAAATCATATACTCCATCTAATTACAACCAAATCTAAGGTATTCCTATGTCCATAATTTCTCTCCTTTCTTCTTATTCATGTTAAGGAAAG
The DNA here is from genome assembly GCA_018340775.1 of Taxus wallichiana var. yunnanensis. Lineage (NCBI taxonomy): Eukaryota > Viridiplantae > Streptophyta > Pinopsida > Cupressales > Taxaceae > Taxus > Taxus wallichiana. Next base: position 202,722,934 of record CM031242.1, on the reverse strand, counting down.
TAATTGGGCTCTACTTTCCCAATTTGAAACAAATTTGATAGTTTATTTTTTAGATATGCCTTAAATCCTATTATAAATTACTTGACTTTGACACTTTTTATAATTCAATCACAATTTAATCTTGGATGACCACATAGCAAACTAGAAGTATTTTACAAATTTGGGCCAATGACCCAATTGATAATATGGATAATCCTCATCTAAATGACATCATTATCCAAATATTCAATCCTAGAGTTCATATTGGCATAAAACTAATGAATATGTTATATGGAAACCCCTCCATTATTAAGCTTTATGTATCTTGGCTTCTCCTACTTACAATAATTATAGATGACCACAAAATTCCTTCTCTAGGACAGGTGGTTACATCTAATCTAATCTCCCAAAGATATTCCTTTTTTATCATAAGAAGTGATTCCTTATGGCTTCCTATCTATTGGATACATTTTGTGGAGTCCTCCAATTTATTGAATTTTTTTACCCATGGTCTCATCATGCCTATTGGAATTAAATGATCTTTACTTAAACCTGTATGTTCATATATTCATGGTCCATATTAAATATATGTACACCTCCTTTTACCCCACACTTTACAAATAAATGCATGAGACACCAATGGGTATAATTTCTAAAAGTGTGATTAAATCAATCAAAAAATGGGGGTTTCTTTATTTTATCTTGAGTATATAGTATTCATTTTTGAGGGGCTACATACACGGCCATTAAAAATTCGTTACTATGTTCCGATAAGTTATTTGAGTAGAAAATTTCCTACAAAACCTATAATGGCATAGTGGGTAAATACAACAAAAAAAATCTTAGGCCTCACCCTTCTTTATCAATTATAATGGGATGTATGGAATTCAAGATATGGTAAAATATTAGAATGGCTTCTTCCCACTACAACTCCTTCACTCTACCCAAACACCCCTTGAGACAATATGATCTAAGGAAGAGAGTGGCAAAGCATTTAGATTTACTCAATAGGAAAATTGAAGTAGCATATACCCATGATGTTGATGTTAATGAATGGGTTTTAATCACCTAAAAAAATGACAACCTTATCCAATAAAACATTAAGACAATAAGGGAAATTCCTCCTCTAAGAGGAAAAATTAAAATATAATTCACAAGGAGAGGAGAAAAATGTATATATAGAGCCTCCGAGACAATCCTTAGGCATGGCTTCCCCAACTCCTCCAAGACCAATAAGAACATGAAATATCCTAAAGGTCCAAGAGGTCATTACTTAACCAAATAAAGGAATTTCCTTAGTAGCATATGATTTATCTTCCTCAGATGATGAAGCTACACAAATGGATACATAAACACTTCCCCAAATAGAGCAAGCACGAGCTGAGCTAGTTCAAATAACCCCTACAAGTGTTCCTCTAATAAAGCCTCAACAAGACTAGGTTGAGAAAGAAATGATCACCCATAGGGATCAACTAAATTTGCTAGCTCAAGAAGATTTCTTGATAAACATTGAGTACAATCCTAAAATAGGTACTTTGAGAAGGGTGACAAGGAAGAGGATGTCTACATAACAGGACATCATTTGACATGAAAGATATGAAGACATCTTCTACCTCAAAAATAAAAATAATGCCAAGGGTTATCAAGTATCATGATATGAGGATCCAATATCCTACATAAAGGCCTCAACATAATTGGTAGTAGAATTAGTGAGAGGAATGCAAGACAGAAACAAGGAGGTAGAAACTTAGGCCAAAACCATTGTCCATGAGGGTATTTCCTCATATGTATAAAAATCCCTACTCATCCTATATGATGTGTTCAAGGAAATAATTGATGCCAAAAATAAATAAAAATATTTCTCAAATAATACAAATGTATTCATTTAAATAATGAACATGATGTAGAGGATGTTAAGAGTCATGACACGGGTTATTAAAGAACGAATATGTAAGAATCCTACTATAGTTACCATAAAAGAAATTGGTATATGTCATACATATTTCAGTTATACAAATCATTCCTTTAAGAAGTGGGATGAATAAAATAATGTACTTCCTCTTGAAGAAAAATTCAACTTTTTCAAAGGAAAATATCATAGGGGTCCTCAAGGAAAACAAGGAGTTAGTATCAATGGTTGAATTTGTAGGATTATTCAACCAATTATAAGAATTTTTTAATGGAATATATCAGATTCTAATGAAGGAGAGGCAACCCAAGTCATTGAGATTGTTTCTCAATCTCGAGATAAGGTCTAAAAGATAGATACCTTGAAGGAGATCACAGGAAATTTCATATCTTTACTCAAGAGCCTCTTTGGATAAGGCTCTTAAACTCTTTAGGAAGGCCATTATCGATCTTAAAATTTTTGATAAAGACTAAAGAATCTAAATGGAATATTTTATTTCCATAGGAAAGAGGCCAAATCTAGGTGATCCATCTCAAAAAGGGCCAACTCTAGGTAATCCAACCCAAGAAGAACCCACACAAGCGGGCCCGGTTCAAAAGGGGTCGTGGTAAAATAAGAACACAATCAATGAGAATATTTTTTCTCCTACTATAATTTTGGAATCACTCCCATTATAATCATCATAATAATAACATTTAGTATATTTTATGAAAGGCCAACCACCATTTTAATTATGTAATAATTTTTGGGAAAGAGTGGTGAATTGAGACCCCCAAATTGTATAAATATGTCTACTCCCAATATAAAATATTAGGAATGTCATTTTGATAAATGAATGTGAGCCATTTTAAATATTATCTCATGTAAGTTGGTATTTTATAATTTACATTTTCCCATCTCTATCTTAGAAATTATGTGTTCATGATCTTTATTATTTGATGTATTAGAGATTAACTTTCCTTCACTAATTTATTTGAATTGTACATTTGCAAGTTTATATTTAACTATTATAGCTTTCTACAAGTTAATTTTATCATTTAAATGTGCATTCAGTAATTGATATGATAAATTTTATTCATCAGTTCATTTAGTTTTGATCCCTTTAAATACATGTATCATTATCATTAAAATTTCAGTGATAACTGATTTTTATATTGTTATTTTAACAAGGAAAGCATGTTATTTAGAGAATCACACATTAAACATCTCAAATGCATTTATCTTAGTATATTTATTTTCTCTCTACCTTTTCTTTTCGCTTTTGGTTTTTTTGAGAATTATCCTTAGATTAATTTAGTTTTAGAAGCCTTCATAGATAAATTAGGTGAAGGAATTGTAGGATTGGTGCTATAATGACTAATAACATAGTAACACAACCTTATTATTGGTTTAAATTATCAATACCATGCAAATCATGCATTTAATAACACCTTAAGTGATCCTAAAATGAGTAAGATGTAGGATCTAGTCAATTCTCCTCATTGTTGTGTCATTTTGGTGCATCATCACTATATAAGTAGATGCAAAGCCCATAATCACCATTGTACAGTTGGTTACAAAAAAATGAATTAACCGCACAACCAAAAGGTGTAGAACGGTTACATCAACACAAGGAATTGTATAAAAACAAGGAATAGGATGCAATCTTAGATGAAACATAAAGTATTACACAACAATATATAGAGGCACAATTGCAAAGATTAGAAGCTATAAAATCACAAGAGGAGTGGGAAGAGATGGAGCACAAGGAGTAGGAATAGGACTAAGGAAATAATGGAGTGGATCAGGCCAAGGCACATGATCCTATTAAAGTAAGAAAGATACAAGAATAAGATGAGAAGAGGAAACAAGAAGAGAACTAAAAATTAGAAGTTAAAGAAAATGCCAAGAAGGAAGTAAAGGAGAAGGAAAAATAATAAGAAGAGAGAAGAAAGAGAAAGTAAGAGTAAAGAAAACAAGAAGAGGAAGACAATTGGAAATAAAAAGAGGAGAAGATAGAATTACAAAGAGTTGAAGCAATCAAACAATTTCATGCCAAAAGGACAAGGAGATACAACACACTATGGAGATAGTGTGAAAGCACAAGTAGAATATCATAAATTCATAGAGAAGATAAAATACACTATGCAAACAACAAAAAATCCCATAACACAAATAGACACTTCTCAATATCAAATGCAAACATTATAAATGACCCCAAAAGTAGGAACCTCCACCGTAGAGCATTTACCTAGAGAAGAAACTAAAGAAGGGGATATACAAATGTATGGGGGGTAGTACAATCAATTGCACCAATACGAAGATGTAATTTAATCTTACCTTCATCCCATGTTTGTAATATATTTCCCCAACTCACCTATACAAGTGTGTAACCTACAATGTTACTGAGACCTCAGTTAGCACAATCAAGGTTTATTTTGAGCCCTTATCATTGCAAACAAATATTGAAGTAATGTGCTCACTATAAGAAAACATTAGGGCATCCATGCTACAAATTTCTCAACAAAAATTAAATTTATAATAGGTACTATGTAATCTAAAAGTGTAGGTCTACTATAGTTGTCCATAACTTTTCATTGATGCCATATGTAAAAAATTAATGAGTGAGTAGTTTTAGTAAACTATGTTGGTAGGAAAGATAGTGGACAATTAGAATGATATTGAGGTGGAAAAGAAAATAAATGAGCAAGTATCCAATGGCAAAAATGAATTCAAAAATGAGCAAGTATCCAATGGCAAAAATGAATTCAAATATGTAGTGTTAATACTAAAACATTATATTATTATGCTATAACAAGCTAAAGGCCAAGATAACACTTGACATTAAAACTTTTGGATTGGAACATGTACTTGCAAGCTAATATGGAAAACAATATAAACATAAGAAGTATAATGCAAGCTGAAATTCTAACAGGAAAAATTGACCAATAAATAGATAATGCATTATATACATTCTTTTAAGTTGAGATAATGTTAGTAAGAGAATTCGAGAATGGGAACACAATGCAATTTGAAATACATTAATAGGGGTCCACGCACAATAAATGTAGGATAGGTTGGAAACATTGATTTAGGAAATCTAAAGAATCATTCCTTTTAATGATAAAATTGCCAACAACAAAAAGAATGAATTATATGAATTCATGCAAGAATTTTTGTAATTACAAATATAATTTAGGAGATTAAATGAAGCATTTGAAAATTGGAATACATATAAGGTATACCTAGAAGTAATTCTACCGACTATTAAGGAAATGAAGAACACACTAACTTTATTCTCCACACATAATTCTCTACAAAATCAAGGTAGTGTGAATAATGCCACCTCCACCGTTCATCCCTTGTAGTCATATGGAACAGATAGAGCAACCCAAACAGCTAGGAAATAATCATGAGGAGAAGAAGTACCACAATTTTGTGGCAAGTAATATAAATTTTGATCAAAGTATAGAATGAAAAATTCTTATTAATATTTTTAAGGATGCTCCAATAGATTTAAAACCCACAAGAGAGGTATATCAAGGAATTTCCACATGTTGAAAACTTGCAAATGGTGGTTTGTTAAAAATTATACTTAATCAAAAACCTGAAATAATGGTTAAGTATGCATAGAGGATGAAAACCAGTAAATGACATCCTTTGTGCCAACTCTATAGATTTTCACATAACACAATGCAATATGCATTCATCCTTTTAAAATAGATAACAAAGGAAACTTTCGAGATCATTAAAGTAACTTTTTTTTTTGGCATGAGAAAACTATGTAAATCTGAGAAAGTTTTATATTGTAAAATGAATTAGAAAGATGACATAGATATAATTTGTATGTTTGCACAAAAAAATTGTATAAGAATTTTCATATAAAATAAATTTTATAATGAATATCGTCATCTAAGGATATATAGATAATAAGATAAGCCTCTTGATGTACATGAATAAGTGTAAAGGACTTATAACGCAACATTCATGTTGCTTTCTATAAAACTATGTAAGCACATTACATAAAAGGTTGATCTTGGATCCTAATAGCAAGTTATGTTAGGTTTTTTCCATTTTATGTGTTCATATTGAGCTTTGAGTAGTTCTAGTTGTGATATGTTTTCCTCTTCTCTATCTCTTCTTGTTAATTCATGTGGATTTAAGATATTGTGTAAACTAATGAAATTAGCCTAATTCTAAGATAAATGTGAATTATCATATACTACAACATATTACATGTCTTGAATCCCTATTCCAAGAACCTTTTCTAACACATATACAATCAAATTTTCTATAAAATGTACTTTTCTTTTGTTTAAGAGAACAATACTTATTATTATAAAACTTCAAATGGAAAAACAAAAATCATTGTACATCGACTCAAGTGTCATTTTTTTAGTTGTGTTTTATTTTCATTACCTACACAAGTGGGATATCATATTATACTTTTTTAGTTATTAAAATGTAATTTTTACATGTTTTCAAAAACTTGCATTGTAAAAGCAATTATATCACACTATTTATAAATTTCCACCTATTTTCAGCTAGGGGATTCTATATTTAAGTGTAATATAGAATGTGTGTGGTGGTAAGGCACAATTCGGTACCTATTGTCTCTTATGTTCTCCTTATTTTTGTGGGTATTCTCATTTCCTTATGTGTGTTGTATTTTATCTTACAAAATGGTTGAATATAAGTCAATAGATCTCTTAACTCTACATAATTATTACACATGGAAACAAAAATTGAAACAATTGTTGTTAGCTAAGGGTTTTTGATCGAAAATGGTACTAAGTTTTTTTCACTGTAATTTTAAAATTTCAGATTCTTAGCTTTAGACAATTGATTAAGAGTATCCAAACCATTTTTGGGTGTTATTGAAAACCCAATACTTCAAATTCTTCCAAACAATCAATTATCTTAATTTTCCAACTTAAGCGATTAAACTGAATCTATTACAAATCCATAGGAAATAATCACAGTTTATTTTATGATGAACTCAAACTGAATTCTTCATTCTAATTTTTGATAAATGTATCCAATTATCTAATGTGGGTTATGGATACTAAGATTTTTCATTTAATCCAATTAACCAGTTGTGTGATTTCTTTATCAATTAATCAAATAAATTATGTTAAATTTTCTATCCGATCAAAAGCTTCCAAAAGCGCAAATAAACACCACAAACTAGATTAATAATGGATTTCACCTTAAGGCTACGTCTCCAAATTCTGGAAATGAGAATTAATCTATTAAACATCTAATGAAGTAAAATAACCCTTCAATAATGACAAATAGATCAAAAACCTACAAATGAGTTGATCAAAGACATTAGAAACTCTGCAATTTACCAGAAATTGTTCCCAAAATGATCCATGGCTCCTATAATGCTTCCACAGTGTGATCCCCTTGCAAATGCGACTGAAAAATTCCTACAACTAGATATTTATAAACACTACATGAAAACAAATTACATTTCTGTAAATATCATGAAAATTTAGAAAACTTACCCTTTTACTCCATGGCCTGGTTTGGACAGAAGTGATTGGAAAATTCAGATCTCTCTCTTGGTTCCTCATGCCTCGCTCTATCCAAATAAGATGGAAAATCACATACAGAGGAAAATATATAGCACTTCATGTAACATAAATAATTTTTTTGGAAATATCTCATAATTTTAAACAAGTTTTCTTTTTACACCAAGTTGAAATTCGGCTTCTAGGTGCCTCAAATTATTAGTTGATTTGAAAACTACCTCTTATGCTCCTTAACATAGCCATGCCTTAGAGCTCTTTAAATACAAGTGAGATCATTGTTTACTCCGTCCATACACTTGGGAAAATTAGTCGGTAGGTTGGTCTTATTGTGAGGAGGTTGTGAGTTCGAGTCACCTATCTACCATTTTGGTTGTCGCTTTGTGTTTAACCATTGTGGGTTATATCCCACATTTTTGGCATGGAAGAGGGGATTTGCATTCAAAATGTGCTCACTTTCCCTAACCCCATGTGGCTTGGGCCACATACTAGATTTTTCCACCTGTTGAATGTGTTGGATGGTTAGTTACATGGCCAATGAGGTGTGTAGCAAGCTATTGGATTTGCTCGATCCACCATGTATGTGCCGAGTTAAATGGGATAAGCCCAATGTTGGGTTACATTTTGTTTAAATTTGGTGTGTTGAACATTGAATTGCCCAAGGAATATGGTGAATTCGGTCAGAGATATAACCAAGATTCCCAAACAATTAACAATGTTGAATTGGATAATATAAATATCCCGAACAATGAGGCTTCGACCAATATAGAAAATCGATCCAAATATATAAATAGCTTGGTTGAGCCAATTATCAACCTAAAATGCATAATTAGAATCTTGCATAAACTCATAGTGCAAGATTGAACTCGAAATAAAAAATTGAGCTCATTTAGCACAAGGTGGCAAGCCACATGGTTGGTTGAGGGCCCACCATGTTGGAAAATAATATGAAGCTCTCATGGCGGTTAGGATCCCTTCCATTACAAAATTTGAGCCTCTTGTTCCATCAAACCACAATGTGAGTTGAATACTGGAGGCCGAAACCATATCGAACAACCTTTTTCCTTCTTTCTCCTTTCCATGTGTCACGTCCGGATTGGACTATTGACCAAGGTTGACCCATTTAAGACCTTAAATTTGAACAGGAATAGAGTCTACATACAGACTTTGTTTTGAAGTTCAGCATACCATCGGAAAGGTCTCTAGAATCCCTTTAGCATGTTCTAATCTTAGGGAGTTTAGGGAAAATCTGCATAGTGAAAAATCTTTCGGATCATTTTTGGTCTACAATGAAAGGTACATTACTAAATTTTTAAAAGGAATATGAAAAACTTGTGTATGAAAAAAATGAGATAAAGCCATGGGGTGCATTGGCATATATGTTTATGATAGCTTGCTTCACATCATGAATTATAAAATTCCAAAAGAATATTGGGACAAATTTGGGAAGGTTAGTGGATTAGATATTTATAGATGGAGGTAGAATTTTCCTCACTTTTACCAAGTGAATTTCCATCTATATAAGACTTTCTTTCCAATTTCAAGTCCAATCTCTCATAGTTATCAGCTTGTGGTAGGACTAAGAAGGATGAAGAGTGTTCTTTTCTTATTTTCCATAATGGATGCCTTAGGTTATGCCTTTAAGATTCCTTCTTTTGAGACATTTTATGAGTATCCCACTAGGGAACAATCAATACTTTCTCAACTTGATGTTATCTCTAGTTTAAAGGAACTTACATCCAACACTCCTAAGAGAAAATTTAAGAAAAATAAAAATACAAAACCTAATGACTAGATACAATCAACTTAACCTTCTGTTGACATTTTTATTACTCGTGTGAGAGGTCAACTCAAAAAATTGTTTCTCATATTGGAAGGGGTTGTTTTATAGTGATTTAACTAAAGGGAGAAGGGTTTGAATTGTTGTTGTGTTTGTTTCATAATGTCAATCTTCCTCCTAAGATGTCTTTCTATGCATCATCTCTGTCATGGTCATACATCATCCCCTCAAGAATTGATGCAAGACCTTGACACAGTAAAAGAAAGACAAAAAGGATAAATATGGATATCCCAAAGTGAACAAAGGGACAATCTATTTCAGAAAAATTGAAGTAGGTTCCTTCTTTTCTTTTATTCATAGTTTCATATTTAATTAAGGTACTTTTGATTCATCAATTATGATTAAGTAAAATTTCTTAGTGTGTTTGATTTGCAAAGAATTCATTTAACATCATGTTAATGAAAAATAAATGTAAAAGGAAGTATTTATAGCTCATCATAATAGGATATTTTCATTTATTTCACAATTTAAAAGTACAATGGACCCACACATGTCATGGGGTATAACTCTAAAAATTTAGTACAAGAAAATAGACTACATATATAGAAAGCTATGAATAAAAGAGAAGGGAAAATCCATCATTGTATGTTTTAGATGTATTTTCCTATAGTCTTCACTACCACTCTCTCTTCCCGATCTCCTTTCCATCCTCAAAACTACCTAAAAAATAATGTCATATTGTTAGAGCTCTGGATTTTCCATTCTATTGTATTCATAATTTTAGAAAATAATACTTTCTTAAGATGTACTCAAAAATCAGAAAGTACATAAAGATATACAAGAACAGAACATCATAATTCAGTTTCATATCACAAGAATAAATCAATAATGACAAAATGAAAATAAAGGCCTGTGGTCTTCACTTTTCTAACTATTTTTCCTAGTGTGCGATACAAAAGAAGGTACATGTTACTTGTGTTTAAGCCACGATTGTATAAAAAGTAAGAAAGGAACACATGATGAACATAGTCGTAAAATGATTCTTGATCGGGAAAATCATTATTCAAGGAGGCAAGTATAGTTGTGAATTAAGTTGAATTTGGCTTTGGCATATGAACATGATATTTCAGTCATCTTACAACTCGGACTAAGAGTAATGAATTGGAAACCATATAGAGTATAATTATGCGATAAAAGAAACTATAATTTATTTTCCAAATTCAAATCCTCGAGTACAAAAAGTAATAAAAAGTACAACCATGGGAAATACTATCATGTCCATGTAACAATACATATTTATGTGTAAGTAAAGGATAAATTTTTACAATGTTTATTCACTTTTCATACATTTACAAGCTAAGAATGACTTATGCACATTCATCTTATGGACCAAATGTCTCAACATAAGGCTGGAATGGATCCTTTTAGATTAACTCAAGCTCTAGAAAATATTCATGAAAGGAGAGTACAAATTAATGAAAATAGTTACAAACCTTTAAGTACACATTCCTAGATATAGTGAAGTATATATTTTCAAAGTGAAGAAAGCATATTTTTAGGTTTACAAATTTTACCATCAGGTATGGAGGGTAGAGTAACATGTCTCAAAGCATATTATTGCATCATGCTCACAAAACAGGGGATAAAATTCTACGAAAAAAGGTACAGTTGCATTGATAAAATATGTCAAGACAACAAACATCTCTACTTCAATAACTCCTCAAGGCGATGTCAAGATTCAACCAGAAATATTAAAAGTATCTTACTCCTAACATAGAGTTCAAGATGCATGGAATTAGGCCATATATTTCATCAATGCAACAATAATGTTCAAGTAATGGTGGCTTACACTTTTGAGAAAGTTTGTAGCCTTATATATGTTTAACCATTGCAAAATGCAAAAGGCCATTTAACATATAAGAGAAAGTGCAAGTGATAGCTATCAAATTTGCATCGAGAACTAATAAATGAAGCATATTGTTTTTAAGTCTATACAAAATCCAATCATGGGAATTGCTTAGCCAAGTAGCAAGGTTATTCTTTTCCTCTATAAATGATATTGTTTTGAAAAGCATGAACAAAGGGTATGGATTAAAACATGCTTTGTAGTGAGCATATTTATATGAATCAAGCCACATGAAAGCCCCATCTCAAAACACAATAACCATTTGAAAAAGTGAAATACAACAAAACCCACTTTATGGATGAGTTAGCATAAGATACATTGACTTCCAAATTTCTCAAGAACTAGAAAACCAAGTCAATTAAAGCTCGCAGAACTATGGAACTAGGGGAAAATGGTAGCACCCATATTTTGGGGAAAATGCAATAAATAGATACTAAGAAAATAGTTTCCAGAAAATAAAGGAAATAAAAAGAAAGGTTGGGTCAGAAATAATTTACCAAAGTGGCTGAAAGTTTGATCTATTAAAGATGATTTTACAGGAAAACAGTGAGCTCTGATTCAAACAACAACTACAAATACAAATATTATGTCAACCCAACAGAAAAACAAATACCCAATATTGATGCATAGCCCACAAAATATGGTATGGGGTTTGAAAGTACGTCACTACAACAAATCCAGTTAAGCTGAATAAATAGCTCAAAAGAATGAAACCCCATGAGAAGTCCTCTAGAAAGGTCAATAAAGTAAGGTTTTCTTTAATAAGTAGAATAAATGGTGAGTTATTACAGGAAAACTAAGCTCTAAAAAAAAGGAATCAATAAAACCCATAAAAATCAACGTAACAACTTCATCTTAGTAGTAAAAGGAGCTCTACAAGAAAAAAATGTGCATACCTTTTTGCATATCCAAAACTAGAGCTTGAAAGAAAAATAATGGCAGCCACAAGTGTTTATATGTAAAGTCCAGAAAACCCTTAAATCATTAAAACACCCAAATGGAGTGTCAAACCAGAATAAATAGTGAATCATCTCATACATTCATAGAAAAGGAAACTTTTGAGGTGAGAACGAACCCAAAATGCAAAAATAGAAGCTCCAAACCATAGAAATGGCTTCCTGATGCAAATTTTGGCATTATTTTCCCTCACCTCTTGAAGCTTCCATGAGAAGAAAAATTAAATATGAAAACTTTTAGAGTTTTATCCCTAATATTCCTTGACCAAGGTCTAACCTAGAGTCATTTTATTTTAACTTGAGGTTAATCATTTGCACCAATGATAGGGTTTATTATTGTTTGTAATGATGCATGTGGGAAAAGTATTATTAGCCCCTAGGTCAAAGATAAGAAGCTAACAAAGTCATTTCTTATGCTATGTCATGTGGAAGGGTGGATAATAATCATAATTTAAGGGAATTATTTTTCCCTTTACTAAATTTTTCTTACCAAACCATAAATAGTCAAGGAACTATCACTATTTCTTCAAATGTTAAACAAAACAACGAGATTAGCATGTAATTATGTCACCTTGTGCATGTGAAGACAAAAATATTGAGTCTAGGAATCACCTTTTCCAAAAAAGTACAAGATTCTCAAATACCTTAAAGTATGTTAAAAGAGTCCATACACTTTAGTTTATTCTTTCAAAGGTTTTGAAAATCTAGTCAACTCAAGTTTGATTTGAATACATGTAAAGCTATTTTTGGAGTCATCTCCAAATAGAACTAAGAGTTAAATTGAGTCTCGACAGGGCTATTTTGGGTGTATGGTTAGGGATTTTTATATTTATTGTATGTGTTACAAATCATTGAGGGGGACTTCTTGATGTAATAGAGTGCTAGAGATTTTTCTAGTTTTACCCTTTTATGAGAAATAGTAGATTGGATTTTCCTAAATTTTGCAAAGGTGTGTATTAAAATAGATTTTCTTATGGATTTAATTCCTTAAATTATTAATGTTTTTTAAGCTATCTACCTTTTTATGGATTGGGTGTTGTCATTCATTTTAGTGTGCAATCTTTGTGTTTTTTATTGTGAACAATCCCTTAGCAGTGCTATTATTTTCCTTGAAATTAACAACAAGCCTCGGATCATGTTTGTTATACTTATTTTTATAAGATTGTGTATGTTATTTTTAGAAATCCCTAAAATCCCCTTGGTCTATCACCTTTTATAGTTTATAGTTCACTTTCTCACCTTTGACCCCATAAATATAGTTTAGGGATACTCCAAAAAGGGAACCAGCCCTTAGTAATATGGAGATTCACCTCACATCTGGGAGACCCACAGCCCGTGAGGTGTCTCAATTGTATATCCACAAAAGTGAGGGAAAATAAAAACCACATAAATCTATCACCCCTCAAAACAGGTGCACTTTTTCTAAATAACATTTTTGGCACTCCTAGTGGGACCTTGGATATGATTTATCAAGTATAAATCTACATGCAGGAGCATGGTTTCTTTGCATGGTTGTTCCTAAGGTTTTAATCAATCAAGATCAACATCCTAATGATTTTTTTGCATTAGTTATCAACACATAGTATGACATAAACAAATATTTGAGGATAGTAATCAGTTCAAGATCCATTAAAATAGTATCAATTGTTTGTTGTTATAATAGTTTTGAAAAAGATAAAGAAAGAGCTCTTCTTTTGTAGTAAATAATAGCCATTGTTAGGAGAAACTAGTTGCAGTCATCCTTTTAAAAATCAAATAAAATATATTTGGTGACTCCAAAAACTAATTTGAGACCAGTGTTGCATGTTCCATGCCTAAAGTGATAATAAGATCAGCAATAAGAGGTATTCCCCTTGATTTCATTTAGTTACCTCTTAATTTATCTAGGAGAAGAAGAGTTGGAAACACTACACCCTATAATAGGCCCAATATTGCCAATTTTCCTTCCCCAAACTTGAATCTTGTGATTCAAATCCCTATCATCCCAATGGCTAATCCATCTAGATCATTTATTCCTTTTACTAATGGCATCCCCTTACTAATTTTCATTTATCATGATATACTTTTTGCTTCCATAAAGGGGCTTCCATCATTTATCATTTAAAATCAAATTACCCCTATTGAACATATTAGATATGTTCCATCCCTCTATTCCGTGCATAATATTACTAATGAGGATGTAGCATTAATGGTTTTAGTTACTTCATTCAAAGTTCAAGTACTTCAATGGTATAGGATTTTGGAAATAGGGATAATAGACTCTTGGAATACATTATGTGATACATTATGCAAGCAATTTGAAAACAAAATTGATCACATATATGTCATTGAGCAGTTGTCCACAATTAAGCGTACACTTCATGAATTCATGACAAATTTTAACTTAAGATTTGTAAGAACATGGGAGAGGATACCCATAACTCTTAAGCCTTTGGATGATCATGCTTTTATTTATTATCTACAACCCTTAAAAAATTACATTTATCCATGATATAGTCAATGGGTTGTTCCACACTTCTTACAACCTATGACATAGCCATAAAAGTTGAAAAAAATCTTACTCAAGTGACAAATTGGCTCCAAGACTTTAAATGCCTATTACTATAGATTTAACCCCTATTCCTTTGCTTGTTCAAAGCATAGATCTTGATGTAATCTGTTAGGAAATAAGGGATAAAATATGTGGAATAATCCCTCACAGAATCTCAACAGTAGAAACTAATATGCGAAAATATTACGGATGTCAAATAAAAGTGCAGAATAAAATAACATAACACATAGACAGTATTTAATGTGGTTCACCCAATTTGGGCTATGTCCACCAAGAATCACTTGCTCAAATTTTATTACAAGCCACCACTCTCTCAATACAATACCCAGATCTGTTTGGAGCTATGCTCAACAAACTCTACAGAATTCACACCGAATTCAAAACACATCTACAATGTTACATACATCTACCATATGCATAAAACCATATAAATAGAAAACTACTTAAGTAGTTTTACAAAACCATGGGTATCAAAACCATGGGCCAAAATCATCCCATAAACCTATGGGTCAAAATCCCACCCATATGAGAAAAACATGTTTCCCGGTATATCGAGCACATTTTAAGGCCAAAAAAAAATTTCTCAAAGAAATGTGTGCCCCAAACCTTGGCAAGACAACATGGAAAGTGTACAATAATCTTAGTGTACAGTCTTCAACACTTTCACACATGAAAATAGGCTCTATAACCTAACAAGTAACAACATAACCAAATGACTTAAGCGAGATAAATAAAACCTTGTTGAGTCATTTGGAAATAAGCTAACATCAATATAGAGACAAATAGCTCAACCTAGTAGGCCTTACCAAGCTCCTTATCAAGTTGTTAGGAATCCTTATCAGAAATATCAGAACTATAGAGCTCCTTACAATTTGACCCTAAAGCTTATACCTCCTCAAACGCTCTTTGTAAGAGGTTTATATGGCTTCGAGAAGAATGGTGTCCTTCTTGTAATCAGCCACATCCTCAATTTTCATACCCAAATTCCAATTTGAACCTAATACATGTTTCCCAACCTCAATCAAAACATTACGTATGCCTTAAATGGAGAGTGGAAATCAAGAACAAAAACTCAAATACATCCAGAGAAAGCAATGGTCAATTATAAGGAAAATGAGCATTGTGCGCTTTTACGAGATCTAAAAAGAGAGCTCTTAAAGAAGAACAAAGTAAGGAAAAGGGCTTAAGTTTGCCTCCTATCTATGATAAAACATCTAAAGTAGTTCTAGTACAACTCAGAAAGAGAAGGAAGCACCTAAAAACCCAAATGTCAGAAGTCTTTTTACCGTAGATTTCTAAGACTGTAGAAACAAAATCTACTCCTTCTAAGGCTCATTCTAAGAATATTACAGCTGCAATAAATATTGTTGAATTGATGAAAAAGAGAAATGTTAATATTTCTTTGTGGGATGATTTAAATATTCCAAGACAACAGGACATTCTTGCTAGAGAACTTGCTAATGTACAGCTATCATCTCAATCAGCTGAGAAAGAGCCAAATAAAGTTGATGTAGTTCTTACAAAATTCACCAAGAAAGAATGAAAGAGGTAAAAATGATGGTTCAAAGGTTATTAAATTTTGAATTCTAAAAACCACCTCCTTTTTATCTATCACTCATTATTGGTGATCAATTAGTCCACAATTGTATGGTAGATGGTAGGGCAAGTAGTACAATCATGCCCAAAGCAATAGAAAACAAGTTGGGACTTAATTATGAGCCAAATTTGAGAAGCATACTTCATATTAATGGGACAAAAACAAATACAGTCAGTTTGGTCAAGGATCTAGAGATAACATTACATGCTTGTCCTAATGTAACAATTTTACAAGATGTAACAATCATAGATTTGTCACCCTAATTTGAACTTTGTTTGTCAAGGAGTTCATAGTAAATATTCATGGTTACCTTTCTTTGGATTGGTCTTACCTTTTCTTTAATACATGATATGGTACTAAGGTCACTATCAATTTAGAACCATTGGCAAAGTTTCATGTTGAGCAACATATTCCAAATTCAATTGCAACTATGTTGTAATTGATAAAGTAGATTTTGATAGTGTTGCTAAGATTTCTACTTTAGATGGTGTTTCTAACTTGTTTATGGATGAAAGAACACAAGAAGAGTATGATTATGATCCTTAAAAAGAAATAGAAGATAAAATCTTGGATTATATTTCCTACATGAGGAAAACGATTCTATGCCCTCATTATCTAAAACAAAAATTATTGAAGAAGGAATATGATAGCTCCATTTTGATGGAGTAAAGAACAAGAAAGAGGTAAGTTCTAGTTTAATGTTGAATTCCCCATAAAAATAGAGGTACTTTTCAACTTTAAGCTTACGGTTTTCCTATACATGCAATGTTGTTGAGTATGAAGCATTGATTCATGGCCTACAATGGGCTAGAAAAAGAGGAATCAACTCATTGTAGGTTTTTGGTGACTCAGAGTTAGTCATTAACTAGGTTAGAGACTTGAATGTTTCTAAAAAGTCACTTCTAAAGTCTTATAAACATAAATTTTGGGAATTAATAGATGATTTTCAATCTTTTAATATTGATCGATCCCAAAATAAATGAACAAACATGTAGACATATTTGCAGTATTTGGGGTCACTTTCATGTGCTAGAAAAAATCCAAAATGACAAAATTCGGCCTCATATCAAGCTAGTTATCAAACCTTCAATACCTAATAACAAAGAGAACTGGTAGGTTTTCAAAGATGATAAACAAATATGTAAATTTCTGCAAGAAGAAGCTGATTTTTCATCAGCTAATCAAGCTAAGTTACAACATCAATATGGTGACCAGATTGTGCAGCTAAAAATGAATAAGTTACCCTAGGGACTTGTCACCTTAGAGGATATTTTCATTATTGATGATCAGCTGAGAAACTACAAGGAAAAGTATCTACTCATGCTTATTATTATGAGGAAATTTGAGTTGATAAGGGAAAACACTTGATTAGAAAGATATATTCCTTTGTTGAGAAGCAAGATTTTGTTGATTTATGTAAATAATTCATAGATGTATTTAGCTGGAAATACCAATATCTGAGAGGTTTTGATCATATTTTTGTTCAACATACAATAGAATTGTATCCTAATTCAAAACCTATAAGGCAGAAGCAGAGACCCATAAATCCCAAAAACGAACCTTTGATGAGGAACGAGTTATCTAAGCTAATTGAATCAAGTATTATTTTCCCCATCAAGAATTCAAGTTAGGTGGCCAACCTTGTGCCTATACGAGAAGAAAAATGGTGAAATCCACTTATGTGTGGATTTTAGAGACCTTAATAGAGCCTCATTAAAATACCACTATCTACTGCCCCATATGGATCAGATTTTGAGAAAAGTTTTAGGTTCTGATAGACTATCTTTTTTGAATGGGTATAGTGGACATAATCACATTGGGACTTATGCATACAATAAAATGCCTTTTGGTCTCTCTAATGTTGGTGTTACTTTTCAACATGCAATGGACATGGATTTTCAAAGCCTTTTAAATAAGTGTATACTTGTGTATTTAGATGATGTGATTGTTTTCTTTCAAAAAATTATGATGATCATCTTATACACTTAAGGAAAAATTTTAAAATTTGTAGGGAGTTTGGGATCTCTTTGAATCCCAAAAAATCAAATTTTTCAGTACATGAAGGAAAATTTCTTGGTCACATTATTTCCAAACAAGGTTTGGCTATCGACCCACTAAGGGTAGATTCAATTTTCATCTATGCCTACCACACCACAAGAAGGATCTTCAAAGATTCTTGGGAAAAATAATTTCAGTGTGAGCTATTTGTACCATATTTTGTAGCATTGGTCAAACCATTGACTTCTATACTTAAAAAGGGTAAAACTTTATCATGCACCGGTGAAGGAAAGAAAGGATTTAAAGCCATCAAAGTGGCTATTTCTCAAGATCCTACATTGGAAAACCAAAATTTCAACAAAGACTTCATCATGTATGTTGTTGCAGGAGCTAAAACAATTTCAGCTATTTTAAATTAGGTTAATGATAATGAGATAGCACAACCCGTTGATTTTTTAGGAAAATCCTTCATGACTATGAAACAAGGTACATTTTTCTTGAAAAATAGGCACTTGCAGTATAGAGGATTGAAAAACTTCAAGTACATGCTTTGAAAAACAAAATTCATGTTTTGGTTTCTCATCGAGTGTTAAAGCTTTCCTTTTGAACAAATAACTGAATGAGAAAAGGGTTAGATGGACACCTAAGGTAATGTATTTTTTGTTTTAAAATTATATCTTTTGTGTTCGTTGATGGAGTGTTGTTCAAAAATGACATAAATGGAATATTTCTATGTTGCATTGATTTCGATCAAGTACAACAATTACTTACAGAATTTCATGAAGGTTTTGTAGGTGGTCACTTTTCAACATGCACAATAGCCCTCAAAATCATGAGAGTTAGTTACTATTGGCCCAAAATTTTCAAGGACTGTTATGAATGGATTAAAAAATGTAAGCAATGTGCATTCTTTATTGGCAAGGAATGATTAGCATTGCTTTACCCCTACAACCTATTTTAGTTGATTAATATTTTATGTAGTGGGGCCTTGAATTCATTGGCATGATTAATCCACATTCATCTCAAGGGAACAAGTGGATTTTTATAGCCATAGACTATTTTACTCACTTTGGAATGAAGCTATAGCTTTAAAGGAAGCAAATGAGACCTCCATTCTATCATTTTACAAAGGTATTGTTTGTAGATTTGGTGTTCCAGCCACCATAATTTCTGATAATGCTCTAGCTTTTCTTGGAGCAAGAGTAACTAATTGGGTTGTTAAACATGGTATTTATCGAGCACTTCATCCAATTATTACCCTCAAGGTAATGGATTGGCTGAAAGTACAAATAAAAATCTGCTAAGGATAATCAAGAGAACACTCAAAGAAAATCAGAGAGCCTAGCATACAATGTTAAATTCAACACTTTGGGTTGATAGAGTGACTCCTAAAAATTCAATTGGGAATTCAACATACAAGCTAGTTTATGGAAGAGAGGAAAGAATACCTATTTCTCTTGAGATGATAGCATTAGACTTATTGCATTAGATGGATTTGATTGAGAATGAGCCAATACAAGTTAGGTATGCAAATTTGATGGAATTACAAGAGTTGAGGGATAAGGCTCATAAAAATATGGTGAAGCATCAAACACAGGTTAAGAACACTTTTGATAAGAAGTCAAAGATGAGAGTCTTCCAAGAATGATACATTGTACTAAACTGGGATGAGGACAAGGTTAAGCTTGGAATCCATACAAAATTTGATACAATTTGGAGTAGTCCTTAAATAATTTCATCATGTAAAGGGGACAATGCTTTCTAACTTACGAGGATGAGTGGAGAGGAACTTCCCATTCCTGTGAATGGTATGTTTCTCAAGAATTTCTATTAAAAAATTTTAATTCTAGTTAGAGTAGGATAGTTTAGGATTTCCATTTCAATAAAGTTCTCACACACACTTGTAGTTTTCAATTCAATAAGTGCATTTCATGCACAGGATCTGGTTCCTTCCTAGATCCTTTTCCTATTTTAGTTTGTTCTAGAAAGGCATAATTTTCAGTATAAAGGCAATATTTGGATTGGTTTTTGACTCCATGCCTAATGGATGAGATTAAGACACTGGTCATTTCATCTAGTAGGAAACTAATCCCATAGAATCACAAGAAATGTTGACATTTCTCGCACCTATGTGAGAGGTCAACTCAAAAATTTGTTTCTTAGATTGTAGGTGGTTGTTTTAAAGTGGTCTAACTAAAGGGAGAAGGGTTTGAATTATCACAACGTGTTTGTTTCAGAATGTCAATCTTCCTCCTAATATTTCTTTACATGCATCATCTTTGTCATGGTCATGCATTGTAGTCATTTTTACCCCCATCACAAAGGAAAGAAATCCCATGCACATCGACCTATCACCCAGCGGGGGCTGGGCACTCACCCGAGGCACACGTGGGCATCGAATCTCTCTTGTATGTGATTTTAATGGGAAACATCATCTATGATCAAAGTTCAAGATATTTAAAATAAATCAAGACATACAAGCACCATAGATCTCAAAACGGCTTCTAAATCCTTGCATTCATTCCAAACATAAAGTGCTTAATAGATTATAGAACTTACACCAAAATAGAAAGGAATTCATACAAGCATTCATAGTTAGTTCATAAACATAAATGAAAAGAACTATGAAAAAGGATGTATGCATCAGAACCATTAATGCTCATATTCATATCAACTGGTAACCTTATTACATTCATTAGGCCATTACAAAATGTCACAGAAAGGTAGATCGTAGTCATGCATTATAACTGGACTCATATAACTAGGCCCTCAAAAGAAAATTTATAACTCCCAACCCTTGATACATCCTTTCCTACCCTTATTTTCCCAAGCTAACAGATTCTTTGTAGTATATTTCTGGAGCTCGCCCTCTCTATATATCTCTCTCTGTGTATCTATGTATATTTTACTTCTACAGGCACTTGTATATATAGCCTCTTTGAACTGCCAACTCATTCATCTATGGCCTTAGATCTGTCATCAAGTGTCTGAATGTGGTCCTTCATGAGTGCATGCTCCTTCAAGCCTAAGCTCACCAATCCATGCCATGATTTCCTTCCGAAGCCTCTAGCACATGGCATATTCCTTCCTAGGCCAACATATCGCCAAGCTAACACCTTATCCACTCCACATACACGGTCGAGTCACACTTTTCTGTATCCGTCCCAAAATTCCCAATATGGATAAGTCTTGGAACCTTGGATTTTTCCGCGCACACACCATGGGTTTCCTTAAACCCTTCCCTATGCCTTTCTTCAACTAGGCCTTTCACACCTACACGCCTTTTGAACTTAGCCAATATTTCAACGGGCCCAACATTACCCCACACTATGCCTGTTCTCTTTCTATGGAAACACTTCTTAAATGGATAAGGAATCATAGTAGGCTTACGCCTTGGAAAAATAATAAGGGGATGAAGAATTTGGGAAAGAAGAAAGAATGGGACAATGATGGCATCACTGCAATAAGCTAGGAAAATATTTTTGTAAGTTGGCCTCCAACTTCGTCCAAGAATAAACTTCATTCTATGCTCTCTGCCAAAGATCACCCACTAAGGCACTCACCTGATCAAAACCTAGCCATCCCCTGTGTGCTCATGGTGTCAACAATATTTTCTAACTCCTTTCCTATATCCTCCAGTGCATCCATCCTTCATGTAATCTGTGGGTATAGTTCCTTCAACTGAGTTTTTTATTGAACCCCTTAAGGTTTCAATGGCCTCAAATTTATGTTCGACCTCGGCTAGGATATTTTCCCTCTCCACTCTATTCCCCTTGTTCTTCTCCTAGAACTCTTTAAGTTCCGCTTCATCATTTGTAACCAGCATGCTCGCCACTTTGTCTCTATCTGCACATTTTTCATACATGGCCTCAGAATTCTAGGAGGCAATCTTTACATCAACAAGGACCTTGTTGTATTTTGCTATGAGCACCATGACTTTCAACTTATCCTCCTCTAAGCGCATGGGCACTTCTTCTATAGAATCCAAAGCTAGTGGTTACGTTTCCATGGTGAGGGTTCTTGTTAAGTCCTCCAAGCATTCCAGGGAAGATGCATATTTTTGCATGGTAGGTGCTAGGTCCAGATGCTTCAACATGATGGCATCTATAATGAACTCCACCTTTTTAGATATTTCACGTACCCTATCCTTTTCTTCCCTTAACTCTCACTTCCATTGGGCATTGATCATCTTTTCTTGACTTATCTCTTTTGTCCTCACAACTAGCTCTTCTTCAGTTCATCCTCCAAATATTTGATTCTATCATTCCACCCAAAGAGTCTAGATTTGATGTCAATGGAGACCTTTTTGAGTGTGTTGCATAGTTGTTCATCTGAGAGCTGTTGAGCATTCACCAATGGGTTGTCTCCTTTTGATTTTGGAAATGTTATGATTTCCCCATGGCTTACTTCAAATTTTGGCTCATCAAGATGGGACTCAAATGCCCATGAGAGCATCTTCCTTTTCCATGGGTATATAGCCTCCTTATCAAAATATGACATTGTCATGAGCTCCTCTACTAGAATTGTGCTTTAGAAGCATGCGTGCAACACTTTGTTGGGGTCATTAATATAACCCATCCCTGGCCTCTCCCCCTCTATACACTTTCCTCCCATGCATGTGCCCTCAAGAATAACTACAGTTAAAGTGGTGCCTCCAAAGTGCTTTTGTGGTCTATTTCTACACTCTCTTCCTTATCCTCATTCAACATCAACTCAGTGTTGTGTTCCAACTTCTCTTCTACCAAGGTCTCAATGATCTTCGTTTCTTCTTCTTCTACCACCTTGGTTTATCTGTTCTCTGTGTAAGGCCTAGATCCTTATGCTTCGTGTGCACCAATCTCCTCACTTCTTCCTATGTCCTAGGTGCCTTCCCCCTCCTGACTACCCTTGCACCACACGAAAAGGAACCTATGTTCTTCTTCTCCACCTTCTTCTTCTAAATCATGCACATCAAGGATCATCTTCTTCACTACCATCTTCCTCATTGTCATCATCCTTTTCACCTATGTACCTCTCCAAACTCTCAGTTTCTTCCGAGGTGGTCTCTTCTTCTACCCTCTGCTTCTTCCTAACCGGGGATTCCAGTGTAGGTGACTTTGTCTCTTCTTCTTCCGATGACTCCTTGTCTAATGGATTTTCTAGCTCTAGAGTCTTCTCTTTGATTATGGACTTCTTCTTGCGTGAATACATACTAGTTCTGGCACTTGTCCCAAGGGAACCTATTACCTATGTATCCACTACACTTGGTACTTTCTTCTCTGGTTCTTTTTCCTCCCATCTAGGTGTGGGTATTTTCCTGCCAGTTGGGTCCTCAGGTATGGATATCTCATTCTCTAGATATGTGCCCTTCTCAACTTTGGGTCTTATATAGAGGTGTATGTGCACTGGAGATCCTCCGCAATGGGAAAATTCATGGGTCTCACCATTTAGACCTCATGTAACACGTACCTCTCCATGTACGCATGCTTGTTGGGGTAGACCAACCCTTTACACATTTCCCTGTGGTCCTGGTCCAAATTACCAAGGTCCAACCTCAACTTCTTGGATTATTTGAACCTGTTCACTCCCACTTGGAAGTGTTGAGTTGTGAAGGAAAAAGGGAGCTTGCACCATGGGCTCCATGTCTCATCTATTAGTTTAAATCTGCCAAGGTAGAAATGTTGGTACACAAACAAACTTGGCCTCTCCCTTGGTGGTCTGCTGGAAGTTGTTTAGGGATCCTCCATTTTGCCTTGAATGTGTTCCTTAGGCATATATACCATTTCTCCAAGCGTGCCTTGTGCACGGTCGTCATACTATCACATGTGTACTTCCCAAATCTCTTTGCGGGTGAGGGGTCTTTATGGTACTCCCACACAAATTTTTCCAATGCATCTGGCACTCCAATATCTGAAAACACAATGGTTAGTAGGACATTACTAAAAAGGATTTTATCACCTTCCTTCACGTTGTTGAAAATCTCACTCATGATGAATGCGGAACACGTTATAAATGGTTCCCTTCAAAATTTCCTACAAACATGCAACCATGCCTTGTTAACCTGGGTCCATCTCTCCTAGCCATTTATCTTTTTACAAGGTGCACAACCATCTTCATCACTGGGTCCTTGATGTTCATGATATCAAAGTACCTCGATCCCTTTTTGTATGCATAGGCGATGACCGTTTCCTTAATTACCTCTTCATCACTTAGGTCTTCCTCCAAACTATCTCCTTCATAGTTGAGACATGTGAAATGTGAAATAAGATGAGGGGTAATGTGCATCTTATTCTGTGAAGTGGAAGTAGTCTTTGTGATTCCCATTTAAACAACCACTTGAGACCCAAGAAAAACCTAGGGTTAGATAGAAAATTATAGGATAAACTTTTTTTTATTAGAAGTGTCCAAAACCAAGTCAGCAAGACAACGGTTTACCACTAGAAATTTTAGAACAAATCCTAGTTACTAAAACACAAGTTTTCATTTGTTAACTTATAACAAGTTCACAAGGTTCCAATTTTAGGGTTACATGTTTTAGTTAGGTTCAGGGAGTAATTTTACCCCATACCTACTCTCTAACAGGATCAGAGTTTCAACTAGATTTTTCTCCTACTTAACACTTCCAAAATTTCCCTAAACCATTCCCAATGGATAGGAAATTTTCTCACCTTTCTGGTGATATAAAGAAGTCCTCCTAACTCCTTGTAGAACTCAAGATATGAGTGGGTGGAGTTTCTAGGGAAAATTTTCCCTTAGGGGACATGTGGCAAGAGGAGGGGAAATGCACTTTGGATGGATTGGTGGGTCGCGGGGTGGCATAGGGAAATTTTCCCATCACATAGCTCAAAGGCACAAAGCATTACACACCCGCACGGGTCCCTAGGGGATGTGTGTCAAGTCGTGGCGCAAGCGGAAAAATGGAAAGGAAGGGCGGGGAAGTAGGTGGATTTATCGCTTTGCGCTCGATGGAGGAATAGAGAAGAAAAAGGATGCACAAGTCTACACACCCATGGAAGGACAAGGTCCAAGGGGAAGGCGGAGAAGCGAGCGCAGCGGGAGAAATTTAGAAAATTTTCCCAATGCCAAAAACAAACAACCAAAGAAGAAGGGTCCGCCCTCCTGCCTCCACCTCCTAGGTGCCACGTGGCATGCTCTCATTGGCCACGAGCCAACGGGGCCAAAATGAGGATTTTTTTCCCAAAAATTTAAAAAGGTTAATTTTAAAAGGGAAAGCCGACCTCTTTTGTAACCACAAGAGGACATGTGGGGCCTTCGATTGGCTATAGGCCGGCGAAGGAAAAAGTGAAAAATTCAAAAAATGTTCAAAAGGGAAAAGAGTTAAAATAATTTGTGCCTCCGCCTCACCCTTGGAGGACATGTGGCACCATTTGATTGGTTATGGGCTGGTAGAGGGAAAGGTCAAATTTTTCCAAGGTCTAAAATTTCTATAAAAAAAAAAAAAAAAAAAAAAAAATTCCTAAGGCCGAAAAGACGGGAAATTTTTGGCTTACGGGCCCGCCAGGAAAAATTTTCCCAAATTTTCCCGCCCAAGCTCAAAAATTTCAAAGTGCCATAACTTGAGCTAGAAAGCTCAATTTTGGGAAAATAAGGACTTTTTGGAAATATATCGATGCCCTCTTTGCACAGGAAGCATAAATTTTACTTTTTGAAAAGTTTTTAAGGGTTAGTTTTGTGAAAAGGATCTCGAGGCTTATGAATAGTGGCTGGCGAGTTTTCAATTTCTCAATTTGGTTAAATTTGGTCTGCTCCACTCAACATGTCAAAAAGATATAGAGGATTGGTCTAGGGAGGGTTTAGAGTGTTTTAGGGAAGTCAATTTGTTCAATTTATTTCAACTTGCATTTTTTCGCAATAGACAGGAAAAATGACTGTGCAAGTTCCAAATTGGATTTTTATTAAGTTTTGGAGGTTCTTTCTTAACTGTTATGGTAAATTTGAGTTTCTTAGGACTTACTAAGTCTGAATTTTAATGTTTCTTATCTTATTGTTTGGTATAAGTTTGAACTGCTCATTTTTATTAAAATGTGAATTGCCAGAATGAAGTTTATGGCAGTGAACTATTTCTTTTAAATTGGTATTACAATTTATCATTTGAATGTGCATATAATTCCTAAACTAGTCCAATCCATTTACTTGATTAAAACAACCATTCATTTCTAAGTTAGATTGTAGTTCAGATTTCAATTCAAATATGCATTTTAAAAAGGAATATAACATTGTCTTGTCTTCACACGCATTCTTCTTTTCAATCAGCAATTTCCAATGTTTGACAACAAATCCAAATCCAATGCACAATACAATTTTGAGAAAAGAATGTAATTCTTCATTGATTATCAAATACAATTTTACAACTTTCTCCTTTCCATTTGATTTCTAAAATACATTACACCATGCATGTAACAGACCTTTTCATTTCTTTTCCAAAATAGGGAACAAATATAAATCTCTTGTACATTTCACAATTTAAGTTTGATTTCAATCTTCCATTACAATACAATAACTTCACATTACAAAATTTATACACTCATCCACTTGAAGTGGGAAGGGATTACAATGAATTTTCTCAAAGAAATAGGACTGTCAAAACTATATATCTTCTTGCTCCAAACAGCAACATGCTAGATTCTCCATCTTTTCATCTTTGATCACAAAGAAGGGGAAAGGTAATGCTCTCCACCCAACCAAGACATCCAATGAGAAGGGAGAAGCCATCCTTCCTCATTGGACCCCAAGCCCCAACCATATTGGAATAGAGAATGAAAATCAACTCATGGCAACAATGGATTCCATGACAAATAAAAAGCATTATTTCACATGCATACAACAATAAGAAATATAGTCCAAGCAAAGATAGCAGTTCACAACTGCATTTGAAATTATTCACACAACACATAGGCTTGATCAAGCAAGCCAACAAGAGCAAGAACTATGGGAACTACTTATGCCTCCCTATTTGGAATTGGGCATCCACCTAAATCATACCACCAATAAACATATAAAATCCCATAAACCTTATATCTCCCACCCCTCCTTATGCGCCCCCAAATTTTCTCCCTTATGCCCCCCAAAGAGTAAGAAATGCAAGCAGTTTCTTTTCCAAGGTGGATCCCAATCCAAAACTCCCTCCATAATAAAACTGGTGCCATTGGCAATCCCTTATGCCCCCATTGGAAATCGCCATAGCCTTCTCCTACACCATGTCCTAAATAGTCAACCCAACTAGCTAAGAACACAAAACACAATCACCATTTTAAAAAAGCATACAAGAGAAAGAAAAACATTTAAAACAAGCTCAAATCCCTACCTCTCCATAATGGAGTTTGTTCCAAGATCCACAAGCTTTCAAATATGTCAAAGTGCAGTCCAAAACCAGCAATGTTCAAGCATGTAAATGACTCCAAGATTCTTCCACAACAAGCTCCCAAATCAGCAAGCAAGAAAAATGTGCCCCCAAGAAGAAATCAACAAAGTTCCAACAACCATAAACAAGCAAGGAGTTTCACTTTTATAGGAGAGGGAAGAGAAGAGGATGATGTGGATCCATGTGGAATGCCACATCATTCTTCCTCAACCCCAAGAGGAAATCAACATCACTCACCAAATCACAATAAATAAAATGACAATATGACTTACATACTCCAAAATGACCCATACTCCAAAAAGGACTGAATTAAAAATATGTAAGGGAAGTGCAATTAAAACTTACAAATTGTCACTTCAAAATGCAATAAAAATGCCTAAATTTAACCCCCAAACCATAGGCATGGTTGGTGGATCATTTTAAGAGGTGTGGGACAAGTTTAAATTGTCCCACAAGCCTCCAAATTTGACCTCCAAGGACAAATTCGAATTCCTAAGGAGATGAAGTGTTTAACCTTCCAAAATCTACCTTACATACTCTTACATATTTCTTACACATTCTTACAATATTAACTTACACACTCTTCCAACATTAATATTTAAAATCAACAACTTTATTAATTACATTCCATATCCCAATTTAATTTAAATAAATTTTAACTATATGATCTCTCACATTAATCTACCACATTTAAATTAATTACAAGAAGGAACACATTACTTAATAAAATACATACAACAATAATTAAAAAGGAACACATAAATAGAACACATATTCCATGGTCACATATAATGGAAATTCCCCCATAGGAATCCCTAACATAACACAACACACAAACACACCAACACAGTTGTCATGGTGACCTTGTTGAATTCACCCAGAATTCTAATATGGTTAGTCTCCAGGTCCCTGACATTGTTGTGATGTTTAACCTGCAAAATGTAAATACCTCCTTTGGCCTCATGGTCATATCAGAACATCCAAAATGATATAACATCTCAAGATCACTTAAGCATATAAATCGCAACAACATCAAGAATTCAACATTATTATTTTTAATTAGTTAATCAACTATATCATCATCTATACTATTCCATATTACGTCTACTCAAAATATCAAATGTCACAAGTCCAAATCAACATCTATAATATGTCCATGTCAATCAGTCTATCATCATCCACATATCAAAATGTCTCTAGTAACCATCATGCATACTAATTGAATCTAGATCAATAATAATCCATGATCTAACATCTAACCATCATACTAAAACAAAACATAATAGTGTCCATAATATGATCAATAGTATCTAAAAGTGTCAAAGGGAAGTGGGTGCTATAGTGCGCATGCACGCACGAAATCAACCATTGATATTGGTGCTCAGGATTCCCAAATTAGGACAACTCAAAGAGTTCCAATAACCCTGACTTCTCTAACTTGACCTTTACATCATCATCATAGATGGGAAAACCCTTTGGTGTCCTTTTATTTTTGGGCATACTAACTCAGCGCCATTTCCTTCTCAATTTTTCTTGAACGATGATTGTAATCATTTACAGACATGTTTCTTAAATGGGACTCCCACTCCTTTCCCAGCAATACTCCATCTGGGTACTACATTTCTGTGTACCACTCTTCATTTGTATGCGTGACAGTTTCTTGTTTCTTTCCCTTTCCCTTTCCCTTCTTAGGTGTGCCAACTGGTTTCTTGGGTGCCATTGTCTAGGTTCTCTTATCACTTCAATCACTTCCTGTTACTTTGTTCTTCCACTCCCTCCAACCTTAGATCTCAAACTTGTGAAGAAAACCCCTTAAACCCATGCCCTAGTTCTTCAAACCCTAACTGGGATAGTTCCTTCACAAGATGGTGCCTTCTCACAATTTCTCTTACGCCTATGAAATCCCTTCTCTCTAGTTTGAAAATCCAAACTAGTGACTCACGCTCACACTTTTCAAATTTTTCTTCACATGGATTAGTTTTGGAAGCCCTAATTTGCAAAGATGCACAAGTGCTTCTTTCTCCTTATACGCAAAGTGAATAATGAAATTCCCAAACCTTTATTTATAGTTTTTCCCATTTTTAAGCATTAAATGATACTTCACCTACCACCATACTTTTAACATTTAAAGCATATTTTTCAAAAAAATCGACTCGCACGTACCCTAGCTTACGTGCCCAACATTGTGTGGATAATATCCAACCTTCTGGTGTGCACCCAATCCATCTTGACATGAGACTCTTACGCGTGTGTCACCTACACTGAAGGCACTTCTTCTGTCATGATTTTTTCTCTCACCTACCTCATGTTGTTTATGCGCTTCTTCCTTCTTTGTATGTGGGATCGAAAATAGCCTTATCTTGACACCAACCATCCTTTTCCACCTTTTCTTTCATGCACCTCTTTCAACAGGGCCATTCAACTAGGCTTTCCAACAAAATCCTCCTTGGCACTTTACCCATGCTTTCCTTCACATCACTCCACCCCACACTTAAACGATGCATGGCCCTCTACACATTCAAAACCCTCAAAAAGTAACAAGGTTACTAGCACCCAAGGCATAAAACAAAACAACAACGCGAAAGGGAAATACAAGAAAGGAAATGCATAAAGGAAATTCTAAATTATCTGGCAAAACTACCTTATTTACAAACACCAAGAATCCTTATTTATAGTAGGGCTTCAGCCTACTCCCATTGAAGTGTCCAAGAAATTTCATTCCATCCAACATTTTTAATTAGCATGTGCCTCAATCAAGGATGTACGAGATTGTTTAGGGACCCAACCAATTGACGTTCAACTTCCTAGGATGGCATAGAAACTTAGAATCATACAGTAAGACCATATACCCAACCTCAAACTTCTTGTTCCTAATGTGGCGATCATGCCATGCTTTTTGCTTTACTTTTTCTACTATTTGGCTCCACTTGGTGAGTGATCATCTTTCATCCAACTTCATCAATTCATCAATTCTCTCTTCCAATGCTTGCTCATCAGCCAACCCTCCTGCGCATGTTATTCGTAGAGAAGGTATCATGAACTCAACTGAAAAAATAGCTTCCGTGCCAAACACCAATTGAAACGGTGTGGCTTTGTTCATCCTTTTATAAGTTGTCCTATAAGCCCATAATATGGTTGATACCTTGTCATCCCAATCTTGTCTTTCGACATCACAAAAAAATTTCAAGGCATGACTCAATATTTTGTTAAATGCTTATGTGGTTCTATTTTATTGTGGGTGATAAGGTGCAGTCTTGTGATGAGCCACCATGAACTCTGCTAACAAGATCCTCATGGTCTCATTCAAGAAATGTGTACCCCTATCGCTAGTTAAACTTAAAGGGCATCCATACCTTGTGATAATGTTTTCCCAAAAATATTGTTGTTGTAGCTGTTGTGCAATCTTTAGTTGGGGTTACCTCTGCCCACCTTGTCAAATAGTCCATGTAAGTGATTATGTAGCATGATCCAGTCCTACACGTTGCTAGTGCAATAGGGCCTACAAATTCTATTTCCCATTTCTCAAAAGGTTCAGTGCTAGGGATAGGGTGAAAAGGCATTTCATCTCTTCTTCTTGGCTTGCCAATGCACTAATAGTGGTCACACGCTTTACAATAGTCCTTGTAATCCTTATACAGAGTTTCCCACCACAAGCCTACCATTAATATTTTACATGCGGGGCATCACTGCATAATGTCCACCTGCACTTCCTCTGTGTACTTCCTCTATGATGGCGAGGAACTCATGCTCTATTACACACTGTGTAAAACTTCATTATGCCCTAATTCATATAAGTCCCCAGCGATCAACATGTAGGGCGCTGATTCATATGGCTAGTTGCTTCTTCTCTAATGTCTTCATCCCTTCGGTGCCACACCTTCCTTTAGAAATACTACAATCTCCTCCAAATCCGAGGGTACGCACATGCAACCTAAATAGTTATGCATCTTTCATTATCTCTTCAATGCTTTGCATGTCCTCCCTTGAATCAATCCTTGACAAATGATCAGGTCCACAATTACTCTTCCTAGGCTTCACAACTACTGTGAACTCAAACTCTTGAAATAATAGCACCCACCGACATATGTACCCTTGTAGAACAGCTTTTTTCACCAAGTACTTTAACGCCATGTGGTCGGTGTAAAATACAAAGGGAGTTACCAGCAAATATTGTTTAAACTTGTGAAGCATGTAGATCATTGACAATGCTTCGCACGTAGTCATATAATTTTGTTCTGCTGGTGTCAACTTCCTGCTTCCAAAGCATAGGGGATTATCAATAATTCCCTCACCAGGTTGTACAAGAACTACCCCAATGGCCATTCTAGAAGCATCTACATGAACATGGAAGGGATTATTGTAAGCGGTAAAATGTAATATAGGTGCGGTGACAAGCCTATCCTTCAATGTGTCAAACATCTTCTTGTTGCACCTTTCCCCAATGGAAGGAACTTTTATGTCTGAGCAATTCTTCTAAAGGCATGGCGATCTTGGCATACCCCTTGATGAACTTCTAATAGTAGCTCGCATGTCTAAGAAACCCACGCATTGCACTTTGGCTAGTAGGCTCCCCCAATCCCACAATCACAGCAACCTTGGCAGGATCTACTAGCAAGCCCTCCTTACATATGATATGCCCCAATAACATTCTAAAGGGGGTAGAAAAGACACACTTCTTAATGTTGAGGAATATCCTCAACTACGACACCTCTCAAACATCAGCCTCAAATTATCACAATGGTCTTTTACTAGCCCATACATAGTCCAATCATCCAGATAGACTTGTAGAATTTTGTGGATGAATTCTGGAACACCTGTACCACTATGCGTGAGAAAACAATAGGCACATTCTTTAACCCAAAGGGCATGACCATGTATGAAAAACTTCCCCATTCAGTGGTGAAATTTGTATTCTCTGGTTTTCCTTTGCAATCCAGACTTCATGGTACCTTGAAAATCCATCCAGTAAAGGAATAGATTTCATGCCCGAAACTCCCTCCAAAATTTCTTTAGTGAAGGGGGTTGGAAAAGGATTGATGACACAAACTACGTTCAGCTCCCTATAATCCACACAGATCCTAATCCACCCATCCTTCTTGATGCTTATTACCATTGGACTTATCCATTCTGATTCTTCCACAAATTCAATGATCCCAGATGCTATCATTTTGTCTATCTCTTCCTTTACCTTCACACACAAATTGGGATTCATCTGGTAGGGTCTCTTCCTGACCGGACATGCACTATCCTTCAAATTTATCCTCATTTCCCCCAAGAAATAGTGGACACCTTTGAGCTTATGGTACCCACATGGAAATAAATCTTCAAATTCATGAAAAAGATCAATGATCTTAGAGACTTCCTTATCCAGCCACTAATCTTCAATGATATCTTCCTTAGGTTCTTCTCATGAATTGATTGTAACCTTTTTAGTTTTTAAAGGTTCATAGTAGGCACACGTGCAATTATCAGCATTTTCCACTACCTCGCACGTCCCTATAGAATGGTTAACATCCAAGATTTCTACTTCCTCCCCATCAATCACATATACAAGCTTTCCTTTCTCCTTTTTCACACACGCGCGCTCAAATTGATCTTCCTCTATTTCCTCTTCTTTAAAGTGCTCCCCAAACTTGGTTCACCAAGAAAGTCTAGCAGCCTATCTTTTGCCATGGCACTATCCCCCATGGTAAGGCACTTGACAACCTATAATGCCTTATCAACTGATGGCTTGGTACTTTGATACTCAAATGTTCAAACTAGGTTAGCCATTAGTTCCTGTCAATTCCCTGTTTGGTAATGTGTCTCATAATGTATGTACCATGTGCGTGTGCAACCCTGAAGTGCATAATAAAATTTGTGTACCCAGAGGGATGGTGGAAAAGCTTCCACACCTTCCCTCTAGGTTCTTTCATAGGCTTGGATGTGGAAAGAGGTGGGATCCTTACCATGGTATTCCTTGATGGCGGTGGGTGCATTGCTTCTAGAGAAATGAACAAAGAAGGAAATTATCACTTCACACCATTCCAATAGATTATCGATGTGTTGCCCACTAGCGCACAACAGTTCCTAGTAGGACGTAACTTAACATCCCCCTTCTTTCATTTTCCTCCTTCCACTGAGCTTCCATTTTCTACAAAAAGACCTCAGGGGAGGCTCCTCCTGAGTACTTAGGTAGCTCTTTTCCTCCTAGGTGCCTAATTGTGCATGCCTTTATCACCTTTGTCACCAATCCTCTTAAATGTCATCTAATCAATTCATAGGTCCCATGTGCCCAATTATCACATGATAGACTAGTGGTGTGACTTATTGACTAAGCATCTTTAAAATGGATAGCTCCGTCGATAAGATGGATTATCTCTGGATCCCTGATTGAGCGCAAATATATTCTATCCAAGACCTCTTCTCTAAAGGGTTCAGTATAGGGTGTTGACTTCCCATCAGCCAGGGGTATGATGACTCATTCCTCCTCATTTTCAAAGCTGATGTACCCTTTGTTAAACTGAAGATTTGCATTATTCTTGTAACACCATGGGCACCCAAGTAGTGTTGGGAAATTTTCTTCCTTGGTGAGTGCCAAGACTTCAAAGTCCCTAGTAAAATTGGCTCTGTGAATGGAGATAGATTCATCCTTTAAGACACCAATGGACATTGCCTTTTTTTTTTTCCATATATAGCACATTTGAAGATGGCTGTAATGCAGGCCTTCCCATCTAATGTCATGCATCCAATGTGAGAACATTGACCTCCGTGCCTATGTCAATGAGGATATTACTTAGTATCCATCCATCCACTACTACATTTAACGTGATCTCCCTATCATAGTCAAGGCTATGAGGGGGAAGGTTTGCATGTAGGACCTACCTCTTGCACTCTTCTCCAATGTGTGGTACCTTCTCCCTCAACCATGCTCCTAGAAAGGGAATAACATTCTCTTGCCTTAGCATTTTACATACTTCCCTGACCTCATCCAAGTCATCTCTTGGCACCTCGACCTTCCTCCTTTGCTCCTCCCTCCTAGACTGCTCCTTTAGACACTAGATTTCTCCTTGTAAACTTTGAATGACGTCCATGGTATCTTGATATACCTCCTTCTGATGAGAAGGATCTGGGTACTTTTCATGCACCACTTCTTCTCTTGAAACCAAAGTCCTCTACCTTGGTATTTCCTTTGTGTGTACAACCTTTGCTCTTGTTGTTACTAAAATAGGTTCTAAGCCTGCATCACGTGTTACCCGTGGCATCCATTATGTGTGTCTTCTTAATGCTTTCTATTGTTGATGATTCATGTGCTCAAACAACTCATGGCACTCCTCATACTTGTGTTTCTTCCCACACCATGAGCATTGTAATAGGTCTAGGCACTCTCGTTTGTAATGCTTTGTAGACCCATAATTAAAATAGGTTCCATATGGGAACTCACTTATTCCTCTGTAGTTATCATGACCATTGAATACTCCAAGAAATCCCCTTCCACACGTGCCTCCCTCTGCATGCTCCTCATAACGTCGATCATCACCTTTAGAACTATTGGAAATACTTGTGTTTCTTCCCGAAAAGGGAACCAAGATGTATTCATTTTTACCCCCATCACAAAGGAAAGAAATCCCATGCATGTCGTCCTATCACCCAGTGGGCACTAGGTGCTCACCCAAGGAACATGCAGGCACCAAGTTTCTCTTTTATGTAATTTTAATGGGAAACATCATCTATGATCGAGTTTAAGAGATTTGAAAGAAATCAAGACATACAAGCACCATATAGCTCAGAACAGATTCTAGCTCCTTGTAGTCATTCCAAACATAAAGTTCTTAATAAATTATAGAACTTCCACCCAAACCAGAAAGGAAATCATACAAGCATTCATACTTAGTTCATAAACATAAATGAAAAGAACTATGAAGAAGGATGTATGCATTAGAACCATTAATGCTCATATTCATATCAACTAGTAACCTTATTACATTCATTAGGCCATTATAGAATGTCATAGAAAGGTAGATCGTAGTCATGCATTATAACTGGACTCATATAACAAGGCCCTCAAAATGGAATTTATAACTCCCAACCCTTGATACATCCTTTCCTACCCTTATTTTTCCAAGCTAACAGAGTCTTTGCAATATATTTCTACAGAGCTCCACCCTCTCTCTATGTCTATGTATATTTTATTTCTACACGCACTTGTATTTATAGCCTCTTTGAACTACCAACTCATTCATCGTGGCCTTGGATCTAGTCAATAAGCCTATAATCCTTAGTTTCATGGGTTGTAGAGGTGCGAGATCGTGCTGAGTAGCAATACACATTCCTCTAAATTATTTGTAATAAATAAGCGCATCTACTCACAAAGTATGGTCCCCATGAAAAATCTCACAGTCTACTATCAAGGTGCATATTGTCCTTTGGGGAAACTATCCTTGACATTCCCTCTACTTCACAATCTATACACCATAAACCACTACGAGTCTCATGGGATGAGTTCACAAATAATTTTTCTAGCTGCTTACCCATAGCAGCAATCTGAGCCTCGAAAAATGGGCTAATACCACTATCAACACTTCCAACAACCTCGGTGCACAGAGATAATATTCTAACGCCTCGTGTGGGTTTATGAAATTTGTATGAGATAAGGCCCTCCTAAATGGTGTGATCAACCCTCCAAAAAACCACTGAGCATATTGTGAAGAGTGAATGTCATATGATAACTTAGACAAGAGAGTTTTAAAGTGCGCATTATACTCCTACACACTCTCTACCATTCCCTGTTGAATCTCCTTGGGGTACTCATGCTCTTGTCCAAACTTAGGGATGTGGAATTTCTGCAAGAAGGTATTCTTTAAAGTAGTATAATCCACCACCATTTGATGAGGGTCATATTTCCTATACCAGCTATGGCGTGCCCCTGTAACGTCGTTGCAAACTGACTAGCCTTCTGCTTCGAGGTTATGATCCCCTTTACGAGTCATAGTAGCTCACACTTGTGAACATGTTCTATAACATCTTCAATACCTCTGTAATCTTGAAAATGTAAAGACATCTCAAAGAAGACTTAAGGGGGTGGCTAGGGCCCTTGTCCTCTTGATCCAGAGCCTTGGTTCCCTTCGGTGTTTCCTCGCCACCCAGATCCACCAGGTCCTATGCCTCCTGAGCCACTAGATCCACCACCAAAACCACTAGGTCCACCAGGCCATGTTCCTCCCGACCCATAAAATCCACCAAAACCACCGAGTCTGTAGTGGTCATGCCAAGTGTCCCCAAGGTTCCATTGAATTACACACCGATGGTCTGTGATAATGCCCCACTACCACTATTATACCCCACACCACTCCCAAATGTGAGACCGAAGGCTTGTGTACTTGCTCCTTGTCAAAGGATCCTCTCGAATATTGGAATATGTGTAGCCATAGCGGTGGGAAAGAAAAATTATATCTCTGGGCACATATTTGTCACTTCCACCGATACCAATTGGGTCAACGATACTCCTTCCTTGATCACGGAAAACCAAGCGCTATGGTTTGGTCTTTGGGTGGGTTCGGATATGTGCCAATGACTCTTCTCTCTCTCGTATGATGAACTCTCATCTGAATTTGAAGGGGTATCTCTTACGCACTTGCCAAAATGGGGTAGCACATTTGCTCGGGTTCCATGTCCTCTCCGTGAACCTCAAATCCTTCCAGTAATTTCTACCTTGATAGATCCATCACACTTACAACTATTTTTGTAAATCAACAAACACCCCTGGATGTTGATTAGATTTCTAGTTTGATCATACTAGCATCCGGTGTGATTGCACAACATTGAATCCTCTTCCTAAGTGTGGGACTTGTAAAAATGGAAGAGGAATCTCCAGTTAGAGGTTGGTTCCTCAACTCATCCGATCAGCTATTTTACTTACACAATTGCGAGAGGTTTAAACTCCTAAATCTACTCTAAATTCCAAAGGGATAATGATAGAAAATGCAAAAAGAAATAACTAATGCTAATAGGTGATGCACCAAAGGAGTTGTAGACACACGATGCTGCATGAAATACACAATCTACAAGGAAACACAGTACAAAACATGCACAAATTCTCAAAATGTAATGAAAGATCAAGGAAGCAATGATAGACATATGAAAGGATTGAGGAATTTTAATCACATAACTTATATCAACATCTCGGATCCAATACGGTACATTACGGTGATCCGGAGGCAAGAAAAGGTGCTGCATTACATGGAAAGGTAAAAAAATATCACAAATTCTGCCAAGGAGGAAGAAAAAGGAAGTTGCGAGAGCTAAAAAGTGTCTCCCCTGCAAAATGAACTCATTCAGCTTTTACAGTGCAAACCACCCGACCCCGGGAGAGAGAAACGTAGGAAAAAGTGAAAGGGGTTCAACCATTGACTAAAATGCCATCAAGGCATGCATGGGTGTCCCTGACAGACCCATTCCACGACATTTTTAACCATCTTTGGGAGAGAATGCGAGCCATTCTTCATTAAAAATGGTGGTTGAAACATCATTTCCATCCATGACCACGTGCCGGATGCATTTCTTTATTTTCTCTCCAAACTCCACCAAAATGCAAAAATACCCTATAATCTTGTAGATAATTTTACCATCTTTCCATTCATATAAAGAACATGAAAAACCAAGCTCTGGATCGAAAGATATGGCGATTTGAAATTTTAGGGAAAAACAGGGCCAAATCGGGTCGGTGGGAAATTTTTTTGAATTTTTACCTTTTTGGTCATTTGGAAAAAAATTCAAAATTTCCCCACACCCCACCGAGTCTTGGTGCCACGTGGCACGTCCCGATTGGCTATGGGCTTTCTAGGGAAAATTTCCCACAAAAACTCCGTCGAGCCATAACTTGAAAAATACATGGAGTTAGGAGGAAAAATTTACCTTTCTGGAAAGCTGAGAAAGATCTCTATCCAATGGTGTCATTTCCATAAGGTTTTGAGTGTCTAAAAAGAAATTTTTTTGACTCGAGGCACAAGAGAAGGAAGAATGAGAGGATTTAGCCATAAAATGAGCGGGGAGCACATTTTGGATAACAACAACCTCATGTCATCTAGAAATCTCCCTTTCACGTGCTTAACTATAATTTAGTCATCTCTACTCCCTTTCTTTCTCCATCGTAATATCTTCCATCTTCCTCCACCCTAGCTTCCTCACCTAGCACTCAGAATAGTTTCGTTGATAATTGG
The DNA here is from genome assembly GCA_018340775.1 of Taxus wallichiana var. yunnanensis. Lineage (NCBI taxonomy): Eukaryota > Viridiplantae > Streptophyta > Pinopsida > Cupressales > Taxaceae > Taxus > Taxus wallichiana. Next base: position 202,684,186 of record CM031242.1, on the reverse strand, counting down.
AAATGCCTCTAATCTCAAAGTAACAATCAAGATCTTCATTTCTAGAAGGATAGCATGCAGAAATGATCCTCTGGGATCCCATAGAAATTCAAACTCAACAACTTCTAGACATGAATATGTATAAATAGTGTACTCTAGAGTGTAGCTAGCTAACACACCTTTCCACCAATGATCCACAACACGAGTCCACGTCAGATCTGCATCTTACAACCTCTAGTATTCTTCTTGGGTCCATGCGCATAATCTATAATATGATATTGATCTAGATGCATATGTTGAGATCCATTCATATAGTTCTATTGGGAAGCAACAGAAAAATGTTTCATATAAATCATGGTAAAGGTTCTCTTCTACCCACCTACGTGCATCAAACTCAGGTCCAGTGCTGAATCTCTAAGCAAATTCATCCTTCATGCTCTTGAACCATGATTAAACACTTTCTAGGGTTAAACATTATGTCATTACTCATTACCCAGATCATGATGTATGCCATTTCCCACTACAACTTCAAAAATAGGTCCGAAACGGAACCAAGATGTAGTCATTTTTACCCCCATCACAAAGGAAAGAAATCCCATGCACACCGACCTATCACCCGGTGGGCTTGGGTGCTCACCCAAGGCATGCGCGCAGTGTTGATTCTCTCTTTTATGTGATTTTAATGGGAAACATCATCTATGATCTGAGTTTAAGAGATTTGAAAGAAATCAATACATACAAGCACCATAGAGCTCAAAACGGCTTCTAGATCCTTACAGTCACTCCAAACGTAAAGTGCTTAATAGATTATAGAACTTACACCCAAAGAAGAAAGGAAGTCATACAAGCATTCATACTTAGTTCATAAACATAAATGAAAAGAACTATGATGAAGGATGTATGCATTAGAACCATTAATGCTCATATTCATATCAATTGGTAACCTTATTACATTCATTAGGCCATTCTGAGAATGTCACGAGAAAGGTAGATCATAGTCATGCATTATAAATAGACTCATATAACTAGGAGCCTAAAAGAGAATTTATAGCTCCTAACCCTTGATACATCCTTTCCTACTCTTATTTTCCCAAGCTAATAGAGTCTTTGTAGTATATTTCTGCAGAGCTCCACCCTCTCTCTATATATCTCTCTATGTCTATGTATATTTTACTCCTACAAGCACTTGTATATATAGCCTCTTTGAACTGCCAACTCATTCATCTGCAGCCTCAAATCTCTCACCAAGTGTCTGAATGTGGTACTCCAGGATCACATGCTCCTCTAGGCTTGAGCTCACCACTCTATGTCATGATGTCCTTCTAGAAGCCTCTAACACAGGGCATATTCCTTCCTGGGCCAACTTGTCATTAGGCTGACACCTTATCCACTCCGCATGCGCAGTCAAGTCACACTTTTCTCGTATCCTACCCAAAATTCCCAATATGGCTAAGTCCTAGAACCTTGGCTTTTTCCACATGTGCACCACGGGTTTCCTTAAACCCTCCCTTGTGCACCTTCTCCTTGCATACCTATGTACCTTTTTGTACTTAGCCAATGTTTCAGGGGCCCAACATGCATCATCCCCTCGGGAATTGATGCAAGACCCCAACACAGATAGGAAAGAAAAAACAAGTTGAAGATGGACATCCCAAAGCAATCAAAGGGACAATCCATTTCAAAAAAATTGAAGTAGGTTGCTACTTTTCTTTTATTCACAGTTTTAGATTTAATCAAGGTACTTTTGATTCATCAATTATGATTAAGTGAAAATTTCTTAGTGTGTTTGAGTTGCAAAGAATTCATTTAACATCACGTTAATGAAAAATAAATGCAAAAGGAAGTATTTACAGCTCATCACAATAAGATATTTTCATTTATTTCACAATTTAAAGGTACAATGGACCCACACAAGCCGTGGGGAATAACTCTAAAAATTCAATACAAGAAAAGAAAGTGCATGTATATAAAATTATGAATAAAAGAGAAGGGAAAATCCATCATTGCCTATTTCAGATGGATTTTCCCATAGTCTTGACTTCCATCTTTCTCTTCCCACTCTATTTTCCATCCTCAGCAAGTACATGAAAAATAATGGAAAATTGTTATATCTCCATATTTTTCATTCTATTATATTCATAATTTCAAACAAATAGACTTTTTTAAGATGTACTAGAAAATTAGAAAGTGTAGAAAGAAATATAAGAATAGAACATCATCATTTAGTGTCATATCACAAAAATAAATCAACAATAAAAAAATGAAAAGAAAGGCATGTGGTATTCACTTTTCTAACTAGTTCTTTTAGTGTGTAGATATAGAAGAAGGTACATGCTACTCATGTTTAATCCATGATTTCAGAAAAATCAATAAATGCACATATTATGAACACATTCGTTTAAGTATTCTTGATCGGGAAAATCAACATTCAAGGAGGCTAGTATAGTTATAAATGAAGTTGACTTTGGCATTGGCTTATGAGCATGATTTTTAGTCATATTACAACTCAAAACAAGATTAATGAATTGGAAACCATATAAACTAAAGCTATATAGCAAAAGAAACTATAAGTGCTTTTACAAATTGAAAGCCTCAAGTATAGAAATTATTACAAAGTAAAGACATGGGAAATACTATCATGTCCATGCAACAATACACATTTACGTGTGAGTAAAGGATAATTTGCTGCAATGTTTCTTCACTTTTTATACATTTACAAGCTAAGAATGATTTATGCACTTTCAGCTTATAGACCAAATGTATCAACATAAGGTTAGAATGGATCCTTTTAGATTAACTTAAGCTCTAGAAACAAGTCATGAAAGGAGAGTACACATTAATGAAAAGAGTTACAAAGATTTAAGTACACATTTTCAGATATAGTGAAGAATAGATTCTCAAAGTGAAGAAATTAGACTTTTTAGGTTTCTGATTTTACCATCGGTATGGAGGGTATAGTAATAGGTATCAAAGTATAACATTGCATCATGATCACAAAGTAGGGTTAAAGCGTAAAAATAATGGTACGAGTTTCATTAATAAAAGATGTTGATATAACAACCAGCTCTACTTTAATAACTCCTCAAGGCCATATCAGGATTCAACGGGAATATCATAAGTATCTTACTCCCAACATAGAGTTCAAGATGCATGACATTAGGCCATATATTTTAGCAATGCAACAATAATGTTTAGTTAATTGTGGCTTACACTTTTCTAGAAAGTGTGCAGCCTTGTATATTTTTTAAAATTGTAGAAATAAAAAGGCCATTCACAATATAAGAGAAAGTGCAAGTGATAGCTATCAAATTTGCATTAGAGAACTAAGAAATGAAGAATATTGTTTTCAAGTCTATGAAAAATCAATCCATGGGAATCACTCAACCAAGATTCAAGGTTAGTCTTTTCCTCGAAAATGATATTGTTTTGAAAAGCATGAACAAAGGGGATGAATTCAAATATGCACGAGTGAGTGAGTAAATTTATACAAAGCAAGCCACATGAAAGCCCCGAGATCAAAACCAGGGTTCATTTTAAGAGACCTCTTAGAAATCGAAGGTGGAAAATACCTGGAAAATATCCTTAAAACCAATTTTGTGGGAAGGTGAATTTTTTGGGGGTCCGACAACAAAATTTTTACCTAATTTTTAAGTGGTGTGACAAAAGGCTGCAGACGCACGATAGGAGATTTGATGTTGTGTGTCAACAAGGTTGGTGATGCATGACAAAAAAAATTCTGTCATGCAATAACAACCTTGTTGACATGCGTCAACGAGGGTGTTGTCTTACCTTATTGACACGCATCAGTTAGGTTCACCGACATGCGACAACAAACTTGTTGCACGCGACAACAAATATTCTATCACACATCCGAAGCCTCGCCTCTAGTTACGTGGTAACAAAATATCTATGTCACACATCAACAAAATCTCTGTCATGCATCTACTTCCTTCGCACTCCTGTCATGCATCAACAAACACTCCTGTCACCCATCAACAAACTCTCCCTATCACACGTCAAAAAACTCTCCTATCGTGTATTAACAAACTCTCCTATTGCGCGTCAACAAACTCTACGTCGCATGTTGACAACCTCTATCCTCCTATCATGCATCTCGTAGCCTCCGCCCTCCTGTAGCATGTTTACTATACTTGATAATACATATGCCCTAGGTGGTATGAGTGAGCTAGTAGTGTTCTACTTGGCGAATAATCTAGGATTATATAGGGGATAGTTTTAAGGCTAGGTGAAGTGACCCTAAAAATATTAAACTTTAGTTTTTAGGTGAGCAGTCCACCGACCGTGCTTGAGAAAATTTTCCTTTTCAAATTTTTCAAAAATGGAATATTCATCATATTATGAATATTTGCCACTAAAATTATCCCTACTCAAAATGTAATAACCATTTGAAAAATTGAAATACAACAAAACCCACTTCATGGTTTAGTTAGTATAAGGTACACTAACTTTAAGGTTTCTCAACAACTAGAAAATCAATTCAATCAAAGATTTTAGATCTATGAAATCAAGGAAAAATGGTAGCACCCATATTTTGGGGTAATTGCAATAAATAACTACCCAAAACATAGTTTCTAGAAAATAAAGGAAAGTAAAAACAAGGTTGGGTTAGAAATAATTTACCAACAAAGAATTATAGATCAAATATTGAACTCTTAGAAATGATTTTACAGAAAACAGGTGATCTCTAATTTAAACAACTATAAATGTAAAGATTACGTTGACCCAACAAAAAAACAAATACCCAGTATCGATGCATAGCCCATAAATGCAAGTATGGGGTTTGAAATTATGCCGCTACAACAAATCCAATTTGCCAAATAAATAGCTTGAAATAATGAAACCCCATCAAAAGTCCTCCAGCAAGCTCAATAAAGCAAGGTTTTATTCAATAAGTAGAATAAATGGTGAGTTATTACTAAAAGACTAGGCTCAAAACAAAAGGAATCAATAGAACCCAAAAAAGCAACATAACATCTTCATCGTAGCAAGTAAAATGAGCTCTGCAAGACAAAAAAATGTGCATACCTTTTCAAATATCCAAAACTAGGGCTTGAAAGAAAAATAATGGCAGCCACAAGTGTTTATTTGTAGATTCAGAGAAAACCCTTGAAACCGGTAAAAACACCAAAATGGAGTATCGGACGAGAATAAATGGTGAATCATCTCATACATTCACATAAAAGACAACTTTTGAGGTGAGAAAGATCAAAAACATAGAAAAAAACTTTAGACCACGGAAATGGTCACTCCGATGCAAATTTTGGAATTATTTTCCCTCGCCTCTAGAATCTTCCACGAGAAGCAAAAGTAAAAATGAGGAATTTTTATGGTTTTCTCCCTAAGATTCATTGACCAAGTTCGACACCTGGAGTCATTTTATTTTAGCTGAGGTTAATCATTCACACCAATGATAGGGTTTATTTTTTTGTAATTTTTCATGGGGAAAAGTATTATTATCCCTAGGTCAAAGATACCAAGATAACAAAGTCATTTCTTATGCTATGTCACATGGAAGGGAAAATATTAATCATCTTTTAAGGGAATTATTTTGTCCCTTCACTAAAGTTTTTTTACCAAACCGAGAAATAGTCAAGGAACTATAATTGCTTCTATACATGTAAAACAAAATAGTGATATTAGCATGTAATTATGCCATCTTTTACATGTGAAGATAAAAATCTTGAGTCCAAGAATTGCCTTTTCCAAAAAAAGAAAAGTTCTCAAATACCTTAAAGTATGCTAAAAGAGTCTCGTACACTTTATTTTATTATTGCAAATATTTTGAAAAGGTACTCAACTCAAGTTTATTTGAATACATGTAAAGTTATTTTAGGAGTCATCTCCAAATTAAAGCGAGAGTTAAACCGAGTCCCAAGAGGTTATTTTTGGGTGTATAGTTAGGGATTTTTCTATTTATTGTATGATTTGCAAAGCATTGAGGAGGACTTCTTGATGTAACAGAGTGCTAGAGATTTTTCCAGTTTTACCCTTTTATGAGAAACAATGATTGGCCTTTCCATAATTTTGCAGTGGTGTGTATTAAGATAGATTTTCTTGTGAATTTTATTCCCTAAATTATTAAGTTTTTCTTAAGCTATCTACCTTGCCTTGATTAGGTGTTTTTATTGATTTTAGCATTCAATCTTTGTGTTTGTAATTGTGAGCAATCCCTTAGAATTGTCAATATTTTCCTTGAAATTAATAGAATCCCTCTAGATCATGTTCATTATACTTGTTCTCATAAGATTGTGTATGTTATTTTCATAAATCCCTCAAATCCCCTTGGTGTATCACCTTTTTACAATTTACAGTTCACTTTCTCACCTTTAACCCCATAGATCTAGTTTAGGGATACTCCAAAAAGGGAACCAGCCCTTAGTAATCTAGATATTTACCTCACATCTGGGAGACCCATATCCCGTGAGGTATCTCAATTGTATATTCGTAGAAGTGAGGGAAAATCAAAGACACAAATCTGTCACCCCTCAAAATAGGTGCACTTATGCTAGATAACACCTTATTCTATGTCTAATTCTAAATCCACCAAGCCATCTACTTCTAAGTCTAAATAGTCATCTTCCAACACCAAAAATAATTTTAGTGAGAATGTCCATTTTTCCCAAGGGAAATTTTTTGGAATAGAATGAATGCATTAAATGAAGAAATGAACAAAAACACATTTTAATTACTACTTCTTCATTGTCTTTCAAGGAAAAGGGAAAGGAAATTTCTACCGATGCATTGAATTTACAGCTATGGATTATTGGATCATAGATTCATATTATTCTCATCACATGAAACACTCACACAAGCACCTCACTTCACAAACTCATAGTATCACTTTAAATATTACCATTGGGTACTCTACACATCTCAATATTTTATGTTTGGGAACTATTGAGATCTGAGGATGGGTGCGTCAATGACGTACTTTTAGTTCCTAATATCTTCAACAATATATTTTCCATGTATCAAATTTTTTATTTTGGAAATGGTAAGATAATGGATTTTTCTCCTCATAATATTTTGATCGAGACATTTATATAATCCAAATATGGTGATTACTTCCAAGTAGTGTTGATTTTATTTCATATTTATATGTGTTTAATTGATTTGAAACTTCTTTAGGGACATAACTCATTACTCATGGTGACTCATTGAGTAAACTTTGGAATGAAATTTTTGGACACTTGGACAAAAATATTTATAGCACACCAATTTACAAAAATTGGTGCTCTTTCTACTTAAGGTGTTTTGCATTAATTACATTTGTAGAGGTTGCGTACTTGGAAATTTTCATTGTGACCATTTTCCCAAATGCAAGGCCTTATGGACAATTTGGTTTATAATGACATCATTTCCTTTCCTATCCATTCTTTTTCAAGGGCCAGGTATGTTCTCACTTTCATTAATGACTTCTCACATTACACATGAGTGTATTTTTTTAAGTACAAGAGTGAAGTATTTGACAACTTCAAGGACTACAAGGTTCTTGTTGAGAAGTAACCCTAACTTCTTATTAAGAAGCTACACCTAGATACTAGGGAGAGTATGTCAATATTTCATTTCATATCTTTTGTGCAAATAATGGTATTCAACATCAGTACACATTTCCCTACACTCCTCAACAGAATGACATTATTGAGAGGAAGAATAATACCTTTAGAGGTTAATTACATTATCTATTCCAAGAATATGACACCTAAATTTGGGGTGAGGTAGAATCACATACCCCATAAGGTAGTGTAGGAAATGACACTAAAGGAGGTTTGATATCATGGCAAGTTTAATGTCTCCACATTATGATTTTTAGTATTGAGGCTTGGGGATTTATTACTGATGAAAAACATAAATCCATGGAAAGGAAGATTCAACCACGCAATTTTTTTGGATATTGCAAGGATGTGAAGTATTATCACTTGTTTGACCATGTCACTCATAATGTTTACAAAGATCATAAAGATCTAATTACACTTGCATTATACCAAAGTAGAAGTATAGAGGATAAGGATTCATCAACCGGACAACCATTAGAAGGTGACATTACCATGCACACTCCCCCTCAATGGAAAATCTGAAAGGTCAAGCATTACACAAAACTTGCATTATTTTACAACACACAATGGCTCGTAAACATAGTTGTAGTATAATCAATGATCTATAAGTACAAGAGATATCTATCACCATAGAGAACCTTCTCTCGGATAACATGCATATGTACTTCAATATTCTTCATTCTTTTATTTTGAACTTGATTCTTTAGCAAGATAAATACAACTCTAGCCATTACATAAATGAGAAATAATTCCTTCAGCTTCCATGTGTATCTATTCTAACATTCACTTTAGCCACATGGATTCTTCGATTCTTCTATTTCATTTCTCTACTCTTTCTTAATAGAATAATTGAGATGTTGGTTGTTTTTTTTGTTCCAATAAATGACAAATGCACCAAAAACTTGAACACAAATCCATATGTATATTTTATATCCAACACAACATCAACATGGTTAGATTCATAATATCCATATAGACATCATAATAAGCATAGTATAAATCATTACCTATATCACTTTTAACCATCTATAAAATTTAAACACTATTTTAATTAACAACTAACATAACAATATGCTTAGCAATTAACCATGTTATATTACAAATATGCTGAAATTTTTCAACATATTACTCTTATAAAAGATATATTAGATGTAATCAGTATTAAACATCTCAATACAAACACAAAGGCATCCCCAAGTGTCATTTGATATGCATATAATGATATTTTTAGTAATTATATATATATTAATTTAATCATATTAATAAAGAATATGTAATTCATATATGATTTCTATAAAGACTATTTTCCTCAAATGAATAGTTTAATATAGCATCATATATTGATACTTCTTGCATACACAAAGGTGAGGTTTTGTTCACATAAGGTACTAAACACAGGATCAAGGAGCAAGGGCCATCCCCTATTGGGGTAAAAGGGAAGTAACCCTTGACACTAAGCATAAATCATAACTTACTCGTCCTTTGAAATTGATGAAAATCCACTTTTGTAAGCAAAAATTAGTTCCCATTCAATCATATTTTCCTCCATGTACTTAATTCACCACCTCCATCATTTTTTAGGATCTAAACATCCAAATGGACCACATTCCCATGAGCTTCCAAATATCAAGTTCAAAGGAGGGAAACATAAGTTTGAAAGAAAGTAATCTACCCATCACCATGGACAAATATCCTTTCACTTCAAAAAATCGCATGCAAAGTAATTCTAAGAACAACAGGTTTAAGGAGACAAAACACTACAAAAATGTTTAGTAAAATCTCTTTGTTATCTCTATGTGACAATCCACTTCAAGTTTGATATTTTTGATATTTTTCTGTTCTATACTTTAAATAATAATTTATCGATTAATTCAAAAAATAATTTGAATAATACATCTTTCTAATAATTAGAGAAGAAAATATCCGAAATTAGAAATAATGAAAAATGTCCCTTTAATTCATTAAAATAGTTTATTTTAAATTTTATCGATCCTTAAAAAATCAATTTCAATTTCTACAATTTTATCAAACTTAAAAAAATACTTTATAATTTTTTAAAATAAAACTTCATTAGAAAAAGGGTGAAAGGGTTTGAACCCTTAACATATAGTTTACTTTAAAACATAGTTACTAATTTTCCTAAGAGATTTTACATTTGTATATTTACACCGTATTAATTTAAGATTTATCTTTAAATTTATAAAACAAAAAATATTTTAACCTATGTTTATATTAACTGAATGATATACATCATATTAATAAATTATCCTATTTAGACCTTTAATCATTAGTTTATATTAATCCCCCAAATGGCCAAATTGAATTTAAAAACTAACAATATAAAACTTATAAGTTCCATCCGCATATGTTTTTTTATAACAATAGATAATGTCATCAAACTCATAATTTGATGAGTCACAATATATTATTTTCAAAGTTATGGTACATGGTTGCATTAGCCACCAACTCCCTAAACGCATACCATGTCATGCATTACTATAAAGGCATAGTTTATAACATGTTAAATGTAAATAAAGTAGAGGAGTCAGATAAGGGACATATGATTTAATTTAAATATACAACTTAGGCCATCCATATAGGGTATTTTTAATTACCCGTATATATAGATTTTAATTTTATTAAATCATATGCATACTATATAAACATAGTAATTTGAATAAAGGGGTGCATGGGTAGGTTCTTAGTTTGTTTAGGTTATATTATATAAAATATATAATATAAACTGAAACATAAGTTTATTTAAACTTAGGTAATTTAAAAAATGAAGGGGGCATATTAGACATAGGTTTTTACAAACCAAAATAATATTTTTCCCATTGTCATAAATTTTCACATGGCCAATAGGAAAATTCAAAACCCTATTTTCGTGGAGGGTTGTCTCCACTTAGGAGACCTTGAATTTAACTTGGCTTTACCCCACAAATTTACTTTTACCTTGCACATTTGAAAAACTATATAAATTAAATTAAAAATTTCAACCTTATTTACCAATACTCTATTAGAGAGTGTTTGTGGAGAAGTATTTCACCAAACCAATTAATCCTTTTGCACATGAAGGTAAGGATAAATGGGGCACCATATTTATAGGTTTAAAAACTATAGTTAAGACTAAAAAAATAGGCCACATTACTATAGTTTTAAATGTTTAAACTTTTAATTTTTTAATATAGTTTAATCTAGGCCGCATTTAGGGTTCACATTTGGTTTAAACCAATATATAGTTTTCAACTATATACTATTTAAACTATAGTATTTTAATTTAAACTATAGGCTATAGTTATACAAACATTAAGAATAAGCCACATAGGTTTATAGTTTTTAGGATATTTTAAACTATATAAAATATTAGTGTATAGTTTATATTTCATAAATAATTTATAGTTTAATACACTATATTTTATATAATGTATGGGTTAAAACATAAGGGTGTATGAGAAAGGGGAGCAGTTAGGCCATAGTAAAACACTTAGACCAAGTTAAAAATATTAAATGAATATTTACTAGATGGCTACAAATATTTTGACTCCACATGAAAAACTTGGGAATTTACATAGGGGACAAGGTTTTTCATCCTTCAAATGAAAAATTTAAATCCCTATTTCTATGGAGCTTGTCTCCTCTCTTATTCATTTAATTTGAATTTAACCTTGAATGGATTTTATCCTACACATATGAAACTATATAAAAATTAGAAATATTTCAAATATAGTTAATCCTTACGAACTCATAAAAAAATTGAGATAATCCAAAGTCCCTTTCACCTGTGCACACACCAACATCAAAAACATGTCTCGGAGGAAGGGGGTTAAATAAATATTGATAACTAACCAACCACCCAAAAATCATGCATATTGGTTAATTAATCTAATAAACTTTATCAAAATGCTCTGATATCATATTAGGACCAAGGGGATAAATAACTATATAAAATATTTATTAATCCAAACATTAATAAATAAACATTTAACAAAGAAAATAAATGAAATAACATTGTGACACAATATTTTATTTGAAAAACTCCAATGGGGTAAAAACCACATATAAATAATTTTCCATATTTGAGAAATTTTTACACATTCAGTAACTCCTTTCTCACTCCTATTCCTTGTTTTTACCCAGTGTGAATTCAATTCACCCGAATACGGTCCTGACCATATTTATATAACCCCAAGGGTTATGAACATATAAGTGATGGGGTATACCCCAGTTAAATAAATCAATTTAATTAAAAATAAATTAACCATAAACTCATAGTTTATATTAAATAATTAAGAATATAAATATTTTGAATTATTTAATTATAAACTAAGGTTTATAACAACACTTAATATTATGTTCTAACGGGATGTCCATTTCGATAAGTACTTCACACCCATTAAGTATTTACCTACATATTATCCTTTACTTACTCCCTCTTCCTCACATATTTATGGTTCTACCCTTCTTGATGATGATTTTGATGTTGTTCGTCCTCCTCCACCTCCACTTTATACTACATATTCAATGCCCAAGTGGGTACATACCATTCGATAGGCTAGTTCACTATTAGAAAATCCTTATGGAATTCATCACATACATTCATAGACATCTAGTTTTCTCTTTTGGGTCATACTATTTCATAGGGTCCACAAGAAAATTTAGATATGGAAAGTACACCAAAGTGGGATGCAGCCATGGTAGAGTATTTTCCTTTAATGAAGAATCACACTTGGGATTTGTTTTATATTCTTAAGGGAAGAAAGATGGTATGTTTTAAATGGGTCCATAAGATAGAATATTCATGAGATGGTTCTACTAAAAAGTATAAGGCCCATCTTGTAGCTAATATTTGTTGATCATTTTTATGCACATTAAATAACAATTTTCAACCAAGGAGAAAGGGGTTTGAATTCTCACTCCCACTCATTTTAAAATACTAATTGGACCTATGGATTCAATTTACATATTACTCTAGGATGTATAACTTAAATTAATATTTATGTAGCGTAGTGTTAATATATGGAGCCTAGACTTGTGTGTTTCGACAAACCAAGTCTATTATGTTTCAAGTTTTGAGTTCAAATAACCATGATTTGAATGTTTTACCTCATCCTATGAATATTTATAAGGATATAAAACTAAGTGATTTTTATACTTTCAAAAAAATTAAAAGGAAGAAGCATAGGGAATAAAATAAGAACTATATTCCCGTGTTCTCACTAAGCACTATCAACACCTTTTGTGATATCTAAACCACACAATATCAAAGCATAAATAACTAGCATTCTCAATTATTTATATACTCTAGTAAATAATTCAAAATAAATTACACAAAATAAAATTATAACCATGCATCATCTTAGAAAATAACCTATTAGTTCATCCACAAAGTATATATCAAAGTTTTAATTAGCTTGTGACAATCCAAACTAATCAGATTCTACACACAAACAAAATAAAATTCACTTGTTAACATCTCTAAATCACTTAATCATGCAATATTTCCATAAACATCAAGAAATTCAAGTACAGAACACTAACTAATGAATTAAAGACTAACATAACTCAATATCTCTATTCGAAAAATTTGTGAAAACTAAAAGTACAAACTCTACTTAATAAGAAAAGAGATTTCTATTTAAGAATTAATGCTTGAGTCAATAATTAAAATACAATATGAAGCTCATAAAAATAATTAGAATCTCCAAAATCATTATCTATATTAATTCACTAGTGTCGAGATATGTTTACAATATAATAATCTACTTTTATATAGTCATGGGACGTGACCTCATGCTCTACATGTACTTTTGGAGATTCCTATTAAAAGAAACTAAACTAAATCTGAAAATAAATTATAATTCACTACAACTTGAAAATATAAAAAAATGAGAATAGGCTCTCATGTTTACAAAATTTTATCCTAATTATACACTTCTCTACTTAGAATTATCCACATAGCTTCAATAATTAGAAGCTGGGTAGATCCTTACATGTACATATAGACAAAAATAGATCTAGGAAAAAGACAAAATTAATTGCTTTTGTCTATTGTAGTGTTAATATTTTCATCTAGAGTGTAAACTGATGTTTTGGGCTTGATGACACAATCATAAATTATCCTCCACCCATTGTGTATTTATAATTAATGATTTACACAACTCTTCTCTCATTTGAAATACATGGATAAGATCATGTAGCATTCCCTTCAAAACTAGTTTTATGCCTTATAATTTCTATGACTTAATTGTAATAGAGAGGATGAATTTATGCATCCCAACAATATTTTTCAAAGAGGGATATGAATTTTTGATCAAACGATTACATAAACTACAACAGAAACCATCAAATTGTTCCACAATGAGAACCTAACCAATTGAATCCAATAGTTGCATTAAACCCACATCTGCAAAGAGTGATACAATATTGACATGAAACGTGTCCAAATGTTTGTTTTTGGTTAAAATTTGATTGCATTATTTTTTCAAGTATGTTGTTGTTTTAGTTATTTTATTTTTAATTTTAATCACATCATCAACAAACATTAGTGGAAAATTTGACAATGAATTACCCTTAACTATCTCTATAATGACTTCAATTTTAACCTTGAGTTTCTTTTTTCAAGTTGTTTGGATTTTTCCTCACTATCTATTTCATGTCCTTAACATTGGATATATCTCTAAAGTTAATAATTAAATATCAAGGCATGCAAAAAATAAAATGTAAGAGTTGGAATAAAAGTAATTTTTGACTAAGATGTAATGTCATCCTATGTTGCTTCTCTCAAAGCTCATATTACCATCTTAAGTGAATATTCCATTGCATTGAAATTATCAATGGATGGTTCTCTTTCTTTTCCTCTTTTTCTTGACAAAATCATAACATTTTCCTATGTCCTTAAAAAAATTTCTAACCTTAGTTCTTTATTCTACTAGTTATGAATTTTTGCGGTTTCTTTTCCTTATTATTATATACCAATGATACCTCAAGAGGCTTATATGTAGGAGTTTGAGAATTATCGACCAACTATTTTTGTTTTTAATATTAATTTTATCTCAAACTACTCTTTTGTTGTTTATTATACTTAAATGGTAGTGTAATATATCACAATCGACGATGTATATGGTGTTATCACTATAGAAACTTATGGAATTGAAGAAACTAAAATAATAGGCATTTGAACATACATTTTCTTCATTAGATGACTCATACAAGGTGATTTGTACACATGTTCCCCTTTTTGAACAATGAGATGACCACCGGTACTTACCTTGGAACACTCGGAATTGAGAACATAGGCGATAAACTTGGCATATACAAATTGGGCCTAAACTAGATTGTTGACATTGTGTGAAGAGATCACAATAGTGGAAATGGCATGGAAATATTTAGACCTTTTGATTTCATCATATCCATGAAGGATATGGGTTGTTTGGTATCTTATAGTGGTATTTCCATGGGTTTTGACATGATGGTTGGTGGTGATGATAACATGTTTGAAGTAAGAACAACATAAGAAACTTGAAGAGGAAAAAATAGGAAATGTGGTGACAGTTTGATAAAGTTAAGGTGATTTAACATTGTGGAAGGAATGGTAGAAATGAAAGGAGGAGAATAAACCACCATCAGTGATTATTTAAAACTAGAACTTATATCCAAACTTGAACTTACAAATGAGAAAGGAACATTAACACTCACCATTTTTATACTTGTAGGCATAATAGATGTAATTAATTACATTGGAGGAAGAGGAAGTGATCTCATAAAACCTTGAATTGTTGATGCCATATTAATTGTTGGAGGATTTTTTTTCCCTTTATTTTAACCACTCATCATTTCCCATTGGTTTTCCCCATAGTAGGAATAATTTGACTTGATGAAAATGGTGCCATTCGGGCGGAAGCTTCTATATTTAAATGAGTTGATCTTGTCACATTTTGGGAAGCTTCTATAGTACTTACTTGTATCATCTAGTAAACTAGGGGAAATTTTAGTTGAGATTAATCAACATCAATCATTTTTTTTTAATCTTGGTTATGACCTCCTCTATATACTAAGGATTCATATGTTACTTTTCTAACTCCATCCATATATTAGCATAATGTTGGGGATACTTTTTTCATCCTTATTATATGAGATTTTGCATAACCATGAGGATCCCCTCCCTTATAGTTACTAGGATGAAAATTGGCATATACTCTTTGTTGTATTGTAAAATTTGTAAGATAGGTAAAGCTATTAAAATTGTACTTAAAAATAGAGAAATTGATATATAGCCATGTATTTGGATTAAATATGTTACACTAGCTAGGTATTCCATGATAAAATCTATGTGCCACCTCAATGGGTGCTAATATTTTAGACACATGGTTGGGTAGGAGGTGTTAAATAACCTTCAATATTTATCATTGTATAACCTTGATAGTACTATTAGGATCCCATTTTCTTGATGGATTCTCTTAATTATAGGAGTATTCTAGGTCTTCCAACTCTATAAATGGAATAATACATAGTAGGATAAAATATGTCAAAAATACCCCCAAAGTAGGGTCGGGATTATGGTTGTATAATTTAGTAAAGATAACATATATGAAGGAAAAAGTGGTGTGTAACTAGTTAGAAAAGGTTGCATCAAAGGTAAAGAAAGAAAAAAACATGTCCACCAAGTAAGATAACATGTTAAATTTCTCCTTTCAGCTACCAAATCTGAACATAATTAAAGTTGAATTATAAAATCTCACCAAAATTATGCTTCTTTGCTTTCATAATAATGATAAGTAGAGGAACCCAATATTTATGCACATGATCATCCTTGTCTACCCCATAAAGTATTTTTAACAAAAACATGAAATATCTTATCTCTTTCCTTAAGAGGGAATAAGGACTACTTAACTTTTACTTTTTATTTTATTCTTGACTCATCAATTACCCAAGACCTTAATCCATCCATTATGTCATCTCTACACATGAATTCTCTCATGTTATCTTGATTATATGATAGTCTTGCATGTGAATTTTATACACATTATTAAATACGTTACTCATGGCTATAATAATGAGCTTGCATGTGGCATATGAGATCATTTTACCATCTTGGAGAGTTCATGGTGTGAATGCATCATCACATAAATCATCACAAGGGTAAAATTATTGTTTAGGTACAATGTCATGAATCCCATTGTCTTTTATATATTTTTCTCATCATATTAGTCTTTGTCTACATCAGATACCTCTCTCCCTTAGAATTTATCATCACAATTATTCACCTCCTAAAAAAATTGGCTCTAATTTGTTATATGAGATGATATTTCCTTTATAAATAGAGTATTTTTATCTCTTGTTCTTGTGAGGAAGGGGAATCTAAATCGTTTTCTTTGGGATCCATTTTTTCTTTGTTTTCTCCTTTGATACTTGATTCAATCAATATAATCATATGTTCTTGAACCCTTCTTAATTTATCTATGATAATAAGTTTATTCCTTTCAACAATATCTCAATACAAATTAAAGTTTGAATAATTGGTCTTGTAAATGGGGATGTTATGTAAATATACCTTATATTTTTAATCCTATGTGTATTACTACAGCCATATCAAGTATTTTCTAGTTATAACTAGTTTGTGTGTCATCAAGCTTATTCATAACAAAGTGAAACATATGGTTTTCAAATTAGATGACTCAACCTTCCTAATTTTAAGTTTTAATTTGAGTTTTTCTTTGATGTGGCCTTTAAATTATACTAATAAGTGATAATTTTCTCTAATTGGTGTAATTTTTCTACATAGTATCATTGATCATGACCCTATCTTTGGATATTCCATGATATTCATACATGAAACTTATTACGAATCATTGTGTTCTTAGGTCGTAAGCGAAGAGTGCAGTTTTGACACATGGGGGTGTGGTGATATTCCATAGACGGATGCTTAACACTTGCCTTTAATTGGTGCAAAGTTTTAATATGATTCCTTATGTATTCAATGATATAGAGGATCATCATTGAGAAAAAATGGCCTATGAATTTCCCTTAATATGTTACAATCGAGTTATACTTGAAGAAAAAATTGAGATATTTTCGATGGTATCATGAATGTTTAAAACAGAGGCTATATACAAAAGTTATTATATGCTGAAATGTTTAGCCAACTGGAAAAAATAAAATATTACGCATACTCATGATGAAATTGACACGTGTACATATACCATGTGGACCAATGAAATATCGATAAGTGGTAATGTGGTATGGAAGAAAAAAATTGCACCTCGGTCTTTAACACTCATTATTAGATGGTGGGGCCTATTATTTACTGGATATGGGCCCTCATCCAAGGTCAAAACACTCTTTTTATGGAGGGGATTATTTGCCTTCATTTCTTCATATCACTATATTGCACCTTATTTATATAATTTCTTTTTTATTTCAACCCATGTTGTACGTGGGATAAATATTGCTTTGAATTGTAAATGATATGCATTATAATCGAGTTACATTAGGTGTCAACTTGACTCGACAAGTTGAGCTCCATCCTAGCTTAGCCGATTGATCTAACCTAATACCTAATCCACCAACTCATATATTATCTATCTCACATAACCACATTTCTTGGTATCATCTACCAACTCTTCACGTACTTGCACACTCGAGCTCTCCTCAACCTCCTCCCGCTCTATATCAC
The DNA here is from genome assembly GCA_018340775.1 of Taxus wallichiana var. yunnanensis. NCBI lineage: Eukaryota > Viridiplantae > Streptophyta > Pinopsida > Cupressales > Taxaceae > Taxus > Taxus wallichiana. Next base: position 202,665,955 of record CM031242.1, on the reverse strand, counting down.
ACCGTTGAGACCAACTTAGCTTGTCATTCCATAGATCTATTCAATGTGGCTCAACAAAAGTGTTATGAAGACCAACACATTACACGGCCACTTATTTTTAAACCATCCATCCTTCCACTATGTGGGTGATGTGGGATCTATTCCCAATGTTAGAAAAATAAAGCGGTGGGGATGGTTAGAGGGTTCGATGCCCTAACCATGTGGGTGAAAAAATTTAGTGTGATCATTGAGCCACATGATTTGGTTAACTTATATAAGGAGCGAGTTAATTTTTTTAGAGTGAATTTGGTAGAATTTGTGTAAACCAAAGGGGTAATATGTGGAGTTAAAGCATTTTGGAGGAAAATTTCCAAAGGAAGCCAGGGTTATTTTTATAGGAGGATTATTATGATAGGTCTTTGAAGGTATGAATTACCTTGTACATGTTTCTAAGTAATTTTAAAGGTGATTTTTAATAGATCGGTCCCTTAAAATGGACTTGAAGATGTAGGCTTTACGCCAAACTCCATTATCAATGGATTGTGTCACTATTCTTGCATTTTCTTCTAGTTTTTGATTCCATAGTCAACTTGTAAATTTTTAATAATTATTAAAATTATGGAAAGGTCGTAATGTTAAAATTTAATCTGAAAAATCATCATTTTTAAAGCATTTTTGGTGTGTGCTTTTAAATTACTTATGATTATGGATCAGTCAAAATATGAGCCAATTTGTAGTCTTTACATAAATTCAATGAATGAAACTTTTCCACCAACAATGTAAGTACTTAACACAAGAATTAAAACTTTGAATATACCTTGCATATTTTTCATAGAAATTATATTTGACATGTGTACTTAAAGAAAATTGGGGCATTTTTGGTTTGTCAATATATATCTTTCAATGATAAATTTTGGTGTTCTTTTCACAATATAAATACAAGGTATATGCATATCTTTGCACATTTCTCTTAGTTATATTTAGCTTGAAGACTCTAAAAAAATATTCCCAATCCTTCCTACACACCAAAGATACTAAAATATACCCATGAAAGAATGTATTTTATTGATAAAGCAAGAAGACCCAATGTATTGCACCAATATAAACTTAAGCACCTCATAAGCATGCAAACTTGAAAACATTTTCATTGTCCATCTTGTGGCTTGATTTTGAGAATATTTGAAGAATTACTTGATTTTTTCTTTAAATTTCATGTGATTTTCCATCCAATTTCCCTAATATTTCATTCCCAAATTTTCAGGTGGGTCCCCAAATTTCTAACAAAGTAGGGGTGTATTATGGTAATAAAAATGGCAATTTATGTGAGGATAACACCTTTAGAGAGTGTTTAGAACTTAGAATCTCTAGGTTTTCAAGTTTGACAATGAAACTAGAGAAATACAAAATCATATTTTGAATATAAACATATTTCAAAACTTATTTTATATTCACTTTCATATTTACTTGATTTTCACACCTTCTCAAGAGTCATCTTGTGTGTTACGTGTGAGATAAATCCTAAATAGTTGAGTTAATTCAATCAGATAACTACATCATATATAGTTTTAAGCATTATTTTTCTACTAACCAATCATATATAGCATGGAGATAATCTTGGCTCCACTTAAAAGGATTTCTCCATTTACAATCAAATGTCCATATCCCTAATGAGTATTTCTTAAATAACCCCTTATGTTTTATTTCTTTATTCATTTTTTTTCTTTTTTTTTCAAAATAAGATTTTTAAAAATATATATAACCATTTGAAATATCCCAAGGGTTGGGAACTAGTTTAGATGTTTTTAATGAATATTTTATAATATAGTAAAGGTTATGACAACTCTTTTACCGGTTTAGCAGAATTTTTAAAGCTTATAAAGTGTGTTGTGACTCCCTTGTGAGTGTGAAAACTCTATATTTCATTAGTAATAACATCAACAATTATAAATTTTGTTTTAAAATGGAATCTTCCCTAATTACTTCAATTTCAAGAAAATTGGGAAACCTTTGAATTTAGTTTTATCCACTTAATTCAAATAGACTTCCCTTGATATATTTTCATCTATGGAAAAAATCTGAAAATTGAACTCATGATAGCTTTTTAATTTATTGAAAACTTGAAATTAATATAGGAAAGTAGGAATCTAATCTAGAAATCTTAGATCTAAACTAATGATGCATAAAGCTAAACTAAAAATCTTAAATCTAAAAATAATCTTATTCTAAAATGACAACTAATTATTCACAAGAAATACATGATGGTGCATCCACAAAGTAGTATTAAAGTGTTGACCATTGAATGGAAAAGGAAAATCATTCCCCTTTATATATTTCAGTCTAAATGTGGTATATCCTTAAAGGCTTTGCAATCTGATAGGATCTAATCCAAAATGAATCAAACTTTACATGTTGACATTTATTCCCATTTTTGTTGATAGGTTTCTTCATCAATTTTGAGAACAATCCACAAAGTAAAGGAAAACCCATGAGATATAGGAGAAGCTTCAAATAGAAGAGAAACTTTTCGAAGACTAAGAAATACGTGGAATCTTGAAAAAAGCGCCAAACACAACATAAAGTTACAAATGTATATCCAGAGCTGCAACATGAAGAAGACCATAACAGAGTGCGGCTTGAGCTGATAGATTCACAACCAAAAGAAGTGTCTTTCAGCTAATTTTGTAAGAAAAGATATTTATTTTACTTAATCATAAAAGTGTAAATGTGTGGTAGAAGAAAACATATATAGGCATAAGAGTAGAATATAGAACAATAGAAAGATATATGAGAGTAGAATATGAAAAGTGGGTGAGAAGTGTGTCAAAGACTAATGTAAATTATTTTGAGATATATAAAAAAACAATTGTGGTTGATGGATTTTTATAGTTTGTTATTTTGTATTACATTTTTATGTTCATCTATTTGAACCTAAGGCATATTTTCTGACACATCCTTAACTTGAAAGAGAGAACTTCCTAAACCACGCGCTATTGTTGAGGTTTAAGGTCAACAATTGTGTGTCGATTCTAGGTTCCTTTTGTTAGGTGGATGTCCAAAAAAATTGACCACCAAGGATATTAGAAACCAACATTGATAGAGATTGAGGATTGGTGGGAAAAATAGATTGATATATTCGTTAAAGGAGAAGCAAAGAGACTTAAAGCATCTTATAAAATAATTGAAGTTGACTTATTCGGAGAATATGGAGAATAATTTTGGTCTTAATTTCCACATTTTTATGTATTTTCATTCTATCACATGCAAAACTAACATAGTGGTCATATTTATACTTAAGGAAATTATTCGAGTGTACTCAAAAAAGTTACAAATACTAAGATATATTGATGAACCTTGGACAAGAGCAATAGACTACTAGTTTGAAACTACATTAGATTTATATATTATTACTTTGAAAAAATTAGGGTTAGACCATTTTTATCACGAGAAGGTTGAAGTTCTAAGTGGAGCCAGAGGAATATTTATCAAGCAAGTTCCTTTCTTAATTAAGATTTTTACGGTGGAAAAAGGATTAATTAGAAGTAGAGAAAAGTTCCTTTAGGGGAAAGACACCACGGGATGGTGTATGTGAAGGGGGAGATCCAAGAGACATAACTAATCAAATATGATGGGGTGATGGTTGGGACAGAAGAAATAGGATGACATGAAGAAAATAAAAACCAAAAAAATTACATAGTTTTTTTATTATTGGTAAATAATAAAAAAATTACATAATTGATAAAAGAGAGATTAGGATAATTAGGTGAATTAAATTAAAAAAAAATTAATAATTATGATGATATATCATAAGAGAAGGCTAGGATAGCTACAGAGGATTTAGAGAAAAGACAAAAAACAAAGATTAGCAAGAGAGGAAAGGATCAAGAAATTACATGAAAGAAAAGAAAAATTAAACAAATTTCAGCAAATAGGAAAGAAAGATAAGCCCATTTCAAGTGGAGGCCATCAGATGGCTACTCTGGAACTAGAGGTAGATGGTCAAAGTCTTGTTATCATTCCCGCACAAGGAAGAGACCAACAATTTTTGGTTATCCGATAGATTCCGTAGGAAAGTGTCCAATAGATAATAGAATATAACATTTATTATCACAAAAAACAAGATTAATGAAGGATTTACAGGAGTTAGTAGATAGAATGGAACTATGATTTAAACAAATATTAGGAGAAGAAAAATGGCAAAAAGATGAAGAAGAAGCCTTCTTTGTTGATTACTGAGAGTAAGTGGAAGCAAAAGAAGAGTTTATTAGAGTAGAATAATTTAAAGAGGTAGGATAAAATAGATACATGGGAGAGGATAAAGGAAAATAAAAAATTAGTTTTGATAAGAAAGATATAGAGGAAATAAAAATGAAAAATAAGAAAAGGAGAAGTGATGAAGGGTTTGTAGGATTAGAAGAAAATTATAGGTTAAGAGATGTTAAAGGAAGTTATTTATGGAAGAGGATAATTATGAAAATTCACCAATAAAAGATGCATCGTACTAGCCCAAAGGAGATGACCCCTTGGATCGGTCGTCATTCCATGTGTCACTTCACACACCACTTAGAAAGGTACAAGAGGAAGAAATTTTGATGGACAAATACAACAAATTGCAAGAAGAGAGTAAAAGAAGAGAAGAAACTGCGAGATAATTCATAGATTTATTAGGAGAAATCTATTTTGATATTGAACTTGTAAGAGATAAAAGAAGAAAAGGAAACCTATAAAAATATAGTAACCAAAACAAGAAGATAAAACCTCCAAAGTAACAACCACCGAGTTCAAAATTAATCAAATCCTCAAGTGGGTAGAATAATGTCCTAGAATATCAAGTTAACAGTGTTTGGAAAATAGATAAAGGAAGCATAGGAACATTTGTTCATTCTAGACTCATACTAGAAAAAAACAACATAAAAATTCTACAACTAAGTTATATGACTTCATAAGAACATTGAGAGAGGATACTTTATGATGGTACATGAATAAAAACCTTCAAAACACTAAATATTTGGAAATTTAATAAAAATAATTCAAGACATATTTTCATTTTCCTTAAGCACCTACAAAAAGTATTAGTAATATGAGGGAATTAATCCAAAAATAATATGAATTAGTAAAATAATTTAGCTATTGATTTAATAATTTTACAAGGAGGTTATAAGAGCCTATGATGGATAAACAAATAATTGAATGGTTCACTTTAGGCCTATTACCTTACCTTAGAGCATCCCTAAATGGAAAACCATTTACAAGCCTCTCAGTGTAATAGAAATGGCTATAAGGTTAGAGGCACAACCATGGATAAGAGAAATAGAAAACTTAATCAAGACAAAATTAGAGAGGGTATAACTATAGCTAGATAAATGAAAATTACAACAAGATATCCAAAGACGAGAAGACCTTAAAACCATTCACCACCTAGGATAAACATAAGACCAAAAAATTGGTGCACGGTGTGTTATGTAGAAGGACATAGCAAGACAAATTATCCTTACCTAGAAAAAATCTAAACAAATTTTAGCAGTCGGACAACACTCTTCAAAAAAATATTCTTCTAGTAATATATCCATTATTTAAATAACTTTTTGTGGTATTTTTAGATTATGGGATCAACAAACATAAGATACTTTCCCACTACTAGAAGTAGCCCTCTTACAAATCAACTAATGTCTTGTACAACATGTGGATCCTATAACCATTATCATCATACTTTTCCTACAGATCGATGCCATGCAATACTTACAAGAAAACAAAACCCGCAAAGTAATAGTATGTAGAAAAAGTACAGCACCTCCACCCCCACAACAACCAACCCCTACACTAACAATTCAACAACCCCCACCAGTTCAAGATCGGAAATAACTACACCTCCATAATACCAAGGATATCAAGGTGGACAACCATAATATGGAGGAGGATATCAAGGAAACAACTACAATCCTAATTACCAAGGGTATAGTGGAGGATATGTAGGAGGCTATAGAGGCGGATACCATGGTGGACTTAGGGGTGGATACAATAACTACCAAGGTGGTAGAGGCTATCAAGGATATCAAGGGGAAGAAAAAAATAACTCGGAGTTGGATTTTAGGATAAAAAGGCTTATGCATTGCTATAAATGTGGGAAAGATGGACATTTAGCAATAAATTATATAGAACTAGAACCTTGTGTATTTTTCCTTGAACACGAGACACATGATTTTTTCGATTTCCTAAAATAACACAATTCTATAGAAATGGGGGAACAAAAATAGAAGCATTAGGGAGGGATGCTCAAAATAATGTCCAACACATTACTAAAATACCATGGGATGAAGAATAATCCTTAGAAGATGAAAAAAATCAAAGAGAAAGTGTCTATCTCCAACAAGATCAATCCGAAGAAGGATAAGAAAAAGGAAGAAGCCAAGGAAAATTATTTTAAGAGGAAAACACATAAGAAAATAGTGATCAAGAGGAACCAAAATATAGAGCCACAGTCACAACAAGAAGTGATGTAAAGAAATAGAACATGCCTAGGAAAAAGAAATACATTACATTACCAACAGAAGAAGAATCATCCAAAGCATTCAAAACTGGGATCCAAAAGAGATTAGACCATAATTACATGATAAGGAAGTAGAAAAAGAAAGGTAATTACAAAGAAAGTGTAATATTATGAGGAGATAGAAAAATATTATTTTATGGAAGATGAAATAACCACACTCAAGGAAATAGCAAGACTATTGATTTAATGAGGGCTAGTAGACAAGCTAAAACAATTTTGTAAATATTGTAGTAAGAAAGAAAAAAAATCATGTTTAGTGGATTGAGGCTTCCCATAACAAGAAAAATAAAAATGTATTCAGAACACAAAGAACATGGAAAAAATCCACCATATATTTGGATGTATAAATATTTTATACAACAATTACAAAGATCCTCTTAGATGCGGGAACAAATGTAAACATTATATCCAAAAAAACTTGGGAAAACTTTGTGAGACCCACTTAAATGTTGTGAGATACCATATTGTCTGGCAGATGGGTCAAACAAATCCCATGTAGGCATATTACAGAATTTGGAAGTTAACTTCATGGGAATCAATAAAATAGTTAATTTTGAAGTAGTAGAAAATGTAGCCATGAAACCTACATACAATGTCATCTTGGCTTTAGAATGGTTTATTGATTGTAATGACCCATTGAATTCGGAGGAATAATATGTTACACTAGAATAATATGTAACCCAAGTTCACATACCTTTACAAGTAGGGATGAGTGCCACTTGGTTAGAAGAAGTATTTCATGACACAGACGAATAAGTTTTTAATGATATACGAGGAATATATACCCTAAATCGTTTGGCCAATATTGAAAAAGAATTTGAACCTAATTATAATGGAGAAATTTTGGTGAAGAGTGAATCCACTCATGAAAGTTTGGATAATATATTATAATACTGGGTGCATGGATTTTCTGAATCTAGAATAAGGAAACCTTATTATGCATGAAGACTACTATCCCGCATAATTACTTTAGATGATGAATTATCCGAATCCGTGGATAATACAAAAGACATTTTTTGGCCCATATGGGAATAATTCCAAGAAGAAGATGGGTATTACTCCACTACAAAATACATTACATAATAGAAGGATGAGAGATAAATACAATCAAAAAAATAAATCAAACGGGTGTATAGACTAAGTTGTGGAGCTTCCCATTACACCTTACCAAAATATTCAAGGTTTGGGGATCTAGAAGGATATCTAGAACAAATGGTAAGGATATTCCCCAATAAAACAGCTCACATGGAAGCACTCGATGACACATTAAAAATCAATGCCACATGATAGTGGGAAACTCATAAAACTAATATATCCCACTAGAACTCTTTAGTCCCATTATTGAAAACAATATATCTAGAGTGTAAAGGATACTATGCGGCCATAGCTGAATATACAAGAGAAGGAGATCCAAAAAACATGTTCAAATATATAAAATACATTGGCATATATGTGGAGAAAAATCCCCATAGTTTGGACTCAACTTTTTGTGTGGACACTAGGACCTTTACCTAGGTCATGGTATATACATCAAAAAACCAGAAAACAAATCAAATATTGAGACCAAGTGGTAAAATACTTTTATACACTTTTAACTTATGGGGTGTAGATCTAAATACACTTTTGGCACTTCAAAATATAAGAAACTTCTTATTCTTAACTACAGAAGATACCATGAGATCAATTTTGAAAACAAAAATTAGACCAAAAAGGTGAATAAAAGTCCTAGAAAGAATAGCGGCATGGATCAAAGAGATGACATATTTCTTCATAATAGAAAATCAATAAAGAGAGGAAAAACCTAAAAACTTGACATACAAAATAGTGTAAGGAGAAAGAGAATTAGTAGAAACCAAATAATAAGAAGAAATATACTTTTACCAACTACAAAAATTAAGGAATGAAAACATTGGGATTAATGGAGAAGAGAAAATAACTAAGATAGGAGATTATTGGTATGAAGAAGAAGTAGCCAAATTAGTTGAATTACTTCAAGAATTCTGAGATATATTTTGCAAATACTTTAAGGAATTACGTGAAATAAAATAATATATGGTTACAATGAAGATACAAATCCAACATGGAGTTAAACCCTTCAAGGAAAGACCCTATCAGCCTAAATCCCAACCTGAAAATGAAGATCGAAAATGAAATAGATAAGATGTTAAACACGTGTATAATCAAACATGTTGATGATACTAAATGGATAAGCCCTATGGTCGTACAAAATAATAAAATGGTTAAAATTATAATTTTTGTGAACTACAGAGAATTGAGTAAGGCATGTGTACATGACCCATTTCGACTCTATTCACGAGATGAGGTTTTAGAAAATGTAGGAGGAAGAGAAGTTTATTCCTTCACTCGATTGGTTTTTGATTACCATCAAGTCCGTATTACACCGAAGATTAACCAAAAAGGAAATTTGTTATAGAATTGGGTTCCTTCATGTACATAGTAATGCCCTTTAGACTTAAGAATGTACCTATTTTTTTAAGCGGAATTATGATCAATACGTTTAAATAATTTATTCATTACTTTACAGAGGTTTATTTACATGACCATATAGTATATGGCTTATTGAAAAATCACATACAAGTCCTAATACTCATGTTCCAAATATGCAGAGCATTATAGATATCATTAAATTTGAATAAATGCATTTTCTTGACACCATTTGGCACATTACTAGGTCACATCATTTGTAAAGAAGGATTGTTGATATATCTAGTCAAAAAATCTACAATTATAGCACTCCCACCTCTAAAAACACAAAAAGAGGTAAGAAAAATCTTGGGATACATATGATAACATATAAAATTTATAAGGAATTATGCGGAGATTAGTGCACCATTAGAAGAACTCCTAAAGAAAAGAACAAATAAACAAATAGAATGGTCTAAAGAATGTGTTTATGATTTTGAAATACTTAAAGATAAAATCCTACATACACCTATCTTGATCTTCCCATATTGGAAATTCCCATTCCATGTTCATGTATATGCATCGGGCATTTCCATTGGGGTAGTATTAGCAAAACCAAGGAAAAAATGGATCTCCCATAGCTTTTGAAATCCGAAAGTTGGAAAAAGCTAAAAAATATTTATCCCACAATAGCAAGAGAAACCTTAAGTATGGTGTATGCACTATAGAAATTCAAATATTATCTATTAGCAACACCATTATCTATTAGCACTAAGAAATACTTAAAGATAAAATCCTACATACACCTATCTTGATCTTCCCATATTGACAATTCCCATTCCATATTCATGTAGATACATAAGGCATTTCCATTGGGGTAGTATTAGAAAAACCAGGGGAAAAAATGGATCACCCATAGATTTTTCAATCCTCAAGTTGGAAAAATCTGAAAAAAGAATTATTCCACAACATCAAGAGAAACCTAAGTATGGTGTATGCACTACTGAAATTCAGACATTATCTATTAGCAACATCGTTTGTATTATATATACCACGATCCTCTCAAGTACCTATCGAATAGACCAATATTACAAGGAAGAATATGTTGGTGGTTGATTTTGTTCCAAGAATTTGATTTTACTATCTCAGTCAAACTAGGGAAATTGAGCAATGGGCCGATTATCTATCTAGAATTGAAATAGAGGAATATTTAGGACTAGTTCATGATGAATTCCTAGGAGCACATATTTTTATAATTGAGGTTATTCCTAAAGAACTAGATGAGATAGCACAGTTGTTAACAACTGGAGAATTTCTTGTGGAATACAAAAAACAACAAAAGAGAAATTTTCTAAAGTCGGACATTTCCCTTTACTCTTATTCAAGGAAATCATACAAAAAGGGATAAGATGAATTCCTTAGGAGGGTGGTCCAAGAACATGAAATAAAGAACATGTTAACAAAATCTCATGAAGGAGTAACATGAGGAAAAAATGGAGGAGAAATAACAACCAAAAAAATAATGATCGCAGGATTATGATGGCCGACACTATTCGAGAGATGCACACAAGCATACTATATCATGTGATATTTTTCAGTGGATAGGAAAACCAAATGTTAGAGATGAAATTTCCTTAAGACCAATACTAGAATTAGCCCCATTTAATAAATGGGCCATATGTTTTATTGGACCAACAAACCTATTGCAAGACATTCCTAGGAAAGATTCATCATCACGGGGATAGAATACCTCACAAGATGGGTAGAAGCCACTCTTAAAAATATTACACTTCCAGAATAGTATCCAAATTCATTATGAAAATATTAACACCAAATTTGTATTTCCCTTAAGAATTACTAATGATCAAGGAAAACTTTTTTAATGTTACAATCAAAGAGTTGTTAGAACATTTCATGATAAATCATAACAAAAGTACACCATACCACCCTCAAACAAACAAAACAATGGAATATTTTAACAATGTATTAGATAAATTACTAACAAAAATATGTTCACTAAAAAAGCATATTAGGACCTAAAAATAATAGCGAGTGTTATGGGCATCTTGCATTACATATAAAAGGCTCATAAAGTATTCCCCATTTTAAATTGTGTATGTACTCGAAGATTTATTTATAGTGGCCATATATTTTATGATAAATGAAGATCCTTTAGTGCATGAAATTCTCATTGAATTAAAAAAATAGATGATAAAATATTCATATCTGCGTATAACCAAACCCAACAAAAATGTAGGCGAAAGCATGGCATGACATAAATATAAAGAAAAAAAGAGATTGATATAGGGATCAAGTCCTACTATATGAAATAAAATTGAAAATACCTGACACATTAAAATTTCATTTACTAGGCCCATATATTATTGAAAACATATTATCATCAAGAGCCACCAAACTCGAACTTTTCAAATTAAATAATTTTTGGGTTATGTAAATGGATCACGGTTAAAGAAATATCACACCATGGATTTAAAAAAGTGTCCTATCTAAAAACTGAAAATTTAGAGGATTGGACAAGAAGGGGGTGAAAAACCTGTAAGGGCACTCTCTCTACCATAAAAAAAACATGGAACAAAAGAAGTAAAGAAGTAAGGAAGGAAAGTAAATAAAATCAAGGAGAACATCAAAAATCTAAAATACAAACAAAAAATAAAAATTTTGTGGAATAAAGGAAAAGAATAAATAAACCATGGAGGCAAGAAGATACCTGCACAATGAATAAAAAAATCATAGAGGGAAGAATATACCCATGCAATGAAGAAATAAAGCTGTGTAGGAAGAAGATACTGCGTAACAAAGAAAAAACCCACGGGATGAAGAAGGTACTCACAAAACAAAGAAAATACCATAGAAATAAGAAGACACCCATGAACCAAAAGAAATTCCACATATAAAACGAGATAAATTGCAAAGCAAAATTAGAATATGAAAAGTTATGAAACATAAAAAAATTAAGTAGAAAGTGGAATAAAACCGCAAAAAGAGAATAAATCCATAAAATAATTAAGATGAATATAACCACAGAACAAAAGATAAAAAAATCCAACATAACAAAGAATACATTTTCCCACCTAAAATAAAATAAATGCAGTAGGTGAAAACGTAAAGATATAAAAGCACAAATCAAGGGATGGATGAATCATAAGCTGTAAAACCTGTGAAACATAAGAAGATAAAATTGAGCTAGATGAAAATAAAGAACCAAATAGGTAGTAAAATGGTGACTCCCATGATTGTTGAAAAAAAATACCTTCCAAAACCAAAATTCCGAAGAATTCCCTTAAATCCATGCATCCGGATCCAACAAGGGATTTCTCACACTTTCCATTCAAAGTCATGCATGCCCAAGATGTACAAAAATATATACATTTAGTGATGCGAGAATAGGGGATTAGGTGTAACATATCACATCCTTAATAGGATGGACAAACAACATAAGAAATTTAGTGGAAAATAAATCAATATTTTGAAAATAAATGATATCCAAGTTTAAGAATTAGGTGGTCTCCATTGCAAATATCGACTACATTTTCATTATACCCTTTATCCTACAAGTAAGACATGTAGCTTTACTACCTTATGAAGCATCCGATGAGTTGGTAGCTACAAAAAAAAATTGGTGTGAGTGGTACTATTTATATTTTATTTAGTTATTAAATGTATTACCACCTCACTAGGTGATTCATATCACTTAGATGTGAGCATGGATCATAGATTTCATGTTATTTATGATAGATTCCATCATGAAATATATCATATGTGTAAGTGTGTTATAGGAGTTACATTCCCCTTTCATAAAGTAACTCATCTTCTCCATCATGGAGGAATCATTAGCTATGCATGGGAGTTACTCAACACTCCCTATATGTACACCTCTCTTCTTGATCTATGAGCATGAAGTATTGATTCTTGTTTCCCTTAATGCATGCACATTTTTCATGGTTGAGTTCTTGTTTGAATCTTGAAGCTACTTCACCACAATTAAGTGAAAATCCTCAATGTGCATGGATTACCTCCAGGTATTTTTCCTTCCTTTTTCAATCATCATATCAAAGCTTAGAGATCATAATCATGTTGTTTGATTTGATTGCTTACTAATCACTTCCTTGTAGTTTCATGTTCAAGATGTCACTCCTTGCTTTATGCTCTAATTGCACTTTTCAATGGATCTTGTACTTGGGTTATGTGTTGTTGGTTGTGCTCCTTGTTGAAATTACGTGTGTTCGGGATCAAGAAAATTACATGTGTAAAAGGTACAGGTTTTGGTGTTTGAAGGTTAAGAGTTGGTTTCAAGGGCCCAACCCTGACTCACCAAGCTAGGAACCAAGTTGTCCCATAGCTCACTTGATAACTCGGTCATCTTTTTACATTGGTCAACCAGTTCTCTTAAGCTGTATTTGGTTTGACATTCATGCATTCAACTTGGAATCAATTTTTAACTTTTCTTTGTCTCATTACCCTGGTCTTAAAAGCTTGATTTTTTTCTTTGTTGAACATGTTTGCATTGGCTTTAACTTTTTCTTGAACAATTTCTCCTTTGTGTATTCACATTGACCTCGACACTCTGACTTACATGCTTCATTTTCTTAATATGAATTGAATCCTACCTTGTTTTGAGCCTCCCTCACTCCTAGTTCATGTTGAACCACTCACTCCCCTATCTCTTTAGCTCATACTCTGTCATTTACACTTGCATAGAAACTATGATTTTGTCCTACTACTCGAGCCACACTGGTGTTTTTTACAGTGTTCTTTGTCTCATTTATTTCTCGCACTCCATATTTGAACTTTACGTGACCATTAATTTACATTGTGGTTGTTATATTATCTCAAAAAACTCTTGACACAGTTGCACATATCTAATTGGGTCATTTCATACCTATTTATTTGACTGGTTTAACACGTACATCTACTCCATGTCTTCATAGCCCCTGTTTTGATAGTTATACTCTGCGATGAGAATCATGTTGACCCCTCAATTTAAACATGTGGCTCCACTAAACTTTGACAGTTTAAACCCGACACCGACATGTGGACCACTTCTCCACCGAGGCCTTTGATAGTCCCATGTCTACAAACACGTGGCTTGTACTTGAACCGACCTCTTTTAAAGTCTCCTTACATAACTTGGTTGTGGTCAACCAATCGGCTTGTGCATCAACTCAACACCAACCCTCAACTCATCGGGATCCTCTCTCACTCACTTTGTCTACCTATATTTCCTCATCATCCCTCCATGTGCCCTCCCCGTGCGTCATCCACATAGCTACTCCCCCTTCCTCCTTGACCTCCCTTGACCATCTCTCTAACCCTTATTCCCTCTTTTCCTATTTTGAAGGCCCTTTAAAAATTTTAAGTCCTTGTTAAATAAAATGGATCATTATTTTAGGGTTATGATTTTTATAAGATAAAGTATTGTTTAATAAAGGGTAAGAATTATGTTAGGTATCAATATTTTTTTATGATCTAAATTAATCTAAATGGGTTTAGTAGTAGGTCGGGGAGGTGTCTTAATTAAATTAGGTCTTATTGATTTAAATAGGATCTAGTCTATTTTTTTAAGGTGGGTCTTTTGAAGGTCATTTAAAATGGTTTTTTTAAATCAAGTCCATAGTTCCTTTTTTAAGTTATAGACCTTTTTTCTTTTTCTTTTTCAAAAATAGTCAAATGGGCAAAAATATTCCAAAACTAGGGTTCTTGGGATTTTCTTTCCTTTGGTCATTTTTGGGTTTGTGTTACTTCAAGAGTGTCTAGTCCCATATGAACCCCTTTCTAGCATTTTTGATGGTTTTGTGTGAATCCTGGAGTCATTTTTGGCATTTTGGGCCCCCTTTGGCTCTTTATTATGTTATAGTGATCTTATTTGTCTATGGCTAGTGAGCACGCCTACAAAACCTTACGGAAAGAGAGCCACATTTCGTAAATAGGGGTAATCATTTTTCTTGGGTGTTGTATTACACACAAATGCATTCTTAGATGATTTCGACATCTTGCAACCTTGCTTGTATCCACACACCCTCTTCTTGTGCACCTTGCACTTTTTACTTCCACATCATGGAGGATGCTCTTTCTAGACTTGAGTGTCACAAGATCACTTTACTGACCTCGACACTTCTTCTTGGGATAGAGAACTACATATCATGGCATAATTTTATGGAACGTTATTGTAGACACCAAAATTGAGTCACAACTCTCTAAACCCCATTTGATTAATTTATTCAATACTACCCCATACCATGCCCTACTTGCACATATTTTGATTAATTTAATTATCTATCTCACCTCTCCACCTCACCTAGCCACCTCACCTCTCCACCTCACCCTAGACCCATTCCAACCATATTCATTACCTAAGACTAAGTCCCCACTCCCTCTAACCACCTAAGACTTATTCTAACCCTAAAATTAATTACTAACAACTTCCTCCAACAAATTCATGTGTGATTTAGCGAGGAATAACACTCCTAAATCACAACAACCTTTGACCCATGCTCAAATTGGGAGGAAAATCCATTTTTGGAAAAGTAGGACCTTTTCTCCCTAGCCGACACCGATTATTCTGGTGCATCGGTCACCTTAAATACATGACTACAACTCTTCAAATAGGGTTAGATCTTAAGTTGTTTTTAGTTCTCTTCTATGCTTTGGAATTATCAGATCCCAACATTCAAGTGATGATTCATAGTTCACCAAAACACTAGTACCCTCTTCCAACATCTAATCTCCAACAATCACTTGCATAGGAAGCTCTAGATCCACATTGCCATGGCACTAGATCATGGTCCTACTCTCTGCACACATCCAACCATCCACTTAACTCTTACCAGCATTCAAATCTCAGTAAGTATTTACATAACTTGTTATTTATATTCATTTACTTGGTTGTAGATCTACTGTTGCTACTTATATTTATTTCCTCTCTATCTAGAATACTTCTTGTACCCCATCTACCCAAAGTATTCCACCAACCCACCATCCTTCCCACTTAATCACCTCCAACACCTTTGTTGAGCCTTCACAAAAATCCCACCACTCTACCTAAGCCTTCCCCACTCTCTGTGCAATCACAGAGAGCTCCAAACCACCACCTTTCAACCTCCCAAGCCTAATTTCCCCTATCGACACCGGTCACCCAACCGGCGTCGAGTCATTTACTAGTATTGGCATCGGTTGCCTAACCGATAGTGGTCTCGTATGCAGTAAAATTATCTCGAGACAGAAAACTTTGAATTCGCCCAAAACAAACCCAAACTTCATCAAATATCACCCAAACCTTCTACCATACCTTTGCTACGCCTGCCCAACCTGAATACACCTTACCTTTACTAGATTTTGTTTTATATTTAGTATTTAGATTAATCTAGTCTATTTTTTCATATGAGATACCTAAATCATGTTATTACAATAGGACCTCTTTCTTTTAATTATTTATTTACATTAATTTGTGTTTAAAATAGTGGATTGATGCTTCTCTAGGAAGTATCACACTTCCTAGATCTAGCACACACTAGGAAATCCACTACCATATATTTTTAACTATCTCTAGTGGTCTTGTGTTCTATTTCAAGTCATTCATCCTAGCCAAAGAGAATCTCTTCACAATCATCTTGGTCAACATTCAATTTGTGCACAACTTATTTGACTATCATAGGTATTCCTCCTCACCTTTTACCTCTTATATATTTTATCCCTACTTTTCGGTGAAACCTTTTGACATGCTTGGTGGGACCCTCTTGTGGGTTCTTTACATTTATTCATATAGGGTGCATTTGTGTGTTTCTTTCTTTCTGAAAAAATTCACACTAAATATCTCTCTGCTAAATCTTCTTTTCTTTCTATTTGTCTAAAATAAATTTATCCTTTGGTGCTTAAAAAGAACACTTTTTATTTTCTTTTGTACTGCATTTAGTGAAAGATAATTCCTCTTCCTATTCTCCTTTTACTACATCAAATATCATTTTCAATTTGGGTTTAAAATTTGTGCATTTCATCCTTTGAGTGTTGCATTAGATCACATATATTTAATTAGAAATCACACGGTGGAGGTCATGACCACTTGGTGATTGGATTTGATTAAGCGTAGTTCACATTTGTGCACACACTCCTAAGCCAAACCACTTACACAATTTACACATTTCTTAAATGTTTCCCTTCCAGAAAAGAATCATGAGGATTTAACAACCTATTGACGATGGGCCCCACCCTATGTTTTGGTTGGTTTTTCATATCAGAGCTCAAACCTCACATACCGGAAGGTATATCAAGGACACTTTAGCCAAAAATGACCTAATACCAGCCATAGATTGCTTATAGGGCACCTTCATTATCCAAAAACTTCATTTTATTCTAAAAGGCATAAGCCACTAAAACACTAAAATATGACACCTAGCATTTACGTATTTTGCTATTTTTTCTTGATTTAATTATGTTTTGAGTTGTGAGGATGATTCATCACTCTTTATTTTCTTTCACACTCCACAATCACAACTGGTGTATTTTGGTTCTTTCTTGTAAGATGAAGAACATGGATGGAAGAATAGTTAGTTTATTAATAATAAATCCAACTAAGTTACAAAGAAAAGGATGCAATATTTATAGATATTGCACATCAAAGTACAGACAAATAATATGTTACATATGTGCAAAAAAATATGCATCAAGAAATAATACTGAGAAAAATGTATTATTCCAACTATGTAACAAATAATCCTACAAATATGTAATATGACAAATATGGTTTAAAAACCATATAACAATAATTAAACAAATAATTACCTAATACAATGCATAATTATAATGTAAACTATATTTACCCTAACATTTCTTAGTGTGATAGGACATCTTTTTGCCATACACAACTTCTGGGTTGGCTTTATTTTGACTTAATTCACTCCAAACTTGAAACATTATTCATTTTCTTAGAAATATCGTAATCGGTCTAGTGAATGGAATCAATTCCTTCATCATATCAGCACCGGTTAATTGAGTGGTATCGGTCTACCTCAATTTTTATATTCCTGTCAAAAACATCATTTATTCAAATTTACCTCTTTCATGTTTTGATTTCTTCTAATAAGCAATTTCGAGTCTCTGTCACCATTAACGAACCTAGTTTCACTGCTTTACAACTTTCTTAATCAAACTTCCAAATTTCTTTATTTTCACAATAAGCGGCATCGGTCAATGAACAACATTTGTCTTCTTGCCTAACTTTTGATTACACGACGATATCAATCTCTTTTTTATTTTTATCGAAACAACAACCAATTTCTATCCTCTAGATTCTTCTGTCTTATGTTTCTATGTTTTCGTAGAATTTTTAGAGCTCGTGCCACCTATTTTTCCACCATTCACATGGCTTTGACATGCTAGTAATCAATGCCCTAGTTTTCATGCCAATCATTAGCTACTACCTACCATCCCTTCACCACCTTCTATTTTTTCACCCATGAACCCTCACTGCTTCTACCATTATACCCTCAAATGACGAGGAATTCACAAAATTCCTTGATCACAATAAGCGCATCCTTACAGTATTACCTCACCCATTCCTCCACCTATGACTCGTTAGGTCAACCCATATTCAGAATTCCTACCTCTATTTTGCCCTCTCACCCCCATTTTTATATCGGCCAACACCAGTGTAGCATTATCTACTCCCACCTCACACTGTTATTTATTAGATCATCCATACATATTCAATATATACTACACCTACGACATTTATCACAACTTCAACATCTATTACCCCTTTGAAAAATTACTCACTATCATCGAGTATCTCATTTACCCATTACTTCACATGACCACCGGTTGATTTAGCCGATATCTCATACCCCCTTCCATAACCTAGTCCTTTCCATACCCCAAAATTTTCCACCTATTACTATGAGGGTCTTCACACAAGTTCCTCCCACTTATACCCTACCTCAACAACTACTTGTTGCCTCTACTTCTTATTTACGGTACATTTCTTCATCATCTATTCTCTCTTACATGCCCCCATCACAGTTTTCTTATTTGGCACCACCATACATTGGTGTGTCATCTATGAATTATCTACCTCATCCACCCCCTTATACCGTAGGGGGAATCCCTCAATCAAATCCTATAATGGATCTTATAAAGATGATGATGGATAAGATGCAAACCCTCAAATCATCCATTTTCGACTCTCACAATACCTTGACTTACAATGAAATTTGTAATGATCCTATTCATCCATCCATACCCATTCATCCTTATCTTGCACATTGGGAAATGCCTAATTTTAATCGATTTAATAGCAAGGAATATCTGCAACAAAATTTGTGATCGTTCAAACATGTTTGTTATTTGATTACCCATGATGATGCCTTGCTCCTTAGGACTTTCCCCATGTCCTTGACAAGACCTGCCCTAGATTGGTATAGTGCTTTACCTAGGCACTCAATATTTTCCTTCAATCAGTTGGCCCAGACCTTCCTTGACCACTTCTCCATTAATATCTCTAAGAAGGTCTCCATGACTGATTTATATTCTATTTTTCAATATAATGATGAGTCTATCATTGACTTCATAGCACATTGTTGGGGTCTCATTTATAAGGTCACCTTTCAAATTCCATAACTGAGTTGATAGAGTTATTCACTAGGACTTGTGTCAAGCACATTTTCCAACTCTTAGGTATAAACATTAGAGCATTTGACGAGACATTCACCATGGCTTAGAAGCTAGAGATTTGTGCCCTTGAAGAGGAAAAGGTTAAGTTACGTAATAAGAATGCTTCATTTAGGTTGAATGACTCCTCTTCTTATAAACCACAAAACAATCATTCCAATAATCATTATAAGGAAAAAGGATCTCTTGCCAACATAGTGGTCCTAAAAGTCGTCCCCTCTCATCCATCAAACAAACCAAAGCCTCCTCCTAATTTTTCCCTGTTTATAATTTTCAAGTACAAGTATGAATAGAAATGTTATACTGTATAGGAGAACTTTACTCCTCTATGTTGGAAAAGATGTTAAAAGTAGGAGCCATCACCCTTCCACCTATCAAACCACATATTGGTTTTGACCCTTCTGTTATGTACCTACAAGGTATAAGGAGAATGACTACTGTAACTATCATCATGTTAGGGGGCATAGTGACGGAAATTTTAAAACATTCAATAACATTGTCCAGGAAATGCTAGATAATGGAGATCTCATCCTAGACAACCCTAATGCAATAGCAAATCAAAATATTCAAGTCTTTAAGAAACCTTTTCCAAACCATATGCCTTCAACATACCAGGTTAGTGAGACCTCTAACAATGACACTAATGTTCGTGAGTTCCATGTCATCTTCGACATAGTACCTACCCCTTATTCTCAGTTTCCTCCCATCCCATCTATTGAGGAAATTATTGTTTGAGATCCTCTTACCAAATAGGAGCCTATTTCACCTACTCCTTGTTATCTCATTTTAGTGATTTTAGCTAAAATTGAGATAACCATAGGAAAATTTTAGAAAAATATCTTAAAATTCCCTTTGAAAGAGATTTTCAAGTTTTTCGTATTTTCATTACATGAAAACATGTTCCTTGCATGTTACATGTCTCATGTTTCACAAAACCCAAAACCCAATTGCCTAAGTCCATTGTGTCGGGTTTTCAAAATTGGAACATGTTTTGTCAAATGCATGATACATGTCTCATGGGTTTTCGGAACATCCAAGCATCGGAACATGATTTTCCCAATGCATGTTTTATGTCACTTGTTTCCCAAAACTTGAAATCGAATTGAATCAAATCCTTTGTATCAAGTTTTCGGATGCTCCAAGCATGATGACATGTCATTAATGTCTAGTTGTCTGGCAGTTGGCACACACATCAAATGAGGTGTAATTAATGCTAGGTTATTATAAATATTTATTTTTTCCATGTCATTTGTTACCTTATTGTTTTTTTTTTTCGTTAGATTTTCATTGATGCTTCTTCTACCTCCAAACCCAATTGAGCTTCCCGATCAATTTCCATTTATGATCTTTTTCTATTTTTAAGATTTTTGGGTTATTTATGAAGTGTTTGTTTGGGGTTTCCATTTTTATTTCCTCCCAATTTCTACTTTAGGGTTTTCGGTTATTTTCCTTGTTTCTTGTCTTTTGCCCATATGGGTTCTTGTTTGAAATTTCCCCTAGGTTATTTACTTATTTTTCATAGGTTGTAACTTTGCGGTTTTCAAAAATATTTTGGAATTCCTAATTGATTATGAGGTGGGATATTTTTCATATTTTGACATGTCGAAAACTGATATACTTGTTTGGGGTTTTACAGGGTGTTTAATATTTCACTCTTTTTGCCTTATTTAAGTTTTTCCAGCTGCTTGACATCCATCAAGATCCACAATGTGTCAGGAATTTATACCTAATCGACATCCTATAGGTTTCACCATGTGTGTGTTGGGTTTTCCTACTGTCCAACACTTCCGCAGTGTGTCGGAGTTTTCATTGATGTTGAGCATGTCACGACTTTCAACATACACTCCATTGTTTCGGGTTTCGAAAGTGTTTTACAAGTCTCAAAATTTGAACAGTGTGGTGGGTCTGTGTTCTTCTTCAACAAACTTTCAAGCCTAATTGCTCTTCTAGAAATCATCAAGGAATTTCCTTTTTGAGACTCCTCATGGTGGACCCCGGCCAATCTAAGGATAAGTTAGATAGGATAGGAAATATGAAGTTTAAGTATCAGAATATGGATTATTCTTCTTACATAAGCTGCAATTATGACATTTGGGACACAGAGCTCAGTAATATAGATATGGAGGACTTCTAGAAGAGAATTGAGTATTCTTCTCAAAATTCCTGGATGAAGTCAATAGTCGGTAGCGGTCTCCCTCTTATAGTAGGATTTCCAATATCAGCTTAATGCCTTGAATTCATCCTGACCTATGCTTCCAACTATGACTCGACCTTTCGCTCAATAATAAATCAAGCAGGGAGAGTCTATAGTTAAATTGGACAGAGGTTACTTTGATCAACTCCTAAGGTTTCCCTACTTTGTGGAATATGGTGATCTAAACCTTAAATCAGCACAAAAGGCCTAGGACAAAGATCGGGAGGATTGCATCAATCATGTAAAAAAGAAGTTCTTGATCAAGGCTAAGCCAACCATTTCTATGTTTCCCAAGTTAGTCCCTAGAAGTGATTTTATTATCGAAATCAGTGATATCATCACCCTGCTGAGTCTATTATTTGAACTCCCAAAGTCAAAGTATTTCCAAGGGTGGATGTACCAGTTCATGGTCGTCATAAAGAAGAATGACCAAGGGATTGATTGGGGTGCCTAATAAGTGACGAGATAGACTCCCAAATGAAGACATTATTTTCCTTTGGTAAGTTCTATATGATGTCATAAGTCACCTATGCAACGAGTGCAGGCATGAGAACCTACCAGGGGCTAGATGTGAAGGGAAACCGAGCAATGGAACAAATATATCGATACTTCCCACGGTGATAATAAAAGGGTGCGAAGACCAATATAGAAGAGTGAATGAAGCCTTCTTCTATGAAAATATTTGAAGGTTGGATCTCGATGCGAGGAAAAGAAGGGTTTCTAATGAAGCATGGACCGAAGTGTCAAAAATGGGGTTGCATATTCTTGCAATTCTATAATTTTACTTATCTTATGGTGGTAAGGTTCCATGGTAACCCTTTTTATTTGTCCGGGTTCCCAAGTGACAAACCTGATCCTTATGGAGTTAGTCGGATAATTGTTGGATTTTCACAAATTCCAACAAAGCGAGCCTGCACAAAGCCACCATCTCCTTCCCTATTTAAATTTGAAGGTATACATGTTCTATAGTGGTTAAAGCCAAGAATTTGGTGCATGAGATTTAGGAAAAATTGAAGAAACATATGAAGCTCATTGTGATTCAACATTTGAGAGTCCTCAAGTCATATGGAACCTTGTATTTACATGTGCCCAATGTGGAAGACATACGGATTGATCTTCGGATGAAGTTTCCATCCAAAGAAAAGACAACAATAGACTAACGCTTGAATAAATTTAGATGTTATATCTAGTTGATATCCCTAAAGGCATCATGGAAAATGAAAGTGTCCTGGACACTAGGTAAGAATAGTCAAATGGAGAACAACACGGATTCCCATCCATTGATTGGTCATTTGCTGAAAAATCTTCTATCCATGAAGAGCTACTCGGATTCTGGTTTGTACCAAGGCATGGTTCATTTCTTGGGAATGAGTTATAAGGAAAATATATTTTCAAAAATAGCTACTTTAGAAGTGGGACCCTCCAAGGGAGAGAGGGAAGAGGATAAAATCCCTACCAAGAGGTAGATAAAATTTAAGCTTGTCGGAAAGGAGAAAAGAAAGGAACCACATCATTTGTAACTCCTTCACAAATAGTTGAGGTACTAGATTCACCTCCTCTGCTAGAACATTAGAAACTTCCTTCGAGAAGATGAGGTTAGTCAACCTCTCATTTCTCCTTTTGTTGATTTCTCATCAAAAGTAAGTCTCTCTCTTACTTCTCAAGTTGTGACTTTAGAATCTTTACCTCCTCTCTCCCAATCTTCCTCACCATATATTTCTATGCCACTTTCATCAGCCATGGCCAGCATCTTCTCTGACCTCTCACCTCTCTCCGCTAAACCTAAGATGGCCATAGATATGCCTCCTCCTTCTGCACCTTCATTCACTGAGTCTATCCAAACAGTCACCACACTTGTAGTCATCACTACTCCACAAGTAAACCTTCCTCCACCTACAGATGTAACCATAACACCTCTGATAGGAGCAACTTCTTCCACTGTACCTCAATGGTTAGTTGATCAGACCCCAAGGAAGAGGAAGGTGGTAGTTCATTTACCATCCTTTGACTTCAGTTCCCTCAAGGCCTCTCCTGCTAAATCTGCCAAGAAACCCAAAATAGTTTCAAGGGTTTCAGTGGATGCCTCAGGGCATAAGTTTATAGAGATTTCCACTCCGCATGACCAACAAAACAAAGGAGGATATAATGGTCACTGATTATCATATTAAAAGGGCTAATTTAGGAAAGGTAAAAATAGAAGGAGCACAACAAGATGCCCAGGATGCCATGAACGTGCTATGCCAGAAGATGATGGAAATGAAGGTGAGAAAAGATAAGCTAAAGGAGAAAGTTAAATAGTTGATAGAGGTATTGCTCAAGCTCTCGAATCCTTCTCGGTCAACATCGTCATCTTCTAAACTTACTCTTATCAGTTTTGATTTATCATCGGTAGCTATGATTGAAAATATGAATGACAAGGGGAGAACAATTAATGAATGGATTCAGAGGCTACTCCTATAAGGAAGAGAGGTCATTGATGACATAATGGAGGTTTATAAATCCTTAGAGGAAATAAATAAAGATGGCAAAAAAATGGATGATGAATTTTCATAGGAAGTCGGGAACCTCGAGTTAAATTTTAAGGCTCTCAATGTGCTAAAATAGGTTTCATCCTATATACGTATGGAAGAAGGAATCATTCCACATGGGGATAAGCATTTCTATCTAACCAAAGCCATCAAATCTAGGATAAAGATTCTCAGTGAAGCTTACAGAAAGTTAAGAGAATATAGAGATCAATTGGTTGATGCCACAAATGACATAGAAGAGGAGTTGTCTAAGATCTTCACCAAGGTTTTGGATGAAAGCTCAAATATTCTACCTGTTGATGATTTCTATAAACAAATTCAAGAATCAATCCAGCACAAACCAACTTCTGCCTTTGATCTTAAAACCATTGATAAGTTCATAAGGATTGAGAATGTTTTGTAATCACTAAGGAAACTCAATAATAAATTGAAGAAACTTCCTGGCAATGCAAGTGACACTCAGGAACTTGAAAAGTTCTAAGTGACTATTCCAGTGTGTCGGGTGTGGTGAGATGCGGGGCATAATCTAGAAGTTCAAGAATTTTGAGATAAGTAGGCTTAGTTAGAGGAAGATAAGGACGAAGAAATAGAATAAGCATAATGCTTCATGTCATTTCCATCTAGATATTGACATGTATTTTTCATTTTCATTTTGTCACATAGGAAGAAAACTTTGACTTGTTCTCTATGTGAGAGTCAAGAAAAATAGGATTCTTGCTAAATAACTATTTTCTTGGATTTATCCTATTTTCTCTCTGCTCTGTCTATTATAAATAAGGGATGCTTGTGCATTCCAATGAGAGAGATTTTTAGAATATTAAGAGCTATTGTGAAGAATAAAAAAGACTTTATATGTTCTTTTTAATCATTAAGGAATAAAAACAGGTGTTATTTTGTAAACTTTGTGTTGTGGGATTCATCTATCTTGAGAGATTGTTCTTACGTCCAAGATCTTGAGCTATTCTTTGTTTAGTGTTCTTGATTATTTTAATCATTTCAAATATTACACTCATTAGCTAAAACTCGTATAAGTATTTCTTGATGTGTTTTCTTGAAAGAAAATATGTTCCTCTCATTCCCTTCCCACTTTGTTTCATCTATAATAGTTTCCTTTCTAATTCATTCTATTTCTAAAAGCGTAACATCTCAATCTCGTATTGATATAGATTTTGGGATTATATCCCAACCCCAATGTTTAGAATAGTGTGAATATTGTACATATTATTTGCGTTATGTTTTAGATCAGTAATAAACAGGATGGCTCACTGTCTTTGAGGAGGGATTTGATCCTATGTACTGTGGTTGAACCTCATATTTTTTCCTGAAAAAATATCCAACCAACACACCTCTAACCATGGAGGAGCCTACCCTACCCAATGTTATACCCACCAAGTAGCCTACCTCATCTACTCCATCTACTGAGAGGATCTTACCCCACTTGTCCCTTTGCTTATCGAGGAGCTTGTACTACCTAAGGAAAAGTATACACCACCTACCTTACCCCCTCCTTGAACCATCAAGGAGCCACTTTGACATCCTCTTCCTGTAAGTGATGCTTCTCCCAAGGTCTTCCAAGATCCTATCAACCTTCTTGAATCACTTCTACCTACAAAGTGTTAGAATCCAAAAATTTCCCTATCTCACAAACCTCATAATTCTTCATAGGGATTACCACCAAGTCATCATCATATTCCTCTACCTCTATGCCATTCTCCCAGTTGTATGATCACTTAGAGTATGTTGATTAATCCACACTCTGGGGGCGCCTTCGACTCCCAAGTATCCACCCAAATGTAGATGTTGTCCCTGGATACTTCAACTATCTATCCTAAAGTATTTAAGGCAACCAAATCTATCGCACCTAAATTTGTCATACCAACCTTTCCTTCATCATCGAACCTTCACCCGAACCTTCACATGTAACCTAACCTTCAACTACACCCAAACCTCCATCCACACATAAACTTTAACTGCACCTAAACGCACCACTACATTGAGGGTTATTTTGATACCTAGTTTAGTCCATCCCCCCTCGTAAATATATATTTGACCACCTTTTCACAAATGTCCACCAAATCTATTCCCACACCTAAGAGGAAGACCCAACCTCTTAAGCCACCTCCCGGTTTCTCCCATGCCTTCTTATTCACCTTCACCTCTTCCATCAATCTTATGCCCACATCCATTGACCTTGGTCAAGAAACCTCTCCCCTAAGGAAAAATTAAAGTGAGGCAACCCACACCCTCACTTCAATCTTCTCTTCTACCCATGCCTTCTTCATCACTCATGCCTTTACCTTCTCTTTTACCTACACCTTTTGCATTACCCTTGACCATGATCTTACCCACACCTCCATTATCACCTTGGTTGACTCACATGCCTACACCTTCTGCATCCCCTTCTTCTTCATGCACTACTCCAACACCTTTACCCAAGAAGGTGCAACCAAAACCAAAAACCACACTACCTACCAAAAAGGTAGTTAAACCGACCCAACCCCCAACTCCACCTCTTTCACAAAAATTATCCACACCTTTATTCAAACTAAATATGACTTCCCATGGTGATCCATTATAGGATCCTATTCTAACATCCTCACTAGATTATTAGAAACCTCCACTATCATACTACCACCTTTCAAGCCTTATTATCCACTCAAATTGAAACTAGTAGGATTTGACAACTCTAAAATTTGTGCATATCATCATTCTCATTGGACATGATGTCGAAGGATGTAAGGCCCTAAAAACATTCACCTTCGACTCTACACTATAGATGGTCTCTTCGATGAAGATGGCCTATTGGAGTAAATTCCATTTCCCCTTCGCCTACTATCACATAACCTAATCCTATATCTATTCAAGCAGCCTTTTCTTGTGCCTCCACAAAATTATTTTCCTCCTTTGATCTCTAAAATCTACATGGTTCGAGTTTCAATTGATCACGAGAAAGACAAAGGAAAAGAAAAATATTATCCCATCCATTTTACATTCACCCACCATTCCACCTACACCTACTTCCAAGGTAACCATCTGTGGGTTGGCTTATCCTATTTCTGACAGATTCACACATTGTACTATGATTAAACTACTTCATCAATATCCTTTGAATATGTCTTTATATGTCTTGATTCAAACCTCTGAGACTCATCATCAAGCCCTCATTGAGGTCTTACAATCTATTGAGGTTCCGTCGAATGATCTAACACCTATGGCCACCATCTTCATCCCTCATCATGTGGCTGCCCTAACTACTCCACCTCAAATTTCAGCCACCATTTCCTCTCCGAAGTTTTCTCTGTCGGTTTCGATGATTCTAGGATAGCCCCTCTATAATAAGATGATCATAATCCCTCCTTCTTCATCACCGCCTACATCAATGATACTTTTGTTTGACGCATTATGATTAATGGAGATGCTAGCATCAATATCATTTATTCCCATTCGTATGAATAATTGAGCATACCCACCCCTTGTATGTATAAAAACCTAGTTATGCTATGTTCTCTCAATGATGCCTTGACTTCTACCCTTGGCACCATCATCCTCCACATTTTTCACGGGTCCCCACACTAGTCCCAAACTTTTCTATATTTTGGGGGGATTCCAATATAACTTGATGTTTGGCCAACCACGGATTCACACTATTGGGTGTGTCACTTCACAATTACGTAAAATTTGAGTATATAGGGTACCCTAGACCATTAAGGCGGATCCATCCCCTTTTAAAACCTATAATATACTTTATCGACCAAATGATGTCCTTGTTCCAGTGAAGGTATCTACCACCCTTCTTGCCTCATCTACCACTTCTTCCACTACATCTTCCACTACCTCATCTACCACTTATACCACTACATCTTCCATAGTCAACTCATCTATCCCCTCAATTACTATAACTTCCACATTTAGCCCATCTACCAACACACCTATTTCACCGTCAAATAATACCCCACCTTCCCAGGATTCAAGTAGCTCATCCATTCCCACTACTCAAGTCCTGACCTCTAATCCCTTGGTAGGTGTTTTTCAATGCCTTTCCTTAGGGAATACCACTTATACAACGTAAACATTTTCCTTACTCCTTAAGAGTATGGAATCCTTCACCAACACCCACATTATGACCATCATGTAGGAGAGGTTTTTCCATACGGTCCTCCCCACCTTCACACCAACTTGACATATGGGGGACTAGACACTTCTTCTTATTCTCCTGAACCACCACCCCGAACCCAACCTTTCTCCTCCTACTTCCAATACATCAATAACCATAGTTTTTCTCACACTTTTCTTCATCAATGTGCCTGGAAGGGATTTGGCTTTGGTATTTATGAACATGATCATCACACAATCATACCTTACACTTCCTAAAAACACAAAGACCATTGTGGACTTGATTTTTCTTTACATCTTTCCCGAAGAAGGCTTATGTTACCCTCATTGATTAAGAAAAGTCTTCCCCACCTTCCTCACCTATTACACCACCTTCACCCATGGAGTCTATGGATGAAGAATCCATCCCTCCTAACTTATTTTTTCATGAACACCATTTCCTTCGAACCTATGACCTATCGGCGTGATAGAAAGGTTCCCTCTTCTCTTCCTCTTCTTTACCCTGACATGTTAGATGATGACACACCTTCTATCAATGTTTCTCAATGTCGAGGATGATGATTCCATTCTCACCTATTTATGTGGAGAAGATTCTTACATTCATCAGTTGTTACCTTCTGAGACACAAACCATGCAAAATGTATCAACCATATAGATCAACATTCACACTCAAGATGATCCTCACATTCTAAAGATAGGAAAATCTTTAGATTCTCTTGAATAAGAATATTGCACATCTTTCCTCCAAGATCATACCGGTGTTTTGTCTTGGTCTTATGCCTATATTCTGGTATTCACCCTAGTATTGTGGTCTAAAACATCATGACTATCGTTAATTCCAAACCTATTAAACAAAAGCTATAAAAAAATTTATTCATGCATTTCCCTTCTTATAAAATAAGAACTCGAGCACCTCCTTTTTGTTTTCTTCATTCTACCCATTGACTATCCATAATGGATTTCTAACACTTCATATTCATGCCGTGCCAAAGCGACGGGGATCTGCATTTTAACAAACTTACGTGACCTTAACCTTACCTTCCATAAGGATGAATTCCCCTGTACCTAGAATCGAAAAACTCATTGATCTTATAGTTGGCCATGAGATGTTATCTCTTGTGGAAAAAAATTTAGGTAATAATAAAATATCTGCTCCCTCACGGAAGATCAATACAAAATTACCTTCATCACCCCTGGGGGACCTATTATAGCATCATTCCCTTCATCTTGAAAAATATTAGCACCACCAATCAACACGCTATGACCTATATCTTCCAGGATATCATGCATGAAATCTTGGAAAATTATGTTGATGACCTCCTCAAGTAACCCCAAAATTCATGCCGAACACCTCTCAATTATCAAAATCATCTTTGATCATCTCATTCAATACTGCATTCACCTTTAACCAAATAATTATATCTTTTCAGTTCTCTATGGAAAAATCATTGGTTTCATTATCTCTTTGTGGGGAAACAAATTTGATCCCACCAAAATCAAGGCTATTCTTGAGATGCCTCCACCTACTAACCTTTGACAAATTTGTAATTTGCAAGGAAAATTGTAATCCATTTGATGCTTTATTTCCCAACTTCTGACCGATGTCATCCTTTTCATCATCTTCTTAAAAAGGATGTGTAGTCATTTTTACTCCTATCACAAAAGAAAGGAACCCCGTGCGTGTCATCCTATCACATAGCGAAAGTTAAGTGCTCACTTGAGGCATACGCGGATACCGAGTTTCTATTTTATGTGAATTTAGTGGGGAAAATCATCTATGATTAGTGTAAGAGATTTTATATGGAAAGACATACAAGAACAATAGGGGTCAAAATTACCTCTAGATCCTTATAGTCACTTCAGACCGAGAGTTTAACAGAATCCATAACACGTATTGTGACAGAAAGAAACATACAAGCATTCATACTTAGCATGAAAGGAAAGAGAATTCATAAGAGAGAAATATGCATTAGAACCATTGATATTCATGTATATATTATAACAAGTAACCTTATTACATCCATGGAACCATTATAAAGGGTCGCAGAGAAGCAGACCGCAGTCATGCATTGCACTAGACTTAATGTAACTACGCTTCCCAAAAGAAAATTTACAACCCCTAGGCCTAATGCATTCTCTCCCAAATACAACCATTCACTAATGAGTCCTCACAACATTTCTGTAGAGCTCCACTCACTCTCTAGGTGTCTATCGCTATGAGTATATGTTTCGTGTGTCTTTCTATCTCTACAGGACACTTGTATTTATAGCTTTCCTGGACTGCCAACCCATCCTCTAACGCCCTCAGATCTAGTGCCAAGTGTCTGAATGTGGTCCTCCATGTGAGCATGCTTCTCCAGGCCTAAGCTCTCCACCTTATTCCATGATGTGCTTATGGAAGATTCCATCACAAGCATGCTCCATCCTGGGCCAACCTGTCACCAAGCTAGCATCTTATGCACGCACAACAAGGTCATGCTTTTCACGTGTTTTTCTTTGGATGTTCAAAATGACTAAGTCCCAATCCTTTCATGCATCACATGTGATACATGTTTCCTTATACCCTTCTCTTACGTGCTTTTTCCTTGTGCGCCACTCCATAACTAGGAACATGCACACCTACGCACCTTCATACTTGTCCAATATTCCAAGGGTCCAACATTACCCACACTATGCCTGTTCTCCATCCATGGAAACAATCTACTTAGCCAAGAATGTAGGCTTCCTTAAAGAACCAAGGTGTATTCTTACATTTTGCAAAATAATAAAGGAATGAAAGAATAGGGGAAGAATGAAGAATGGGGGCATCAATTCAATAAGATGGGAAAATCCCTTCGTAAGCCTACCTCCAGCTTGTTCCAAATGTCGACATCACTTTGTGCCTTCTGACAGAGGTTTTCGACCAAGATGCTCACCTCGTCAAAACTCAGGCCAATTCCCTGGGTGCCCAAAGTGTCCATGATCTTCTCCATCTCCTTGCCCAGGTCTTCAAGTGTGTCCATCCTCCTAGTAATCTAAGGATATAGTTCTTTCAGTTGGGCCTTGATTAATCTCCTTAAAGCTTCAATCACCTCATATTTTCTTTCCACTTCGGCAAGAACCTTGTCCCTCTCTACCCTATTTCCTTTGTTCTTCTCCTGGAATTCCTTCAACTCTACTTCAAGTGTGGCAACCGAGGAGCTTGCTACCTTATCCCTATCTATGTAGGTATCATATATAGCCTCAGTAGATTAGGCAATGACTTTAACTTCCACGAGCACCTATGTCTACTCCATAATGAGCACTACCACCTTTAATATATCCTCCTCCTTTAAGTGTGCGTCCATTTCTTATGTAGACTCCAGGGCCAAAGTTCATCTCTCCATAGTGAGGATGTGTGTTAGATCCTCTATACATTCCAGAAGGGATGATTACATCTATGCGGGTGGTGCTAAGTATGGATTCTTTAAAAGGATGGCTCCCTTTATAGATTCCATTTTCTTGTATACTTCCTACACCTTTATCTTTTCATCTTTTAACTCACACCTTAGTTGTGCGCTGATCAACTCTTCCTACTTCAAGCTCTAGGTCTTCTCCACCAGCTCCTCTTCCTTCTTCCCTAGTTTTTCCTCTAGTACTCTTATCCTATCATTGTGCACAAATAACCTAGACTCTATCTCGATGTGATCTTGTTGAGCACGTTAATAACTTGCTCATCCAAGAGTTCTGGGAATTCACCAAGGGATTGGTTCCCTTAGACTCTGGTACTGTGATGATCACTCCTTGGTAGACTTTAAAGTCTGGCTCATCAATGTGGGACTCAAATTCCCAAGAGAGCATCTTCTTCATTCTGGGGTATGTGCCCTCCTTCTCAAATGACCCCATGGCTAAAAGCCTTTCTATGGGTATCGTGCTTTGGAACCATGTGCGTAGTACCTTCCTTGAGTCATTAATATAGCCCATTACTTGACTTTGTTCTGTATCGAGGGCTCTCCTACCTAAGTTCACACCTTTGGGGAAACTCATTATTAGATTAAGACCTCCTCCTTCGCTACCATGCTCCTTATCAGTTTTTTCCTCTCCTTCCTATATCACTATGTCAACGCTACGCTCCAACTCTTGTTCTACCAGGGCCTCGAGCATTCTCTTTACTTCTCTCTCTGCCACCTCAGTGATCTACTCCTTTGTGAAACTTATAGCTCCCTACTTCTCCCTGGAAACCTCCTCATTCCCCTCCATATCTCTAGTGCCTTCCTCATCCTGTGCGCCCTTGCACCGTGTGAATATGAACTCCTATTTCTCTTCCCCACTCTCTTCTCTTGATTCATACACGCTCATCACATGTGGCTCCTGGTCCTTCTCAGGCTCTTCTTCTTTGTTATCATCTTCTTCACTCTCACCTTCTCTTTTCCCCATGTACTTCTCCAAGTTGTCGGTCTCCTCTGAGTCAGCTTCCTCTTCCACCCTCTACTTCTTTCTGAGAGGTGTCTCCTTAATGAGGGATTCAGCCTCTTCTTCTTCCTCAGATGACTCTTCCTTGGTGAGTGGTTTCCTAGGTGCCTCCACTTCTAGTGTCTTCTCCTTCACTGGGACTTCTTCCTCTACATGTAAGTGCTTGGCTTGGTGCTTGTTGTTGGCATGCTCACTATCTAAGTAGTCTGCACACTTGGTGCTTTATCTTCTCTTCCCCTCTTCTTGGGTGCGGGCTTCTTCCTCTCCATGGGATCCTTAGGTATGGAGAATTCATTCTCCGGTACATGCCCTTTTCAAAATTTGGCCTTATACGAAGGTACATGCATGTCGTGGATCCTCCTGTAATGGGTAGTGTTATCGGCCTTGTCATCTGGACCTTATGTGACATGTACCTCTCCACATACACGCACTTGCCATTGGGGTAGTTTAATCTCTTCCACATCTCTCTATGCTCCCGGTCTAGACTACCTAGTTCCAGCTTCAACTTCTTTGATTCCTTAAATCTGTTCACTCTTGCTTGGAAGTACTAAGTAGTGAATGCGAAAGGAATTTTACACCAAGGGCTCCATGACTCATCTATCAGCTTGAACCTGCCCAAGCAAAAATGTTGATAAATAGTGAATTTGGCTTCCCCTTCAGTGGATGTTGGGAGTTGTTTAGGGATCCTCCACTATGCCCCGAATGCATTCCTCAGGCACGTATACCATTTCTCCAGTCATGCCTTGTGGGGTGTCGTCATTGTGTCACAGGCATACTTCTTGAATCTCTTCACGAGTGAAGGATCCTTGGTGGGGTACTCCCATACGAACTTGTCTAGTGTGTTAGGCACTCCAATCTCTAAAAATACAATGGTCAAGAGGACGTTGCTGAAGAGGATTCTTTCCCCTCCTTTGTGCAACTGACAATTTCCTCTGCAATGTAAGTAGACAAGTTGTATATAGTGCCTTCTACAATTTTTCTACAAACATGCAGCCAAGGCTTATTGACCTAGGTCCATCTCTCCTGGCCATTCAGCTTTGTTACCATGTGCACGGCCATTTTCATCATGGGGTCCTTGATGTCTGAAATTTCATAATACCATGACCCCTTCTTGTAAGCATATTTATTTTTCTCTGAATTGCCTCCTTGTCGCTCAAGGTCATCCTCCAAGTTGTTTCCTTCACATATAAGGCCTGTGAAGTGAGAGATAAGCTGGGGAGTGACACGCATCTTATGCCCTGTAAAGTGGAAGTAATCTTCGTGTACCCATGACATTAACCATTGATACAGGTGCTCTGGTTTTCCAAAATAAGGCAACTCATAGAGTTGCAGCAACCCTACCTTCTCCATTTTGACCTTCACGTCATCATTGTAGATCAATAAGCCCTCTAGTGTTCGTTTACTTGTGGGGTGTACTAATTCCAGTGCCATATCCTTCTCTATCATGTTTTTTCAGTGGTTATAATTACTTGCAGGCACATTTCTTAGGTGGGATTCCCATTGGTTACTCATCATCACCCCATCCGGGTATTGCATCTCCGCATACCATTCTCCATTTGTGTTCACATCGAGTTCTTGTTGTTTGGCCTTGAACTTGCCCTTTTCTTTCTTGGGTGCCATTTTTGAGGTCTTATTATCACTCAACTCTCTCCTTGTTACTCTTTCCTACTTCTTCCAACCTCTAGTCTCAAATCCTTGATATAAATCTCTTGAACTCATGCCCTAATTTTTCGAACCCGAATCGGGATCAAAATTCCACAACACAGTGTCTCCTCACAACTCTTTTCATGCCCGTGTAACCCCTTCCTTCTAGTTTGTAAACTCAAACTGGCTACTCACGCTTCAATCTCACTAGATATTTCTTCACACGATCGAATCTGGAAACCCTAGTTTATAAAACTCACTCCTTTCTCTATTTCAAAAGTGAAAATGAAAGTGCCTCAACCCTTATAGTTTTTCTCTTTTTGAACATTAAATGCTACTTCACCTACCATCATACTTTTTTCATTTAATGTGTCTTTTTCAAATGAATCAAGTCTTTAGCACTTTTACTCACGTGCCCAACCCACGCAAAAAATCCTCCAACCTTATGGCGCACAACTAATACAACATGATAGGAGACTCTTACACGTGCGTAACCCCTTGAAGGAACTTCGTCTCCGATTCTTTCTCTCACCTACCTTGTGTTGCTTAAATGTGCATTCTCCTCCTTAGTATGTGGGATCTACAAGTAGCTCTATCTTGGCACCAACCATTCTTCTTCCATCTTTTCTCCTCATACACCACTTTCAACTGGGACATTCAATAAGGCTTTTCAACACAACTTTCTTGGCACTCTAATCAAGTGCTCCTTCACATTTATCCACCCCACACTTAAAATGATGCATGGTCCTCTGCACACTCATAAATTCTCCAAAATAGCAATAAGGTTACCGATGCCCAAGGCGTAAAACAAAACAACAACGCAAAATGGAAACACAAGAAAGGAAAATGCATAAAGGAAACTTCTAAACTAATTGGAAAAATTACCTTATTTACAAACACCAAGAAGGCTTATTTATAGTAGGGCTTCATCCTACTCCCATTGAAGTGTCCAGAAACTTCTTCCCATCCAGTCGCTTGTAATTGGCACGTGCCTAAACCAAGGATGTACGAGATTGTGTAAGGACCCAACCAATGGACTTTCAACTTCCTAGGATGGCACAGAAACTTAGAATCATATAGTAACACCATCTGCCCAACCTCAAACTTCTTGTTTCTAATGTGATGATCATACCAAGCCTTCTGCTTTTCTTTTTCTATTGTTTGGCTCCACTTGGCAAGTGATCATATCTCATCTAGCATCATTAACTCATCAATTATTTCTTCCAGTGCTTGTTCATTGGCTAACCCTCTTGTATGCACTATTCGTAGAGAAGGCAACATAAATTCAAATGCAAAAACAGCTTCATAGCTAAACAACAACTAAAAAGGTGTGGCTTTGTTCAACTTTTTATACATTATCTTGTAAGCCCATAATACTATTGATACTTTGTCATCCCAATCTTGTCTTCCGACATCACAAATTTTGCTCAGGGTATGACTCAGTATTTTTTTAATGCTTCCACATTTCCATTTGCTTGTGGGTGATAGGGTGTAGTCTTGTGAAGAGCCACCATGAACTCTGATAATAAGATCCTCA
This sequence comes from Taxus wallichiana var. yunnanensis, assembly GCA_018340775.1. NCBI lineage: Eukaryota > Viridiplantae > Streptophyta > Pinopsida > Cupressales > Taxaceae > Taxus > Taxus wallichiana. The sequence goes on along the minus strand of CM031242.1, from coordinate 202,629,881 downwards.
CGGTCTCATTCAAGAAATGTGTACCCCTATCGCTGGTCAAACTCAATGGGCATCCATACCTCATGATAATGTTCTCCCATAAGAACCTTGCCACTGTTGTTGTTGTCCAATCTTTAGTCGGAGCTGCCTCTGCCCACCTTATTAGATAATCCATGCAAGTGATGACATAACATGACCCAGTCCTACGCGTTGTTGGTGCAATAGGTCCTACAAAGTCTATTTCCCATTTTTCAAAAGGCTCCACACTAGGGATAGGGTGTAAAGGCATTTCATCTCTTTTTCCTTATTTTCCAAGTCTGTGACAATGGTCACATGCTTTACAATAGTCTCTAAAATCCTTGTATTGAGTTTCCCACCACAAACCTGCCATTAATATCTTATATGCAGTGGCATCGCCTACATAATTCCCACCTGCACTTCCTCTGTGTGCTTCCTCCATGATGGACAGGCACACATGCTCTAATACACACCTGTGTAAAACTTCATCACGTCCCAACTTGTATAAGTCTCCACTGATTAACATGTAAGGCGCGGCACGTATGACCAACTAGTTTTTCTCTAAATTCTTCATTCCTTCCGGTGCCACACCTTCCTTCAAAAATACTGCAATATCTTCCAATTCTGAGGGCACATGTCGCAACCCGATTCTGCGTGCGTCTGGCATTGTTTCCTCAATACTCTACACATCCTCCCCTGAATCAATTCTTGATAGATGATCAGGCCCACAATTGCTTTTTCTAGGATTTACTACAACGGTGAATTCAAATTCTTGAAACAAAAACACCCATCGACATATACGCCCTTGTAGGATGGGCTTGTTCACAAAATATTTTAATGCCATGTGGTTAGTGTAAAACACAAAGGGTGTTGCTAGCAGATACTGTTTAAACTTGAAAAGTGCGTAGATCATTGACAATACCTTGCACTCGGTTGTGGTATACATTTGCTCTGTTGGTGTCGACTTTTCTCGCTTGAAAAACATAAAGGGTGATCAACAATCCCTTCACCTAGCTGTGTAAGCACTGCTCCAATGGTGGTCCTTGAGGCATCTACATGGACATGAAAGGGCTTGTCCCAAGAGGGAAAATGTAAAATAGGCACGGTGATAAGCCTATCTTTTAATGTATCAAACACCCTCTATTGCACCTCTCCCCAATGGAAGGCACTTTTATGTCTAAGCAGCTCCTCTATAGGCATGGTGATCTTGGCATATCCCTTAATAAATTTCTGTAATAGCCCATATGCCCAAGGAATCCATGTACTATGTTATGGCTAGTACGCTCCCTTAACCCCACAATAACTGTAACCTTAGTAGGATCTACCCAGCAAGCCCTCCTTACATATGATATGCCCCAATAAATTCCTAAAGGGTGTAGCAAACACGCATTTCTTGATGTCAAATGATACCCTCAACTACCTACACCTTTCAAACATTAGCCTTAAATTGTCACAATGGTCCTTTACGGACCATACAACTGTCTAATCATCCAAATAGACTGAAGAAACTTATGGATGAAGTCCTGGAATTCTTGTACTACTATGCGTGAAAAGATAGTAGGCACATTCTTCAACCCAAAGGGCATGACTGTATTTGTAAAAATTCCCCACTCGATGGTGAAATTTTTCTTATCTTGGTCCTCCTTTGCAATCCAAACTTGGTGGTACCACTGAAAATTCATCAGTAAAGGAATAGATTTCCCACCCCGACTCCCTCCAAAATTTCTTGAGGTGAAGGGGGTTAGAAAGGGATCAATGACACAAAATGGGATCAATGACACAAAATTCCCTATAATCCACATAGATCCTAATCCACCCATCCTTCTTGATGTTGATTACCATCAGACTTATCCACTATGATTCCTCCACTGGCTCAATGATCCCATAAGATATCATTTTGTCTATCTCCTCCTTAACCTTCACATGCAAATTGGGATTCATCCGGTAAGGCCTTTTTCTAAGGGCACTTACCATCCTCAACTTTATCTTCATCTTCCCCAAGGAATGGTGAACACCTTTGAGCTCATGGTACCTATGTGGGAATAAATCCTCAAATTCACGTAGTAGATCAATGATCTTAGATACTTCCTTCTCTGACCAGTAATATACAATAATAGCTTCCTTAGGTTATTCTCACTGAGGCGATGTTAACCTTCTTCATTTTTAAGGGCTCATGGTAGGTGCGCACGCAGATCTCGCACCTGCCTACTACTACCTTGCATGTCCCTACAAAATGGCTAACATCTAAGCTTTCTGATTCCTCTCCATCAATCACATACACCAAATTTCCTTTTTATTTTTCCAAACACATGCGCTCAAGTTGTAGCTCTTCTGTTTCCTCTACTTCTTCAAAGCGCACCCCCAACCTTGGTTCACCTAGTAATTCCAATAACTTATCTTCTATCCATGCACTATCCCCCATGGTAAGATGCTTGATACCCTACAAGGCCTTATCAACCGATGGATTGGTACTCTAATACTCAAATATTTGAATAAGGTCAATCATGAGTTCTTGCCAATTCCTTTTCGGAAAAGTGTCTCCGAATGTATATACCATGCGCGCATGCAACCTTGTAAGGTAGAATATAACTTGTGCACCCATAGGGATGGTCGTAAGGCCTCCACACCTTCTCTCAATACCCATTCACACTCCCTGGATGTGGAAAGAGGTGGGATCCTTCCCATGGTATTGCTTGATGGTGGTGGGTGCATTGCTCCTAGAAAATCTGACAGAGAGATCAATTCCTCTAAAAGTATCTCTTGATGTGTATCCCACCACCGCGCAGTTGTGCTAAGTAAGACATAACTTAAGATCCCCCTCTGTTCCTTTTCATCTTTCCACTTTGAGCTTCCGCCTCCTGCAAAAAGATCTCGGGGAAGGCTCCTCCCGAATGCTTGGGTAGTTTTTTTTCCTCCAAGGCACCTAACCATGCGTGCCTTTGTTACCTTGGTCACCGACCCTCTCAACTACGATACCATTAATTCATAAGTTCCATGAGCCCAATTTTCACATGCTAGAGTGGCGGTATCACTCACTGACTCAGCATCTTCAAACTGGATAACCCTATTAGTAGGGTGTATCATCTCAAGGTCTCTGATTGAGCACACATATATCCTATCTAGAACTTCTTCCCCAATGGTTCAATATAGGGTGCCGACTTCCCATCAACCAAGGGTATAATGACTCATTCCTCCTTGTTCTCAAAGCTGATGTACCCTTTGTTGAACCGAAGGTCCGCATTGTTCTTGTAACACCAAGGGCGCCCAAGTAGTGCTGGGAAATTGTCTACCTTGGCGAGCGCCAAGACTTCAAAGTCCCCAATAAACTTAGCTCCCTAGATAGTAATAGTTGCATCCTTTAAGACACCAATGGGCATTTCCTTAGTCTTATTTTCCATATACAACACATTTGAAGATGGATATAATGTGGGTCTTCCCATCTAATGCCATGCATCCAAAGTTAGAACATTAACCTCCATGCCTATGTCAATGAGGATATTATTGAAGAGAAATCCATCTACAATTACATTCAACATAATCTCTTTATCATAGTCAAGGCTATGAGGGGGAAGGTTCAAGTGTAATACCTATCTCTTGTATTCTCCTCCAATGTGTGGTACCTTCTCTCTCAACCAGGATCCTAGCAAGGGAATGATATTCTCCTACCTTAGCATTTTACACACCTCCTTAACCTCATCCAGGTCATCCTTTTGTGCCTCGACTCTCCTTCCTTGTTCCTCCCTCCTGGATTTCTCCTTTAGACACTGGATCTCCCCTTGTAAGCTCAAATAACATCCATGGTGTCCTGATATATCTCCTTTGGATGCACATGGTATGGATACTTTCCATGAATGACTTCATCCCTTGAAACCAGGTTCTTCTGTCTTGGTACCTCTCTTACATGCATGGCTTCGCCTTTTTGTTACCAAGACGGGCTCTAAACCTATATCCGTGCTACCCAAGGCATCCATTATATGTCCGCTTCTTGATATTGACTATTTGTAGCACCCTTGTCCTTCCAATTATACTAATTCATATGCTTAAACAATTCTGGTACTCCTCATACTTATGCTTCTTTCTACACCACAAGCACTACAATAGGTTCTAGGCATTCCCATTTTTAATGTTCTGTAGATCCAAAGTTGAAATAGGTTCCATGTAGGAACTCACTCCTTCCTCTCTCGTGGTTACCACGACCATGAAATCCTCCTTGAAAACCTCTTCCACGTGCACCTCCATCTGTGTGCTCCTCATAACAGTTATCATCACCCTTGGAACTACTTGCAACACTGGTTTGGCACACCCCATGATCGATGGCCTCATGGATTTGATCAATGAGCCTATAGTCCTTAGTATCATGGGTTGTAGAAGTGCAAATCTTGCAATAACAAGATACATTCTTCTTTATTGCACACTGCAACAAGGGGCATCTACTTGCATCATGGTCCCCATGACAAATCTCACACTCTACCACCACAGTGCGTACTGTCCTCTGGGAAAATTATCCTTAACATGCCCCTCTATCTCATAATCTGTGCACCACAAACCACTACGAGTTTCATGGGCTGAGTTTGTAGATAATTTTTCCAACTGCTTGGCCATAGTAGTAATTTGAGCCTCCAAGAATAGGCTAATGCCAGTATCAACACTACCAATAGCCTCGGTGTGTAGGGAAACCTCCAATGCCTTGCGTGGGTCTGTAAAATTTTTATGAGACAAGGCCCTTTTAAAAGGGGTGATCAATCCTCCAACAAACCACTGCGCATGCTGTGAAGGGTGAATATTATATGATAATTTAGACAAGAGAGTCTTAAATCACACATCATACTCCCACACACTCTCTACTACTCCTTATTGAATCTCCTTCAAAGTGCTGATGCTCTTCTACTCAAACTCAGGAATGTGGAACTCTACAAAGAATGCATTCTTTAAGGCAGTATAATCCACTACTGTCTGATGAGGGTCATACTTCCTATACCAGCTATGCACGTGCCCTTACAACATGGTTCCAAATTGACTAGTCTTTTATTCTAGGGTTGTGACACCCTTCACATGCTATAGCAGTTCACACTTGTGAACATGTTCCGTAACATCCTCAATACCTCTATAATTGGGAAAATTTAGAGACATTTCAAAGAAAAATTTTGGGGGTGGTTGGGGTCCAAATCCTCCTCTACTAGATCCTTAGTTTCCACCTATGTTTCCTCCACCACTTGATCCACTAGGTCTGAACCACCAAGCCCACCAAGTCCTGAAGTGGTCATGTCAAGGGTTCCCATAGTTCCACTGAGCTACGCACCTACGGTTTGTGACAATGCCCCACTACCAATAGTATACCCCATGCCACTTCTAGACACGAGACCAAATGCTTATGTGCATATACCTTTCCCAAAAATTCCTAACACTAGGTTGGTGTTTGCAGACATAGAAGTACTAAATGAGAAATTATGCCTCCTGGTCATAGAACAGTCACCTCTAACCTAATCAACTAGATTAGCAATATTATATCCCTGATTTGGAAAACCAAGCGCTAGGGTCCGGTCACTAGGTGGGCTTAGATGTACACCAATGGTTCTTCTTTCTCCTCACAATGAACTCTCATCAGAATCCAAAGGGGTTTCTCTCACATGCTTGCCAAGATGGGGTCGCACAGACTACTCAGGCTCCATGTCCTTAGCATGAACCTCAAATCCTTCCCTGTAATGTTTACTTCCATATATCCATCACACCTATAACCTTGCATCATCTAGCAATCTCCCTTTCACACACTTCACCGTAATTGAGTCATCTCTCCTCCCTTTCTTTCTCCATCATAACATCTGCCATCTTTCTCCACCCTAGCTTCCTCACCCAGTGCTCAGAGTGGTTTAGCTGGCCATTGGGAAAGCCTCTAAACTCATGGTAATCATCAAGATCTTCAAATCCAGAGGGACGGCACATAAAAAGAATCCTTTGGGCTCCCTCAGAAACTCAAACTCAGCAACCTCCAGACAAGAATATGTGGAAATGGCATACTCCAAAGTGTATTTAGCCAATACTCCTTGCCACCAATGATCCACAAGATGGGTCCATGTCAGATCTATATCCTATAGCCTTTGGTACTCTTCTTAGGTCCACACATGTGATCTACAATGCCAACTTGATCTAGATGCGTAGGCTAAGAGCCATTCATACAGTTCCATAGGGAAATAGCAGAAAAATGTTTCATATAGATCATGGTAGAGATTCTCTTCTACCCATCTACGTGCATTAAACTCACATCCAGTGTTGAATCTCTGAGAAAAATCATCCTCCATGCTATGGAACCATGATTCAACATTTTCCAAGGTTAACCGCTCTATCATTACTCGTTACATAGATCATGATGTATGCTAAATCCCACTACAACTTCAAAAATAGGTCCCAGAAATGGAACCAAGATGTATTCATTTTTACTCCTATCACAAAAGAAAGGAACCCCATGTACGTCATCCTATCACCCAGTGAAATATGTTTGCTCACCCGAGGCACGTGTGGGTACCGAGTCTCTCTTTTATGTGAGTTTAGTGGGAAACATCATCTATGATTAGTGTAAGAGATTTCAAAGGGGAAGACATACAAGAACCATAGGGCTTAGAACGGCCTCTATATCCTTACAGTCACTTCAAACCAAGAGTTTAAAATAATCCATAACATGTATTATGATAGAAAGAAACATACAAGCATTCATACTTAGCATGAAAGGAAAAAGAATTCATAAGAGTGAAATATGCATTAAAACCATTGATATTCGTGTATATATTATAACAAGTAACCTTATTACATCCATGGAACCATTACAGAGGGTCATAGAGAAGTAGACCGCAGTCATGCATTGCACTGGACTTAATGTAACTATGCTTCCCAAAATAAAATTTACAACCCCTAGGCCTAATGCATTCTCTCCTAAATACAACCATTCACTGATAGAGTCCTCGCAGCATTTCTGTAGAGCTCCGCTCACTCTCTAGGTGTCTATCTCTATGTGTATATGTATTTGTGTGTCTTTTTGTCTCTGTAGGTGCTCGTATTTATAGCTTCCCTAGACTGCTAACCCATCCTCCAAAGGTGCCCTCGGATCCGGTGCCAAGTGTCGAATGTCATCCTCCATGCGAGCATGCTTCTCGGAGCTTGAGCTCTCCACCTTATTCCATGATGTGCTTCTGGAAGATTCCATCACAAGCATGCTCCATCCTGGGCCAACCTGTCACCAAAGCTAGCATCTTATCCATACATAATCAGTTCATTCTTTTCACGTGTTCTTCTCTAGACATCTAAAATGACTAAGTCTCGATCCTTTTGTGCATCGCGCGTGCTACATGCTTCCTTATACCCTTCTCTTGTGTGCTTTTACCTTGTGCAACATTCCATAATTGGGAGGTTGCATGCCTACGCACCTTTATACTTGGCCAATATTCCAAGGGTCCAATAGGATGTCTCCTTCAATTGGAGCGATGAGTTCAAAATCCCTTTGAAGTGTTGAATAAATACCTTCTTCAGCCACCTGTGCTCATCCCACCTAAAGATGACAAACCTTTTTACCTCTACATTTCTACCATTAATCATTCCTTGGGTGTCATGCTCACTCATCATGACGAGAAACATAGGGAGTAAGTGGTTTATTACATAATTTGTACTCTCTTAGACTATGAGACTGGGTATACTCATGCCAAAAATATTTGCCTAGCCTTGGTCTTCGTGGCTACTAAACTTCACTACTTAACCACAAAACCTTCTTTGTCACCAACACCAAGCATCTACATTAAATGTATGTTAAACCTTACCAAAATCAACACACCTTGCATTGGCTCATGCTCCTTTCCGACATAGACATGGAATTCATTCATAAAAATTATTTCAAGGGACAAACCATTGTTGATCAGCTTTCCGATGCTCCTCTTCTTGAAATCAATCTTCAAACTTTGATTTTCCTAATGAATTTATCGCTACTCTCTCCCTCGATGACACATTTTATTAGATGACCTTATTCTTTGACCATTCTAAAATTCAATGCAGGGATGGTGTAGGGGTCATCCTCATTCCTCTTGATGATGAGCCTATGCCTTTATCCTTAAAAATTTATTTCTCTTGCACACAACAACATCACCAAGAACAGAGATCACTTGTCTTGGGTCTTCTTGTCATATTCCTAGATGTTAAATCCATTAATATCTATGGTGAATCTCAACTGGTTGTGAACCAAGTCAATGGTTTATACGAGTGTCATAATGAGGTCCTTATGAATTATAAACATCATGTTGGTATACTTTTGACCACATTTGATACCTACCTCATTCAAACCACTCCACAATCCACTAATAAATTTGTGGATACCATGGCCTACCTCACCTCAAAAATACCTACCTCACCTTCACACTCTAAAATATTTGTCACAGTATAACATTTAAAGTCACCCTCTTATCTTATTCATACTATAAATTTTTGTGAAGATTTGTAACCAACCCACGTGACATTTGGTATAAAAAATTCATCGATTAACTCTCCCTTTCTATTTCTCCTCTAGATATCACTCGCAATGGACAATGAGCCTTCCTCAAAAGGGTCTCTCACTGCATCATCATAGGGGGTCTTTTATACAAATGTTGGTTTAACGGTATCCTTCTTCACTACCTCAATAGTTTTGAAATTTTGTATACCATTAAATAAATTTATGACGGGATTTGTGGTGGACATTTTAGTGGCCTCACTGTTGCTAAATGTATCCTTAGCCTCGGATTTAATTTCCAACCCTTAACCAAGACTTTTTTGAATACTTCAAATGTTTTGTAAAGTCTCGTGCAGATATGCTAACCTTCACCACACCCCAAATCATGCCTTACAAGTTGCCAGAGACTTTTGGTCTTTCTCTCAATGGGGTTTGGATCTCATCGGAGAGATTAACCCTCATTCTTATCAACATCATCAATGGATCATTACAGTGACTGAATACTACAAAAAATGGATGGAGGTCATTCCTCTCATTTCTACCAAATTCAAAAAGATCATGGAATTCATCAATCATCATATCATTTTACATTTTGGTGTTCCTCATCACCTTATCACTGGTAATGTAGTTGTAAATCAGCAAAGCACCCCGGGATGTTGATCATACTTCTAGTTTAACATCTTGGACATCCAGTGTGATTGCACAACATTGAATCCTCTCTCTAAGTGTGGGACTTGTAAAATGGTAGAGGAATATCCACGATTAGAGGTTGGTTCCTCAACTCCTCTGATCAGATATATCAGTTACAAGTTGCAGAGGTTTGAATTCCTAGTTCCTACCCTAAATTCCAAGGGGAAAAAGATAGGGAATGCAAGAAAATGAAGCTAATGCTAATGAGGTGATGCACCAAAGGAGTTGCAGACACTTGATACTGTAATACATACACAATCCATAACAAGACACAGCACAAGCATGCAAAAATTGCTCAAGATGTAATGAAAGATCAGGAAACCATGTTAGATATATGAAAGGATTGAGGGATTTTAATCACAGAGCATATATTAACATTCCAGATCCAATACAATGCATTACAGTGACCAAGAGGTAAAGAAGGGGTGTTGTATTTCCTGGAAAGGTAAAAATTTCAACAAATTCTACCAAAAGGGAAAAAGGGAAGTTGCAGAGCTGAAAAAGTGTCTCTCCTTTCAAAAATGAACCCATTCTAGCTTTTACAGTGCAAGCCATGACCCCAGGAGAGAGAAACATAGGAAAACGTGGGAGAGCTTCAACCACCAACCAAAAATGTAATAAAACAGCATGGGCATCCTTACAGGCCCATCCCCTGACATTTTTTACCATGCTGGGAGAGAATGTGAGCCATTCTTCATTAAAAATGGTGGTTGAAACGTCATTTCTATCCATGACCACATGCCAGAGGTGTTTTTCAATTTTCTCTCTCTAAAATCCATCAAAATGAAAAAATGACCCTAGAATATTGTAGATAATTTCACCATATTTCCATTGATATAAAGAACGTGAAAAACCAAGCTCTAGATCGAAAGATATGGCCGTTTGAAATTTTAGGGCAAAACAGGGCCAAATCGGATTGGCGGGCAAAAATTTTTAAATTTTCCACTTTTTGGTCATTTGAAAAAATTTCCAAAAATTCCCTGTGCTCCACCATTCTAGGTGCCACATGGCATGTTTTGATTAGGTATGGGCCTTTAATGCTTCATTTTCCATTGTTTTTCCCTTTGCAAAATTTTCAAAAATTCCCTGCCGGGCCGATGATCTGAGGACACGTGTAGACGTGGCCTGATTGGGCGTGGGCCTATCCTCCTGAATTTTCCATCATTGTTTGATCCTATTTCTTGACTCGGACACATGGAAAAACCTCATTCACTGTGGGCCTTTCCCTTCAAATTTTCCATGTGGGCTTGTCTTGTATCTTTTGCCGCCACCGGACATGTGGCAAGATGTGATTGGTTCACGTTCGGTGGGGTGATTTTACCTTTGAAATTTCCTTCCTTTTTCCTTTGGGAAAATTTCCCAAATTTCCCCTGTCTCCCACCAATCTAAGACACGTGGTGGAGTCTTACTAAATGTCTGGGAAAACATTTTTCCTTTTCATTTTAGCTTTTGGGAAAAAATCCCAATCTCCCCCCGTGCTCCGCTACCCCTCATGCCCATAGACACGTAGCATAATATGATTGGTCGGCAAGGGAAGTGGGCCAAAAACTTCTCCATTGCCTTTTACCAAAAGACTTCACCAAAATTTCAATATTTTCTCCACCCTCTAAAGTTCGATGCCATAGGACATGTGTCATAACATGATTGGTTGGAGGGCCTTCCTTTGAAATTTTCCATGGCGCTAACACTTAGTCAATTTTTCCCCGGACACGTGGCATAATCTGATTCACCGGTGGGCCCATGGGACAAAATATCGCTTTTGAAAACTTTTCCAAACACTTGGTAAAAAACCAAGTTTTCTTCCGACCCCCGCCACTTCCTTAGACACGTGGCACCATTTCATTGATTGTGAGCCTTTCAGGGGAAAATTTCCCATAGAAACTCCATTGGGCCATAACTTCAAAAATACATGGAGTTAGAAGGAACACTTTACCTTTACGGAAAGTGAGAAAGAGCTCTATCCAATGGTGCTATTTCCAAAAGTTTTGAGCACCTAAAAAACAAAAAATTATGACTGAGGCACAAGAGAGTGAAGAATGAAAGGAGTTAGCCACAAAATGAGCAAGGGGCACATTTTGGATAACAATTTTGGTGACTCGGAGGGTTCATCGCCTCTTTGGATGAAGTTACTAGTTTCTGAAGCAATCCATTAGCATGGAGTCATTAAATTCTCTACTTGGTACCCCAACTGACTAGAAAACTACCGGGAGGAAGATGGAGGATGGAACACCATCTGATTGGGGCAAGCCTACAAAACACATTTCTAGCAACAATAAGCTTGTGCCAAAGCACTTAGGGAAAGCAAAGCTAATCTACAGCAAAACAATGTGCATAAGCACTTGGAGGAATGAAAATCTAGCTAATATGTACAAGGTGGAGAATTCCCTTGATAGCAATGATTTAGATATATCCATTGACTAGAATCTATAGTTATTTGCCATCCAGTGAAGACAATTGGAAAGCATTGTTGTCCTTACACTTTATGACCATGTATGGGCCACTCCAAATGGCATCAAATTTTGAATGCCTTCCCAATTTTACTCTGTCTACATCCCATTTTAACACTAGATCTATAACTTGGAAAGATCTATTCTTGGCCTTCTATCAAAGGTCTTCTTTATCAAAGCTTGATCCTTCTCCATTGCTTTGGATGCACGATTTTGATTTCTGGAGTTCCATCAATTCTATATATCTAACCTCCATGGGCTCAAACTCTAACAACTCTAGCTATTTTATGAGTTCTAATGTTGGCAACTCAAGTGACATGGGAAAAATTGCCTCTCTTCCATAAACAAGCTTGAATGGGGAGTTACTGTAGATTTTTAGGAGTTATCCTATCAACCCATAAGGCTGATTTCAACTTGGTATGCCAAGATCTCTGATTTTCATCAAGAGTTCTCCTAATGATCCTTAACAAGTTCTTGTTCATAGATTCAGCCTAGCCATTACCACGAGGGTAATAATTTGGTGAAGTGCTTAGGTAGATCCCATTCTGATGACAGCCCATTCAGTCACCTTGGACCCAATGAATGCCAATGCATTATCTAATATTATTGTAGCAGGTATGCCAAATATGGTTATTATTCCCTCATAGAAGTCCAACATGTTAGATTCATTTGCTTCCTTGAGTGCTACTACTTCAGTCCACTTGGTGAAGTAATCTGTGGCTGTTAAAATCCATTTGTGCCCTTAGCTTGAATTGGGATTAATGATTCCAGTGAAGTCCAAACCCCATTGCATGAATGGCTGGTCAACTGAAATTGGATGCAATGGAAGGGAAGCTAGCCTCTCTTTACCTATGAAGAGGGCACAATTCTTGTACCTCTTGATCCATGCATAATAATCAACGAAAATCTTGGGCCAATAATAGCTAGCCCTCATGATCTTTAGAGCTATCACTCTTGGTGCAAAATGACCACCAGTTGATCCACCATGGAACTCTTCCAACACCCTGTGAATCTCATTTGTACCAATGCATCTCAGTAGCACTCCATTCACATCCCTCTTGAACAAAACACCATCAACAAGGGCATATGGGATGGCCTACAATCTAAAATGTCTCCTTTTGGTCTTGTTCATCTCTAGAGAGCATAGGCCTATGCTTAGGAAATGCATTATGTCTTGGGTCCAGCAAGGAGTGAGGACACCATCATTTCCCTTTTGAGTGCTTCCTTGCTTGTGGCTATCCTACAACACCAAAATAGCCTCCTTCTCATTGCATGCTTCCTTGAGTTTGTTCAAGACCAGCTACTCACACAATCTTTTCCCTCTCACCAACTTGGTGACCTTGATCTCAATGTCATACTCCATGACACGAGTAATCCAACCTACTCTCTTTTCATTCAAGTCTTTGTTGAGGAGGAAGTATTTAACTCCCACACAAGAAACCAGCAATTGAACCTTGTTGTTTGAAACTAAATGCTTGAACTTCTTCAAGCTCCTAATTAATGCAAGAACATGCTTCTCAATGAAGGAATACCTCACCTCATAGTCCTCCAGGATTTGGCATAAGAAAGCAATTGGTGATCCTCATTGTCTTTGTTCTGTTGTACCAAAATTGCAGAAATAGTATCATCACCCCCAAATGCATAGAGGATGAAATCTTTGGAGAAATCTAGGTTAATAAGAGTTGGAGCTTGAGAGATGGCTTCTTTGATTTCTTCAAAACTTTCCTTTCCTTCCACTGTCCATTTGAAATCCATGCTTTTCTTTAACATCTTGGTGATAGGCTTGACTAGGGCTGCGAAATTTGGGACAAATCTACAAAAAAAAATTATTCTCCCCAAGAAAATTTGAAGGGCCTTCTTGTGGCTTGGCAATGGTAGTGATTTTATGGCTTCAACTCTTTTTGGATCAATTGCTAATCCTTCTTTGGAGACAATGTGGCCAAGGAACTTTCCTTCATGGGATAGAAAACTACACTTTTTAGGATTCAAGGATACTCCAAATCTTCTACACCTTTAGAACACACTGCCTCAAATGAAAGAGATGGTCTGCTACATTTTTGAAAAACAAGTGATATCATCAAGATATATCAGCACCATGTTGTTAATCAAATCCTTGAATGCCATGTCCATTGCCCTTTGGAAAGTAGATCCAAGCATTAGATAGCCTAAATGGCATTTTCTGTATGCATAAGTTTCCCATTTTGTTGTAAAGGTTGTCTTGAACTGATCCTCTTCTTTCACTATAATTTGATTATACCCTAAATAGCCATCAAGTAATGAAAACCTCTCGGAAATTTGCTGGCAATAACCTATAAAATCTGCTCCATAGAAGGAAGTGGATAATGATCCTTAAGAGATGCTCTATTCAAATCTCTCGAAGTCAAAACATAATCTGATTTCACTCTTCTTTCTAAGCTGGACCCAAGTTCACCACCCAACTAGAATGCTTGATATGGAATATGATTCTTGATTCTATCAACTTATTCAATTATTTTCTCATGAAAGGCTCCATGTGTGGATTGGTGGCCTTTATTTTTTCTGATGGGCTTAGTACTTGGATCCAATTCAATGGTATGTTGAGCTAACTTGGGATTGAAACCCTTCAAATCCTCATAGCTTTAAGCAAACACATCAGGGAATTCTTTACAAAGTTGTATGAACTCATACCTTTCTTGTTCAGTTGTCATCTTAACAAATTGGAGTGATTTGCCTTCTTCTTCTTTGAGATGGACATCGGATCTTCTACCTTGACTTGGATGTTTACTTTCTCCTTCCTAAACTGATCATTAGGATTGAAAATGCACTCCAAAGTAATAATTCCCTTTAGTAGTTTGTTGGTTCTCAGCTATACCACTTCATCACCATCTTGCTGCTCCAACTTTTCCTAATTTTTAGCTTAGAACTCGGCCTCTTCTTGTAACAAATGGATGATTTGCTTGATCATTTTCAAAAACTTGCCAACTTACATTGTTGTCTAGTACTGAAGGCCTTACAATCACATGGATGTTTGGTTATACCTTTTCCTTTTGAATGCTTTCAACAACGTAAAAGGCTGCCCCAACCTGCTGTAAGCCTCTCAGTAACTTGGTTCTCTTTTCTAGGAATGAATTTTATGCCAAAGCCCTCAAAATCTTCAATGAGGTCCCACACCCTGTTCTTATAGCACTTGAGTAGATCATTCTTGACAGCATACTACCCCTTAACTTGGTTGACAATCAACTCGTTGTCACCAAAGACTTGCAAGTTCTTTATTCCTCTCTTGATTGACCAATGCAATCCTTGTACCAAGGCTTCATATTCAGCAGTGTTGTTAGAGCATGCAAACTGGAATCTAAAAGCTGAATAATACTTAACTCCTTGAGGTGAAACAAGCATAGCTCCACCTCCTACACCTTTTCTACTCCTTGATCCATCAAAAAACAACTGCCATACCTCATTGTCATCCTTGTGGTTTGGCTTGGTGATGCTAGGAATAGGCTGATTTTCTTCATGCATAATGATAGACTCCTAGCTCGATTCTTCTATTTCTTGATAAGGATCAAAAGAATGCACCTTTTTTCCCATTCATCAAGAGTTAGATCTGGGATGCTTCCTACCTTGGTTTTAGTTTCATCAGTGCTTGGGTAATCCTCTTGATCAAATCTTTGAACAATTGGTATTGATCTAACTTGAAGTGTAAGGCTCAATGTGGAAGTTTGCAATAAGTTCAGATCTGATTATGGATTTGTTCCATATCTTGTCTGAACAACATGTATGACCAATCAATAGATAAATAACCTCCAATCTTGGCTATGAAATCCCTTGATAGACATAGGAAAAGAGTGGTGGAAGATTTATTACCGAGACATCTTGTAAAACAACAACGTTGGGGCATGCATGCAAAGTGAGACTCAAGTTTTTTATCACTCCAACTGTTGTTACTGCTGTCCCATTTAATTTCACTACCCCTTTGGATATGACTTCATACTAAATTCCCAACTGATCAGCTATTTTCTTGGGCATTACTGAACTACTTGCCCCGGAATCAATTATGTAATTGTGTACTAAATGGTTTCCAATGATCAATGAAACATAGAATGGAGGGGGCTTCAACATTTTACCTTGCTATCCTCCATGATTCCCTTCAGGATGGGCAGTGTTTGTGAGCACCTTCTCTTGCATTTGGACTTGCTGATTTGAAGTTGACCAGTCCTTCATGGAAGCTTGTAACAAATCTCTTTGGCCTGGGATAGATAGTGATTCCCACATTGATATGTTTACATTTTTCTTCTTCATCTGATCAATGATGTTGAATGGAGATGAAGCATCTCTTTGTTGTCTCTTGGCCTACACATTTATTCATTGCACATGGGCAGCAAGCAATGGCATTTGAGTTGGCCTAGCTTGAGTTGTTTTAGGCAGCCCTTTTGTGTTTGGGCGCATTTTGTTTGCCAATAATTTGCGGAGCGATAGAAGGTTGTGGATTGCTCGAAGCTAATGGTTGTTCTTAACCCAAATTTCTCCCTTTTGACCTTGTGTTGGCTGCAATACTTTGGGGAATTGTTTAATTCATGCCAAAAAAATTCTACCTCACGGTTTACAAGTGTAGTGTCATTTGGAGCTGATTTCTACTGGAATGTGTCTTGTTGTTGGTTATTTCCTTGACTACCTTCACCCTCCACACTAGTTATAGCCACCATTAATGCTTTATTTAAGGCACCGTTGAAACACATAGACTAGTTGTGAGGTTCATTACATGAAAAACACCAATCATACTCTTGAGCCATGTTGTTTTGTCTTGGCACTAATGCCTTGGAGGTAGATATAGCATTGGGATTATAGGGCTGAAATTGTTTGTTGGCGGAGGTCTTGCTTGGTTTAAATTTTTAGCTAGATTGGGTGGTCTTTGAGGTTGGTATGGCTGCCTGTTAGGCTAAGCTTAAGGTTGGAAAGGAGGTCTAAAGCCTTGGGCTTCTTTGCCTCTTGAGTGTAACCAGCTCATTACCTCGATTTTTGCAATTGCTACATGACTTCTTGAAGTTCATTTGAGGAACTAGAAGATGAAGTAGAAGCTTCACTTGAATTCTAATTTCTAGGAGTGGGAATAGGACCTAAAATAGGCACTTGATTAGTATTTGGTCTCTCTAAACTTAGAAACAATGGCATTAGAGGCCTAGGAGCTAGCTTGCCAACTTGAATCAAACAATTTTCAGCTCTAATGGCAATGTTATAAGCAATAGGGATAGTTGTGCCTCCCACGGATTGAATTAACATAGAAATATAAGAATTTAAAGCTTTAAGGTAATATAGAAAATCACCTTCTCTTGCTGGCCTTATGCCATGGAATTCTCTCCCAAGTCATTTCAAACTGAAGTTGAAGTCGGTCGGCTTCTCATTGGGAGCTCTCTTGATGGTTGTCATTGTTCTAAAAGGGACAAGTTGTCTCCCTTTTCTCCAAGCTGCTCATGGAGGGCTATACATAGCTGGTTCCAATTTTGGATAAAACCACGAGGCAAGACTCACGAACCATTGCAAAGCTTTCCATTTGAATGAAGATGCCGGTAGTTTGTGAGAAACTTGCATCTCATTGATCTCATGAATTGCACAAATGTTAGCAAATGTCCTTGACATGATCACTAGGAGTGGTCGACTCTCTCCGAGTAAAGTATGGAATGTTATTTAATGCTGCAATTGGGATTATATTTTGTGCATTGAGAGAAAGTGGGCTACTTTCAAAGTGAAATTAACATAGGGGTTGTTTTGTGCCATTTTGATTGGCCTTAGAACCCTTGTTGATTGAATGAAAGGCCTACCAGGTGGAGGGGTTGAGAGAGTTCTATTTAGTGGAGATGGAGACCTTTGAATTCTCCTCCCTCTTTTCATTCTTGGAGATAACTGTAGATACTCAAACAACACTTCTTCTTCTCTAACTCTTGACCTTGTGTTGATTCTTCTCATGAGTTTTTAGGTCTGCACTGCTAAAACCAGCTGATTCTTCTTCCTTGGAGTCACCAAATGTGTAATTTAGGGCTCTTTGAAGTAATAAAATTGGGAAAAATGCACATAAATTTGTTGCAATGAAGATGAAGACCTCTAAGGTCCCACCGGCGTGCCAAAACTATTGTTGCAAATCAGCAGCACCCCTGGATGTTGATCAGACTTCTAGTTTGACATCTTGGACATCCAGTGTGATTGCACAACATTGAATCCTCTCCCCAAGTGTGGGACTTGTAAAAATGGGAGAGGAATCTCCAGATTAGAGGCTAGTTCCTCAACTCCTCTGATCATATATATCACTTACAAGTTGTAGAGGTTTGAATTCCTAGTTCCTACCCTAAATTCCAAGGGGACAAAGATAGGAAATGCAAGAAAATAAAGCTAATTCTAATGAGGTGATGCACCAAAGGAGTTGTAGACACCTGATATTACAATACATACATAATCCACAAAAAGACACAGCACAAGCATGCACAAATTTCTCAATATATAATGAAAGATCGGGAAAAAATGTTAGATATACGAAAGGATTGAGGGATTTTAATCACGAGACCATATATTAACATTCCGGATCCAATACAATGCATTACGGTGACCAAGAGGAAAATAAGGGGTGCTTTATTGCTTGGAAAGGTAAAAATTTCCACAAATTCTACCAAAAAGGAAGAAAAGGGAAGTTGCAGAGTGAAAAAGTGTCTCTCCTTTCAAAAATGAACCCATTCTGGCTTTTACAGTGCAAGCCACGACCCCAAGAGAGAGAAATGTGGGAAAACATGGGAGAGTTTCAACCACTAACCAAAAACATAGTAAAACAACATGGGCATCCTTACAGGCCCATCCCCTAACATTTTTCGCCATGCTGGGAGAGAATGCGAGCCATTCTTCATTAAAAATGGTGGTTGAAACGTCATTTCTATCCATGACCACGTGCCATAGGCATTTTTTCAATTTTATCTCTCCAAACTCCATAAAAATGCAAAATTACCCTAGAATCTTGTAGATAATTTCACCAACTTTCCATTGATATAAAGAACGTGAAAAACTGAGCTCTAGATCGAAAGATATGGCCGTTTGAAATTTTAGGGAAAAATAGGGCCAAATCGGATTGGCGGGCAAAATTTTTAAATTTTCCACTTTTTGGTCATTTGGAAAATTTTCCAAAAATTTCCCATGCTCCACCATTTTGGGTGCCATGTGGCATGTTTTGATTTGGTGTGGGCCTTTAATGCTTCATTTTCCATTTTTTTGTCCTCTGCAAAATTTTCCAAAAATTCCCCACCGGGCTGATGATCTGAGGACATGTGGCACGTGTTGATTTGGCGCGGGCCTGTCCTCCTAAATTTTCCATCATTGTTTGATCCTATTTCTTGACTCGGACACATGGAAAAACCTCATTCACTTTGTGGGCCTTTCCCTTCAAATTTTCCATGCGGGCTTGTCTTGTATCTTTTTCCGCCACCGGACACGTGGCAAGATGTGATTGGTTCACGTTCGGGGGTGATTTTTTCCTTTGAAATTTCCTTCCTTTTTCCTTTGGGAAAATTTCCCAAATTTCCCCCGTCTCCGCCAGTCCGGGACATGTGGTGGTATCTTACTGGATGCGGGGCCTAGGAAAACATTTTTCCTTTTCATTTTAGCTTTTGGGAAAAAATCCCAATCTCCCCCCGCGCTCCGCTACCCCGCATGCCCATGGACATGTGGCATAATATGATTGGTCGGTAGGGGCAGTGGGCCAAAAACTTCTCCATTGCCTTTTACCAAAACACTTCACCAAAATTCCAATCTTTCCTCCACCCTCTGAAGGTCCGATGCCATAGGACACATGTCATAACATGATTGGTTGGTGGGCCTTCCTTTTGAAATTTTCCATGGTGCTAACACTTAGTCGATTTTTCAATTTTTTCCCCTGGACATGTGGCATAATCTGATTCACCGGTGGGCTGCGGGACAAAATATCCCTTTTGAAAAATTTTCCAAACACTTGGTAAAAAAACCAAGTTTTCCTCCAACCTCCGCCACTTCCTTTGACGTGTGGCGCCATTTCATTGGCTGCGGGCCTTTCAGGGGAAAATTTCCTGCAAAAACTCCATCGGGCCATAACTTCAAAAATACATGGAGTTAGGAGGAAAAATTTACCCTTCTAGAAAGCTGAGAAAGAGCTCTATCTAATGGTGTCATTTCTAGAAAGTTTTGAGTGCCTAAAAATCAAAAATTATGACTGAGGCACAAGAGAGGGAAGAGTGAAAGGAGTTAACCACAAAATGAGCAAGGGGCACATTTTGGATAATAGGTAATTGCAAACAATTTTTAAAAAAACTATGCAAATTGTGGGACAATTTTTTCAATCAACTCGAGTTTCTTTTTATCCTATTACCCATAGATAAATTTCCAAGCCAAATCTTCCAACAAAACTTGCAACAAAATTCTTATGAAATTTTTGACGACACTCGTAAGGATTGGCACACACACATTCCTTTCACCTTATGGGATTATCATACCAGCATTCATACTTCCACCAATGCCACACCTTTTTATTTGTTCTATGGTACAGAGGCCATCCTACCTCTCGAAGTCCAAATTCCATCTATTCATATATCACTCAAATATATGCTCTTTGATGATGATTTCCACCAAGAACATTTAGCACAACTTGAGTTACTAGACGAACGTCATCTAAATGCTCTAGACCACCTTCAAATCTACCAAAAACACATCAAGTGTGCCTATGACAAATGTGTTCATGAATGAACCTTCAAGGTTGGTGATCTTGTCCTCAAGAAAAACCAACATGTAACCAAAGCCGAGAAAAGAAAACGATGCAAGTTTTCCCCTAATTGGCTTGGACCCTATATCATCACCCATACCTATAGATCAGGTGCTTATTGTTTATCCTCTCTTAAGGGTAAACCCGAACCTAATCCCCTTAATGCTTTGCATATTTGACCATTCTATTGTTTAATAAAGTACTACATCACTTTATGTCACTTATATGCTCATCCCTTGAGTGAACCTTTCCTTTCACCTACCTCTTTTAAGGACCAATGACTCAAACAGAATTGTGTGATTATCCATCACCCTTTCATCCTTGTCTTAAATATGAGTATCATGACTCTACTTATGACATAATTCTCTTGGATATTTTTCTTCCTTTTCATTATGGAATCCTATAGTTGTTCATTACTTGAAACCATCTTCCATAGCTAACTTTGTTGTGCTATGGTTTTTTCCTTCATAACAAAGGTCTATACTCCTTTATAGTCTTGTCCATGAGTTCAAGTCCAAAATTACAAAATATATGGGACAACAAAAAACTCTAATCCTTGAGTCAAACTTCTCACAAATATATGATTCCTGCAAAAAGGACAACTATCTTTCTCTCTTTTGTTGCTATAAGAAGACTGCTCCTTTGAAGGACAGCTATAAAAATCCAGCCATCTATTGTAATTAGTCTATCTAAAAAGAAGACTAATCTATACTTGTCAAAAATAAAATTATTCTAGAACTTCTCGCATTGATTAGTCTATACATGTGAAAATAAAGAACAAAATAAAAAGTAAAGAAAAATACAAGCTTTTTGTCATGGACTTGGATTATTCTAGTTTTAAATATCTTGCAAAAAGGGCATAGTATTCCACAACAAGGTTACACTTAACAAACTCCTTCATCATACCCTCTATATATTTTCTCCTATCAACTTAAGGGATGTGGCGTGTATTCTACACATTGTGATTACACAACATATTTCAACTCTAGACCCATCACTCATGTATTCTATCTAGGGACTTATGTTTAATAAGTCTAAGGGTATGACACTTATGGTCCTTGCCAAACATGGGCATGCCACCACTTTTCTATTCTTATTTATTACTTATTATTTTTTTAAATAGGATAATACCATCGAAATTGAATCAATCATAACACCTTCATTTATTCCCATGCCTAATTCATCGATCTATTACCTATTCGACATTTGATATTTCCTATTTTCAAATATAACTTACCCAAAAAAATTATTCTAATCCACCTACGTAGCCTACCTACTCAACTTACCTAATCCAATTTCATTCTTCCTTGGTTTAAGGGAGAACTACATCATCCCGAGGCCCCTTTCGTAAGGGTTATGTTGGCAGCACTCTAAGGGCATGTGGCCCTTGAAGGTTAGCTCGGCCACTCTTTTCCCCATCTTTCTTCCCCATAACCAAAACCTACATAGCTAGTCTCCATAACATAAATAACTTGGAAATTACACCAAACAATGTCAATACATCTAATTTCCATAATATTAATAACTTTGAAATTAAACCAAACCATGCCTAAGCATCTATTTTCCATGATAATAATATCATTGAAATGCACACAACTCATCAATACATTCATGAAACCATGCCTATAATTAATTTCAATAAAACCAATAACTTGGAAATTTCAACCAAAACATACCTACAACTAAGTTTCCATCATACCAATAAAATAGAAATTAAACCAAGCCATATTCATACATCACCAAACCATGCCTAATCATTGAGTTTCTATGACATCATTATAATGGAAATGAAATCATCGTATACAACCATAACAACAACCATGTCTATATATAGTTTCTATGATAACAATACAATGGAAATAAAATCAAACACATCATATGTAAATATCATCATCAACTATATAACTGGACTATTTGTATATCACTACATTGTATATATAGATATAAATACAAGTATCTCAAAATCTCTCATATACATCTCACCTCTTCGGCATGTAAGTGGTATAATTAAAAATCAAAAATAACCAACATATCCATATCATCTCTAAGAGGACCCAAAACCTCTGCTTCTCTCCACTATCTCCTCTCTTGGCCTTGATCTCTGTGAAATGGTCACCTCTCAATGGCCCTACATATATGACCAGTGGCTAACTAAATTGTTGGTATTATGGATCCATGAACTAGACCTCTCACAAAGCTAAGCTGTTGTTCCCTATACTTATCATATAAAACAAATAAAACACCACTCTCTGTAAGCATATCCTCATAGTACCTAGCCTTAGTCACCATCATCATGTACCTGTCCATAGAAATCACCTGTGGTGGTGTCATATCTCTCACACCTATCTATAGACCCTATCTTCTGCTGCAGGTAAAATGGGACCATGTCTCGGTGCATGTGCCTATATAATAGGACCATGTCTCATTACTGAGGTGCCTTTACTGACTACTAGTTGTGCTGAAATGAGGACACATGTGCTGTAAAGAGGTCACACTGAGCCTAAAGTCTCGTACACTACACCCCATCCTCTATTGGTGCATGGGCATGTGCTAGTTGTCCTTGTATGGTAGTCACATGTTCCTTTACATGTGCTAGATGACACTATAAATTCCTCACCCTACCCCTTTAATTGGTCCCTATGTACTAAAATAGTAGCCAAATAAGGTTTTCTTGGCCTCAGCAGGCTTACCTATAGTTGGGCTATATGTCGGTGTGTATACCCATTAGTCATGCCTATGTCATCAATTCTCCCATCATAAACATATTCCTCCTACCCCTGTGGGATCTATTAGATGTGGTGGAGATAATGGTCTCTCCACATCATCCTTGCAATACTATGGAAATGGTGGAGACACATCTGTTGAATCCTAAACTAGTGTATGAATCGGTCAACCAAATCATCTCATGTTCCCAGGTCATCGTCCCTGTATCCATATAACCAATTGTAACCCTACCAAATCCTCTGTCATGCCCCCATATGAAGGGAAATCAACACAAGATTGCCATTAAATATATAGTCCTGATAAGCCCTCTAACAGTCATCTATAATATGTCACATCTACTCACGCATGTGCCCCTATCGGACCCATATCCTTAACCATGTGTTGAAAACACCTCTATACACATTTTTTCATAGTAAGCTAGGAGGACTTGAAGCATACTATGTGCTCATAATTCCAAAAATGAATAAAATAGGTGCAACATACACCAAATTTCCAAATCCTTTGAGATACCCACAACTCCATATAAAGTTGTACCAGATATGTTGGCACCAATGTGAAACAAACTCACTCCTCAATCATATCCTCAAAAACACTTGATCAATTCCCATGGAAACCTCCCACCCTCGAATCCTAGACAACATAACATCCAATAGCCACCATCATCAACACTGATAATCTGGTCTCATGTGGGTGTGAAACATACATCTCCCCATAATCGATGCTCGTATTTATGATATGTCAAATCTCTCATAGCCTCTTGAAACAACTTTGTAACCATCAGCTTAAATACATCATCTCAAGAAATATAATATAATGGCTCCCAACAATAGGTGTCCTCGGGATCATGTAGATGTCCTTTTGAGTGATTGTCATCTCTCAAGTCGGTAAGTGGAACTTTTTGGTCATTGAATCCCATCTCGTGGATCTCGAGCGACCATCATGTTGTGATCTCATACTATACGCCTATATCACCTAATGGCACCAATCAAACATCTTTCATATGATCCCATACATCATTGGTAAGCGTCGGGCCTCATTTGCACAAAAAGACGTGGTAGCCTATCTTGTATAGTCAACTATTGTCTCACCTACATCATCACCATTTAAACATGTTAATCAAT
The DNA here is from genome assembly GCA_018340775.1 of Taxus wallichiana var. yunnanensis. Taxonomy (NCBI): domain Eukaryota; kingdom Viridiplantae; phylum Streptophyta; class Pinopsida; order Cupressales; family Taxaceae; genus Taxus; species Taxus wallichiana. The sequence goes on along the minus strand of CM031242.1, from coordinate 202,605,698 downwards.
TATCCCTTTCACTCATTTATTTAACCCTACCTATCCCAATACCTACCTACGTTTTCTTAGATTTCCCACCTTTTACCCTAAAACCACTCATTCCTACCTCACTTTAACTCAAACCCACCTATTCCACCCTAACTTACCCCTAACCCATCCACTTCTACATACCTTAACATTAAAGTATCCCTCTCTTATCTTTCGCCTTTAGCCTTAGTCACTTTTAAAATTAACTAAAGATCGGTCACCCCGACCAATAACAATCCCCTTTGACCCCACCGACATCAGCCAATACGTGACCAACGTCGATTACGGTTTGGCCATATGGCCAAACCCTTGCATCCCCATTTTCAAAAAATTGATTAAAAACCTAAATTAACTATCCAAACCACCCTTCATTACCTCTACATTCATTTTACCACCTAATTAAACTATTTTTGGCCCTCCCCATACCCAATTTCACCCAATTTTGACCAAAATTTCACTTCCATTTCAAAACAAATTTTTCCATTTTTATACCTTAGTTTTAACCAAAATCAATAATGGAGCTCGAATCCTACCTCTACTTGGCTTCGTCTCCATGGTGGGATGTCTGGTATTTGCACTCACAAAACTCATGTGCCCTTTCTTACCTCTGTCATGTCCAAATCAATCCCTCATCTATCAACTAATTGAATCACTCATGTAGATCTCATGGGCCCATTGCAAACTTCACTCTTATCAACCACTAACAGCTTGCCAACTCAACCTCCTACCTCTCCTTGTCATTTTTCTCACAAAAACACTCTCTCATGTCATTTTCCAACTTTAGCAATGCATAAATGAAACCTTTTTCATGTGGGTTTTCCATTTTAAACCCAAATTTTCTTGACCGACATCTGTCAAGTTATGCCCTAGGTGACTAATGTCGACCTTTACTTGCATCGATTCACCTTCAACCAAGATATCGGTCACCCGCCTTATCAAAAATACCTAATTTTCTCTAAATTTTGATGCAAGATATTATTTTCTTACTACCACTACGTTATCATATCCCGACATGATCACCTAATAGTCTTATCCCCTACCTTTGACCTCGGTGTACTTGGGCATATATTTTCCTACACCTCACCTTACCCATGACCTTACCTATATACCCACATAGACCTCACTTATTTTACACTCGAATTCACTTACTCATTGTACCTTACGATGATGCTACTTGTGTTGTTTAGCTTCCAACCTTTCCTTGCTTGATGTCGTGATGTTTATCTTGACTAGACCAAAATTTTGGGTGTTTTGTAATGCACCTATTGCACTGTTCTTGCACCTATCCTTATTTTTTTTAGGACCGTATCCTATACCTTGAATACATGGACCACATCAACCTTGTTCTAATAAACTATCAACCTTTAACGATGTGGATTTTGTGAGCTCTTCAGCATAGTGCCTTGTCACATTCTACATGTGTGTGTGTACGTTTGAATGTCCCTACCTATTACCCAAACTAATATTATCATTGCTTATACCCACACCTTACCTCCTTTTTCATCACCTACCACTTTATCAAACCATCACCAATTTAGCCTCTCACTTCATCTCTCGGTTTGAGGGGGATCACCTCCACCCTTACCGGGGCAACCTCACCTCTACCCTTACTTGGGGAAACCGGTTCCTATTTTTATCATCATTGCTTGTCAATACAATCTACACAAAAAAAGGAAAATGTAGACACCAAAATTGGTTCGTAACCCTATACACCCCCTTTGATTAATTTATTCAATACTATCCCCTACCATGCCCTACTTCCACATATTTCAATTAATTTAATTACCAAAATTAAGTTAACTATCTATCTCACCTCTCCACCTTACCTAGCCACCTCACCCTACACCCATTCCAACCCTATTCATTACCGAAGACTAAGTCCCCCACTCCCTCTAACCACCTAAGACTTATTCTAACACTAAAATTAATTACTAACAACTTCCTCTAACAAATTAATGTGTGATTTAGCAAGGAATAACACTCCTAAATCACAATAACCATTGACGCGTACTCAAATTGGGAGGGAAAATCCTATTTTTGGAAAAGTAATACCTTTTCTCCCTAACTGATAACAGTTATTCCTCAGCCAGTGTAGGTCATCCAACCACCATCAGTCACCTTAAATACACAACAACAACTCTTCACCACAGTTAGATCTTCAATTTTTTTCGCCTTACTTCTAGGATTTGGCATTCCCTCATCTCACCATTTAAGCGACAATTCACAGAGCACCATAACATAGGTACCCTCTTCCAGCATCTAATATCCAATAGCCACTTGCACAGAATCTCACGGATCCACACTTCCACAACACTGGAGATGGTTCCTACTCTTTGAATGTATCCAACCATCCACTTAACTCTTACCAGCATTTAGATCTCAGTAAGTATTTACATAAACTGTTATTTATCTTCATTTACTTGGTTGTAGATCTACTATGCTACTTCTATTTATTTCCTCTCTATCCAGAATAATTTTCATACCCTATCTACCCATTATTCCACCAACCCACCATCCTACCCACTTAATCACCTCCAAAGCACCTTTGTTGAGCCTTAACAAAAAATCCCACCACTCTACCTAAGCTTTCTCCACTCTTTGTGCAATAACAAATATCTCCAAACCACCACCTTTCAACTTCCCAAACCTAATTACCCCTACCGACACTGGTCACCCAACCAAGTGTCAATCATTTATTAGTACCGAAACAATCACACTGACCGATACCAATCTATGTGTCTAGTAAAAGCTGTCTCATACCAATGAGCTTCCAATTCACCAAAAACAAACCCAAACTTCATCAAATCTCACCCAGACCTTCTACCATACCTCTGTTATGCCTACCCAACCTGAATACACCTTACCTTTAATAGATGTTATTTTATATTTAATAATGAGCTTAATCTAGTCTATTGTTTTATATGAGATATCTAAATCATGTTATTACAATAGGACCTCTTTCTTTCAGTTATTTATTTATATTAACTTGTGTTTAAAATAGTGGATTAACAGCTTCTCTAGGAAGTATTACACTTCTTGAATCTAGCACACACTAGGCAGTCCACTACCATATATTGTTTAACTCTCTAGTGGTCTTGTGTTCTATTTCGGTCATTCCTCCTAGCCAAAGGAAGCTCTTCACAATCATTTTGGTCAACACTTAATGTGCACACAACTTCTTTGACTATCATAGGTATTCCTCACCTTTTACCTCTTATATTTTATCTCTACTTCATGGTTAAACATTTTGACATGACCCGGTGGGACCCTCATGTGGGTTCTTTTCCTTTGTTCACATAGGGTGCATTTGTGTGTTTCTTTCTTTCTGAAAAAATCCACACTAAATCTCTCTCTAGTAAATCTTCTTTTCTTTCTATTTTTCTAAAAAAAATTATCCTTTGGTTCTTAAAAAGAACACATCTTATTTTATTTTGTATTTAATTTAGTGAAAGATAATTCCTCATCCTATTCTCTTTTTGCTACGTCAAATATCATTTTCTATTTGGGTTTTAAAATGTGCATTTCATCCTTTGAGTGTTGCATTAGATCACGTAAATTTAATTAGCAATCATACGATGGAGGTCATGACCACTTGGTGATTAGATTGGATTAAGCATAGTTCACATTTGTGCACACACTCCCAAGCCAAACCACTTACACAATTTACACATTTCTTAAACATTTCCCTTCCAGGAAGAATCCATCAAGGATTTAACAACCCATTAACGATGGGCCCCACCGGTGTTCTAATTTGGTTTGTCATATCGAGCTCAGACCTCACGTACAAAAGGTATATTGAGGACACTTTAGCCAAAACTAACTTAAGACCAGCCATAGATTTCTTATAGGGCACCTTCATTATCCAAAAACTCTATTTCATTCATAGTCAGTTCTAAAAGGCATAAGCCACTAAACACTAAAATATGACACCTAGGATTTACATGTTTTGCTAGTTTTTGCTTGATTGAATTGTGTTTTGAGTTGTGAGGATGATTCATCACTCTTTCTTTTCTTTCACACTCCATAATCACAACTAGTGTATTCTAGTTCTTTCTGAGTGTGATAGGACACCTTTTTCCATACACAACTTCTAGGTTGGCTTTATTTTGACTTAATTCACTCTAAACTCAAAAATTTCTTCATTTTCTTAGAAATATCAAGAATGCGGTATCGGTTCAATGACCAAAGCATCAGTTCTTTCATCATACCAACACCGGTTAATTGACCAGTATCAATATACCTTTGTTTTTTATATTTTTATCAAAAAAATCATTTATTCACATTCACCTCTTTTTGTGTTCTGATTTCTTCTGATAAAAACATTTTGAGTCTCTGTCACCATTAACAGAGCCTAGTCTCACTTGTTTTGCACCTTTTTATTCAGACTTTAAAATTTCTTTATTTTCACTGTAATCGACATCGGTCTTCTTACCTAACCAACACCGGTTACCCAACTAGTATCGGTCTCTATGTTTTTAATTTTTATCAGAAACAACAACCTATTTATATCCTCTAGATTCTTCTTGTCTTATGTTTCTTTGTTTTTGTAGCATTTTTAGAGCTCAAACCACCTATTTTAACACTATTCACATGGTTTTGACTCATCAGCAACAAAATGCACTATTTTTTCATGCGGGTGTCACCGCTACCTCCCATCCCTTCACCACCTTCTATTTCTTCACCCATGGACCCCACTGCTTCTACCGCTATACCCGTAGGTGATGAGGAATTCATAAAATTCCTTGATCATAATACTATAGCCTTGCAGTATTACCTCACCCATTCTTCCAATAGTGACTCATCAAGTCATCCCATGTTCATAATACATGCCTCTATTTCTCCCAATCTCGTCCACACTTCGTATCATCCAACATCGGTGTAGCATTATCCGCTCCCACCTCATAACCTGTTATTTCTCAAATCATACCTACATCTTCGACATATGTTACACCTACTACATCTATCACACCTTCAAATTCTATTTCCCCTTCGTATTTCACCTCACCATTATTAGTACCTCATGTACTCATTGCTTCTAAGCCACTAGTTATTTCGGCATCTCATACCCCCTTCTAGAACTTAATCATTTACATACCCAAACTTTGGCACCTATTTCATGAGGGTCTTCACAAACTTTCTTCCCACCTATACCCTACCTCAACAACCACCCATCACCTCTACTTATTATTTAGGGTACATGCCTTCATCATCTATTCCCTCTTATATACCCCCATCACAGTTTTCTTATTTGGCACCACCATACACTAGTGTGTCGTCTACGACTTATCTACCTCATCCACCCCCTTATACCATGAGGGGCATCCTAAATATAATCCCACAATAGATCTTATAAATATTATGATGGATAATATGCAGACCCTCAAAGTATCTATTTCTGGCTCTCGCAATACCTTGACTTATGATGAAATCTGTAATGAGCCTATTCATCCATCCATACCCATTCATCCTTATCCCGCACATTGGGAGATGCCTAAGTTCAATTGATTTAATAGAAAGGAAGATCCGTAAAAACATTTGTGATCATTCAAACACATTTTTATTTGATTTCTCATGATGATTCCTTTCTCCTTATGACCTTACCCATATCCTTCACATGACCTACCCTAGATTGGTATAGTTCTTTACCTAGGCACTCAATATTTTCCTTCAATCAATTGGCCTAGACCTTCCTTGACCACTTCTCCATCAATATCTCTAAGAAGGTCTCCATGACTTATTTATATTCTATTCATCAATACGATGACGATTCTATCATTGACTTTGTCACATGCTGGTGGGGTCTCATTAATCAACTCACCTTTCAACTTCCACAACCCGAGCTGATAGATTTGTTCACTAGGGCTTGTTCCGGCACATTTCCCCAACTCTTCAGGTACAAACATTTTGAATATTTGATGAGGCGTTCACCATGGCTCGAGAAGCTAGAGATTTTTCCCTTGAAGAGGAAAAGGTTAAGTTATGCAACAAGAACACTTTGTTTAGGTCGAATGACTCCTCTTATTCTTCTAAACCACAAAACAATCATTCCAACAATCATTCTAAGGAAAAAGGATCCACCAATGCGGTGGTCCTAAAATCTAGCCCCTTTCATCCATCAAACTAACTGAAACCTCCTCCTAATTTTTTTCCCTATTCATAATTTCAAAGTACAAGTATGAACAGAAATGTTATACCCCCATATGAGAACCTTACTCCTCTATGTTGGAAAATCTATTAAAATCTCTCCTTCAAACTTGATTTCGACTAAACCATCAACATCACCGAGTACAAAGAACTTGTCTTGGGTATTCAAACTGGCATAGCCCTATATGTTAAATCCATTAATATCTTTGGTGACTCTCAATTGGTTATGAACCAAGTCAATGGTTTGTACTAGTGTCATAACGAGGTCTTTATGAAGTATAAACATCATGTCAAAATAATTTTGACCATGTTTGATACCTACCTCATTCAAACCACTCTGTAATCCACTAAAAAATTCATGGATACTATGGTCTTCCTCACCTCACAAATACATGCCTCACCTTCATACTCTAAAAAAATTCATAGTATAACAGTTTTAGTCACCTTATTATCTTATTTGACTTTGTAAATTTTTTGGGAAGATTCAAAACCAACCCACATGATGTTTGGTATAATAAATTGACCAACTACCTCTCCCTTTTGATTCTACCTCAAGATATCACTCATAATGGATGACGAGCCTTCCTCAAAATTGTCTCTTGCTACATCATCATGGTGGTCTTCTCTAAAAATGTGGCTTTGGCAATATCCTTCTTAGGTTCCTCACTAGTTCTTAAATTTTGTACACCATTAAATAAATTAATGATGGTATTTGTGGTGGAAATTTTGGTGGCCTCATCTTTGCTAAACATATCCTTCACCTCAGCTATTACTGGTCAACCCTTAATCAAGATTGTTTTGAATATATAAAACATTTTCTAAAGTCTCATTAGCATGTTAACCTTCACCACAACCCAAGTCACACCATACAAGTCGCTAAATACTTTTGGCCTTTATCTCAATCAGGTTTGGATCTCATCGAAGAGATTAACCCTCATTATTCTCAACATCATCAATGGATCATCACAATGACCGAATACTACACAAAATGGTTGGAAATCATTTCTCTCATTTCTACCAAAGCCAAAAATATCGTTGAATTCATCAATCATCATATCATTTTTCATTTTGGTTTTCCTCATCACCTTGTCACTAAAATGGAAAAAACATTAAAAATAAAACTCTACGCAAATTATGTGACAATTTTTACGTTCAACTCAATTTATCTTCACCCTATTACCCATAGATAAATGGCCAAGCCGAATCTTCCAAAAAAACCCTCAACAAAATTCTTATCAAAGTCATCGATGAAATTGGTAAGGATTAACACATGCACATTCCTTTTGCCTTATAGTTTTATCATACTAAAGCATTCGTACTTCTACCAATGCCACACATTTTTATTTATTCTATAGTACAGAGGTCATCCTACCTCTCGAATTTCAAATTCCATCTATTCATATATCAATCAAATATATTCTCTCGATGATGATTTACGTAAAGAACGGTTAGCACAACTTGAGTTACTAGAGAAACATCATCTAAATGCTCTACACCACCTTCAAATCTACAAAAATGCATCAAGCGTGCCTATTACAAACATGTTCATGAAGGAACCTTCAAGGTTGGTGATCTTTTCCTCAAGAAACATGTAACTAAATTCGAGAAACGAAAATGAGGCAAGTTTTCCCCTAATTGGCTTGGACCCTATATCGTCACCCATACCTATAGATCAGGTGCTTATCATTTATCCTCTCTTTAGGGTAAACCTAAACCTGAGCCCCTTAATTTTTACATATTTGACTATTATATTATTGAATAACGTACTACATCATTTTATGTCACTTATATGATTGTCTCTTGAGTGAACCTTTCCTTTCACCTACCTCTTTTAAGGACCAATGAATCAAACCAAATTGTGTGATTATCTATCACATTTTCAACCTTGTCTTAAATATGAGTACCACGGCTCTACTCATGGCATAATTCTCATTGATACTTTTCATATTTTTAGGATGCAATCCCATGGAATTTCGTTACTTGAAACCCCTCTTAAATAGCTAACCTTTTTGTGCTATGGTTTTTTCCTTCATAAAGATTCCTATACTCCTTTATAGTCTTGTCCATGACTTCAATTCCAAAATACAAAATATATGGGATAACAAAAACTCTACTCCTTGAGTCAAAATTCTTGCAAATATATGATTCCCTCAAAAAGGACATCTATCTTTCTCTCTTGTGCTATTATAAGTAGATCGTTCCCTCAAAGGACAGCTATAAAAATCTAGCCATCTATTGTAATTAGTCTATCAAAATAATAATAATATATACTTGTCAAAAATAAAATTATTCTGGAGCTTCCCGCATCGATAAAATTTGTGAATACCTCAAGGAGAACATATTTATCCCAATATAGACTTCTCGCATCAATCAGTCTATACATGTGAAAATCAAAAACAAAATAAAAAGTCAAAAAAATACAAGCTTTTGGTCATGGACTTGCCTATTCTGGTTTTGGATATCTTACATACCGGGCATATTGTCCCACAACAAGGTTACACTTAACAAACCCCTTCATCCCACCCTCTGTTTATTTTCTCCTATCATCTCAAGGGACATTATGTGTATTTTACACATTGTGATTACGTAACTTCTTTCAACTCTAGACCCATCATTCATGCAATGTATCTAGGGACTTATGTTTAATAAGTCTAGGGGTATGAAACTTATGGTCCTTGTCAAATATGGGCATGCCACCTCTTTTCTTTTCTTATTTTTTACTTATTGTTTCTTCAAACAGGACAAGACCATCGAAATTGAATCAATCATAACACCTTCATCTATTCCCATGCCTAATTCATCTGACTTATTACCTATTCAACATTCAACCTTGCCTATTTTCAAACATACCTTACCCAACCAACTTATTCTAATCTACTTTCCCAACCTACCTACCCAACCTACCTACTCAACTTACCTAATCCAATCTCATTCTTCCCTAGTTTAAGGGAAAACTAAATCATCCTGAGGCCCCTTTTGCAAGGGCTATGTAGGCAGCACTCCGAGGGCATGGGGCCCTTGAAGGTTATCTCGACCACTCTTTTCCCCACCTTTCTCACCCATAGTAAAATTCCTACATAATTAGTTTCCATAACATCAATAACTTGGAAATTAAACCAAAAATGCCTATACATCTAATTTCCATAATATCAATAACTTGGAAATTAAACCAAACCATGCCTATACATCTAATTTCCATAACATCAATAACTTGTAAATTAAACCAAAACATGCCTAAGAATATAATTTCCATGAAAACAATATAATGGAAATGTAAACAACTCATGAATACATAAGAATATAATTTCCATGAAAACAATATAATGGAAATGTAAACAACTCATGAGTACATTCACGAAACCCTGTCTATAATTAATTTCCATAAAACCAATAACTTGGAAATTTCAACAAAAACATGCCTACAACTAAGTTTCCATCATAACAATAAAATGGAAATTAAACCAAGCCATAATCATACATCACCAAACCATCCCTAATCATCTATTTTCCATGACATTAGTAAAATAGAAATGAAATCTTTGTATACAACCATAACACCAACCATGCCTATATCTAGTTTCCATTATAACAATACAATTAAAATCAAATCAAACATATCATCCATAAATATCATCATTAACTATATAATCGGAATGTTTGTATATCACTAAACTGTGTATAAAAATATAAATACAAGTAACTCAAAATATCTCATATACATCTTGCCTCTTCGGCACCTCCATAACATCTCTAAGACGGCCCGACACCTCTATTGCTCTCCCCTATCTCCTCTCATGGCCTCGGTTTCCATGAATTATCCACCTCTCGATGGCCTTCCCTATGTGACTAGTGGCTACCTGAATTGCTAGGTGTCCTTATATGGTATTCACCTATGTCTATTCATGTACTAGCTATCATTCTAAAGCCGTCGCATGTCCTGTAACCAGTCCTCTATACTATACTTGATGAGCCAAATTAGGTTGTGCCAACCTCGGTGGTGCTTCATGTAGCTAGTCTATGCGCCGGTGCCTATACCCGTCGGTCATGCTTGCATCATCAATCTATCTATCGATAACCTACTCCTCCTACCTTGCGGGATCTATTGGATGTGGTGGAGATAATGGCCTCTCCACGTCATCCATCCAATATTGTGGAAATGGTGGAGGCACATCTCATCTTGAAGTCCAAACTAGCATCGACTCGATTAATTGGAATTATCTCATGCTCCTTGGGTCATTTTCCCCCTGTATCCATATAACTTTGTTGTAACCCTACCAACTCCTATTCCATGCCACCATATGAATGGAAATCAACATAAGGCCTCCATAAAAATATCTAGTCCTAATAGGCCCTTTAATATTCACTTGTAATATGTCACATCTTGTGATGTCGCATCTACCCATGTATGTGCCCCTATCTAGACATATATCGTGAACACTGATCTGTAAACACATCTATACCACTCCTTTCATAGTCGGTGGGGCGGATGTAGGCATACTATGTGCTCGTAAGCCAAAAATGAAGAAGATAGGTGCAGCATACACCAAACAGGATAAATCCTTAGATACACCCACAACTCCCTATAAGGTTATACTAGATATGTTAGCGCCCATGTAAAACAAACTCTCTCCTCAATCATATCCTCTGGAAATCCCATCAATTCCCGTAGAAATCTCCCACCCTCTAAATCTGGGAGAGCATAACATCTAATAGCCACCATCATCAACATTGATAATCTGGTCTCATGTGGGTGTGTAGCATACATCTCCCCATAATTGATGCTCACACTATGATACATCAAATCTATCATATCCTCTCCAAAACCATAACCATCAAAGCATCAACGCATCATCTAAATAAATCTGATATAATGGCTCCCCAATAATAGGTAACCTCAAGATCATGTAGATGTCCTCTAGAGAGATCAACATCTCTATTCGGTAATTGGAATGTGTTGGTCATTAAATCCCATCCGTCGATGAGAGAAACCATCATGTTTTGATCTCTTATTATATGCCTATATCACCTAATGGTGCCAATCCCAACATCTGTCATATGAGCCCACTCCTCCTTAGAAACATTGGGCCTCATCTACACCAAAATAGGTGGTAGCCTATCTCGCATGGTCAATAGTTGTCTTGCCGCATCATCATAATTCAAACATGTTAATCAATTGTCCCTTTCACTTGTTTATTTGACCCTACCCATTATAATACCTACCTACGTCTTTCATATCTTGCCCACCTTTTTATCCTAGAACCACTCATTCCTACCTCACTTTAACTTAAACCCACCTATTCCACCATAACTTACCCCTAAGCCACCCACTCCTACCTACATTAACATTAAACCATACCTCTCTTGTCTTTCGCCTTCCCAAACTCCCATTTTCAGCCTTAGTTACTTTTTTGCGATGGCGGCATCGATCCACCCCGACCGATACCGGTCCCCCTTTGATCCCATGAGACACTAGCTAGCCTACCGATGGCATTCGATACCCGACTAGTGTTGGTTACTATTTAGGCTATAGGTTCTATTGTTGCAAATCAGCAGCACCCCTAGATGTTGATCAAACTTCTAGTTTGACATCTTGGACATCCAGTACGATTACACAACATTGAATCCTCTCCCCAAATGTGGGACTTGTAAAATGGGAGAGGAATCTCCATATTAGAGGCTAGTTCCTCAACTCATCTGATCAGATATATCACTTACAAGTTACAGAGGTTTGAATTCCTAGTTCCTACTCTAAATTCCAAGGGGACAAAGATAGGGAATGCAAGAAAATGAAGCTAATGCTAATGAGGTGATGCACCAAAGGAGTTGTAAACACCTAATACTATAATACATACACAATCCACAAGAAAACATAGCACAAAGCATGCACAAATTTCTCAAAATGTAATGAAAGATCAAGAAAACAATGGTAGATATATGAAAGGATTGAGGGATTTTAATCACAGAGCATATATTAACATTCCAGATCCAATACAATGCATTACAATGATCAAGAGGCAAAAGGGGTGCTATATTGCATGGAAAGGTAAAAATTTCCACAAATTCTACCAAAAAGGAAGAAAAAGGGAAGTTGCAGAGCTGAAAAAGTGTCTCTCTTTTCAAAAATGAACCCATTCTAGCTTTTACAGTGCAAGCCATGACCCAGGAGAGAGAAACACGGGAAAATGTGGGAGAGCTTCAACCACCGACCAAAAATGTAGTAAAACAGCATGGGCATCCTTACAGGCCCATCCGATGACATTTTCCACCATGCTGGGAGAGAATGCGAGCCATTCTTCATTAAAAATGGTGGTTGAAACGTCATTTCTGTCCATGACCACGTACCAAAGGTGTTTTTCAATTTTCTCTCTCCAAAATCCAATAAAATGCAAAAATGACCCTAGAATCTTGTAGAAAATTTCACCAATTTTCCATTGATATAAAGAACCTAAAAAATGAAGCCCTAGATCGAAAGATATGGCTGTTTGAAATTTTAGGGAAAAACAAGGCCAAATCGGATTGGTGAACAAAATTTTTTAAATTTTCCACTTTTTGGTCATTTGGAAAATGTTCCAAAATTCCTCATGCTCCACCATTCTGGGTGCCATGTTGCATGTTTTGATTGGTTGTGGGCCTTTAACGCTTCATTTTCCATCATTTTACCCTTTGGAAAATTTTCCAAAATTTCGTCGGGCCGATGATTTGAGGAAACGTGGTGCGTGCGTTTGATTGGGCGCAGGCCTCTCCTTTTAAATTTCCATCGCTGTTTGATCCTATTTTTGACTCAGAGACATGGCAAAACCTCATTCATTTTGAGCTTTACCCTTCAAATTTTCCTGCGGGCCTACCCTGTATCTTATGCCGCCACCGAACACGTGGCAAGATGTGATTGGTTCGCATTCGGAGGGCCGATTTTCCTCTTCAAATTTCCTTCTTTTTCCTTTGGGAAAATTTCCTAAATTTTCCCTACCTTCCACTAGTCTGGGACATGTGACAGCAGCGTCGACTAGATGTGGGGCCTTAGCAAACATTTTTCCTTTTCATTTCAGCTTTTGGGAAAAAATCCCAATCTCCCCCTGCGCTCCGCTACCCCACGTGCCCATAGACACGTGGCATAATATGATTGGTCAATGGGGGCAGTGGGCTAAAAACTTCTCCATTTCCTTTTACCAAAAAACTTCACCAAAATTCCAATATTTCATCCACCCTCCGAAGGACCGATGCCATAGGACATGTGTCGTAACATGATTGGTCGGCAAGGCTTCCTTTTGAAATTTTCCATGGCACTAACACTTAGTCGATTTTTTCAATTTTTTCCCCCTAGACACGTGGCATTATCTAATTCACCGACGGGCCTGTGGGCCAAAATATCAATTTTGAAAACTTTTCCAAACACTTGGCAAAAGAAACCAAGTTTTCCTCCAACCCCCACCACTTCCTTGGACATGTGGCACCATTTCATTAGTTGCGGGCCTTTTAGGGGAAAATTTCCCACAAAAACTTCGTCGGGCCATAACTTTAAAAATACATGGAGTTAGGAGGAAAACTTTACCTTTCGGAAATCGAGAAAGAGCTCTATAAATGGTGCCACTTCAGAGGGTTTTGAGAGCTTGAAAAGAAAAAATTATGACTGAGGCACAAGAGAGGGAAGAATGAAAGGAGTTAGCCACAAAATGAGCAAGGGGCACATTTTGGATAATAATTTTGGTGACTCGAGAGGGTCATCTACCTGCTAGATGAATTTACAGCCGCCTAAAGTAATCCATTGGGCATGGAGTCATCAAATTCTATGCTTGGTACCCCAACCGACTAGAACAACTGCAAGGAGGAAGATGGAGGATAGAACATCACCGATTGGAGCAATGCCTGCAAACCACATTTCTAAGAATAGCAAGCTGTACAGAGCACTTAGGGAAAGCTAAACTCATCTACACAAAACAATGTGCATAAGCACTTGGAGGAATGAAAACCTAGCTAATATGTACAAGGTGGATAATTCCCTTTAGTAGAACACTTTAGATAGATCCCATTGATTTGGAATCTCAGCAGTTCTTTGCCATCCAATGAAGACAATTGGAAAGCATTGTTTTCCTTACACTTTGTGATCATGTATGGGCCACTCCAAATGGCATAAAATTTCAAATGCTTTCCCAGTTTTTCTCTTTCTGCATCCCATTTTAACACTAGATCTCCAACTTGGAAAGATCTATTCTTGGCCTTCCTATCAAATGTCTTCTTGATCAAGGCTTGATCCTTCTCCATTGCTTGGGATGCTTGATTTTTGACTTCTTGGAGCTCCATATATTCTACATATCTGAATTCCATGAGCTCAAACTCCAACAACTCCAACTATTTCATGAGATCTAAGTTTGGCAACTCAAGTGACATGGGCAAAATTTCCTCTCTTCCATAAACAAGCTTGAATGGGGAGTTACCTATAGATCTTTTAGGAGTTATCCTATCAGCCCATAAGGCTGATTTCAACTTAGTATGCCAAGATCTCTGATTTTCATCAAGGGTCCTCCTAATGATCCTTAACAAGTTCTTATTTGTAGATTCAACCTGGCCATTACCCTAAGGGTAATAATTTGATGAAGTACTTAGGTAGATCCCATTCTCGATAGCCCATTCAGTCACCTTGGACCCATTGAGTCCCAATGCATTATCGATATTATTGTATCAGGTATGCCAAATATGGTTGCTATTCCCTCATAGAAGTCCAGGATGTTCGATTCATTTACTTCCTTGAGTGCTACTGCTTCAGTCCACTTGGTGAAGTAATCTGTGGCTATTAAAATCCATTTGTGCCCTTGGCTTGAATTGGGATTAATGACTCCAATGAATTCCAAACCCCATTGCATGAATGGCTGGTCAACTGAAATTGGATGTAGTGGAAGAGCAGCTAGCCTCTCTTTACTGTAAAGAAGGCACAATTCTTGCACCTCTTAATCCATGTGTAACAATCACCAAAAATCTTGGGCCAATAATAGCTAGCCCTCATGATCTTTAGAGCTGTCACTCTTGGTGCAAAATTACCACCAGCTAATCCACCATGGAAATCTTTCAACACCCTATGAATCTTATTTGTGCTAATGCATCTCTCAAGAGCACTCCATTCACATCCCTCTTGAACAAAACACCATCAACAAGGACATATGGGACAGCCTGCAACTGAAGTGTCTTCTTTTGGTCTTGTTCATCTCTAGAGGGCATAAACCTATGCTTAGGAAGTGCATTATGTCTTGGGTCAAGCAAGGAGTTAGGACACCATCATTTTCCTATTGAGTGCTTCCTTGCTCATGGTTGTCTTGCAACACAAAAACAACCTCCTTCTCATTGTATGCTTCCTTGTGTTTGTTCAAGACAAGCTGCTCACACAACTCTTTTCCCCTCACCAACTTGGTGACTTTGATCTCAATGTCATACTCCATGACACGAGTAATCCAACCTTCTCTCTTTTCATTCAAGTCTTTGTTGAGGAGGAAGTCTTTAACTCCCACATGAGAAACCAGCAACTGAACCTTGTTGTTTGAAACTAGATGCTTCAATTTCTTCAAGATTTTGATTACTGCAAGAACATGCTTTTCAATGAAATAATATCTCACCTCATAATCCTCTAGGATTTGGCTAAAGAAAGCAATTGGCTACTCATCATTGCCTTTGTTCTGCTGTACCAAAATTACAGAAATAGTATCATCACCCCCAAATGCATAGAGGATGAAATCCTTGGAGACATCTGGGTTGATGAGAGTTGGGGCTTGAGAGATGGCTTCTTTGATTGCTTCAAAACTTTCCTTGCCTTCCGCTATCCATTTAAAATCCATGCTTTTCTTTAACATCTTGGTGATAAGCTTAACAAGGGCTGCAAAATTTGGGACAAACCTCCGAACAAAATTTATTCTCCCCAAGAAACTTTAAAGGCCCTTCTTGTGGCTTGGAAATGGTAGTGCTCTTATGGCTTCAAATCTTTCTAGATCAATTGTTAATCCTTCTTTGGAGACAATGTGGCCAAGGAGCTTTCCTTCATCAGCTAGAAAAATACACTTTATAGGATTTAAGGATACTCCAAATCTTCTGCACCTTTGAAACACTTGTCTCAAATGAAAGAGATGGTCTGCTGCATTTTTTGAAAAAATAGTGATATCATCAAGATATATCAGCACCATGTTGTTAATCAAATCCTTGAACGCCATGTCCATTACCCTTTGGAAAGTAGCTTAAGCGTTGGACAGCCAAAATTGCATTTTCTGTATGCATAAGTTCCCCATTTAGTTGTAAAGGCTATCTTGAACTGATCCTCTTCTTTCACCATAATCTGATTATACCCTAAATAGCCATCAAGTAATGAAAACCTCTCAAAGCTGGCAACAACCTATAAAATCTGCTCCATAGAAGGAAGTGGATAATGATCCTTGAGAGATGCTCTATTAAAATATCTGAAATTAACACACAATCTGATTTCCCCACTCTTCTTTCTAACTGGAACCAAGTTGTCCACCCAACTAGAATGCTTGATAGGGAATATGATTCTTGATTCTATCAACTTATTCAATTATTTTCTCATGAGAGGATCCATGTGTGAATTGGTGGCCTTTGTTTTTTCCTAATGGGCTTAGTACTTGGATCAAATTCAATGGTATGTTGAGCTAACTTGGGATTGAAACAGTTCAAATCCTCATAGCTCCAAGAAAACACATCAGGGAATTCTTGGCAAAGTTGTATGAACTCATACCTTTCTTGTTCAGCTGTTATCTTACCAATTTGGAGTGATTTTCCTTCTTCTACCGAGATGGACACTGAATCTTCTCCCTTGACTTGGATGTTTGCTTTGTCCTTCCTAAACTGATCATTAGGATTGAAAATGGACTCCAAAGTAATAATTCCCTTTGGTAGTTTGTTGATTCTCAGCTGTACCACTTGGTCACCATACTGCTGCTCCAACTTTTCCTAATTTTTAGCTGAGAACTCAGCCTCTTCTTACAAGAAATGGATGATTTGTTGATCATTTTCAAAAACTTGCCAACTTACATTGTTGTCTAGTACTGAAGGCCTTACAATCACATGGATATTTGGATGTACCTTGTCCTTTTGAATGCTTTCAACAACGTCAAAGGCTGCCTTATTTGTTGCTGCAAGCCTCTCGGCAGCTTGGTTCTCTTTTCTAGGAATGAATTTTATGCCAAAGCCCTCAAAATATTCAATGAGGTCCCACTCGTATTCTTGTAGCACTTGAGTAGATCATTCTTGACAAAGCATGCTACCCCTTAACTTGGTTGACAATCAACTCACTTTGTCACCAAAGACTTATAAGTTCTTTATTCCTCTCTTGATTGACCAATGCAATCCTTGTATCAAGGCTTCATATTCAACAGTGTTATTAGAGCATGCAAACTGAAATCTAAATTCTAAATAATACTTAATTCCTTGAGGTGAAACAAGCATAGCTCCCCCTCTTGCACCTTGTCTACTCCTTGATCCATAAAAAAAAAAAAAGCTGCCATACCTCATTGTCATCCTTGTGGTTTGGCTTGGTGATGTTAGGAATAGGCTGATTTTCTTCATGCATGCAATAGACTCCTAGCTCAGATTATTCTATTTCTTGATAAGGATCAAAAGCATGCACCTTGTTTACCCATTCATCAAGAGTTGGATCACGGGATGCTTCCTACCTTGGTGTAAATTTTATCGAGTGCTTGGATAATCCTCTTGATCAAAGCATTTGAACAATTGGTATTGATCTAACTTGGAGTGTAAGGCTCAATGTGAAAGTTTGCAATGGGTTCATATCTGATTGTGGTCTTGGTTCCATATCTTGTTCTAAACAACATGTGTGACCAATCAACATATAAGCATGACCTCAATCTTGGTTGTGAAATCCCTTAATGAGACATAGGGCAAAGAGTGGTGGAAGATATATTACGAGACATCTTGTAAAACAACAACATTGGGGCATGCATGTAAGGTAAGACTCACATTTTTATCACTCCAACTATTGTTACTGATGTCCCATCCAATTTCACTACCCCTTTAGATATGACTTCATCTTGAATTCCCAACCGATCATCTATTTGCTTGGGCATTCTTGAACTACTTTCCCGGAATCAATCATGCAATTGTGTACTAATTGGTTTCTAATTATCAATGAAACATAGAATGGAGGGGGCTTCAACATTTTATCTTGTTGTCCTTCATGATTCTCTTCAAGTGGGCAGCATTTGTGAGCACCTTCTCTTGCATTTGAGCTTGTTGATTTGAAGTTGACTAGTCCTTCATGGTAGCTTGTAGTGAATCTCTTTTGCCTAGGATAGATATTGATTCCCACATTGATATGTTTACATTTGTCTTCTTCATCGATCAATGATGTTGAATGGGGATGAAGCATCTCTTCTATCCATTGGCTGCACATTCATTCCTTGCAAATGGGCAGCAACAACTGGCATTTGAGTTGGCCTAGGAGCTGTTTTAGGCAGCCCTTGTCATTTGAAATCTGAAGTTGAAGTCAATCAGCTGCTCATTGGGAGCTCTCTTGATGGTTGTCAGCTATTCCAAAAGGGACAAGTTGTCTCCCTTTTCTCCAAACTACTCATGGAGGGCTATACATAGCTGGTTCCAATTTTGGATAGAACCTGAGGCAAGACTCTTGAACCATTGCAAAGCTTTCCCTTTGAATGAAGATGCCAGCAATTTGACAACAACTTGCATCTCATTGATCTCATGGATTGCACAAATATTGGCAATATCCTTAACATGATCACCAGGAGTGGTCTAATTTTCTCTAGTAAAGTATGGGATGTTCTTTAATGCTGCAACTGGGATTGGATTTTGTGCATTGAGAGCAAGTGGGCTGCTGCTAGTGAAATTGACATAGGGGTTGTTTTGTGCCATTCTGATTGGCCTTAGAACCCTTGTTGATTGAATGAAAGGCCTACTAGGTGGAGGAGTTGATAGAGTTCTGTTTGGTGGAGATGGAGACCTTTGAATTCTCCTCCCTCTTTTCCTTCTTCTTGGAGATAACTGTAGATACTCAAAGAGCACTTCTTCTTCTCAAACTCTTGACCTTGTGTTGATTCTTCTTATGAGTTTTAGGTCTACACTGCTAAAACCAGATGATTCTTCTTCCTTGGAGTCACCAGATGTGTAATTTAGGGATCTTTTAAGTAAGAAACTTGTAACAAATGCACATCAATTTTGTTTTAATGAATATGAAGACCTCTAAGGTCCCACCAGGCATGCCAAAACTATTATTGCAAATCAGCAGCACCCCTGGATGTTGATCAGACTTCTAGTTTGACATCTTGGACATCCAGTGTGATTGCACAACATTGAATCCTCTCCCCAAGTGTGGGACTTGTAAAAATGGGAGAGAAATCTCTAGATTAGAGGCTAGTTCCTCAACTCCTCTGATCAGATATATCACTTACAAGTTACAGAGGTTTGAATTCCTAGTTCCTACTCTAAATTCCAAGGGGACAAAGATAGGGAATGTAAGAAAATGAAGCTAATGCTAATGAGGTGATGCACCAAAGGAGTTACAGACACCTGATACTGCAATACATACACAATCCATAAGAAAACATAGCACAAAGCATGCACAAATTTCTCAAAATGTAATGAAATATCAGGAAAATAATGGTAGATATATGAAAGGATTGATGGATTTTAATTAGAGAGCATATATTAACATTCCAGATCCAATACAATGCATTACAGTGATCAAGAGGAAAAAGTGGTGCTGTATTGCATGGAAAGGTAAAAATTTCCACAAATTCTACCAAAAGGAAGAAAAAGGGAAGTTACAGAGCTGAAAAAGTGTCTCTCTTTTCAAAAATGAACCCATTCTGGCTTTTACAGTGTAAGCCATGACCCTAGGAGAGAAAAACATGGGAAAACATGGGAGAGCTTCAACCACTAACCAAAAATGTAGTAAAATAGCATGGGCATCCTTACAGGCCCATCCCCTAACATTTTCCACTATGCTGGGAGAGAATACGAGCCATTCTTCATTTAAAATGGTGGTTGAAACATCATTTTTGTCCATGACCACATGCAGAGGTGTTTTTCAATTTTCTCTCTCTAAACTCTGTTAAAATGCAAAAAGACCACTGAAATCTTGTAGCAAATTTCACCATCTTTCCATGATATAAAGAACATGAAACATTGAGCTCTGGATCGAAAGATATGGCCGTTTGAAATTTTAGGGCAAAACAGGCCAAATCGGATTGGCGAGCAAAATTTTTAAATTTTCCACTTTTTGGTCATTTGAAAATTTTCCTAAAAATTCCTAGCACTCCACCATTCTCGGGTGCCACATGGCATGTTTTGATTGGGTGCGAGCCTTTAACGCTTCATTTTCCATCATTTTTCCCTTTGGAAAATTTTCCAAAAATTCCTTGCCGGGCCGATGATCTGAGGACACATGGCACATGTTGATTGGGCGTGGGCCTCTCCTTTTAAATTTTCCATCACTGTTTGATCCTGTTTTTGACTCAAACACATGGTAAAACCTTATTCATTTCAGGCTTTATCCTTCAAATTTTTCTATGGGCCTACCTTGTATCTTTTTCCGTCACCAGACACGTAGCAAGATGTGATTGGTTCGCGTTCGAGGGGGTGATTTTCCTCTTCAAATTTCCTTCCTTTTTCCTTTGGGAAAATTTCCTAAATTTTCCTCTCCTTCCTTGATCCAAGACATGTGGCAAGTGTCTTACTGGATGCGGGGCCTAGGCAAACATTTTTCCTTTTCATTTTAGCTTTTGGGAAAAAATCCCAATCTCCCCCCACGCTCCGCTACCCTGCGTGCCCATAGACACGTGGCATAATATGATTGGTCGATGGGGCGAGAGGTCAAAACTTCTCCATTTCCTTTTACCAAAACACTTCACCAAAATTCCAATCTTTCCTCTGCCTCCAAAGGTCTAATGTCGTAGGACACGTGTCGTAATATGATTGTTCGGTGGGGCTTCCTTTTGAAATTTTCCATGGCACTAACAGGTTAGTCAATTTTTTCAATTTTTTCCCCCTGGACACGTGACATTATCGATTCTTTGGTGGGCCCGTGGGATAAAATATCCCTTTTGAAAACTTTGCCAAACACTTGGTAAAAAAACCAAGTTTTCTCCGACCCCCGCCACTTCCTTGGACATGTGGCACCATTTCATTGGTTGCGGGCCTTTCAGGGGAAAATTTCCCACAAAAACTCCACCGGGCCATAACTTCAAAAATACATGGAGTTAGGAGGAAAACTTTACCTTTCTGGAAAGCTGAGAAAGAGCTCTATCCAATGGTTCCATTTCTAGAGGGTTTTGAGTGCCTGAAAAGAAAAAATTATGACTGAGGCACAAGAGAGGGAAGAATTAAAGGAGTTAACCACAAAATGAGCAAAGGGCACATTTTTCATAATAGATTTGAACCCTCATGTCCCCATTTTAATAAAATTTATTAAAATACCTAAATTAACTACCCAAACCACCCCTAATTACCTCTGCATTCATTTTACAACCTAATTAAACTAGTTTTGGCCCTCCCCATACCCAATTTCACCAAATGTTTACCAAAATTTCACTTCCATTTCAAAACCAAATTTTCCATTTTTCTACCTTAGTTTTAACCAAAATCAATAATGGAGCTTGAATCCTACCTCTACATGGCTCTATCTCTCGTGGTGAGATGTTCGGTCTCTACACTAGTGGAACTCCTATGCCCTTCCTACCTCTGTCATGTCCAAATAAATCCCTCACCTATCAACTAATCAAATCACTCATGTAGATCTCGTGGGCCCACAAATGTAGTAGCTAATAGCTCTCCAACTTATCCTCCTACCTCTCCTTGTCATTTTTCTTCAAAAATCGATCTCTCCTATCATTTTCTAACTTTAGCAATGCATGAATGAAAACTT